>CM073131.1:20912600-22192600 GCA_037039145.1 Fundulus diaphanus
ATCGGGTAAAATCCTCCCACCTCACCGCCCAGAGCGCACTGAGGAGAGCAATAGAGATTTGTCTGGTCGACTGAGATGAGAAACCTGTTGCTGTGAAAGGTGATATAGGTTATAAACTGTTACTGTAATTGCATTGAGCTGAAAAGAGAGGAGACATCAGCAGCTGCATCGTGCGTAAAGACGCAGCGGGAACCTCTGTGTGCTTCAGTGTTGCTGCTGAGGGGAAACTGTGGGACCGTATAGTACTGGGCTAATCATTGGTCACAATACCCCAATCTGTACATACTTGCACTTATTTATTTATGCACCCCGGCATCATCTGTGCCATGTGAGCGTGTCTTTTCAAAGGCTGGAGAAGTAGTATCAAAAAAGAGAAATCATTTGAAACCAAAAACTGTGGAGAAATTGTTGTTTCTTAATAAAAATGCATGAAATCATCCAAGTTACACAAGCATTAGCCTATTCACTACCCCCTCCCTAGTTCCACAAGCACTTTCATTGTCCTCTGCCTGATTAAGCCCATGCCATTTTTCTAGAGTCACAGAAAAACATTATTAAACATGCCATATCACGTCACTACTATTTTGGGAATAATTACACACAGACAATACATTCAAACAATGTTTTATTATACACATGTGTATACAAAATTTACGTAGACAAATTATTTCGTCCTACACCTTTTGTGAAGTCATTCCCAAGAGTCATAATAGACAAAAATTCAATGCATCGCACGTGTTAAGATACAGCTGGCTGTGATTATACACCTCGCCAGTAGGTGGTGTCGTGTGCACATGAAGCATCAAGAAATGAACCTTTTCTTGAACCAGTTGGTTCAAGTGGTTCAATGCCTCATGAGGCTTCATCTCACCATCACTACTAATATGAATAAATGTACCAATAAAGTGGTTGAGAAGAATATTTGATTTTCCAACAACAAACACATCCACTCTGATCATACTCCAATCTTCACTGTCTCTGAATAAACAGTGAACAGTCATCATTGGTAAAGAGTACATGAAATAAATCATCTCTTTCTACCCACTTCATGCTCAAGAAGGAGTATCAGCAACTCATCATTGTGGTAAGCGAGACCATACAGTGTAGAAACACATTTCTCAAGTGAATAACTTTAGAAATGATCCCTAAAAGTATAGTCTTAACTTTTCTCTGCTCCTACCCACCTACTAGTATGAATATCGTCCCCTTCTCAGTGACAGTACAGACTACACCTGGAGCTCTATACATGCAATTGAAGGAGATCCTGAGGGCCAGAAGAAGAATTGTTTTCTGAAATTTTGATATTTTTGATAACTGAAGTATTGAAGATGAGACAAACATGTAGCAACATTTTTTCCCCTGAATGTTATTTAATAAGGTTTTATCAAACGTCTCTTACACTGGACATTGGGTCTTGCTGGCTATAAAGCTATGGCTCATGTGATGAGCTTTTAACACTGATTAATTTAATTTTCGTTTTCTCATTACTTCTAGGCCATTGATCCTAGTTCTTAAACTCATGATCATGTAGAAAAGTTACACGACTTACATGGCCCCCCCTGCTGACCTGGACTACCCTGTGCCTGATCAATCAGTTGCTCAGCCAGTAGCCCTTGAATTCAAGAAATCTAAGATAACTGCAGTATTTTAACTCACCCTCTCTGGTTTCCCAGATACATGTTGGTCTGACCTGTATTCCTCCCAGCTGTTTGTAGCAGACAGTCCAACGACATGGATGGCTTTAGAAATTGTTAATGCTTTGTGCAGCTTGACATTGGGTAAATCAGATCAAGTGGTCGCTCAAACCAAATCCAGGTCATGTTTTTGTTGTACTCATCTACAACAGTGAGTCTGGGCATAAGAACATGGCGCCTCTCTTTTGATGACAATCATCTGCATCTGTCCCGAAGTTGTACCCTAGGGACACTGGAGGCCATCACAACCACCGTATTGTTTTGTCACTTTATCACTGCAACATGTGATGGTTTCCGGACAACCATTCTGGATGTTCCTCCGCCTTTTTCTTGTAGCTTTTGATTATGTGACATTGTTGACTTGGACTATGCAGAGATTCTGTTGTTCCTAAGAGTCCTTGTAACCAAATAGCTATTTGTTTTAAGGATAGCCAATAATTGGATGGGGGGTGAACTACGTGCCAATGTAGAGATGTCTTCCTGTTGGAAGAGATTGTGCCATTCAAACTACTGAATTGCTACAGCTTCCCAATTGCACATCCTTGAATATTTTGCTGCATTTTATAGAGCTCAAAATCCAGCAGCAGATCAATTGTTACTGGGTAGCAGAAATACGTTCTTCCCAGCGGGATTTGGCTGTCCTGGACAACCTGACAAATAGGACATTTGCTTGTGAATGAATGACCTGTTTGTTTACACAGTCAACCCTTGGTCTTGGCAGATTGAAGTAGCCTTTTGCTCTATATGTAGGACAGGTCTCACCTTTTGTTTGTATGTTCTCAAGTCAAAAAAGAGACAAACTTCCATTTGCAGATGCTAATCTGAATAGATGTACCAATAAAGTGGGTGAGAAGAGTATTTGATTTTCCAACAACAAACATCCACTCTGATCATACTCCAACCTTCACTGTCTCTGAATCAACAGTGAACAGTCATCATTGGTAAAGAGTACATGAAATAAATCATCTCTTTCTACCCACTTCATGCTCAAGAAGGAGTATCAGCAACTCATCATTGTGGTAAGCGAGACCATACAGTGTAGAAACACATTTCTCAAGTCAATAACTTTAGAAATGATCCCTGAAAGTATAGTCTTAACTTTTCTCTGCTCCTACCCACCTACTAGTCTGAACGTCGTACCCTTCTCAGTGACAGTACAGACTACACCTGGAGCTCAATAAATGCAATTGAATTAGATCCAGAGGGCCAGAAGAAATTTTTTTTCTGAAATTTTGATATTTTTGATAACTGAAGTACTGAAGATTAGGTAAACATGTTGCAACGTTTTTTTTCCCCTAAATGTTATTTATTTAGGTTTTATCAAACCTCTCCTACACTGGCCATTGGGTCTTGCTGGCTATAAAGATTTGGCTCATGTGATGAGCTTTTAAAAGTGATGAATTGAATTCACAAAATAAGGTTATTCGGATTGGAGCCCAATTAACCTAACAGTCATGACTATGGGAGGAAGCTGGAGTACCTGGGAAGACACAGGGAGAACATGCAAAGTCCATGTATAAAGACCCCAGGTCAAACCCAGGACATTCTTGCCGCAGGGCATCAATGCTACCAAGTTTGGCTCTGCAGACCGTTATTAGAATGTGAAACGCTATTTCTTTAGGTAGTTGATCATATAGCTCCTCTGCTCCCTTAAGATGTTGATGCAGGGATTTCCAGCATTTTGAAAGAGATGGGCATGTCCTCTTTTAGCCAACCCTCCACAAATGTGGTATCAGTAGAAAGGCCAGAATGTTCTTTTATCAGCAATGACAGAATGATAAACATTGAAAAGACTTGGTTTCAATAGGTCTGATAAACATATGCCCCAAGAAGCAAAACATTGAATTTGGAGGTGTGTAGGTGGACAATTTTTGTTTTAGTGTGCCAATGCTTGTTACAATAAAGTTGTCATCATGAATATGTTACTTTCTAACAACAAACACAGCCACTCAAATCATACTCCAACCTTCACTGTCTCTGAATCAACAGTGAACAATCATCAATGGCAAAGAGTACATGAAATAAATCATCTCTTTCTACCCACTTCATGCTGAAGAAGGAGTATCAGCAACTCATCATTGGGGTAAGCGAGACCATACAGTGTAGAAACACATTTCTCAAGTCAATAACTTTAGAAATGATCCCTGAAAGTATAGTCTTAACTTTTTTCAGCTCTTACCCACCTACTAGTCTGAACGTCGTACCCTTCTCAGTGACAGTACAGACTACACCTGGAGTTAAAGAGGGTGAAATTAAAAATACAGTAAAATAAAAAGGATATATATACAGAAGCTATATACACTCAGTAAACTGTGCACACCTCAGAGTCCTGGAGGCGTACAGGTCCTGGAGAGATGGAAGATTGCAGCCTATCACCTTCTCTGCAGACCTGATGACACGCTGCAGTCTGCCCTTGTCCTTGGCGGTGGCACCAGCGTACCAGATGGTGATGGAGGAGGTGAGGAGGGACTCAATGATGGAGGAGCAGAACTGCACCATCATTGTCCTTGGCAGGTTGAATTTCTTCAGCTGCCGTAGGAAGTACATCCTCTGCTGGGCTTTCTTGGTGAGGGAGTTGATGTTCAGCTCCCACTTTAGGTCTTGGGAGATGATAGTTTCCAGGAAGCGGAAAGACTCCACAGTGTCGATTGTGGAGTGACAGAGGGTGATGGGGGTAGCTGGGGCTGAGTTCTTCCTGAAGTCCACAACCATCTCCACTGTTTTTACAGCGTTGAGCTCCAGGTTGTTCTCCCTGCACCAGGTCGCCAGATGGTCAGCCTCCCACCTGTAGGCGGACTCGTCACCATCAGAGATAAGTCCGATGAGAGTGGTGTCGTCCGCGAACTTCAGGAGTTTGACAGACTGATGACTGGAGGTGCAGCTGTTGGTGTACAGGGAGAAGAGCAGAGGAGAAAGAACGCAGCCCTGGGGGGAACCAGTGCTGAGGAGCTGTGAGTCAGAGTCATGTTTTCCCAGCTTTACGTGCTGCTTCCTGTCAGACAGGAAGTCTGTAATCCACCTGCAGGTGGAGTCGGGCACGTTCAGCTGGGAGAGCTTCTCCTGGGATGATTGTATTGAAGGCAGAGCTGAAATCCACAAACAGGATCCTGGCGTAGGTTCCTGCAGAGTCCAGGTGCTGGAGGATGTAGTGAAGGGCCAAGTTGACAGCGTCGTCTGCAGACCTGTTGGCTCTGTAGGCAAACAGTAGGGGGTCCAGGGCGGGATCAGTGATTTCTTTAAGGTGTGAAAGCACAAGGCGCTCAAAGGACTTCATAACCACAGAGGTCAGAGCGACGGGTCTAAAGTCATTAAGTCCTGTGGTCCTTGGCTTCTTGGGAACAGGGATGATGATGGAGGATTTGAAGCAGGCTGGCACGTGACAGGTCGCCAGTGAGGTGTTAAAAATGTCTGTGAACACTGGAGACAGCTGATCAGCACAGTGCTTCAAGGTGGATGGAGAGACAGAGTCTGGTCCAGCAGCTTTCCTGGGGTTCTGTCTTCTGAAGAGTTTGTTAACATCTCTCTCATGTATGGAAAGAGTTGTCACCGAGGAGGAGGTGGAGGTGATCTGTTGGGTGGAGTCGTGGGGGGTGATTGCAGGACTGGCCTTTTGTCTGTTGAAACGACAGTAGAAGTTGTTCAGGCCGTTTGCCAACTGTCGGTCGTTCATGGAGTGGGGTGCTTTAGGCTTGTAATTTGTTATCTGCCTGAGCCCTTTCCAGACAGAAGCAGTGTCGTTGGCTGAGAACTGGTTTTGCAGCTTCTCAGAGTACAGTCGTTTAGCCTCTTTCACCGCCTTTCACCGCTAAACATGTATTTTGCATCTCTGAATCTGCATTTGTCCCCACTTCTGAAGGCATCTTCTTTGTCCAACCTTAGCCTTCTGAGTGTTGCTGTGAACCAGGGTTTATCATTGTTGTAACTCACCCTGGTTCGTGATGGAACACAGCAGTCCTCACAGAAGCTGATATATGATGTCTCAGCCTCTGTGAACTCATCCAGAATGGTGGTAGCAGCCCTGAAAACGTCCCAGTCAGTAGAATCCAAACACGCCTGAAGATCCTCCACAGCCTCACTGGTCCACTTCTTTGATGTCCTCACTACAGGTTTGCAGAGCTTTAGTTTCTGCCTGTAAGCAGGAATCAGGTGAACCATGACGTGGTCAGATTGGCCCAGTGCAGCACGGGGGACGGCGTGATAAGCATCTCTGACTGTGGTGTAACAGTGTTCCAGAATGCTGTCCTCTCTGGTCGGGCATTTAATAAACTGCTTATATTTAGGAAGTTCATGAGTGAGGTTTCCTTTGTTAAAGTCACCAAGGACAATAACTAAGGAGTCCGGATTTCTGTGCTCCACATTCAGAATGTGGTCTGCGAGCGTGTGCCGAGCGACCTGCACGTTTGCGTTCGGCGCGATGTAAACACCGACCAGAATGAATGAAGCAAACTCGCGGGGTGAATAAAAAGGCTTACAGTTTATGATGAAGGATTCCAGGTCAGGAGAACAGTGCTGCTGGATCACTGCCACATCGTTGCTCCAGCCGCTGTTGATGTAGAAACAGATCCCTCCACCCTTCGCTTTGCCGGAGAGATGTGTGTCGCGGTCAGCTCTGAGAAGTTGGAAGCCGTCCAGCTGCAGCGCGGCGTCCGGGATTTCTCCACACAGCCACGTCTTCGTGAAGCAAAAAACAGCAGATGAAGAGAAGTCCCTGTTTTTGCCCAGCATCAGTTTCAGTTTGTGTAGTTTGTTGGACAGGGAACGCACGTTGGAGAGGATTATGCCCGGTAGCGGTGAGCGGAGTCCGCGCTGGAGGTGACGCATGAGCGCACCAGCGCGTTTTCCTCTCCTCCGGCGTGTCGCTGCGTGAGCAAAGGTGAGCGTACCTTTGACCAGAATGTCCAAATTTTTCCAGCGTAGGGAGAAGAAAAGTAGGGAATAAATCCTCTGGTGATGTAGCCCTGATGTTCATGAGCTCTTCTCTGGTGAAAGAGCTCCGGGTATCATCGCAAAAACCAGAGTTACATTGTAAAACAAAGCAAAAAACAATGCACCAACACACCGTGGCAGCCGTCCGTGGCGCCATCTCGGTGTATCAATGTACAGATGTCTTCCTGTTGGAAGAGATTGTGCCATTCGTACTACTGAATTGCTACAGCTTCCCAATTGCACATCGTTGAATATTTTGCTGCATTTTATAGACCTCAAAATCCAGCAGCAGATCAATTGTGACTGGGAAGCAGAAATACTTTCTGCCCAGCGGGATTTGGCTGTCCTGGACAACCTGACAAACAGGACATTGGCTTGTGAATGAATGACCTGTTCGTTTACACAGTCAACCCTTGGTCTTGGCAGATTGAAGCAGCCTTTTGCACTATATGTAGGACAGGTTTCACCTTTTGTGTGTATGTTCTCAAGTCAAAAAAGAGACAAACTTCCATTTGTGGATGCTAATATGTAGTGATGTTACGTGATGTGCCGAGGCTTCGAGGCGTGTGTCGAGTAATGGAGGGGGCGTTTCCGCAATGCGTGTATCGAGGCTTGCTTCATTTAGGGGAGGAGCCGAAAACGATGACGTCCGAAGCCTCGCTGCCCGGCTGTACCACGTGACTGCTTCGGGAAGTGGTTCAGATTTCGGCGCGGGGTTTGACAGCTTTAGAAACCCCACAGGCTCCATTCAAAATGTGGGTTGTTGTAGGCGAGTTGCGGTCAGTTGAGAGAGTGGATAGAGTTTTGATAGTTTGGATAGCAGAGTTTGGATAGTTGTTATTTAGTTTGAGACAGTTAGTTTGGTGTTTGGAGAGTTTAGGAGAGAGATAGATAGATAGGAGATCAGTGCTCTCAACTATCACGCATGGACCGTCACTGACTTCACACGGTCACACGCAAACATGGCATTTTTCACGCATAAAAATCCCAACGCCCATCTGGGCAGCGGACGATAAAAACTCCGCCTTCTGCTGAGATGTTTCAGCTTCTTTCACAGCTTGTGGCCATCAGTAATTCCTGCTTCAGTTCATGTTAACAGAGCAGCAGGAAGAGCGATCAGAGTTATGAATAATTTTAGTCTTAACCAGCGGTGAAAGTGAGCCGGTAAGGTCCTGTACTGCGTACGCAGGAGGAAAGGGGGTGGGGGAAGAGAGCTGCTGCCAGATATTGCCTTCATTCAGAACCAGTGATGGCTGCACTCTGGATCATAAAACAGTTCTGCTAACCAGATGCAGTTTAAAACGCTACGTCTGTTTATAAGTTGTTTTTATTAATTCTGCATTTTTTAACTACATGCACCGTATTTCTGTGCCTCAGCGCTTGCTCCTCTCCCCCCTCCTTTCCCTCGAACCCAGGGGCTTTTATCACCGTTCACCATTCAAAGCGTGAATCACTACGTTTAATGTCCTCACACCCGTAGCAAAGTGTGCCTATTAAAGTCACTAGGAGAGTTATGGCTGTGTTTCATGATCTTTTGTTTTAAACAAAACAGAACCGTGGCGCTTCGGTGCGCTGCTGCTTTGCGCTTTAATTCAGGTGCGCAAAATTACGTTACTTGTAATTTGGGTGCGCACTTTTAAGAGTCATTTTAAAGAACTTGTAACATCAGGAGGTTGATCTCAGACCGGTCAGCTCCTGTGATCACTGTATAGGAGCCATTTACAGTTTTTATTTATGCATTTCCCCCCTGTTTATCCCTCGCACGCAGCGCACCATCGGGTAAAATCCTCCCACCTCACCGCCCAGAGTGCACTGAGGAGAGCAATAGAGATTTGTCTGGTCGACTGAGATGAGAAACCTGTTGCTGTGAAAGGTGATATAGGTTATAAACTGTTACTGTAATTGCATTGAGCTGAAAAGAGAGGAGACATCAGCAGCTGCATCGTGCGTAAAGACGCAGCGGGAACCTCTGTGTGCTTCAGTGTTGCTGCTGAGGGGAAACTGTGGGACCGTATAGTACTGGGCTAATCATTGGTCACAGTACCCCAATCTGTACATACTTGCACTTATTTATTTATGCACCCCGGCATCATCTGTGCCATGTGAGCGTGTCTTTTCAAAGGCTGGAGAAGTAGTATCAAAAAAGAGAAATCATTTGAAACCAAAAACTGTGGAGAAATTGTTGTTTCTTAATAAAAATGCATGAAATCATCCAAGTTACACAAGCATTAGCCTATTCACTACCCCCTCCCTAGTTCCACAAGCACTTTCATTGTCCTCTGCCTGATTAAGCCCATGCCATTTTTCTAGAGTCACAGAAAAACATTATTAAACATGCCATATCACGTCACTACTATTTTGGGAATAATTACACACAGACAATACATTCAAACAATGTTTTATTATACACATGTGTATACAAAATTTACGTAGACAAATTATTTCGTCCTACACCTTTTGTGAAGTCATTCCCAAGAGTCATAATAGACACAAATTCAATGCATCACACGTGTTAAGATACAGCTGGCTGTGATTATACACCTCGCCAGTAGGTGGTGTCGTGTGCACATGAAGCATCAAGAAATGAACCTTTTCTCGAACCAGTTGGTTCAAGTGGTTCAATGCCTCATGAGGCTTCATCTCACCATGACTACTAATATGAATAAATGTATCAATAAAGTGGTTGAGAAGAACATTTGATTTTCCAACAACAAACACATCCACTCTGATCATACTCCAACCTTCACTGTCTCTGAATCAACAGTGAACAGTCATCATTGGTAAAGAGTACATGAAATAAATCATCTCTTTCTACCCACTTCATTTTCAAGAAGGAGTATCAGCAACTCATCATTGTGGTAAGCGAGACCATACAGTGTAGAAACACATTTCTCAAGTGAATAACTTTAGAAATGATCCCTGAAAGTATAGTCTTAACTTTTCTCTGCTCCTACCCACCTACTAGTCTGAACGTCGTACCCTTCTCAGTGACAGTACAGACTACACCTGGAGCTCAATAAATGCAATTGAATTAGATCCTGAGAGCCAGAAGAAATTTTTTTTCTGAAATTTTGATATTTTTGATAACTGAAGTATTGAAGATGAGACAAACATGTAGCAACATTTTTTCCCCTGAATGTTATTTATTTAGGTTTTATCAAACCTCTCCTACACTGGCCATTGGGTCTTGCTGGCTATAAAGATTTGGCTCATGTGATGAGCTTTTAAAAGTGATGAATTGAATTCACAAAATAAGGTTATTCGGATTGGAGCCCAATTAACCTAACAGTCATGTCTTTGGATTATGGGAGGAAGCTGGAGTACCTGGGAAGACACAGGGAGAACATGCAAAGTCCATGTATAAAGACCCCAGGTCAAACCCAGGACATTCTTGCCGCAGGGCATCAATGCTACCAAGTGTGGCTCTGCAGACCGTTATTAGAATGTGAAACGCTATTTCTTTAGGTAGTTGATCATATAGCTCCTCTGCTCCCTTAAGATGTTGATGCAGGGATTTCCAGCATTTTGAAAGAGATGGGCATGTCCTCTTTTAGCCAACCCTCCACAAATGTGGTATCAGTAGAAAGGCCAGAATGTTCTTTTATCAGCAATGACAGAATGATAAACATTGAAAAGACTTGGTTTCAATAGGTCTGATAAACATATGCCCCAAGAAGCAAAACATTGAATTTGGAGGTGTGTAGGTGGACAATTTTTGTTGTAGTGTGCCAATGCTTGTTCCAATAAAGTTGTCATCATGAATATGTTACTTTCTAACAACAAACACAGCCACTCAAATCATACTCCAACCTTCACTGTCTCTGAATCAACAGTGAACAATCATCAATGGCAAAGAGTACATGAAATAAATCATCTCTTTCTACCCACTTCATGCTGAAGAAGGAGTATCAGCAACTCATCATTGTGGTAAGCGAGACCATACAGTGTAGAAACACATTTCTCAAGTCAATAACTTTAGAAATGATCCCTGAAAGTATAGTCTTAACTTTTCTATGCTCCTACCCACCTACTAGTCTGAACGTCGTACCCTTCTCAGTGACAGTACAGACTACACCTGGAGTTAAAGAGGGTGAAATTAAAAATACAGTAAAATAAAAAGGATATATATACAGAAGCTATATACACTCAGTAAACTGTGCACACCTCAGAGTCCTGGAGGCGTACAGGTCCTGGAGAGATGGAAGATTGCAGCCAATCACCTTCTCTGCAGACCTGATGACACGCTGCAGTCTGCCCTTGTCCTTGGCGGTGGCACCAGCGTACCAGATGGTGATGGAGGAGGTGAGGAGGGACTCAATGATGGAGGAGCAGAACTGCACCATCATTGTCCTTGGCAGGTTGAATTTCTTCAGCTGCCGTAGGAAGTACATCCTCTGCTGGGCTTTCTTGGTGAGGGAGTTGATGTTCAGCTCCCACTTTAGGTCTTGGGAGATGATAGTTTCCAGGAAGCGGAAAGACTCCACAGTGTCGATTGTGGAGTGACAGAGGGTGATGGGGGTAGCTGGGGCTGAGTTCTTCCTGAAGTCCACAACCATCTCCACTGTTTTTACAGCGTTGAGCTCCAGGTTGCTCTCCCTGCACCAGGTCGCCAGATGGTCAGCCTCCCACCTGTAGGCGGACTCTTGACCATCAGAGATAAGTCCGATGAGAGTGGTGTCGTCCGCGAACTTCAGGAGCTTGACAGACTGATGACTGGAGGTGCAGCTGTTGGTGTACAGGGAGAAGAGCAGAGGAGAAAGAACGCAGCCCTGGGGGGAACCAGTGCTGAGGAGCTGTGAGTCAGAGTCATGTTTTCCCAGCTTTACGTGCTGTTTCCTGTCAGACAGGAAGTCTGTAATCCACCTGCAGGTGGAGTCGGGCACGTTCAGCTGGGAGAGCTTCTCCTGGGAGGATTGTATTAAAGGCAGAGCTGAAATCCACAAACAGGATCCTGGCGTAGGTTCCTGCAGAGTCCAGGTGCTGGAGGATGTAGTGAAGGGCCAAGTTGACAGCGTCGTCTGCAGACCTGTTGGCTCTGTAGGCAAACAGTAGGGGGTCCAGGGCGGGATCAGTGATTTCTTTAAGGTGTGAAAGCACAAGGCGCTCAAAGGACTTCATAACCACAGAGGTCAGAGCGACGGGTCTAAAGTCATTAAGTCCTGTGGTCCTTGGCTTCTTGGGAACAGGGATGATGATGGAGGATTTGAAGCAGGCTGGCACGTGACAGGTCGCCAGTGAGGTGTTAAAAATGTCTGTGAACACTGGAGACAGCTGATCAGCACAGTGCTTCAAGGTGGATGGAGAGACAGAGTCTGGTCCAGCAGCTTTCCTGGGGTTCTGTCTTCTGAAGAGTTTGTTAACATCTCTCTCATGTATGGAAAGAGTTGTCACCGAGGAGGAGGTGGAGGTGATCTGTTGGGTGGAGTCGTGGGGGGTGATTGCAGGACTGGCCTTTTGTCTGTTGAAACGACAGTAGAAGTTGTTCAGGCCGTTTGCTAACTGTCGGTCGTTCATGGAGTGGGGTGCTTTAGGCTTGTAATTTGTTATCTGCCTGAGCCCTTTCCAGACAGAAGCAGTGTCGTTGGCTGAGAACTGGTTTTGCAGCTTCTCAGAGTACAGTCGTTTAGCCTCTTTCACTGCCTTTCACCGCTAAACATGTATTTTGCATCTCTGAATCTGCATTTGTCCCCACTTCTGAAGGCATCTTCTTTGTCCAACCTTAGCCTTCTGAGTGTTGCTGTGAACCAGGGTTTATCATTGTTGTAACTCACCCTGGTTCGTGATGGAACACAGCAGTCCTCACAGAAGCTGATATATGATGTCTCAGCCTCTGTGAACTCATCCAGACTGGTGGTAGCAGCCCTGAAAACGTCCCAGTCAGTAGAATCCAAACACGCCTGAAGATCCTCCACAGCCTCACTGGTCCACTTCTTTGATGTCCTCACTACAGGTTTGCAGAGCTTTAGTTTCTGCCTGTAAGCAGGAATCAGGTGAACCATGACGTGGTCAGATTGGCCCAGTGCAGCACGGGGGACGGCGTGATAAGCATCTCTGACTGTGGTGTAACAGTGTTCCAGAATGCTGTCCTCTCTGGTCGGGCATTTAATAAACTGCTTATATTTAGGAAGTTCATGAGTGAGGTTTCCTTTGTTAAAGTCACCAAGGACAATAACTAAGGAGTCCGGATTTCTGTGCTCCACATTCAGAATGTGGTCTGCGAGCGTGTGCCGAGCGACCTGCACGTTTGCGTTCGGCGCGATGTAAACACCGACCAGAATGAATGAAGCAAACTCGCGGGGTGAATAAAAAGGCTTACAGTTTATGATGAAGGATTCCAGGTCAGGAGAACAGTGCTGCTGGATCACTGCCACATCGTTGCTCCAGCCGCTGTTGATGTAGAAACAGATCCCTCCACCCTTCGCTTTGCCGGAGAGATGTGTGTCGCGGTCAGCTCTGAGAAGTTGGAAGCCGTCCAGCTGCAGCGCGGCGTCCGGGATTTCTCCACACAGCCACGTCTCCGTGAAGCAAAAAACAGCAGATGAAGAGAAGTCCCTGTTTTTGCCCAGCATCAGTTTCAGTTTGTGTAGTTTGTTGGACAGGGAACGCACGTTGGACAGGATTATGCCCGGTAGCGGTGAGCGGAGTCCGCGCTGGAGGTGACGCACGAGCGCACCAGCGCGTTTTCCTCTCCTCCGGCGTGTCGCTGCGTGAGCAAAGGTGAGCGTACCTTTGACCAGAATGTCCAAAATTTCCAGCGTAGGGAGAAGAAAAGTAGGGAATAAATCCTCTGGTGATGTAGCCCTGATGTTCATGAGCTCTTCTCTGGTGAAAGAGCTCCGGGTATCATCGCAAAAACCAGAGTTACATTGTAAAACAAAGCAAAAAACAATGCACCAACACACCGTGGCAGCCGTCCGTGGCGCCATCTCGGTGTATCAATGTACAGATGTCTTCCTGTTGGAAGAGATTGTGCCATTCGTACTACTGAATTGCTACAGCTTCCCAATTGCACATCGTTGAATATTTTGCTGCATTTTATAGACCTCAAAATCCAGCAGCAGATCAATTGTGACTGGGAAGCAGAAATACTTTCTGCCCAGCGGGATTTGGCTGTCCTGGACAACCTGACAAACAGGACATTGGCTTGTGAATGAATGACCTGTTCGTTTACACAGTCAACCCTTGGTCTTGGCAGATTGAAGCAGCCTTTTGCACTATATGTAGGACAGGTTTCACCTTTTGTGTGTATGTTCTCAAGTCAAAAAAGAGACAAACTTCCATTTGTGGATGCTAATATGTAGTGATGTTACGTGATGTGCCGAGGCTTCGAGGCGTGTGTCGAGTAATGGAGGGGGCGTTTCCGCAATGCGTGTATCGAGGCTTGCTTCATTTAGGGGAGGAGCCGAAAACGATGACGTCCGAAGCCTCGCTGCCCGGCTGTACCACGTGACTGCTTCGGGAAGTGGTTCAGATTTCGGCGCGGGGTTTGACAGCTTTAGAAACCCCACAGGCTCCATTCAAAATGTGGGTTGTTGTAGGCGAGTTGCGGTCAGTTGAGAGAGTGGATAGAGTTTTGATAGTTTGGATAGCAGAGTTTGGATAGTTGTTATTTAGTTTGAGACAGTTAGTTTGGTGTTTGGAGAGTTTAGGAGAGAGATAGATAGATAGGAGATCAGTGCTCTCAACTATCACGCATGGACCGTCACTGACTTCACACGGTCACACGCAAACATGGCATTTTTCACGCATAAAAATCCCAACGCCCATCTGGGCAGCGGACGATAAAAACTCCGCCTTCTGCTGAGATGTTTCAGCTTCTTTCACAGCTTGTGGCCATCAGTAATTCCTGCTGCAGTTCATGTTAACAGAGCAGCAGGAAGAGCGATCAGAGTTATGAATAATTTTAGTCTTAACCAGCGGTGAAAGTGAGCCGGTAAGGTCCTGTACTGCGTACGCAGGAGGAAAGGGGGTGGGGGAAGAGAGCTGCTGCCAGATATTGCCTTCATTCAGAACCAGTGATGGCTGCACTCTGGATCATAAAACAGTTCTGCTAACCAGATGCAGTTTAAAACGCTACGTCTGTTTATAAGTTGTTTTTATTAATTCTGCATTTTTTAACTACATGCACCGTATTTCTGTGCCTCAGCGCTTGCTCCTCTCCCCCCTCCTTTCCCTCGAACCCAGGGGCTTTTATCACCGTTCACCATTCAAAGCGTGAATCACTACGTTTAATGTCCTCACACCCGTAGCAAAGTGTGCCAATTAAAGTCACTAGGAGAGTTATGGCTGTGTTTCATAATCTTTTGTTTTAAACAAAACAGAACCGTGGCGCTTCGGTGCGCTGCTGCTTTGCGCTTTAATTCAGGTGCGCAAAATTACGTTACTTGTAATTTGGGTGCGCACTTTTAAGAGTCATTTTAAAGAACTTGTAACATCAGGAGGTTGATCTCAGACCGGTCAGCTCCTGTGATCACTGTATAGGAGCCATTTACAGTTTTTATTTATGCATTTCCCCCCTGTTTATCCCTCGCACGCAGCGCACCATCGGGTAAAATCCTCCCACCTCACCGCCCAGAGTGCACTGAGGAGAGCAATAGAGATTTGTCTGGTCGACTGAGATGAGAAACCTGTTGCTGTGAAAGGTGATATAGGTTATAAACTGTTACTGTAATTGCATTGAGCTGAAAAGAGAGGAGACATCAGCAGCTGCATCGTGCGTAAAGACGCAGCGGGAACCTCTGTGTGCTTCAGTGTTGCTGCTGAGGGGAAACTGTGGGACCGTATAGTACTGGGCTAATCATTGGTCACAGTACCCCAATCTGTACATACTTGCACTTATTTATTTATGCACCCCGGCATCATCTGTGCCATGTGAGCGTGTCTTTTCAAAGGCTGGAGAAGTAGTATCAAAAAAGAGAAATCATTTGAAACCAAAAACTGTGGAGAAATTGTTGTTTCTTAATAAAAATGCATGAAATCATCCAAGTTACACAAGCATTAGCCTATTCACTACCCCCTCCCTAGTTCCACAAGCACTTTCATTGTCCTCTGCCTGATTAAGCCCATGCCATTTTTCTAGAGTCACAGAAAAACATTATTAAACATGCCATATCACGTCACTACTATTTTGGGAATAATTACACACAGACAATACATTCAAACAATGTTTTATTATACACATGTGTATACAAAATTTACGTAGACAAATTATTTCGTCCTACACCTTTTGTGAAGTCATTCCCAAGAGTCATAATAGACACAAATTCAATGCATCACACGTGTTAAGATACAGCTGGCTGTGATTATACACCTCGCCAGTAGGTGGTGTCGTGTGCACATGAAGCATCAAGAAATGAACCTTTTCTCGAACCAGTTGGTTCAAGTGGTTCAATGCCTCATGAGGCTTCATCTCACCATGACTACTAATATGAATAAATGTATCAATAAAGTGGTTGAGAAGAACATTTGATTTTCCAACAACAAACACATCCACTCTAATCATACTCCAACCTTCACTGTCTCTGAATCAACAGTGAACAGTCATCATTGGTAAAGCGTACATGAAATAAATCATCTCTTTCTACCCACTTCATGCTCAAGAAGGAGTATCAGCAACTCATCATCGTGGTAAGCGAGACCATACAGTGTAGAAACACATTTCTCAAGTGAATAACTTTAGAAATGATCCCTAAAAGTATAGTCTTAACTTTTCTCTGCTCCTACCCACCTACTAGTATGAACATCGTCCCCTTCTCAGTGACAGTACAGACTACACCTGGAGCTCTATACATGCAATTGAAGGAGATCCTGAGGGCCAGAAGAAGAATTGTTTTCTGAAATTTTGATATTTTTGATAACTGAAGTATTGAAGATGAGACAAACATGTAGCAACATTTTTTCCCCTGAATGTTATTTAATAAGGTTTTATCAAACGTCTCTTACACTGGACATTGGGTCTTGCTGGCTATAAAGCTATGGCTCATGTGATGAGCTTTTAACACTGATTAATTTAATTTTCGTTTTCTCATTACTTCTAGGCCATTGATCCTAGTTCTTAAACTCATGATCATGTAGAAAAGTTACACGACTTACATGGCCCCCCCTGCTGACCTGGACTACCCTGTGCCTGATCAATCAGTTGCTCAGCCAGTAGCCCTTGAATTCAAGAAATCTAAGATAACTGCAGTATTTTAACTCACCTTCTCTGGTTTCCCAGATACATGTTGGTCTGACCTGTATTCCTCCCAGCTGTTTGTAGCAGACAGTCCAACGACATGGATGGCTTTAGAAATTGTTAATGCTTTGTGCAGCTTGACATTGGGTAAATCAGATCAAGTGGTCGCTCAAACCAAATCCAGGTCATGTTTTTGTTGTACTCATCTACAACAGTGAGTCTGGGCATAAGAACATGGCGCCTCTCTTTTGATGACAATCATCTGCATCTGTCCCGAAGTTGTACCCTAGGGACACTGGAGGCCATCACAACCACCGTATTGTTTTGTCACTTTATCACTGCAACATGTGATGGTTTCCGGACAACCATTCTGGATGTTCCTCCGCCTTTTTCTTGTAGCTTTTGATTATGTGACATTGTTGACTTGGACTATGCAGAGATTCTGTTGTTCCTAAGAGTCCTTGTAACCAAATAGCTATTTGTTTTAAGGATAGCCAATAATTGGATGGGGGGTGAACTACGTGCCAATGTAGAGATGTCTTCCTGTTGGAAGAGATTGTGCCATTCAAACTACTGAATTGCTACAGCTTCCCAATTGCACATCCTTGAATATTTTGCTGCATTTTATAGAGCTCAAAATCCAGCAGCAGATCAATTGTTACTGGGTAGCAGAAATACGTTCTTCCCAGCGGGATTTGGCTGCCCTGGACAACCTGACAAATAGGACATTTGCTTGTGAATGAATGACCTGTTAGTTTACACAGTCAACCCTTGGTCTTGGCAGATTGAAGTAGCCTTTTGCTCTATATGTAGGACAGGTCTCACCTTTTGTTTGTATGTTCTCAAGTCAAAAAAGAGACAAACTTCCATTTGCAGATGCTAATCTGAATAAATGTACCAATAAAGTGGGTGAGAAGAATATTTGATTTTCCAACAACAAACATCCACTCTGATCATACTCCAACCTTCACTGTCTCTGAATCAACAGTGAACAGTCATCATTGGTAAAGAGTACATGAAATAAATCATCTCTTTCTACCCACTTCATGCTCAAGAAGGAGTATCAGCAACTCATCATTGTGGTAAGCGAGACCATACAGTGTAGAAACACATTTCTCAAGTGAATAACTTTAGAAATGATCCCTGAAAGTATAGTCTTAACTTTTCTCTGCTCCTACCCACCTACTAGTCTGAACGTCGTACCCTTCTCAGTGACAGTACAGACTACACCTGGAGCTCAATAAATGCAATTGAATTAGATCCTGAGAGCCAGAAGAAATTTTTTTTCTGAAATTTTGATATTTTTGATAACTGAAGTACTGAAGATTAGGTAAACATGTTGCAACGTTTTTTTTTTCCCTAAATGTTATTTATTTAGGTTTTATCAAACCTCTCCTACACTGGCCATTGGGTCTTGCTGGCTATAAAGATTTGGCTCATGTGATGAGCTTTTAAAAGTGATGAATTGAATTCACAAAATAAGGTTATTCGGATTGGAGCCCAATTAACCTAACAGTCATGTCTTTGGATTATGGGAGGAAGCTGGAGTACCTGGGAAGACACAGGGAGAACATGCAAAGTCCATGTATAAAGACCCCAGGTCAAACCCAGGACATTCTTGCCGCAGGGCATCAATGCTACCAAGTGTGGCTCTGCAGACCGTTATTAGAATGTGAAACGCTATTTCTTTAGGTAGTTGATCATATAGCTCCTCTGCTCCCTTAAGATGTTGATGCAGGGATTTCCAGCATTTTGAAAGAGATGGGCATGTCCTCTTTTAGCCAACCCTCCACAAATGTGGTATCAGTAGAAAGGCCAGAATGTTCTTTTATCAGCAATGACAGAATGATAAACATTGAAAAGACTTGGTTTCAATAGGTCTGATAAACATATGCCCCAAGAAGCAAAACATTGAATTTGGAGGTGTGTAGGTGGACAATTTTTGTTGTAGTGTGCCAATGCTTGTTCCAATAAAGTTGTCATCATGAATATGTTACTTTCTAACAACAAACACAGCCACTCAAATCATACTCCAACCTTCACTGTCTCTGAATCAACAGTGAACAATCATCAATGGCAAAGAGTACATGAAATAAATCATCTCTTTCTACCCACTTCATGCTGAAGAAGGAGTATCAGCAACTCATCATTGTGGTAAGCGAGACCATACAGTGTAGAAACACATTTCTCAAGTCAATAACTTTAGAAATGATCCCTGAAAGTATAGTCTTAACTTTTTTCAGCTCTTACCCACCTACTAGTCTGAACGTCGTACCCTTCTCAGCGACAGTACAGACTACACCTGGAGTTAAAGAGGGTGAAATTAAAAATACAGTAAAATAAAAAGGATATATATACAGAAGCTATATACACTCAGTAAACTGTGCGTTAATGTAACGCAGAAGCTTGTAAGTCCTGAACGGGGGAGAGCAGCAGTGTCCAGTTCCACGGGCGGCTCTTGGCCTTGTTCATAAGGCCGGTAGCAGATGGGAGGAAACTGTTCTTGTGCCATGATGTTGTGGTCCTGATGGACCGCAGCCTCCTGCCAGAGGGAAGTGTCTGAAATAGTCTGTGACTGGGGTGCGAGGGATCAGCTACAATCTTCCCTGCACACCTCAGAGTCCTGGAGGCGTACAGGTCCTGGAGAGATGGAAGATTGCAGCCAATCACCTTCTCTGCAGACCTGATGACACGCTGCAGTCTGCCCTTGTCCTTGGCGGTGGCACCAGCGTACCAGATGGTGATGGAGGAGGTGAGGATGGACTCAATGATGGAGGAGCAGAACTGCACCATCATTGTCCTTGGCAGGTTGAATTTCTTCAGCTGCCGTAGGAAGTACATCCTCTGCTGGGCTTTCTTGGTGAGGGAGTTGATGTT
The DNA here is from genome assembly GCA_037039145.1 of Fundulus diaphanus. Taxonomy (NCBI): domain Eukaryota; kingdom Metazoa; phylum Chordata; class Actinopteri; order Cyprinodontiformes; family Fundulidae; genus Fundulus; species Fundulus diaphanus. The sequence continues at coordinate 20,932,272 of CM073131.1, forward strand.
CAGCTCCCACTTTAGGTCTTGGGAGATGATAGTTTCCAGGAAGCGGAAAGACTCCACAGTGTCGATTGTGGAGTGACAGAGGGTGATGGGGGTAGCTGGGGCTGAGTTCTTCCTGAAGTCCACAACCATCTCCACTGTTTTTACAGCGTTGAGCTCCAGGTTGCTCTCCCTGCACCAGGTCGCCAGATGGTCAGCCTCCCACCTGTAGGCGGACTCTTGACCATCAGAGATAAGTCCGATGAGAGTGGTGTCGTCCGCAAACTTCAGGAGCTTGACAGACTGATGACTGGAGGTGCAGCTGTTGGTGTACAGGGAGAAGAGCAGAGGAGAAAGAACGCAGCCCTGGGGGGAACCAGTGCTGAGGAGCTGTGAGTCAGAGTCATGTTTTCCCAGCTTTACGTGCTGCTTCCTGTCAGACAGGAAGTCTGTAATCCACCTGCAGGTGGAGTCGGGCACGTTCAGCTGGGAGAGCTTCTCCTGGGATGATTGTATTGAAGGCAGAGCTGAAATCCACAAACAGGATCCTGGCGTAGGTTCCTGCAGAGTCCAGGTGCTGGAGGATGTAGTGAAGGGCCAAGTTGACAGCGTCGTCTGCAGACCTGTTGGCTCTGTAGGCAAACAGTAGGGGGTCCAGGGCGGGATCAGTGATTTCTTTAAGGTGTGAAAGCACAAGGCGCTCAAAGGACTTCATAACCACAGAGGTCAGAGCGACGGGTCTAAAGTCATTAAGTCCTGTGGTCCTTGGCTTCTTGGGAACAGGGATGATGATGGAGGATTTGAAGCAGGCTGGCACGTGACAGGTCGCCAGTGAGGTGTTAAAAATGTCTGTGAACACTGGAGACAGCTGATCAGCACAGTGCTTCAAGGTGGATGGAGAGACAGAGTCTGGTCCAGCAGCTTTCCTGGGGTTCTGTCTTCTGAAGAGTTTGTTAACATCTCTCTCATGTATGGAAAGAGTTGTCACCGAGGAGGAGGTGGAGGTGATCTGTTGGGTGGAGTCGTGGGGGGTGATTGCAGGACTGGCCTTTTGTCTGTTGAAACGACAGTAGAAGTTGTTCAGGCCGTTTGCCAACTGTCGGTCGTTCATGGAGTGGGGTGCTTTAGGCTTGTAATTTGTTATCTGCCTGAGCCCTTTCCAGACAGAAGCAGTGTCGTTGGCTGAGAACTGGTTTTGCAGCTTCTCAGAGTACAGTCGTTTAGCCTCTTTCACCGCCTTTCACCGCTAAACATGTATTTTGCATCTCTGAATCTGCATTTGTCCCCACTTCTGAAGGCATCTTCTTTGTCCAACCTTAGCCTTCTGAGTGTTGCTGTGAACCAGGGTTTATCATTGTTGTAACTCACCCTGGTTCGTGATGGAACACAGCAGTCCTCACAGAAGCTGATATATGATGTCTCAGCCTCTGTGAACTCATCCAGAATGGTGGTAGCAGCCCTGAAAACGTCCCAGTCAGTAGAATCCAAACACGCCTGAAGATCCTCCACAGCCTCACTGGTCCACTTCTTTGATGTCCTCACTACAGGTTTGCAGAGCTTTAGTTTCTGCCTGTAAGCAGGAATCAGGTGAACCATGACGTGGTCAGATTGGCCCAGTGCAGCACGGGGGACGGCGTGATAAGCATCTCTGACTGTGGTGTAACAGTGTTCCAGAATGCTGTCCTCTCTGGTCGGGCATTTAATAAACTGCTTATATTTAGGAAGTTCATGAGTGAGGTTTCCTTTGTTAAAGTCACCAAGGACAATAACTAAGGAGTCCGGATTTCTGTGCTCCACATTCAGAATGTGGTCTGCGAGCGTGTGCCGAGCGACCTGCACGTTTGCGTTCGGCGCGATGTAAACACCGACCAGAATGAATGAAGCAAACTCGCGGGGTGAATAAAAAGGCTTACAGTTTATGATGAAGGATTCCAGGTCAGGAGAACAGTGCTGCTGGATCACTGCCACATCGTTGCTCCAGCCGCTGTTGATGTAGAAACAGATCCCTCCACCCTTCGCTTTGCCGGAGAGATGTGTGTCGCGGTCAGCTCTGAGAAGTTGGAAGCCGTCCAGCTGCAGCGCGGCGTCCGGGATTTCTCCACACAGCCACGTCTTCGTGAAGCAAAAAACAGCAGATGAAGAGAAGTCCCTGTTTTTGCCCAGCATCAGTTTCAGTTTGTGTAGTTTGTTGGACAGGGAACGCACGTTGGAGAGGATTATGCCCGGTAGCGGTGAGCGGAGTCCGCGCTGGAGGTGACGCATGAGCGCACCAGCGCGTTTTCCTCTCCTCCGGCGTGTCGCTGCGTGAGCAAAGGTGAGCGTACCTTTGACCAGAATGTCCAAATTTTTCCAGCGTAGGGAGAAGAAAAGTAGGGAATAAATCCTCTGGTGATGTAGCCCTGATGTTCATGAGCTCTTCTCTGGTGAAAGAGCTCCGGGTATCATCGCAAAAACCAGAGTTACATTGTAAAACAAAGCAAAAAACAATGCACCAACACACCGTGGCAGCCGTCCGTGGCGCCATCTCGGTGTATCAATGTACAGATGTCTTCCTGTTGGAAGAGATTGTGCCATTCGTACTACTGAATTGCTACAGCTTCCCAATTGCACATCGTTGAATATTTTGCTGCATTTTATAGACCTCAAAATCCAGCAGCAGATCAATTGTGACTGGGAAGCAGAAATACTTTCTGCCCAGCGGGATTTGGCTGTCCTGGACAACCTGACAAACAGGACATTGGCTTGTGAATGAATGACCTGTTCGTTTACACAGTCAACCCTTGGTCTTGGCAGATTGAAGCAGCCTTTTGCACTATATGTAGGACAGGTTTCACCTTTTGTGTGTATGTTCTCAAGTCAAAAAAGAGACAAACTTCCATTTGTGGATGCTAATATGTAGTGATGTTACGTGATGTGCCGAGGCTTCGAGGCGTGTGTCGAGTAATGGAGGGGGCGTTTCCGCAATGCGTGTATCGAGGCTTGCTTCATTTAGGGGAGGAGCCGAAAACGATGACGTCCGAAGCCTCGCTGCCCGGCTGTACCACGTGACTGCTTCGGGAAGTGGTTCAGATTTCGGCGCGGGGTTTGACAGCTTTAGAAACCCCACAGGCTCCATTCAAAATGTGGGTTGTTGTAGGCGAGTTGCGGTCAGTTGAGAGAGTGGATAGAGTTTTGATAGTTTGGATAGCAGAGTTTGGATAGTTGTTATTTAGTTTGAGACAGTTAGTTTGGTGTTTGGAGAGTTTAGGAGAGAGATAGATAGATAGGAGATCAGTGCTCTCAACTATCACGCATGGACCGTCACTGACTTCACACGGTCACACGCAAACATGGCATTTTTCACGCATAAAAATCCCAACGCCCATCTGGGCAGCGGACGATAAAAACTCCGCCTTCTGCTGAGATGTTTCAGCTTCTTTCACAGCTTGTGGCCATCAGTAATTCCTGCTTCAGTTCATGTTAACAGAGCAGCAGGAAGAGCGATCAGAGTTATGAATAATTTTAGTCTTAACCAGCGGTGAAAGTGAGCCGGTAAGGTCCTGTACTGCGTACGCAGGAGGAAAGGGGGTGGGGGAAGAGAGCTGCTGCCAGATATTGCCTTCATTCAGAACCAGTGATGGCTGCACTCTGGATCATAAAACAGTTCTGCTAACCAGATGCAGTTTAAAACGCTACGTCTGTTTATAAGTTGTTTTTATTAATTCTGCATTTTTTAACTACATGCACCGTATTTCTGTGCCTCAGCGCTTGCTCCTCTCCCCCCTCCTTTCCCTCGAACCCAGGGGCTTTTATCACCGTTCACCATTCAAAGCGTGAATCACTACGTTTAATGTCCTCACACCCGTAGCAAAGTGTGCCTATTAAAGTCACTAGGAGAGTTATGGCTGTGTTTCATGATCTTTTGTTTTAAACAAAACAGAACCGTGGCGCTTCGGTGCGCTGCTGCTTTGCGCTTTAATTCAGGTGCGCAAAATTACGTTACTTGTAATTTGGGTGCGCACTTTTAAGAGTCATTTTAAAGAACTTGTAACATCAGGAGGTTGATCTCAGACCGGTCAGCTCCTGTGATCACTGTATAGGAGCCATTTACAGTTTTTATTTATGCATTTCCCCCCTGTTTATCCCTCGCACGCAGCGCACCATCGGGTAAAATCCTCCCACCTCACCGCCCAGAGTGCACTGAGGAGAGCAATAGAGATTTGTCTGGTCGACTGAGATGAGAAACCTGTTGCTGTGAAAGGTGATATAGGTTATAAACTGTTACTGTAATTGCATTGAGCTGAAAAGAGAGGAGACATCAGCAGCTGCATCGTGCGTAAAGACGCAGCGGGAACCTCTGTGTGCTTCAGTGTTGCTGCTGAGGGGAAACTGTGGGACCGTATAGTACTGGGCTAATCATTGGTCACAGTACCCCAATCTGTACATACTTGCACTTATTTATTTATGCACCCCGGCATCATCTGTGCCATGTGAGCGTGTCTTTTCAAAGGCTGGAGAAGTAGTATCAAAAAAGAGAAATCATTTGAAACCAAAAACTGTGGAGAAATTGTTGTTTCTTAATAAAAATGCATGAAATCATCCAAGTTACACAAGCATTAGCCTATTCACTACCCCCTCCCTAGTTCCACAAGCACTTTCATTGTCCTCTGCCTGATTAAGCCCATGCCATTTTTCTAGAGTCACAGAAAAACATTATTAAACATGCCATATCACGTCACTACTATTTTGGGAATAATTACACACAGACAATACATTCAAACAATGTTTTATTATACACATGTGTATACAAAATTTACGTAGACAAATTATTTCGTCCTACACCTTTTGTGAAGTCATTCCCAAGAGTCATAATAGACACAAATTCAATGCATCACACGTGTTAAGATACAGCTGGCTGTGATTATACACCTCGCCAGTAGGTGGTGTCGTGTGCACATGAAGCATCAAGAAATGAACCTTTTCTCGAACCAGTTGGTTCAAGTGGTTCAATGCCTCATGAGGCTTCATCTCACCATGACTACTAATATGAATAAATGTATCAATAAAGTGGTTGAGAAGAACATTTGATTTTCCAACAACAAACACATCCACTCTGATCATACTCCAACCTTCACTGTCTCTGAATCAACAGTGAACAGTCATCATTGGTAAAGAGTACATGAAATAAATCATCTCTTTCTACCCACTTCATTTTCAAGAAGGAGTATCAGCAACTCATCATTGTGGTAAGCGAGACCATACAGTGTAGAAACACATTTCTCAAGTGAATAACTTTAGAAATGATCCCTGAAAGTATAGTCTTAACTTTTCTCTGCTCCTACCCACCTACTAGTCTGAACGTCGTACCCTTCTCAGTGACAGTACAGACTACACCTGGAGCTCAATAAATGCAATTGAATTAGATCCTGAGAGCCAGAAGAAATTTTTTTTCTGAAATTTTGATATTTTTGATAACTGAAGTATTGAAGATGAGACAAACATGTAGCAACATTTTTTCCCCTGAATGTTATTTATTTAGGTTTTATCAAACCTCTCCTACACTGGCCATTGGGTCTTGCTGGCTATAAAGATTTGGCTCATGTGATGAGCTTTTAAAAGTGATGAATTGAATTCACAAAATAAGGTTATTCGGATTGGAGCCCAATTAACCTAACAGTCATGTCTTTGGATTATGGGAGGAAGCTGGAGTACCTGGGAAGACACAGGGAGAACATGCAAAGTCCATGTATAAAGACCCCAGGTCAAACCCAGGACATTCTTGCCGCAGGGCATCAATGCTACCAAGTGTGGCTCTGCAGACCGTTATTAGAATGTGAAACGCTATTTCTTTAGGTAGTTGATCATATAGCTCCTCTGCTCCCTTAAGATGTTGATGCAGGGATTTCCAGCATTTTGAAAGAGATGGGCATGTCCTCTTTTAGCCAACCCTCCACAAATGTGGTATCAGTAGAAAGGCCAGAATGTTCTTTTATCAGCAATGACAGAATGATAAACATTGAAAAGACTTGGTTTCAATAGGTCTGATAAACATATGCCCCAAGAAGCAAAACATTGAATTTGGAGGTGTGTAGGTGGACAATTTTTGTTGTAGTGTGCCAATGCTTGTTCCAATAAAGTTGTCATCATGAATATGTTACTTTCTAACAACAAACACAGCCACTCAAATCATACTCCAACCTTCACTGTCTCTGAATCAACAGTGAACAATCATCAATGGCAAAGAGTACATGAAATAAATCATCTCTTTCTACCCACTTCATGCTGAAGAAGGAGTATCAGCAACTCATCATTGTGGTAAGCGAGACCATACAGTGTAGAAACACATTTCTCAAGTCAATAACTTTAGAAATGATCCCTGAAAGTATAGTCTTAACTTTTCTATGCTCCTACCCACCTACTAGTCTGAACGTCGTACCCTTCTCAGTGACAGTACAGACTACACCTGGAGTTAAAGAGGGTGAAATTAAAAATACAGTAAAATAAAAAGGATATATATACAGAAGCTATATACACTCAGTAAACTGTGCACACCTCAGAGTCCTGGAGGCGTACAGGTCCTGGAGAGATGGAAGATTGCAGCCAATCACCTTCTCTGCAGACCTGATGACACGCTGCAGTCTGCCCTTGTCCTTGGCGGTGGCACCAGCGTACCAGATGGTGATGGAGGAGGTGAGGAGGGACTCAATGATGGAGGAGCAGAACTGCACCATCATTGTCCTTGGCAGGTTGAATTTCTTCAGCTGCCGTAGGAAGTACATCCTCTGCTGGGCTTTCTTGGTGAGGGAGTTGATGTTCAGCTCCCACTTTAGGTCTTGGGAGATGATAGTTTCCAGGAAGCGGAAAGACTCCACAGTGTCGATTGTGGAGTGACAGAGGGTGATGGGGGTAGCTGGGGCTGAGTTCTTCCTGAAGTCCACAACCATCTCCACTGTTTTTACAGCGTTGAGCTCCAGGTTGCTCTCCCTGCACCAGGTCGCCAGATGGTCAGCCTCCCACCTGTAGGCGGACTCTTGACCATCAGAGATAAGTCCGATGAGAGTGGTGTCGTCCGCGAACTTCAGGAGCTTGACAGACTGATGACTGGAGGTGCAGCTGTTGGTGTACAGGGAGAAGAGCAGAGGAGAAAGAACGCAGCCCTGGGGGGAACCAGTGCTGAGGAGCTGTGAGTCAGAGTCATGTTTTCCCAGCTTTACGTGCTGTTTCCTGTCAGACAGGAAGTCTGTAATCCACCTGCAGGTGGAGTCGGGCACGTTCAGCTGGGAGAGCTTCTCCTGGGAGGATTGTATTAAAGGCAGAGCTGAAATCCACAAACAGGATCCTGGCGTAGGTTCCTGCAGAGTCCAGGTGCTGGAGGATGTAGTGAAGGGCCAAGTTGACAGCGTCGTCTGCAGACCTGTTGGCTCTGTAGGCAAACAGTAGGGGGTCCAGGGCGGGATCAGTGATTTCTTTAAGGTGTGAAAGCACAAGGCGCTCAAAGGACTTCATAACCACAGAGGTCAGAGCGACGGGTCTAAAGTCATTAAGTCCTGTGGTCCTTGGCTTCTTGGGAACAGGGATGATGATGGAGGATTTGAAGCAGGCTGGCACGTGACAGGTCGCCAGTGAGGTGTTAAAAATGTCTGTGAACACTGGAGACAGCTGATCAGCACAGTGCTTCAAGGTGGATGGAGAGACAGAGTCTGGTCCAGCAGCTTTCCTGGGGTTCTGTCTTCTGAAGAGTTTGTTAACATCTCTCTCATGTATGGAAAGAGTTGTCACCGAGGAGGAGGTGGAGGTGATCTGTTGGGTGGAGTCGTGGGGGGTGATTGCAGGACTGGCCTTTTGTCTGTTGAAACGACAGTAGAAGTTGTTCAGGCCGTTTGCTAACTGTCGGTCGTTCATGGAGTGGGGTGCTTTAGGCTTGTAATTTGTTATCTGCCTGAGCCCTTTCCAGACAGAAGCAGTGTCGTTGGCTGAGAACTGGTTTTGCAGCTTCTCAGAGTACAGTCGTTTAGCCTCTTTCACTGCCTTTCACCGCTAAACATGTATTTTGCATCTCTGAATCTGCATTTGTCCCCACTTCTGAAGGCATCTTCTTTGTCCAACCTTAGCCTTCTGAGTGTTGCTGTGAACCAGGGTTTATCATTGTTGTAACTCACCCTGGTTCGTGATGGAACACAGCAGTCCTCACAGAAGCTGATATATGATGTCTCAGCCTCTGTGAACTCATCCAGACTGGTGGTAGCAGCCCTGAAAACGTCCCAGTCAGTAGAATCCAAACACGCCTGAAGATCCTCCACAGCCTCACTGGTCCACTTCTTTGATGTCCTCACTACAGGTTTGCAGAGCTTTAGTTTCTGCCTGTAAGCAGGAATCAGGTGAACCATGACGTGGTCAGATTGGCCCAGTGCAGCACGGGGGACGGCGTGATAAGCATCTCTGACTGTGGTGTAACAGTGTTCCAGAATGCTGTCCTCTCTGGTCGGGCATTTAATAAACTGCTTATATTTAGGAAGTTCATGAGTGAGGTTTCCTTTGTTAAAGTCACCAAGGACAATAACTAAGGAGTCCGGATTTCTGTGCTCCACATTCAGAATGTGGTCTGCGAGCGTGTGCCGAGCGACCTGCACGTTTGCGTTCGGCGCGATGTAAACACCGACCAGAATGAATGAAGCAAACTCGCGGGGTGAATAAAAAGGCTTACAGTTTATGATGAAGGATTCCAGGTCAGGAGAACAGTGCTGCTGGATCACTGCCACATCGTTGCTCCAGCCGCTGTTGATGTAGAAACAGATCCCTCCACCCTTCGCTTTGCCGGAGAGATGTGTGTCGCGGTCAGCTCTGAGAAGTTGGAAGCCGTCCAGCTGCAGCGCGGCGTCCGGGATTTCTCCACACAGCCACGTCTCCGTGAAGCAAAAAACAGCAGATGAAGAGAAGTCCCTGTTTTTGCCCAGCATCAGTTTCAGTTTGTGTAGTTTGTTGGACAGGGAACGCACGTTGGACAGGATTATGCCCGGTAGCGGTGAGCGGAGTCCGCGCTGGAGGTGACGCACGAGCGCACCAGCGCGTTTTCCTCTCCTCCGGCGTGTCGCTGCGTGAGCAAAGGTGAGCGTACCTTTGACCAGAATGTCCAAAATTTCCAGCGTAGGGAGAAGAAAAGTAGGGAATAAATCCTCTGGTGATGTAGCCCTGATGTTCATGAGCTCTTCTCTGGTGAAAGAGCTCCGGGTATCATCGCAAAAACCAGAGTTACATTGTAAAACAAAGCAAAAAACAATGCACCAACACACCGTGGCAGCCGTCCGTGGCGCCATCTCGGTGTATCAATGTACAGATGTCTTCCTGTTGGAAGAGATTGTGCCATTCGTACTACTGAATTGCTACAGCTTCCCAATTGCACATCGTTGAATATTTTGCTGCATTTTATAGACCTCAAAATCCAGCAGCAGATCAATTGTGACTGGGAAGCAGAAATACTTTCTGCCCAGCGGGATTTGGCTGTCCTGGACAACCTGACAAACAGGACATTGGCTTGTGAATGAATGACCTGTTCGTTTACACAGTCAACCCTTGGTCTTGGCAGATTGAAGCAGCCTTTTGCACTATATGTAGGACAGGTTTCACCTTTTGTGTGTATGTTCTCAAGTCAAAAAAGAGACAAACTTCCATTTGTGGATGCTAATATGTAGTGATGTTACGTGATGTGCCGAGGCTTCGAGGCGTGTGTCGAGTAATGGAGGGGGCGTTTCCGCAATGCGTGTATCGAGGCTTGCTTCATTTAGGGGAGGAGCCGAAAACGATGACGTCCGAAGCCTCGCTGCCCGGCTGTACCACGTGACTGCTTCGGGAAGTGGTTCAGATTTCGGCGCGGGGTTTGACAGCTTTAGAAACCCCACAGGCTCCATTCAAAATGTGGGTTGTTGTAGGCGAGTTGCGGTCAGTTGAGAGAGTGGATAGAGTTTTGATAGTTTGGATAGCAGAGTTTGGATAGTTGTTATTTAGTTTGAGACAGTTAGTTTGGTGTTTGGAGAGTTTAGGAGAGAGATAGATAGATAGGAGATCAGTGCTCTCAACTATCACGCATGGACCGTCACTGACTTCACACGGTCACACGCAAACATGGCATTTTTCACGCATAAAAATCCCAACGCCCATCTGGGCAGCGGACGATAAAAACTCCGCCTTCTGCTGAGATGTTTCAGCTTCTTTCACAGCTTGTGGCCATCAGTAATTCCTGCTTCAGTTCATGTTAACAGAGCAGCAGGAAGAGCGATCAGAGTTATGAATAATTTTAGTCTTAACCAGCGGTGAAAGTGAGCCGGTAAGGTCCTGTACTGCGTACGCAGGAGGAAAGGGGGTGGGGGAAGAGAGCTGCTGCCAGATATTGCCTTCATTCAGAACCAGTGATGGCTGCACTCTGGATCATAAAACAGTTCTGCTAACCAGATGCAGTTTAAAACGCTACGTCTGTTTATAAGTTGTTTTTATTAATTCTGCATTTTTTAACTACATGCACCGTATTTCTGTGCCTCAGCGCTTGCTCCTCTCCCCCCTCCTTTCCCTCGAACCCAGGGGCTTTTATCACCGTTCACCATTCAAAGCGTGAATCACTACGTTTAATGTCCTCACACCCGTAGCAAAGTGTGCCAATTAAAGTCACTAGGAGAGTTATGGCTGTGTTTCATGATCTTTTGTTTTAAACAAAACAGAACCGTGGCGCTTCGGTGCGCTGCTGCTTTGCGCTTTAATTCAGGTGCGCAAAATTACGTTACTTGTAATTTGGGTGCGCACTTTTAAGAGTCATTTTAAAGAACTTGTAACATCAGGAGGTTGATCTCAGACCGGTCAGCTCCTGTGATCACTGTATAGGAGCCATTTACAGTTTTTATTTATGCATTTCCCCCCTGTTTATCCCTCGCACGCAGCGCACCATCGGGTAAAATCCTCCCACCTCACCGCCCAGAGCGCACTGAGGAGAGCAATAGAGATTTGTCTGGTCGACTGAGATGAGAAACCTGTTGCTGTGAAAGGTGATATAGGTTATAAACTGTTACTGTAATTGCATTGAGCTGAAAAGAGAGGAGACATCAGCAGCTGCATCGTGCGTAAAGACGCAGCGGGAACCTCTGTGTGCTTCAGTGTTGCTGCTGAGGGGAAACTGTGGGACCGTATAGTACTGGGCTAATCATTGGTCACAATACCCCAATCTGTACATACTTGCACTTATTTATTTATGCACCCCGGCATCATCTGTGCCATGTGAGCGTGTCTTTTCAAAGGCTGGAGAAGTAGTATCAAAAAAGAGAAATCATTTGAAACCAAAAACTGTGGAGAAATTGTTGTTTCTTAATAAAAATGCATGAAATCATCCAAGTTACACAAGCATTAGCCTATTCACTACCCCCTCCCTAGTTCCACAAGCACTTTCATTGTCCTCTGCCTGATTAAGCCCATGCCATTTTTCTAGAGTCACAGAAAAACATTATTAAACATGCCATATCACGTCACTACTATTTTGGGAATAATTACACACAGACAATACATTCAAACAATGTTTTATTATACACATGTGTATACAAAATTTACGTAGACAAATTATTTCGTCCTACACCTTTTGTGAAGTCATTCCCAAGAGTCATAATAGACACAAATTCAATGCATCACACGTGTTAAGATACAGCTGGCTGTGATTATACACCTCGCCAGTAGGTGGTTTCGTGTGCACATGAAGCATCAAGAAATGAACCTTTTCTCGAACCAGTTGGTTCAAGTGGTTCAATGCCTCATGAGGCTTCATCTCACCATCACTACTAATATGAATAAATGTACCAATAAAGTGGTTGAGAAGAACATTTGATTTTCCAACAACAAACACATCCACTCTGATCATACTTCAACCTTCACTGTCTCTGAATAAACAGTAAACAGTCATCATTGGTAAAGAGTACATGAAATAAATCATCTCTTTCTACCCACTTCATGCTCAAGAAGGAGTATCAGCAACTCATCATCGTGGTAAGCGAGACCATACAGTGTAGAAACACATTTCTCAAGTGAATAACTTTAGAAATGATCCCTAAAAGTATAGTCTTAACTTTTCTCTGCTCCTACCCACCTACTAGTATGAACATCGTCCCCTTCTCAGTGACAGTACAGACTACACCTGGAGCTCTATACATGCAATTGAAGGAGATCCTGAGGGCCAGAAGAAGAATTGTTTTCTGAAATTTTGATATATTTTTGATAACTGAAGTATTGAAGATGAGACAAACATGTAGCAACATTTTTTCCCCTGAATGTTATTTAATAAGGTTTTATCAAACGTCTCTTACACTGGACATTGGGTCTTGCTGGCTATAAAGCTATGGCTCATGTGATGAGCTTTTAACACTGATTAATTTAATTTTCGTTTTCTCATTACTTCTAGGCCATTGATCCTAGTTCTTAAACTCATGATCATGTAGAAGAGTTACACGACTTACATGGCCCCCCCTGCTGACCTGGACTACCCTGTGCCTGATCAATCAGTTGCTCAGCCAGTAGCCCTTGAATTCAAGAAATCTAAGATAACTGCAGTATTTTAACTCACCTTCTCTGGTTTCCCAGATACATGTTGGTCTGACCTGTATTCCTCCCAGCTGTTTGTAGCAGACAGTCCAACGACATGGATGGCTTTAGAAATTGTTAATGCTTTGTGCAGCTTGACATTGGGTAAATCAGATCAAGTGGTCGCTCAAACCAAATCCAGGTCATGTTTTTGTTGTACTCATCTACAACAGTGAGTCTGGGCATAAGAACATGGCGCCTCTCTTTTGATGAATATCATCTGCATCTGTCCCGAAGTTGTACCCTAGGGACACTGGAGGCCATCACAACCACCGTATTGTTTTGTCACTTTATCACTGCAACATGTGATGGTTTCCGGACAACCATTCTGGATGTTCCTCCGCCTTTTTCTTGTAGCTTTTGATTATGTGACATTGTTGACTTGGACTATGCAGAGATTCTGTTGTTCCTAAGAGTCTTTGTAACCAAATAGCTATTTGTTTTAAGGATAGTCAATAATTGGATGGGGGGGTGAACTACGTGCCAATGTAGAGATGTCTTCCTGTTGGAAGAGATTGTGCCATTCAAACTACTGAATTGCTACAGCTTCCCAATTGCACATCCTTGAATATTTTGCTGCATTTTATAGAGCTCAAAATCCAGCAGCAGATCAATTGTTACTGGGTAGCAGAAATACGTTCTTCCCAGCGGGATTTGGCTGTCCTGGACAACCTGACAAATAGGACATTTGCTTGTGAATGAATGACCTGTTCGTTTACACAGTCAACCCTTGGTCTTGGCAGATTGAAGTAGCCTTTTGCTCTATATGTAGGACAGGTCTCACCTTTTGTTTGTATGTTCTCAAGTCAAAAAAGAGACAAACTTCCATTTGCAGATGCTAATCTGAATAGATGTACCAATAAAGTGGGTGAGAAGAATATTTGATTTTCCAACAACAAACATCCACTCTGACCATACTCCAACCTTCACTGTCTCTGAATCAACAGTGAACAGTCATCATTGGTAAAGAGTACATGAAATAAATCATCTCTTTCTACCCACTTCATGCTCAAGAAGGAGTATCAGCAACTCATCATTGTGGTAAGCGAGACCATACAGTGTAGAAACACATTTCTCAAATCAATAACTTTAGAAATGATCCCTGAAAGTATAGTCTTAACTTTTCTCTGCTCCTACCCACCTACTAGTCTGAACGTCGTACCCTTCTCAGTGACAGTACAGACTACACCTGGAGCTCAATAAATGCAATTGAATTAGATCCAGAGGGCCAGAAGAAATTTTTTTTCTGAAATTTTGATATTTTTGATAACTGAAGTACTGAAGATTAGGTAAACATGTTGCAACGTTTTTTTTCCCCTAAATGTTATTTATTTAGGTTTTATCAAACCTCTCCTACACTGGCCATTGGGTCTTGCTGGCTATAAAGATTTGGCTCATGTGATGAGCTTTTAAAAGTGATGAATTGAATTCACAAAATAAGGTTATTCGGATTGGAGCCCAATTAACCTAACAGTCATGACTATGGGAGGAAGCTGGAGTACCTGGGAAGACACAGGGAGAACATGCAAAGTCCATGTATAAAGACCCCAGGTCAAACCCAGGACATTCTTGCCGCAGGGCATCAATGCTACCAAGTTTGGCTCTGCAGACCGTTATTAGAATGTGAAACGCTATTTCTTTAGGTAGTTGATCATATAGCTCCTCTGCTCCCTTAAGATGTTGATGCAGGGATTTCCAGCATTTTGAAAGAGATGGGCATGTCCTCTTTTAGCCAACCCTCCACAAATGTGGTATCAGTAGAAAGGCCAGAATGTTCTTTTATCAGCAATGACAGAATGATAAACATTGAAAAGACTTGGTTTCAATAGGTCTGATAAACATATGCCCCAAGAAGCAAAACATTGAATTTGGAGGTGTGTAGGTGGACAATTTTTGTTTTAGTGTGCCAATGCTTGTTACAATAAAGTTGTCATCATGAATATGTTACTTTCTAACAACAAACACAGCCACTCAAATCATACTCCAACCTTCACTGTCTCTGAATCAACAGTGAACAATCATCAATGGCAAAGAGTACATGAAATAAATCATCTCTTTCTACCCACTTCATGCTGAAGAAGGAGTATCAGCAACTCATCATTGGGGTAAGCGAGCCCATACAGTGTAGAAACACATTTCTCAAGTCAATAACTTTAGAAATGATCCCTGAAAGTATAGTCTTAACTTTTTTCAGCTCTTACCCACCTACTAGTCTGAACGTCGTACCCTTCTCAGTGACAGTACAGACTACACCTGGAGTTAAAGAGGGTGAAATTAAAAATACAGTAAAATAAAAAGGATATATATACAGAAGCTATATACACTCAGTAAACTGTGCACACCTCAGAGTCCTGGAGGCGTACAGGTCCTGGAGAGATGGAAGATTGCAGCCTATCACCTTCTCTGCAGACCTGATGACACGCTGCAGTCTGCCCTTGTCCTTGGCGGTGGCACCAGCGTACCAGATGGTGATGGAGGAGGTGAGGAGGGACTCAATGATGGAGGAGCAGAACTGCACCATCATTGTCCTTGGCAGGTTGAATTTCTTCAGCTGCCGTAGGAAGTACATCCTCTGCTGGGCTTTCTTGGTGAGGGAGTTGATGTTCAGCTCCCACTTTAGGTCTTGGGAGATGATAGTTTCCAGGAAGCGGAAAGACTCCACAGTGTCGATTGTGGAGTGACAGAGGGTGATGGGGGTAGCTGGGGCTGAGTTCTTCCTGAAGTCCACAACCATCTCCACTGTTTTTACAGCGTTGAGCTCCAGGTTGTTCTCCCTGCACCAGGTCGCCAGATGGTCAGCCTCCCACCTGTAGGCGGACTCGTCACCATCAGAGATAAGTCCGATGAGAGTGGTGTCGTCCGCGAACTTCAGGAGTTTGACAGACTGATGACTGGAGGTGCAGCTGTTGGTGTACAGGGAGAAGAGCAGAGGAGAAAGAACGCAGCCCTGGGGGGAACCAGTGCTGAGGAGCTGTGAGTCAGAGTCATGTTTTCCCAGCTTTACGTGCTGCTTCCTGTCAGACAGGAAGTCTGTAATCCACCTGCAGGTGGAGTCGGGCACGTTCAGCTGGGAGAGCTTCTCCTGGGATGATTGTATTGAAGGCAGAGCTGAAATCCACAAACAGGATCCTGGCGTAGGTTCCTGCAGAGTCCAGGTGCTGGAGGATGTAGTGAAGGGCCAAGTTGACAGCGTCGTCTGCAGACCTGTTGGCTCTGTAGGCAATCAGTAGGGGGTCCAGGGCGGGATCAGTGATTTCTTTAAGGTGTGAAAGCACAAGGCGCTCAAAGAACTTCATAACCACAGAGGTCAGAGCGACGGGTCTAAAGTCATTAAGTCCTGTGGTCCTTGGCTTCTTGGGAACAGGGATGATGATGGAGGATTTGAAGCAGGCTGGCACGTGACAGGTCGCCAGTGAGGTGTTAAAAATGTCTGTGAACACTGGAGACAGCTGATCAGCACAGTGCTTCAAGGTGGATGGAGAGACAGAGTCTGGTCCAGCAGCTTTCCTGGGGTTCTGTCTTCTGAAGAGTTTGTTAACATCTCTCTCATGTATGGAAAGAGTTGTCACCGAGGAGGAGGTGGAGGTGATCTGTTGGGTGGAGTCGTGGGGGGTGATTGCAGGACTGGCCTTTTGTCTGTTGAAACGACAGTAGAAGTTGTTCAGGCCGTTTGCTAACTGTCGGTCGTTCATGGAGTGGGGTGCTTTAGGCTTGTAATTTGTTATCTGCCTGAGCCCTTTCCAGACAGAAGCAGTGTCGTTGGCTGAGAACTGGTTTTGCAGCTTCTCAGAGTACAGTCGTTTAGCCTCTTTCACCGCCTTTCACCGCTAAACATGTATTTTGCATCTCTGAATCTGCATTTGTCCCCACTTCTGAAGGCATCTTCTTTGTCCAACCTTAACCTTCTGAGTGTTGCTGTGAACCAGGGTTTATCATTGTTGTAACTCACCCTGGTTCGTGATGGAACACAGCAGTCCTCACAGAAGCTGATATATGATGTCTCAGCCTCTGTGAACTCATCCAGACTGGTGGTAGCAGCCCTGAAAACGTCCCAGTCAGTAGAATCCAAACACGCCTGAAGATCCTCCACAGCCTCACTGGTCCACTTCTTTGATGTCCTCACTACAGGTTTGCAGAGCTTTAGTTTCTGCCTGTAAGCAGGAATCAGGTGAACCATGACGTGGTCAGATTGGCCCAGTGCAGCACGGGGGACGGCGTGATAAGCATCTCTGACTGTGGTGTAACAGTGTTCCAGAATGCTGTCCTCTCTGGTCGGGCATTTAATAAACTGCTTATATTTAGGAAGTTCATGGGTGAGGTTTCCTTTGTTAAAGTCACCAAGGACAATAACTAAGAAGTCCGGATTTCTGTGCTCCACATTCAGAATCTGGTCTGCGAGCGTGTGCCGAGCGACCTGCACGTTTGCGTTCGGCGCGATGTAAACACCGACCAGAATGAATGAAGCAAACTCGCGGGGTGAATAAAAAGGCTTACAGTTTATGATGAAGGATTCCAGGTCAGGAGAACAGTGCTGCTGGATCACTGCCACATCGTTGCTCCAGCCGCTGTTGATGTAGAAACAGATCCCTCCACCCTTCGCTTTGCCGGAGAGATGTGTGTCGCGGTCAGCTCTGAGAAGTTGGAAGCCGTCCAGCTGCAGCGCGGCGTCCGGGATTTCTCCACACAGCCACGTCTTCGTGAAGCAAAAAACAGCAGATGAAGAGAAGTCCCTGTTTTTGCCCAGCATCAGTTTCAGTTTGTGTAGTTTGTTGGACAGGGAACGCACGTTGGAGAGGATTATGCCCGGTAGCGGTGAGCGGAGTCCGCGCTGGCGGTGACGCATGAGCGCACCAGCGCGTTTTCCTCTCCTCCGGCGTGTCGCTGCGTGAGCAAAGGTGAGCGTACCTTTGACCAGAATGTCCAAATTTTTCCAGCGTAGGGAGAAGAAAAGTAGGGAATAAATCCTCTGGTGATGTAGCCCTGATGTTCATGAGCTCTTCTCTGGTGAAAGAGCTCCGGGTATCATCGCAAAAACCAGAGTTACATTGTAAAACAAAGCAAAAAACAATGCACCAACACACCGTGGCAGCCGTCCGTGGCGCCATCTCGGTGTATCAATGTACAGATGTCTTCCTGTTGGAAGAGATTGTGCCATTCGTACTACTGAATTGCTACAGCTTCCCAATTGCACATCGTTGAATATTTTGCTGCATTTTATAGACCTCAAAATCCAGCAGCAGATCAATTGTGACTGGGAAGCAGAAATACTTTCTGCCCAGCGGGATTTGGCTGTCCTGGACAACCTGACAAACAGGACATTGGCTTGTGAATGAATGACCTGTTCGTTTACACAGTCAACCCTTGGTCTTGGCAGATTGAAGCAGCCTTTTGCACTATATGTAGGACAGGTTTCACCTTTTGTGTGTATGTTCTCAAGTCAAAAAAGAGACAAACTTCCATTTGTGGATGCTAATATGTAGTGATGTTACGTGATGTGCCGAGGCTTCGAGGCGTGTGTCGAGTAATGGAGGGGGCGTTTCCGCAATGCGTGTATCGAGGCTTGCTTCATTTAGGGGAGGAGCCGAAAACGATGACGTCCGAAGCCTCGCTGCCCGGCTGTACCACGTGACTGCTTCGGGAAGTGGTTCAGATTTCGGCGCGGGGTTTGACAGCTTTAGAAACCCCACAGGCTCCATTCAAAATGTGGGTTGTTGTAGGCGAGTTGCGGTCAGTTGAGAGAGTGGATAGAGTTTTGATAGTTTGGATAGCAGAGTTTGGATAGTTGTTATTTAGTTTGAGACAGTTAGTTTGGTGTTTGGAGAGTTTAGGAGAGAGATAGATAGATAGGAGATCAGTGCTCTCAACTATCACGCATTGACCGTCACTGACTTCACACGGTCACACGCAAACATGGCATTTTTCACGCATAAAAATCCCAACGCCCATCTGGGCAGCGGACGATAAAAACTCCGCCTTCTGCTGAGATGTTTCAGCTTCTTTCACAGCTTGTGGCCATCAGTAATTCCTGCTTCAGTTCATGTTAACAGAGCAGCAGGAAGAGCGATCAGAGTTATGAATAATTTTAGTCTTAACCAGCGGTGAAACTGAGCCGGTAAGGTCCTGTACTGCGTACGCAGGAGGAAAGGGGGTGGGGGAAGAGAGCTGCTGCCAGATATTGCCTTCATTCAGAACCAGTGATGGCTGCACTCTGGATCATAAAACAGTTCTGCTAACCAGATGCAGTTTAAAACGCTACGTCTGTTTATAAGTTGTTTTTATTAATTCTGCATTTTTTAACTACATGCACCGTATTTCTGTGCCTCAGCGCTTGCTCCTCTCCCCCCTCCTTTCCCTCGAACCCAGGGGCTTTTATCACCGTTCACCATTCAAAACGTGAATCACTACGTTTAATGTCCTCACACCCGTAGCAAAGTGTGCCTATTAAAGTCACTAGGAGAGTTATGGCTGTGTTTCATGATCTTTTGTTTTAAACAAAACAGAACCGTGGCGCTTCGGTGCGCTGCTGCTTTGCGCTTTAATTCAGGTGCGCAAAATTACGTTACTTGTAATTTGGGTGCGCACTTTTAAGAGTCATTTTAAAGAACTTGTAACATCAGGAGGTTGATCTCAGACCGGTCAGCTCCTGTGATCACTGTATAGGAGCCATTTACAGTTTTTATTTATGCATTTCCCCCCTGTTTATCCCTCGCACGCAGCGCACCATCGGGTAAAATCCTCCCACCTCACCGCCCAGAGCGCACTGAGGAGAGCAATAGAGATTTGTCTGGTCGACTGAGATGAGAAACCTGTTGCTGTGAAAGGTGATATAGGTTATAAACTGTTACTGTAATTGCATTGAGCTGAAAAGAGAGGAGACATCAGCAGCTGCATCGTGCGTAAAGACGCAGCGGGAACCTCTGT
This sequence comes from Fundulus diaphanus, assembly GCA_037039145.1. Classification (NCBI taxonomy): domain Eukaryota; kingdom Metazoa; phylum Chordata; class Actinopteri; order Cyprinodontiformes; family Fundulidae; genus Fundulus; species Fundulus diaphanus. The sequence goes on from CM073131.1 coordinate 20,951,754, forward strand.
GTGCTTCAGTGTTGCTGCTGAGGGGAAACTGTGGGACCGTATAGTACTGGGCTAATCATTGGTCACAATACCCCAATCTGTACATACTTGCACTTATTTATTTATGCACCCCGGCATCATCTGTGCCATGTGAGCGTGTCTTTTCAAAGGCTGGAGAAGTAGTATCAAAAAAGAGAAATCATTTGAAACCAAAAACTGTGGAGAAATTGTTGTTTCTTAATAAAAATGCATGAAATCATCCAAGTTACACAAGCATTAGCCTATTCACTACCCCCTCCCTAGTTCCACAAGCACTTTCATTGTCCTCTGCCTGATTAAGCCCATGCCATTTTTCTAGAGTCACAGAAAAACATTATTAAACATGCCATATCACGTCACTACTATTTTGGGAATAATTACACACAGACAATACATTCAAACAATGTTTTATTATACACATGTGTATACAAAATTTACGTAGACAAATTATTTCGTCCTACACCTTTTGTGAAGTCATTCCCAAGAGTCATAATAGACAAAAATTCAATGCATCGCACGTGTTAAGATACAGCTGGCTGTGATTATACACCTCGCCAGTAGGTGGTGTCGTGTGCACATGAAGCATCAAGAAATGAACCTTTTCTTGAACCAGTTGGTTCAAGTGGTTCAATGCCTCATGAGGCTTCATCTCACCATCACTACTAATATGAATAAATGTACCAATAAAGTGGTTGAGAAGAATATTTGATTTTCCAACAACAAACACATCCACTCTGATCATACTCCAATCTTCACTGTCTCTGAATAAACAGTGAACAGTCATCATTGGTAAAGAGTACATGAAATAAATCATCTCTTTCTACCCACTTCATGCTCAAGAAGGAGTATCAGCAACTCATCATTGTGGTAAGCGAGACCATACAGTGTAGAAACACATTTCTCAAGTGAATAACTTTAGAAATGATCCCTAAAAGTATAGTCTTAACTTTTCTCTGCTCCTACCCACCTACTAGTATGAATATCGTCCCCTTCTCAGTGACAGTACAGACTACACCTGGAGCTCTATACATGCAATTGAAGGAGATCCTGAGGGCCAGAAGAAGAATTGTTTTCTGAAATTTTGATATTTTTGATAACTGAAGTATTGAAGATGAGACAAACATGTAGCAACATTTTTTCCCCTGAATGTTATTTAATAAGGTTTTATCAAACGTCTCTTACACTGGACATTGGGTCTTGCTGGCTATAAAGCTATGGCTCATGTGATGAGCTTTTAACACTGATTAATTTAATTTTCGTTTTCTCATTACTTCTAGGCCATTGATCCTAGTTCTTAAACTCATGATCATGTAGAAAAGTTACACGACTTACATGGCCCCCCCTGCTGACCTGGACTACCCTGTGCCTGATCAATCAGTTGCTCAGCCAGTAGCCCTTGAATTCAAGAAATCTAAGATAACTGCAGTATTTTAACTCACCCTCTCTGGTTTCCCAGATACATGTTGGTCTGACCTGTATTCCTCCCAGCTGTTTGTAGCAGACAGTCCAACGACATGGATGGCTTTAGAAATTGTTAATGCTTTGTGCAGCTTGACATTGGGTAAATCAGATCAAGTGGTCGCTCAAACCAAATCCAGGTCATGTTTTTGTTGTACTCATCTACAACAGTGAGTCTGGGCATAAGAACATGGCGCCTCTCTTTTGATGACAATCATCTGCATCTGTCCCGAAGTTGTACCCTAGGGACACTGGAGGCCATCACAACCACCGTATTGTTTTGTCACTTTATCACTGCAACATGTGATGGTTTCCGGACAACCATTCTGGATGTTCCTCCGCCTTTTTCTTGTAGCTTTTGATTATGTGACATTGTTGACTTGGACTATGCAGAGATTCTGTTGTTCCTAAGAGTCCTTGTAACCAAATAGCTATTTGTTTTAAGGATAGCCAATAATTGGATGGGGGGTGAACTACGTGCCAATGTAGAGATGTCTTCCTGTTGGAAGAGATTGTGCCATTCAAACTACTGAATTGCTACAGCTTCCCAATTGCACATCCTTGAATATTTTGCTGCATTTTATAGAGCTCAAAATCCAGCAGCAGATCAATTGTTACTGGGTAGCAGAAATACGTTCTTCCCAGCGGGATTTGGCTGTCCTGGACAACCTGACAAATAGGACATTTGCTTGTGAATGAATGACCTGTTTGTTTACACAGTCAACCCTTGGTCTTGGCAGATTGAAGTAGCCTTTTGCTCTATATGTAGGACAGGTCTCACCTTTTGTTTGTATGTTCTCAAGTCAAAAAAGAGACAAACTTCCATTTGCAGATGCTAATCTGAATAGATGTACCAATAAAGTGGGTGAGAAGAGTATTTGATTTTCCAACAACAAACATCCACTCTGATCATACTCCAACCTTCACTGTCTCTGAATCAACAGTGAACAGTCATCATTGGTAAAGAGTACATGAAATAAATCATCTCTTTCTACCCACTTCATGCTCAAGAAGGAGTATCAGCAACTCATCATTGTGGTAAGCGAGACCATACAGTGTAGAAACACATTTCTCAAGTCAATAACTTTAGAAATGATCCCTGAAAGTATAGTCTTAACTTTTCTCTGCTCCTACCCACCTACTAGTCTGAACGTCGTACCCTTCTCAGTGACAGTACAGACTACACCTGGAGCTCAATAAATGCAATTGAATTAGATCCAGAGGGCCAGAAGAAATTTTTTTTCTGAAATTTTGATATTTTTGATAACTGAAGTACTGAAGATTAGGTAAACATGTTGCAACGTTTTTTTTCCCCTAAATGTTATTTATTTAGGTTTTATCAAACCTCTCCTACACTGGCCATTGGGTCTTGCTGGCTATAAAGATTTGGCTCATGTGATGAGCTTTTAAAAGTGATGAATTGAATTCACAAAATAAGGTTATTCGGATTGGAGCCCAATTAACCTAACAGTCATGACTATGGGAGGAAGCTGGAGTACCTGGGAAGACACAGGGAGAACATGCAAAGTCCATGTATAAAGACCCCAGGTCAAACCCAGGACATTCTTGCCGCAGGGCATCAATGCTACCAAGTTTGGCTCTGCAGACCGTTATTAGAATGTGAAACGCTATTTCTTTAGGTAGTTGATCATATAGCTCCTCTGCTCCCTTAAGATGTTGATGCAGGGATTTCCAGCATTTTGAAAGAGATGGGCATGTCCTCTTTTAGCCAACCCTCCACAAATGTGGTATCAGTAGAAAGGCCAGAATGTTCTTTTATCAGCAATGACAGAATGATAAACATTGAAAAGACTTGGTTTCAATAGGTCTGATAAACATATGCCCCAAGAAGCAAAACATTGAATTTGGAGGTGTGTAGGTGGACAATTTTTGTTTTAGTGTGCCAATGCTTGTTACAATAAAGTTGTCATCATGAATATGTTACTTTCTAACAACAAACACAGCCACTCAAATCATACTCCAACCTTCACTGTCTCTGAATCAACAGTGAACAATCATCAATGGCAAAGAGTACATGAAATAAATCATCTCTTTCTACCCACTTCATGCTGAAGAAGGAGTATCAGCAACTCATCATTGGGGTAAGCGAGACCATACAGTGTAGAAACACATTTCTCAAGTCAATAACTTTAGAAATGATCCCTGAAAGTATAGTCTTAACTTTTTTCAGCTCTTACCCACCTACTAGTCTGAACGTCGTACCCTTCTCAGTGACAGTACAGACTACACCTGGAGTTAAAGAGGGTGAAATTAAAAATACAGTAAAATAAAAAGGATATATATACAGAAGCTATATACACTCAGTAAACTGTGCACACCTCAGAGTCCTGGAGGCGTACAGGTCCTGGAGAGATGGAAGATTGCAGCCTATCACCTTCTCTGCAGACCTGATGACACGCTGCAGTCTGCCCTTGTCCTTGGCGGTGGCACCAGCGTACCAGATGGTGATGGAGGAGGTGAGGAGGGACTCAATGATGGAGGAGCAGAACTGCACCATCATTGTCCTTGGCAGGTTGAATTTCTTCAGCTGCCGTAGGAAGTACATCCTCTGCTGGGCTTTCTTGGTGAGGGAGTTGATGTTCAGCTCCCACTTTAGGTCTTGGGAGATGATAGTTTCCAGGAAGCGGAAAGACTCCACAGTGTCGATTGTGGAGTGACAGAGGGTGATGGGGGTAGCTGGGGCTGAGTTCTTCCTGAAGTCCACAACCATCTCCACTGTTTTTACAGCGTTGAGCTCCAGGTTGTTCTCCCTGCACCAGGTCGCCAGATGGTCAGCCTCCCACCTGTAGGCGGACTCGTCACCATCAGAGATAAGTCCGATGAGAGTGGTGTCGTCCGCGAACTTCAGGAGTTTGACAGACTGATGACTGGAGGTGCAGCTGTTGGTGTACAGGGAGAAGAGCAGAGGAGAAAGAACGCAGCCCTGGGGGGAACCAGTGCTGAGGAGCTGTGAGTCAGAGTCATGTTTTCCCAGCTTTACGTGCTGCTTCCTGTCAGACAGGAAGTCTGTAATCCACCTGCAGGTGGAGTCGGGCACGTTCAGCTGGGAGAGCTTCTCCTGGGATGATTGTATTGAAGGCAGAGCTGAAATCCACAAACAGGATCCTGGCGTAGGTTCCTGCAGAGTCCAGGTGCTGGAGGATGTAGTGAAGGGCCAAGTTGACAGCGTCGTCTGCAGACCTGTTGGCTCTGTAGGCAAACAGTAGGGGGTCCAGGGCGGGATCAGTGATTTCTTTAAGGTGTGAAAGCACAAGGCGCTCAAAGGACTTCATAACCACAGAGGTCAGAGCGACGGGTCTAAAGTCATTAAGTCCTGTGGTCCTTGGCTTCTTGGGAACAGGGATGATGATGGAGGATTTGAAGCAGGCTGGCACGTGACAGGTCGCCAGTGAGGTGTTAAAAATGTCTGTGAACACTGGAGACAGCTGATCAGCACAGTGCTTCAAGGTGGATGGAGAGACAGAGTCTGGTCCAGCAGCTTTCCTGGGGTTCTGTCTTCTGAAGAGTTTGTTAACATCTCTCTCATGTATGGAAAGAGTTGTCACCGAGGAGGAGGTGGAGGTGATCTGTTGGGTGGAGTCGTGGGGGGTGATTGCAGGACTGGCCTTTTGTCTGTTGAAACGACAGTAGAAGTTGTTCAGGCCGTTTGCCAACTGTCGGTCGTTCATGGAGTGGGGTGCTTTAGGCTTGTAATTTGTTATCTGCCTGAGCCCTTTCCAGACAGAAGCAGTGTCGTTGGCTGAGAACTGGTTTTGCAGCTTCTCAGAGTACAGTCGTTTAGCCTCTTTCACCGCCTTTCACCGCTAAACATGTATTTTGCATCTCTGAATCTGCATTTGTCCCCACTTCTGAAGGCATCTTCTTTGTCCAACCTTAGCCTTCTGAGTGTTGCTGTGAACCAGGGTTTATCATTGTTGTAACTCACCCTGGTTCGTGATGGAACACAGCAGTCCTCACAGAAGCTGATATATGATGTCTCAGCCTCTGTGAACTCATCCAGAATGGTGGTAGCAGCCCTGAAAACGTCCCAGTCAGTAGAATCCAAACACGCCTGAAGATCCTCCACAGCCTCACTGGTCCACTTCTTTGATGTCCTCACTACAGGTTTGCAGAGCTTTAGTTTCTGCCTGTAAGCAGGAATCAGGTGAACCATGACGTGGTCAGATTGGCCCAGTGCAGCACGGGGGACGGCGTGATAAGCATCTCTGACTGTGGTGTAACAGTGTTCCAGAATGCTGTCCTCTCTGGTCGGGCATTTAATAAACTGCTTATATTTAGGAAGTTCATGAGTGAGGTTTCCTTTGTTAAAGTCACCAAGGACAATAACTAAGGAGTCCGGATTTCTGTGCTCCACATTCAGAATGTGGTCTGCGAGCGTGTGCCGAGCGACCTGCACGTTTGCGTTCGGCGCGATGTAAACACCGACCAGAATGAATGAAGCAAACTCGCGGGGTGAATAAAAAGGCTTACAGTTTATGATGAAGGATTCCAGGTCAGGAGAACAGTGCTGCTGGATCACTGCCACATCGTTGCTCCAGCCGCTGTTGATGTAGAAACAGATCCCTCCACCCTTCGCTTTGCCGGAGAGATGTGTGTCGCGGTCAGCTCTGAGAAGTTGGAAGCCGTCCAGCTGCAGCGCGGCGTCCGGGATTTCTCCACACAGCCACGTCTTCGTGAAGCAAAAAACAGCAGATGAAGAGAAGTCCCTGTTTTTGCCCAGCATCAGTTTCAGTTTGTGTAGTTTGTTGGACAGGGAACGCACGTTGGAGAGGATTATGCCCGGTAGCGGTGAGCGGAGTCCGCGCTGGAGGTGACGCATGAGCGCACCAGCGCGTTTTCCTCTCCTCCGGCGTGTCGCTGCGTGAGCAAAGGTGAGCGTACCTTTGACCAGAATGTCCAAATTTTTCCAGCGTAGGGAGAAGAAAAGTAGGGAATAAATCCTCTGGTGATGTAGCCCTGATGTTCATGAGCTCTTCTCTGGTGAAAGAGCTCCGGGTATCATCGCAAAAACCAGAGTTACATTGTAAAACAAAGCAAAAAACAATGCACCAACACACCGTGGCAGCCGTCCGTGGCGCCATCTCGGTGTATCAATGTACAGATGTCTTCCTGTTGGAAGAGATTGTGCCATTCGTACTACTGAATTGCTACAGCTTCCCAATTGCACATCGTTGAATATTTTGCTGCATTTTATAGACCTCAAAATCCAGCAGCAGATCAATTGTGACTGGGAAGCAGAAATACTTTCTGCCCAGCGGGATTTGGCTGTCCTGGACAACCTGACAAACAGGACATTGGCTTGTGAATGAATGACCTGTTCGTTTACACAGTCAACCCTTGGTCTTGGCAGATTGAAGCAGCCTTTTGCACTATATGTAGGACAGGTTTCACCTTTTGTGTGTATGTTCTCAAGTCAAAAAAGAGACAAACTTCCATTTGTGGATGCTAATATGTAGTGATGTTACGTGATGTGCCGAGGCTTCGAGGCGTGTGTCGAGTAATGGAGGGGGCGTTTCCGCAATGCGTGTATCGAGGCTTGCTTCATTTAGGGGAGGAGCCGAAAACGATGACGTCCGAAGCCTCGCTGCCCGGCTGTACCACGTGACTGCTTCGGGAAGTGGTTCAGATTTCGGCGCGGGGTTTGACAGCTTTAGAAACCCCACAGGCTCCATTCAAAATGTGGGTTGTTGTAGGCGAGTTGCGGTCAGTTGAGAGAGTGGATAGAGTTTTGATAGTTTGGATAGCAGAGTTTGGATAGTTGTTATTTAGTTTGAGACAGTTAGTTTGGTGTTTGGAGAGTTTAGGAGAGAGATAGATAGATAGGAGATCAGTGCTCTCAACTATCACGCATGGACCGTCACTGACTTCACACGGTCACACGCAAACATGGCATTTTTCACGCATAAAAATCCCAACGCCCATCTGGGCAGCGGACGATAAAAACTCCGCCTTCTGCTGAGATGTTTCAGCTTCTTTCACAGCTTGTGGCCATCAGTAATTCCTGCTTCAGTTCATGTTAACAGAGCAGCAGGAAGAGCGATCAGAGTTATGAATAATTTTAGTCTTAACCAGCGGTGAAAGTGAGCCGGTAAGGTCCTGTACTGCGTACGCAGGAGGAAAGGGGGTGGGGGAAGAGAGCTGCTGCCAGATATTGCCTTCATTCAGAACCAGTGATGGCTGCACTCTGGATCATAAAACAGTTCTGCTAACCAGATGCAGTTTAAAACGCTACGTCTGTTTATAAGTTGTTTTTATTAATTCTGCATTTTTTAACTACATGCACCGTATTTCTGTGCCTCAGCGCTTGCTCCTCTCCCCCCTCCTTTCCCTCGAACCCAGGGGCTTTTATCACCGTTCACCATTCAAAGCGTGAATCACTACGTTTAATGTCCTCACACCCGTAGCAAAGTGTGCCTATTAAAGTCACTAGGAGAGTTATGGCTGTGTTTCATGATCTTTTGTTTTAAACAAAACAGAACCGTGGCGCTTCGGTGCGCTGCTGCTTTGCGCTTTAATTCAGGTGCGCAAAATTACGTTACTTGTAATTTGGGTGCGCACTTTTAAGAGTCATTTTAAAGAACTTGTAACATCAGGAGGTTGATCTCAGACCGGTCAGCTCCTGTGATCACTGTATAGGAGCCATTTACAGTTTTTATTTATGCATTTCCCCCCTGTTTATCCCTCGCACGCAGCGCACCATCGGGTAAAATCCTCCCACCTCACCGCCCAGAGTGCACTGAGGAGAGCAATAGAGATTTGTCTGGTCGACTGAGATGAGAAACCTGTTGCTGTGAAAGGTGATATAGGTTATAAACTGTTACTGTAATTGCATTGAGCTGAAAAGAGAGGAGACATCAGCAGCTGCATCGTGCGTAAAGACGCAGCGGGAACCTCTGTGTGCTTCAGTGTTGCTGCTGAGGGGAAACTGTGGGACCGTATAGTACTGGGCTAATCATTGGTCACAGTACCCCAATCTGTACATACTTGCACTTATTTATTTATGCACCCCGGCATCATCTGTGCCATGTGAGCGTGTCTTTTCAAAGGCTGGAGAAGTAGTATCAAAAAAGAGAAATCATTTGAAACCAAAAACTGTGGAGAAATTGTTGTTTCTTAATAAAAATGCATGAAATCATCCAAGTTACACAAGCATTAGCCTATTCACTACCCCCTCCCTAGTTCCACAAGCACTTTCATTGTCCTCTGCCTGATTAAGCCCATGCCATTTTTCTAGAGTCACAGAAAAACATTATTAAACATGCCATATCACGTCACTACTATTTTGGGAATAATTACACACAGACAATACATTCAAACAATGTTTTATTATACACATGTGTATACAAAATTTACGTAGACAAATTATTTCGTCCTACACCTTTTGTGAAGTCATTCCCAAGAGTCATAATAGACACAAATTCAATGCATCACACGTGTTAAGATACAGCTGGCTGTGATTATACACCTCGCCAGTAGGTGGTGTCGTGTGCACATGAAGCATCAAGAAATGAACCTTTTCTCGAACCAGTTGGTTCAAGTGGTTCAATGCCTCATGAGGCTTCATCTCACCATGACTACTAATATGAATAAATGTATCAATAAAGTGGTTGAGAAGAACATTTGATTTTCCAACAACAAACACATCCACTCTGATCATACTCCAACCTTCACTGTCTCTGAATCAACAGTGAACAGTCATCATTGGTAAAGAGTACATGAAATAAATCATCTCTTTCTACCCACTTCATTTTCAAGAAGGAGTATCAGCAACTCATCATTGTGGTAAGCGAGACCATACAGTGTAGAAACACATTTCTCAAGTGAATAACTTTAGAAATGATCCCTGAAAGTATAGTCTTAACTTTTCTCTGCTCCTACCCACCTACTAGTCTGAACGTCGTACCCTTCTCAGTGACAGTACAGACTACACCTGGAGCTCAATAAATGCAATTGAATTAGATCCTGAGAGCCAGAAGAAATTTTTTTTCTGAAATTTTGATATTTTTGATAACTGAAGTATTGAAGATGAGACAAACATGTAGCAACATTTTTTCCCCTGAATGTTATTTATTTAGGTTTTATCAAACCTCTCCTACACTGGCCATTGGGTCTTGCTGGCTATAAAGATTTGGCTCATGTGATGAGCTTTTAAAAGTGATGAATTGAATTCACAAAATAAGGTTATTCGGATTGGAGCCCAATTAACCTAACAGTCATGTCTTTGGATTATGGGAGGAAGCTGGAGTACCTGGGAAGACACAGGGAGAACATGCAAAGTCCATGTATAAAGACCCCAGGTCAAACCCAGGACATTCTTGCCGCAGGGCATCAATGCTACCAAGTGTGGCTCTGCAGACCGTTATTAGAATGTGAAACGCTATTTCTTTAGGTAGTTGATCATATAGCTCCTCTGCTCCCTTAAGATGTTGATGCAGGGATTTCCAGCATTTTGAAAGAGATGGGCATGTCCTCTTTTAGCCAACCCTCCACAAATGTGGTATCAGTAGAAAGGCCAGAATGTTCTTTTATCAGCAATGACAGAATGATAAACATTGAAAAGACTTGGTTTCAATAGGTCTGATAAACATATGCCCCAAGAAGCAAAACATTGAATTTGGAGGTGTGTAGGTGGACAATTTTTGTTGTAGTGTGCCAATGCTTGTTCCAATAAAGTTGTCATCATGAATATGTTACTTTCTAACAACAAACACAGCCACTCAAATCATACTCCAACCTTCACTGTCTCTGAATCAACAGTGAACAATCATCAATGGCAAAGAGTACATGAAATAAATCATCTCTTTCTACCCACTTCATGCTGAAGAAGGAGTATCAGCAACTCATCATTGTGGTAAGCGAGACCATACAGTGTAGAAACACATTTCTCAAGTCAATAACTTTAGAAATGATCCCTGAAAGTATAGTCTTAACTTTTCTATGCTCCTACCCACCTACTAGTCTGAACGTCGTACCCTTCTCAGTGACAGTACAGACTACACCTGGAGTTAAAGAGGGTGAAATTAAAAATACAGTAAAATAAAAAGGATATATATACAGAAGCTATATACACTCAGTAAACTGTGCACACCTCAGAGTCCTGGAGGCGTACAGGTCCTGGAGAGATGGAAGATTGCAGCCAATCACCTTCTCTGCAGACCTGATGACACGCTGCAGTCTGCCCTTGTCCTTGGCGGTGGCACCAGCGTACCAGATGGTGATGGAGGAGGTGAGGAGGGACTCAATGATGGAGGAGCAGAACTGCACCATCATTGTCCTTGGCAGGTTGAATTTCTTCAGCTGCCGTAGGAAGTACATCCTCTGCTGGGCTTTCTTGGTGAGGGAGTTGATGTTCAGCTCCCACTTTAGGTCTTGGGAGATGATAGTTTCCAGGAAGCGGAAAGACTCCACAGTGTCGATTGTGGAGTGACAGAGGGTGATGGGGGTAGCTGGGGCTGAGTTCTTCCTGAAGTCCACAACCATCTCCACTGTTTTTACAGCGTTGAGCTCCAGGTTGCTCTCCCTGCACCAGGTCGCCAGATGGTCAGCCTCCCACCTGTAGGCGGACTCTTGACCATCAGAGATAAGTCCGATGAGAGTGGTGTCGTCCGCGAACTTCAGGAGCTTGACAGACTGATGACTGGAGGTGCAGCTGTTGGTGTACAGGGAGAAGAGCAGAGGAGAAAGAACGCAGCCCTGGGGGGAACCAGTGCTGAGGAGCTGTGAGTCAGAGTCATGTTTTCCCAGCTTTACGTGCTGTTTCCTGTCAGACAGGAAGTCTGTAATCCACCTGCAGGTGGAGTCGGGCACGTTCAGCTGGGAGAGCTTCTCCTGGGAGGATTGTATTAAAGGCAGAGCTGAAATCCACAAACAGGATCCTGGCGTAGGTTCCTGCAGAGTCCAGGTGCTGGAGGATGTAGTGAAGGGCCAAGTTGACAGCGTCGTCTGCAGACCTGTTGGCTCTGTAGGCAAACAGTAGGGGGTCCAGGGCGGGATCAGTGATTTCTTTAAGGTGTGAAAGCACAAGGCGCTCAAAGGACTTCATAACCACAGAGGTCAGAGCGACGGGTCTAAAGTCATTAAGTCCTGTGGTCCTTGGCTTCTTGGGAACAGGGATGATGATGGAGGATTTGAAGCAGGCTGGCACGTGACAGGTCGCCAGTGAGGTGTTAAAAATGTCTGTGAACACTGGAGACAGCTGATCAGCACAGTGCTTCAAGGTGGATGGAGAGACAGAGTCTGGTCCAGCAGCTTTCCTGGGGTTCTGTCTTCTGAAGAGTTTGTTAACATCTCTCTCATGTATGGAAAGAGTTGTCACCGAGGAGGAGGTGGAGGTGATCTGTTGGGTGGAGTCGTGGGGGGTGATTGCAGGACTGGCCTTTTGTCTGTTGAAACGACAGTAGAAGTTGTTCAGGCCGTTTGCTAACTGTCGGTCGTTCATGGAGTGGGGTGCTTTAGGCTTGTAATTTGTTATCTGCCTGAGCCCTTTCCAGACAGAAGCAGTGTCGTTGGCTGAGAACTGGTTTTGCAGCTTCTCAGAGTACAGTCGTTTAGCCTCTTTCACTGCCTTTCACCGCTAAACATGTATTTTGCATCTCTGAATCTGCATTTGTCCCCACTTCTGAAGGCATCTTCTTTGTCCAACCTTAGCCTTCTGAGTGTTGCTGTGAACCAGGGTTTATCATTGTTGTAACTCACCCTGGTTCGTGATGGAACACAGCAGTCCTCACAGAAGCTGATATATGATGTCTCAGCCTCTGTGAACTCATCCAGACTGGTGGTAGCAGCCCTGAAAACGTCCCAGTCAGTAGAATCCAAACACGCCTGAAGATCCTCCACAGCCTCACTGGTCCACTTCTTTGATGTCCTCACTACAGGTTTGCAGAGCTTTAGTTTCTGCCTGTAAGCAGGAATCAGGTGAACCATGACGTGGTCAGATTGGCCCAGTGCAGCACGGGGGACGGCGTGATAAGCATCTCTGACTGTGGTGTAACAGTGTTCCAGAATGCTGTCCTCTCTGGTCGGGCATTTAATAAACTGCTTATATTTAGGAAGTTCATGAGTGAGGTTTCCTTTGTTAAAGTCACCAAGGACAATAACTAAGGAGTCCGGATTTCTGTGCTCCACATTCAGAATGTGGTCTGCGAGCGTGTGCCGAGCGACCTGCACGTTTGCGTTCGGCGCGATGTAAACACCGACCAGAATGAATGAAGCAAACTCGCGGGGTGAATAAAAAGGCTTACAGTTTATGATGAAGGATTCCAGGTCAGGAGAACAGTGCTGCTGGATCACTGCCACATCGTTGCTCCAGCCGCTGTTGATGTAGAAACAGATCCCTCCACCCTTCGCTTTGCCGGAGAGATGTGTGTCGCGGTCAGCTCTGAGAAGTTGGAAGCCGTCCAGCTGCAGCGCGGCGTCCGGGATTTCTCCACACAGCCACGTCTCCGTGAAGCAAAAAACAGCAGATGAAGAGAAGTCCCTGTTTTTGCCCAGCATCAGTTTCAGTTTGTGTAGTTTGTTGGACAGGGAACGCACGTTGGACAGGATTATGCCCGGTAGCGGTGAGCGGAGTCCGCGCTGGAGGTGACGCACGAGCGCACCAGCGCGTTTTCCTCTCCTCCGGCGTGTCGCTGCGTGAGCAAAGGTGAGCGTACCTTTGACCAGAATGTCCAAAATTTCCAGCGTAGGGAGAAGAAAAGTAGGGAATAAATCCTCTGGTGATGTAGCCCTGATGTTCATGAGCTCTTCTCTGGTGAAAGAGCTCCGGGTATCATCGCAAAAACCAGAGTTACATTGTAAAACAAAGCAAAAAACAATGCACCAACACACCGTGGCAGCCGTCCGTGGCGCCATCTCGGTGTATCAATGTACAGATGTCTTCCTGTTGGAAGAGATTGTGCCATTCGTACTACTGAATTGCTACAGCTTCCCAATTGCACATCGTTGAATATTTTGCTGCATTTTATAGACCTCAAAATCCAGCAGCAGATCAATTGTGACTGGGAAGCAGAAATACTTTCTGCCCAGCGGGATTTGGCTGTCCTGGACAACCTGACAAACAGGACATTGGCTTGTGAATGAATGACCTGTTCGTTTACACAGTCAACCCTTGGTCTTGGCAGATTGAAGCAGCCTTTTGCACTATATGTAGGACAGGTTTCACCTTTTGTGTGTATGTTCTCAAGTCAAAAAAGAGACAAACTTCCATTTGTGGATGCTAATATGTAGTGATGTTACGTGATGTGCCGAGGCTTCGAGGCGTGTGTCGAGTAATGGAGGGGGCGTTTCCGCAATGCGTGTATCGAGGCTTGCTTCATTTAGGGGAGGAGCCGAAAACGATGACGTCCGAAGCCTCGCTGCCCGGCTGTACCACGTGACTGCTTCGGGAAGTGGTTCAGATTTCGGCGCGGGGTTTGACAGCTTTAGAAACCCCACAGGCTCCATTCAAAATGTGGGTTGTTGTAGGCGAGTTGCGGTCAGTTGAGAGAGTGGATAGAGTTTTGATAGTTTGGATAGCAGAGTTTGGATAGTTGTTATTTAGTTTGAGACAGTTAGTTTGGTGTTTGGAGAGTTTAGGAGAGAGATAGATAGATAGGAGATCAGTGCTCTCAACTATCACGCATGGACCGTCACTGACTTCACACGGTCACACGCAAACATGGCATTTTTCACGCATAAAAATCCCAACGCCCATCTGGGCAGCGGACGATAAAAACTCCGCCTTCTGCTGAGATGTTTCAGCTTCTTTCACAGCTTGTGGCCATCAGTAATTCCTGCTGCAGTTCATGTTAACAGAGCAGCAGGAAGAGCGATCAGAGTTATGAATAATTTTAGTCTTAACCAGCGGTGAAAGTGAGCCGGTAAGGTCCTGTACTGCGTACGCAGGAGGAAAGGGGGTGGGGGAAGAGAGCTGCTGCCAGATATTGCCTTCATTCAGAACCAGTGATGGCTGCACTCTGGATCATAAAACAGTTCTGCTAACCAGATGCAGTTTAAAACGCTACGTCTGTTTATAAGTTGTTTTTATTAATTCTGCATTTTTTAACTACATGCACCGTATTTCTGTGCCTCAGCGCTTGCTCCTCTCCCCCCTCCTTTCCCTCGAACCCAGGGGCTTTTATCACCGTTCACCATTCAAAGCGTGAATCACTACGTTTAATGTCCTCACACCCGTAGCAAAGTGTGCCAATTAAAGTCACTAGGAGAGTTATGGCTGTGTTTCATAATCTTTTGTTTTAAACAAAACAGAACCGTGGCGCTTCGGTGCGCTGCTGCTTTGCGCTTTAATTCAGGTGCGCAAAATTACGTTACTTGTAATTTGGGTGCGCACTTTTAAGAGTCATTTTAAAGAACTTGTAACATCAGGAGGTTGATCTCAGACCGGTCAGCTCCTGTGATCACTGTATAGGAGCCATTTACAGTTTTTATTTATGCATTTCCCCCCTGTTTATCCCTCGCACGCAGCGCACCATCGGGTAAAATCCTCCCACCTCACCGCCCAGAGTGCACTGAGGAGAGCAATAGAGATTTGTCTGGTCGACTGAGATGAGAAACCTGTTGCTGTGAAAGGTGATATAGGTTATAAACTGTTACTGTAATTGCATTGAGCTGAAAAGAGAGGAGACATCAGCAGCTGCATCGTGCGTAAAGACGCAGCGGGAACCTCTGTGTGCTTCAGTGTTGCTGCTGAGGGGAAACTGTGGGACCGTATAGTACTGGGCTAATCATTGGTCACAGTACCCCAATCTGTACATACTTGCACTTATTTATTTATGCACCCCGGCATCATCTGTGCCATGTGAGCGTGTCTTTTCAAAGGCTGGAGAAGTAGTATCAAAAAAGAGAAATCATTTGAAACCAAAAACTGTGGAGAAATTGTTGTTTCTTAATAAAAATGCATGAAATCATCCAAGTTACACAAGCATTAGCCTATTCACTACCCCCTCCCTAGTTCCACAAGCACTTTCATTGTCCTCTGCCTGATTAAGCCCATGCCATTTTTCTAGAGTCACAGAAAAACATTATTAAACATGCCATATCACGTCACTACTATTTTGGGAATAATTACACACAGACAATACATTCAAACAATGTTTTATTATACACATGTGTATACAAAATTTACGTAGACAAATTATTTCGTCCTACACCTTTTGTGAAGTCATTCCCAAGAGTCATAATAGACACAAATTCAATGCATCACACGTGTTAAGATACAGCTGGCTGTGATTATACACCTCGCCAGTAGGTGGTGTCGTGTGCACATGAAGCATCAAGAAATGAACCTTTTCTCGAACCAGTTGGTTCAAGTGGTTCAATGCCTCATGAGGCTTCATCTCACCATGACTACTAATATGAATAAATGTATCAATAAAGTGGTTGAGAAGAACATTTGATTTTCCAACAACAAACACATCCACTCTAATCATACTCCAACCTTCACTGTCTCTGAATCAACAGTGAACAGTCATCATTGGTAAAGCGTACATGAAATAAATCATCTCTTTCTACCCACTTCATGCTCAAGAAGGAGTATCAGCAACTCATCATCGTGGTAAGCGAGACCATACAGTGTAGAAACACATTTCTCAAGTGAATAACTTTAGAAATGATCCCTAAAAGTATAGTCTTAACTTTTCTCTGCTCCTACCCACCTACTAGTATGAACATCGTCCCCTTCTCAGTGACAGTACAGACTACACCTGGAGCTCTATACATGCAATTGAAGGAGATCCTGAGGGCCAGAAGAAGAATTGTTTTCTGAAATTTTGATATTTTTGATAACTGAAGTATTGAAGATGAGACAAACATGTAGCAACATTTTTTCCCCTGAATGTTATTTAATAAGGTTTTATCAAACGTCTCTTACACTGGACATTGGGTCTTGCTGGCTATAAAGCTATGGCTCATGTGATGAGCTTTTAACACTGATTAATTTAATTTTCGTTTTCTCATTACTTCTAGGCCATTGATCCTAGTTCTTAAACTCATGATCATGTAGAAAAGTTACACGACTTACATGGCCCCCCCTGCTGACCTGGACTACCCTGTGCCTGATCAATCAGTTGCTCAGCCAGTAGCCCTTGAATTCAAGAAATCTAAGATAACTGCAGTATTTTAACTCACCTTCTCTGGTTTCCCAGATACATGTTGGTCTGACCTGTATTCCTCCCAGCTGTTTGTAGCAGACAGTCCAACGACATGGATGGCTTTAGAAATTGTTAATGCTTTGTGCAGCTTGACATTGGGTAAATCAGATCAAGTGGTCGCTCAAACCAAATCCAGGTCATGTTTTTGTTGTACTCATCTACAACAGTGAGTCTGGGCATAAGAACATGGCGCCTCTCTTTTGATGACAATCATCTGCATCTGTCCCGAAGTTGTACCCTAGGGACACTGGAGGCCATCACAACCACCGTATTGTTTTGTCACTTTATCACTGCAACATGTGATGGTTTCCGGACAACCATTCTGGATGTTCCTCCGCCTTTTTCTTGTAGCTTTTGATTATGTGACATTGTTGACTTGGACTATGCAGAGATTCTGTTGTTCCTAAGAGTCCTTGTAACCAAATAGCTATTTGTTTTAAGGATAGCCAATAATTGGATGGGGGGTGAACTACGTGCCAATGTAGAGATGTCTTCCTGTTGGAAGAGATTGTGCCATTCAAACTACTGAATTGCTACAGCTTCCCAATTGCACATCCTTGAATATTTTGCTGCATTTTATAGAGCTCAAAATCCAGCAGCAGATCAATTGTTACTGGGTAGCAGAAATACGTTCTTCCCAGCGGGATTTGGCTGCCCTGGACAACCTGACAAATAGGACATTTGCTTGTGAATGAATGACCTGTTAGTTTACACAGTCAACCCTTGGTCTTGGCAGATTGAAGTAGCCTTTTGCTCTATATGTAGGACAGGTCTCACCTTTTGTTTGTATGTTCTCAAGTCAAAAAAGAGACAAACTTCCATTTGCAGATGCTAATCTGAATAAATGTACCAATAAAGTGGGTGAGAAGAATATTTGATTTTCCAACAACAAACATCCACTCTGATCATACTCCAACCTTCACTGTCTCTGAATCAACAGTGAACAGTCATCATTGGTAAAGAGTACATGAAATAAATCATCTCTTTCTACCCACTTCATGCTCAAGAAGGAGTATCAGCAACTCATCATTGTGGTAAGCGAGACCATACAGTGTAGAAACACATTTCTCAAGTGAATAACTTTAGAAATGATCCCTGAAAGTATAGTCTTAACTTTTCTCTGCTCCTACCCACCTACTAGTCTGAACGTCGTACCCTTCTCAGTGACAGTACAGACTACACCTGGAGCTCAATAAATGCAATTGAATTAGATCCTGAGAGCCAGAAGAAATTTTTTTTCTGAAATTTTGATATTTTTGATAACTGAAGTACTGAAGATTAGGTAAACATGTTGCAACGTTTTTTTTTTCCCTAAATGTTATTTATTTAGGTTTTATCAAACCTCTCCTACACTGGCCATTGGGTCTTGCTGGCTATAAAGATTTGGCTCATGTGATGAGCTTTTAAAAGTGATGAATTGAATTCACAAAATAAGGTTATTCGGATTGGAGCCCAATTAACCTAACAGTCATGTCTTTGGATTATGGGAGGAAGCTGGAGTACCTGGGAAGACACAGGGAGAACATGCAAAGTCCATGTATAAAGACCCCAGGTCAAACCCAGGACATTCTTGCCGCAGGGCATCAATGCTACCAAGTGTGGCTCTGCAGACCGTTATTAGAATGTGAAACGCTATTTCTTTAGGTAGTTGATCATATAGCTCCTCTGCTCCCTTAAGATGTTGATGCAGGGATTTCCAGCATTTTGAAAGAGATGGGCATGTCCTCTTTTAGCCAACCCTCCACAAATGTGGTATCAGTAGAAAGGCCAGAATGTTCTTTTATCAGCAATGACAGAATGATAAACATTGAAAAGACTTGGTTTCAATAGGTCTGATAAACATATGCCCCAAGAAGCAAAACATTGAATTTGGAGGTGTGTAGGTGGACAATTTTTGTTGTAGTGTGCCAATGCTTGTTCCAATAAAGTTGTCATCATGAATATGTTACTTTCTAACAACAAACACAGCCACTCAAATCATACTCCAACCTTCACTGTCTCTGAATCAACAGTGAACAATCATCAATGGCAAAGAGTACATGAAATAAATCATCTCTTTCTACCCACTTCATGCTGAAGAAGGAGTATCAGCAACTCATCATTGTGGTAAGCGAGACCATACAGTGTAGAAACACATTTCTCAAGTCAATAACTTTAGAAATGATCCCTGAAAGTATAGTCTTAACTTTTTTCAGCTCTTACCCACCTACTAGTCTGAACGTCGTACCCTTCTCAGCGACAGTACAGACTACACCTGGAGTTAAAGAGGGTGAAATTAAAAATACAGTAAAATAAAAAGGATATATATACAGAAGCTATATACACTCAGTAAACTGTGCGTTAATGTAACGCAGAAGCTTGTAAGTCCTGAACGGGGGAGAGCAGCAGTGTCCAGTTCCACGGGCGGCTCTTGGCCTTGTTCATAAGGCCGGTAGCAGATGGGAGGAAACTGTTCTTGTGCCATGATGTTGTGGTCCTGATGGACCGCAGCCTCCTGCCAGAGGGAAGTGTCTGAAATAGTCTGTGACTGGGGTGCGAGGGATCAGCTACAATCTTCCCTGCACACCTCAGAGTCCTGGAGGCGTACAGGTCCTGGAGAGATGGAAGATTGCAGCCAATCACCTTCTCTGCAGACCTGATGACACGCTGCAGTCTGCCCTTGTCCTTGGCGGTGGCACCAGCGTACCAGATGGTGATGGAGGAGGTGAGGATGGACTCAATGATGGAGGAGCAGAACTGCACCATCATTGTCCTTGGCAGGTTGAATTTCTTCAGCTGCCGTAGGAAGTACATCCTCTGCTGGGCTTTCTTGGTGAGGGAGTTGATGTTCAGCTCCCACTTTAGGTCTTGGGAGATGATAGTTTCCAGGAAGCGGAAAGACTCCACAGTGTCGATTGTGGAGTGACAGAGGGTGATGGGGGTAGCTGGGGCTGAGTTCTTCCTGAAGTCCACAACCATCTCCACTGTTTTTACAGCGTTGAGCTCCAGGTTGCTCTCCCTGCACCAGGTCGCCAGATGGTCAGCCTCCCACCTGTAGGCGGACTCTTGACCATCAGAGATAAGTCCGATGAGAGTGGTGTCGTCCGCAAACTTCAGGAGCTTGACAGACTGATGACTGGAGGTGCAGCTGTTGGTGTACAGGGAGAAGAGCAGAGGAGAAAGAACGCAGCCCTGGGGGGAACCAGTGCTGAGGAGCTGTGAGTCAGAGTCATGTTTTCCCAGCTTTACGTGCTGTTTCCTGTCAGACAGGAAGTCTGTAATCCACCTGCAGGTGGAGTCGGGCACGTTCAGCTGGGAGAGCTTCTCCTGGGATGATTGTATTGAAGGCAGAGCTGAAATCCACAAACAGGATCCTGGCGTAGGTTCCTGCAGAGTCCAGGTGCTGGAGGATGTAGTGAAGGGCCAAGTTGACAGCGTCGTCTGCAGACCTGTTGGCTCTGTAGGCAAACAGTAGGGGGTCCAGGGCGGGATCAGTGATTTCTTTAAGGTGTGAAAGCACAAGGCGCTCAAAGGACTTCATAACCACAGAGGTCAGAGCGACGGGTCTAAAGTCATTAAGTCCTGTGGTCCTTGGCTTCTTGGGAACAGGGATGATGATGGAGGATTTGAAGCAGGCTGGCACGTGACAGGTCGCCAGTGAGGTGTTAAAAATGCCTGTGAACACTGGAGACAGCTGATCAGCACAGTGCTTCAAGGTGGATGGAGAGACAGAGTCTGGTCCAGCAGCTTTCCTGGGGTTCTGTCTTCTGAAGAGTTTGTTAACATCTCTCTCATGTATGGAAAGAGTTGTCACCGAGGAGGAGGTGGAGGTGATCTGTTGGGTGGAGTCGTGGGGGGTGATTGCAGGACTGGCCTTTTGTCTGTTGAAACGACAGTAGAAGTTGTTCAGGCCGTTTGCTAACTGTCGGTCGTTCATGGAGTGGGGTGCTTTAGGCTTGTAATTTGTTATCTGCCTGAGCCCTTTCCAGACAGAAGCAGTGTCGTTGGCTGAGAACTGGTTTTGCAGCTTCTCAGAGTACAGTCGTTTAGCCTCTTTCACCGCCTTTCACCGCTAAACATGTATTTTGCATCTCTGAATCTGCATTTGTCCCCACTTCTGAAGGCATCTTCTTTGTCCAACCTTAGCCTTCTGAGTGTTGCTGTGAACCAGGGTTTATCATTGTTGTAACTCACCCTGGTTCGTGATGGAACACAGCAGTCCTCACAGAAGCTGATATATGATGTCTCAGCCTCTGTGAACTCATCCAGACTGGTGGTAGCAGCCCTGAAAACGTCCCAGTCAGTAGAATCCAAACACGCCTGAAGATCCTCCACAGCCTCACTGGTCCACTTCTTTGATGTCCTCACTACAGGTTTGCAGAGCTTTAGTTTCTGCCTGTAAGCAGGAATCAGGTGAACCATGACGTGGTCAGATTGGCCCAGTGCAGCACGGGGGACGGCGTGATAAGCATCTCTGACTGTGGTGTAACAGTGTTCCAGAATGCTGTCCTCTCTGGTCGGGCATTTAATAAACTGCTTATATTTAGGAAGTTCATGAGTGAGGTTTCCTTTGTTAAAGTCACCAAGGACAATAACTAAGGAGTCCGGATTTCTGTGCTCCACATTCAGAATCTGGTCTGCGAGCGTGTGCCGAGCGACCTGCACGTTTGCGTTCGGCGCGATGTAAACACCGACCAGAATGAATGAAGCAAACTCGCGGGGTGAATAAAAAGGCTTACAGTTTATGATGAAGGATTCCAGGTCAGGAGAACAGTGCTGCTGGATCACTGCCACATCGTTGCTCCAGCCGCTGTTGATGTAGAAACAGATCCCTCCACCCTTCGCTTTGCCGGAGAGATGTGTGTCGCGGTCAGCTCTGAGAAGTTGGAAGCCGTCCAGCTGCAGCGCGGCGTCCGGGATTTCTCCACACAGCCACGTCTCCGTGAAGCAAAAAACAGCAGATGAAGAGAAGTCCCTGTTTTTGCCCAGCATCAGTTTCAGTTTGTGTAGTTTGTTGGACAGGGAACGCACGTTGGACAGGATTATGCCCGGTAGCGGTGAGCGGAGTCCGCGCTGGAGGTGACGCACGAGCGCACCAGCGCGTTTTCCTCTCCTCCGGCGTGTCGCTGCGTGAGCAAAGGTGAGCGTACCTTTGACCAGAATGTCCAAAATTTCCAGCGTAGGGAGAAGAAAAGTAGGGAATAAATCCTCTGGTGATGTAGCCCTGATGTTCATGAGCTCTTCTCTGGTGAAAGAGCTCCGGGTATCATCGCAAAAACCAGAGTTACATTGTAAAACAAAGCAAAAAACAATGCACCAACACACCGTGGCAGCCGTCCGTGGCGCCATCTCGGTGTAACAATGTACAGATGTCTTCCTGTTGGAAGAGATTGTGCCATTCGTACTACTGAATTGCTACAGCTTCCCAATTGCACATCGTTGAATATTTTGCTGCATTTTATAGACCTCAAAATCCAGCAGCAGATCAATTGTGACTGGGAAGCAGAAATACTTTCTGCCCAGCGGGATTTGGCTGTCCTGGACAACCTGACAAACAGGACATTGGCTTGTGAATGAATGACCTGTTCGTTTACACAGTCAACCCTTGGTCTTGGCAGATTGAAGCAGCCTTTTGCACTATATGTAGGACAGGTTTCACCTTTTGTGTGTATGTTCTCAAGTCAAAAAAGAGACAAACTTCCATTTGTGGATGCTAATATGTAGTGATGTTACGTGATGTGCCGAGGCTTCGAGGCGTGTGTCGAGTAATGGAGGGGGCGTTTCCGCAATGCGTGTATCGAGGCTTGCTTCATTTAGGGGAGGAGCCGAAAACGATGACGTCCGAAGCCTCGCTGCCCGGCTGTACCACGTGACTGCTTCGGGAAGTGGTTCAGATTTCGGCGCGGGGTTTGACAGCTTTAGAAACCCCACAGGCTCCATTCAAAATGTGGGTTGTTGTAGGCGAGTTGCGGTCAGTTGAGAGAGTGGATAGAGTTTTGATAGTTTGGATAGCAGAGTTTGGATAGTTGTTATTTAGTTTGAGACAGTTAGTTTGGTGTTTGGAGAGTTTAGGAGAGAGATAGATAGATAGGAGATCAGTGCTCTCAACTATCACGCATTGACCGTCACTGACTTCACACGGTCACACGCAAACATGGCATTTTTCACGCATAAAAATCCCAACGCCCATCTGGGCAGCGGACGATAAAAACTCTGCCTTCTGCTGAGATGTTTCAGCTTCTTTCACAGCTTGTGGCCATCAGTAATTCCTGCTGCAGTTCATGTTAACAGAGCAGCAGGAAGAGCGATCAGAGTTATGAATAATTTTAGTCTTAACCAGCGGTGAAAGTGAGCCGGTAAGGTCCTGTACTGCGTACGCAGGAGGAAAGGGGGTGGGGGAAGAGAGCTGCTGCCAGATATTGCCTTCATTCAGAACCAGTGATGGCTGCACTCTGGATCATAAAACAGTTCTGCTAACCAGATGCAGTTTAAAACGCTACGTCTGTTTATAAGTTGTTTTTATTAATTCTGCATTTTTTAACTACATGCACCGTATTTCTGTGCCTCAGCGCTTGCTCCTCTCCCCCCTCCTTTCCCTCGAACCCAGGGGCTTTTATCACCGTTCACCATTCAAAGCGTGAATCACTACGTTTAATGTCCTCACACCCGTAGCAAAGTGTGCCAATTAAAGTCACTAGGAGAGTTATGGCTGTGTTTCATGATCTTTTGTTTTAAACAAAACAGAACCGTGGCGCTTCGGTGCGCTGCTGCTTTGCGCTTTAATTCAGGTGCGCAAAATTACGTTACTTGTAATTTGGGTGCGCACTTTTAAGAGTCATTTTAAAGAACTTGTAACATCAGGAGGTTGATCTCAGACCGGTCAGCTCCTGTGATCACTGTATAGGAGCCATTTACAGTTTTTATTTATGCATTTCCCCCCTGTTTATCCCTCGCACGCAGCGCACCATCGGGTAAAATCCTCCCACCTCACCGCCCAGAGTGCACTGAGGAGAGCAATAGAGATTTGTCTGGTCGACTGAGATGAGAAACCTGTTGCTGTGAAAGGTGATATAGGTTATAAACTGTTACTGTAATTGCATTGAGCTGAAAAGAGAGGAGACATCAGCAGCTGCATCGTGCGTAAAGACGCAGCGGGAACCTCTGTGTGCTTCAGTGTTGCTGCTGAGGGGAAACTGTGGGACCGTATAGTACTGGGCTAATCATTGGTCACAGTACCCCAATCTGTACATACTTGCACTTATTTATTTATGCACCCCGGCATCATCTGTGCCATGTGAGCGTGTCTTTTCAAAGGCTGGAGAAGTAGTATCAAAAAAGAGAAATCATTTGAAACCAAAAACTGTGGAGAAATTGTTGTTTCTTAATAAAAATGCATGAAATCATCCAAGTTACACAAGCATTAGCCTATTCACTACCCCCTCCCTAGTTCCACAAGCACTTTCATTGTCCTCTGCCTGATTAAGCCCATGCCATTTTTCTAGAGTCACAGAAAAACATTATTAAACATGCCATATCACGTCACTACTATTTTGGGAATAATTACACACAGACAATACATTCAAACAATGTTTTATTATACACATGTGTATACAAAATTTACGTAGACAAATTATTTCGTCCTACACCTTTTGTGAAGTCATTCCCAAGAGTCATAATAGACACAAATTCAATGCATCACACGTGTTAAGATACAGCTGGCTGTGATTATACACCTCGCCAGTAGGTGGTGTCGTGTGCACATGAAGCATCAAGAAATGAACCTTTTCTCAAACCAGTTGGTTCAAGTGGTTCAATGCCTCATGAGGCTTCATCTCACCATGACTACTAATATGAATAAATGTATCAATAAAGTGGTTGAGAAGAACATTTGATTTTCCAACAACAAACACATCCACTCTGATCATACTCCAACCTTCACTGTCTCTGAATCAACAGTGAACAGTCATCATTGGTAAAGCGTACATGAAATAAATCATCTCTTTCTACCCACTTCATGCTCAAGAAGGAGTATCAGCAACTCATCATCGTGGTAAGCGAGACCATACAGTGTAGAAATACATTTCTCAAGTGAATAACTTTAGAAATGATCCCTAAAAGTATAGTCTTAACTTTTCTCTGCTCCTACCCACCTACTAGTATGAACATCGTCCCCTTCTCAGTGACAGTACAGACTACACCTGGAGCTCTATACATGCAATTGAAGGAGATCCTGAGGGCCAGAAGAAGAATTGTTTTCTGAAATTTTGATATTTTTGATAACTGAAGTATTGAAGATGAGACAAACATGTAGCAACATTTTTTCCCCTGAATGTTATTTAATAAGGTTTTATCAAACGTCTCTTACACTGGACATTGGGTCTTGCTGGCTATAAAGCTATGGCTCATGTGATGAGCTTTTAACACTGATTAATTTAATTTTCGTTTTCTCATTACTTCTAGGCCATTGATCCTAGTTCTTAAACTCATGATCATGTAGAAAAGTTACACGACTTACATGGCCCCCCCTGCTGACCTGGACTACCCTGTGCCTGATCAATCAGTTGCTCAGCCAGTAGCCCTTGAATTCAAGAAATCTAAGATAACTGCAGTATTTTAACTCACCTTCTCTGGTTTCCCAGATACATGTTGGTCTGACCTGTATTCCTCCCAGCTGTTTGTAGCAGACAGTCCAACGACATGGATGGCTTTAGAAATTGTTAATGCTTTGTGCAGCTTGACATTGGGTAAATCAGATCAAGTGGTCGCTCAAACCAAATCCAGGTCATGTTTTTGTTGTACTCATCTACAACAGTGAGTCTGGGCATAAGAACATGGCGCCTCTCTTTTGATGACAATCATCTGCATCTGTCCCGAAGTTGTACCCTAGGGACACTGGAGGCCATCACAACCACCGTATTGTTTTGTCACTTTATCACTGCAACATGTGATGGTTTCCGGACAACCATTCTGGATGTTCCTCCGCCTTTTTCTTGTAGCTTTTGATTATGTGACATTGTTGACTTGGACTATGCAGAGATTCTGTTGTTCCTAAGAGTCCTTGTAACCAAATAGCTATTTGTTTTAAGGATAGCCAATAATTGGATGGGGGGTGAACTACGTGCCAATGTAGAGATGTCTTCCTGTTGGAAGAGATTGTGCCATTCAAACTACTGAATTGCTACAGCTTCCCAATTGCACATCCTTGAATATTTTGCTGCATTTTATAGAGCTCAAAATCCAGCAGCAGATCAATTGTTACTGGGTAGCAGAAATACGTTCTTCCCAGCGGGATTTGGCTGCCCTGGACAACCTGACAAATAGGACATTTGCTTGTGAATGAATGACCTGTTAGTTTACACAGTCAACCCTTGGTCTTGGCAGATTGAAGTAGCCTTTTGCTCTATATGTAGGACAGGTCTCACCTTTTGTTTGTATGTTCTCAAGTCAAAAAAGAGACAAACTTCCATTTGCAGATGCTAATCTGAATAAATGTACCAATAAAGTGGGTGAGAAGAATATTTGATTTTCCAACAACAAACATCCACTCTGATCATACTCCAACCTTCACTGTCTCTGAATCAACAGTGAACAGTCATCATTGGTAAAGAGTACATGAAATAAATCATCTCTTTCTACCCACTTCATGCTCAAGAAGGAGTATCAGCAACTCATCATTGTGGTAAGCGAGACCATACAGTGTAGAAACACATTTCTCAAGTGAATAACTTTAGAAATGATCCCTGAAAGTATAGTCTTAACTTTTCTCTGCTCCTACCCACCTACTAGTCTGAACGTCGTACCCTTCTCAGTGACAGTACAGACTACACCTGGAGCTCAATAAATGCAATTGAATTAGATCCTGAGAGCCAGAAGAAATTTTTTTTCTGAAATTTTGATATTTTTGATAACTGAAGTACTGAAGATTAGGTAAACATGTTGCAACGTTTTTTTTTCCCTAAATGTTATTTATTTAGGTTTTATCAAACCTCTCCTACACTGGCCATTGGGTCTTGCTGGCTATAAAGATTTGGCTCATGTGATGAGCTTTTAAAAGTGATGAATTGAATTCACAAAATAAGGTTATTCGGATTGGAGCCCAATTAACCTAACAGTCATGTCTTTGGATTATGGGAGGAAGCTGGAGTACCTGGGAAGACACAGGGAGAACATGCAAAGTCCATGTATAAAGACCCCAGGTCAAACCCAGGACATTCTTGCCGCAGGGCATCAATGCTACCAAGTGTGGCTCTGCAGACCGTTATTAGAATGTGAAACGCTATTTCTTTAGGTAGTTGATCATATAGCTCCTCTGCTCCCTTAAGATGTTGATGCAGGGATTTCCAGCATTTTGAAAGAGATGGGCATGTCCTCTTTTAGCCAACCCTCCACAAATGTGGTATCAGTAGAAAGGCCAGAATGTTCTTTTATCAGCAATGACAGAATGATAAACATTGAAAAGACTTGGTTTCAATAGGTCTGATAAACATATGCCCCAAGAAGCAAAACATTGAATTTGGAGGTGTGTAGGTGGACAATTTTTGTTGTAGTGTGCCAATGCTTGTTCCAATAAAGTTGTCATCATGAATATGTTACTTTCTAACAACAAACACAGCCACTCAAATCATACTCCAACCTTCACTGTCTCTGAATCAACAGTGAACAATCATCAATGGCAAAGAGTACATGAAATAAATCATCTCTTTCTACCCACTTCATGCTGAAGAAGGAGTATCAGCAACTCATCATTGTGGTAAGCGAGACCATACAGTGTAGAAACACATTTCTCAAGTCAATAACTTTAGAAATGATCCCTGAAAGTATAGTCTTAACTTTTTTCAGCTCTTACCCACCTACTAGTCTGAACGTCGTACCCTTCTCAGCGACAGTACAGACTACACCTGGAGTTAAAGAGGGTGAAATTAAAAATACAGTAAAATAAAAAGGATATATATACAGAAGCTATATACACTCAGTAAACTGTGCACACCTCAGAGTCCTGGAGGCGTACAGGTCCTGGAGAGATGGAAGATTGCAGCCAATCACCTTCTCTGCAGACCTGATGACACGCTGCAGTCTGCCCTTGTCCTTGGCGGTGGCACCAGCGTACCAGATGGTGATGGAGGAGGTGAGGAGGGACTCAATGATGGAGGAGCAGAACTGCACCATCATTGTCCTTGGCAGGTTGAATTTCTTCAGCTGCCGTAGGAAGTACATCCTCTGCTGGGCTTTCTTGGTGAGGGAGTTGATGTTCAGCTCCCACTTTAGGTCTTGGGAGATGATAGTTTCCAGGAAGCGGAAAGACTCCACAGTGTCGATTGTGGAGTGACAGAGGGTGATGGGGGTAGCTGGGGCTGAGTTCTTCCTGAAGTCCACAACCATCTTCACTGTTTTTACAGCGTTGAGCTCCAGGTTGTTCTCCCTGCACCAGGTCGCCAGATGGTCAGCCTCCCACCTGTAGGCGGACTCGTCACCATCAGAGATAAGTCCGATGAGAGTGGTGTCGTCCGCGAACTTCAGGAGTTTGACAGACTGATGACTGGAGGTGCAGCTGTTGGTGTACAGGGAGAAGAGCAGAGGAGAAAGAACGCAGCCCTGGGGGGAACCAGTGCTGAGGAGCTGTGAGTCAGAGTCATGTTTTCCCAGCTTTACGTGCTGCTTCCTGTCAGACAGGAAGTCTGTAATCCACCTGCAGGTGGAGTCGGGCACGTTCAGCTGGGAGAGCTTCTCCTGGGATGATTGTATTGAAGGCAGAGCTGAAATCCACAAACAGGATCCTGGCGTAGGTTCCTGCAGAGTCCAGGTGCTGGAGGATGTAGTGAAGGGCCAAGTTGACAGCGTCGTCTGCAGACCTGTTGGCTCTGTAGGCAAACAGTAGGGGGTCCAGGGCGGGATCAGTGATTTCTTTAAGGTGTGAAAGCACAAGGCGCTCAAAGGACTTCATAACCACAGAGGTCAGAGCGACGGGTCTAAAGTCATTAAGTCCTGTGGTCCTTGGCTTCTTGGGAACAGGGATGATGATGGAGGATTTGAAGCAGGCTGGCACGTGACAGGTCGCCAGTGAGGTGTTAAAAATGTCTGTGAACACTGGAGACAGCTGATCAGCACAGTGCTTCAAGGTGGATGGAGAGACAGAGTCTGGTCCAACAGCTTTCCTGGGGTTCTGTCTTCTGAAGAGTTTGTTAACATCTCTCTCATGTATGGAAAGAGTTGTCACCGAGGAGGAGGTGGAGGTGATCTGTTGGGTGGAGTCGTGGGGGGTGATTGCAGGACTGGCCTTTTGTCTGTTGAAACAACAGTAGAAGTTGTTCAGGCCGTTTGCTAACTGTCGGTCGTTCATGGAGTGGGGTGCTTTAGGCTTGTAATTTGTTATCTGCCTGAGCCCTTTCCAGACAGAAGCAGTGTCGTTGGCTGAGAACTGGTTTTGCAGCTTCTCAGAGTACAGTCGTTTAGCCTCTTTCACCGCCTTTCACCGCTAAACATGTATTTTGCATCTCTGAATCTGCATTTGTCCCCACTTCTGAAGGCATCTTCTTTGTCCAACCTTAGCCTTCTGAGTGTTGCTGTGAACCAGGGTTTATCATTGTTGTAACTCACCCTGGTTCGTGATGGAACACAGCAGTCCTCACAGAAGCTGATATATGATGTCTCAGCCTCTGTGAACTCATCCAGACTGGTGGTAGCAGCCCTGAAAACGTCCCAGTCAGTAGAATCCAAACACGCCTGAAGATCCTCCACAGCCTCACTGGTCCACTTCTTTGATGTCCTCACTACAGGTTTGCAGAGCTTTAGTTTCTGCCTGTAAGCAGGAATCAGGTGAACCATGACGTGGTCAGATTGGCCCAGTGCAGCACGGGGGACGGCGTGATAAGCATCTCTGACTGTGGTGTAACAGTGTTCCAGAATGCTGTCCTCTCTGGTCGGGCATTTAATAAACTGCTTATATTTAGGAAGTTCATGAGTGAGGTTTCCTTTGTTAAAGTCACCAAGGACAATAACTAAGGAGTCCGGATTTCTGTGCTCCACATTCAGAATGTGGTCTGCGAGCGTGTGCCGAGCGACCTGCACGTTTGCGTTCGGCGCGATGTAAACACCGACCAGAATGAATGAAGCAAACTCGCGGGGTGAATAAAAAGGCTTACAGTTTATGATGAAGGATTCCAGGTCAGGAGAACAGTGCTGCTGGATCACTGCCACATCGTTGCTCCAGCCGCTGTTGATGTAGAAACAGATCCCTCCACCCTTCGCTTTGCCGGAGAGATGTGTGTCGCGGTCAGCTCTGAGAAGTTGGAAGCCGTCCAGCTGCAGCGCGGCGTCCGGGATTTCTCCACACAGCCACGTCTCCGTGAAGCAAAAAACAGCAGATGAAGAGAAGTCCCTGTTTTTGCCCAGCATCAGTTTCAGTTTGTGTAGTTTGTTGGACAGGGAACGCACGTTGGACAGGATTATGCCCGGTAGCGGTGAGCGGAGTCCGCGCTGGAGGTGACGCACGAGCGCACCAGCGCGTTTTCCTCTCCTCCGGCGTGTCGCTGCGTGAGCAAAGGTGAGCGTACCTTTGACCAGAATGTCCAAAATTTCCAGCGTAGGGAGAAGAAAAGTAGGGAATAAATCCTCTGGTGATGTAGCCCTGATGTTCATGAGCTCTTCTCTGGTGAAAGAGCTCCGGGTATCATCGCAAAAACCAGAGTTACATTGTAAAACAAAGCAAAAAACAATGCACCAACACACCGTGGCAGCCGTCCGTGGCGCCATCTCGGTGTAACAATGTACAGATGTCTTCCTGTTGGAAGAGATTGTGCCATTCGTACTACTGAATTGCTACAGCTTCCCAATTGCACATCGTTGAATATTTTGCTGCATTTTATAGACCTCAAAATCCAGCAGCAGATCAATTGTGACTGGGAAGCAGAAATACTTTCTGCCCAGCGGGATTTGGCTGTCCTGGACAACCTGACAAACAGGACATTGGCTTGTGAATGAATGACCTGTTCGTTTACACAGTCAACCCTTGGTCTTGGCAGATTGAAGCAGCCTTTTGCACTATATGTAGGACAGGTTTCACCTTTTGTGTGTATGTTCTCAAGTCAAAAAAGAGACAAACTTCCATTTGTGGATGCTAATATGTAGTGATGTT
The DNA here is from genome assembly GCA_037039145.1 of Fundulus diaphanus. Taxonomy (NCBI): domain Eukaryota; kingdom Metazoa; phylum Chordata; class Actinopteri; order Cyprinodontiformes; family Fundulidae; genus Fundulus; species Fundulus diaphanus. Next base: position 20,982,507 of record CM073131.1, read on the forward strand.
ACGTGATGTGCCGAGGCTTCGAGGCGTGTGTCGAGTAATGGAGGGGGCGTTTCCGCAATGCGTGTATCGAGGCTTGCTTCATTTAGGGGAGGAGCCGAAAACGATGACGTCCGAAGCCTCGCTGCCCGGCTGTACCACGTGACTGCTTCGGGAAGTGGTTCAGATTTCGGCGCGGGGTTTGACAGCTTTAGAAACCCCACAGGCTCCATTCAAAATGTGGGTTGTTGTAGGCGAGTTGCGGTCAGTTGAGAGAGTGGATAGAGTTTTGATAGTTTGGATAGCAGAGTTTGGATAGTTGTTATTTAGTTTGAGACAGTTAGTTTGGTGTTTGGAGAGTTTAGGAGAGAGATAGATAGATAGGAGATCAGTGCTCTCAACTATCACGCATGGACCGTCACTGACTTCACACGGTCACACGCAAACATGGCATTTTTCACGCATAAAAATCCCAACGCCCATCTGGGCAGCGGACGATAAAAACTCCGCCTTCTGCTGAGATGTTTCAGCTTCTTTCACAGCTTGTGGCCATCAGTAATTCCTGCTGCAGTTCATGTTAACAGAGCAGCAGGAAGAGCGATCAGAGTTATGAATAATTTTAGTCTTAACCAGCGGTGAAAGTGAGCCGGTAAGGTCCTGTACTGCGTACGCAGGAGGAAAGGGGGTGGGGGAAGAGAGCTGCTGCCAGATATTGCCTTCATTCAGAACCAGTGATGGCTGCACTCTGGATCATAAAACAGTTCTGCTAACCAGATGCAGTTTAAAACGCTACGTCTGTTTATAAGTTGTTTTTATTAATTCTGCATTTTTTAACTACATGCACCGTATTTCTGTGCCTCAGCGCTTGCTCCTCTCCCCCCTCCTTTCCCTCGAACCCAGGGGCTTTTATCACCGTTCACCATTCAAAGCGTGAATCACTACGTTTAATGTCCTCACACCCGTAGCAAAGTGTGCCAATTAAAGTCACTGGGAGAGTTATGGCTGTGTTTCATGATCTTTTGTTTTAAACAAAACAGAACCGTGGCGCTTCGGTGCGCTGCTGCTTTGCGCTTTAATTCAGGTGCGCAAAATTACGTTACTTGTAATTTGGGTGCGCACTTTTAAGAGTCATTTTAAAGAACTTGTAACATCAGGAGGTTGATCTCAGACCGGTCAGCTCCTGTGATCACTGTATAGGAGCCATTTACAGTTTTTATTTATGCATTTCCCCCCTGTTTATCCCTCGCACGCAGCGCACCATCGGGTAAAATCCTCCCACCTCACCGCCCAGAGTGCACTGAGGAGAGCAATAGAGATTTGTCTGGTCGACTGAGATGAGAAACCTGTTGCTGTGAAAGGTGATATAGGTTATAAACTGTTACTGTAATTGCATTGAGCTGAAAAGAGAGGAGACATCAGCAGCTGCATCGTGCGTAAAGACGCAGCGGGAACCTCTGTGTGCTTCAGTGTTGCTGCTGAGGGGAAACTGTGGGACCGTATAGTACTGGGCTAATCATTGGTCACAGTACCCCAATCTGTACATACTTGCACTTATTTATTTATGCACCCCAGCATCATCTGTGCCATGTGAGCGTGTCTTTTCAAAGGCTGGAGAAGTAGTATCAAAAAAGAGAAATCATTTGAAACCAAAAACTGTGGAGAAATTGTTGTTTCTTAATAAAAATGCATGAAATCATCCAAGTTACACAAGCATTAGCCTATTCACTACCCCCTCCCTAGTTCCACAAGCACTTTCATTGTCCTCTGCCTGATTAAGCCCATGCCATTTTTCTAGAGTCACAGAAAAACATTATTAAACATGCCATATCACGTCACTACTATTTTGGGAATAATTACACACAGACAATACATTCAAACAATGTTTTATTATACACATGTGTATACAAAATTTACGTAGACAAATTATTTCGTCCTACACCTTTTGTGAAGTCATTCCCAAGAGTCATAATAGAAACAAATTCAATGCATCACACGTGTTAAGATACAGCTGGCTGTGATTATACACCTCGCCAGTAGGTGGTGTCGTGTGCACATGAAGCATCAAGAAATGAACCTTTTCTCGAACCAGTTGGTTCAAGTGGTTCAATGCCTCATGAGGCTTCATCTCACCATGACTACTAATATGAATAAATGTATCAATAAAGTGGTTGAGAAGAACATTTGATTTTCCAATAACAAACACATCCACTCTGATCATACTCCAACCTTCACTGTCTCTGAATCAACAGTGAACAGTCATCATTGGTAAAGAGTACATGAAATAAATCATCTCTTTCTACCCACTTCATGCTCAAGAAGGAGTATCAGCAACTCATCATTGTGGTAAGCGAGACCATACAGTGTAGAAACACATTTCTCAAGTGAATAACTTTAGAAATGATCCCTGAAAGTATAGTCTTAACTTTTCTCTGCTCCTACCCACCTACTAGTCTGAACGTCGTACCCTTCTCAGTGACAGTACAGACTACACCTGGAGCTCAATAAATGCAATTGAATTAGATCCTGAGAGCCAGAAGAAATTTTTTTTCTGAAATTTTGATATTTTTGATAACTGAAGTATTGAAGATGAGACAAACATGTAGCAACATTTTTTCCCCTGAATGTTATTTATTTAGGTTTTATCAAACCTCTCCTACACTGGCCATTGGGTCTTGCTGGCTATAAAGATTTGGCTCATGTGATGAGCTTTTAAAAGTGATGAATTGAATTCACAAAATAAGGTTATTCGGATTGGAGCCCAATTAACCTAACAGTCATGTCTTTGGATTATGGGAGGAAGCTGGAGTACCTGGGAAGACACAGGGAGAACATGCAAAGTCCATGTATAAAGACCCCAGGTCAAACCCAGGACATTCTTGCCGCAGGGCATCAATGCTACCAAGTGTGGCTCTGCAGACCGTTATTAGAATGTGAAACGCTATTTCTTTAGGTAGTTGATCATATAGCTCCTCTGCTCCCTTAAGATGTTGATGCAGGGATTTCCAGCATTTTGAAAGAGATGGGCATGTCCTCTTTTAGCCAACCCTCCACAAATGTGGTATCAGTAGAAAGGCCAGAATGTTCTTTTATCAGCAATGACAGAATGATAAACATTGAAAAGACTTGGTTTCAATAGGTCTGATAAACATATGCCCCAAGAAGCAAAACATTGAATTTGGAGGTGTGTAGGTGGACAATTTTTGTTGTAGTGTGCCAATGCTTGTTCCAATAAAGTTGTCATCATGAATATGTTACTTTCTAACAACAAACACAGCCACTCAAATCATACTCCAACCTTCACTGTCTCTGAATCAACAGTGAACAATCATCAATGGCAAAGAGTACATGAAATAAATCATCTCTTTCTACCCACTTCATGCTGAAGAAGGAGTATCAGCAACTCATCATTGTGGTAAGCGAGACCATACAGTGTAGAAACACATTTCTCAAGTCAATAACTTTAGAAATGATCCCTGAAAGTATAGTCTTAACTTTTCTATGCTCCTACCCACCTACTAGTCTGAACGTCGTACCCTTCTCAGTGACAGTACAGACTACACCTGGAGTTAAAGAGGGTGAAATTAAAAATACAGTAAAATAAAAAGGATATATATACAGAAGCTATATACACTCAGTAAACTGTGCACACCTCAGAGTCCTGGAGGCGTACAGGTCCTGGAGAGATGGAAGATTGCAGCCAATCACCTTCTCTGCAGACCTGATGACACGCTGCAGTCTGCCCTTGTCCTTGGCGGTGGCACCAGCGTACCAGATGGTGATGGAGGAGGTGAGGAGGGACTCAATGATGGAGGAGCAGAACTGCACCATCATTGTCCTTGGCAGGTTGAATTTCTTCAGCTGCCGTAGGAAGTACATCCTCTGCTGGGCTTTCTTGGTGAGGGAGTTGATGTTCAGCTCCCACTTTAGGTCTTGGGAGATGATAGTTTCCAGGAAGCGGAAAGACTCCACAGTGTCGATTGTGGAGTGACAGAGGGTGATGGGGGTAGCTGGGGCTGAGTTCTTCCTGAAGTCCACAACCATCTCCACTGTTTTTACAGCGTTGAGCTCCAGGTTGCTCTCCCTGCACCAGGTCGCCAGATGGTCAGCCTCCCACCTGTAGGCGGACTCTTGACCATCAGAGATAAGTCCGATGAGAGTGGTGTCGTCCGCAAACTTCAGGAGCTTGACAGACTGATGACTGGAGGTGCAGCTGTTGGTGTACAGGGAGAAGAGCAGAGGAGAAAGAACGCAGCCCTGGGGGGAACCAGTGCTGAGGAGCTGTGAGTCAGAGTCATGTTTTCCCAGCTTTACGTGCTGTTTCCTGTCAGACAGGAAGTCTGTAATCCACCTGCAGGTGGAGTCGGGCACGTTCAGCTGGGAGAGCTTCTCCTGGGATGATTGTATTGAAGGCAGAGCTGAAATCCACAAACAGGATCCTGGCGTAGGTTCCTGCAGAGTCCAGGTGCTGGAGGATGTAGTGAAGGGCCAAGTTGACAGCGTCGTCTGCAGACCTGTTGGCTCTGTAGGCAAACAGTAGGGGGTCCAGGGCGGGATCAGTGATTTCTTTAAGGTGTGAAAGCACAAGGCGCTCAAAGGACTTCATAACCACAGAGGTCAGAGCGACGGGTCTAAAGTCATTAAGTCCTGTGGTCCTTGGCTTCTTGGGAACAGGGATGATAATGGAGGATTTGAAGCAGGCTGGCACGTGACAGGTCGCCAGTGAGGTGTTAAAAATGTCTGTGAACACTGGAGACAGCTGATCAGCACAGTGCTTCAAGGTGGATGGAGAGACAGAGTCTGGTCCAGCAGCTTTCCTGGGGTTCTGTCTTCTGAAGAGTTTGTTAACATCTCTCTCATGTATGGAAAGAGTTGTCACCGAGGAGGAGGTGGAGGTGATCTGTTGGGTGGAGTCGTGGGGGGTGATTGCAGGACTGGCCTTTTGTCTGTTGAAACGACAGTAGAAGTTGTTCAGGCCGTTTGCTAACTGTCGGTCGTTCATGGAGTGGGGTGCTTTAGGCTTGTAATTTGTTATCTGCCTGAGCCCTTTCCAGACAGAAGCAGTGTCGTTGGCTGAGAACTGGTTTTGCAGCTTCTCAGAGTACAGTCGTTTAGCCTCTTTCACTGCCTTTCACCGCTAAACATGTATTTTGCATCTCTGAATCTGCATTTGTCCCCACTTCTGAAGGCATCTTCTTTGTCCAACCTTAGCCTTCTGAGTGTTGCTGTGAACCAGGGTTTATCATTGTTGTAACTCACCCTGGTTCGTGATGGAACACAGCAGTCCTCACAGAAGCTGATATATGATGTCTCAGCCTCTGTGAACTCATCCAGACTGGTGGTAGCAGCCCTGAAAACGTCCCAGTCAGTAGAATCCAAACACGCCTGAAGATCCTCCACAGCCTCACTGGTCCACTTCTTTGATGTCCTCACTACAGGTTTGCAGAGCTTTAGTTTCTGCCTGTAAGCAGGAATCAGGTGAACCATGACGTGGTCAGATTGGCCCAGTGCAGCACGGGGGACGGCGTGATAAGCATCTCTGACTGTGGTGTAACAGTGTTCCAGAATGCTGTCCTCTCTGGTCGGGCATTTAATAAACTGCTTATATTTAGGAAGTTCATGAGTGAGGTTTCCTTTGTTAAAGTCACCAAGGACAATAACTAAGGAGTCCGGATTTCTGTGCTCCACATTCAGAATGTGGTCTGCGAGCGTGTGCCGAGCGACCTGCACGTTTGCGTTCGGCGCGATGTAAACACCGACCAGAATGAATGAAGCAAACTCGCGGGGTGAATAAAAAGGCTTACAGTTTATGATGAAGGATTCCAGGTCAGGAGAACAGTGCTGCTGGATCACTGCCACATCGTTGCTCCAGCCGCTGTTGATGTAGAAACAGATCCCTCCACCCTTCGCTTTGCCGGAGAGATGTGTGTCGCGGTCAGCTCTGAGAAGTTGGAAGCCGTCCAGCTGCAGCGCGGCGTCCGGGATTTCTCCACACAGCCACGTCTCCGTGAAGCAAAAAACAGCAGATGAAGAGAAGTCCCTGTTTTTGCCCAGCATCAGTTTCAGTTTGTGTAGTTTGTTGGACAGGGAACGCACGTTGGACAGGATTATGCCCGGTAGCGGTGAGCGGAGTCCGCGCTGGAGGTGACGCACGAGCGCACCAGCGCGTTTTCCTCTCCTCCGGCGTGTCGCTGCGTGAGCAAAGGTGAGCGTACCTTTGACCAGAATGTCCAAAATTTCCAGCGTAGGGAGAAGAAAAGTAGGGAATAAATCCTCTGGTGATGTAGCCCTGATGTTCATGAGCTCTTCTCTGGTGAAAGAGCTCCGGGTATCATCGCAAAAACCAGAGTTACATTGTAAAACAAAGCAAAAAACAATGCACCAACACACTGTGGCAGCCGTCCGTGGCGCCATCTCGGTGTATCAATGTACAGATGTCTTCCTGTTGGAAGAGATTGTGCCATTCGTACTACTGAATTGCTACAGCTTCCCAATTGCACATCGTTGAATATTTTGCTGCATTTTATAGACCTCAAAATCCAGCAGCAGATCAATTGTGACTGGGAAGCAGAAATACTTTCTGCCCAGCGGGATTTGGCTGTCCTGGACAACCTGACAAACAGGACATTGGCTTGTGAATGAATGACCTGTTCGTTTACACAGTCAACCCTTGGTCTTGGCAGATTGAAGCAGCCTTTTGCACTATATGTAGGACAGGTTTCACCTTTTGTGTGTATGTTCTCAAGTCAAAAAAGAGACAAACTTCCATTTGTGGATGCTAATATGTAGTGATGTTACGTGATGTGCCGAGGCTTCGAGGCGTGTGTCGAGTAATGGAGGGGGCGTTTCCGCAATGCGTGTATCGAGGCTTGCTTCATTTAGGGGAGGAGCCGAAAACGATGACGTCCGAAGCCTCGCTGCCCGGCTGTACCACGTGACTGCTTCGGGAAGTGGTTCAGATTTCGGCGCGGGGTTTGACAGCTTTAGAAACCCCACAGGCTCCATTCAAAATGTGGGTTGTTGTAGGCGAGTTGCGGTCAGTTGAGAGAGTGGATAGAGTTTTGATAGTTTGGATAGCAGAGTTTGGATAGTTGTTATTTAGTTTGAGACAGTTAGTTTGGTGTTTGGAGAGTTTAGGAGAGAGATAGATAGATAGGAGATCAGTGCTCTCAACTATCACGCATTGACCGTCACTGACTTCACACGGTCACACGCAAACATGGCATTTTTCACGCATAAAAATCCCAATGCCCATCTGGGCAGCGGACGATAAAAACTCCGCCTTCTGCTGAGATGTTTCAGCTTCTTTCACAGCTTGTGGCCATCAGTAATTCCTGCTGCAGTTCATGTTAACAGAGCAGCAGGAAGAGCGATCAGAGTTATGAATAATTTTAGTCTTAACCAGCGGTGAAAGTGAGCCGGTAAGGTCCTGTACTGCGTACGCAGGAGGAAAGGGGGTGGGGGAAGAGAGCTGCTGCCAGATATTGCCTTCATTCAGAACCAGTGATGGCTGCACTCTGGATCATAAAACAGTTCTGCTAACCAGATGCAGTTTAAAACGCTACGTCTGTTTATAAGTTGTTTTTATTAATTCTGCATTTTTTAACTACATGCACCGTATTTCTGTGCCTCAGCGCTTGCTCCTCTCCCCCCTCCTTTCCCTCGAACCCAGGGGCTTTTATCACCGTTCACCATTCAAAGCGTGCATCACTACGTTTAATGTCCTCACACCCGTAGCAAAGTGTGCCAATTAAAGTCACTAGGAGAGTTATGGCTGTGTTTCATGATCTTTTGTTTTAAACAAAACAGAACCGTGGCGCTTCGGTGCGCTGCTGCTTTGCGCTTTAATTCAGGTGCGCAAAATTACGTTACTTGTAATTTGGGTGCGCACTTTTAAGAGTCATTTTAAAGAACTTGTAACATCAGGAGGTTGATCTCAGACCGGTCAGCTCCTGTGATCACTGTATAGGAGCCATTTACAGTTTTTATTTATGCATTTCCCCCCTGTTTATCCCTCGCACGCAGCGCACCATCGGGTAAAATCCTCCCACCTCACCGCCCAGAGTGCACTGAGGAGAGCAATAGAGATTTGTCTGGTCGACTGAGATGAGAAACCTGTTGCTGTGAAAGGTGATATAGGTTATAAACTGTTACTGTAATTGCATTGAGCTGAAAAGAGAGGAGACATCAGCAGCTGCATCGTGCGTAAAGACGCAGCGGGAACCTCTGTGTGCTTCAGTGTTGCTGCTGAGGGGAAACTGTGGGACCGTATAGTACTGGGCTAATCATTGGTCACAGTACCCCAATCTGTACATACTTGCACTTATTTATTTATGCACCCCGGCATCATCTGTGCCATGTGAGCGTGTCTTTTCAAAGGCTGGAGAAGTAGTATCAAAAAAGAGAAATCATTTGAAACCAAAAACTGTGGAGAAATTGTTGTTTCTTAATAAAAATGCATGAAATCATCCAAGTTACACAAGCATTAGCCTATTCACTACCCCCTCCCTAGTTCCACAAGCACTTTCATTGTCCTCTGCCTGATTAAGCCCATGCCATTTTTCTAGAGTCACAGAAAAACATTATTAAACATGCCATATCACGTCACTACTATTTTGGGAATAATTACACACAGACAATACATTCAAACAATGTTTTATTATACACATGTGTATACAAAATTTACGTAGACAAATTATTTCGTCCTACACCTTTTGTGAAGTCATTCCCAAGAGTCATAATAGACACAAATTCAATGCATCACACGTGTTAAGATACAGCTGGCTGTGATTATACACCTCGCCAGTAGGTGGTGTCGTGTGCACATGAAGCATCAAGAAATGAACCTTTTCTCGAACCAGTTGGTTCAAGTGGTTCAATGCCTCATGAGGCTTCATCTCACCATGACTACTAATATGAATAAATGTATCAATAAAGTGGTTGAGAAGAACATTTGATTTTCCAACAACAAACACATCCACTCTGATCATACTCCAACCTTCACTGTCTCTGAATCAACAGTGAACAGTCATCATTGGTAAAGAGTACATGAAATAAATCATCTCTTTCTACCCACTTCATGCTCAAGAAGGAGTATCAGCAACTCATCATTGTGGTAAGCGAGACCATACAGTGTAGAAACACATTTCTCAAGTGAATAACTTTAGAAATGATCCCTAAAAGTATAGTCTTAACTTTTCTCTGCTCCTACCCACCTACTAGTCTGAACGTCGTACCCTTCTCAGTGACAGTACAGACTACACCTGGAGCTCAATAAATGCAATTGAATTAGATCCTGAGAGCCAGAAGAAATTTTTTTTCTGAAATTTTGATATTTTTGATAACTGAAGTATTGAAGATGAGACAAACATGTAGCAACATTTTTTCCCCTGAATGTTATTTATTTAGGTTTTATCAAACCTCTCCTACACTGGCCATTGGGTCTTGCTGGCTATAAAGATTTGGCTCATGTGATGAGCTTTTAAAAGTGATGAATTGAATTCACAAAATAAGGTTATTCGGATTGGAGCCCAATTAACCTAACAGTCATGTCTTTGGATTATGGGAGGAAGCTGGAGTACCTGGGAAGACACAGGGAGAACATGCAAAGTCCATGTATAAAGACCCCAGGTCAAACCCAGGACATTCTTGCCGCAGGGCATCAATGCTACCAAGTGTGGCTCTGCAGACCGTTATTAGAATGTGAAACGCTATTTCTTTAGGTAGTTGATCATATAGCTCCTCTGCTCCCTTAAGATGTTGATGCAGGGATTTCCAGCATTTTGAAAGAGATGGGCATGTCCTCTTTTAGCCAACCCTCCACAAATGTGGTATCAGTAGAAAGGCCAGAATGTTCTTTTATCAGCAATGACAGAATGATAAACATTGAAAAGACTTGGTTTCAATAGGTCTGATAAACATATGCCCCAAGAAGCAAAACATTGAATTTGGAGGTGTGTAGGTGGACAATTTTTGTTGTAGTGTGCCAATGCTTGTTCCAATAAAGTTGTCATCATGAATATGTTACTTTCTAACAACAAACACAGCCACTCAAATCATACTCCAACCTTCACTGTCTCTGAATCAACAGTGAACAATCATCAATGGCAAAGAGTACATGAAATAAATCATCTCTTTCTACCCACTTCATGCTGAAGAAGGAGTATCAGCAACTCATCATTGTGGTAAGCGAGACCATACAGTGTAGAAACACATTTCTCAAGTCAATAACTTTAGAAATGATCCCTGAAAGTATAGTCTTAACTTTTTTCAGCTCTTACCCACCTACTAGTCTGAACGTCGTACCCTTCTCAGCGACAGTACAGACTACACCTGGAGTTAAAGAGGGTGAAATTAAAAATACAGTAAAATAAAAAGGATATATATACAGAAGCTATATACACTCAGTAAACTGTGCGTTAATGTAACGCAGAAGCTTGTAAGTCCTGAACGGGGGAGAGCAGCAGTGTCCAGTTCCACGGGCGGCTCTTGGCCTTGTTCATAAGGCCGGTAGCAGATGGGAGGAAACTGTTCTTGTGCCATGATGTTGTGGTCCTGATGGACCGCAGCCTCCTGCCAGAGGGAAGTGTCTGAAATAGTCTGTGACTGGGGTGCGAGGGATCAGCTACAATCTTCCCTGCACACCTCAGAGTCCTGGAGGCGTACAGGTCCTGGAGAGATGGAAGATTGCAGCCAATCACCTTCTCTGCAGACCTGATGACACGCTGCAGTCTGCCCTTGTCCTTGGCGGTGGCACCAGCGTACCAGATGGTGATGGAGGAGGTGAGGATGGACTCAATGATGGAGGAGCAGAACTGCACCATCATTGTCCTTGGCAGGTTGAATTTCTTCAGCTGCCGTAGGAAGTACATCCTCTGCTGGGCTTTCTTGGTGAGGGAGTTGATGTTCAGCTCCCACTTTAGGTCTTGGGAGATGATAGTTTCCAGGAAGCGGAAAGATTCCACAGTGTCGATTGTGGAGTGACAGAGGGTGATGGGGGTAGCTGGGGCTGAGTTCTTCCTGAAGTCCACAACCATCTCCACTGTTTTTACAGCGTTGAGCTCCAGGTTGCTCTCCCTGCACCAGGTCGCCAGATGGTCAGCCTCTCACCTGTAGGCGGACTCTTGACCATCAGAGATAAGTCCGATGAGAGTGGTGTCGTCCGCGAACTTCAGGAGCTTGACAGACTGATGACTGGAGGTGCAGCTGTTGGTGTACAGGGAGAAGAGCAGAGGAGAAAGAACGCAGCCCTGGGGGGAACCAGTGCTGAGGAGCTGTGAGTCAGAGTCATGTTTTCCCAGCTTTACGTGCTGTTTCCTGTCAGACAGGAAGTCTGTAATCCACCTGCAGGTGGAGTCGGGCACGTTCAGCTGGGAGAGCTTCTCCTGGGAGGATTGTATTGAAGGCAGAGCTGAAATCCACAAACAGGATCCTGGCGTAGGTTCCTGCAGAGTCCAGGTGCTGGAGGATGTAGTGAAGGGCCAAGTTGACAGCGTCGTCTGCAGACCTGTTGGCTCTGTAGGCAAACAGTAGGGGGTCCAGGGCGGGATCAGTGATTTCTTTAAGGTGTGAAAGCACAAGGCGCTCAAAGGACTTCATAACCACAGAGGTCAGAGCGACGGGTCTAAAGTCATTAAGTCCTGTGGTCCTTGGCTTCTTGGGAACAGGGATGATGATGGAGGATTTGAAGCAGGCTGGCACGTGACAGGTCGCCAGTGAGGTGTTAAAAATGTCTGTGAACACTGGAGACAGCTGATCAGCACAGTGCTTCAAGGTGGATGGAGAGACAGAGTCTGGTCCAGCAGCTTTCCTGGGGTTCTGTCTTCTGAAGAGTTTGTTAACATCTCTCTCATGTATGGAAAGAGTTGTCACCGAGGAGGAGGTGGAGGTGATCTGTTGGGTGGAGTCGTGGGGGGTGATTGCAGGACTGGCCTTTTGTCTGTTGAAACGACAGTAGAAGTTGTTCAGGCCGTTTGCTAACTGTCGGTCGTTCATGGAGTGGGGTGCTTTAGGCTTGTAATTTGTTATCTGCCTGAGCCCTTTCCAGACAGAAGCAGTGTCGTTGGCTGAGAACTGGTTTTGCAGCTTCTCAGAGTACAGTCGTTTAGCCTCTTTCACTGCCTTTCACCGCTAAACATGTATTTTGCATCTCTGAATCTGCATTTGTCCCCACTTCTGAAGGCATCTTCTTTGTCCAACCTTAGCCTTCTGAGTGTTGCTGTGAACCAGGGTTTATCATTGTTGTAACTCACCCTGGTTCGTGATGGAACACAGCAGTCCTCACAGAAGCTGATATATGATGTCTCAGCCTCTGTGAACTCATCCAGACTGGTGGTAGCAGCCCTGAAAACGTCCCAGTCAGTAGAATCCAAACACGCCTGAAGATCCTCCACAGCCTCACTGGTCCACTTCTTTGATGTCCTCACTACAGGTTTGCAGAGCTTTAGTTTCTGCCTGTAAGCAGGAATCAGGTGAACCATGACGTGGTCAGATTGGCCCAGTGCAGCACGGGGGACGGCGTGATAAGCATCTCTGACTGTGGTGTAACAGTGTTCCAGAATGCTGTCCTCTCTGGTCGGGCATTTAATAAACTGCTTATATTTAGGAAGTTCATGAGTGAGGTTTCCTTTGTTAAAGTCACCAAGGACAATAACTAAGGAGTCCGGATTTCTGTGCTCCACATTCAGAATGTGGTCTGCGAGCGTGTGCCGAGCGACCTGCACGTTTGCGTTCGGCGCGATGTAAACACCGACCAGAATGAATGAAGCAAACTCGCGGGGTGAATAAAAAGGCTTACAGTTTATGATGAAGGATTCCAGGTCAGGAGAACAGTGCTGCTGGATCACTGCCACATCGTTGCTCCAGCCGCTGTTGATGTAGAAACAGATCCCTCCACCCTTCGCTTTGCCGGAGAGATGTGTGTCGCGGTCAGCTCTGAGAAGTTGGAAGCCGTCCAGCTGCAGCGCGGCGTCCGGGATTTCTCCACACAGCCACGTCTCCGTGAAGCAAAAAACAGCAGATGAAGAGAAGTCCCTGTTTTTGCCCAGCATCAGTTTCAGTTTGTGTAGTTTGTTGGACAGGGAACGCACGTTGGACAGGATTATGCCCGGTAGCGGTGAGCGGAGTCCGCGCTGGAGGTGACGCACGAGCGCACCAGCGCGTTTTCCTCTCCTCCGGCGTGTCGCTGCGTGAGCAAAGGTGAGCGTACCTTTGACCAGAATGTCCAAAATTTCCAGCGTAGGGAGAAGAAAAGTAGGGAATAAATCCTCTGGTGATGTAGCCCTGATGTTCATGAGCTCTTCTCTGGTGAAAGAGCTCCGGGTATCATCGCAAAAACCAGAGTTACATTGTAAAACAAAGCAAAAAACAATGCACCAACACACCGTGGCAGCCGTCCGTGGCGCCATCTCGGTGTATCAATGTACAGATGTCTTCCTGTTGGAAGAGATTGTGCCATTCGTACTACTGAATTGCTACAGCTTCCCAATTGCACATCGTTGAATATTTTGCTGCATTTTATAGACCTCAAAATCCAGCAGCAGATCAATTGTGACTGGGAAGCAGAAATACTTTCTGCCCAGCGGGATTTGGCTGTCCTGGACAACCTGACAAACAGGACATTGGCTTGTGAATGAATGACCTGTTCGTTTACACAGTCAACCCTTGGTCTTGGCAGATTGAAGCAGCCTTTTGCACTATATGTAGGACAGGTTTCACCTTTTGTGTGTATGTTCTCAAGTCAAAAAAGAGACAAACTTCCATTTGTGGATGCTAATATGTAGTGATGTTACGTGATGTGCCGAGGCTTCGAGGCGTGTGTCGAGTAATGGAGGGGGCGTTTCCGCAATGCGTGTATCGAGGCTTGCTTCATTTAGGGGAGGAGCCGAAAACGATGACGTCCGAAGCCTCGCTGCCCGGCTGTACCACGTGACTGCTTCGGGAAGTGGTTCAGATTTCGGCGCGGGGTTTGACAGCTTTAGAAACCCCACAGGCTCCATTCAAAATGTGGGTTGTTGTAGGCGAGTTGCGGTCAGTTGAGAGAGTGGATAGAGTTTTGATAGTTTGGATAGCAGAGTTTGGATAGTTGTTATTTAGTTTGAGACAGTTAGTTTGGTGTTTGGAGAGTTTAGGAGAGAGATAGATAGATAGGAGATCAGTGCTCTCAACTATCACGCATTGACCGTCACTGACTTCACACGGTCACACGCAAACATGGCATTTTTCACGCATAAAAATCCCAATGCCCATCTGGGCAGCGGACGATAAAAACTCCGCCTTCTGCTGAGATGTTTCAGCTTCTTTCACAGCTTGTGGCCATCAGTAATTCCTGCTGCAGTTCATGTTAACAGAGCAGCAGGAAGAGCGATCAGAGTTATGAATAATTTTAGTCTTAACCAGCGGTGAAAGTGAGCCGGTAAGGTCCTGTACTGCGTACGCAGGAGGAAAGGGGGTGGGGGAAGAGAGCTGCTGCCAGATATTGCCTTCATTCAGAACCAGTGATGGCTGCACTCTGGATCATAAAACAGTTCTGCTAACCAGATGCAGTTTAAAACGCTACGTCTGTTTATAAGTTGTTTTTATTAATTCTGCATTTTTTAACTACATGCACCGTATTTCTGTGCCTCAGCGCTTGCTCCTCTCCCCCCTCCTTTCCCTCGAACCCAGGGGCTTTTATCACCGTTCACCATTCAAAGCGTGCATCACTACGTTTAATGTCCTCACACCCGTAGCAAAGTGTGCCAATTAAAGTCACTAGGAGAGTTATGGCTGTGTTTCATGATCTTTTGTTTTAAACAAAACAGAACCGTGGCGCTTCGGTGCGCTGCTGCTTTGCGCTTTAATTCAGGTGCGCAAAATTACGTTACTTGTAATTTGGGTGCGCACTTTTAAGAGTCATTTTAAAGAACTTGTAACATCAGGAGGTTGATCTCAGACCGGTCAGCTCCTGTGATCACTGTATAGGAGCCATTTACAGTTTTTATTTATGCATTTCCCCCCTGTTTATCCCTCGCACGCAGCGCACCATCGGGTAAAATCCTCCCACCTCACCGCCCAGAGTGCACTGAGGAGAGCAATAGAGATTTGTCTGGTCGACTGAGATGAGAAACCTGTTGCTGTGAAAGGTGATATAGGTTATAAACTGTTACTGTAATTGCATTGAGCTGAAAAGAGAGGAGACATCAGCAGCTGCATCGTGCGTAAAGACGCAGCGGGAACCTCTGTGTGCTTCAGTGTTGCTGCTGAGGGGAAACTGTGGGACCGTATAGTACTGGGCTAATCATTGGTCACAGTACCCCAATCTGTACATACTTGCACTTATTTATTTATGCACCCCGGCATCATCTGTGCCATGTGAGCGTGTCTTTTCAAAGGCTGGAGAAGTAGTATCAAAAAAGAGAAATCATTTGAAACCAAAAACTGTGGAGAAATTGTTGTTTCTTAATAAAAATGCATGAAATCATCCAAGTTACACAAGCATTAGCCTATTCACTACCCCCTCCCTAGTTCCACAAGCACTTTCATTGTCCTCTGCCTGATTAAGCCCATGCCATTTTTCTAGAGTCACAGAAAAACATTATTAAACATGCCATATCACGTCACTACTATTTTGGGAATAATTACACACAGACAATACATTCAAACAATGTTTTATTATACACATGTGTATACAAAATTTACGTAGACAAATATTTCGTCCTACACCTTTTGTGAAGTCATTCCCAAGAGTCATAATAGACACAAATTCAATGCATCACACGTGTTAAGATACAGCTGGCTGTGATTATACACCTCGCCAGTAGGTGGTGTCGTGTGCACATGAAGCATCAAGAAATGAACCTTTTCTCAAACCAGTTGGTTCAAGTGGTTCAATGCCTCATGAGGCTTCATCTCACCGTGACTACTAATATGAATAAATGTACCAATAAAGTGGTTGAGAAGAACATTTGATTTTCCAACAACAAACACATCCACTCTGATCATACTCCAACCTTCACTGTCTCTGAATCAACAGTGAACAGTCATCATTGGTAAAGAGTACATGAAATAAATCATCTCTTTCTACCCACTTCATGCTGAAGAAGGAGTATCAGCAACTCATCATTGTGGTAAGCGAGACCATACAGTGTAGAAACACATTTCTCAAGTCAATAACTTTAGAAATGATCCCTGAAAGTATAGTCTTAACTTTTTTCAGCTCTTACCCACCTACTAGTCTGAACGTCGTACCCTTCTCAGCGACAGTACAGACTACACCTGGAGTTAAAGAGGGTGAAATTAAAAATACAGTAAAATAAAAAGGATATATATACAGAAGCTATATACACTCAGTAAACTGTGCGTTAATGTAACGCAGAAGCTTGTAAGTCCTGAACGGGGGAGAGCAGCAGTGTCCAGTTCCACGGGCGGCTCTTGGCCTTGTTCATAAGGCCGGTAGCAGATGGGAGGAAACTGTTCTTGTGCCATGATGTTGTGGTCCTGATGGACCGCAGCCTTTTGCGGGATTTCTCCACACAGCCACGTCTCCGTGAAGCAAAAAACAGCAGATGAAGAGAAGTCCCTGTTTTTGCCCAGCATCAGTTTCAGTTTGTGTAGTTTGTTGGACAGGGAACGCACGTTGGACAGGATTATGCCCGGTAGCGGTGAGCGGAGTCCGCGCTGGAGGTGACGCACGAGCGCACCAGCGCGTTTTCCTCTCCTCCGGCGTGTCGCTGCGTGAGCAAAGGTGAGCGTACCTTTGACCAGAATGTCCAAAATTTCCAGCGTAGGGAGAAGAAAAGTAGGGAATAAATCCTCTGGTGATGTAGCCCTGATGTTCATGAGCTCTTCTCTGGTGAAAGAGCTCCGGGTATCATCGCAAAAACCAGAGTTACATTGTAAAACAAAGCAAAAAACAATGCACCAACACACCGTGGCAGCCGTCCGTGGCGCCATCTCGGTGTATCAATGTACAGATGTCTTCCTGTTGGAAGAGATTGTGCCATTCGTACTACTGAATTGCTACAGCTTCCCAATTGCACATCGTTGAATATTTTGCTGCATTTTATAGACCTCAAAATCCAGCAGCAGATCAATTGTGACTGGGAAGCAGAAATACTTTCTGCCCAGCGGGATTTGGCTGTCCTGGACAACCTGACAAACAGGACATTGGCTTGTGAATGAATGACCTGTTCGTTTACACAGTCAACCCTTGGTCTTGGCAGATTGAAGCAGCCTTTTGCACTATATGTAGGACAGGTTTCACCTTTTGTGTGTATGTTCTCAAGTCAAAAAAGAGACAAACTTCCATTTGTGGATGCTAATATGTAGTGATGTTACGTGATGTGCCGAGGCTTCGAGGCGTGTGTCGAGTAATGGAGGGGGCGTTTCCGCAATGCGTGTATCGAGGCTTGCTTCATTTAGGGGAGGAGCCGAAAACGATGACGTCCGAAGCCTCGCTGCCCGGCTGTACCACGTGACTGCTTCGGGAAGTGGTTCAGATTTCGGCGCGGGGTTTGACAGCTTTAGAAACCCCACAGGCTCCATTCAAAATGTGGGTTGTTGTAGGCGAGTTGCGGTCAGTTGAGAGAGTGGATAGAGTTTTGATAGTTTGGATAGCAGAGTTTGGATAGTTGTTATTTAGTTTGAGACAGTTAGTTTGGTGTTTGGAGAGTTTAGGAGAGAGATAGATAGATAGGAGATCAGTGCTCTCAACTATCACGCATGGACCGTCACTGACTTCACACGGTCACACGCAAACATGGCATTTTTCACGCATAAAAATCCCAACGCCCATCTGGGCAGCGGACGATAAAAACTCTGCCTTCTGCTGAGATGTTTCAGCTTCTTTCACAGCTTGTGGCCATCAGTAATTCCTGCTGCAGTTCATGTTAACAGAGCAGCAGGAAGAGCGATCAGAGTTATGAATAATTTTAGTCTTAACCAGCGGTGAAAGTGAGCCGGTAAGGTCCTGTACTGCGTACGCAGGAGGAAAGGGGGTGGGGGAAGAGAGCTGCTGCCAGATATTGCCTTCATTCAGAACCAGTGATGGCTGCACTCTGGATCATAAAACAGTTCTGCTAACCAGATGCAGTTTAAAACGCTATGTCTGTTTATAAGTTGTTTTTATTAATTCTGCATTTTTTAACTACATGCACCGTATTTCTGTGCCTCAGCGCTTGCTCCTCTCCCCCCTCCTTTCCCTCGAACCCAGGGGCTTTTATCACCGTTCACCATTCAAAGCGTGCATCACTACGTTTAATGTCCTCACACCCGTAGCAAAGTGTGCCAATTAAAGTCACTAGGAGAGTTATGGCTGTGTTTCATGATCTTTTGTTTTAAACAAAACAGAACCGTGGCGCTTCGGTGCGCTGCTGCTTTGCGCTTTAATTCAGGTGCGCAAAATTACGTTACTTGTAATTTGGGTGCGCACTTTTAAGAGTCATTTTAAAGAACTTGTAACATCAGGAGGTTGATCTCAGACCGGTCAGCTCCTGTGATCACTGTATAGGAGCCATTTACAGTTTTTATTTATGCATTTCCCCCCTGTTTATCCCTCGCACGCAGCGCACCATCGGGTAAAATCCTCCCACCTCAGCGCCCAGAGCGCACTGAGGAGAGCAATAGAGATTTGTCTGGTCGACTGAGATGAGAAACCTGTTGCTGTGAAAGGTGATATAGGTTATAAACTGTTACTGTAATGGGGTACCGCGCACGTGACGTCACCGCCTCAAGAGCAACGCCCCTTTTGCCGCTTAGGTAGGACAAACCGATAGAGAACGCACGTAGCAACCAGCAACAGAACCAGCGATATGACCGACTTTGCAGCCATTAAACTTTCCCAAAACGATGTCCCAGGCGCACGGTTTACTGGTCGCACTGTCGAAGAACACACCAACCTTCAGCTCAAACGATGACTTGAGTGTCGAGGGCTTAAAAAGACGGGAAAACGAACCGAGTTGATGAACGGTAAGCTTTGTTTTTTTTTTCCCTGCGCGGCGGTCATGCCGTCGTCGGCCGTTTTTTTGTTTGTAATCACCGTCCAGGGATCGGTATATGTTTAATGTTTGTCTCATTTGAAATGTTTTTGAGTAAGCTATCCTGGTAGCAGGGTATCATGTTAGCGCCTGCTACCATGATAGCCTATATGCTATCATGGTAGCAGGCGCTTCATTATGTCGGGCACCAAAATAATCTTACCTGTTCACTACTTGATGTCGCTGGAATTGGGTCAGGATGTTCTTCGGTTGGGCCCTTTCCTCCGACAAAATCCTTGCTACATATGTAGGCCGACCGCACCGATGGACCAAGCGCACACATTTCTCCTTGGCAGTCTTGAATTTCGGGAAAGTAATGAAGAAAACATCCTTCATATGCGGCCGATCAGCGTACCTCGAGTCGCTGTTGCACGTTCCATAGCAACAATGTTTATAAACCATGGTCTTAGATTTTGGAAAAAGCAGTCTTTTAAACGAGTACAACCTAGGCTAACGCACGTCTATTCCACAGCAAAACAGCGGCGGGTTTGGGTGTTTGTCCTACCGTGTACCACGTGATGTGACATCATCGTGACGTTACGTTTCTAAAAATAGCTCGCTCGCGGTACCCCATTGCATTGAGCTGAAAAGAGAGGAGACATCAGCAGCTGGATCGTGCGTAAAGACGCAGCGGGAACCTCTGTGTGCTTCAGTGTTGCTGCTGAGTGGAAAATGTGGGACCGTATAGTACTGGGCTAATCATTGGTCACAGTACCCCAATCTGTACATACTTGCACTTATTTATTTATGCACCCCGGCATCATCTGTGCCATGTGAGCGTGTCTTTTCAAAGGCTGGAGAAGTAGTATCAAAAAAGAGAAATCATTTGAAACCAAAAACTGTGGAGAAATTGTTGTTTCTTAATAAAAATGCATAAAATCATCCAAGTTACACAAGCATTAGCCTATTCACTACCCCCTCCCTAGTTCCACAAGCACTTTCATTGTCCTCTGCCTGATTAAGCCCATGCCATTTTTCTAGAGTCACAGAAAAACATTATTAAACATGCCATATCACGTCACTACTATTTTGGGAATAATTACACACAGACAATACATTCAAACAATGTTTTATTATACACATGTGTATACAAAATTTACGTAGACAAATTATTTCGTCCTACACCTTTTGTGAAGTCATTCCCAAGAGTCATAATAGACACAAATTCAATGCATCACACGTGTTAAGATACAGCTGGCTGTGATTATACACCTCGCCAGTAGGTGGTGTCGTGTGCACATGAAGCATCAAGAAATGAACCTTTTCTCGAACCAGTTGGTTCAAGTGGTTCAATGCCTCATGAGGCTTCATCTCACCATCACTACTAATATGAATAAATGTACCAATAAAGTGGTTGAGAAGAATATTTGATTTTCCAACAACAAACACATCCACTCTGATCATACTCCAACCTTCACTGTCTCTGAATCAACAGTGAACAGTCATCATTGGTAAAGAGTACATGAAATAAATCATCTCTTTCTACCCACTTCATGCTCAAGAAGGAGTATCAGCAACTCATCATTGTGGTAAGCGAGACCATACAGTGTAGAAACACATTTCTCAAGTGAATAACTTTAGAAATGATCCCTGAAAGTATAGTCTTAACTTTTCTCTGCTCCTACCCACCTACTAGTCTGAACGTCGTACCCTTCTCAGTGACAGTACAGACTACACCTGGAGCTCAATAAATGCAATTGAATTAGATCCTGAGAGCCAGAAGAAATTTTTTTTATGAAATTTTGATATTTTTAATAACTGAAGTACTGAAGATTAGGTAAACATGTTGCAACGTTTTTTTTTCCCTAAATGTTATTTATTTAGGTTTTATCAAACCTCTCCTACACTGGCCATTGGGTCTTGCTGGCTATAAAGATTTGGCTCATGTGATGAGCTTTTAAAAGTGATGAATTGAATTCACAAAATAAGGTTATTCGGATTGGAGCCCAATTAACCTAACAGTCATGTCTTTGGATTATGGGAGGAAGCTGGAGTACCTGGGAAGACACAGGGAGAACATGCAAAGTCCATGTATAAAGACCCCAGGTCAAACCCAGGACATTCTTGCCGCAGGGCATCAATGCTACCAAGTGTGGCTCTGCAGACCGTTATTAGAATGTGAAACGCTATTTCTTTAGGTAGTTGATCATATAGCTCCTCTGCTCCCTTAAGATGTTGATGCAGGGATTTCCAGCATTTTGAAAGAGATGGGCATGTCCTCTTTTAGCCAACCCTCCACAAATGTGGTATCAGTAGAAAGGCCAGAATGTTCTTTTATCAGCAATGACAGAATGATAAACATTGAAAAGACTTGGTTTCAATAGGTCTGATAAACATATGCCCCAAGAAGCAAAACATTGAATTTGGAGGTGTGTAGGTGGACAATTTTTGTTGTAGTGTGCCAATGCTTGTTCCAATAAAGTTGTCATCATGAATATGTTACTTTCTAACAACAAACACAGCCACTCAAATCATACTCCAACCTTCACTGTCTCTGAATCAACAGTGAACAATCATCAATGGCAAAGAGTACATGAAATAAATCATCTCTTTCTACCCACTTCATGCTGAAGAAGGAGTATCAGCAACTCATCATTGTGGTAAGCGAGACCATACAGTGTAGAAACACATTTCTCAAGTCAATAACTTTAGAAATGATCCCTGAAAGTATAGTCTTAACTTTTTTCAGCTCTTACCCACCTACTAGTCTGAACGTCGTACCCTTCTCAGCGACAGTACAGACTACACCTGGAGTTAAAGAGGGTGAAATTAAAAATACAGTAAAATAAAAAGGATATATATACAGAAGCTATATACACTCAGTAAACTGTGCACACCTCAGAGTCCTGGAGGCGTACAGGTCCTGGAGAGATGGAAGATTGCAGCCAATCACCTTCTCTGCAGACCTGATGACACGCTGCAGTCTGCCCTTGTCCTTAGCGGTGGCACCAGCGTACCAGATGGTGATGGAGGAGGTGAGGAGGGACTCAATGATGGAGGAGCAGAACTGCACCATCATTGTCCTTGGCAGGTTGAATTTCTTCAGCTGCCGTAGGAAGTACATCCTCTGCTGGGCTTTCTTGGTGAGGGAGTTGATGTTCAGCTCCCACTTTAGGTCTTGGGAGATGATAGTTTCCAGGAAGCGGAAAGACTCCACAGTGTCGATTGTGGAGTGACAGAGGGTGATGGGGGTAGCTGGGGCTGAGTTCTTCCTGAAGTCCACAACCATCTCCACTGTTTTTACAGCGTTGAGCTCCAGGTTGTTCTCCCTGCACCAGGTCGCCAGATGGTCAGCCTCCCACCTGTAGGCGGACTCGTCACCATCAGAGATAAGTCCGATGAGAGTGGTGTCGTCCGCGAACTTCAGGAGTTTGACAGACTGATGACTGGAGGTGCAGCTGTTGGTGTACAGGGAGAAGAGCAGAGGAGAAAGAACGCAGCCCTGGGGGGAACCAGTGCTGAGGAGCTGTGAGTCAGAGTCATGTTTTCCCAGCTTTACGTGCTGCTTCCTGTCAGACAGGAAGTCTGTAATCCACCTGCAGGTGGAGTCGGGCACGTTCAGCTGGGAGAGCTTCTCCTGGGATGATTGTATTGAAGGCAGAGCTGAAATCCACAAACAGGATCCTGGCGTAGGTTCCTGCAGAGTCCAGGTGCTGGAGGATGTAGTGAAGGGCCAAGTTGACAGCGTCGTCTGCAGACCTGTTGGCTCTGTAGGCAAACAGTAGGGGGTCCAGGGCGGGATCAGTGATTTCTTTAAGGTGTGAAAGCACAAGGCGCTCAAAGGACTTCATAACCACAGAGGTCAGAGCGACGGGTCTAAAGTCATTAAGTCCTGTGGTCCTTGGCTTCTTGGGAACAGGGATGATGATGGAGGATTTGAAGCAGGCTGGCACGTGACAGGTCGCCAGTGAGGTGTTAAAAATGTCTGTGAACACTGGAGACAGCTGATCAGCACAGTGCTTCAAGGTGGATGGAGAGACAGAGTCTGGTCCAACAGCTTTCCTGGGGTTCTGTCTTCTGAAGAGTTTGTTAACATCTCTCTCATGTATGGAAAGAGTTGTCACCGAGGAGGAGGTGGAGGTGATCTGTTGGGTGGAGTCGTGGGGGGTGATTGCAGGACTGGCCTTTTGTCTGTTGAAACAACAGTAGAAGTTGTTCAGGCCGTTTGCTAACTGTCGGTCGTTCATGGAGTGGGGTGCTTTAGGCTTGTAATTTGTTATCTGCCTGAGCCCTTTCCAGACAGAAGCAGTGTCGTTGGCTGAGAACTGGTTTTGCAGCTTCTCAGAGTACAGTCGTTTAGCCTCTTTCACCGCCTTTCACCGCTAAACATGTATTTTGCATCTCTGAATCTGCATTTGTCCCCACTTCTGAAGGCATCTTCTTTGTCCAACCTTAGCCTTCTGAGTGTTGCTGTGAACCAGGGTTTATCATTGTTGTAACTCACCCTGGTTCGTGATGGAACACAGCAGTCCTCACAGAAGCTGATATATGATGTCTCAGCCTCTGTGAACTCATCCAGACTGGTGGTAGCAGCCCTGAAAACGTCCCAGTCAGTAGAATCCAAACACGCCTGAAGATCCTCCACAGCCTCACTGGTCCACTTCTTTGATGTCCTCACTACAGGTTTGCAGAGCTTTAGTTTCTGCATGTAAGCAGGAATCAGGTGAACCATGACGTGGTCAGATTGGCCCAGTGCAGCACGGGGGACGGCGTGATAAGCATCTCTGACTGTGGTGTAACAGTGTTCCAGAATGCTGTCCTCTCTGGTCGGGCATTTAATAAACTGCTTATATTTAGGAAGTTCATGAGTGAGGTTTCCTTTGTTAAAGTCACCAAGGACAATAACTAAGGAGTCCGGATTTCTGTGCTCCACATTCAGAATGTGGTCTGCGAGCGTGTGCCGAGCGACCTGCACGTTTGCGTTCGGCGCGATGTAAACACCGACCAGAATGAATGAAGCAAACTCGCGGGGTGAATAAAAAGGCTTACAGTTTATGATGAAGGATTCCAGGTCAGGAGAACAGTGCTGCTGGATCACTGCCACATCGTTGCTCCAGCCGCTGTTGATGTAGAAACAGATCCCTCCACCCTTCGCTTTGCCGGAGAGATGTGTGTCGCGGTCAGCTCTGAGAAGTTGGAAGCCGTCCAGCTGCAGCGCGGCGTCCGGGATTTCTCCACACAGCCACGTCTCCGTGAAGCAAAAAACAGCAGATGAAGAGAAGTCCCTGTTTTTGCCCAGCATCAGTTTCAGTTTGTGTAGTTTGTTGGACAGGGAACGCACGTTGGACAGGATTATGCCCGGTAGCGGTGAGCGGAGTCCGCGCTGGAGGTGACGCACGAGCGCACCAGCGCGTTTTCCTCTCCTCCGGCGTGTCGCTGCGTGAGCAAAGGTGAGCGTACCTTTGACCAGAATGTCCAAAATTTCCAGCGTAGGGAGAAGAAAAGTAGGGAATAAATCCTCTGGTGATGTAGCCCTGATGTTCATGAGCTCTTCTCTGGTGAAAGAGCTCCGGGTATCATCGCAAAAACCAGAGTTACATTGTAAAACAAAGCAAAAAACAATGCACCAACACACCGTGGCAGCCGTCCGTGGCGCCATCTCGGTGTAACAATGTACAGATGTCTTCCTGTTGGAAGAGATTGTGCCATTCGTACTACTGAATTGCTACAGCTTCCCAATTGCACATCGTTGAATATTTTGCTGCATTTTATAGACCTCAAAATCCAGCAGCAGATCAATTGTGACTGGGAAGCAGAAATACTTTCTGCCCAGCGGGATTTGGCTGTCCTGGACAACCTGACAAACAGGACATTGGCTTGTGAATGAATGACCTGTTCGTTTACACAGTCAACCCTTGGTCTTGGCAGATTGAAGCAGCCTTTTGCACTATATGTAGGACAGGTTTCACCTTTTGTGTGTATGTTCTCAAGTCAAAAAAGAGACAAACTTCCATTTGTGGATGCTAATATGTAGTGATGTTACGTGATGTGCCGAGGCTTCGAGGCGTGTGTCGAGTAATGGAGGGGGCGTTTCCGCAATGCGTGTATCGAGGCTTGCTTCATTTAGGGGAGGAGCCGAAAACGATGACGTCCGAAGCCTCGCTGCCCGGCTGTACCACGTGACTGCTTCGGGAAGTGGTTCAGATTTCGGCGCGGGGTTTGACAGCTTTAGAAACCCCACAGGCTCCATTCAAAATGTGGGTTGTTGTAGGCGAGTTGCGGTCAGTTGAGAGAGTGGATAGAGTTTTGATAGTTTGGATAGCAGAGTTTGGATAGTTGTTATTTAGTTTGAGACAGTTAGTTTGGTGTTTGGAGAGTTTAGGAGAGAGATAGATAGATAGGAGATCAGTGCTCTCAACTATCACGCATGGACCGTCACTGACTTCACACGGTCACACGCAAACATGGCATTTTTCACGCATAAAAATCCCAACGCCCATCTGGGCAGCGGACGATAAAAACTCCGCCTTCTGCTGAGATGTTTCAGCTTCTTTCACAGCTTGTGGCCATCAGTAATTCCTGCTGCAGTTCATGTTAACAGAGCAGCAGGAAGAGCGATCAGAGTTATGAATAATTTTAGTCTTAACCAGCGGTGAAAGTGAGCCGGTAAGGTCCTGTACTGCGTACGCAGGAGGAAAGGGGGTGGGGGAAGAGAGCTGCTGCCAGATATTGCCTTCATTCAGAACCAGTGATGGCTGCACTCTGGATCATAAAACAGTTCTGCTAACCAGATGCAGTTTAAAACGCTACGTCTGTTTATAAGTTGTTTTTATTAATTCTGCATTTTTTAACTACATGCACCGTATTTCTGTGCCTCAGCGCTTGCTCCTCTCCCCCCTCCTTTCCCTCGAACCCAGGGGCTTTTATCACCGTTCACCATTCAAAGCGTGAATCACTACGTTTAATGTCCTCACACCCGTAGCAAAGTGTGCCAATTAAAGTCACTGGGAGAGTTATGGCTGTGTTTCATGATCTTTTGTTTTAAACAAAACAGAACCGTGGCGCTTCGGTGCGCTGCTGCTTTGCGCTTTAATTCAGGTGCGCAAAATTACGTTACTTGTAATTTGGGTGCGCACTTTTAAGAGTCATTTTAAAGAACTTGTAACATCAGGAGGTTGATCTCAGACCGGTCAGCTCCTGTGATCACTGTATAGGAGCCATTTACAGTTTTTATTTATGCATTTCCCCCCTGTTTATCCCTCGCACGCAGCGCACCATCGGGTAAAATCCTCCCACCTCACCGCCCAGAGTGCACTGAGGAGAGCAATAGAGATTTGTCTGGTCGACTGAGATGAGAAACCTGTTGCTGTGAAAGGTGATATAGGTTATAAACTGTTACTGTAATTGCATTGAGCTGAAAAGAGAGGAGACATCAGCAGCTGCATCGTGCGTAAAGACGCAGCGGGAACCTCTGTGTGCTTCAGTGTTGCTGCTGAGGGGAAACTGTGGGACCGTATAGTACTGGGCTAATCATTGGTCACAGTACCCCAATCTGTACATACTTGCACTTATTTATTTATGCACCCCAGCATCATCTGTGCCATGTGAGCGTGTCTTTTCAAAGGCTGGAGAAGTAGTATCAAAAAAGAGAAATCATTTGAAACCAAAAACTGTGGAGAAATTGTTGTTTCTTAATAAAAATGCATGAAATCATCCAAGTTACACAAGCATTAGCCTATTCACTACCCCCTCCCTAGTTCCACAAGCACTTTCATTGTCCTCTGCCTGATTAAGCCCATGCCATTTTTCTAGAGTCACAGAAAAACATTATTAAACATGCCATATCACGTCACTACTATTTTGGGAATAATTACACACAGACAATACATTCAAACAATGTTTTATTATACACATGTGTATACAAAATTTACGTAGACAAATTATTTCGTCCTACACCTTTTGTGAAGTCATTCCCAAGAGTCATAATAGACACAAATTCAATGCATCACACGTGTTAAGATACAGCTGGCTGTGATTATACACCTCGCCAGTAGGTGGTGTCGTGTGCACATGAAGCATCAAGAAATGAACCTTTTCTCAAACCAGTTGGTTCAAGTGGTTCAATGCCTCATGAGGCTTCATCTCACCGTGACTACTAATATGAATAAATGTACCAATAAAGTGGTTGAGAAGAACATTTGATTTTCCAACAACAAACACATCCACTCTGATCATACTCCAACCTTCACTGTTTCTGAATCAACAGTGAACAGTCATCATTGGTAAAGAGTACATGAAATAAATCATCTCTTTCTACCCACTTCATGCTCAAGAAGGAGTATCAGCAACTCATCATTGTGGTAAGCGAGACCATACAGTGTAGAAACACATTTCTCAAGTGAATAACTTTAGAAATGATCCCTAAAAGTATAGTCTTAACTTTTCTCTGCTCCTACCCACCTACTAGTCTGAACGTCGTACCCTTCTCAGTGACAGTACAGACTACACCTGGAGCTCAATAAATGCAATTGAATTAGATCCTGAGAGCCAGAAGAATTTTTTTTTCTGAAATTTTGATATTTTTGATAACTGAAGTATTGAAGATGAGACAAACATGTAGCAACATTTTTTCCCCTGAATGTTATTTATTTAGGTTTTATCAAACCTCTCCTACACTGGCCATTGGGTCTTGCTGGCTATAAAGATTTGGCTCATGTGATGAGCTTTTAAAAGTGATGAATTGAATTCACAAAATAAGGTTATTCGGATTGGAGCCCAATTAACCTAACAGTCATGTCTTTGGATTATGGGAGGAAGCTGGAGTACCTGGGAAGACACAGGGAGAACATGCAAAGTCCATGTATAAAGACCCCAGGTCAAACCCAGGACATTCTTGCCGCAGGGCATCAATGCTACCAAGTGTGGCTCTGCAGACCGTTATTAGAATGTGAAACGCTATTTCTTTAGGTAGTTGATCATATAGCTCCTCTGCTCCCTTAAGATGTTGATGCAGGGATTTCCAGCATTTTGAAAGAGATGGGCATGTCCTCTTTTAGCCAACCCTCCACAAATGTGGTATCAGTAGAAAGGCCAGAATGTTCTTTTATCAGCAATGACAGAATGATAAACATTGAAAAGACTTGGTTTCAATAGGTCTGATAAACATATGCCCCAAGAAGCAAAACATTGAATTTGGAGGTGTGTAGGTGGACAATTTTTGTTGTAGTGTGCCAATGCTTGTTCCAATAAAGTTGTCATCATGAATATGTTACTTTCTAACAACAAACACAGCCACTCAAATCATACTCCAACCTTCACTGTCTCTGAATCAACAGTGAACAATCATCAATGGCAAAGAGTACATGAAATAAATCATCTCTTTCTACCCACTTCATGCTGAAGAAGGAGTATCAGCAACTCATCATTGTGGTAAGCGAGACCATACAGTGTAGAAACACATTTCTCAAGTCAATAACTTTAGAAATGATCCCTGAAAGTATAGTCTTAACTTTTTTCAGCTCTTACCCACCTACTAGTCTGAACGTCGTACCCTTCTCAGCGACAGTACAGACTACACCTGGAGTTAAAGAGGGTGAAATTAAAAATACAGTAAAATAAAAAGGATATATATACAGAAGCTATATACACTCAGTAAACTGTGCGTTAATGTAACGCAGAAGCTTGTAAGTCCTGAACGGGGGAGAGCAGCAGTGTCCAGTTCCACGGGCGGCTCTTGGCCTTGTTCATAAGGCCGGTAGCAGATGGGAGGAAACTGTTCTTGTGCCATGATGTTGTGGTCCTGATGGACCGCAGCCTCCTGCCAGAGGGAAGTGTCTGAAATAGTCTGTGACTGGGGTGCGAGGGATCAGCTACAATCTTCCCTGCACACCTCAGAGTCCTGGAGGCGTACAGGTCCTGGAGAGATGGAAGATTGCAGCCAATCACCTTCTCTGCAGACCTGATGACACGCTGCAGTCTGCCCTTGTCCTTGGCGGTGGCACCAGCGTACCAGATGGTGATGGAGGAGGTGAGGATGGACTCAATGATGGAGGAGCAGAACTGCACCATCATTGTCCTTGGCAGGTTGAATTTCTTCAGCTGCCGTAGGAAGTACATCCTCTGCTGGGCTTTCTTGGTGAGGGAGTTGATGTTCAGCTCCCACTTTAGGTCTTGGGAGATGATAGTTTCCAGGAAGCGGAAAGACTCCACAGTGTCGATTGTGGAGTGACAGAGGGTGATGGGGGTAGCTGGGGCTGAGTTCTTCCTGAAGTCCACAACCATCTCCACTGTTTTTACAGCGTTGAGCTCCAGGTTGCTCTCCCTGCACCAGGTCGCCAGATGGTCAGCCTCCCACCTGTAGGCGGACTCTTGACCATCAGAGATAAGTCCGATGAGAGTGGTGTCGTCCGCGAACTTCAGGAGCTTGACAGACTGATGACTGGAGGTGCAGCTGTTGGTGTACAGGGAGAAGAGCAGAGGAGAAAGAACGCAGCCCTGGGGGGAACCAGTGCTGAGGAGCTGTGAGTCAGAGTCATGTTTTCCCAGCTTTACGTGCTGCTTCCTGTCAGACAGGAAGTCTGTAATCCACCTGCAGGTGGAGTCGGGCACGTTCAGCTGGGAGAGCTTCTCCTGGGAGGATTGTATTGAAGGCAGAGCTGAAATCCACAAACAGGATCCTGGCGTAGGTTCCTGCAGAGTCCAGGTGCTGGAGGATGTAGTGAAGGGCCAAGTTGACAGCGTCGTCTGCAGACCTGTTGGCTCTGTAGGCAAACAGTAGGGGGTCCAGGGCGGGATCAGTGATTTCTTTAAGGTGTGAAAGCACAAGGCGCTCAAAGGACTTCATAACCACAGAGGTCAGAGCGACGGGTCTAAAGTCATTAAGTCCTGTGGTCCTTGGCTTCTTGGGAACAGGGATGATGATGGAGGATTTGAAGCAGGCTGGCACGTGACAGGTCGCCAGTGAGGTGTTAAAAATGTCTGTGAACACTGGAGACAGCTGATCAGCACAGTGCTTCAAGGTGGATGGAGAGACAGAGTCTGGTCCAGCAGCTTTCCTGGGGTTCTGTCTTCTGAAGAGTTTGTTAACATCTCTCTCATGTATGGAAAGAGTTGTCACCGAGGAGGAGGTGGAGGTGATCTGTTGGGTGGAGTCGTGGGGGGTGATTGCAGGACTGGCCTTTTGTCTGTTGAAACGACAGTAGAAGTTGTTCAGGCCGTTTGCTAACTGTCGGTCGTTCATGGAGTGGGGTGCTTTAGGCTTGTAATTTGTTATCTGCCTGAGCCCTTTCCAGACAGAAGCAGTGTCGTTGGCTGAGAACTGGTTTTGCAGCTTCTCAGAGTACAGTCGTTTAGCCTCTTTCACCGCCTTTCACCGCTAAACATGTATTTTGCATCTCTGAATCTGCATTTGTCCCCACTTCTGAAGGCATCTTCTTTGTCCAACCTTAGCCTTCTGAGTGTTGCTGTGAACCAGGGTTTATCATTGTTGTAACTCACCCTGGTTCGTGATGGAACACAGCAGTCCTCACAGAAGCTGATATATGATGTCTCAGCCTCTGTGAACTCATCCAGACTGGTGGTAGCAGCCCTGAAAACGTCCCAGTCAGTAGAATCCAAACACGCCTGAAGATCCTCCACAGCCTCACTGGTCCACTTCTTTGATGTCCTCACTACAGGTTTGCAGAGCTTTAGTTTCTGCCGGTAAGCAGGAATCAGGTGAACCATGACGTGGTCAGATTGGCCCAGTGCAGCACGGGGGACGGCGTGATAAGCATCTCTGACTGTGGTGTAACAGTGTTCCAGAATGCTGTCCTCTCTGGTCGGGCATTTAATAAACTGCTTATATTTAGGAAGTTCATGAGTGAGGTTTCCTTTGTTAAAGTCACCAAGGACAATAACTAAGGAGTCCGGATTTCTGTGCTCCACATTCAGAATGTGGTCTGCGAGCGTGTGCCGAGCGACCTGCACGTTTGCGTTCGGCGCGATGTAAACACCGACCAGAATGAATGAAGCAAACTCGCGGGGTGAATAAAAAGGCTTACAGTTTATGATGAAGGATTCCAGGTCAGGAGAACAGTGCTGCTGGATCACTGCCACATCGTTGCTCCAGCCGCTGTTGATGTAGAAACAGATCCCTCCACCCTTCGCTTTGCCGGAGAGATGTGTGTCGCGGTCAGCTCTGAGAAGTTGGAAGCCGTCCAGCTGCAGCGCGGCGTCCGGGATTTCTCCACACAGCCACGTCTCCGTGAAGCAAAAAACAGCAGATGAAGAGAAGTCCCTGTTTTTGCCCAGCATCAGTTTCAGTTTGTGTAGTTTGTTGGACAGGGAACGCACGTTGGACAGGATTATGCCCGGTAGCGGTGAGCGGAGTCCGCGCTGGAGGTGACGCACGAGCGCACCAGCGCGTTTTCCTCTCCTCCGGCGTGTCGCTGCGTGAGCAAAGGTGAGCGTACCTTTGACCAGAATGTCCAAAATTTCCAGCGTAGGGAGAAGAAAAGTAGGGAATAAATCCTCTGGTGATGTAGCCCTGATGTTCATGAGCTCTTCTCTGGTGAAAGAGCTCCGGGTATCATCGCAAAAACCAGAGTTACATTGTAAAACAAAGCAAAAAACAATGCACCAACACACCGTGGCAGCCGTCCGTGGCGCCATCTCGGTGTATCAATGTACAGATGTCTTCCTGTTGGAAGAGATTGTGCCATTCGTACTACTGAATTGCTACAGCTTCCCAATTGCACATCGTTGAATATTTTGCTGCATTTTATAGACCTCAAAATCCAGCAGCAGATCAATTGTGACTGGGAAGCAGAAATACTTTCTGCCCAGCGGGATTTGGCTGTCCTGGACAACCTGACAAACAGGACATTGGCTTGTGAATGAATGACCTGTTCGTTTACACAGTCAACCCTTGGTCTTGGCAGATTGAAGCAGCCTTTTGCACTATATGTAGGACAGGTTTCACCTTTTGTGTGTATGTTCTCAAGTCAAAAAAGAGACAAACTTCCATTTGTGGATGCTAATATGTAGTGATGTTACGTGATGTGCCGAGGCTTCGAGGCGTGTGTCGAGTAATGGAGGGGGCGTTTCCGCAATGCGTGTATCGAGGCTTGCTTCATTTAGGGGAGGAGCCGAAAACGATGACGTCCGAAGCCTCGCTGCCCGGCTGTACCACGTGACTGCTTCGGGAAGTGGTTCAGATTTCGGCGCGGGGTTTGACAGCTTTAGAAACCCCACAGGCTCCATTCAAAATGTGGGTTGTTGTAGGCGAGTTGCGGTCAGTTGAGAGAGTGGATAGAGTTTTGATAGTTTGGATAGCAGAGTTTGGATAGTTGTTATTTAGTTTGAGACAGTTAGTTTGGTGTTTGGAGAGTTTAGGAGAGAGATAGATAGATAGGAGATCAGTGCTCTCAACTATCACGCATGGACCGTCACTGACTTCACACGGTCACACGCAAACATGGCATTTTTCACGCATAAAAATCCCAACGCCCATCTGGGCAGCGGACGATAAAAACTCTGCCTTCTGCTGAGATGTTTCAGCTTCTTTCACAGCTTGTGGCCATCAGTAATTCCTGCTGCAGTTCATGTTAACAGAGCAGCAGGAAGAGCGATCAGAGTTATGAATAATTTTAGTCTTAACCAGCGGTGAAAGTGAGCCGGTAAGGTCCTGTACTGCGTACGCAGGAGGAAAGGGGGTGGGGGAAGAGAGCTGCTGCCAGATATTGCCTTCATTCAGAACCAGTGATGGCTGCACTCTGGATCATAAAACAGTTCTGCTAACCAGATGCAGTTTAAAACGCTATGTCTGTTTATAAGTTGTTTTTATTAATTCTGCATTTTTTTAACTACATGCACCGTATTTCTGTGCCTCAGCGCTTGCTCCTCTCCCCCCTCCTTTCCCTCGAACCCAGGGGCTTTTATCACCGTTCACCATTCAAAACGTGAATCACTACGTTTAATGTCCTCACACCCGTAGCAAAGTGTGCCAATTAAAGTCACTAGGAGAGTTATGGCTGTGTTTCATGATCTTTTGTTTTAAACAAAACAGAACCGTGGCGCTTCGGTGCGCTGCTGCTTTGCGCTTTAATTCAGGTGCGCAAAATTACGTTACTTGTAATTTGGGTGCGCACTTTTAAGAGTCATTTTAAAGAACTTGTAACATCAGGAGGTTGATCTCAGACCGGTCAGCTCCTGTGATCACTGTATAGGAGCCATTTACAGTTTTTATTTATGCATTTCCCCCCTGTTTATCCCTCGCACGCAGCGCACCATCGGGTAAAATCCTCCCACCTCACCGCCCAGAGCGCACTGAGGAGAGCAATAGAGATTTGTCTGGTCGACTGAGATGAGAAACCTGTTGCTGTGAAAGGTGATATAGGTTATAAACTGTTACTGTAATGGGGTACCGCGCACGTGACGTCACCGCCTCAAGAGCAACGCCCCTTTTGCCGCTTAGGTAGGACAAACCGATAGAGAACGCACGTAGCAACCAGCAACAGAACCAGCGATATGACCGACTTTGCAGCCATTAAACTTTCCCAAAACGATGTCCCAGGCGCACGGTTTACTGGTCGCACTGTCGAAGAACACACCAACCTTCAGCTCAAACGATGACTTGAGTGTCGAGGGCTTAAAAAGACGGGAAAACGAACCGAGTTGATGAACGGTAAGCTTTGTTTTTTTTTTCCTGCGCGGCGGTCATGCCGTCGTCGGCCGTTTTTTTGTTTGTAATCACCGTCCAGGGATCGGTATATGTTTAATGTTTGTCTCATTTGAAATGTTTTTGAGTAAGCTATCCTGGTAGCAGGGTATCATGTTAGCGCCTGCTACCATGATAGCCTATATGCTATCATGGTAGCAGGCGCTTCATTATGTCGGGCACCAAAATAATCTTACCTGTTCACTACTTGATGTCGCTGGAATTGGGTCAGGATGTTCTTCGGTTGGGCCCTTTCCTCCGACAAAATCCTTGCTACATATGTAGGCCGACCGCACCGATGGACCAAGCGCACACATTTCTCCTTGGCAGTCTTGAATTTCGGGAAAGTAATGAAGAAAACATCCTTCATATGCGGCCGATCAGCGTACCTCGAGTCGCTGTTGCACGTTCCATAGCAACAATGTTTATAAACCATGGTCTTAGATTTTGGAAAAAGCAGTCTTTTAAACGAGTACAACCTAGGCTAACGCACGTCTATTCCACAGCAAAACAGCGGCGGGTTTGGGTGTTTGTCCTACCGTGTACCACGTGATGTGACATCATCGTGACGTTACGTTTCTAAAAATAGCTCGCTCGCGGTACCCCATTGCATTGAGCTGAAAAGAGAGGAGACATCAGCAGCTGGATCGTGCGTAAAGACGCAGCGGGAACCTCTGTGTGCTTCAGTGTTGCTGCTGAGTGGAAAATGTGGGACCGTATAGTACTGGGCTAATCATTGGTCACAGTACCCCAATCTGTACATACTTGCACTTATTTATTTATGCACCCCGGCATCATCTGTGCCATGTGAGCGTGTGTTGTGCCATGTCAGGACGTGACAGACTGCATTTCCCATGATGCATGGTGGTCAAAATGGCCACCAACTCCCATCATGCAACGCGGCCCAAAATGGCCGGCGCCCTAGCAACCGATAACGTTGCTAGGATAAAGTTGATAAAACTCGGTTGCACCTAGCAATCGATCTTCTTCCCTGGCGCCCTGCCAACCGAGAAGACACACACACACAGCTGTTTCCGTTGGGGTAATCCCACGCCACGTGCTCGAGTTTCTCGCTGGACCGAGATTTTTTCGAAGCAAAACCATTCCCTGTGCAGACAGGAGGTCGACTCAAAAAGGTACCTTTAATTCCCTCTGATCAAATACTGGAAGCCGCCTTATCTCCCAGTGATCGAGAGAGGACGACGCGTTGTTTGGCCCAACAAGCGTCTAGGAGCCCAGAGAGAGAGAGAAAGACGAAGGAACTCTCTCAGTCTGGTCCCCGCTGCAGCCTGCGGACCCTGCGGTCGTCAAGACGCGTTCAGGACGTCGCGTGATCCGGAGCGCTCCGGACCGAAGCCGGGACTTTCACTCCGGACCACCTCAAAGTAACGGGGTTCTCCCCTTTTATTTCTGTCTCACCAACAGGGTGTTTAGAAGTGCCTGGGCAGACGTAGAAATTTGTAGGCTTAGGTTAATGCTTTTATTCCACGACGAAGTTGGAATTATTTTGCTGAATATTTTCTTTGTATGTGCATGCATTTTACATTTGATTCTGCTGTGTTGATTTGTGATTCATCAATAACCCCGCCGTGGGTCATTGCTTCAGTTCGGTTCCATCTTCTTCACTGCCTTCCCCCCTCTCTCTCTTTTCGCTTCTTCTTATCAGTTTAATCTCTTTGTCCGAGCTCATTCCGCGGCTTTGCTTTAAACTACCAGTTAGCCGCGCCCTCTCGAAGCGAGGCATTACCCCATCAGCGTAAGCGTGGTTACGTCATCAGAACCTCCCCTCACGCTTCACGTAAATTGATAGACCATACGTCATCGTAGCGGCCATCTTGGGAGGGTGTCGGATGACTGGGCTGTAGCTTAGCTGATAGCTTTGTAAGGCATCAAAGCGTCCGGTAGGACTCCCACAGCTGCTCTGTCTGTCAATGCTATGTCAAATGCCGATGTTCTGAATGTGGTTTAAACAACCGTGAGCTGAACTAAGAGTTGCAACCGCTCATTTTAATCCATTTGTTTTTCTTTCCTTTCGTTTTGTTTGTTTTGTTTATTCTTTTATCTCCATATATATTTTGCGTGTTAGTTAGTAGTGAGTAAGATTTCCAAAGTCGTGAATCAGAGAATTACTGTAACAGGGAATTGCTTTTGGTTCAATAAAACACCACTGCGGAATAGACATTGTTTTGTGTTCAATCCAATTCACAGTTGCCTGGTTATTCAGAAATCAGAGCTAACCTCCTTTGGAGTTAACATCTGACATTAATACAGAGACAATATCATTGGATGGTGATAGACGAATAAGGATTTAAACTCTAATTGCAGTTACATTGGGGTTCTCATAGCCTGCCGGATAAACCTCGTCGGTCACAAGTCCGACCAGATCATTTATCCCAGCATAAATGAGTTCATAACAGCAAATTAACTAATGCATTAATGGTATAAATGCATACAAGCTTATAGCTAACATCACCACCATTTGAACTATATTTTGTTGTAGCGGAATTTTGAGTTGAATGATTTATTATTTAAATTATAATGCCAAATTATAATTAATAATAATAATAAGCATATTCAACCATCTTCTGGCATAACAGCGTGTCTTTTCAAAGGCTGGAGAAGTAGTATCAAAAAAGAGAAATCATTTGAAACCAAAAACTGTGGAGAAATTGTTGTTTCTTAATAAAAATGCATAAAATCATCCAAGTTACACAAGCATTAGCCTATTCACTACCCCCTCCCTAGTTCCACAAGCACTTTCATTGTCCTCTGCCTGATTAAGCCCATGCCATTTTTCTAGAGTCACAGAAAAACATTATTAAACATGCCATATCACGTCACTACTATTTTGGGAATAATTACACACAGACAATACATTCAAACAATGTTTTATTATACACATGTGTATACAAAATTTACGTAGACAAATTATTTCGTCCTACACCTTTTGTGAAGTCATTCCCAAGAGTCATAATAGACAAAAATTCAATGCATCACACGTGTTAAGATACAGCTGGCTGTGATTATACACCTCGCCAGTAGGTGGTGTCGTGTGCACATGAAGCATCAAGAAAAGAACCTTTTCTCGAACCAGTTGGTTCAAGTGGTTCAATGCCTCATGAGGCTTCATCTCACCATCACTACTAATATGAATAAATGTACCAATAAAGTGGTTGAGAAGAATATTTGATTTTCCAACAACAAACACATCCACTCTGATCATACTCCAACCTTCACTGTCTCTGAATCAACAGTGAACAGTCATCATTGGTAAAGAGTACATGAAATAAATCATCTCTTTCTACCCACTTCATGCTCAAGAAGGAGTATCAGCAACTCATCATCGTGGTAAGCGAGACCATACAGTGTAGAAACACATTTCTCAAGTGAATAACTTTAGAAATGATCCCTAAAAGTATAGTCTTAACTTTTCTCTGCTCCTACCCACCTACTAGTATGAACATCGTCCCCTTCTCAGTGACAGTACAGACTACACCTGGAGTTAAAGAGGGTGAAATTAAAAATACAGTAAAATAAAAAGGATATATATACAGAAGCTATATACACTCAGTAAACTGTGCACACCTCAGAGTCCTGGAGGCGTACAGGTCCTGGAGAGATGGAAGATTGCAGCCAATCACCTTCTCTGCAGACCTGATGACACGCTGCAGTCTGCCCTTGTCCTTGGCGGTGGCACCAGCGTACCAGATGGTGATGGAGGAGGTGAGGAGGGACTCAATGATGGAGGAGCAGAACTGCACCATCATTGTCCTTGGCAGGTTGAATTTCTTCAGCTGCCGTAGGAAGTACATCCTCTGCTGGGCTTTCTTGGTGAGGGAGTTGATGTTCAGCTCCCACTTTAGGTCTTGGGAGATGATAGTTTCCAGGAAGCGGAAAGACTCCACAGTGTCGATTGTGGAGTGACAGAGGGTGATGGGGGTAGCTGGGGCTGAGTTCTTCCTGAAGTCCACAACCATCTCCACTGTATTTACAGCGTTGAGCTCCAGGTTGCTCTCCCTGCACCAGGTCGCCAGATGGTAAGCCTCCCACCTGTAGGCGGACTCGTCACCATCAGAGATAAGTCCGATGAGAGTGGTGTCGTCCGCGAACTTCAGGAGCTTGACAGACTGATGACTGGAGGTGCAGCTGTTGGTGTACAGGGAGAAGAGCAGAGGAGAAAGAACGCAGCCCTGGGGGGAACCAGTGCTGAGGAGCTGTGAGTCAGAGTCATGTTTTCCCAGCTTTACGTGCTGCTTCCTGTCAGACAGGAAGTCTGTAATCCACCTGCAGGTGGAGTCGGGCACGTTCAGCTGGGAGAGCTTCTCCTGGGATGATTGTATTGAAGGCAGAGCTGAAATCCACAAACAGGATCCTGGCGTAGGTTCCTGCAGAGTCCAGGTGCTGGAGGATGTAGTGAAGGGCCAAGTTGACAGCGTCGTCTGCAGACCTGTTGGCTCTGTAGGCAAACAGTAGGGGGTCCAGGGCGGGATCAGTGATTTCTTTAAGGTGTGAAAGCACAAGGCGCTCAAAGGACTTCATAACCACAGAGGTCAGAGCGACGGGTCTAAAGTCATTAAGTCCTGTGGTCCTTGGCTTCTTGGGAACAGGGATGATGATGGAGGATTTGAAGCAGGCTGGCACGTGACAGGTCGCCAGTGAGGTGTTAAAAATGTCTGTGAACACTGGAGACAGCTGATCAGCACAGTGCTTCAAGGTGGATGGAGAGACAGAGTCTGGTCCAGCAGCTTTCCTGGGGTTCTGTCTTCTGAAGAGTTTGTTAACATCTCTCTCATGTATGGAAAGAGTTGTCACCGAGGAGGAGGTGGAGGTGATCTGTTGGGTGGAGTCGTGGGGGGTGATTGCAGGACTGGCCTTTTGTCTGTTGAAACGACAGTAGAAGTTGTTCAGGCCGTTTGCTAACTGTCGGTCGTTCATGGAGTGGGGTGCTTTAGGCTTGTAATTTGTTATCTGCCTGAGCCCTTTCCAGACAGAAGCAGTGTCGTTGGCTGAGAACTGGTTTTGCAGCTTCTCAGAGTACAGTCGTTTAGCCTCTTTCACCGCCTTTCACCGCTAAACATGTATTTTGCATCTCTG
Organism: Fundulus diaphanus; assembly: GCA_037039145.1. Taxonomy (NCBI): domain Eukaryota; kingdom Metazoa; phylum Chordata; class Actinopteri; order Cyprinodontiformes; family Fundulidae; genus Fundulus; species Fundulus diaphanus. The sequence continues at coordinate 21,021,225 of CM073131.1, forward strand.
AATCTGCATTTGTCCCCACTTCTGAAGGCATCTTCTTTGTCCAACCTTAGCCTTCTGAGTGTTGCTGTGAACCAGGGTTTATCATTGTTGTAACTCACTCTGGTTCGTGATGGAACACAGCAGTCCTCACAGAAGCTGATATATGATGTCTCAGCCTCTGTGAACTCATCCAGACTGGTGGTAGCAGCCCTGAAAACGTCCCAGTCAGTAGAATCCAAACACGCCTGAAGATCCTCCACAGCCTCACTGGTCCACTTCTTTGATGTCCTCACTACAGGTTTGCAGAGCTTTAGTTTCTGCCTGTAAGCAGGAATCAGGTGAACCATGACGTGGTCAGATTGGCCCAGTGCAGCACGGGGGACGGCGTGATAAGCATCTCTGACTGTGGTGTAACAGTGTTCCAGAATGCTGTCCTCTCTGGTCGGGCATTTAATAAACTGCTTATATTTAGGAAGTTCATGAGTGAGGTTTCCTTTGTTAAAGTCACCAAGGACAATAACTAAGGAGTCCGGATTTCTGTGCTCCACATTCAGAATGTGGTCTGCGAGCGTGTGCCGAGCGACCTGCACGTTTGCGTTCGGCGCGATGTAAACACCGACCAGAATGAATGAAGCAAACTCGCGGGGTGAATAAAAAGGCTTACAGTTTATGATGAAGGATTCCAGGTCAGGAGAACAGTGCTGCTGGATCACTGCCACATCGTTGCTCCAGCCGCTGTTGATGTAGAAACAGATCCCTCCACCCTTCGCTTTGCCGGAGAGATGTGTGTCGCGGTCAGCTCTGAGAAGTTGGAAGCCGTCCAGCTGCAGCGCGGCGTCCGGGATTTCTCCACACAGCCACGTCTCCGTGAAGCAAAAAACAGCAGATGAAGAGAAGTCCCTGTTTTTGCCCAGCATCAGTTTCAGTTTGTGTAGTTTGTTGGACAGGGAACGCACGTTGGACAGGATTATGCCCGGTAGCGGTGAGCGGAGTCCGCGCTGGAGGTGACGCACGAGCGCACCAGCGCGTTTTCCTCTCCTCCGGCGTGTCGCTGCGTGAGCAAAGGTGAGCGTACCTTTGACCAGAATGTCCAAAATTTCCAGCGTAGGGAGAAGAAAAGTAGGGAATAAATCCTCTGGTGATGTAGCCCTGATGTTCATGAGCTCTTCTCTGGTGAAAGAGCTCCGGGTATCATCGCAAAAACCAGAGTTACATTGTAAAACAAAGCAAAAAACAATGCACCAACACACCGTGGCAGCCGTCCGTGGCGCCATCTCGGTGTATCAATGTACAGATGTCTTCCTGTTGGAAGAGATTGTGCCATTCGTACTACTGAATTGCTACAGCTTCCCAATGCGGTACCGCGCACGTGACGTCACGGCCTTAAGAGTAACGCCCCTTTTGCCGCACCGGTAGGGCAAACAGTCGTAGAACGCACATACAAACCAGCCATTACAAGCGCAACAGCGATATGACCGACTTTGCAGCCATTAAACTTACCCAAGACGATGTCCCAGGCGCATGGTTTACTGGTCGCACTGTGGAAGAGCACACCAACCTTCAGCTGAAACGGTGGCTTGAGTGTCGAGGGCTCAAAAAAACCGGAAGACGGGCCGAGTTGATTCAACGGTAAGCTTTGTTTTTTTCCCTGCTCGGCGTTCATGCCTTTGTTATGATTTCCACCGTGCTCCGTTCACGTCGGCCTTTTTTGTTTGTTTGCAATCAACGTCCAGGAATCTGTATATCTTGCCAATAGGTAGCTACAAAACAATTGTTCACATCTCAGAATCTTTCGCTTAAGAGATTCAGGGCGTTTGTTTTTGAGTAAGCTATCCCGGTAGCAGGGTACCATGTTAGCGCCTGCTAACATGCTAGCCTATATGCTATCATCACCCTTTCCACCGACAAAATGCTTGCTACATATGTAGGTGAATTTGGTAACATTTTCCGGGTTGAAATGTTGTGTAGGCCGCCCGCACAAGTGTACCCAACGCACACACTTCTCCTTGGCACTCTTGAGTTTCGGGAAATTAATGAAGAAAACATCCTTCATATGCGGCCGATCAGCGTACCTCGAGTCGCTGTTGCACGTCCCATAGCAACAATGTTTATAAACCATGGTCTTAGATGTTGGAAAAAGCAGTCGTTTACCGAGTAAAACCTAGGCTAACGCACGTCTCTTCCACAGCAAAACAGCGGCGGATTTGGGAGTTTGCCCTACTGCTTACCACGTTATGTGACGTCATCGTGACGTTGTGTTTCTAAAAATAGCTCGCGCGCGGTACCGCATTGCACATCGTTGAATATTTTGCTGCATTTTATAGACCTCAAAATCCAGCAGCAGATCAATTGTGACTGGGAAGCAGAAATACTTTCTGCCCAGCAGGATTTGGCTGTCCTGGACAACCTGACAAACAGGACATTGGCTTGTGAATGAATGACCTGTTCGTTTACACAGTCAACCCTTGGTCTTGGCAGATTGAAGCAGCCTTTTGCACTATATGTAGGACAGGTTTCACCTTTTGTGTGTATGTTCTCAAGTCAAAAAAGAGACAAACTTCCATTTGTGGATGCTAATATGTAGTGATGTTACGTGATGTGCCGAGGCTTCGAGGCGTGTGTCGAGTAATGGAGGGGGCGTTTCCGCAATGCGTGTATCGAGGCTTGCTTCATTTAGGGGAGGAGCCGAAAACGATGACGTCCGAAGCCTCGCTGCCCGGCTGTACCACGTGACTGCTTCGGGAAGTGGTTCAGATTTCGGCGCGGGGTTTGACAGCTTTAGAAACCCCACAGGCTCCATTCAAAATGTGGGTTGTTGTAGGCGAGTTGCGGTCAGTTGAGAGAGTGGATAGAGTTTTGATAGTTTGGATAGCAGAGTTTGGATAGTTGTTATTTAGTTTGAGACAGTTAGTTTGGTGTTTGGAGAGTTTAGGAGAGAGATAGATAGATAGGAGATCAGTGCTCTCAACTATCACGCATTGACCGTCACTGACTTCACACGGTCACACGCAAACATGGCATTTTTCACGCATAAAAATCCCAACGCCCATCTGGGCAGCGGACGATAAAAACTCCGCCTTCTGCTGAGATGTTTCAGCTTCTTTCACAGCTTGTGGCCATCAGTAATTCCTGCTGCAGTTCATGTTAACAGAGCAGCAGGAAGAGCGATCAGAGTTATGAATAATTTTAGTCTTAACCAGCGGTGAAAGTGAGCCGGTAAGGTCCTGTACTGCGTACGCAGGAGGAAAGGGGGTGGGGGAAGAGAGCTGCTGCCAGATATTGCCTTCATTCAGAACCAGTGATGGCTGCACTCTGGATCATAAAACAGTTCTGCTAACCAGATGCAGTTTAAAACGCTACGTCTGTTTATAAGTTGTTTTTATTAATTCTGCATTTTTTAACTACATGCACCGTATTTCTGTGCCTCAGCGCTTGCTCCTCTCCCCCCTCCTTTCCCTCGAACCCAGGGGCTTTTATCACCGTTCACCATTCAAAGCGTGAATCACTACGTTTAATGTCCTCACACCCGTAGCAAAGTGTGCCAATTAAAGTCACTAGGAGAGTTATGGCTGTGTTTCATGATCTTTTGTTTTAAACAAAACAGAACCGTGGCGCTTCGGTGCGCTGCTGCTTTGCGCTTTAATTCAGGTGCGCAAAATTACGTTACTTGTAATTTGGGTGCGCACTTTTAAGAGTCATTTTAAAGAACTTGTAACATCAGGAGGTTGATCTCAGACCGGTCAGCTCCTGTGATCACTGTATAGGAGCCATTTACAGTTTTTATTTATGCATTTCCCCCCTGTTTATCCCTCGCACGCAGCGCACCATCGGGTAAAATCCTCCCACCTCACCGCCCAGAGTGCACTGAGGAGAGCAATAGAGATTTGTCTGGTCGACTGAGATGAGAAACCTGTTGCTGTGAAAGGTGATATAGGTTATAAACTGTTACTGTAATTGCATTGAGCTGAAAAGAGAGGAGACATCAGCAGCTGGATCGTGCGTAAAGACGCAGCGGGAACCTCTGTGTGCTTCAGTGTTGCTGCTGAGGGGAAACTGTGGGACCGTATAGTACTGGGCTAATCATTGGTCACAGTACCCCAATCTGTACATACTTGCACTTATTTATTTATGCACCCCGGCATCATCTGTGCCATGTGAGCGTGTCTTTTCAAAGGCTGGAGAAGTAGTATCAAAAAAGAGAAATCATTTGAAACCAAAAACTGTGGAGAAATTGTTGTTTCTTAATAAAAATGCATGAAATCATCCAAGTTACACAAGCATTAGCCTATTCACTACCCCCTCCCTAGTTCCACAAGCACTTTCATTGTCCTCTGCCTGATTAAGCCCATGCCATTTTTCTAGAGTCACAGAAAAACATTATTAAACATGCCATATCACGTCACTACTATTTTGGGAATAATTACACACAGACAATACATTCAAACAATGTTTTATTATACACATGTGTATACAAAATTTACGTAGACAAATTATTTCGTCCTACACCTTTTGTGAAGTCATTCCCAAGAGTCATAATAGACACAAATTCAATGCATCACACGTGTTAAGATACAGCTGGCTGTGATTATACACCTCGCCAGTAGGTGGTGTCGTGTGCACATGAAGCATCAAGAAATGAACCTTTTCTCGAACCAGTTGGTTCAAGTGGTTCAATGCCTCATGAGGCTTCATCTCACCATGACTACTAATATGAATAAATGTATCAATAAAGTGGTTGAGAAGAACATTTGATTTTCCAACAACAAACACATCCACTCTGATCATACTCCAACCTTCACTGTCTCTGAATCAACAGTGAACAGTCATCATTGGTAAAGCGTACATGAAATAAATCATCTCTTTCTACCCACTTCATGCTCAAGAAGGAGTATCAGCAACTCATCATCGTGGTAAGCGAGACCATACAGTGTAGAAACACATTTCTCAAGTGAATAACTTTAGAAATGATCCCTAAAAGTATAGTCTTAACTTTTCTCTGCTCCTACCCACCTACTAGTATGAACATCGTCCCCTTCTCAGTGACAGTACAGACTACACCTGGAGCTCTATACATGCAATTGAAGGAGATCCTGAGGGCCAGAAGAAGAATTGTTTTCTGAAATTTTGATATTTTTGATAACTGAAGTACTGAAGATGAGACAAACATGTAGCAACATTTTTTCCCCTGAATGTTATTTAATAAGGTTTTATCAAACGTCTCTTACACTGGACATTGGGTCTTGCTGGCTATAAAGCTATGGCTCATGTGATGAGCTTTTAACACTGATTAATTTAATTTTCGTTTTCTCATTACTTCTAGGCCATTGATCCTAGTTCTTAAACTCATGATCATGTAGAAAAGTTACACGACTTACATGGCCCCCCCTGCTGACCTGGACTACCCTGTGCCTGATCAATCAGTTGCTCAGCCAGTAGCCCTTGAATTCAAGAAATCTAAGATAACTGCAGTATTTTAACTCACCTTCTCTGGTTTCCCAGATACATGTTGGTCTGACCTGTATTCCTCCCAGCTGTTTGTAGCAGACAGTCCAACGACATGGATGGCTTTAGAAATTGTTAATGCTTTGTGCAGCTTGACATTGGGTAAATCAGATCAAGTGGTCGCTCAAACCAAATCCAGGTCATGTTTTTGTTGTACTCATCTACAACAGTGAGTCTGGGCATAAGAACATGGCGCCTCTCTTTTGATGACAATCATCTGCATCTGTCCCGAAGTTGTACCCTAGGGACACTGGAGGCCATCACAACCACCGTATTGTTTTGTCACTTTATCACTGCAACATGTGATGGTTTCCGGACAACCATTCTGGATGTTCCTCCGCCTTTTTCTTGTAGCTTTTGATTATGTGACATTGTTGACTTGGACTATGCAGAGATTCTGTTGTTCCTAAGAGTCCTTGTAACCAAATAGCTATTTGTTTTAAGGATAGCCAATAATTGGATGGGGGGTGAACTACGTGCCAATGTAGAGATGTCTTCCTGTTGGAAGAGATTGTGCCATTCAAACTACTGAATTGCTACAGCTTCCCAATTGCACATCCTTGAATATTTTGCTGCATTTTATAGAGCTCAAAATCCAGCAGCAGATCAATTGTTACTGGGTAGCAGAAATACGTTCTTCCCAGCGGGATTTGGCTGCCCTGGACAACCTGACAAATAGGACATTTGCTTGTGAATGAATGACCTGTTAGTTTACACAGTCAACCCTTGGTCTTGGCAGATTGAAGTAGCCTTTTGCTCTATATGTAGGACAGGTCTCACCTTTTGTTTGTATGTTCTCAAGTCAAAAAAGAGACAAACTTCCATTTGCAGATGCTAATCTGAATAAATGTACCAATAAAGTGGGTGAGAAGAATATTTGATTTTCCAACAACAAACATCCACTCTGATCATACTCCAACCTTCACTGTCTCTGAATCAACAGTGAACAGTCATCATTGGTAAAGAGTACATGAAATAAATCATCTCTTTCTACCCACTTCATGCTCAAGAAGGAGTATCAGCAACTCATCATTGTGGTAAGCGAGACCATACAGTGTAGAAACACATTTCTCAAGTGAATAACTTTAGAAATGATCCCTGAAAGTATAGTCTTAACTTTTCTCTGCTCCTACCCACCTACTAGTCTGAACGTCGTACCCTTCTCAGTGACAGTACAGACTACACCTGGAGCTCAATAAATGCAATTGAATTAGATCCTGAGAGCCAGAAGAATTTTTTTTTCTGAAATTTTGATATTTTTGATAACTGAAGTACTGAAGATTAGGTAAACATGTTGCAACGTTTTTTTTTCCCTAAATGTTATTTATTTAGGTTTTATCAAACCTCTCCTACACTGGCCATTGGGTCTTGCTGGCTATAAAGATTTGGCTCATGTGATGAGCTTTTAAAAGTGATGAATTGAATTCACAAAATAAGGTTATTCGGATTGGAGCCCAATTAACCTAACAGTCATGTCTTTGGATTATGGGAGGAAGCTGGAGTACCTGGGAAGACACAGGGAGAACATGCAAAGTCCATGTATAAAGACCCCAGGTCAAACCCAGGACATTCTTGCCGCAGGGCATCAATGCTACCAAGTGTGGCTCTGCAGACCGTTATTAGAATGTGAAACGCTATTTCTTTAGGTAGTTGATCATATAGCTCCTCTGCTCCCTTAAGATGTTGATGCAGGGATTTCCAGCATTTTGAAAGAGATGGGCATGTCCTCTTTTAGCCAACCCTCCACAAATGTGGTATCAGTAGAAAGGCCAGAATGTTCTTTTATCAGCAATGACAGAATGATAAACATTGAAAAGACTTGGTTTCAATAGGTCTGATAAACATATGCCCCAAGAAGCAAAACATTGAATTTGGAGGTGTGTAGGTGGACAATTTTTGTTGTAGTGTGCCAATGCTTGTTCCAATAAAGTTGTCATCATGAATATGTTACTTTCTAACAACAAACACAGCCACTCAAATCATACTCCAACCTTCACTGTCTCTGAATCAACAGTGAACAATCATCAATGGCAAAGAGTACATGAAATAAATCATCTCTTTCTACCCACTTCATGCTCAAGAAGGAGTATCAGCAACTCATCATTGTGGTAAGCGAGACCATACAGTGTAGAAACACATTTCTCAAGTCAATAACTTTAGAAATGATCCCTGAAAGTATAGTCTTAACTTTTTTCAGCTCTTACCCACCTACTAGTCTGAACGTCGTACCCTTCTCAGCGACAGTACAGACTACACCTGGAGTTAAAGAGGGTGAAATTAAAAATACAGTAAAATAAAAAGGATATATATACAGAAGCTATATACACTCAGTAAACTGTGCGTTAATGTAACGCAGAAGCTTGTAAGTCCTGAACGGGGGAGAGCAGCAGTGTCCAGTTCCACGGGCGGCTCTTGGCCTTGTTCATAAGGCCGGTAGCAGATGGGAGGAAACTGTTCTTGTGCCATGATGTTGTGGTCCTGATGGACCGCAGCCTCCTGCCAGAGGGAAGTGTCTGAAATAGTCTGTGACTGGGGTGCGAGGGATCAGCTACAATCTTCCCTGCACACCTCAGAGTCCTGGAGGCGTACAGGTCCTGGAGAGATGGAAGATTGCAGCCAATCACCTTCTCTGCAGACCTGATGACACGCTGCAGTCTGCCCTTGTCCTTGGCGGTGGCACCAGCGTACCAGATGGTGATGGAGAAGGTGAGGATGGACTCAATGATGGAGGAGCAGAACTGCACCATCATTGTCCTTGGCAGGTTGAATTTCTTCAGCTGCCGTAGGAAGTACATCCTCTGCTGGGCTTTCTTGGTGAGGGAGTTGATGTTCAGCTCCCACTTTAGGTCTTGGGAGATGATAGTTTCCAGGAAGCGGAAAGACTCCACAGTGTCGATTGTGGAGTGACAGAGGGTGATGGGGGTAGCTGGGGCTGAGTTCTTCCTGAAGTCCACAACCATCTCCACTGTTTTTACAGCGTTGAGCTCCAGGTTGTTCTCCCTGCACCAGGTCGCCAGATGGTCAGCCTCCCACCTGTAGGCGGACTCGTCACCATCAGAGATAAGTCCGATGAGAGTGGTGTCGTCCGCGAACTTCAGGAGCTTGACAGACTGATGACTGGAGGTGCAGCTGTTGGTGTACAGGGAGAAGAGCAGAGGAGAAAGAACGCAGCCCTGGGGGGAACCAGTGCTGAGGAGCTGTGAGTCAGAGTCATGTTTTCCCAGCTTTACGTGCTGCTTCCTGTCAGACAGGAAGTCTGTAATCCACCTGCAGGTGGAGTCGGGCACGTTCAGCTGGGAGAGCTTCTCCTGGGATGATTGTATTGAAGGCAGAGCTGAAATCCACAAACAGGATCCTGGCGTAGGTTCCTGCAGAGTCCAGGTGCTGGAGGATGTAGTGAAGGGCCAAGTTGACAGCGTCGTCTGCAGACCTGTTGGCTCTGTAGGCAAACAGTAGGGGGTCCAGGGCGGGATCAGTGATTTCTTTAAGGTGTGAAAGCACAAGGCGCTCAAAGGACTTCATAACCACAGAGGTCAGAGCGACGGGTCTAAAGTCATTAAGTCCTGTGGTCCTTGGCTTCTTGGGAACAAGGATGATGATGGAGGATTTGAAGCAGGCTGGCACGTGACATGTCGCCAGTGAGGTGTTAAAAATGTCTGTGAACACTGGAGACAGCTGATCAGCACAGTGCTTCAAGGTGGATGGAGAGACAGAGTCTGGTCCAGCAGCTTTCCGGGGGTTCTGTCTTCTGAAGAGTTTGTTAACATCTCTCTCATGTATGGAAAGAGTTGTCACCGAGGAGGAGGTGGAGGTGATCTGTTGGGTGGAGTCGTGGGGGGTGATTGCAGGACTGGTGACTTGTCTGTTAAAACGACAGTAGAAGTTGTTGAGAATGGTTTGAACTTAACTCTGGACAGGCTTTTTATTTCTGAACTTGGATTCCCCACCTCTGGAGGCCAGAGAGATGCTTAATATTCTCAGTCCACACATTGCTCGTATAACACAACAAGGGGGTGCCCTGATCTCTGAACAAATTTTTTGTACTGCACTTCGTTTTATATTCCAAAAGCAGCTTTTTATATTACGTAGGTGATGCCGAAAATCTTTCAGAGTTAACAGTGTGTCGTGCTGTTTATGGTGTTCCGTAGTCACAGACCCACAGGAGTGATAAAATAACTACTCAGAATTGCAAATATCAGAAAGCAATAATTTATTCGGATCAAATTTTCATACTTCAAGCACCAATTTTCTATTCATATATTTACGTTTTTCAGGCAGAACTGCAGCATAGATGTTACCCACATTCCCATTAAGATTATGTGAATAAGAAGGTTCTCCAAAGCTTTAACATGCCGGTAGGCCTAAAAAGACTTAATCAATGTGAATGTAGCTGACAGTGACAGTGCTAATTATAGTTTTGTACAGTGAAGATCATTTCAGATAGCACCCATATAATCAGCAATGTGGAAGTCAAGTGCCCTGGGACAGCAGGACACGAACCAGGGTTGACATATCCATGCTGCAGGCTCAGTTTCAGAGTTTTCACAGTCAGGGTTAGCCCACAAAGGGCATATGCTATGATGCCTGTTTGACTCAACACACTGGCCTGTTTTTGAACAAGCTGACATGAGAGATGACTGAGCAGTTTAAAATATGATATGTTATCTTAATTTCTGATTTCCTAATTACTTCTCAACTAAAGACAACAGTCCTTTCATTTCAGTAAATGTTCTTTGCTGTCTGCAAGTGAAAATACAGCAGTTGTTAATGTTTTGGTATAGATGGCTCCACAAAAGTCAGTAGACCATCCACAAGATAAAACTGTTGAGTGTCATAGAATCAAACGCTGAAAAAAGGATAAATTAACCTATCAGTTATTTCAGTAAGTCACACCATCTAATATAGCCAATGACGGCTTTAGTTGATTAAGGTCAAACATAACAATGGCTTATAACTGGACCTTACCTGATTAAAATGCATTTTTATATTTCACACGTTTTATTTTTTATGTTTAAATGAGCAAGAAGTAATACTGAAACCTACTATTACAGATTAGAACAATGCATACACTATGCCTTCTTCTTCTTTAAAAATTTTGGTGGTTGGCAAACAACAAATTGATGCATTTCTGCCATCTACTGGTATGGAGTGTGGACCAGAATTACTCTCAGGAATTAAATTCTATTATACAAATGTGTTATTTTTAGATATCGAAATATTATACTGTAAATGTTACACTATGCCTTCACAGTGAACAGCCTTTGTTAATGGTGTGAAACCCCACTGATTTTTTTTTACTAACACAAGACAGGTATATGATGTTGTATTCTGTTCTATTTCTGGTCCGCTTCTCTTACTGGCTTCCATGTTTGCAGGCAGCTGCTCTTTTTCTAAGTTAAAATACGAAATGCCTGTTTTGGGAACCTTAGGAACTCCCATGTGATTGGCTCAGGAACCAAGAAGTAAACACGGGCTGCACACTGAACCGAAGTAGTTCCGGATCGTACCTCTAGGTTTGCAAGGACAAAAACGTGACTCAGGCTACGTTCACACTGCAGGCCTTGATGCTCAATTCCGATTTTTTTGTGAAATCGGATTTTTTTGCCTGTCCGTTCACATTTCCAAATATATGCGACTTGTATGTGATCTCCTGTGTGAACTGCATTCATACACCTAAGTGTCCCGCATGCGCAGTAGAGGATGCGATGACGTCATACGTAGCAAGCGTGCTCATTGTTTGCGGAAGTAAACATGGATCGTAATGCTGCAGCGTATCTTGCTTTCTTTATGGTGTTCTCCAACCGGCGCCAGCACATTAACAACGCAATCTTTTTAAGAAGATCGAAAAGGAAGAGAGCCAAATTTTAGTGATGTGAGCGGCTTTACTGATACGGACTTCATTGATAATTTTCGAATGACAAAGGCAACCTTTATGTGCGTCTGACCGGATGTCTTTAGCGCTCTCACGTAAAAACACACATCTTCGGCGGCCATAACAGCGAGTAAACGCGTTGCCGTGGGGCTGTATTGACTTGCAACAGGTGCTTGTTACCGCACAATAGCCAACCTCTTTTTTTTTTTTCTAGCCAACCTCTTTGGCATAGCCAGTTCCATCGTTAGTGAGTATCAATGACGTATAGGTCAGATGAATGCGACCTGGCCGTACAGACACAGTTCGCATTTGAAAAGATCAGATACTTATCGGATTCAGGACCACATATCCAGGCGACCTGGGTCGCATTTGAAAAAATCTGATCTGTGTTGTTCAGACTGTCATGAAAAGATCAGATACAGGTCGCATATGGGCAAAAAAATCGGAATTGGGTCACTTCAGGCTGCAGTGTGAACGTAGCCTAAGCCTACGTTCACACTGCAGGGAAATCCGATCTTTTTGCCCATATGCGACTCATGTGTCTTTTTCACAGCAGTGTGAATGGCCTAATTCTGGTCTCCAACCCCCCAAGAAAAAAGAAAAAAAAGTCAGATTTGTGCCACTTATATGTGGTACTAATTCGGAAACGACTCAGAAATTTTTCAAAGTGTCCTCAGTCTGAACCGTCATGTCACATTTTATCCATCTTTCACATCACCCTCTTGTCTCTCACTATACATACACACACACACACACACACAATGGTAGCAGTTAGTGCTCCTTAAAAGACCGTTATTAATAGCGTAGCTGCTTTCTTCTTACCTCTCTTCATCTTGGTATTATGTGGTCTTAATATTGTCAGCTCCCATTGCTCAACAGATTTCTAATAATAACAAGGAGAGATGCTAGCTGGCATCCGCGTTTTTTTTATTTTTAATTTTAATTTTTTTTTTTAAACAAAACTTTATTGTAAGGCTCTAGAGTGGTTTAAATCCTATCTCTCTGGAAGCTCGTTTAGTGTTTTAGGAAAAAAAACTTCATGTCTGACTCAAAATACCTGCTATGTGGGGTACCACAGGGCTCTGTCGTGGGACCTGTTATTTTTCTTTTATATATTTTCACCCTCTTGGACAGATAATCAGGCAGTTCCCTGATGTATCGTATCATTTCTAAGCTGATGACATTCAGCTCTATTGTTCTTTTAAGCCTACTGAATATTTTAAGATGTTGTGCTTGATAAACTGTTAATGATATTAAACAGTGGCTCTGTGACAACTACTTGCAGGTAAACGTTGATGGAACGGAAACACTCATCATTGCCCCTCAGAACCAAATAACCAAATATTAGTCTTTACTTTTAGAGCCCTGAGTGGCCAAGCTCCAGCTAATATCACCAACCTTATACAAGCATATTCCCCTTCTCGTAGTTTGAGATCCTCCAGCCAAAGCCTGTTAATGGTTCCACAAACTAATTTCAGGACCAGAGGGAATCGGTCTTTTAAAGCTGTGGCCCCCAGACTGTGGAATCAATCCCTTTATCTTTGGGCTGTCTCGACTCTGTTCACTCTTTTAAGAAGCAGTTGAAGACCCACTTGTTCTGACTGGCTCTTAACTAGTTTTAACTAGTTTTATGCTAATGTTGCATTTATACTGTTTCATGTTTTTATAATTTTATTTTGTGTTGTTATATGGTTGTTTTTATTGTGAAGCACTTTGTGTTTTTTATCCTGTGAAAGGTGCTCTATAAATAAAGTTTACTTACTTACTTAATGTTTACTTCTAGAAACAATTACATTCATCATTACTTCTGTAAACAGTGCGCTGCTATGTGATGTTTCTTTCTGTTATCCATGTATGCGGGTTGTTTTGTGGTCTTCCTGAACCATTCAGACAGAAGTCTGATGACGGTCACATTTAATAGTGATGTGAACAGCCACCTCAAAAAATTCCGATTTCAGCAAAAAAACGAAATTGAGCATCAAGACCTGCAGTGTGAATGTAGCCTAAGAAAGTGGTGTCCAAACTTTTCGGCTATTGAGCCAAAATTGTTAAATCGAAAGTGCTTGAAGGCCAAAAAACAAATAACCAAAAATATTAACCCTGCCTACCAAAATATGATAATTTTAAGAAAAGTATATTAAACTTTATTTGCTTATTTTCTAAAATGAATTCCAATCAGATTTTAATGCACCAAAGTCTGAATTTTGAGTAAAAGTTGCGGTATATACTATGAAATTAAAGCAAATGTAAAAAGTGTGTCCCTGAGCAAGATCCTTAACCCAGATTGCTCCCCCGGCGCAGCACAGTGGCAGCCTACTGCTTCCCAAGTAGATGGGTTAAATGCAGAGAACAAATTTCACTGGAATGTATGTTGCAATGATAATAAAGATGATTATGATGATTATTATTATTAATAGACAAATGTCTTGTGTTGCACTGAACATCCAATTTAGCATTGTAAGATTTCAACTTGTCTATAATAAATTTACCATAATTAAAAATAATACGTTTCCATCTGCAAAACGTCGCCAGCGCTAAATCTTTCTTGAAATTCAGTTGGAGGGCTGCAAAAAAAATCAGAACAGGGGCCCCCAGGCTGCACTTTGGACACCCTTGGCCTAAGACATTGTTAATGGAGAGGACAGATTGTTTATAGGGAATGTTACTTCCATCCTGGGCGACAAGTGATAATGATTGTGGTTAATTTTGCAGTAAATTTCTTACTCCTTTAATGAGGGTGGTGTGCGAGAATATAACTTTAATTCGCCACTGATGACACACATTGACTTGTTCAACAATTCTCTGCTGCTACCTCCAGGTTTTTGATCAACAACAGTGTTGTTTATTTTTTTTAGTTATGTCTTGATATTTGCCAAATGCCGCCATTAAAATTTCTAATTCCCTTGGCAAGAAATACACTTCTTATGTCCTGCCATTGCCATGGTGAATCATCTTATTTGGAGCAGGTCTATAAGTGTTGTGTCATTCTTGACTTAGTTCAAAGAACGACACATTCAAATGAAATATTTCTTTTCTAATCTGATTAAATTTACAATTATTCTGCATAGGAGAGCCGATTTTAGTGTATTCCAATTGTATTGTATTTATTTTGTTGCACTAATCTCCTGTATTCTGAAGATGTTGCTTTTTGTTCCGTGTAAAGTTGCATTTGATAAAATTTTGTCTTTATCTAAAGTTATTTATTTTACACACTATTATTGTAAATTATTGCCTTGATTGTAAATTAACAATTGTAAATTAACAATTAATTGTATTGCCTTAATTTACAATTAAGGCAATACAATTCGTAGAGTCCTTCAGGACTCGGAAGGGCTGAATCTTTTTGATGGGCCAGTTAATCTCCGGATCTCTTCAACAGCCCAAACGTCTTTCTTCAATTAGCACAGGGGTAAGAAATTTGATAATTATTAACGTTTACGTATGCATGTATCCCAGGTTTCATTTTCGTATATATATTTCTTTCAACAGTAGGCACTACCACTCTGATCATACTCTCACCCTCGCTACTCCCTTGGAAGCAGTGAACGGTCATCAATAGTAAGGAGCACACGAATAATTTCATCTCTCTATACAGACTTCGCGCACAGGTAAGAGTATCATCCGCTCTTCATCGTGGTTAGCGAGACCATACAACTTAGAAACACATTTCTCGAGTCAGAAACTATAGAAATGATCCCTGAAAGTATAGTCTTAACTCATTACTGGGACTTCCCACCTACTAGTATTACCGTCATACCCTTCTCAGTGACGGTGCAGATCACAGATGGATCCGTACATGCGACTTAAAGTAGACTGATGATCACACATGCCGATATTAAACCCACATATCAAAATCTAACAGTTACGTTTACAAGAATGAATTGTATTTAAAGTTTTAAAGCAACCGGTAGATAAAGCAACCGGTAGATAAATATTATGTGTTAAAGTATAAATTGTATTTCACATCTCCAGTTCCCACCATTAGCTACATATTACACACAACATAACTACTATATCAATTGTATTCTATACTTAAAATTACACAAACATTAATAAGAGGTATAAACTGTATTGTATTACCCATCATGCATTGCTGATTCGTCCTCCGCCTCTGATTGGCTGTCTGGGGGACACGCTGGAAACAACAACGGGGAAAACATTTATACTACTGTGACGTTTAAATCAACACTCATGTAAAGGTATATAAAACGTTTTGAGAAATAACTGAACGAAAGTCCGGTTGCCTCCGATTCCAGGCTGTTTGCTGTTTAAAGGACTACAGAAATTGTTCTTAGTACGTCTGAATCCAAGAGTGAGATGACATTTATCAGACTTTGCAACTGAGATACTGTGAAGTAAATGTCAATTGAGTAGAAAACTAATTCTGTAGCATTAATATGACCCCTTTTCCTTGGAGAAAAACTCAACCTGTTGGACTTATGCTGCAGCTCATCAGCTCACCTGAATTCTTGAAAACGATCTTAAAATACTACAATCTTCATGGTGTCTGAAACTCACACCTGGTTTATACCTTGCTGATTCTCCCTGATAACGAAACAGAGCTTTGATCAATAATTAGATTTCAAAGTCTGACTTCGATAAGTTGTCTGTCTTAATTCAGAAGTACACTTAAAGTTCCTTTTAGGTTAAATTTGTTGCTGTTGTCTTTTTGGCTAAATACTAATTAGCTACTACTAATCGATTGAGTATAAAACATTTTGGACAGACAAAACTCTAATTCAAATTAAATTTCAACTTTTACTCACCATCTAAAATACTTTCTGAGATTTGCACATGGAAAGTCAAAACAGCTAACTCTTTAGGGTATGTTTATGTTCTGTTGGAATTTGGTGTCACTCCGCAAGTAACTTTTGAAAGGATGCAGAAGCTGTATGCATAAGTGTTAATAATTAAGACTATAACTAATTAAATACTGAAAATATTACAAAACATATCAATAACTTTTAGCTACAACACGTTTAAAACACCGGAGGGAAAAAAAGTATTACTCTACATAGAACAAATATCAGTCTCCTCTCTATACAAATTTTATTCTTTTTGGTTTCATATGACCAGTCAGGCCAACATTCTGTCTTAATTTTTTTTTTCTCCACTTTGATTTTAAAACCACCTATTTTTGCTGTTATTGTTAATGCTGTTTTTCAAACCTGTCTCAGCTTCGCGTTAGCAGGTCAACAATCAATTTTATTTTGAAAATGTTGGTTATAAATTTGTCTAAATAATACATGTATTAAAAGTTTAATATTGGTTTGACAAATTTTGAGTGACCAAGTACAGGCTATTTAATTTAATTTAATTTAATTTAATTTAATTTAATTTAATTTAATTTAATTTAATTTCATTTAATTTCATTTCACTTCATTTAAGCGTCCACCGCCCTCTTCTGGTGGATCAGTGCAACGTTCATCATGGGGACGAACGTTTATTTGTATTTTTTTAAAAACTTCAAAACACTGAAAACAATACATAATCCGCGTGATTTAATAAAGTAATCTGTAGATGACTTTCGTTTTCTCGACCTCTCTTGATATTTTGTTTAGGCTGACGTCACTACCGGGGATCGCCACGTGCTCGCAACCAGGAAGTAAGTTCTTTGAAATCAGGCATGTGTTTCTTCTCTTTCTCTGTCTTCCTGTGGCTCACATTCGCTGCTGTCAGCGGGTTTCCTTTGGGTTTAAGATTATTCCAAAAATATCGAAAAATAATAAAGAGTTACCAGTGTGACGGTGACAACATAAGACTGTCTTTTACAACGCACCCCAAACTCTTGCACTCGTCTTGATCCACAAACAACAATCCTTAACGGGACGTTTGCTGCGAAACAACAGAGATACCGAGATATTTCCGAGTAAAAATAAGGTATTATTTTATACAGGTTATCGCATTCCCCCAGAAATGTGTGAGACCGAACCGGGTGGGGTCTCAGAGCTGATGGATCTGCTGCACATAGACCTGGAGGCTGATGGAGTGGAAGAAAAAGCAGGGGGAGGCCATGCACCGTGTTCCGTAAGTAGGACAGATGAAGCAGCTCCTCCAGACATGCACGTGAGCATTTGCAGCTTTTTATTGGGGTGTCTTTCAAATCCACCCACGGCCAAAAGTTTTTGGCATTGATGCAAACTTGCATTGCTTTTGGGTGGTTGTGCAGAGTGAGCAAATTCATGTGAATGTATTGCATGCAGTTTTATTATCTTAAAGAGATGATTTTGTGGTGAAAAAAGGACTACTACTGTGTTTTGCACAAGATCATCAACTAACCTCATTTCAATAGTAATGTCATATTTCCATTGTTCTGATTAGGGGGTTTAAATCCACAAAAGTTGGACGAACGTCCCTGCCCTCTTGTGTTTGCAACGGTTAGCTGCAAAGGAAAGTGTGCCGCTAACATCGCTTTGCCTCAAAATGGCTTCATATGTAAGAAAATCGCAGCTGAAATATTAGTTTATCAAGATCTTCAAGGTGAAAGTTCAGTTAAAGTAAAGCAGGCTGCGGGGTGTCCCAAGAGTTTCCAGCAATCTCCAACCTACTGATGCTTGATGCTCGCTCAGCAGTTGGAGGATCTGGCCGCAGCAGTCAGGTGCAAAAAGGTTTATCTTCATGGAGAGCCGCACATTTAGTTTAGATATTTAACAGATGAACAGAAGCCAGTTAATCATTATCAACTCTAATAATAATAATAATTAATCCCAATCAGTCAGTTTGGTCCAGGGAGTGCTAACTTCACATGGATTTTATTATTTCCTTGTAAAAATCTTCATAGGAAAAACACAAGTCATCCTTTAAAAAAAAGTCTGAAAATGTTTCAGCTCTTAGAATCAGCACCAAACCCTATAGCCATTACTGTGCTCAGACAAGAGAATGATCTTGAACATCAACATATTTCAGATAAACTATTTCATTTTTAAAGTATGCAATTGCAACAGATGAGCACGATCTAAAACAATCTAAAGGATCCTGTTTGCTTTACTGAAAAGCATCAAAGTGTTTTTACGACGATGCTGCAGAAACGTCGTAAACCTGAAGCTGCAGTGATGTAGGGGTTTTTAATGGCTTCTAAAATATTCTTCTTTGACTGAATACTTTCATTATTTTTCTTTTACTACAGCCATATCTTTTATGATTGCTGTGTCTTAAAAAAAAATAGCTCTTTACATTGTCTTGTAAAAGTATTCACACCCCTTGAACTTTTTTCTCATTTTGTCACATTACAACCCCAAACGTTAAATGTCTCATGTTGGGATTTCATGAGATAGACCAACACACAGTAGCTCGTGTGGGTGAGGTGGAAGAAAAGGAGGCACGGTTCCCAAAGGGGATTTTATGTTCATCCCTACTTACATTTATTTTCTTCCTTTTTTTGTTTCGTGAGCAGAAGAACGTGCTGAGGAAGCAGCGGCACTGGGAGAGGCAGCTGGCTGCGAAGAGGATCAGACGGAGAGAAGAAAAGCAGAGGAGGAGGTTGAATCGTGCCCAGGAGGCGGGTAAAGACCGGAAGATAACGTCGAAGGATTCTAATCTAATTCGACATTTTTTTGTAACCCTGTCTTATTTTCATAACGATGCTGACGCAGACCCTGCTGCGTTAACGAAGCGAGTCATGAAGGCGATCACCAGAGAGCGTTTGAACGAGGCTCGGTCCACAGGTGTCAGACTCTGTGTGGACCTCAGCATGACGGACTGCATGTCGGACAAGGTGGGTGGCGGATCTTCCTCTGTGCTAAGACACATGCTGCAGAAGTGAAGGTTAAAAAAGACCCGACGTCCTTCCTTCTCGCTCAGGAGATAAGCCGACTGGCGGGCCAGTTAAGACGGCTGTACGGGTCTAATAAAAAGGCGACCCGGCCATTTCACCTCTTCCTGACAGACCTGAGAGAGGACGGTCGACTTTACCGGGAGTGCGTTCGAATGAATGATGGCTTCCTCGGCTACACTGTGATTATTGTTCCTGATTATCATTCTTTGATTAGGCCATTTCCAAAAGTTTCAGAAAAGCTCTGTAGTCTCCGAGTAAAATAACATTCAAAGTTTCTGCTATATTTTATATGCCATGGTTCTTTAATTCCTGCAAGATTCCTTGTTGCCTCACCGTCGCTCACTTCTTTTATGCCTTTTGATTCTAGATGGAAATAACGGAGCAAAGCTGTCTAGACCTGTTCCCTTCAGAAACTATTGTTTACCTCACCCCAGATGCTCAAGAAGGTCTGGCAAGTTTCAGTTATCCATCCATCCATCCATTTTCCAAACCGCTTTATCCCTCATGGGGTCGCGGGGGTTGCTGGTGCCTATATCCAGCGTTCACTGGGCGGGAGGCGGGGTACACCCTGGACAGGTCGCCAGTCTGTCGCAGGGCAACACAGAGAGACAAACAGGACAAACATTCACACACAGACTCACACCCTAAGGACAATTTGGAGAAGCCAATTAACCTAACAGTCATGTTTTTGGACTGTGGGAGGAAGCCGGAGTACCCGGAGAGAACCCACGCATGCACAGGGAGAACATGCAAACTCCATGCAGAAAGACCCAGGGGTGTACTCGAACCCAGGACCTTCTTGCTGCAAGGCAACAGCGCTACCCACTGTGCCACTGTGCAGCCCAGTTCAGTTAGTTTCTTACATATGCAGATGCAGCTCAGTAAATTAAAATATCATTGAAGAGTTTAATTGGTTCCATAATTCAGTTCAGAAAGTGAAACATGTTTACTGTATTGATTACTTACAGAGAGATATTTCAAGTGTTTATGTCTATTGAGTCTATTATGATTTAACCTAGTTGCCTGTAAACCATAATTCTTGAAATTAACGGAAGTAGACAGTTAAAGTATACATGTCTGTATAATGAATATATACAAAATATGAGTTTCACATTTTAAAGAAATTATGTAAATAATAGTTTTAACGATTCTCAACATTATTAGGATGCATCAGTCTTAAGTTTAACTTTAGAAGTCCGGATCTTTGTACCTGAAAAATCTTTTATAACATCTTTTGGCCACAAGAGGGCGCAATCAGCCCATATTTCTCACTATTTTTCTCACTATCTGAAAACCAAAAATGTTTAAATAAGTCAGTAAATGCTGGTTTGTTAATGTAATATTTTAGAAAAAACTGGAAATGAATCTAATAAAGTAACTAATTTCTAGTTTCTATTATTCATTAGATGCATAAATGCCAAAAAGGATTATTCACAGTTCGTGTTCATTGCATTTTTTAAAGCAAATATGATTATTCAAGTATTCATTTTATCATTGTATATTCTTGTGTTGCACAGACCATGACTAGATTTAATCTCCGGCCTACACATCACAGACAGCGAGCTGTGCCGATACTGTTAGAGGAGAGATGCTTTTGTGATTTGACGATAGTTACAGATTCGATTATTTCATAATGGACTTTAGTACCAAAACGTGAAATAATTAAATGCTTTTATAATTAACTCATAATGAATTCGAGTTTTAAGTGTTGATTTACGCATCAAATGTTTATTTAACTAAGATTATTTTGTCTCTCAGCAGTACACCCAGGAAAATGTAAATGTAATGAAAGTGTGATAGTAAATGTTGAAAAGAAAGACTGAAAACCTGCAGAGCACACAGGATATGTTCATGTCCGCATTGTTTTATCATTTATCGCAGCTTTGGAGACAGTGGACCCTGACAAAGTTTACGTCCTTGGCGGTCTTGTGGATGAAAGTATCCAGAAGGTAACATGACACAGACCTGCTAGGGTATTGTTTGCCTGTTTAATCAGAACATCCCCTTTATCGTCTAGTGTGTCTCATAAACGACAGTCGATTCTCAGCTCTGTCGTCTCTGTGCTGCAGAAGCTGAGCCTTTCTAGAGCCACAGAACTGAGCGTCCACACTGCCAGGCTCCCTATAGACGAGTACATGGTGAAGAAAAACAACGCGAAGAATTTCCACTCCAAGATCCTCGCCGTCAATCAAGGCAAGCGATGACGACATATTTGAAAGTCTTTTTTTTTTTTTTTTTTTTATCCTTTGTGTTGAACATTGTCTCTTTGTCCGCAGTGTTTGACATTTTGTTGATGTTCTCGGAGACCGGCAGCTGGACACAAGCACTGCAGACGTGGTTTCCTGCAGGAAAGGGTTATGTCATCTCACCAGGAACCTCAACACATCTTCCTGATGCAACACAGACTCAAAAGGGGAAGCAACGAATGAATGAATTAGCCTCGGGTTTTATTCCAGAGGTTCACACGGAAGGACAATCGGCTGCAAAGAATCCTGATGCCGCCTGCTAGGAGTCGGTAGACCATGATGTCTTCATGCTTTATGGACTACTTGGCTGAAGGTTTTAAAACGAAGCTCGCATTTAGTCTGTTTTCCGTCTCGTCCGTTTGATCTATGCTGAGACCCAGTAGAAATGGTGGAGCTCAGCCATCTGGATGACAAGTTTAGGTCCAGACAGTTGCTGCTTTTTTTCCCTGAAGCTTCTCCTATACTTTCTACATGGGGGGTTTTGCGTTGTTATCTTTAGTTGAAATATAAACCCGATAACGGTGGGAAAGGTTGTTTGTCAGGAGAGATTTTTCCACACAGCAGAAAAATTTAGCTGAATAATTTTACTCCCTGCTTGAGTACGTGATGTTCCCAGTGTGAGTAAAGGTCTACCCGTTGACCCTGTGGAAAAAAACAGATAAATCTGCCAAATATTTGGAGTGGGTTAGGATTGCTTTTTTTAGATCTGCTCTATTCATGGATTATGGATCGCTCCAACTAGAGCCGGTCTGGTGAGCGGGGAGAGGGTCTGTCTCAACCCTCAGTCAGTCTGGGTCAAGAAGGTGGTCCAGTTTGTTCTTGAGAGACAGACACAGAAGCAGGCGACCCCTCCCAAGAAGAAGGCATGAGGGTTCAATTCTATAAGTTACAGTGGTAGTCTTTTCATTTTGTAAGGTTGACGTGCTAAACATGGGTCGTTGAGCTAATATCCACGTTAGATGAGGAGGATGCTGACAGGACCTTTGTCTTTCAGAAAAGTAGGGAGTGTAGTGATGGTGGTGCTGAGGATGCTGGGAGTAAAAACATAACCATCCTGAATTGCCATTAACAATATGCATTAGCCCTCAAACTTTAATTACAACCAAACAGTGGAGTAAGAAATGATTGTAAAAGTAATAAAAAAGTACTTGTGCTGTTTAATGTCTGGCATCTGTGATGCAGATTTTCCTCCCCCAGTCCTGTTGCTGAGTTAGACGTCTCTGTTTTAAAGAGACACAAAGGCAACGTTGCTGCACTTAAGCTGTAGTAGATGGTAGAAGATAATATTTTTTTATGAAAACATTAGCGATCCAAAAGTTTCTGACAGTTTCACCAACTTCCAAGGTGCACGAAGAGGGTCAACAAACTGGTAGATGAAAACTTCAGCAACACTTGAAGTACAAGCAGCAGACTTTGTTAGCAGACCACCGCATTTCATGTCATTCATGACCCTGAAGAAGATGTTAAACAAAACATTATTCATCTTTATGGCCGTGTGAATGTAAGTAGGAAAACAATAACATAAGCAAAAAATATTAAGAATAAATAAAAAAAGTGGTGCTAACATTAAAAAGGTTAATATATTTTTGAGAAACTGATAATAGCAAACATGAAAATACATGATGTCTGTGTTACACATTTAGAGATAATGGGTGAGTTTTTAGATTAAACAATGCAAGACTTATGCTTTCCCCTCTTCTCTTTTCAAGGGCACATTTATTTGAATAATGCTCAAAACTGGAATATTGGAGTTGTTTATTAATATAAAAATCTAGGAGGGACGTTACATTTTTGTCATTGGCATCACATTGCTCTGAAAAGCAAAGGTTCTACCTATTGTTCACCATTTATGTAATTGTAGATCACAGAAACTAATTCTATTTAAATCCTCCATTTCACACTTAAAGCACTCATTAGTGACCCTAACCGTCTCTGAAGACCCGAGGGGTCTATGTGGGTCATACTTGAGAGGCAACTCAGAACTGTATTTTGACCCAAACCTGGTTAGTGCTTTGTAGACCAAAAGATGGATTTAAAAATGAGTTCTTTGACCAACAGAGATCCAGTGAAATGATGTCAGATCTGGGGATGTAGGTCATGTTCCTGGTGCTGGTCCAGACTCTGGCAGCAGCATTTTGGATGAGCAGCAGCTGCCTGGATGATTTTTTTCCCCCCCACAGATCCCTAAGGACACTGTTGAAGTAATTACATTACTGAAAAATAAAAGCACGCACCAGTTTTTCAGTGTCCTGTTTAGACAGGAAGCTCTTCTTTCTGGTAATGTTAAGATGACATTTAGCTGATTGTGGAGCAGACTTTAGGTCCAAGTCCAACAGAACACCGCCACAATCTAGCCGAGTACTGATCTTGATCCTTGGGACCAGAAACGGTGTCTTCTGCCTTGTCTGGAGGAAATCCTGACTCCTCCGCTTACTACTGTTATGGACAGACTGACTCAGTAGGCTGTGGTCATGCAGCAACAGCGAGACTTAAAGTTGTGTCGTCAGCATACCCACGGTAAGAGATGTAGTGTTAAAGAAAGTGTTCAGTAAGAATTTAAGGTTGAATTTAAGAAAAGATAACTTGAAACTATTTTCTGTACCTGCATGAATTTTTAAAAATTATTTATTAACCTTCTATCCATTGTGTATACCTGCTTATCCTCTAAGAGTTACGTGATTATCATCATTGTTAAAATCTATAATGATGTACTTGTTTTCACACTGTGTGCTAAAAAGTATTTTTTTGTTCACATTAACTTTTACTGAACTTTAGCTGCTTTCTTTGGAAAAATCCCTTCTTGGCATTATTCTGGCAGAAAAACCAACCTGAGCTTTGCTGAAACATGTTTCATGAAAAAACAAAAAAGCATCCCATGCTTTTCCCCCCATCTGTGACAAGTCAAAGGAGGAGGCTGGTTAAACGTGTGAAAATGAGATTTTATCAGAACATTTCTGACTGTACCTGTGCTGAGTTTTAAAGCCGTACGGTGCTTTGGTTAAATGATGTCCAGATGGCAGCAGTAACAGTAAAACAACCTCGAGGCTGCTGAGAAACATGACTGCATCTTAGAGCAGCAACAAAACCTGAAATCCCGAGCCTGTCTAAAAAGGTCCTCCGAGAACTTAAATCTGTCAACAGTATAATGATGCGTGGCACACCGACGTTTCCCCCAAACTAATGGCAAAAAGCGGAAAACCCTTAAAATAGCTGCTTGACAGATTTTTTTAAATGAATGACAGATAATCGGGACACACACCAATTTCTTTATTTTTCATATGACATTACAAATCGATCTGATTTCAGTTTTATTTAATTAGAATATCCTTTCGCTGCCATTGCAGTGTTGTAAATAATATGCCTTTATTAACAGAGGTAAAATTCATGTCTAAATTCACCTGAAAGAGAATGTTCTGTGTGGATTTCAGCGGATCTGTTTTTTTATTTATTTGATTTATGCTGCTAAACCTTCAAATGTTTGTTTATTGGTGAGGTTACTCGGGGCCTTCGGGTCAGGGACTCACAGGCAGAGTCAGTTCCATTGAATCTGTGGAACTGAACTCTTTAAACTCTCATTACTTACCAAGATAATATGTTCTGAAGCAGAAGCAGATCTTGTTATCCTCCACTGACACCGTTTACAACACAGCAATGTAAAATTCTCAGCACCGCCTTTTGTTTCCTTATCTACTGCCCCGTTGCAATGAGCATATTCCCAGGAATACTTCTAGTCACAGAAATTTTCCATTGTCAACACATTTGCGCCTGGAACATAATAGGAATGATGCTGATGACATATATCAAAAAGGGCAAGTCTGCTGAGCAATACATTAGGGTTTTTAACATGATCTAGTTTCTAATGATCCTGGTCCAACAATGGAAATGTGATGAGATGAAACGACTGTGAAACTAAAAGTTGGATTTTCAGAATATCAACCAGTCAGAAAGAAAGGAAATGCCTTCTGAAGTTGAATTTGTAATTTATCAAAACATTACAGCAGGGGTGTCAAACTCATTTTGATTTAGGGGCCGCATACAGTCTGATCTCAAGAGAGCCACACGAGTAAACTCATTGCAAGATTAAATAGAACTAATAAAAGTGGACTTGTTGTTGATTTTTATATTAAATTAATTTCACTTTTACACAATATATTATGAATAACCTCAGCGTTTTTAAGAAAAGTATGTGCAATTTCAACAATACATTTACTCAGTTAAACATTTACTTGTGCATTATGCATAAGAACTGATCATAGTGATTGTACAATGTTGAAAAACATTTATTCACATTTTTTGGAACTTAAAAACACTGCATGACAAAATACATCAAACAGATAAAAATTAAGAAATGATTTAAAATCAATTTTCCACATCTGAAGCTCAGTGCTACTATCTGCTGATTAAAACACAGCGCCCCTCGTGGACAATATAGGAACTACAGATTTTCAATTAAACGAAGTACATGTTTTTTTCAATAATTGTTTTATCATTCTCTTCCTTTTATCTCCTCTTTCATTCACCTTTTCTTTTTTTCTTCTTGTTCTTCCTTTCATATCCTACTTTCCCACTGTAGTGTCCATATCATTTGAGATATTCCCAGCATGAATCATAATAAAACTATTCACATTCATAAATCAAGCGGAGCACTATGGCAAAAGCAGTACTGCTCCGCTTGTGAAAGTCAAATCTGATGAGCTCTTTTTGGCATTAAGACAACAATTCTTATTGCCACATTGCCAGACAGGACACTGAAAGAAAAAAAACATATATTTTTTTTCTCGAATAATGATAATGCATTTAGCCACCAGGCTGGACTAAATTGTTCGGCGGGCCGGAACAATGTTTGACACCCCTGCATTACAGTATTTGCTGCAGAGCTACCAAACAAGGCCAATGGTTTTCAGTCTCGCAAATCCGCCATTTTTAATTCTCTGAGTGATTTTTTAGTCCAAGCTCAAGGCGCTGAAGCTACAAATGAATGAAGTATTCGATTGTTCACTACACCGCCCCCCAGCCTGGCCAGCCAGACTAACTTACGGCATGTGTATTCAATACACAGCTTGTCAGTCTGAGCAGCCTTAGACTATCCGGTCTAAAACTTACTGGATTAATCACAGCACGGGAGGCAGGAGATTCCGAAGCATCAATCTTAGCATCAGAATTACCCATGATGCAGCAGCACTTTTTCTGTAACCATAACAGTCAAGATGACAGCCACAATGGAGTGATGCTTTAATGATGCCCTTTATTATGCCCTGAATGAGCTGGATGTATCTTTACAAACTCAACTACTGGCTGCTCTAAGAGCTAAATCTGAGCATCTCACTTAGAGTTTGGGGCACATTCGTAGTTCTCTGATTGGTTCTAAGCTGTTTCCGCTGACCCTGTCAGTTGTTAGACAGGCTACCGTTCCCCAGCATCCTACAAAAATGGCCAAACAAGATGGAGTGGACCGCTCTGCGGCCTGGAGGGTGGCAGGGTGTGAAGTGCCTCCTTCACATTTAAAGAGACAGCACCAAAACAAGTTGCTCTCAGACTCACCTCAGAACGGGAGTAAGAGAGAGAATGTAGGGGTAAATTAATGAGGAATTCAGACCAAATCATTGCAGTTCCACTTTTTATAAACCACAACTGAATGATTTCAACGTGAAAAGGAAGAACTGAAAAGCATGATATGTCCCCTTTAAATGTTCAGTGACGTTATAGTTTAATTATCACGCAAGATCCAAAGGAATTTGATTGGCTAAAACTGATGAAACTCAGCCTGGAGCTGGAGATATAGGCTTAATAAATGTCCTGCACAATGTACTAAAGTTTAATGAGCGGCAACTGGACAATGAGTTAAACAGTGTCATGTTTTACAATCAAAGATAGGCACACAACATATTACGTGAAGCAACAAGTGACACTTTATTCAAATCTTACATTTAAGATAAAATCTTCACAGCACATTTCTTAGTGAGTTTTTCTCACCTAAACTGCACTCTGATTTATTGCAGTTGCATGAGATTTGTAATGAGCTTGTTTAAACAGCCTCAGAAAAATCTGTCTTTCATGTTGCAATGCTACATATTTGCTACATACAATGTTTGTATCCAAAAAGTCGTAAAAATGTGAAATACAGAATCGACTGAAAATAAAATGGTAACAATGAAAAAGTTAAGAAAATGATTTGATCACAAAAGTGAAGTTATACAGCAATAAATGAATTATAATGAGGCTCATGGTTGCAGATATCAGCAGTAATTGCTGTGATTTAAGGATGGGAGCCGAATCCTCATGCCTTCTTCTTGGGAGTGGTCGCCTGCTTCTGTGTCTGTCTCTCAAGAACAAACTGGACCAGCTTCTTGACCCAGGCGGACCCAGGGTTGAGACAGACCCTCTCCCCGCTCACCAGACTGGCTCTAAGGGGAGAAAACCATAAAAACGACATTCAACTCCATGAACAGAGCAGATCTAAAAAAGCAATCCTAACCCACTCCAAGTGTTTTGGAGTGGGAGGAAAACGGCGAGTAGTTCACGGGTTTCCTCAAAGCGCACACCTTACATGTTAAACCAGGCGTGCTGTCATTGAACCTAAGTGTGCGACCCATGCTGGCAGATTTATCTGATGTTACCGGAGATCTCTGAGGATTGACGGGTAGAGTTTTATTCACACTGGGGACAGGTTTGGAAACAACCTGCAGCATTGATCATATTTCACGAGTGACTCAACAGATTAAACTTCATGACTTTTTTTTTTAAGCTTCCACAGTAAGCCCATGCAGTTGGGAAAGGTATTTCCCAATCCAGGCCAGTGAGGGCACATCATGATTTGGTTTTGCATACTTGTATTATGATAAGCCAGATTCTCATGTGAATCAGAGTTAATCTGATCAGAGCCAAAAGCAACATGCACTTCTGTGAGTCGAAACAGCTTTTTTGGAGTAATGTATACATTCTTTACACTGTATATGCTATACTACACACTTATCTGCTCCCCTGCTAAAATAAATTCAGCTTTTAAAGGAGCATTATTCTCCTTTTATCTATTTCAGCTTTTAGGAATTGATGGTTAGTAATCCACAGCTTTCTGCTTCCCTAGGGTATACATATGACGTGACACAGATTCCCATTTCTGTTAGCCAGGGGCTACTGAGGATGCTGACCAATATTCATCTGAGAAAGGAAGCACAAAGTGGCATCTTGGGATCAGTTTGGGAATGAGGCTCGGAAAAAGCCCTTTTTTGTCCCACAAACACAAACGTGTGGAGTTTGTTAAATGGTCGGACGAGAATTAGATCAAGCATTTCAGCAACAAATCAGAGTTTGGTGTAAAACGAAGGATGGATGTGTGAAAAAGCATCTTGTGCTCATTGTTAAGTACAGTGGAGGATCTGTGGTGCTTTGGGCCTGTTTCTTGTCCAAAAGCTGGAGTGCATGGTACCATGATACGGCCAGAAAACAGAAATGGTTCACCAGACACAAACATGACCCCTTTCAACAGTCAAACCCTTCAAAATCTTAGAACAAATGTCCGACTGGGGATTGACCATACTATTTGTAGAGGTGTCAATAATTGCAGCACTGGTGATTTTGGTTAAAAACAACTATTTTTTGATATGGGATTTTTGCCTGAAAGATCCGATTCAAAAAGAAGATCCAATAAATTTAAAATAAAGGTTTGATTTTCTAAAACTGTCAGTGGAAGGTAATACAAATGCAATATCTCATGTATCCATTTCAAGTGTTTGAACTCATCTTTATCAAGGGTGCCAATAAATGTGGCTAGCACTGTAACTCTCTTTATTAGATTCAGGAGTTTTCATGTCAAAACTATTTATTTATTTATATATATATATTTTATCTTGACAAAGGCACGTCAAAATTAGATGAAAATTTTGTTTTGGCCCTTAAATATTCAGATGGTATGTCAGGATCCCCACCCGCAAGGGGATTCCCTCTCCACTGTCGCCTCATGCTTGCAAATCATGATAAAGAATTGCATTAGACAGAAGATTCTGTACTGCGTGCTGCTTTCACTGGATAGACAACATTATCCTAATGGGCCTGAATCTGATTTTTGATAAAGAAATTAAACTGTACCTCACTGAACTTTAAATAGATCATGTGCTGCACTGTATTTGAAATGAATGTCGTTGGATTTGTTTGTTTTCATATAAAGACAGAGGCCAATTTTCTAACATCAAAATTCAAAATCAAATCCAATCGTCCCTCATTGACTCACATGACTTCTGTTTGGGCACAGTTGGGTCCCTCGGGGAGCAGTTTGATGCTCTTCAGGTTTTCCGGAGGGATGATCCTCGACTCGACCTGCAGGCACCGACAGTGCGTGTTCAGATCCCTGCTGATTGGTGGCATTCCTGACATCAACAGAAAATCAGACAAAAAAACAAAAATAGATTTTAAGTAAAACATACAGAACTGGTGAGCTTTTTAACAAAAAATGTTTTCTTACTTTTTATCTGAACTTTTACAAATCATTGATGAGTCTAGACTGAAATAGTGTGATTACCTGTGGGTCATGGAAAGGGTCGTAATAATGCACATGTGTTTTGTTTGAGGACTGTGATAATTTGCAGAACTAAATTAAAACCTCCTTCTCTAAAAACCTACAGAACCTTGCAATAGAACTGGCACCTCTGACTTTTTCACATTTTTGATTACATATACACACTGTAACCTAGGTAAGCAAGGGGTTTAAGTTGTGCAGAGGTGTGACGTTGTCTTTTTGCTGCTATTGCAGCTCTACCAGCTTTTTTTACCCACAGACTGACATTATCGCTCATTCTACTTTGCCTTTGAAAATAGTTCAAGCTCAGTCATATTGGATGGAAAACATCTGTGAAACACAATTTTCTAGGCTCGCTACAGATTCTCCCTTGGATTTAGGTCTGGACTTTGACTGGGCCATTCCTTTGATCTAAACTACAGGCTGGTGCCGCGGGGCACAAGTCGCTAAAAACAGCACAGGGAGCTGCATCTAAACTTTTATTTTATTTCATTGTTTTTCCTTTTTAATCACACCTGCATTTATATAGATTTAAAAATGACAATATCTTAAAAAAAAGCATTATGTTTATTTTTGCATAAAGTTAAGGTGAACTCTGACTTTTCTAGTTCAAAGGTCAGTACTGGTACCCCTTTGTATGATATAGCACCAATGAAATAGCTCTCAGTTTCAAAATGTTGGTGACCCCTGACCTAAATCATTATTGTCTTCCTGCTGGAAGATGAACCAAGTATTGTTGCTGCCTCTTACAGGTTTTCCTCCAGGATTGTCCTGCATTAAGCTCCATTCACATCTCTAACCGGCTACCCTGTCCCTGCAGAGGAAAAGCATCCCCTCACCACGATACTGCCACCAGCATGTTTCAAAGTGGGGTTGCTGTCAGGCTGATGAATGCAACGCGTAACATTTTTCATGTGGACCAAAAGTGAAATGCTGTTGCAAGGCTATCTATCCCTCTCATTTTGACGTTTCCACTTTAACCCCTCTTCTAACCTTTGGAGTTTGTTTTCCTCTGGCTGCATATCAGTAGGATTTAAATAAACTAGAACTCCCTAAATCAAAGCTCAGCAATTCCTGCTTTTAACGGCATGTTTCATCACCTCCAGCCGCTTGTGAAATTCTACAAACCTGCTTCCTCTCTTTCTCCTTCAGCTGGCTTCCTGCCGATTTACAAATCGAATACTAAAGGTCAGGATGAAATAACACAGTTCCACATTCCCCGTAAATACTGACGCATTTTGTGAAGCAGCTCGTGACGAAACACCATCGTGGTTTCACACGCTCATGCTGGAGTAAGACTGAGATACACAAAGGTCAGATTCACATGGAGGTGATCTCAAGGTTGTAATGGAGACGCATCTGAAATGGTGCTTTAATTAAAACCCTTTACAGGGAGTTCTTGTGTATAAATATTTTAAGCCCTGAAAATTCCTAATTTTGTATTTTTAAGCTCATGCGCAGAATATTAAATTTAGCATCCCGTAAACCTTTAACTAAAATGTTTAATTACCAGATTTGTTTGGGAAAAAACGGAAATATGGACATAAATTTGCAACAATAAAAATCTTTGCAGGTGTCATATCAGTAGTAAGAGCAGATATGATTGATGAACAGACGCCCCTAAAACTGATTTCTATTACATGTTAAAATCTTTCCTATTTACCACATCGTGCAATAAGAAGATAAATGTCTAAGAGCTTGCTGGTTGTTCCAAATAAAGTTTTATGATGGTAAATTACTTTTCATGTTGTCATACAGTAGTGAGTTAAACTTACAATAACAACGCTGGCCTAATTCTGGACCTTAAGTCAATAGTTTTGCTGCTCTTACCGTCAGTGAGCGCCACCAGGGTCCCGAGCACAAACAGAACGCACAGCTTCATCTTCTTCCACCGGATGCTTGTTGGGTTCTCAGTCAAAGACAAACAGACAAACTGTGTCAACTGCAACCCTATCTCATTACTCCAGTATTTATACATACAGTGATCATGTGCTCATTTTGAAATTAGAGCAAATCCCAGAATGGTGTATGTGTGTGGTTTCACTTTGGTGCGTTCACATGTGCAGCAGCAGGCAGTCATGGGACGGTGGGTTCAGGGAACGACTGAAGGCTAGGCTGAGGTTAAGACACAGCGCGCCTGTGGCCAACAGACCCAGAAATGAGTCAGGCAGATGTTAGCATGTTTGTGCGGTCCATCAGACAACAGCTTCTCCTCTCTCATCTGCTTCTCGTGGATCTGGAGAATTCACCTCTGTTCACCCGGATCCCAGAAAATAGCATGATCATCAGATCCAGTTTTGTGAACATTTTGTTTATCTGCCTCCACAGCATGAAACTGAAGTTGTTTTTGTTGGAAGGTGTTTTTTGCTGGGGGTTTCTTGTATTATTGCACAAATAATACAGTACACTACAGTCACCACGTGCTACAGTTAGTTTCTCTCCTTGATTGCTAAATGGCTCAGTTGTTTTTAATTGTAGTTTTTTTCCAGCTAAATTAATTAATTTAAAATAAACATTCTTCTTTTGGCACATTTTTCAGTGTTAGTTCAGGATTCTTGATGTAAGATTACGTTAAGAGGTTGTAAACAGTTACTATATTACATGCAGTAACAGTGGATAACGCTCTTGTTGTCTTCATTTAGCATCAGATGCTGACAACAAGTCCAAGGTGGCCGAATTTCAAAGTGGAATGCCCACTCCAAAAACGATATTTTATTAACTTTTACACTAGGGCCACATAATATCAGGAAAATATGTGTATACCAGTACTATAGCTGAAAATTCATGCAAATTATCCTGGGTCTTTTCTGTTTTTTACTGCTACACAAAGTCCTAACGTCTCTCTGGAGCTCTTTAGCATCTCAGCCGCCACAACATTATTCATCAGGTGTGGGCATTGCGGACAGTTAAGGTAGCTATAAGTAAGATGTGTACTGTAAAATCAATCTAAATCATTCTCATTTACATTGGCTTACGACCAAGTCATGTGACTATCAAGTTTCCCCCAGCAAAAAAAGAACATGGCTGTTGTTGCCTGTGGAAAAGTAAACATTTAAGCAAAAACAATTACGTTTATATGCAGTTTAGATTTATTGGCCTGAGCAAATACTACAAGGGACGAGTTACACATTCTGAAGCACTTCTCACAATTAGTCTGACCTTTCTCAAATTATAAAAATTCAAATGGATAATAAAACAAAGATCAGCTGTAGGGGCTTCAGCCTTATGTTTAATCCAGAAAATGACTCTAGTGATCCACTCTAGTGATCCACAAGCCATGATGCATGCTTACATGGACCCAGAACAAAACATCAAAACTTGTATACAGTAGAGCCAAGATATGGAATTTGCAGAACTAAATGTTGGCTCATTGACTTGCTATGAGTGGGAATAAAACACTGAGAAAAATAAAGAATAGTGATTTTTCAGCACACCAGTTATGCTTATAAATATGTTGTTCTGCAAACTAATCCCTCTATGATGCCTTTGTGTGACATAGAAAGAAGGCTGACTGTGATTTGTTGTAGGGGGACAATTGTATCTAGTAAAAAACTATTCACAATTAAATGTACAATAAAATGCTATTTCCTTGATTGAATTAATAAAAAAAACACAAAAGATAACTTTTAATTAACTGAAAATAGTGTTTTAGCACAACCCAGATCATTATCAAACACCTTTTAACTGAAAACGAAGAATGATGCATCTCTCTGGTCCTCAGCCACGAAGATTATTTCCTGCATCGTAAAGATATGTCTTTCATTATCTGTTCATCCGCTACAGGTGAGTTTTAGGCACGGGCCACACTTTTATCCACCTGTCAACTTTGCTGTTTTTCAAGCACACACAGAGCACAACATGCCGTCATGGCCAGGTTTCAGGACTGGATCAAAAAATCCCCCCTGAATTCACCATACTCATTAAGAAACATTGCGGTGGCAGCATCATGCTGTGAGGATGCTTCTCTACAGCATAAAAGCTGTAGAACTATGGAAGAAGTTTGTTGTGGAATAAAATGTATTCAAGCATTTTTTAACCTAAATAAACCTAATTTTACTTACATTTGTTTTGAAAATTAACTATTTATCCTTCTAATTTTACTTTTAATTGATATTTCCACCCATAATTCTCACTACAGGTGTAGTGCGAAGTTAAGATGAAGAAAATTCTGTTATTTTCCAGCTGAACTCAGTGTTTATGCATTTAACCGATGACCTATAGAAACCTGAATTATTAGACAGACAACAGGCAGAGGGATGTTTCCAGCCTCAGCGGTAAAAGCTGTTATGATTTTTGTGGTTTCACTTAAGAGGCGTTGCTCCCTCATGATTACAGGCACGTGTCCTTCAGCAGGCGTTTGGGTCATAAAAGAGGAACTAAAGTGGGTGAAAAAAAATCCTGAACACCACATGACTGCAAGGAATTAAATGATATATCACAGGATGACTCAGCAAAATTAAAATCTCTTGAAAAACAAAAAATAACATTGTAATGTCCGCGCTACACCAAAGGACTACTGGACCGGTTCAGATTGTTAATGAATCTCATGGACCTGGAAGATGCCTGTAC
The DNA here is from genome assembly GCA_037039145.1 of Fundulus diaphanus. Taxonomy (NCBI): domain Eukaryota; kingdom Metazoa; phylum Chordata; class Actinopteri; order Cyprinodontiformes; family Fundulidae; genus Fundulus; species Fundulus diaphanus. The sequence goes on from CM073131.1 coordinate 21,055,679, forward strand.
CACAAGAATAAACCACAGGAAGCCATTGCTAAACTCAACTGAAATTAAAGCCTGGATGATGATGACCAATAACCTGCTTGTCGTACATCATCTGCTTTGGAAAAACGCTGACGTCCACAAAACTATTGACATTCTCAGGCCCACAGGGTAAGGGCCTCTCTGACATCAGATCTGGCGGCTCTTTCAAGGTGGAAAAGCCAGTTTGTTGAGGTTGCGAAATCAACCCTTTTCCTTCCACAGCTCAGGTGAGGCATTAAGTCTCTGTCAGCTGCATGGAAAGATGACTCATGCAATTATCACTGACAGCATAGACGCTCACAGCACTCTATAGGTTGGTCCAGATCATATCTCTAGACATGACATGCCGGTGTGGGTTTCCTGTCTGTCTCTGGGCTACTCTAAAAATTTCATTACTTACTTCATAAAGTTTTTAAATAGTCTGTCCCACTGATCTTATAAACATCCATCAGTTTAAATGTCCAATCCATTAGAGCTTGTCGATCAAGCAGAAAGATTCCTGAGGGTCTTTCCAAAATGAAACATATCTTGATGATAATGACACACTTGTCGCTCAGCTTTCAGGGTTTTCTTCTCACGGAAGAAACAGAAGAAAAAAAACTGCTGCAGGGTGATGACTATGACAGTAATTATTGTGTTTGCTCTGTTTTTTTTAACCCATATGTAGCAAAACCAACCCTTTATTTCAAAAGAAGCATTTATTGTCAGTTGTATTCTGTCCTTGTGAAGGCTCTTCACTTGTAATCTCACGCTGTGATACTTTGGACCGTGATAGTTGATGGAGCTGTTGAATGTCCAGACTTTGGCTCTAATTAAGTTCTAAATATTACAACTTCTTATGGGTCAGTAGTTCTGAAAACCTCTCACACCAAGGACCACCCTGGAAAACACAAATTATTAGATATTACACGAAGCTACAGGTGGCTGGAGCTGTCGAAAGCAGTTATTGGGAAAATAACTTTTACTTTTAATAGCTTTTACGCTATTCAAGCAACTCAATCATGACCAATAATGAACAACGACAACAATGACTAACTAATAATTCTGTGCTGCAGTAGGTTTTTTTGAATCTTGCTATTAAAAAATAAAATGTCCATATTAGAAACCATATTAAACGTGAACTAATCAGTTGGCCAAGGGAAGTTAATCTTGAATATATTGTTTCACTGTTTTACACAATGTTACTCACTTTGATTTGTATATATAGAGTTCCATATACCAAGGATATATTTTATAATCGACTTGGAACGATTTTAAACCACTGCAACTCTCAAAGGGAAATTAGTCTTATGGGTGATTTTAACATCCACTGGGACAATAAATTGGATAGAGGTAAATTGAAATAACTTGCTGACAAGTATAATTTAACAAAGATCATAAAAGGACCAACAAGAATAACAAATACGTTCCAAACAACTATTGATTTAATTTTTACTAACAAACCTGACAGAACTTTGAAGACATTTAATCTCCTATTGGATCTCTCTGACCACAATTTTATTTTTTACTTAAGTAAACTCAATAGGCAGCATTCAGTCATAATTGTTAAAAATAGATCCTACCCTTTTTTACCTAGACTGACTGAATTAGAACAAATAAATTGGTCTAATTTATTGGATATATAAAGATATTAAGATATGTACTAACAATTTTATCAAGAATGTCAATGAAATCTTACGCCAGTTAAGACAAATAGGCGAGTTTAGAAAACAGAAACATCATTTGCCTTGGCTTAACTGTGACATTTTAAATTTGATCAAAGAAAAAGATAGAGCCTATAAGAAATCCCTGAATACTAGAACTACAACTGATCGTCAGATTTTTACATCACTAAGAAAGAAAGTGATAAAACGCATATGTAAAGCAAAAGCTATTTTCTACATTGACATTATAAAACGAGCAAATGGAAATGGGACAATAATATGGAAAAATTTAAATAGGCTACTAGGACGCAAAAATGCTGATAATCTCAAAAATGTACAGCTTCAAGTAAATGGTACGCTGACAGATGATTTAAGCAAAATTGTTAATCTGTTTAATGCATTTTTTATTAGTTCAACTGATGAATTAGCAAAGCATCTCAAACACCCTGATAGCTGACATAATTCTCTAGATGTTACTAAACCAGTATTTAGTATACTGATGTTATAAAAACGATAGCATCTCTAAAAGGCTCAAAGGCTAGAGACACATTTGGCCTGACAAGTCATTTCTTTAAGCTTCACGAAAAGGTGCATGCAAGTCCAGTTGCACATATAATAAACCAATCCATTAAACATGGAATAGTGCCATCAACATGGATGATTGCCAGGGTTACCCCAGTTAATAAAGCATTTAAATAACAGCCCAACTTCTCTCCATCCCATGCAATTTGAGTTTAGGAAGTACCACTCCACAGAGACAGCCACCTGCTACTTTCTGGAGGATCTAAAACACCCTCTAGATCAGGGCGGCGTTGTGGGCGCTGTGTTCCTTGACCTGAAAGGTGCTTTTTACACCATGAACCACAATGTTCTTCTCGCTAAACTATCTTATTATAATTTCTCCCATACTGCCCTCTGCTGGTGCTGGATGGAATCATATCTGTCTGGCAGAAAACAAGCAGTACAAATAGAAAACTCACAATCTACCTTTCTTACCTGCTCAGCTGGAGTCCCACAAGGTTCAATACTAGGACCAATCTTGTTTAGCTTATATGTTAATCATTTAACTAATGTCTGCAAAACAGTAAATATGCAATTATATGCAGATGATACTGTATTATATGTTCACGCAAAAAGTAAAAAACGAAGCTGCTGCAGTACTTTCTGGTGCCATGATACCAGTCTCTCATTGGCTCCAGGACTCCTGTTTACCATCTGTGTTAGTCAATGGAGAGACATTAGATGTGGTTCAACAATTTAAACACCGTGGAGTCGTTTTTGATTCCAATTTAAGTCTAAGAATTTTACTTATAATTAAACTTAATCTGTCAAATTTTAAACGTATAAGACCTTCTCTGATGACAGAATCTGCAAAGGCTTACATGCGTGCTATAATATTCAGTCATATGCCTACTGTTACACTACATGGTCTCACACTTCAGAGGTCATTTTGAAGCCCCTAAAGTCTCTTTTTAAGAAAACACTGAAAGTTCTTGACAAAAAGGCCTTTACAGTATCATTATTGCAACACTGTAAGTAAGTACGACATCTTGGATTTTGATAGTTATCAGAGTTTTATGGATGCTGCCTTATTTTTTAAGTTTTAATTGGATTTGCTCCTCCCCCTTTAATGTATTTTATTAGCAGAAAAAAAATTAATACAATAAACACAAGAGCATTGACCAGAGGAGATTATGATGTACAGTAGCGCATGACTAAATATGGCCAAATGGTGGTGTTCATCAGAGACAAGCAGTCGTGGAACACACTGCTAGCTTATATCAGGATCTGTGGCACTTTCTCCTGCTTTAAAAACTCTGAAACATTGGCTTAAAACTAACCAGAGGTGCACTCATATGTAGATTACTTTGTCTAATTGTTATGCCATCTATCTTTATTGTAACATGTTTTTTGTGTTGTGTTACATAGGTGATGTTTGTATTATTCGCTGCTCTTTGTTTTGTGGGATGCTTTTTGTTCTTACCTGCGTTAGGACACCGGATGAAAATTACCTGTTGTGCTAACTCCGGCATATTTACAGTGATGCTTACTGCTAACATGTTAAATAATATAAATTGTCCAAATTTAAATTAATTAATTAATTAAATGAAAAACTTTTCAGGCTGAACCTGCCCACTCCATGCCAAAACAAGATAGGAGGCGATGGAACAAGATTAATTTTATTCAAAGTATAATTATGAAAATAAAATAGAAATCTCCCAAATTCTTTGTGTTCTGTCTATATTCGAGGTCGGTCATGCTTTCCTCTTCTCTCCAGCTTTAACCCCCCCTTCCCCCCTCTCCTGCTTCTGCTGCTATGTCTTGTCTTTCTGAGTACTTTCTTCATATCAACCGAACTCTGAAAAACATGGATCTGGTAAGCTGGTCTCTCAATGCTATTGATCATTTTTTTTCGACGGGTAGGCAACGAAAGGGGGACCCGTCCGGTCCTGATTGACTCATTTTGTGGGATACACCCTATATTCTTGGATGGAAAACGGTGTGTCTTTTCGACCTTGTCATTCCTGGACGTTTGAAACGTTTGCATGTTTGGATTCAGGATACTTGGATTTCTACTTTATTGGATCTGGTGGATTTTTGATGTATCAGTAAAAAATTGGTAGCCATTTGGCCTTGATCAGGCTGCCGGCTGCACGACGCACTCACTAAGGCGGTGAACGGACAGTTCTGGAAGGTGGAGGAGCAGAGCCGAAAAGCTGGATGTGCTGGAATGCAGACTGGCTTCGGTGGTTTGAACTCAAGGGGAATTTTGGATAAAATCTGGAAGTGAAGCGTGGAAAAGCCCAACAATTTTGAAAATTGGATTTCACCATTTGGAGCCAGCAAAAGACTTAAAGCTGACAGGAAAGTCAGTGCAGCTGTATCATAACAAATAAAGTATTTGGTCTGCCTCCCTATCTCTACTCCTGGATTGTTATGGGGAAGGAGCTCAGAACTCCATCCCCCCCCCCCCCCCGCTGACAACTGCGGATGCTTTCTTAACTGTTGGCCGGCTGATAAGATCAATGGCCTCTGGAGAGTGTTCACGGAAATATAAACACTTTCACCCAAACAGACACGCATAACTGATGCTCATATAAACTGATGAACTGACACGCGACTAGTCTCAAATGTTTACCTTCTGCTATATGTGTCTCGTCTTATTTGTGCTTTTTTGTGCAAAAGGGTTTTTGATATCTCAAACTGTATCCTGTTATAGGATAAAGTATGAGGTATGTTTTTTTTTCCTCCCACCTTCCTTTGTTGAAAATCTATCTTTTCCACAGATTCAAAGGCAGTGCCCTGTGGGTACCGTGTAATGCGGTTCCTTGGCAGCAAGGCCCCAGTAAATCGTCTCCCCTAAAATGTTTGTGATGTTTGTTATGTTATGGTGATTGTACTGAAAGAGCAATTTCCCTCTGGGATTATTAAAGCATGTCGGATTCTGATTCAAATTGACAAGGTTTCTTTCATTATTTTCTTTCTGTTCTTGTTGTGTCAATAAGAAAATAGGGGTTGTGTCCTTTTGCACTTTTATTTAGATCTGTCACGAATTTGAAGGGAGATGAATCCGGAATTCAACCAACACACTAGGAATGCTCTTTACGGAGATTTATTAGAGGGAAGGAAAACGGGCAAACAGACAGGATCCAAAAAAGGGGGTAAGGCAGACATCCAGACGATACTTGACAGGCAAACAGAAACTGGGCAGAAAAATACAAAACGTGTTACAAAAACGGAATCAAGACGCTGGGAGCTCTTACCAGGAAACAGGGGATGCACGCATGGTATGAATTGACGACGACCCGACAACTAACTAAGGAGGGAGTGAGACTTAAATAGACGGACAAACAGGTGAGCGGAATTGAAACTAATTAACCGAAGGCGGGAGCAATACAGAACTGACAGGACACTAGATAACAAAGCACAGAACTAAAATCAGAACTAATACAAAGACCGGATAACCTGACAAAGTAAAAAGGCTAAACTGGAATTCAAAACAGAAATAAACCCAGAGGCAGAAATAAGCTACTTAACCAAAACAATAAACATAGACCGAATAAACTAAAACAGTACAAAAGCTGAAGAATCCAAAATCAGAGAGAACAGAAACAAAATCTGAGGTGGAAGACAGGAATAGCTGATCAAATAAATAAACATGAACCAAAACAAAAACCCAAATCATAACAAGATCAAGAAACATTCAACTAGACCTTTCTGAAAAACACAATAAAGTAGATTGCTCCATCATACTTGGATTATTCAAAAATAAAATTGAAAACAAAAAGGACATATTAAAAACCATAAAGTTAATTTGTAGAATGGGGCCCAGCAAATTTATACATTTTTAAAAGATTTCACAGTTTGTTTACTTTTGTAGCACAGCTTTGTAATATCACTGCAGTTTTTTTGACACATTTGGCTAAATTGTGCCAAAATCACAACTTTACTTGGCACAATGGCAACTAAAAGCTTTGTGGAACAAACAAGCTTCAACTGATTCACTCCATATTTGCTACAGTTATAGTCAAGATGTCTGTAAAATTTGATGTTTTCCCTAGGTTTGCAAAAGGGTTTTATGGTGTTTTGTAATGCTTATTTAATTTAAAATTTGGGCAAGGCTCAAAAATAAAATCAGACATAGTAACAGTTGTAATAGTGGTTCCACTGGAAAGATATTCTTCTATGTCTCACTATTACACAGGTAACAAAATTTTGCATGTGCACTTTATAACTATGGAGTTTGATTTATATCAGGTTAGTAATTTCAGGGGGAAATTGCTACTAAAACCCCCTGGGCTTAACAGGGTATTACTGCATGTACTCTCTCTGACTGCCTTCCCCACAGAAAGTACTCCTGGCTCAATGCTTTTGTGCTTGGCTGTGTCTTTCACAAGGAAGTAGCCATTAAGAAAGCTATTGCTGCATTTAAGTATGTGAACTCGATTTACTTTCATGCACTCTTGAACAGTACTTTTGAGTTTGTTTCTAGTCTGTTTTTGTTTGATCTTGTTTCTCTCTCAGACAGTGCTATTGACATCATTAACTATGTCTGTTTAGGTTCTCCTTTGAAAAGATATCATTCCTCTCCACTGTTTTATGAAATTTTTATTCAGATTCGGAAGAGATCAGCAAACACAAATAAGGACTCAAACACTGTTTCTGTTAGAATATAAGGCACACATTTATTATTCCCCACAGAACACAGCAACACAAAACAGCAAGCACTTCGCACACGCAAAGTAGCAAGCACTTAAAGCCTGGCAAGCTTTCAAACAGGTGTGTTGTTCCATCTCTTACCATGGTTAGGACTGGGAAGTCTGTCAGTCCGGTTAGAGAGCAATCCACGCGGCCGGGAGTCCACACAACCCACGGCTGACTTCAACGACTGAGGGCGGTCCCCTCCTTTTTATACCAATAAACAAAAGTATCAGATGGGAGCGAGAGTGGCCACTTCTCCCTCCCATCTGAGTTGTTCGTCCCGTTTCCAAAACAAAAAACGTTCCCAGCATCTCAGCAGTGTGTGAAGCAAAATAATATTGCAAACTCAGATAATAGCGCAAATATAAGCAAAATAAGGAATACAGAATCAGTCTTTCCCACAACACTTTGTCATAAGTTCCCACCACAAGTTAAAACAAATTATAACACAATAACACATGTGGTTCTTAGTTTCATGTGAACTCAGGTGCGAACACCACAACAGCAATAATCAATGTGTGAACTGGCCACTCCTCTCTCTTATTTAACTGACCAGTCTTCTCATTTATATATCAAAAGTTAAAACAAGTTATAAAAATGAGCAGGTTTTCCCATAATACATTGTTAAAGAGCAAAAATAATTATTTAATATATCATCCACTGTCGCCAAATACTTGCTAAGGAAGTAGCCTTGATGCAAAGTCAACAACGAGGCCATCATCTGGGGTCTCTTAAAAATGATGAATTAACCAAGTCTGATTTGCATTAAAGGCTGCACAGTAGGGGAGTGGGTAGTGCTGTTGCCATGCAGCAAGAAGGTCCTGGGTTTGAGTCCCACCCTGGGTCTTTCTGCATGGAGGTTGCATGTTCTCCCTGTGCATGCATGGGTTCTCTCCGGTTACTCTGGCTTCCTCCCACAGTCCAAAAACATGGCTGTTAGGTTAATTGGCCTCTCTAAGTTCTCCTTAGGTGTGAGTGTGTGCAAGATTTGTTGTATGTCTCTGTGTTGCCTTGCAATAGACTGGCGACCTGTCCAGGGTGTACTCCAGCTGTCTCCCCCATTGACAGCTAGAGATAGGCACCAGCACCCCTCGTGACCCCAATAGGGATAAGCGTGTTAGAAAATGGATGGATGGATGATTTGCATTATCATTAGGACTGAACTGGATCTTAATTAAGACCAAATAAACCTTTCCACACATGGGTAGGAATAGAAATTTTTTTTATAGAAATATTTATTTCTATTATTACTTTATTGTCCCAAAGTAGGGAAATTTGGGCCTATCAGCAGTAAGATGACAGGAAAATGGAAGCATGCAGACAGCGCAAAAAAATGTATAAAAACACCCAAAAAATAAAAAGAGAAGTATAAGAGACTGTAAAATAAGGGCAAGTTTAGAACAAAAGAAAAAAGTTACTGCACAGTTATAAGATGCACTCTCAGATAAAAGAAATGTGCAGCTAAGCTTAGTGATCAGAAGAAAAAATACAAAATGTGCATGCAATAAAAAACAGACTAATTACAAGAATTAAAAAAACTGTGCAATAGCAGCAGGGATGTAAACACTTATTGGGTTTGTTGGGAGAAGCGTAGGTTACAAATCGTAAAGTCTAACAGCTGCTGGAAGCAAGGACTTCCAATAACATTCCTTTATGCCTTCAGGATACTGCAGTCTGTCACTGAAAGAGCTCCCCAGCTCCATACATGGAGTGGGAGACACTGTCCAACAGTGATGTCGTTTTTACCAGAGTCCTTCTGTGTCCCACCACCTGCACTGGGTCGAGGGGACGTCCCAGGACAGAGGGGGCCTTCCTGATGAGTTTATCCAACACTGCCTCTCTGCTGGTGGCTGATTGCACCATCTAGAAAAAGGTCTTCAGAAGTAGATCTTTGGTTCTGTTTTGTCTCGTACAGTGAATGGAAATGGCATTTGTTGGGATCTCGCAATACATAAATACATGATCTGAACTGAACTCTATTGTGATGCACTTGAACCACTCTCTTTTTATGGTGAAGATTACAGTTCTGATTCCAGAAGTTAGTTTTGTTGCAATGCTTCTTGAAAATAGCTGACACCAAAAAGTGGACAGGCACATTGTTTGAGATTTAGTTTTGAGGTATGTTAGTTCAGGATAAGCATTCTTGTTGATATTTTTGAAGCAACTCTGAAGTTTGCACTTGTCTCTGCGGGCGGCTTTCTAGCCTCGCATGCTGTGAATTGCTGCAACCTTGTGTTCAAGAAAAGTTGCCAAGAGGACACTTTTTCGTTGTTCTAATAATTGTGGTTTAATATCAAATATGTTTTCACTACATCACACAGCAGGCAGCATTAGTGTAAATATATAAATATAAAAACAAAAATACACCACATATTTCATATAATATTATGTACATATCAAAATCCTTCAATGTATAACAATAAATGCTAATTACATGTCGTTGCCTATATACAGCAATTACATTTGTGAATTTAAATTATTCAGCAATTAAATTATACAATATCAAATATCACAGCACAGATAATTTACAGTTTTGACCGTCACATTGTGCTAAGACTTTATGACAATGCTAAGCTGCTCTTGATGCTCGTTTGTTGGGCAGACGAAAACAACACAGAGCAGCTCTGACCCCGCATGCATCCAGGCAGCGAAACATGTTTAGCATGTTACTGTGATATTATTGCTGCTGATTATATTGGTTTGGTTGCTGCAGTAGTTGTTCTTGGCTGGCTGTTTTTCATCTCATCAGCATTTTCCTTTTTCCTGTGAAGAAAACAAATCAGGATCAAACGTTTGAAAAAACGCACCAGTAAGTCCTGCAAGTTGTTTGAAAATATCAAACCCATTTAATCCAAGGCATCATCACAGTACATTTGAGCCCTAATACACATTAAGTCACATAATGGAGTGTATATGTTTTTTAAGTTAATTCTGATTTTAATCCTGTTTTATTCTTTCAGGTGGTGATAAAAAAAACTTTGCATCAACTGTTGCAGTACAAAGAACACAGTTCAAAACACTCAAAGACTTGATGTACTGCCGGTTTAGAACGGTTTTGTTTTATCTCAGATGTTTTTTTGTTTTTTTGCACACTGGCTATCATGCATGCCTGATGTGCAGAGCATGCTACAAACACTTTCATGCACTGCAACTACTAGAACAACTATACTTCTTCCACTTAATTTGTTGTGTTGAACTAATGTGAGAGGCATGTAAAAAAAATAGACTTTTTTCCACTTACATATTCCATATTTTCAGGAGCTCTTTGGTGAAGTTTGATTCAGGGACGAGACATCGCTGGCTTTTGTCTTTCATGGTGACACTGCAGGCGATGATAAACAGGTGAAATAAACCAGTGATCGTTGGTGATTGCAACCTTAATTTGTTTTTTGCAGGTACTTACATCACTTCGTGTTTGCTGCAGTATGGACTGGGTTCATACTCTCTGACATCAGCGATGAGCGAGAGCTTTGCTCTTGGGGCTGCTTTTATGCATTTGCAGGTCAAAATTCCTGGAGGGAAAAATGACAGCATAAATTAAGAACAGAGGATGTACCCATTGATATAAACATATGTCATATTAATTTAAAATGTATTTAAATACAGGTTGTATGAATGAAGAAAAACTTTGCACAGGACACTTACTCGCTGAGGCACAGAAGGTGATGCTGGCCAGAAGGACGATGCACTTGATTGTAAAATTCATCCTTGTGAAAATCAATATAGTTTACTTAGCATGGATTTGGTTCCTCTTTGATATGAAGGGTTCTTCACTCCCGAGGCTGTCTGACTGTGCAGCACCATGAGCTTTGCCTTTTATACACAAGATGAACACTTGTCAGGTGTGTTTTCTCTGGAACTGAGCAAAAAAAACCAACTTTCATTCATTCCTGTTGCTGCCCCCGTATCTTTTCCACAGAATTTTAGGAGCTGGCTTCCTGCGCGTCACAAACATGTAATTCGTGTCCAAACTCAACTGCCTTCAAGGCATTTTCTGGGCCATGGGTGTTGGAATGAAAACTGTTAACACTGCATCTGCTGGTTAGGTAAGACTAATGACTCTCACGTTTCACTGTGGTGATTGAAAACAGTTGTATTGTCACTGATCTTGCATTGCTTGCGGCCATTCAGTTGTACCTGGATGAATGATTTCATTTTTTTGTTATATGAAGTAAAGGATTTTCTTTTAGAACTGTCTTTAGCTCGTATAATTTTTGATGAGGTGGACTTAGGAACACACAAAAACATTTCATGACAATCAAAAATATGATCATAATTGGACAGAAACATTACAAGATTTTAGCTAAATGTAGGTTTCAAATTGCGTCTTGCTTCTTTTATCTGTTCATGTACAATGAATTCATTCAAAAGCATTCATAAATCACACAGGAACACAGGACTGTGAATTGGCAGAAAAACAATACATGATTTTCTAATTTTTTTTCACAAATCAAAAGTCTGAAAAGTAGGACAAGTAGGCCCTTAAATAAAATCCAATGCGACGAATCACCATGAGAAGTTACCCAATTAGCCCAGGCCGCTCAGCTACACTGTAGAAAATAAGAAATGCTTTAGTCAGAGAGGCAGCCACAGCTCAGTTTGGAGAATCTGTTGAAAGGACCACTCTGACCGCTACACAAATGTGGACTTCAATGGCAAGATGAAAGTTATTGTTGAAAGAAAGCAGTTTATTGTTGTATAACAAGACCCTTCGCAGAGTTAGAGCAGCATATTTTTCATCATTAATTGAGGAGAACAAAAATAATCCTAGATTTCTCTTTAGTACAGTTGCCAAACTTACTCAGAGCTGCAGCTCTGTTGATCCATCCATTCCCTTAGCTCTTAGTAGCAATGATTTCATGGGATTCTTCATAAATAAAATTGATGCCATTAAAAATAAAATAATTGGCATCCTCCCAAACATGATTACCTCATCCCCAGTAAGTAAGGCAGCATTGGAGGAATCTTTAGAACCTGCGCTGTGTCTGAACTGTTTAGAAGCAGTAGAGCTTTCTGAGCTATCTAAAATCTTAGCTTCATCTAAACCTTCTACCTGTATGTTAGACCCAATCCCAACCAAGTTGTTTAAGGAGGTATTCCCTTTGATCAGTGGCCCTATTTTAGACATGATTAATCTATCCTTAGTAAATGGATATGTACCACAGGTTTTTAAAGAAGCTGTTATTACACCTTTACTTAAGAAACCTTCTCTTGATCAAGATGAGCTAGTAAACTACAGACCTATATCTAATCTTCTTTTCTTATCTAAAATTCTTGAGAAAGTAGTTGCTAATCAACTTTGTGAACATTTACAAAGCAATGACCTACTTGAGGAGTTTCAGTCAGGCTTCAGAGCTCATCATAGTACTGAAACGGCTCTGGTGAAAGTCACTAATGATATTCTCATGGCCTCAGATAATGGACTTGTGTCTGTACTTGTCCTGTTAGATCTCAGTGCTGCATTTGATACAGTTGATCACAATATTCTCCTACAAAGACTTGAGCATACTGTAGGGATTAAGGGGAAAGCATTAGGCTGGTTTAAATCTTATCTGTCGGACAGATTCCATTTTGTTCATGTTAATAATAAATCTTCCTCAAACTCTAGGGTCACCTGTGGAGTACCACAGGGTTCAGTCCTTGGACCAATTCTCTTTACTATATATATGCTTCCGATTGGCAAAATTATCAGACAGCATGGGATTAATTTCCACTGTTATGCTGATGACACTCAGCTATATTTATCCATAAATCCTGATGAATCCAATCAATTACTTCGACTGCAGTCATGTCTTGATGACGTCAAAAGCTGGATGACTTTAAATTTCCTGCATCTAAATTCTGACAAGACAGAAGTTGTAATCCTTGGGCCAGAGTCCTCAAAAAATAAACTTCTTAACCAATCACTTAATCTGGATGGCATTAACTTGGCCTCTGGTAATAAAGTAAAAAATCTTGGTGTTATTTTTGACCAAGACATGTCATTTAAATCCCATATTAAACAGGTTTCCAGAGTTTCCTTTTTTCACCTCCGGAATATCGCCAAAATTAGAAACATTCTGTCCAGGAGTGATGCTGAAAAACTAGTCCATGTATTTGTTACTTCAAGGCTGGACTATTGTAATTCTTTACTATCAGGAAGTCCACAAAATGCAGTTCAAAGCCTTCAGCTGATCCAAAATGCTGCAGCAAGAGTTCTGATGAAAATCAACAAGTGGGATCATATTTCTCCAATTTTAGCTTCCCTTCATTGGCTTCCTGTTAAATCAAGAATAGAATTTAAAATTCTTCTTCTAACGTAGAAAGCCCTTAATAATCAAGCTCCATCATATATCAGAGCTCTGATTACCCCGTATGTTCCTAACAGAGCACTTCGCTCTCAGACTGCAGGTCTGCTGGTGGTTCCTAGAGTCTCTAAAAGTAGAATGGGAGGCAGATCCTTTAGCTATCAGGTTCCTCTCCTGTGGAACCAACTCCCAGTTTTGGTCCGTGAAGCAGACACCCTGTCTACTTTTAAGACTAATCTTAAAACCTTCCTTTTTGACAAAGCTTATAACTAGAGTGGCTCATGTTACTCTGAGCTACCTTTATAGTTTTGCTGCTATAGGCTTAGGCTATTGGAGGACATCAGGGCCTATTTTTCTCACTCTACTGATTTCTACTGTTCTCCAGATTTGCATTTCATTACATTGAAATGACTGTTGTCATTTTCAGCTTTTAACTTTTTGTTCTCTCTCTTTTTTCTTCATAGTAGGTACACCTGGTCTGACGTTCTGTTGACTGTGACATCATCCAGGGAGGACAGATCACCGACTATTACCATCTAATGTAGAACAGATTACTGGATCAATGTGTGCTTCTGTGCTTTTTGTCTGTCTTGTTGTGTCTCTGCTCTGTCTTCTGTAACCCCCAGTCGGTCGAGGCAGATGACCGTTCATACTGAGCCCGGTTCTGCTGGAGGTTTTTCCTTCCCGCTAACGGGTGTTTTTTCTTTCCACTGTCGCTTCATGCTTGCTCAGTATGAGGGATTGCAGCAAAGCCATGTACAATGCAGTCGACTCTCCCTGTAGCTCTACACTTCTCCAGGAGTGAATGCTGCTTGTCGGGACTTTGATGCAATCAACTGGTTTTCTTATATAGGAACATTTTTGACCAATCTGTATAATCTGACCCAATCTGTATAATATGATTGAACTGAACTTTGTAAAGTGCCTTGAGATGACATGTTTCATGAATTGGCGCTATATAAATAAAATTGAATTGAATTGAATTGAATTAAAGCTTACAACAGGCCATGCAAGAGAAACGACAACCATGTGGAAGAAGGGACTCAGGTCAGAGTGGACCAAAACTGAACCTTTTACACTATGGGCCTGATTTTCAGATTCCAAATAAGAAGCGCTAAATTGTGTCGACAGAAAGAAAACTGTGAGAGCAAGAAGTGAGCGAGTTGCACCTGATCTTAAAAGATAAGAAGTACAAAACAGATTTGGTCTGGCCCATTTGAATGAGGAAACTGTGTCTACTGCTGACAAGTTTGGGAGCTGCTGTCAAAGAGAGGAAGATCAAATCCTCCGTTTTTAATGAATGGAGAATTTCAGCTGATAAACTTTGTCTTATAGACAATATTCATTATCTTTTTAAATAAAGAAAAAAGGTTGCTTTGTCAGCAGACTACGGAGCCCCTAAAGGGACACCGAAGAGAAATAAAAAAATAATACTTTCTCGTGCGCACCAGATTCTTTCTCGTGCGCACCAGATAGTTTCTCGTGCGCACCACTTAGTTTCTCGTGCGCACCACTTAGTTGTTGCATGATCGCATGAGTATTTCGGACAACCGTGTTCATTAGAATGGATGTAGATGAACTAATTGCGCTATATTTTTAGTTTGGGCTACCATACAAAGACATTGCTGCATTGCTTGCAAGACGTCACAGTTATGTTGTGTCTGAACGTCACATAAAACGTATCCTGAAGTCCTGTGGTCTATTTCATTCCAAAAAAAGTAAAAAACAAAGCAACTGGACTTGTTTTCCGTAGTTGAAGGCCTTTCGCTTCCTCTCCAGGAAGCTTTCTCAATTCAAAAAGTCTGGAGTAATGTGCAGTACCAAGCTTTATACTGCTGCCTAACAAAGGCCTCGTAATGGCTTAGATAACATGCAAATTCAACAGAAACAGGTCCACTCCTTAGTAATGGGCGGTTGTTGAAGTCGTTAAGGCAGCAGATTGGACCGAAACTGGTCCACTCCTCTGTAACGAGGAGTCATTAGGGTTGTTATTGGCCTGGCTTAAAGGAGCGATGTTTTGATCACCCATATGAGGGTGAGAACTGAGGTGATGATTGGCCGGAATTAATTCTATAGCTGTATTGTAAGTTTTTGAGAGTTGGAACCTAAGGCCTCCTCCTCTGTTTAAGGTTGTTTTTTCTCTCTTAACGTAGATGGCTTCCTTCACACCCCTTTCAAACCATTTGTCTTCTTTCTCCAAAATGTGGACATTTTGGTCCTCAAAAGAGTGTCCTTTATACAGCAGAGTCTTGTCCTGAGGAGGTAGCTCTCCTGTGTTGAGCCATGCGTCTGTGGAGAGGTTGTTTGGTTTCTCCAATATAAAGATCAGAACATTCCTCACTGCACTGAACTGCATACACCACTCCGCTCATCTTAGGTATGGGGGTTTTGTCCTTGGGATGCACCAGCCTCTGTCTGAGGGTCCTGTTTGGTTTGAAATGTACTGGGATTTTGTGTTTGGAGAAAATCCTCTTGAGTTTTTCAGAGACTCCAGCAACATATGGGATGACGATGTTTTTGCGTTTATTCTTCTCACCATTATGTTCTGCAGCGGGTCTTTTGGATTTTCTTGCTGATTTGACAAAAGCCCAGTTAGGGTACCCACAAGTTTGGAGAGCATCTCTGATGTGTTTCTGTTCCTTGTGCTTCCCTTCTGTTTTAGTAGGGACATGCTCGGCCCGGTGTTGTAATATTCTGATGACAGAAAGTTTGTGCTCCAGTGGGTGGTGTGAGTCAAAAAGAAGATATTGGTCTGTGTGAGTGGGTTTCCTATATACTTCAATGTTGAGGTTTCCATCTCCTTCCATGTTCACCAAACAGTCGAGAAAATGTAGCTTGTTGTCGTTGGCATCCTCTCTGGTAAACTTGATGTTGTTGTCCACCAGGTTGATGTGTCTTGTGAAAACTTCCACTTCTTTTAACTGGATTTTGACAAAGGTGTCGTCCACATATCTAAACCAGTGGCTTGGTGGTGTTCCTCTGAAGGTTCCCAAAGCTCTCTTTTCCATTTGTTCCATGTAAAGATTGGCTACAATTGGTGACACTGGAGATCCCATGGCACAACCATGCTTCTGTCTGTAAAAATTATCGCTGAACTTGAAATAAGTTTTAGAAACACAAAGGTCCAGTAGGGTACAGATCTGGTCCGGGGTGAAATTAGTCCTGCTATGTGAAGTGACATCGAAAGACACCAGAGTTTCTCCTGGTGCCATCTTTAAATGTTTGACTTTGTTAGCAAAGTCCTTGGAGTTTTCTATATGATGAGGCGTGTTCCCCACCAGGGGGGCTAAAATACTAGCAAGCTGTTTAGCAATGTTATATGTTACTGAATTAATGCTGCTGACAATGGGTCTGAGTGGTGTTCCTTCCTTGTGAATTTTTGGCCATTATAAGGCCTTTGTTTTGGGCAGCAGCATAAAGCTTGGTACTGCACATTACTCTAGACTTTTTGAATTGAGAAAGCTTCCTGGAGAGGAAGCGAAAGGTCTTCAACTACGGAAAACAAGTCCAGTTGCTTTGTTTTTTACTTTTTTTGGAATGAAATAGACCACAGGACTTCAGGATACGTTTTATGTGACGTTCAGACACAACATAACTGTGATGTCTTGCAAGCAATGCAGCAATGTCTTTGTATGGTAGCCCAAACTGAAAATATAGTGCAATTAGTTAATCTACATCCATTCTAATGAACACGGTTGTCCGAAATACTCATGCGATCATGCAACAACTAAGTGGTGCGCACGAGAAAGAATCTGGTGCGCACGAGAAAATAAGTGGTGCGCACGAGAAACTAAGTGGTGCGCACGAGAAAGAATCTGGTGCGCACGAGAAACTAAGTGGTGCGCACGAGAAAGTATTATTTTTTTATTTCTCTTCAGTGTCCCTTTAGGGGCTCCGTAGCAGACATTCTGAAAAACAGGAAAAAAAAACTTTTATGTCTCTCTTTTATGAGAAAATATTGCAGCTGACAAATCAGATCTATCCCTGTTTATCATTATTCTATGGGTTTGTGTCTTGATTTAGGTTTTTGTTTATTTTGGTTTGGACTTTTGTGGACTAATTTGGTTCCACAGCCACCCGTCAACCAATCAACTCAGCAACCTACCAGCCACCACTCTGCACCTGATCAGCTCCACCTGCTGCACTAATTAGTCAACTCTGCTCACCTGTTCACCTGCCTACATCTTGGCCGTTTCTCAATCTGTTTTGTACTTTCCTGTCTCAGAAAATTAGAATATCGTGAAAAAGTATACTAGTAGGCTATTCAACTAATCACTTGAATCGTCTAATTAACTCGAAACACCTGCAAGGGTTTCCTGAGCCTTGAAAAACACTCAGCTTGGTTCAGTAAACTAAATCACAAGTATCGGGAAGACTGCTGATCTGACTGCTGTCCAGAAGACCATCATTGACACCCTCCATCAGGAGGGTAAGACACAAAAAGAAATTTCTCAAAGAGCAGGCTGTTCACAGAGTGCAGTTTCAAAGCACATTCACAAAAAGTGTGTTGGAAGGGGGAAATGTGTCAGGAAACGCTGCACAACCAAGATCTGGCACCTGCCCACAGTGCCAAAACCACCAGTAACTGGTGTACTGACCATGACATTACTGTCCTTGATTGGCCTGCCAATTCCCCTGACCTGAACCCCATGGAGAATTTGTGGGGTATTGTGAAGAAGAAGCTGAAAGACACCAGACCCAACAATGCAAATGAGCTAAAGGCCGCTATTGAAGCATCCTGGGCATCCATAACACCTCAGCAATGCCACAGGCTGATTGCCTCCATGCCACGCCGCATTGATGCAGTAATCTGTGCAAAAGGATTCCCAACCAAGTACTGAGTGCATTAATGGAGATTTTCAAATGTTTGATTTTGTTTTGCTGTTATAATTTTTTTTTTTACTTGGTCTGAGGAAATATTCTAATATTTTGAGATAGGATTTTTGAGTTTTCTTCAGCTGTACGCCATAATCAGCGATATTAAAACAATAAAAGGCTTGCGATATTTCAGTTGATTTGTAATGAATCCAGAATGTATGACATTTCATGTTTTTTAATTGCATTACAGAAAATAAAGAACTTTATCACAATATTCTAATTTTCCTGAGACAGTCCTGTAGTTGCGTTGCATCTGTAGGGCATGTCTTCAGGTCTGTCCGAAAATGAGTCGGTGAGCTGGATCTGATCCAGGTTTCCAACAGATTTTGTAGCTATACTCAGCGGACTTGTTTTTATATGCTTAGCTTACTGCGACAGGCCGCCTAAGGGATATTGGCACGTGCCAATAGTTTACTCATCAGCAGCACAGAAGACAATGAGACTTTCATCATAGCCAAGATGACGGTTATGTGAAGCTTTCTGTGAGTGAGAATGTGTTGCAACCTGCCACAGCTTGGAAGAACTTTAAAATACTTAGTAAACTCCTTGCCACTGTGCCACTTTGCTCTGTAACCGGTGGGTTGTTGATTTGAACCCCTGCCCTAACCATCACTTTGGCCGCTTTGCCTGTCTGCAGGGCAGCTGTGGCTACCACCAACAGCGTGTGAATGACTGAATGTAGATTAAAGCGCTGTGGGATTGTCCGACTTGATAAAGTGTCATACAAGTATAGGCCATTTATCATTTACAATCTCAATATTACCATCATCCAACCACATGCTTTAATCTTCATTGTTTAAATACCACACAAAGCATACATTTACAGGTGATTTGTTGCTGCTGATGTGGTGGTGGCTGCAGTGGTTGTTGTTGAGAGTTTTGCTTGCCGTGCTGCCCTCCTGTGAAGAAAACGGACCACAGGTAAACATTTTTGAACCATCGCTGTTAACATTTCTTTAAAAAGAATTAGCAACAAAAGCAAGACAACTATTGCTGCTTTAGATGTTGTGGTGATGCGATCCCTGCTGACCGATCGGTGCTCTACAGCGGCTGCAGCTGCCACTAATTAACCGTTCAGTCTGTTATGGTCAGCTGAAGTGACAAACATTAAAATGATCAATTTTCACTTACTTTTGTTTTTCTATGTGGTCCAGTAGTGCTTTGGTGAAATTCGACTGAGTGTTAAGACAGACCTTACTTCTGTCTTTCAGGATAACTCTGCAATAAAAGAATAATAATTAACTCCTCAGTCTTGACTTTGGTCTTTTTGGTCTTTTTCTCTGCAGGTACTTACATCACTTCGAGCCTGCTGCAGTAGGGACGAGGTCTATATATCTCCACATCATGGATGAGAGAGGAATTTACTCTTCTGGATGTCTGTGGACACTGGCAGTTCTTAATAACTGTAGAAACAAATATGAAAGTATAGATTAAAAACATAGTGTATACCCAATGAAACAAAAAGTTTTGGCCATATCTCTTATTCTCATGAAAGGATTGAATGGAGAAAACTTTAGTAGCGCATACTTACTCGCTGAGGTGCAGACGGTGATGCAGGCCAGAAGAACGATGCACTGGATCGCTGAGTTCATGTTTGTGTCAAATGGTAAAAATGAGCAAAGTCAATTTTTTTGTCTAGATTCTCTCCTCCTCAGTCTGAGGGATCTCTCTTCTCTGTGGGTGTTCCTGTCTGACTGTGGAGCGCCATGAGCTCCACCTTTTATACACCAACAGTTGCAAAACAGATGTCTTCTCAAGAACTGGAAAAAAAGAAGTTCCTGCTCTTCCACTTTCACTACCCCTACTTTAATGTATCGTCTTTCCTCTGAATCATAAGGGCTCCCTGGCTTTCTTTCACAGACTGTAGGCTGTTCATATTGGTCCAATATGTCAGTAAATCCTCACAGTGATTAAGACCATGTTAACTCCAGGCGTCTGGCCTAGTGCCAACCATCATTCCCAAAACAAGGTACCCACTTTTGCCCTTAAAAATGACTCAAAAATGAAATATCCCTAAAGATGGTGGTCAATATTGAAGTGATGGCATTAAACAGCTGTGCCAGATTTGATGGCTGCACATCCACGATGAGAATATCTTGTTCAAAGATAGGTCAAAGGTGCTTTGTCCGACTGATCTGATCTTGTCCAGTTTTGTGAGCTTATGTGAATTGTACACCATACTCCTCTTCACCTGGTGTAGTCTTTTCTGCTGTAGCTCATGTTCTTCAAAAGTCCAACGTGTCGCTCATTCAGAGATGGTATTATGTATGTATGTATGTATGTATGTATGTATGTATGTATGTATGTAAGTAAATGTATTTTACAGGTCCTCAGCTAGTTTATATGTAAATAAATCTGAATCTGACTATATGGTCATAGGACACTGGAATGAATGGGGTAAAAATGAACTGGATTTCGGCTGCATATCCTATATTATTGTTTATGTAACTTGTTCTGCAAAGTTGCCTACGATGATACGTAATGTGAAAGCACTTTGAGTGGTTACCAGGATTGGAAATCACAACACACCATATTAAGTAAATTAGATCATGCAATCCGATGAGGCTTGTTTGTCTGATTGAAAAGTACCCCCTTTAAATAACAACCTTTAAAAATGTATTGAACCCACTTTTTACTAAGCCCATATTTCTGTATTAAAAATGTTTTTTTTTTATTATTTTGTCTGATGTATTACTCTAATCTTAAATGTCTTGTTTTCCTCAGATGAAGTGAAAAATCATCACATCAACAGAAATAAAGGCTTGAAAACATTGGTTAATAATTCAACTATATAATGTGTTTCGCTTAGTGTATTGATTTAGTGAAATAAATTTACTTTTCAATAATATTTACTTTTTCACTGGAAGAATATATTAGGAAGCCAGGCAGATGTGGAGAAATAGATTGGTTAATAGCTTGTGTTCTACCGTGGGAAGAAGGTTGATAGCTTTTTTCAATTTTTTAAAAATATCCGCTTTTGAAAGCAGGGATGCGTGGACACCTCCAGCACGACGTTCATCACTAACTCAATAATAACAAAGACTGAAAAAGGAATGTTTAATTGCATCAAGATAACAGTTTTGTGATGTGAAATCTAGCAGCTTTCTCTGGGTGGGAGCGTGCTGCAATCTGATACAGCTGGAAATGTCTAAATACTACTATGTTTTTTCTCAGTAAGAACAGGTTGAACAGACTAGATAGCAGATCTGTTTAGTGACTCAGAGAGTGAGAGAGATCGTTGATCCATTTCTCGTCATGGGGGTGAACGTAAAACAACAAATTCATTATTTTAAGCCTCACAGTAAGCACATGAGTGTGACAACAGCTGACTGGAAACAGTAGTTAATGTGCAGGGAGGCCAAGCCTGCAGCTCTATAATGCGAGTAGAAATACCAGAAGACAACTGAATTTATTGCTTATAATTGACTCCCCTCTTGGTCTGGGCCTGTTTTGCAGGTGTGAATGCACCCAAACGAACCCTGGTTCGGGACCAGGCAACCGGACCAAGACCCACTTTTTGAGGTGATCTCGGTCCGCTACCAAATGGACTCTGGTGCGGTTTACTTCTAGTGTGAATCAGAAACGGGTTCAATCCGACCCAACTACAGAAAACATACGTGTGTTTGGACTTAACGAGCCATCCTAGCAGACTGGACGATGACAGAACTCAGCAACCCTGCTGCCAGCATGCTGTGGGACTCCTTCGGCTCGCATTCCCTGATTAAGTTACAAAATCAGAAATAAAATGTCTGGAAACCTGTATTTAATGAGCTGGTCTTGACACAGTGATTTAGCCGCTGTAATAACAGAGGTGCTGCAAGCAGGATTTCCACAATAGCTTTGCACAATAATTTCAATGTCAAACAAAAGCACGGCAAATGAAAAAATAAACAAACAAACAAACAAACAAACAAACAAAAAAAACACTGCACAGGCTGCCACTGAAGAAGTAAAGTGCAAAACTAAGGCCCCAAGTTGTATACCTGACTTAAATCAAACAACCAAAAAGTATCAGCTTTGGCCTACTTCTGACCATTCATTAAAAACTCAAAAAACCATCCATACTAACCACTAACTCCCCATTCACTTATTTATCTATCCATGCTGCACATTTTTGCCTTTGACTTGAGCGAACATAAAATAGTGGCTAAATTTTTTATCTTTCTATGTTGTCTTTTAATTTGCATCATGTAGGCCTCTATATCACCTCCTCTCCTTCCTCCACCTCCCCCCACACCCTCTGCAGGGTCCCTTTTCCCCCAGCCCTAGAAAAAACTCTCTCACAGCAGAGAGTTTGCTCCTGGAAAGGTTGCTTCAATTGAGTCAAGTTATAGTGTAAATAACCACGAAACAGCATTCCCAAAATGAGAAAAGTAATTAGATTACTCCACTACTGAAAAAATAACATAGTTATTTGCTAACGCTGCTATTTGCTAATGCTGTTACTCCCAACAACGTGTTTTTCTTCTTCTCTGGAATAATGAGCTTAGCCTTATCTTGGGTGAAAAGAAAGAAGCAGGACAGCAAGATAACATTTTAGTCATTTATGTGGAATCACAGTTTCCTCTTTCTGAAGAAATCGTCAAAAAGGGGAACACAAGGACATTACTATGCAATAAGGAGTAATCTGACATTTTGAGGGGGAAATGATAAAAACACTTATTTTGATGATTGTGTTCTTATTAGGGCCATAGGTCTACTATTTAAGCCATCTGGGGGGGGGGGGGAACTATATGTAAAGAAATAGTGCTTTGAGCATTTAAAAAAATACATAGCAAGAAAAACTCTCGTGGTGTAAGGAGCAGCAAGGAGAAGAGGAGTTCACAAACCTTTCAATTTTCTAACCTTAATTTATCACAACAGGTTGCTTTAAGATGTTTTCAGGCGACAAAGTACACCTTCAAACCTCATCTCTGCAGTCAGTTCATCAGAATTATGAGCCAACTTTAATTTAGCTCTGACTTGTTGAGAGACCCGCTGACAGGCGAGCCTGGCATGGGAGACCAGCCCCACTGCTGCTGCGTGCTGCCGGCCAGACTGGATCTGTTTTCTGCAGCTTAAAAGTCACTATAAAGCATTTACTCAGTGGGGGATATCTGCACATGACAGATATCAACTGTGAAATTTTTGGCTGGATGAGTTTGGCGATTGAGTTAAATATAAACTGTTTCACCAGTGTGTGTGTGGTACTGACTCATTTGACTCTGTATCTTTTAATAATTGGGAACTTTTCTGCAACATGGCACTCCTGGACAGTTTTTTTTCTCTAGTAAATTCACTAAATTATGTAGTTGAGTAATAATTATAAGACATCCATCCATCCATCCATTTTCTTGCCCGCTTAATCCCTCATGGGGTCGCGGAATTATAAAACAGATTTTTAAAATAAATATAAAGCATTAACTCTGGATCAAATGTGCCAACAGTAGGTCATACAATAGCCTCTGACTTACCTTTGTTTTATTATTGGCTTGATCATAGCAGACATTGGTCTAAAAGGTTTGTCGCATTATGTTTTTCATCTCCATAATTCTGAAATGACAAAGATTTTATTATTACTACATACTGTGTATTATGATGTGAGATAGAGGCCTATGTGACACAACAACAGCAAAAGACTACAACGCAGGACAGCCTTGATCATTCAAAGACAGCGTAGAAAGCTAAAAGTTTAGGCGCTATATTACGTTTGCTCAAGTCAAAAGCAAAAATGTGTAGAATGGATAGATAAATAAGTGAATGGTGCTTAGTAGTTAGTCTGGAGTGTTGTTTGGGTTTTTGATGAATGGTCAGAAGTAGGCTAAAGCAGATACTTTTTGGTTGTTTGTTTTAAGCCTTGTTTACAACTGGGGGCCTTGGTTTTGCACTTTACTTCTTCAGTGGCAGCTGTTATTACTATCATAATCACAAAAAACTTAAAGTACGTTCTACCTGGCTGTTGTCTGGAATGGTGAGACCCCTATTTAATTTTACTGTGTTTTTTTATTTTGTTGTATTGCTTGAAAAGCCTTTTTTAGTGTATCTAATTATAATGTTTTTAATCCATCTGATTTTGTTTTATTGTTTTTTATTACGAACATTGACCATGATAATAATCATATCTACATAAATGTATTGCAATTCTAACTCTTGACTCACACACACACTAAAATGGTATAGATTAGTGGACAATGTTGTCAGATATTTAGTTAATTTACTAAATTACATGCATTTTATATTTGATAATTGAACTCAGTAGCATTCAAAGTTCCAATAACAGGGAAGTCATCCAAATTCATTGACATTTTAGATAGTAAAAAAGTAACTATGCGGTTACTTTTCCTAGTAAGTAGTTACTTTGATAGAGCAGTAACTGAGTTAGCAACTCAGTTGCACATGAATGGAAACAAAAAAAAAGAGATTGTCCCGTGAGTATGTAGAATAAAAGAAGTCCCTAAAATACGTCTCTGACTGTTCCATGTGTCATGGTGTCCATGCCATTTAATGTCCTTCACCTGGACCTCCAAATCCTCTTAAGGGAAACCTTGTGATTGAACCACTGATTGATTGCTGTTGCCAGTTTCCTGATGGTAGCATTATGGTCAATGAGGTTGTGTCAAACTTCTCCAAGAAACCACATTTAAACCACTTTCATTTCTTGAAAAAGAAATTTGACACAAACAAGGATTTCATTGATCAATGGCTTAAAGGACACAGTCTAGGTAACTTTTCCCTCTAGTGTGTCGTTTTTATGCTGTTCAATGCTGGGGGGATTTTGTCCTCTGTTGATAAAATATATTGTTGAAAGTGAGGAATTTATCATATCAGAAGAATGTGAGCTCCTCAGGGGAGTGCTTAAGTGTTCAGAGACACTAAATAAAGCAACTGATGACAAAATAATCCACTCAGTGTTTTACTGCTTTGGAGTTTTTAGGGATTGAAATCTTCTGTTTGTGTCCGTCGACACTGAGGTCTGTGAGGTTACGTCATATTTCTTGTTCTGCATTTGTTAGGCTACATAATTAAGCTTATCAGGCTGATTTTTGCAGAAAATGTGAAACTTAGCTGTGCTTCATAGCAGAAATAAGGTGAAATTTGACTGTAACAGCTGAAAATTAATGCAGTTGACTTCATGCAACATAAGATAAGAAATACCTTCACTGTCCTACAATGGGGAAATCGGGCGTGACAGTGGCAAAAACACATAGATGGAGTTACACACTAGATCAATGATGAAAAACAAGCTAACCGAAAGCTCTTAAGCAACAGAAAGATAACTTATTAGAAAAGGCAAAAAATAAAATAAATAAAGTATTTTTACTTTATTTATTTTATTATGACATGCCCTCTGGGCCCACCTGCATTGGGCCCAGAGGGCATGCCAGGACAGATCTGATTGCACAAACAGAGCTGGCCCTCCTAACGAGCTTATCCAGCCGCTTCCTCTCAGCTACAGATCAGCTGCTGCTCCAACAAACCACACCGTAGAAGATGGCTGATGCCACCAGAGACTAAAAAAGGTCTTCAGGACTTGTTGTGATTTTCCAAAAATCTGTTAGCAGTCAGTTTTGTGTAGAATCTAAATTAGCTTGCAAATTGGCTAACGGTGATCCAATTATTCAGAAAGTATTTCCAAAGACATAAAATTGCTCTGAAAACTGAGGATCACGCGGTATATAACTGTAAGATTTTCTTTTCTTATGTTCTGTTCTGGTCATGTACAGCAGTTTGAATTGTCATGTTACCGAAATGTGCTATACAAACAAACTTGCCTTACCTTGCCTTGAAATAAACTGACGTAGCTTTCACAATTTAATTTGAGAAGCTGGATTCACATGTAGAAGAGAGTCAGAGGCTTCAAAGTGCAATAGTAAAGTAAACATAAAACAAGTAGTTGACTCTTATGTTATCTGTAAAGTTGCTAACCCTTAACAAAGTGTTCTGCTTCTGTAGCACCACAAAAAGAGTTACAGTGAATATTACTTGTTCAACACATCAACCAGCAAACTTAAACTTGTTTTAGCTTTCTGTTTGCACTCATGAGCAGTTGCTTCTAAGAGTTTGTCTCGCCAAGCGTGTTTCTCCTTGGCCTGAATATCTGGTCATCAATACTGAAAAAAGTCTCTCCACTAGAGCTCTTCAAGGGAGTGCAGTGTTGTACTTAAGGAAGAGCTCTTTCTTAGTAACTGGGATGATCGTAATCCTAGATTCTTGTATTACCCTGGGGCTTAGATACAGAGAGGAAGTGTGATTAGTGAATTGGAAACCAGGGGCCTCGTGTACAAAAGAGTGTGCAGCTCTCATACTAAATGTTGGCAGTAGGGAAAAATCCTGAAACTTGGGTGACATCAGTGACTCATTAAAGAAACTGGCTGAAAATTTAAAGTTTGTCTGTTCATACCCGTTTTATTCTCCAATGTTTATTAAATTCAAACTTCGCTGTCTGGCTGCTGCATTGGTCAACTATGGGTTACTACTTTGGCACAAATTTGAAATTGAGTGATTGAGCAAATTAGTTTGGAACAAGCTATTGATGAATTCACCCTGAAGTTCTCTGCAGACGGGCATATCTGAGCTTGCCCGGGCAGGAAGTTTGGAGTCCCAGTTGGCAGCGGGATCCAGTGAGAGGAGCTGGAGGGACAATGAGAAAAAGCTCAATGTCTGAATGAAAAGAGAAAGACAAAGAGCTGCATACTACGATTGGTGCCTCTGACCCAACGTCTCTGGAAGCAACGTCTGCAGTTTTAACCATTAACACAGGCCATTCACACACTGATCTTTGTGGTAGGAAGTAGGAAGTTCTGCTTTCTATTTTAACTTGCATTTAATTGACCCGTCACCTTTTTTTCCCCAAAAAGGACCACAGAAACTCGTCAGACAAGCTTGAAGTTCTGACTTATCTGGAGGTTTCTGTGGTGGTAGGAATCTGCTGAGATTAGCATAAGGGACAGTAACAACAACCTGAACTAACTCCTCATGTTCGTCAACACGCTCTGTGTGGATCATCTGTTACATTTAACCCATCACGTCCACTCCTGAAAAAATGAAACAATTAATTTAAAAATAAAAGCGTTCCTGACCTCGTGGTTACCCCTGTTGTGATTTTTTTGTGTAGGTGAGGTCCCTCTTATCAGTTCAATCAGTTATTAATCTGATACAGGCAAAGAGACTCCAGTGTGGGAAAGCGAGTCCTCAGGAAACCTGGGTCAGGCAGTGCACACAAGCATTAGTAACCAAATTAGCAAGGGAAGGGTGAGAACAGGTCCAAAGGAGAAATGGGCAACATGACGCAAAACCACTAGGGAAGAGACAAGACGTTCTGGCAGGGAGTGGAAGAATGAGGCAGGTATAAACAGGTGGAGTGACAGGTGAGCTGAGTTGACTAATTAGCTGCAGCAACAGGTGAAACTAATTATGGCGAGTGGTAGCTGGAAGGTGACTGAAATGAGTACGGAGCAGAACTGATCAGTCCAAAACAGTCCAGAAACATTAGCAAACACCCAAATCATGACAGAGCCAATAATAATTATTGACAGAGTCAATAATTCAACCTATGAAAATAGAAATGAACAAAATTGGGAATGAATACATACGAGTTGCCTGAATAAAACCTTTTTTTTTATATAAATAATTTGTTAAACACTCGGAGAGCTGAAAATGACCACACAGCCCAGGACTATCCTGCATTGGATTGCAAGATTTATCCTTTTCTGCGTTTAAACTGTAAAATCTACCAACTGAAAGTTTGGAAATATTGTGTCAATTCACAGATATTATCTTTTACAAACTGAAATCTGTTTGTTTGTTTGCTTGTTTTCCTCCCTTTGCTGTATGTCTGTACAACACCATGAATGTGTTAAAACACATTAATTTGAAGATGGCTCCTCCCCAGTCAGTTTTTCCTCAGAATGCCCTGGAGTCTCGTTTCCTTTTATGGACATGTTGCAAAAAGGAAAGAAAAAAAGCGGAAGGGATTTCTCAATGAAGTGATTCATGAAAACCAACCCACGCATAAATTGTTCTTGTCTCTTGTCTCTTTCACAGCTGTGGGCGAAAAATAATTACGTGGGCACACATGTTAAGCTCTGTAGCCATCTGGTAATATACCCGTCAGGCATGATTTTTTTTCTATTGTTATTTTTCTGTTCAAAGCAAACTCTTAAGATTGGCTTTGATATTAGCAAACTTTTCTTTTGCACATTTTGCATTTAGAAATGAAGAGGCAAACAGAAAGATAAAGAAACAAAACTTCTTTGGGACAAATACCAAAATAGTTGTTAATTAAAATAAATGGTTGCAAAAAAGCTCACTTCTTGTGGCCCTTTCCCTTTTAGTATGATTTTTTTTTGTTTAAACATTAAATTTGATTAAAGTTCAATTTAATTTCTGGAGCACCAATACTCAAGTACATACAACTGTCTAAAGGTCGGACTAACAACACTGTTGTTGCAAGGTATTTACACCTAATGTAATGACTAAAATGAACTGCTCTTTTTAAACAGCAGAGAGCAAATTATTTCTACTATTATTAAAAACATTAATTAGTACGTTTATGGTAACATTTAGCAGTACCTGAGATCAGATCAGAGTCTCGATCACAGCAGTTTTAAATGATCGGTGTTGGACGTTGCAAAGAAAAATTAACTTAACTTGTTTGTTGGCCTTCTGTTTTATATTTTGGATGTGTGGCCGCAAAGACAGTTTGAAACTATCACAACCTGTTTTCATGTGCGTGGGCGTGTATTAGGCTGCAACTGACCGCTGGCTAATGCCTATTTTTAAATGGCTTGGATTTGTGTGTGAAATAAAAAATAAAACCAGATCAAGACATCCATCCATCCATTTATTTTCTAACACGTCTATCCCTTGTGGGGTCGCGAGGGGTGCTGGTGCCTATCTCCAGCTGTCAATGGGCGAGAGGCGGGGTACACCCTGGACAGGTCGCCTATCGCAGGGCAAGATCAAGACATCCTTGATAATGTTAAACAATGCACACTTATTGTTCCTTTAGTTTTTAAACATAGACTTAAGAAAAAATAGACACCCACTTCTAGTAGTTTCTGTAGTTTCCTCCTGTGGAAATATTTCTAACCATGGGTATAAGCAAGCATTTTTTCGGCGTGGAGAATATGTGGCAGTCTCATTTCAGCCAGCTGACCAGCAGTGTGCATTAAGAAGTAGCTCCATGTGGCCGGAAAAACTCGGCTCACTTCAGAACTTTCTCTAGTACCTCATTGGAAAGCTTTTTATGCTGTAGAAACAGTATGATAGCATTTTTCTTTAAATTGTAACGTTCTAAAACCTCTGTATACATTGCTACCAAACACCCGTCTATGTCTAAAAGTGAATCACATGCCCTCAGCAGCAAGAGGAGTCACAGTGATGTCACCAGCTGGAATGGGAAGGTGTCCTGTCTTAGACCCTGCCCCGGGGAATTTAACTGGAAGGTGTCAATAAACGTATTATATATAACTATATAAATAAACATTTATGTAACTTTTCACATGGAACAACTATGTTGTTTTATTGATACAAAATACAGAATAATGACTGAAACAGTGACATACGTGTGCATCAGTCACCAGAAAATCGTGAGTTTATTGTGCACACAGGTTAGCATAAGCTTTAGCTCATACCTTGCAGACATCTTAGAAACTAATCAGCATTGCATCAAAATCATTGTATATAAAACCTATTAACTTCAAACACCTAAAGACAATTGAACATGAACTTCTCCTGAAGAGACTTGAAAATGTTTTTTGAAAAAAAAAACCCTGAACATTTCTATTCTATTTTTGCACAAACCTTAAATGCAAATAATAATGAAAAACCTCTGTGTAAAATAATGTATA
Source organism: Fundulus diaphanus (assembly GCA_037039145.1). Classification (NCBI taxonomy): domain Eukaryota; kingdom Metazoa; phylum Chordata; class Actinopteri; order Cyprinodontiformes; family Fundulidae; genus Fundulus; species Fundulus diaphanus. The sequence continues at coordinate 21,085,538 of CM073131.1, forward strand.
GACATAATCAAACATCAAATATGTTTTTTCTCTGCCTCTCTATGGTGAAAATATATCAAACTGATTGATTTGCAGCATCTTTCCAGGTTTGTTGTGAGTAAGGATCCCTTCTGCACCACCCTGTTTGGGTCTAATGGTTGCGTTTCCCAGATGTATAAAGTCTCTTTATTAGTCTGTCCTTCCAATTAGTGTTGTGTTTTTGTTAAACCATGTTCTATAATCTATTCTAACAGTCCATCTATCACCACTATCCCAAAGTGTGGTCTTTACCGCCTCCAAAAGCACCATTTAGTAACCTACAGCCCTCTCTGCTGGTTGTCTGGGGTCAATACATTACATTTTTGCAAGTTATTGGAACAACGTCACTTACTCTTTAAATATGTGAACAACACTAATGCAATACCTTTCACAGGACCAGCCATTTACTCAATGGTCCATAGTCACTGTGAAATGCTATTTCAGTCTTTTACATCCACAGGATAAATATATGATGTTGTATTCTGTTTTACTTCTGGTAGGAGAACCAAATAATGTGCTCTGAGTTGGGAACCCTGGGAAATCTCATATGATTGGCTCAGGAACCAAGAAGTAAATACGGGCGACACTCTGAACTGATGCAGTTCCCGTAACTTTAGGTTTGAAAGGAGAAAAACTTGATTCAGACATTGTTGATGGAGAGGACAGATAGTTTATACGGAATGTTACTTCCATTCTGGGTGAGAAATGAGAATGGTTTAAGCTGATTTTATGGTAAATATCTTACTTATAGCTCCTTTAATTTACACAGGCGTCTTGGCACCCACTGGTCCCCTCAGGCTCACCCTTTGACACCGGCTCTGTCATTACTGTGTTATCATTGATAGTAGCAGAACTTTTGATCATTTTACTTTCACAAATCCTTATATTTACTTCCTTACCAACACAGAAAATCTGCCATTAAAATCACAACAAACTTAAAAATAACATTTTGGCTCAAAAATTATTTAATGACTGATTATATAGAAACAGAGTTTGACATCAATTTCCTGTTGAGGTAGTTTTGCAAGTATTTCTGCAATTATATGAATAGTGGATGTCACCCATTTGAAGTACCATGAACAAATAGTCAAATAATAATTGCTGTTAGTGTTTCATAATAAGGTGATTATCCTAGAAGAATCCCTTAGGTTTTAACAGAAACACCACAAAGATAATAATTGAATCAAAGTTAGCAACGTTTGACTTTTTGTCTTATAAACTTGTCATCTTGTACCTGAGTTCTCATCAGTTTGAGAAGTTGGTGTTTTTGAGCTCCACTCTTCATTGTCCCCTATGCTGAAAATTGACCCATGAATCCCTAACAGTCACTTCTGATTTTCCAGAACTCGATTCTAATGTCAAACTCAAATATGGCCATATGATAAGATAAGACTTCATTTATCCCCCAAGGGGGGAAATTGAATTGTCAGAGCAGCAGACAGTGCAAAAGGTCCGCGTCTAGGAAGATATAGGCTATGATAATAATGATATGAAATGGTGCAAGCAAATAGTGCAATACAGCACACTCCACATTTAGTGGCCCTGGTAAAGATGTGGAAATGGCGTCAATCTTTCACTGTACTAGTGTAATTTTACTGTTTAAAAAATCAGAGGACTTCTGCTTTCAGTTTGTGAAGATTTATTGTGTAAGTGTAGCCTTTTGTAATATATATATATATATATATATATATATATATATATATATATATATATATATATATATATATATATATATTGCACATCATTAATAGGGGTGCCAATAACTGTGGGGGATGCTGTCAACTTCTACATCTACTGTCCATCCTCAGTCGAGTTATAAATCTGTTTCTGGGATGCAGCGGTTTTTAATCTCAGTGCGACATCTAGTGGTTTGATGTGGTAGCACAACATGCCAGATATACAAAGTGTTCTGTATTCGGTTTCAGTTTTAGTTATATTTATAATATATAATTTATAATATTTTGTGAAATAACATCACACAAAACGGAGCAAATTTGTGACAACCTAGTTTAAATGTTTGTTTTGTTTTTTACAAGATAACCAGCTGTTCCTCCAGTGAATGTTATAGCATTGAGATCATCATTAAAACATTCTTATATATATTGCTTCTCAGGAGGAAAAGCTATCAGACTTTCTGAAAAGTCTTAAACAAAATAAAAAACAAATAAAATAAAAATAAGGTGTTTTTCTACAAAGCAATCATTTTACCAAATGAAATCAAACTATATGAAATAATTGAAAATTAGATCTTAATTAAGGGTAAGTATTTAATGGCTCTAAGTATGTGGTTTACGTGGCTCATGGTTTCATTCGCACAACAAGACGCACATAATAGTCGTTGTGAAAGCTGGGAGTGTCTAAATGAAAGTGAAACTCAACCAAGATGTTTCGTGCGAACAGTAATCGAGAGTGAAGCTCTGGGACATTTGGGTCACTAAAAGTTACTTTCAGAAGCTCTGATGATTCAGTAAAGTACATAATGTCAGCAGTCATTGTTCTCTAAAACCAAGAGAGAGACAAATCCTCAGCAGGACAGCAGACTCGGGGGGAGGGACTGAAAAGCCGCGAACCGGACTTGGTAAGCTGTATTTAAAAAAAAAGAGAAAAGAAAATTGCTGCCCCTGTTTTCAGTACGGAAACAATGAATGGTTGGGTCACAGTGCTGGCACTTTTAACAGGCTAATCAGTGTTTGCAAAGCCAAGCAAGCCATCTCGGACAAAGAGAAGTAGGAACAGTGTTCTTCTGAAGCAAATGTCTCACTTGTACAACATGTAAGAACTCAGTTAGTGAAACTAAAGGTAACTGTGTTGAGGTGCAACACACGAGGTGAAGCCGTAGTAGCCGAGACGTTTTCACAACTTAAGTTTTGCAACAAAATACTGATTTACAGAGCAAATGTCAGAGTTTTAATACTTGATGACATATGCTTTCTTCCAGATATTTGAAAACCAGGGAAGTACTACAATATTTGGCAAAATATTAGTAAGCAGTGATGTGCTGAAAATTCTTGAGTTGTTTAGATGTGCTAACATTTATTAAATTAAAATTCATTCAAATCATCCACAGAAAACATTATTTGATTTTTTTTTTTTTTTTTTTTTACAAATTATTTAAAAAATGTTCTGTGCACATCAATAGCTTTGCCATGACACTGCTAATTGAACTAGGGTGCATCTTGTTACCACTGGTCATCATCGTTTAGATGTTTCTACAACTTGTTTGGAGTCCACCTGCTGTGAATTCTGCTGATTGAGCATGCGTTGGAGACAAACACGTGTCTTTATGGATCCCACAGTTGACAGTTCATTGTAGAAACTAGGCACCAAAGGGGAAGGCATTGTCTGGAGACCTCTGACAGTATTGTGTCAAAGAACGTATATAGGAAATGCTACAAAAACATTTTGGTTGAATTGACATTTTTGAAAAGCTCAATGATCCCGATTATTTGGCAATTGGAAGATGTTTGTAACTACCAGGGCCCAGCATCGCCCTGGCTGTCCAAGCAAACTGAATAAGCAGGGAAGACAGGATTTGGTCAGAAAGGTCTGGACTCTGTGGTGGCCAATCCATGTGTGAAAATTACATTTCATGCTCCCTGAACCACTCTTTCACAATCTGCATCCAAAGGATCCTGGCATTGTGGTCTTGGAATATGCCCATGCCATAAGGGAAGAAAAAATCCATTGATGGAATAACCTGGTCAGTTACTATATTCATGTAGTCAGCTGACCTCATCCTTTGAGCTCATACCATTGCTGAACCCAGAACTGACCAACTGCAGCAACCCCAGATCATAGCACTGCCCCCACCGGCTCAAACATTAGGTGCTAGGCATGATGGCTGCATCACTTCACCTGCCTCTCTTCTTACCCTGATGCGCCACCAATCTGGAACAGGGTAAATATGGACTCATCAGACCACATGACCTTCTAGTCCTCTAGAGTCCAATCTTTGTGCTCTAGCAAACTTTATCCCTTTTTATCCCGGTTAGCCGTATACATTTGTGGTTTTCTTACATCTACACAGCTGTTCAGTTCCAATCTCTTGAGTTCCCTTCACATTGTGCATGTGGAAATGCTCTTATTTTGACAATTGAACATACCCTGATTTCTACTGTTGTTTTACTTTGATTTGATTGGGTCAACCATTCAATCACGATCATTCAGAATTTTCTTTCCTGATCACATTTCTTCCCCATAGACAATGATTCCCAACTTTTCTTCCAGTTTTTATTAACGTGTTGGTTAGTTCTCAACCCAATCATTGTAGTTTCTGTAATCTCCTTAGTTGTTTTCTCTGCTCGATGCATGTCAGTGATTTGACGCTTCATAAACAGACTAACATATCTGATGCAATGAAAAGCTACTCACTGCATCGGCTGGGGTTAAATAACTTGTTACCAGCTGAAGTTCAATTCAATTCAATTTTATTTATATAGCGCCAAATCATGAAACATGTCATCTCAAAGCACTTTACAAGTTGCTCTGAAAGATGATCCCCCATGCAATAACTATCCAAAAGGAGGCCCGTACCTATTTGCTTAGATAAATCCAGGTGGCGACTTTTTTTTTCTTTTGGCCAGGCAGGGTATAAAGAACATGAATACTTATGCACATGCAGGTATTTATTTTTATTTTCGGGAAAAATTGTAGTGAAAATAAATTTAATCCATTTAGAATACCGCTGTTTTATTTATATATATATATATATATATATATATATATATATATATATAAAGCAAGATAGTCTTCCACTGAAAGTTGGGAGTCCTATAGGTGTTTTTAATATGCAATTTTCTTTCATAAAATGTAAATAAAAACAGATTTCGTTTTAAAATAGATACCCTTTTTACATTGTATAATCATCCTTTGAGAGCTTTCTTTTATGTCGTATCAAAAATAAAGTTAAATCCAAGTTAAATCTAAACCTTCCTGGGGTATGAATAGTTTTCGACCTAACTAAGTGAAACAGATGATTGTAAATTTTTGTTTTTGTTTAATTTTTAGAAGGACCTCCGTCAGAGGGAGGAGCAGTTCCAACTAGCGATGGACGAGTTCACTAAAATACATAGTCTGCTTCACCCTAAAGGAAACAGCTTAAGAAAGACGGATACAGCCGTCTTGAAATGTCCTGACGGGGCGGAGCACATAGGACCTGCCACACCTCATGGACTGATTACAAAAGAGCTAGAGAGGAGAATTAAGCTCCCTCAGGATTTAATAACCTTTATTAAATCCAGCAATGCTGTTGGTAAGTACCAGGCACTCTTCCAGCAGCGCTTCACAAATCCTGTGTTCATGAAGGTTGAGTTGGACTTCGCTCTGTTTAGTATGTACCCTCATGACCTGGATGAAGCTCAAGCAGCAGTGGTGGGGGACCTAAGTGTGGAGATCGAGAAGCTCCAAGGTGCCGCTACTGTACCTCCAGATGCAGACAGAATAAAAGAAACCCTCATAAAAGCCAAGAAGGAGTTAAACCGTGATGAGCTCAGGGTGGACTTCAGCTTCATTCCTGGGCAAAGTGCAACCACATTGGCCAAAGTGCGCCTGGTGGGCTACACCGAACACGTGAAGAAGCTCAGAGATGTTCTTCAGGATTACTTGTTAAATCAGGTTTCTACTAAAGAAGTGCTGAACCTGGAGCATCCTGAAATGGTTGACTGCTTTGATAAAATCCTGGAACTGATTAGCTTTAAGCAAACAAAGGTTACGTTGAAAGCTTCCCTTCTTCTAAACCCGTGTGTAGCTATCTCTGGTCCCCGCTGCCATGTCCAGGAGGCCCACAAGGCTCTTAGGTCCGGGCTAGGCAGTCTGACGTTAAAAAAGGTGATTTTAGATGGTCCAGGAGCTCTGCGTTACTTCCAGGCAGAAGGTAAAGTGAGCAAGGAGCTGGTTGAGAGCTCCTGTCAGGTTCTTATCAAGGAACGACAAGGTAAGCACCATCAACAGGAGTATGATTTGTCTTCTTTTTGGATCGTTTAACTGTATCTTAACTATTCATCCTTAACTTAATTTGCAGTGTCAGTTCCAAGACGATTTACTACTTCAGCTGCAAGCCTTCTTCACACCAGTAACACCAATCAGCAGTCCTCTTTCCTGTTTGTGGGTCTTCAAAGAAAGCAAGTCGATGAGGCCATAACAAATATTAAGAATCTGTACCAAGCTCACAGCTCCACAAAAACCTTCACTTACCACGATCTGGTAGACCTCACCCAGGACGACATGAAGGGTTTGATGAACCTCGTAGAGACTCATGGTCTGTATGTACATGAAGACCCTTCCTGCCAGGGAGGCTTGACGGTGAGCGGGTTGAAAGCTGGGGTCAACCAGGTGGAGCAGATGCTCCGAACCATCACTCCTCTTAGGAGAGAAATGAGAGTCAAAGAAGAAGAAAATCTTTACTCGTCTGTAGCTTGGTGTATCCTGGGACAAAATGGCAGCTGGGAGAGGGTCCCTAAAACAGCCAATTACGATCTGGAAAAGCACAACATCACAAAAGGCATAGTGGATGCACTGGGGCTCACATGGCGTGTGAATTTACTAAAGATGGAGGCCAGAACAGATTTATACAGACAGAAGGCCAAATTGAAACGACTTGAAAATTTGCCAGGTAAGAGAGGCCAATTTTCTAAATAATTTGTGTTGGTTTGATTGCTGGCTTGCTTAAGGTTTCTGGAAATCCCATTAGGTTTAATCCCAAACCTTGACAGAGATAACGCCTTTTAGCCAGTAGACTGGCGCTGTTACCACCATCTGACTGTTGGATGTGTCTGCCTTATGTTTCAGTGAAGGATGAAGATATGCAGTTTAAAGTAAATTACACTCCAGCATAGCCTTTCTCTGAATCGCATATTGTAGTGTAGGTAAAGGCTGGTTCATAGGATAATTAGCCCGATTTTATTTTCCCCGATCTTTCCCTTCTGACAGGCCCCGACTATCGCCATGGTTCGTAAGATAATCTTAAGAGATGTTCCTGCCATGTTAAGAGTGATCAGGTCCACTCGGTAGAACGTCGGGGCTGCACCGACCTCAAATTGAGGATATTCAACATGTTGGATTGTCTTGCCCCGATATCCTAGCATGTGTGGTGTTCCCAGAGGACAAACGACCACACAGTCTGTTGAATGTTACGTGTAGCCAATCAGAAATTGAGGTGAGGGAAACCCAGAGAAAAACAAAGCCCCCGTTCGTGCTTTCTCCACCCCTTTAACCAACGGCTTTTCTTTTTGTAGTGTTTTTTCTCTTGTAAAAACAAACAAACTATCGCCATTGTTCTTCCTCATTGTTCATGTTGCTTTACTCTACACTCATGTTTAATCTTGAGACGTTTTGCAAGATGTCGCGTCTAACCTTTGAATGATCATGAGTGAAATCTGTTCGTGTGTGGTGTGTTGTGCTTGCCGTCTAACCCAACACCAAACATTGTACGAGAAAACCTGTTTTATCAACGATTTATTTAATCTATATGTGTGGTCTCAGGCTTTGAAAATCATCCAACCATTTTAAAATCTTGCTATGTGAACCAACCTTAAGGTTTTCCGGTGTAAGTGAGGCTGCCCTTAATTTTTTGGAGATACTGAAATATTACAAAGCATGAACGTCACATTAACTCATGCCATATATGCCTCTAAAGATGCACCACTATACCAGCAGGTACCCAATAATAACTTTACTTGATCTTATGTTGAGCTACTTGCTCTGTCTGTACAGATGAAGATTCACTCACCCTTGCATGCCGAATGGTCGGAGTGGCCGTTATGGCCAGGGAGTCAGATTAATTTGCAGAGGGATTTAGCTAACAATTATTGGACCACTCTGGGACCATCGTAGATTGTATGTACAGTAGATCACTAAACTCACCACAAGAGGAGAAGCTCATCATTAGAAATGAAAATAGAAATAAAAAATAGTGAGACAGTGAAAAAGTTTGTTCTGATTCTCTAGCAGACGGTACATTTTACACTGTTCATCCCAGTATACACACGTTGTGGAAAACAGGGGCACATCTTAACATGCTCCAAATATGCGACAGAACGTTGATGATGATGCTTCACAAAATTTGCCTAAAGATTCAACATTTGGACTTAAAGTAAAATGTGTTTTTTTAGATATGTTAAGACACATAGCAAAATAAGAAAATTATAGTAGCTTATAAAAGGCCTAAAAGTTACACAGAATGCTTTTTTCCCCTATTATCCAGCTGCCAGATAATTCTGTGCTTTTAACATTGAGTTTAAAAGAACCATGTTTTTATTGTAGTCACACAATCTAAATAAAATTTCACAGTACACCCTCTAACACTACTGTAATGCAAGATCAGGCAAGGCAGTATCTGTGCTTATCTCTAGAGCGCCTCATGCCATCTCCAGACGTCGTGCATTTTAAATCACTTTCATCTGACCTGGATAGCGGTCATGTTCATAAACTGTATGGACTTACAAACAAATAAAAAAATAAATTCTCAAAGGTGTATTCGCTTTGCTATGATTAAAAAGTAAGGATGCAAGCCATATTACCGCACCTGATTTAGAGATGTGACATGTTAGAGGCCAAATATGTATTATTTTCACCAAATGTCTGGCTGGTTTTACCTAAGATAGGTCAGCCGTTAAATTTATTACCTGTATTTTTCAAGTTCTCTGCACATCTTTATGTGTTTTAATGTGGTACTAATTTATTCCAATTTCAACTGTGACACTTTGTTAGACTTCACTTTCCCCCTGTACTGGGACAGCATGTCTAGTAATGAAGATTTGAAAGAAGTGCTATTGGATCCTTCGTCTGCAGAATACCGGACCGTCCAGCAGCAGTTCAGCAGAACTGCCAAGAACACCATCATGAAGGTGGGGGGCTTTCACTTAGTTGCTTTCTTCTTTTAGTCTCAAAACATGTATATCACACATCACAAAGTCAATTAAAAATGCCTACTAGTTTTATGCGTTCATCACAGTATAAATCGGTAGAAACAGTATAAATCCAAACATAAGCAATGATTTTAACCAGCAGTATGAACAATATCTACCCTGTTTTCTTTTTCCATCCTGTCAGATTGAACGCTTACAGAACATTCACCTGCGCCGTGGGTACGAAATGCGGAAGAAAGAAATCTCTGAAAAGAACAAAAATGAAGGTGGAGCGGGCGAACGGCTCCTGTACCACGGAACAAGCCAGGAAAACCTTAAATCCATCAAAACCAAAGGGTTCAACAGGAGCCTTTCTGGCAAGCATGGTAATGAGCATCTATTTTCACCGTAACATTTCATGAGCCTGTCACTAGGATTAAAATAGGGCCAAAATAGATTTTAACAGCCTCCATTCATTTGTTGGAGAGTATGGAGATAGTATTGTATATAATAATATTGTTGATGCAAATTTCTGTTCCCTATATAAACGGGCCTGTTTATTAGTCTCTTTGTAGGTGGTTTTGTTGTGTGTTTTTTTAAAGGGTACCATGAAGGTAATCATTTCCTCTATTTTCTCTTTCACAGCGACTCTCTACGGTCATGGAACCTACTTTGCTGTAAATGCCAGCTACTCAGTGGGCTACGCACCTCCAGCAGCAGATGGTACTCAAACCATGTTCGTGGCCCGAGTCCTGACGGGCCTCTACACGCTGGGTCGCAGCGACATGAAGGTGCCTCCACCTCGCAGCAGCCAGCAGACCCATGACTGCTATGACACCTTGGTGGATCTAATGGACAGCCCCAACATGTTTGTTGTGTTCCATGATTACCAAGCTTACCCAGACTACCTCATTACCTTTCGTTAAGTAATCATTACATGCTCAGTACTCAGGATGTGGATCCTTAAACCCTATTCACCACTTTATATCTTGGCAGTTTTCTTCCTTCCTAAAACTGACTTGGGTTTCGTGCCAAGCCTGTTTCAGCTTAATCCTGCCTTGGAGGCGTACTGTACATGTTAGGAGAACTGAAGATTTCAAGTAGTTAGACCTGAGCACTGAAGGCGGGGCTGAGGCCAGAGAGCGTTCATGTTGATAGCTGCAGCAATACCTTTAACAAAGATTAAAGGCGTTATCTCACCGCAATAAACCTCATTCAGTGTCTTTTTGTATTTCTCAACTAAGAAAAGATTTTGACGTTAGCTAAACAGTCAGTGGACTGATTTTAAAGATAAATAGGCCAACGTATGACAGGGAAACAGAACTTACTTTAATCTTATCTAAGGTCTCCAATGAGGCGGGCACAGTGAAAGGAGTACAGCCTAGTGGTTGCTATGACGATGCTATGCCAAACGATAGCAATGAAGAGAACAACAGCCAGAAGGATTTGGCTTTTGGAGACAGACCTAGAGCAAATCAAAGGATGATAACACTATTGTCTGTACATATTAGTACAGAACGAGCCACAAGATTGTTATTTTATAAAATTAATTGTTTAAAATAATATTTTGTGTGATTTTATATAATTCATGTCATTAGTCTGTAACTGGTCTTGCTTGTAAATGAGTCCCCAGGCTCAGTGAGATTACCGGTCTAAACAAAAGTAAATAAAAATTGAGGTGACAGACGAGTGATTGAAGTAATGTGATTGAAATGTGTGTTGTTGTTTTTTTACATATTTTTTCTAAACATGAAAATTTAAGGCAGGGGTTCATTTTATTTATGTTATTTCGTTCATATTGTGGTGGAAAAAAATAATTGTATTGAATAGAAAAATATTGAATAACATAAAAAGTGGAGAAATGTAAAAAACAATACAGTACAGAGGAATTTCAATGTTATTTACAGATTCTAAAATGCTTTGAAGAATAAACATTTTAGAAAAATTAGGCAGTTTCCTACAATATATACATAAATACACACTCTAGACAAGATGAAGAGATATAAAAAAGGTCCAAAGTATATGCTTTATTGAGGATATCAGTATCCATAGTCTAAATGGCCATCCAGAAATATGCTTGTGTGATGCCATCTCCTCTCTGGCTTTTGATTGCCGCACGGAGCGCTCTCACTTTCCAGGCTTGTGCATAAAGACAGAGAAAGGGACGCGTTGATCTGCGGCAATGCAATTCAAAGTCCACCTCTTTGCACCATAATCCAGGGACCAGTTTACCTTTCAACACTCCTCTATTCTCCTCCCAGAGCTGAGGTGCTGCTTTTCAACCAAGTTAAATTTTCTCCACCTGTGAATAGATTAGTAAATGCGAGGTGGCATTGCAGTCACTTGATCTGTACCCATCAATTGTTATGTGTGGAAACCCTTGACTTTAATGGTCCCATGAACAGAAACAGGGACAATAATTTGATTCTGATCATGCCACAATGTGTTTTTTAATGAAAAGTATGCACAACTCTATATACATAAAAATTTACCACAAAGTCCATGTCACACCCTAACCTGACAACAGCCAGATGCATGTCTCGCTCCGCCTAGCTCCACTCACATACATCTGGGACACCGCCGGTAGAAAGTGATTTCTCCAACCAATTTTATGGTCTGGCCAATCAGGACGCAGGGCTGGAATTTCATAGATGTGACGTAGTGGAGACGCGACCATGACATGAGACTGTTTTGATAGCAATGGCAGCTCGTCGAGGAAGCAAGTGTTAACATTGATGATGCTATTTCTTCCGTGTTGTCCAATCTACCTAGTATTGTTTCATTAAAAGAACATCAGAGAACGGCTCTGAAGGCTTTTGTTGGTGGAAACCATGTTTTCGCCCTTCTCCCGACCGGATTTGGCAAGTTTTGTTTTCCGGGGCGCATCCGCTGCGGACGCGGACGCGCCCCGGAGCGGTTAGCGGTTAGCGCTAACCATGTTAGGAGGCCTTTAGTCCTCAACGCGGTCGGCCCGGGATCGACTCCGACCCGCGGCGCTTTGCCGCCTGTCTTCCCCCCTCTTCCTGTCAGCTCTCTGTCAATAAAACGCGTGGCACTAGAGCTGCAAACACATAAAAAAAAAAAAATTTTTTTTTTCCTGAGTCGCTATCATCAGCGTCACGGGTTAGCTTCGGTGTGAGTGGTTGAAATAGCACGTCGATAAAGATGACAGACAAGTGGCTTATCCAATCATATGCAAGGAGTTTTGATAAGGCCCAGCCTTCAGTAAAGGCAATTTCTATGGCGGTGTCCCAGATGTATGTGAGTGGAGCTAGGCGGAGCGACATACATCTGGCTGTTGTCAGGTTAGTCACACCCTACCCTCTTCTGTGATTAAAATATCACAGGGTTTTTATTTTTGATTGCCAACAAAGTTTTACTCCTATCTATCTATCTATCTATCTATCTATCTATCTATCTGTCTGTCTGTCTGTCTGTCTGTCTGTCTGTCTGTCTGTCTGTCTGTCTGTCTGTCTGTCTGTCTGTCTGTCTGTCTGTCTGTCTGTCTGTCTGTCTGTCTGTCTGTCTGTCTGTCTGTCTGTCTGTCTGTCTGTCTGTCTGTCTGTCGCAGCTTTGCATGGGAAGAGCCTGACTGTAACACGAAGCCACTTCTCAACCCATCCCATTTGAAGTTCTTCCTGGCAACAGCAGACTTTATGCAAGAGAAACAGTCCACACTGGAAGCAAAGTTCATTGCTTGCCATGATACATTATCATTACATTTATATTATGTATAATTCAGCTTGAGTTTTGGATGAGTGATCGAGAGTCAAATGATGGGTCAAAACAAACCTGTGCAACAGCTAAAGATGTGTGTTGCAAAAATATTTAAACTGAGAAAAAAGAAGCACTGTACTGTATGTTTTCTTAACAAGGAATTTGAAATATTGTAAGATTGTACAATCACAAGTGATTTCATTCCATAAGATGTTAGACGCTGAGTTTTTGCATTTGTAAACAATACGTAGTTATGATCAACAATTTTGTTGTTCTTTATTTAGATTTACATTGTAATGTTCAGTAAAACAAACCAGGAAGCTCCCTTCAAGCTGCGTAGTTACCGGATTGGGACTAGGTGTGTCAAGGTATCTCTATGTCATTGAGGGGAGGGGAATATAAGAGAAAGTGAAAGTAATGGTGTCTCAGTAAATGCCATTTGCATGGAAAATACAAACGTAGGAAGCCGTCTCTCAGTTGAGCGGTTGGTAAAATGTCTGAATATCCGTACCTGCTGTACTTTGAGGCCAGAGGTCTGACTGACAGAGAGAAGGAGAAGGTCAGGAGACACTTTCAGAAAAGAAGGGACTCTGGGGGAGGAGATTGTGGGGTGATTGAAAAGGTTGGAGATAACCTCTACAAAGTCTGCTTCAAGGAACAGACAGGTATGTGCTTTTGCAGCTTTTGCAGTTTTTAAACATAAGTGCATTTTTTTATTATGGTGTTTTCGCCTTGTAGACCAGGAAAGAGTTTTACAGAGGAAAACTCATACGATTAGTCTTCCTGACGGAGATCTACATCTGACTGTGAATCGAAGCAGTACGCCACAGACTCAGGAACAGCCATCAACAAGTCACTCACAAGTGAGTTCTAGTTAATTATGGAATAACCCTTATCTTGAATAATCAGGATCAAACACAAACAGGTCCTAGTGTTCTCAAGTAAACATAACAGTTTTACCCCAGAAGTTCAGATATGTCTGGAGTTTTTTTTTTCTTTGTTTCACTTTCAACTAATCAGACCAGTTTCCCTGATATTACTAACTTTGGTGGATTTGGAATGGAAAACCATGTTAGATAAGTAAAGTGTTATATAATGTTTATTTTTGTGACAAACATATTTCACAAAGACCAGGCACAGTACTTTTCAAAAAGTATTTACACATCTCATTTTGTAATGTTACAGCCATGAGCTTTAATATATTTTTGGTTGGATTTTATGCAATAGACCCATGAAAAATACATTATTGTTAAGTGGATAGAACATTATATTAGATTTTTCAGATTCTTAAAAAATAAACCTGACAAGTGTGACACACATTGGTATTCAGCCCCCCTTGAGTTAGTCCTTTATAGGTCCACCTTTCACAGCAAGTGAAAGTTTTTGGGTCTGTTTCTCTACCAGCATTGTAGAAGAGGCAACAATGTTTGCCCAGTTTTCATTGCATATGCCTGATGCTCAGTTGTGCAGAAACAGATGTCTGTCGGGAGTTTGGCTCAGCCATTCTAACGGTTAAATATATATGTGTGTGTGTGTGTGTGTTGATCTCTACCTGGGGGGGGGGATGCTAGCTCAAGTCCTTCTGAGCTAGCTTCCTTCCTGATCAGCATTTCATTTAGCTCTGCAGAGGCCTGTTGTTAACGAGCCGTTCATTTGATTAAGATGTGTTGGATGAAGGGATGCGTCTCAAAATTGTAAGATAGCAGCTCTCTCTGGTCCATTGTAGCTCTGGATGTCAGCCTAAGGTTGTCGTCTTGCTGGACTTTGAACGACTACACCGGTCTCATCTTTTTCAGCCTCTAATAGGATTTAAATAGCTCCATTGTCAACTCTGAAAACCTTCTCTTTCCCTGCTGAAGAAAACCACCCCCAGAGCATGATGCTCTCACTCAGGCTTAGTCCACACATAGCCGGGTATCTGGGAAAACAGATACATTTTTATGCAGTTAGGCTTTTCATCCACACGTAAACGGCATTTTACATCCCTAAAAACAAATGTTTCTGAAAACTCTGGCCAAAGTGGAGATTTCTAAATACTCAGTTTTTGAGCCTGCACGTGTAAGACGTAGTTTTAGGGTCCGCTGCATCACGGCGCTTATGTCACATGTGCGGCCATTGTTATAGACTTGGCCAAACAGTGGAGTAAAAAATGTATGCCTTCAGAGAGGTCCTGATTTCTACACTGGTAAAATTTAATGAAAGTAATTAACTGTCAACAATATGTGTATAATCAATGTTTAACTGAACAAATTCACTAACCTAAGGCATCTCAGCTGCTTCTGGAGTCCCACAGGCCAAAAAAGCCCGGTAGGACTCTTCTTCAGCTTGACGGCTTTCCTCATCGCTGCTGTCCACCAGCGTGTTCGAGGGTTGCCGCCGCGACATGCACCGACAACCTTGCGGCCACAGCTCCGACTAGCCGCCTCAACAATAGAGGCACGGAACATGGTCCATTCAGACTCAATGTCCCCCGCCTCCCTCGGGACGTGTTCAAAGTTCTCCCGGAGGTGAGAGTTAAAGCTCCATCTCACAGGGGACTCTGCCAGATGTTCCCAGCAAACCCTCACAATACGTTTGGGCCTGCCAGGTCTGACCGGCTTCCTCCCCCACCATCGGAGCCAGCTCACCACCAGGTAGTGGTCGGTGGAGAGCTCCGCCCCTCTCTTCACCCGAGTGTCCAAGACATGCGGCCGCAAGTCAGATGAAACAACAACAAAGTCGATCATTGAACTACGGCCTAGGGTGTCCAGGTGCCAAGAGCACATATGGACACTTACCTTACGTAACCAATTAGAGATAATGTGTTAAACAATGTATGTTTATCGCTGTCATATGACCACAGCACCTTCTTCCACGTGTTTACTCTTTCCTCTACATGATTCGTGGAGTACTTGAAATGGGCTACTTTTATATAAATATTTGTGGTGTGCACATATAACAGTTGTCCTGTCAGCAGATTATTGTACCTGAGCTGCGAGTCTCTGCGGCTCCCCCAGAGGTACCGTGGGCCTCTTGGGCCATTATTTTTAGGTAAACGGTGAATTTTTGGTTTGTTTGTAGGTGTGCTATGCTCTTTCAGTTTTCAGATGATGAATTGATCAGAACTCTGTGTGACGTTCAAAGCTTGGGATATTGTTTTAGAACCTAACCCTGCTATGAAACCTCTCCACAACTTTACACCTGGTCTATCTGCTGTGTTCTCTGGTCTTCACGATGCACGTTGTGCACTACTGTTCTCTAACATACCTCTGAGGCCTTCACAGAACAAATGGATTTACAATGAAAGAAAGTTACGGAGAGGTGGGATCTCTTTAATAACTAGGTGGACCCTAAAGGCAACTGGTGCCTCTGAAATTCATGTAGAGGTAACAGAGGAAAGGGGGCTGAATACAAATGCACACCATGCTTTTCAAAATATTTTTTGAAAAAAATAATTAAAGTTTGCATAACCTTCCTTCCACTTCACAATTATGTGCCTCTTTGTGTTTGTCTGTCATAAAATAAAATAATTAGATGCTTTTAGAGACAAAATGTTGAAATGTTTTTCAAGGCACTATTTTTTTATTTTTGTTTTTTACATGGGATCTTGTCTGGATATAATTTTTCTTTATATAACAGATTCAATAACTGTGCCCTTTTGTTTTTTCAGACAACTACTAAACACAGCACAAAAGGTCTTGAGAAGATTTTCAGAATAGACATTTATCACCTGTTCTACCTGAGAGACAACCCCAAAGCTTACAAAGTACTACAAAAGCAGTTATCTGCCATCGGCTGCACATTACACCTAGATTTTGAGGAAGAAGAGGCAGTCGTGAGGGGGGACATAGAGAAGGGCCCTGGAGGAGCTTTTGATGGTGCAGCAGAAAACTGGGAACTACAAGTGGATCGGATCTTCATCAGCTTCATCGAGACCTACAGCTGCCATCATGTGCTTGAGCCCAAACAAGTAAAAAAGGTTCTGCAGGACCCATTCTTTGTGACTGATGATGTAAAAGTGTACACAGAGAGTGGTTACGCTGTGTTGGTGGGGGAGTTAGATGTTGTAAAGGAGAAGATTGCAGTTTTAGAGAAAAGCACGCCAGTACGCAATGAACAGCCAGTTGTGGGGAAGCAGTTCAAACTGATTGAAGAGGATTTTAAACGAGAGATGAGTGCACATCATCCAGAGGTTAAGATCGTCTGTGAGGCTAACTTGGTCATTTTCGATGGGCCTGAAGAGAAGGTGCAGTCTGCTGCAGCAAAACTTAAGGAACTTATCATGAAGATCAAAGAAAAGAGGGTTAATCTTCCTACAGTTTTATTGACGTTCATGAACACCAGCAGCGTCCTCTCCAAGTACCAAACTCGGTTTCAGCATAGTCTCAGAAGTCCAGTTTCCTTGGTGGCGGAGTCTGAACTGATTCTCTCCAGTGTGTCCTTGGATGCTCTGAAGGAAGCTGAGACAGCAGTGGTGAGAGATCTGACTGTGTCCAGTGTGAATCTTCAGGGTCCTGCAGCTATTCCTCCAGATCTAGACAGACTCAAGGAGATCCTCAACAAAGCCAGGAACGAAGCAAACCGTGGTGAGCTCAGAGTGGAAGTTAGCTTCATCCCCAGCTTCAGTGGGACTCACTCCATCACAGTACAGCTGGTGGGCTACGTTGAACACGTGAACAAGCTTAAAGAGCTTCTTCATAACTACCAGGCAAGTCAGGTTTCAACTCAGGAGGTCATCAACCTGCAGCGTCCTGAACTAGTTGACTGCTTTGATAAAATTTTAGGCATAATCGGCATGAAGCTGACCGATGTGAAACTGACAGCCTCCCATTTTCCAAATCCTCATGTGCTGTTGTCTGGCCCGCGATTGCGGGTTCAGGAGACCAAACAGGACCTTCAGTCTATTCTGACCAGCATGACGTCAGACACATTAACTCTGGATGGTCCTGGGGTTGTGCAGTACTTCAGAGGAGATGGTAAAGAGAGCAAGGAGTTGGTGGAAAGTTCCTGCCGTGTGATTATCTGGGAGCAACAAGATGTTAGCTCACCAGTTGTGGCATCCAGACAGCGAAGCATCAGCAGCATCAGCAGCATCAGCAGCATCAGCATCTCACCATTAAGGCCATTATTTACCAGGAGACATTCCACCACTGTCGGACAGATTGCAGTCAATAAAATCAATCTAGAAATCAAAGTTTGCAGTTTAGAGGATGAGCAGGTTTGAACATTTTCATTTCATTCTCATGTTAAGCAGCAACACTTATGTCAGGTTATTATTAACGCTATTTCTAAATGTTTCCACAGGTGAATGTTTTGGTCGTCCCCACACATAACAAGCAGCTGTCTTCAACAAATATTGGCAAATCTTTGCTAAAGAAAGGCGGAGACACGGTCAAATCAAAGTTTGACTCTTTGGTAGCAACTTCTGCCCTCCTCCCTGGTGGTGTTCTGCAGGTTGACGCCAGTGCGTCTCTGGGTTGCTCCAAGATATTCTGTGTAGAGTGTCTGCCTTGGGACAGAGTTGGAGGAATGAGTGAGCAGGTGAAATATAAAAAGAATATCAACATCAATTCATGGCGAGACAAACAGCTGAAAGCCAGTAGTTACTTGTTAAGTTTAGAGTCCTTTTGTTTCATAGCATCTGTCCACATTGTAGAAATGTTGTAGTTTAATGCCAAGCAAATGGATGGATGGATTCTTTTTGAAACTCAGAAATTTTTGTTTTGTTTTTCAGGCTCTTGCTCAGGGGCTGAAGAGATGTTTGGACCTCTGTGCAGAAAAGAGCTTCAGTTCAGTAGCCATACCTGTTATCGGGCCTGGATTACTCCTAAAATACCCATTGAGTCAAGCGGTTAAAGTTCTGACAGAAAACATTTACCAGTTTACCTCGTCTGCGCAATGCGGAAAACTCACCACCATCCACATTGTCATTAAACCTGGCTATCCTGACTCCGAGGAGGTACGTCTTAAAGGAAAGTTATGGAATTAAAGCAAATGTTGCTTAACATTTAACTCTTGAGTTTTTATTTGCAGAGTTACCATGAAGTGTACAAACATCTCAGCTTAAATATGAACAAAGGAGGCCAAGGTAAACCAGACTTTATTGGCAGTTCATACATTTTGTAGAATAAAAAGGATTTATTGGCAGTCTTGTTCTTTAAACTGCATATGATGGCTTCCTTCTCTTAGCAAACTTCGGGTCCCTCACCAGTGACCTCGATGACATTAACATCACTGTAAGAGGCGGGACTAAACTGCAGGTGGTGTTCGGCGACATCACCAATGAGACCACAGATGCTGTGGTGAATACCACCGACTTTGTGAATTTTTACGATGGTAGGTGATCAATGCAGGGGGTGAGCATGTGCAGGTCAAAGTCCCGTGAAGGAAGCACACTGTAACTGTAAAAACATTTTTGGTCACACTCAAAAACCGATTACAGAGTAGAAAAGAAGATGAAAACATACATACAAACTTAAAATCATGGCAGCAAAAACAGATTTAAAAAGATGACAGACGACATAGAATTAGTTCCTGCACAGCATTTTGCCGTTAAAGCTGTAGTTGGTAATCCTGTTCAGAAACAGTTTTTGTTATACCGGGTAAAATAAGAAATAAGACCAGAGTTGATTTGGGAGATTTTTTCCACCCAATCCCCCTGAGGAGCAGAAGAGCAAGGCAAGGCGGTCTTGCACATGCACAGTTATTAAAAAACGGACTAGGGGAAAAGTCGCTGACTCTTCCTTTGAAACACATCTGTGAAGATTTTCTGGATTTCCTGGTTTTTAGGAGGCATAGCCTTTTGGTGGTGTTAGTCAAACTGATGCGAATAATATTTGTGGAGGCAAGAAGCTGTAAGCTTTATTACTGACTCTCCCCCTCATGACATCTTGTAAACTAGCTTACAGCTTATCAAACAGAATTATAAAATGTTCAGTTTATGATCCTTGATCAAACTGAATTAACTCTAAGTGATACAATTTGTTTGAGTCATTCCATACAGTAGATTATAAGCAGAAGATGGAAAATTACTTTAATTTGTCAGTTGTCATAAGAGATATGGAGATGATTCTGAGTTCTATTATATTATATTTCTTAAAATCTGTTTTATTTAATGATTATATCTTTCTGAGGCAACAAAAGCCTTCATTTTTTGTGTTGTTCTTTTTTTTTTTACTTTTTTTAAACAGGCAACATCAGGAAACCTGCAAAGATGTATTTCTGCAAGAATTACTTCTTGAGAATCTTAGTCTTTCACAATTTTAATTTGCAACACTTGCACTTTGTCAAAAATTTTTTTGAAGCTTCATTGTCACCCATTGATGAAATTAGCCTTTGCTCAATGTTCATCCACTTACAAATCTGAAGAGACAAAACCTTGATGTGTATATAATTATTCTTTACAGAGGGGGTTTGCAAAGATATTTTAACCGTAGCTGGAACAGAAGTAGAAGCTCAGCTGAAAACAGGTGAGAGGAGAGAATCGTTCTCATATTTTAAAGCAACACGTGCTTCAGAGCCTCTTTTCATGGGAAATTCCTGTGTTTTGTGTGTACAGCGAATGTGGGCCAAGGAGCTGTTTTTGCGACACAGCCTGGAGGGTTCCCCTGTAAAGAAATTTTACATGTCTGTGGAAAGAAAAATGCAAGTGTTGTTGAAGGACTTATGTGCAGCATCATTAACACCTGTGAAAGCCGTCGCTTTAGGTCTGTAGCAATTCCCGCCATCTGTGCCGGTAAGTGTATTTTGTGCCCTGGCTGACTGTTAGAGCACATATCCTTATAAATAGTGTATTGTGTTGTTAAACTCTGTGTGCACAAACTGTTTCTGCAGGAGCTGGTGGGTTGGACCCTGCTGTTGTTGCAGGTGCAATCCTACGAGGAATAAAAACTGCCACATCATCTGCTGCTCTTTGCACCCTCACCACCATCCGTCTTGTCCTGATTAAGATCAACGTCTTCTTGGCTTTTAAAGAAGAAGCAACACAGATGTTCCCCACTTTTGGAAGAAGAGGTGACAAAGCATTCTTCCAAATAACTTTGTTCTTGTGTTTTTCTTAAACATGTCTTATGTCTTAGAGAAGTTGTGGGGCTTTTTGCAAATATCTTTGGCTTTTCTTCCAGCATCAGCATATCAATTACCTCGAGTACAACAACAGGCACCTTTACCCCTGAGTGCAGACCAAAGAGTTTTTAATACCATTTCTGCCAGTCAGCAGTCAACCTTCCTGGTTCTGGGTCTTACCAGAAAGGATGTTGATGATGCCAAGGAAAAACTGAAGAGTCAGTATAACCGTCAGTGCTCTAGTCATACCTTCTCAACACAGGAGCTACAGAGTCTCAGCGAAGACAATATATTAGAACTGGAGCAATTGGTGATGACTGACGGTCTGTTCATGGAAGAGGACCCGTCTGGAAACCTGACGGTGAACGGAATGAAAGATGGGGTCAACAAGGTAATCTTGAAGTTTAATTCATATCTGCATGGCTCCCTCATGAGAACAGTGAGGAAGAAGGAGGAGGATGAATTGTACTCACATGTGATGTGGTGCATCCTGGGACAAAATGGAAACTGGGACAGACTCCCCAAAACAGCCAATTACAACCTGGAAAAGAAGGATGTTGCAGGAGGAATTGTGGATGCACAAGGAGTCCTATGGCAAGTGGATCTTCAGACATTAGAAGTCACAACTCGGGGACAGCAGAGCAAACTCAAACGACTTGAGAATCTGAGAGGTGAGAAGGGCAGATTGATAAAGCATTTACAAAGGATGTTAGTGGTTACCTGTACTCAACATACTGGGCTAGCCTTAAACTTATGCAAAATAACCTGTTATTGCTGTGTCTGCAACTAGTAGCTAATTTGCTAGCATTAGCTTTGTCCATCTTTAAGACCTACACCTCTTTCCTTTGTAGAAAAAAAATGGTTTCCACTTCTCACGCTAAATAGAGATCATCCACTATTACCATATTATGTAGAAAGGATTCCTGGATCAATGTGTGCTTCTGTGCTTGTTGTGTCTCTGCTCTGTCTTCTCTAACCTTTCCTCTCCACTGTCGCTTCATGCTTGCTCAGTATGAGGGATTGCTGCAAAGACATGGACAATGCAGACGACTCTCCCTGTGGGTCTACGCTCTTTCATTAGGAGTGAATGCTGCTTGTCAAGACTTGATGCAATCTACTGGGTTTCATTAGATAGGAAACTTTTTGACCAATCTATCTGTATGATTTGATTGAATTTGACTTTGGAAAGTGCCTTGAAATGACATGTATCATGAATTGGCGCTATATAAATAAAATTGAATTCAATTCAATAGCGACTATAATAAGTTTCAGACAAAAATATCAGATTGCTGTATATTGCTACTAATAGAGAGGAAATGTAGTTTTGTTTGTTCTTACTCTCATTTAGTATCAAAACTTTGGATGAATCTTTGCTGTGAACTACGATTTAAAGTTATGTTAAATAATCCAACTGGATAGACTTATTTTAAATGATGTGTTCACAAAATAAAAGACAAGACATTCTTATTTTCTGGTCTAATATATTTTCCAGACTTCACTTTCCCTTTGTACTGGGACAGCATGGCTAACGGCGAGAACGTGAAGGTGGTAGAGCTGCAGTCTTCTTCTGAAGAGTACAAGAACGTGAAAGAGGGATTCAAACGAACTGCTAAAAAAACTGTAACGAAGGTCGGTGGCTTCCATTAGGAATGAAGAAGTAAAATGATTTTACATCTCTGGCCTTGCCCGCTGCTCGCCTTCACATACTTGTAAAACTCTAAATTAGTTCATTTAGAGTTTTACAAGTACGTGAATAAAAAAGTTTCCTCCTGATTTTCTTGCTAATGGTGACCTCAGGTACCTAAAAAGTTAATTTGCGCCATCGTTTTCTGTCCCTGTTTAATCCTGTTCTGGCTCCTTGCTGAGACACGGAGTAAACCTGGGACATGATTTCTTGCTTGCTGAATTTTAAAAGTATTCTTGTATGACTTATTCGAAACATTTTAGGAAAGATTATTGTTTTATTCAGTCATTTGGAAAGTGCCTTTGTTTAGATATAGCTAACAAATGCCAGAGATTTTAATGTTTTTGATAAATCCTCACCAAGTCCCAGACCTTATGACCTGTTTTGTTTGAGTTACGGTCATCCTTTTAAAAATATAGGTCATAACAATGTCAAATGCTGTTTTAATAACTTTAACTCATCAAACCTCTTCTCTGCAATCAGCTTCCGGTAGCTTCCATTAGCTTGTTTGCACTTTAACAATAATAATACTACTACTACTACTACTAATAATAATAATATTAATAATAATAATAGATACCAACAATGGTGGATGGTGCTTTAACAGTTTTTCTCTACTTTCTTTTTTTTGTTAGATTGAGCGAGTGCAGAACATTCATCTACGACGTGCTTATGAGGTACAGAACACAAAAATATCTGAGAAAAACAAACATGAGGGAGGTGCAAATGAAATGCATCTCTACCATGGGACGACAGAGGACAACTGTGACTCAATCATGAAAACTGGCTTCAACAGGCGCTTTTGTGGACAAAATGGTAAGAATTGTCCATATAGTCCAAACCATTCACTCTATCTTACAGCTTTTTAAAATCAAATTGGTGATGTCTACCTAAAGAGCAGTCAAAAAATTTGCAGATTAAACAGAAAACCCATTGAGCAGTAAAGTTAGAGATCTCTGTTAGGAGTTTTAAAGTGTTTTTTCCTTCTCACAGCCACATCATACGGCGAGGGAACCTACTTTGCTGTAAATGCCAAATACTCCACACATCCAGCCTACTCCAAGCCTGCTGCTGATGGTTCGCAGCTAATGTTTGTGGTTAGAGTCCTGACGGGCGTCTACACTCTGGGCCAAATTGACATGAGAGTGCCTCCGGCTCGCAACGACCAGGAGTCCCACATACGCTACGACAGCGTGGTGGATAGAATGGACAGACCCAACATGTTTGTTGTGTTTCACGATGACCAAGCTTACCCGGACTATCTGATCACCTTCAAGTGATAACGCTCATGCTCCTGTGAAAGTTGGAGTAAAATATTGGTTTCTCAGTTACATTGTGCTGGTTAAATACGTTATTCACTGGACTGGGTTAAAGTTTCAAAGCACCTCGAATCTCTTGATACTTTTGCTCCATGCAGCAAGACTTTATTGTGACCAGTGTTGCCAAGTCTGTTCCGTATAAGCAACTTTGGACTTATTTTTTTCTGAAGTACATTTCGTGAGTTGCGGGTTGTGATTTTTGGGCTTGTTTTTGACCGTGATGTCGCTTATTTGGGCTACAAAATAAGCGACTATAAACAAGTTATAAAGAGACCCGCTGCTGCGCTCAGACAGTGTTAACTGGCTGAAATATCCAAATATTACTCAACCCCCTCCTGACATCACGTTAACGGAGGACTGAAACGTCAAACAGCTGGTCGCTTGTTTGTCTCGCAATATCTGGCAACATTGATTGTGACCTTTGAAGGGTGTCTTGATAATCATTTTGTCTCTAAGAGTCTTTTTATAATGTTCTTTGGCAGTTTGACTTTCATCTACAAATCCTTCTGGCACAGAAGGCTCTTAATCTCAGGGGATGAACCAGTTTTGCATTCACACAGTTTAGCAAATACTAAAATTGTAAATAGGATTAGCATCTGGCCATCAAAAATACACAATTTGATGAAATATTTTTAAACTTCTGTAAAAAATACTCAAACATATTTGAAATTGTATTTTAGCACCGACAAGATGAGTCCCGAGAGAGCTGAAAACCAGGCACACAATAGGTGTAAACTGTACAAATATATAGTAGTAGAAAATATGTATAATAAACTATTCAAAAATAGGTTTATTTTTGCACGGGCTCTTGATCTGTCGAGCAGGTGAAGGCCACAAGTTGAAACGCGTTGGTCTGTCAATCAAGTTGGTTCCAAGTACTTCAAGTGTTGCTGAAGTTTTCACCTCATTTGATCTGTCAAGCTAACAAGAAGATCTTCTCAACAAATGGGTGTTTTCTTCTAATGCGCTTTTAAGGGTTTTACAGTAAGATGTTTTGAAAGTTGTTTATGTATGGGATATCTTAATGTGACCTTAATTTCAATAAAAACGGATTGGGCCATGAATAAACCTTTGAATTTTAATCTTTCATCTCTGGAGACTCCTTTTTCTCCTGCTCGTTTGGATTTCACAATTGTGTTCAAACATTAAACAAACCCATATTTTCTCAAAACAGAACATGAGTTTGTGACTTTGGACTAACTTACATGAAAAATACATAATGAAAGCATAAAATATTTTCTTAAATTAGTATTTGAGTCAATGAATTTTCATTTCAAATTCTGAACGTGGAACTGCTTTAATAAAGTAGAATTATGGGTCATACAGGTACGTCTCAAAAAGTTAGATTATGAAAAGGTTTAATATTTTTGTTACTAATGTAAGAGAGTGAAACTCATGTAATATTGATTCCTGTAGATTCATAGAGAGAAATATTAAATTATTTTGCCCACATGTAGAAGCACACTCGGGAGAGACAGGTAAAGTTTAAAGGTTTTATTTAAGACCCAGGAAACGGGAGGATTCTGCCTCAGCGGAGGCAGTGTCAGGCGACGGTCAGGGATCAGGAAACCGGATCGATCACTGGGAGGGAACGAGACAGTTAACTCGGTAAATGTGAGGAGGGGCTGATCTGACTGAGCTGGATGTACTGCTGGACGCAAGCTTACCACTTGGCGGATGGAGAGCCGACCGGGGAGGAAGCAGTGGGGACTCAGCGCCAGTCGTGTGATGGTAGCCACAGGTGTCCGGGAGACCAGCGGGTCGAAGGTGGGGCCGGGTCCGAGCAGCACCGGGGAATCCAGATATCCAGGACAGCGAGAGGAACCAGATGACTATCCGGAGACGGCAGGGGTCCAGGGGAAGGGAATCAACTCAGGAGGAACCAGGAGGTTAGTAGGAGAGACCAACACCAGACGGAGGATGACGATGCGTGGAACTTCAGCCACAAGAGACTTCACGGGGTCACGAGAGGAGGAGGACTGACACGAGGAGGTACCTGGGAGACACAGAAGTGAGTGGTTAGTTCTTCTGGTAGACACAAAGAACGAGAGGCCAAGGCTTGTCTGCATACCACAACGGTAACAATCTGGCGTACACTCGCTGTCTGCGTGGTGTTTAAGTAGTGCCACCAGATGCTGCTCAACTGCCCGCAGGTGTGTGGGCTCCGCCGACCAGTCAACCCCGAACACCTGTGGAAAGAGTCTGAGGCAGCAGAGCCGGCAGCAAGCTGCACGGCCCTGCTGGCTGAGTCCTGACAATTGTAATTTGGATTATTACGGCTTACAGATAATGAAAACCCAACATTCAGTGTCAGAGGATTCAATATTACAATAAGACTAATGGAAATTATATTTTAAACAGACATGTCTGGCTTCTGAAAAGTAATAATAAAAATACATTTTATTTGAAAGCACCTTTCAGAACACTCAAGAACTGTACAGAACAAGCAGAACAATCAAGATAAAACAACATACAAAAGTTACATTGACTCATCATTAACAGAGAGTATGCAGTTTTGAACAGATGAGTTTTGAGTTTAGACTTGAAGTGGTAGAGGGTGTCCGTATTGCAGATGTCTGGAGTGAGAGAATTTCAGAGTTTGGGAACCGGGGCGGGAGAAAGCTCTGCTACCCATGGTGCTGAGGCAGGGAAGTGAATGGAAGAGGAGGATGTAAGAGTGCGGGGGGGGGGGGGGGTTGTTGTTGAAAGTGTACAGCAGGATTTTGAATTCTGTTCTGAATCTAACCGGGAGCCAATGGAGCTGCTGTAGGACTGAGGTGATATGATAAAATGTGGGTGTTGATAATAATGCAATCAGCTGAATTCTGAACAACTTGTAGCTTATGGAGGTAATTTTGAGGAAGAGAGTTACAGTAATCAAGGCAAAGTTTGTTCCTTTCTGTTCACTCAATACTTGGCTGGGCCTTCTTTTGCCTCCAGGTCATCTGCAGTGTTGGGGCTGGTGTCTCTCATCTTGCTCTTGATAAGACTGTATAGGTTCTCCGTGGGGACCAGTTTGCTGACCAATCAAGCACAGTACCACTTTAGTCATTGAACCAGCTTTTGGTACCTTTGGCAGTGAAGACTGTTGCCAAGTCCTGCTGGAAAATAAAATCAGCTTCCCACTCTTGCCAGCAGAAGGAAGCGTGAGGTGTTCTAAGATTTCCTGGTAGACGGCTGCGTTGACTGTGGACTTCAGAAAACACAGCGGACCAACACCAGAGGAAGACATGGTGCCGCAAATCATCATTAACTGTGAAACTCTCACAGTGGACCTTACAGAACACGGATTATATAACTCTGCTCTCTTCCTCCAGACTCTGTGATCTTGATTTCCGATTGAAATGGAAACTTCTATCTGAAAAGAGAAACCGGTCCAGTCTCCGGTTGAGGAGTGGCTTAACTTGAGGAATGTGACGCTTGTAGCCCATGTGTAGGATTCTCTCTGTGTGTTGACTCCTGGAGCACTGACTTCAGCCTCAGTCCACTCCTTGTGAAGCTCCCTCAAATTCTTGAATAGATTTAGATCACTTGATAATCCTCTGAAAGCTGTGGCTCTTCCTGTTGCTGATGCCCCATGTTCCTACCACACCTTTTCCTTCCTCTCATCTTTCTTTAAACGTACTTGGGTACAACACTCTGGGAATAGCCAACTTTATTAGCAATGAAATTTTGTGGATCACCCTCCTTGTGGAGGGTGTCAATGACTGTCTCCTGGACTTCTGCCCAGTCAGCAGTCTTCCCCATGATTATGTAGGCCACAATATGGCCATTACATTTATACATAAACTTTTGCTTTTAGATATATTTCAGAGTAACTGCATTTTCATTATCTGCAAGTCATAATCATCAAAATTATATAAAAAAAATAAAGGCATGTTTTAAATGTTTCACTGTAAGAGATTATTGGAATCTATAATGATAGATGGTCACTCTTTTAGGGATGAAGATGTTCAAATCCTGCTCAGGGAGAAACGATGGTTTAAAAGGGGAGTAAAGGAGCCTTACTGGGAAGAGAAACTGTTTGTCGTTAAACAGGGTGGAGGCCTCTGGGTCCAATTGTCCACCTATAATGCTGTTATTGCAAGTATGAATCAACCCCCTGGCTGGGAACAATAAGTGGCCATCAGGGCACTAATGATCAACTGGTAGCCTGATGGTACTCTTTTGCATGTGAGCAACCAGTTTTGATTGTCACCGCTAAACTTGTTAAAAACTTGTCACTGTGCAAAGGTACTGGTTATAATGCTGGTTACCTGTTTACCTGAAAATCCCCAGACTAAAGTAATCTCTGGGAGAAGAGATGTAACGTTTTAACAAAAACAGAACCCGTCCAGTGGACCTACTCAGTTTTCTTTTTTTAACCTGGATTATTTAGCTGTGACAGGACACTCTGAAATGCACCCCAAAATACATAAACATCGGCTTTGTTTCAGTTATCTTAGCTTCAGGTATTAGCT
Source organism: Fundulus diaphanus (assembly GCA_037039145.1). Lineage (NCBI taxonomy): Eukaryota > Metazoa > Chordata > Actinopteri > Cyprinodontiformes > Fundulidae > Fundulus > Fundulus diaphanus. The sequence continues at coordinate 21,113,622 of CM073131.1, forward strand.
TTAAAATGCAGTAAAACCCAATAAAAGAAATTATACCCTGTCAGGGTTCTCTGTGTTTTGGGTAGGGTATGTGAGGCACATACCCTAATTATTTAATTGCAAACAGTTCTGGTGACACATTAAAGGATGTCAAAAAACACCATCTATGTCTTTATCACAGATGGTGTTGACACATTTCTCTCTGTCAAGTTCGCACAAGTAAAAAAGGACAACTGATCTCCAGGTTTTTTTACTTGCTTGCACAAGAATACAAGACTGTCTCAGAAAATTAGAATATCGTGAAAAAGTATACTAGTAGGCTATTCAACTAATCACTTGAATCGTCTAATTAACTCGAAACACCTGCAAGGGTTTCCTGAGCCTTGAAAAACACTCAGCTTGGTTCAGTAAACTAAATCACAAGTATGGGGAAGACTGCTGATCTGACTGCTGTCCAGAAGACCATCATTGACACCCTCCATCAGGAGTGTAAGACACAAAAAGAAATTTCTCAAAGAGCAGGCTGTTCACAGAGTGCAGTTTCAAAGCACATTCACAAAAAGTGTGTTGGAAGGGGGAAATGTGGCAGGAAACGCTGCACAACCAAGATCTGGCACCTGCACAACCAAGATCTGGCACCTGCCCACAGTGCCAAAACCACCAGTAACTGGTGTACTGACCATGGCATTACTGTCCTTGATTGGCCTGCCAATTCCCCTGACCTGAACCCCATCGAGAATTTGTGGGGTATTGTGAAGAAGAAGCTGAAAGACACCAGACCCAACAATGCAAATGAGCTAAAGGCCACTATTGAAGCATCCTGGGCATCCATAACACCTCAGCAATGCCACAGGCTGATTGCCTCCATGCCACGCCGCATTGATGCAGTAATCTGTGCAAAAGGATTCCCAACCAAGTACTGAGTGCATTAATGGACATTTTCAAATGTTTGATTTTGTTTTGCTGTTATAATTTTCTTTTTTTACTTGGTCTGAGGAAATATTCTAATATTTTGAGATAGGATTTTTGAGTTTTCTTCAGCTGTACGCCATAATCAGCAATATTAAAACAATAAAAGGCTTGCCATATTTCAGTTGATTTGTAATGAATCCAGAATGTATGACATTTCATGTTTTTTAATTGCATTACAGAAAATAAAGAACTTTATCACAATATTCTAATTTTCTGAGACAGTCCTGTATTATTGATCCTCGAGATAAAAGAACCTCCTTATCCTACATATCATGCTCTCCAGGGGTCTGTTCTTCGTACGTTGCTTAAAACATCCGAGATCAAATGACACATCCAAGATAATATCATCGGGCTAATCATGATCCGGCTAATTGGGTTCTTCGAACACACCTGTTGTTTATGATTAGTATCGCTGGATTGAGTTATCTGAGATAACTGTGCGTTCATGTGTTGGTTTAAAAGGGGAAATGTGTCGATAGTAGAAACATTGATCAGCAACGCTGCTATTGGCTGTTCAGCATGGCCAAAGAACTCCCACAGTTTTTCTCCCAAGCAGAACAAGAGCTTTTAATGGACGGTTATGCCGAATTTGAGTCATTAATTAAAACGACAGGTAACACCTCAAAGTCTGCTAAAGCCAAGAGAGAGGGCTGGTAAAAAGCAGCAGACAAATTAACACAAAGTGCTGTCCATGTTAGATGTTTCTATCACTTTCTACAGTATGTATTTTTGCATTTAATAATTTCATATTTACTTTGTTCTTTTATGTCAGAGCCTCCACGGGACCCACTAGAACATGGGGACAAGTAAAAGTGAAATACAAGAATATTCTACAAAATGGTAGCCTTTAATTATTATACTGTATTTTAAAAAGCCACTTGTTATGGCAACAGATCCAATATCGGTGTCATTCCTTAGACACTGGAAGTAAAGGACGTGTGCAAACTGGGAATTTTAACAAAAAATTCTTTATCTATAAAAAATTTAGTTTTTCCTTTTCCAAGTCATCCACAGTTTACACGGTCAAAAACTGTATTGCTCCGTGTCTAGATAATCCGTTACAAACAATATACGGCTCGACAGGAAGCAAGCCTTTCAAAGTAAAACTAAACTTCACAATAAAATAGCCTGAACAAATCTTCTTACTGAATATGATAAAAATAAAAAGCAACCCATCATACAAATAACTTAAATATTTTAGATTTATGGCTCCAACACCACTTTTTCCTCTTTAAAAGCCACTGTTAAATGATGTGCTTGTCTGTTTATAACAGCCACCAAGAGAAATCTCTCTACAGTTACACTGTCGCGCTGCACTAAAGGATCCTGTCTATTGCACAATACGCGATTAATTCGAAAAACTCTGCAAATTATTCTTGCACCTTCCGCAACAGGTTGCAGTCGTAAAAATGGACATGGCTACGGCAGACTTCCCTATCTCCTCCGCTTATAAAGCTGCGATCTAATCCTGTTTACATGAAATAAGCCTGCTCGCGAGCAGATCATGCCAAATGGTCAACAATCAAACAAGAGCCATTGTTTGCTCCATTATTGGCTCCTAGTGTCTCTGTTGCTTTGCAGAGTTCTCTGCCTGTGTCTCAAACCCAGTTCATGTTCAAAGTTTTTCCTATTTTGTAATTAAAGAACTTCATTTTTGCCTCCACCACACTCTACTTGTGGGTGCTCCTTTCTACTAAACCAAGACAAAAAAAATTTAACTCTTTGGAAAGGTGTAATTCATGCACTGAATAACATTAAGACTCTGATAGGTTATGAGACTGATTTGATTTCTTGAAACCATTGAGATTGGCTTGTCAATGGACAACCATTTAAAACAACAAATATCCTCCGTGGGGTTAACTGAGCTGTCTGATATCAGCTCATCCTGCCAAGTGATTATTGTGTGAATAATTTTACTTTATTCTCTCTAGCTCTCCTCTGACACACACACACACACACACACACACACACACACACACACACACACACACACACACACACACACACACATTCTCACATTTGTGGCCTATTTAGCTCCTCCAAAAAAATCTTACCTTCTTAGGACCATGCTTTCTAGACACTCTAGGAACATTAAAATGACATACAAAAATCAGAAAAAAATTAAAGAAAATTATCATCACTTCAAATATTGAAAAAATAAATAAAAATTTTCTTTATATTGTTACTGCACTTGTTAGGTCCAATAAGACTAGAAAACTGTGTTTTGTGCCACCGTTTGGCATAGGAGCAATGTAGGCTGACAAACTTGGTACCAAACGAAAGGGTGGATCGAGACGATCGAAACAAGCCCACTTGAGAAAACGTAGCCCCCTCCTGTGTCTCGCAGTAGCTGTTTTTTGACCTTACTGAGTGCCGGTATGGGTGAAAATGAGGCCTACTAGTAAAACAGTGTTTTGTGCCACCATTTGGCATAGGAGCAATATAGGCTGACACACTTGGTATCAAATGAAAGGGTGGATCGAGACGATCGAAACAAGCCCACTTGAGAACATGTAGCCCCCTCCTGTGTCTTGCAGTAGCTGTTTTTTGATTTACTGAGTGCCGGTATGGGTGAAAATGAGGCCTACTAGTAAAACTGTGTTTTGTGCCACCGTTTGACATAGGAGCAATGTAGGCTGACAAACTTGGTACCAAATGAAAGGGTGGATCAAGACGATCGAAACAAGCCCACTTGTGAACATGTAGCCCCCTCCTGTGTCTTGCAATAGCTGTTTTTTGACCTTACTGAGTGCTGGTATGGGAGAAAATGAGGCCTAATAGAAAACTGTGTTTTGTGCCACCGTTTGGCATAGGAGCAATGTAGGCTGACAAACTTGGTACCAAGCGAAAGGGTGGATCAAGACGATTGAAACAAGCCCACTTGAGAAAACGTAGCCCCCTCCTGTGTCTTGCAGTAGCTGTTTTTTGACCTTACTAAGTTCCGGTATGGGAGAAAATGAGGCTTACTAGTAAAACAGTGTGTTTTGTGCCACCATTTGGCATAGGGGCAATATAGGCTGACAAACTTGGTATCAAATGAAAGGGTGGATTGAGACGATCGAAACAAGCCCACTTGAGAAAACGTAGCCCTCTCCTGTGTCTTGCAGTAGCTGTTTTTTGACCTTACTGAGTGCCGCTATGGGTGAAAATGAGGCTTACTAGTAAAACAGTGTGTTTTGTGCCACCGTTTGGCATAGGAGCAATGTAGGCTGACAACCTTGGTATCAAATGAAAGGGTGGATCGAGACGATCGAAACAAGCCCACTTGAGAAAACGTAGCCCTCTCCTGTGTCTTGCAGTAGCTGTTTTTTGACCTTACTGAGTGCCGCTATGGGTGAAAATGAGGCTTACTAGTAAAACAGTGTGTTTTGTGCCACCGTTTGGCATAGGAGAAATATAGGCTGACAAACTTGGTATCAAATGAAAGGGTGGATCGAGACGATCGAAACAAGCCCACTTGAGAACATGTAGCCCCCTCCTGTGTCTTGCAGTAGCTGTTTTTTGACCTTACTGAGTGCTGGTATGGGAGAAAATGAGGCCTAATAGAAAACTGTGTTTTGTGCCACTGTTTGGCATAGGAGCAATGTAGGCTGACAAACTTGGTACCAAGCGAAAGGGTGGATCAAGACGATCGAAACAAGCCCACTTGAGAAAACGTAGCCCCCTCCTGTGTCTTGCAGTAGCTGTTTTTTGACCTTACTGAGTGCCGGTATGGGTGAAAATGAGGCCTACTAGTAAAACAGTGTTTTGTGCCACCATTTGGCATAGGAGCAATATAGGCTGACAAACTTGGTATCAAATGAAAGGGTGGATCGAGACGATCGAAACAAGCCCACTTGAGAACATGTAGCCCCCTCCTGTATCTTGCAGTAGCTGTTTTTTGACCTTACTGAGTGCTGGTATGGGAGAAAATGAGGCCTAATAGAAAACTGTGTTTTGTGCCACCGTTTGGCATAGGAGCAATGTAGGCTGACAAACTTGGTACCAAGCGAAAGGGTGGATCAAGACGATTGAAACAAGCCCACTTGAGAAAACGTAGCCCCCTCCTGTGTCTTGCAGTAGCTGTTTTTTGACCTTACTGAGTGCCGGTATGGGAGAAAATGAGGCTTACTAGTAAAACAGTGTGTTTTGTGCCACCATTTGGCATAGGGGCAATATAGGCTGACAAACTTGGTATCAAATGAAAGGGTGGATCGAGACGATCGAAACAAGCCCACTTGAGAACATGTAGCCCCCTCCTGTGTCTTGCAGTAGCTGTTTTTTGACCTAACTGAGTGCTGGTATGGGAGAAAATGAGGCCTAATAGAAAGCTGTGTTTTGTGCCAGCATTTGGCATAGGGGCAATATAGGCTGACAAACTTGGTACCAAACAAAAGGGTGGATCGAGACGATCGAAACAAGCCCACTTGAGAACATGTAGCCCCCTCCTGTGTCTTGCAGGGTTAGGGTTAGGGTTAATCTTTGTCTTGCAGCAGCTGTTTTTGACCTCACTGGAACAAACAGACTATACTTTAATCTACTTCAGTCAAAACTGTGTCACAAATTTGAGATGATTCTGTTTTTTCCTATCTTCCTGGACCAAACCATTACTCGTAGACTTCAGAAACATATATTTAAAAGGTAACAAAGGTATGGTGATGGAAAGTAAAAAAAAATCTGTTATCAGGACCTGGGTGATAGTTGTTATAGGGACTATTTGTATATCATACACATACACACACCATTTTCCTGATGTTGATAGAACATTGGATGTGTGTGATATCTTATGGTCTCAATAAGAACCATCCTTGGTCCTAATTAGGACCTTTTAATTTATTTACATCTTATGGGGAAACTGCGGGAGGTATATGCTTAGGGGGTTTGGTTGAGATTGGACCTGATAGAGCCATATGGAGCCATATGGAGAATAGGTATAGTCAAATTCTACATATTTTACAAATTTTTCACAGCAATTCAAGAATTTTTGTCTCCTAAAAGACTAAAGCTAGAAAGCTATCCAAACATGCTAGGAACTTCCAACTTCACATCCTCTGAGTCTCAGGCAGAAAGTTCTTTTTCATTTAGGTCCAATTTGGAATGTATTTGTCTAATTGGCAGGATCTCAAATATTGTACAACACTAATGCTAGAGCTGGAGGCCTGAGCAAGGTTGACCCCTGCTCTACATACAGCAAATGTAACCTTAGCAGTTCTTCAGGGTGGGGGATGGGTAGGTGCACTTAGGCTCTTTTTCCACTGCTTTTCTTTCCTTCTAGCTAACTGCTAGTTTCCAGCCATCAGCTTCACCTATTGGCTTCTAGCTAAATGCTAGTTTCCAGCCATCAGCTTCACCTATTGGCTTCTAGCTAACTGCTAGGTTCCAGCCATCAGCTTCACCTATTGGCTTCTAGCTAACTGCTAGCTTCCAGCCACCGGCTTCATCTATTGGCTGACAGCTAACTGCTAGTTTCCAACCATCAGGTAGTGGTTTCTAGCTAACTGCTAGCTTCCAGCCATCAGCTTCACCTATTGGCTTCTAGCTAACTGCTAGCTTCCAGCCACCGGCTTCATCTATTGGCTTCTAGCTAACTGCTAGTTTCCAGCCATCAGGTAGTGGCTTCTAGCTAACTGCTAGCTTCCAGCCACCGGCTTCATCTATTGGCTTCTAGCTAACTGCTAGTTTCCAGCCATCAGCTTCACCTATTGGCTTCTAGCTAACTGCTAGCTTCCAGCCACCGGCTTCATCTATTGGCTGACAGCTAACTGCTAGTTTCCAGCCATCAGGTAGTGGCTTCTAGCTAACTGCTAGTTTCCAGCCATCAGGTAGTGGCTTCTAGCTAACTGCTAGCTTCCAGCCACCGGCTTCATCTATTGGCTGACAGCTAACTGCTAGTTTCCAGCCATCAGGTAGTGGCTTCTAGCTAACTGCTAGCTTCCAGCCACCGGCTTCATCTATAGGGGGTTTTCACTGACGTCACTGGCCAACTTCCGGTCCGCCATATTGGGTGTCACACTTCCTTATCTCTAGTTGTCCTACACGTATTTTCGTATCGAGAATGGATAAGTACGCCAGCACGCTAGAGCGACCAGATAAGGACGTATATCTGAGGAAATGTTCCGTGATCGACCATAAGGATCCCTATGCCCTCCACGGTGCCTTGTTTAGCCGTAATCCAGATGATTGGCCAAATGTAGAGCACGGCGACATAGTGCATTACCTGGTGTTCGGTGAAAACCCCCTGCACACTCTTGATGAAATGAGAGCTTACAAGGGTCTAGAGGCTCACAACCAGTTCACATCTGGTTGGGTACGAGATGTCGAAGTTATGTACATCAAGGAAATCGCCATCATACGTGGACGGGTGAGTTTTAATAAGATGGTAAAAATGTAAACAATCCGACGCAAATGCGTCGCATGCTTCTGCGGTGGCTGACGGCCGGCGGTGCGCGAAGGCGCTTGGCTGCAGGGCCGCTCGACGCCGCTCGCGGCTTTAATTATTTAAGCAAAACAATGACCAGTGCAAAATTAAGTTGTATTTACCGTATTTACGCCGGCAAAAGCCTACCGGCATAACCCGGAAGTAGCGCGGACGTCACTTTCCATATCGGACGTCTTCGGCTACCTTGTTTGTGGTGTGAGCGCCTATACTTCAGAACAGTTCTGAAGCTACAAGTCCTTTGAGTCTCATGTGCAGTTCACGAATGGATGGGTTCAGGAGCTGCCGATCATAAAGCCAGCAAACAGTGAGAACACAGCAACTCGTTCAAAGGTAAGCTGTGCTCAGACGGGCTCTGGCACATGCTAACTGTTAGTGCTAACAACCACTCACGCATGCAATGTACTTTTAACTAGCTGCTATGTGTTTCAAACGTTTAGAACACACTCTCATTGACATCGGGATACTGTGGAAAGTTATGTTCGGTCGTCTTACAGCCGCGATCCAAGCGAGCCGACGACTCTTTGTTATCTCTAACAGTTGTTCTCCGTGGTTGCGCCTCCAGGCAGGAAAGCGGTGGAAAATTAACCCGTTTCTATGTTTTTCCCATGGCGATCATGTGTTGCGCTGTTACAGCCCACAATACAGCAACGGTTTACATGTTTTAAATACTTAACAGTTAATTACCTGTGACAAAGTGAGCACCGCAGACTCTGGCGTATTCCAGCTTAACACCGTCCAAATCGGACCTGGATATCCGTGTCAGCCATAGGTGACGGCGTTGTTCAGAGAGCTGTTTTGTTTTTTCACACTGATTCACTATTACGGCTGGTAGGCGATAGAAAGAGCGTTGATCTCCACCTCCACGGGCCGTGCAACCAACCATTAAACACGTTTTCCCCATTGTTCACTTCCAATACAGCCTAAGGCGTAATACAATGCGGGTCAACGGTGCGAAACCATAGACATATGTCTATGTGCGAAACGACAGACACCCAATATGGCGGACGCGCAGAGTAGTCACGTGAGCGTGACGTCAGCTGAAAACCCCCTATTGGCTGACAGCTAACTGCTAGTTTCCAGCCATCAGGTAGTGGCTTCTAGCTAACTGCTAGCTTCCAACCACCGGCTTCATCTATTGGCTGACAGCTAACTGCTAGTTTCCAGCCATCAGGTAGTGGCTTCTAGCTAACTGCTAGTTTCCAGCCATCAGCTTCACCTATTGGCTTCTAGCTAACTGCTAGCTTCCAGCCACCGGCTTCATCTATTGGCTTCTAGCTAACTGCTAGTTTCCAGCCATCAGGTAGTGGCTTCTAGCTAACTGCTAGCTTCCAGCCACCGGCTTCATCTATTGGCTTCTAGCTAACTGCTAGTTTCCAGCCATCAGGTAGTGGCTTCTAGCTAACTGCTAGCTTCCAGCCACCCGCTTCATCTATTGGCTGACAGCTAACTGCTAGTTTCCAGCCATCAGGTAGTGGCTTCTAGCTAACTGCTAGTTTCCAGCCATCAGGTAGTGGCTTCTAGCTATCTGCTAGCTTCCAGCCACCGGCTTCATCTATTGGCTGACAGCTAACTGCTAGTTTCCAGCCATCAGGTAGTGGCTTCTAGCTAACTGCTAGCTTCCAGCCACCTGCTTCATCTATTGGCTGACAGCTAACTGCTAGTTTCCAGCCATCAGGTAGTGGCTTCTAGCTAACTGCTAGCTTCCAACCACCGCCTTCATCTATTGGCTGACAGCTAACTGCTAGTTTCCAGCCATCAGGTAGTGGCTTCTAGCTAACTGCTAGCTTCCAGCCACCGGCTTCATCTATTGGCTTCTAGCTAACTGCTAGTAGACCCTTTTCACAGTGACGTCATGCAACTTCCGTTCTGCGGTGAAGCAGGGTATCTTTACTTCCGCTTTCTCCGCGAGCAGTGTTTTTACATAGGGAATTCACACAGTCCCTCACCAATCTACCCAAATTTCATTTGGGAGACGTGCACAGACTGGCACAAAAGCTTTCGACCACACCAGCCTCCAAACTCGACAAAGATGACAAGTTCTTTGTGGAACAATACCTTTTCGATTATGAAGGTAAGAGCTTTGTCTTCTTAGCTCTGTTGTTAGCATAGATGCTAGGATAATGATAGCAATGCTACCAACAGGACTTTTGTCATTTATTAGTTTTCTATTTCTCCATTATATTGCTACGCTAGCTTTATTGCTATATCAGCTTATCTGTTTCACAGCTTTTAGCCAATGAGTCTCATCAGGGATATAGTTGATGTATAATGTTGAGCCTTTTCATACTTTGTTTTGGAACAGTGTCAATGCTTTTAGCCACTTGGTCACAGTTAGAGCACGCTGTCACACCTCTATGAATAAAAATGAGGAGCCTCATTCCCTCCCGTTTTTTTTTTTTTTTGTGTAGTATTTTACTGACGTTGCAGACTTTGCAGTATCCCTCAAAATTCCTCTGTGGGTTCAGTGTGTTTCTCAGTCTCGTCAGTACATTTGGAGCCTCAATTAATAAAATAATTCTGCCCATTCCTGTTAAAACTGTGATAGTTTAGGACATCATAGACTGAGAAAGACGCTGTCAATAATGTTGAATGCACACTGCATGCACATTAATAATCAGTTCACTATAGTATTTATGGATTATGCTGCTGTCGGGGCAAACCCCTTGTGTCCTATACTGTTATTTTTCAGGCACTGACCAAAAAAACATGGATTTTAAAAAACTTCAGACATCACACTTCATATATTTTAGTTATTTATTACATAGATACTTCATAGCAGCTCTGTCCATTTTACCTTTTACCTGTCCTGTTTATCCTGCTGCCTTGCTCCGGTTCCCCTCTGCCTTACAGAAGAGCCTGCTGCCGAGCTCTGGTGGGTTCTCCCCTGAACTGTCAATTCTCTTCCGAGCTGTGGACCCTGCTGCCTGTTCCTGGTTCCAAGAAGTCTCTCTCCGGGCCGTCAGCTCCTGCCAACACCATCACCCTGTTCCCGTGCAGTTCTACCTCGCTGGTTACATCACCCTCCATCCCTTCAATAAAGACTTTCATTTTAAGTCCCTTGTGTGTGGTTCTGGGTTCATCCATAGACAAATTAGACTTAGACAACTTTATTTGTCACTATGTATGCACAGAGTGCGTACAGAACAAAATTCCGTTTGCATACAGCTTGAGAATTACAGTAAATTACAGGATAAAGTGCAGCAGTGATTTAACAGTAAACAATTGAAATGTAAACAATGCAGGAGAAAGAGACGGTGTGCGATCACAGTGTACAGGTGAGTATTTTTAAAAACCATTTGTATGTGCAGAAATTAATTAATTTCTCAGATTAATTTCCTTTCATTAACAAATTGATTTTGACAGCTCTAATAAAAATTTACGTGGTGAGCCACTGAAATTATCTTGGGAATAGCTAAATAAACTTATAACTCAATTATCTTTAAGAAAGAAAGATGTTTAATTTGTTAAAGACCACTTGCAGAAACATAGGTGTCCTCGGAAGAGAAGTGCTGACTGCAGGCGTAAGTGCTGCTGCGAAGGATTTTAAAATTTGGCCCCTCGTCTCTTCTTATTGCTGTCACCCAATAGGCTCCAGTCTCAGCATCAGCCGGGAAGTCGTGAAAACTGAGATATGGAAAGTTTTTTTTGTTGTTCGAACACTGTAAGTAGCAGTTTCTCTGTGATTGTGCCATGCTTGGTGGATATGATGCTGCTGAGAGATGGACACAAGGGGAGAAAAAATAGATTAATTATAATACTTTTTAAAACCTTTATTTAACCAGATAAACTCCCATTGAGATTAAGATCTCTTTTTTAAAGGTTGATCTGATTAAGAGGTCAGCAGCACATGTCATTACTAATACAGTATAATAAAACAATTTCAGGCTTCTACTTAAAATATACAGTATTTTGCACAAAAACTAAAAAAAAAGTGCATTAATATAAGTGCAAATAATATTATGAAGAAAATTCATTATAATACACAGAAAATTCAGAAACAGAAGTACTGTCCAATAGACCCACGGTATTTTTTTTTAGGAATGAACAAAAAGATTCAAATGCAATAAGATCTTTTTAATTCAGTGACTGCAATTTTAACACGTCACCATAATCAAGTAAGGGGAACAATGTAGCAGATAAATGTCTCTTTTTTTCACTCCGTGAACAAGATTTATTTCTATAATAGCAAAGCTACAGTAATCATTTTATAACATCTACATCAGATTAATGACAGGTAAAGTAAGCTAACAAGCTGCTGCATTTTAGCTTTGATCTTCATGTTACTGTCCCAATCAAAGCATCTATATAACAGCAATGATCGCTACAAATACTAAGGAAAATAAAGATAGTCAATAAGACACGTTTAATATTGTGCTCTCAGTCTTACTTAATGAAATCACGCTGATTACTGATAGGTAAAAGTTTGGTAAGGTAAGCTAACAAGCTGCTGCATGTTAGCTTTGATCTACATGTTACTGTCCCGATCAAAGCATCTATATAACAGCAATGATTGCTACCAATACTAAGGAAAATAAAGATAGTCAATGCGACACACTGTGGTCTGAGTCTTACCTTATGAAATCGCGCTGATTATCAATGAAACACCTCTTCACCTCCCGAATTTTCTATGTAAAAGCATGTAGCCGGAAGTAAAGATACCCTGCTCCGCTTCAAAACGGAAGTTGAGTGACGTCATGTGAAAAGGGTCTGTTTCCAGCCATCAGGTAGTGGCTTCTAGCTAACTGCTAGCTTCCAGCCACCGGCTTCATCTATTGGCTTCTAGCTAACTGCTAGTTTCAAGCCATCAGGTAGTGGCTTCTAGCTAACTGCTAGCTTCCAGCCACCGGCTTCATCTATTGGCTTCTAGCTAACTGCTAGTTTCCAGCCATCAGGTAGTGGCTTCTAGCTAACTGCTAGCTTCCAGCCACCGGCTTCATCTATTGGCTTCTAGCTAACTGCTAGTTTCAAGCCATCAGGTAGTGGCTTCTAGCTAACTGCTAGCTTCCAGCCATCAGCTTCACCTATTGGCTTCTAGCTAACTGCTAGCTTCCAGCCACCGGCTTCATCTATTGGCTTCTAGCTAACTGCTAGTTTCCAGCCATCAGGTAGTGGCTTCTAGCTAACTGCTAGCTTCCAGCCACCGGCTTCATCTATTGGCTTCTAGCTAACTGCTAGTTTCCAGCCATCAGGTAGTGGCTTCTAGCTAACTGCTAGCTTCCAGCCACCGGCTTCATCTATTGGCTGACAGCTAACTGCTAGTTTCCAACCATCAGGTAGTGGCTTCTAGCTAACTGCTAGCTTCCAGCCACCGGCTTCATCTATTGGCTGACAGCTAACTGCTAGCTTCCAGCCACCGGCTTCATCTATTGGCTGACAGCTAACTGCTAGTTTCCAGCCATCAGCTAGTGGCTTCTAGCTAACTGCTAGTTTCCAGCCATCAGCTAGTGGCTTCTAGCTAACTGCTAGTTTCCAGCCATCAGCTTAATAAAGTGAAAGCTTGGGATTGTTTAAGAATAAATATAGCATAAATCAAAAATATGCTGGCAAAGTATAATTTGCTACACTTGTGGCAAATGCTAAAAATAAATAAAATTCTGTCTGAAAGGATTGCTAATCATGAGCAGAGTGTAGCCGTCTATCTGGTTATCATAACTTATCAGGTTTGGACTGGCATGTACGTTTCCAGCACGTGGTTGATTTATCCTACGGGGAACAGCTGGTGAGGGACTACACGATGCCATGCTGAGCTATCTTACATTTCACTGGTTGAGTAGTGTTAACTGCTGCAAGTCCCTCCTGAACCCCTGGTAAATATTTGGGTGATGATACTTGAGATGGTGAAATAGTTTAGACAGATTTCCACCTTTTGGACCACATTTCGTTACGTATCTGCTCATTTGTAATCAAAAAATAATTCCACACCACTTGGAAATTGATTCTTAAGCTGTAAAGCGACATTTGCCTTCTCCTGTACAACTTGAGTATCACTGTGTGACTCACAAGAGCGTAATCCTCTGCGTGGTGGAATGGCATATTTATGACAGAAATTAACATATCTTGACATCATTTTTTCCCGTGCAATTTGTTTTACCGGTATATTCATAAACAATATAATATGGCCCAGCCCCAATTAATGCTCCCCAATTTTTTTTCTAGCAGCAACATAGGATAGCTATTGGAAATGCTATCCAGTGTCCACAGATGCGGGCCAGTCAGATTAACTAACCTATAGATCCCCTTCTCTGAAAGAGGGTGGAGAGTCTTAAGGTCTTATGAGGTTTATGTTATAGCAGGAAACAAAATCCACAATGTTTATGAGCATAAATAAGATTTTAGTTAGCACATGAGTATATAAAGTTAATAAAGATGCCATATAATGTTTAAGTTTATAAATTACTTAATTTTTGAAAGAGGTAAAAAAAATTGTGGTGCACTTACAATTACACCATTTAAACAAATGTGGTATAAGAAGCAAAATAATGTAAAGCATGATACTGAGCAATTACACAAGTTGGCCAGATTTCATACAGTGGGCAAAAACTTTAAGATGCAATATGCACTTGTAATTACACATGTTGGCCATAGGTGGGACAGTGAGCAAAAAATGTTAGTTGCCAAACACACTTGCAATTACACGAGTTGGCCAGTGGCGGCACGTGAGCAAAACCCTCATTCATCTAAAATACCTCCTCATTAGGTCCAGGAAGATTTTCCTAGATTTTACCACTAGGGCTACTAATAAGCCATCCTCTATCTGTTTCTGGGTTCCTCCTTATTGGGACCATGATTTTGGTCCTAACTTTTCCACCTGTCCTAATATGGAAGGTGATTTGCTTTCGAATGGTCTCGAGAAGGGTGGTAATACAGGAACACACACACACACACACACACACATACACACACACACACACACACACACACACACACACACACACACACACACACACACACACACACACACACACACACACAGAGTCTAATAGGGTAAGGAATAAAAAAAACACCAAATATTGATGTTGTTAATATTTTATTAGCTTGATTTGTCTATTATTTTCCAGTCAAAGGAAAAACAGGGACATCTGTTAACGATGATCAATTTAAATGTAGTTTTGTCTGCACAGAAACACACAGAATGAGCATTCTTTAATGTATACTAAAAATATTACATTTATTGTGATGACCAAATAAGAGAAAAAAATCAATTTTATCTATGTATGTATGTATGTTTGTTTGTGTGTGTGCGTGGGTGTATAATCATTTTTTTAAAGATTTTTAGCAACAAATTAATAAATCCTCCATTTACCTCATCCTGCTCTTTGTTTCATCAGCAGCACATTGAAAGATGAAACTTGAAGCTCTTGCATTGCGTAGAGATTACATATATATGTGTGTAAGTATTTCTGAATATATATATAGCAACATAATTGGCTTGTTGCAGGGTGTTAATTTTGGCTGAAATCCACCTCGTGTTAACGTGTGCAATGAGATGTCAGGGCGAAATAGGCATTTTTCTTTTTAACGTTATTCTGATCCCCTCTGGCCAAATTAAAACACTAAAATATGGGGCTTGAAGTAAAAGTAAAAACCTTCAATTGTATATTCATTTCAATTACGCTAAAGGTAAAAAATGTAGTTAATTTTTTAAAATCGATTTCTGACTGTGCTTTCCTGTGTTTAAAGCATCTGTCATCTTTTTTATGATTAACCTTTTCGTTATGTTCAAACTTGCTCTGTTAATATCAATGCTGAAGCTATTCTTAATGAACTCTTACATTTCTATGCTGTAGGCCAATAATCAGGTTTAAGTACTTTACTGTGCAAAAGTTTAACCATCCTTCATACCTTCCTATTTCAAGAGACTGTAATCTAAAGACGCCCATAACAATATTGCTCCATGCTTTTTGAAGTTTTTTCCAGATATTGGTTGCTTTTGTTTACTCATTTTCAGCTACGTAAAAATAAACAGGGCTGTTTTAAAGCTTTTGCACAGCAGTGTTTGCTGTCAGCGGTTATCAGTAATCTTCTGGTTATCTTCAGGACTCAATGGTGATTGACGCCTGGCCGGAGACCTGTCTGAGCGCAGAACAGTCCAGAGTGGCGATCACTCTGGTTTTTCCTGTCCTCTGTGGTGTAAACAGCTCGGTCCAGGTCAGAGAGGAGCCTCCGGGGATCAGACTGTGAACAGCGGGGTTTGAATTACATACCAGACTACACTGCCTTTAGAAGACATATATGTTTGAAACATTCAAGACTCAGAGGCATACACTATTTGCTCATCAAAGTATCGGATATAATTCTTTTAAAGGCAGATATTTAGAATACAAAGGAATATTATAAATACTGTCAAAACTGGCCAGACCTTGGTTGCAGATTAGAGTATGAAGTGTGGAAGAGTTTTATTTAAAGGACAACTCTTCTGTTTCCTCTGTCAGTCTCACCTATAATATCTGGTTTTGGGCTCCATGACTCCTGGTCCTTCCATACGGAGGTAGACCTTCTCGAGGTTGATGGAGAACGGGTTTGTAAATTCCACTGTGGCCATCATCTCTTCGCTCACTTTGGCGCTGCCAGACAGCTGGAGCGCACACAGAAAACATACAGAAACCTCATGAAAACCAATGTTTTTCTTTTCCAGAAGGAGGAAAATACTCAGAAAGGATTACATCATACCTCGACAGTGAGTTTGGGATTGTGCAGGTTGACAAGTTTCATGGCCGTCACGATACGGCCAGTTTCTTTGATCTTCCCAGTGACAATGAAGTTGAGGTTAGCCTGTTCTACTAGATGATTCATGTAGCTCCCCGACTCAATCGTCATTGACTCCTTCGCACCTTCAACAATTACAGTCAGACGTTTACATACACCCGTCATCAGCTTTAATCTCTTATTAATCATCATCGTGTCCCGAGCCCATAACATCATCAGGGACCCCTCACACCCCCACCATGCACTGTTCTCCCTGATGCCCTCTGGGAAGACGTTCCACAGGTCCACCAGGTTCTGCAAAAGCTTTTTCCCTTTTGCCATCAGACTGTTGAACTGTTGAACTATAAACTGGACTCTGCACCACTTTTGCACATTTGCACATGTGCATCACTGCATCTCTATCTGGCATTACCAATGCTGCCGAACTTTTAGTTTCCTTTTTAATTATTCGCAACTCAACGTAAATGCATTTTTGCACAAATGCCTTTTTGCACCATTATTTTTGCACATAAAATTGTTTGAAAATTCTCCTGCACACTGTGATTGCACAGTTTTTCTCCTGCATTGTTTACATTTTGATCACTGCTGCACTTTATATTTTAATGTTGCCTTATTCCACCTGGAATCTCACTATACTCTTATAAGCTGTACGCAACGAAATTTCGTTCTGTATGCACTCTGTACATACAAAATGACAATAAAGTTGTCTAAATCTAAGTCTAAGTCTAAAAAATCATGAGCTTCTGTTTATTCAGAATGAAAAAATATATACATAAGTGCTAACTTATGTATATATTTTGTGTGAAATGTTCCTCAGGAGGTTCTGGTGTAGTTCTGGCTGGATATTTTCAATTAAATGTTATTTATATAGCGCCAATTCATCAAACATGTCATCTTAAAACACTTTCCAAAGTCAAATTCAATTAGATTATACAGATTGGATCAGATTATACAGATTGGTCAAAAAAAATTCCTATCTAAGGAAACCCAGTAGATTACATCGAGTCATTGACTTTCAGCATTCACTCCTCCTGAAGAAGCGTAGAGCCACAGGGAGAGTCGTCTGCATTGTCCATGGCTTTGCAGCAATCCCTCATACCGAGCAAGCATGAAGCGACAGTGGGAAGAAAAACTCCCCTTTAACAGGGTATTTAGAGCTCTGATATATGATGGAGCTTGATTATTAAGGGCTTTATACGTAAGAAGGAGAATTTTAAATTCTATTCTTGATTTAACAGGAAGCCAATGAAGGGAAGCTAAAATTGGAGAAATATGATCCCGCTTGTTGATTTTCATCAGAACTCTTGCTGCAGCATTTTGGATCAGCTGAAGACTTTGAACTGCATTCTGTGGAATTCCTGATAGTAAAGAATTACAATAGTCCAGCCTTTTATTTGACATCTCTATTTGGTGGAATTAGTAGTACTGATTTAAATGAATAGATTGTCTACCATCGACCTGACTTTTAGGCATGTTTTCAATAGGGTTGAGGTCAGAGGTGTGCCTGAATCTTAACTTCATCCATTTCAAAGCCAGCTTTAATGTGGATTTGGGGTTACTGTCTTTTTGGAATGATTATGTTTGCAAGTTTCAACCGTCTGCATCAGAGTGACAGCCTTGGGGAAGAATCTGTCTCTGTAGCAGCGGGTTTTTGCAAACAGCGCTCTGTAGTGCCCACCTAAATGTAAAAGTCTAAACTGTTTGTGTGCAGGATGTGTGGGATCAGGAGATATTCTAACCCCCCCTGTTTCCTGACTCAGACCAGTCCTGGACAGAGGGAAGGTCACCCCTGAGGATCCTCTCTGCAGACTCAATTGTTTATTGTAGTTTGAGCCAAAACACACAGTGATGGTTGCGCTCCTCCCAATTTCCTGTATGCTGTTTGGAACAACTCGCAACACTTGACAATTATGTGATATATTTTGTATTTTTTTACAACTGTTGAGTCCCCCCTCCTCTCCTCCTGTCTCTCTCTACTCACCCTTTTGGGCCTGAAGGGTCACTGTGGGGGTCTTGAACAGGAACTCGTTGCTGGAGACTCCGGTGTAATACACCACACTCCCGCTGATGTAGGCCTCCACTGTGCGCTTCTGGTTGCTGTGGTTTACGAACTCCACACTGAGCTCGAAGTCATCACCAACCCTGACCTCCAGGGTGGGCAGGACCACGTCCACATCAGCCGCAGGGGGGATGGACTTCTCCCGCTTGCAGCCAAACTCCTCTGCCTTTTCCAGGACAGTCCGCTCCTCTGGGCTCCCTGCGTTGGATTGAGGTATTTTAGCAGGTGTACAAATGTTGCCATATTTGATGGATTGATTTTATGCTATATGGCCGTTGGATCATCATGAGACAGTTAATAACAATTTAGTGGACAAAAATTGGCTCAGTTGTTCTAATCCAAAATACTTTGATAAGTCTTTTTGAACTACTAGTTCATGTGAGGCATGTAGCATTTTAAACCAAAGCTGCTAAAAGTGCCAGCACTGATCTTTTTCATGGATTTTATCCAATGCCTCACTTTTTCGGAAAAAAACAGAGAAACAAAAAAAAAAGACTTTGAGATGAGCTGAGTAAAGTAAACGAAGTTTAAATGAAGTTTTTACGGTCCTTGTTTTGCTTTTGCTTTTTCAGTTTGAGTCATTATGCATCAGCGTAAATTTACACGCTTGCATTTTAGCTGTGATGGCTGGTTAATTTAAAAACTCTCCTTAAACTTGACTTGGGTGAGGTATGTGTTGAATCAGAAGCAGCAGCAGGGAAAACAGGGTTCTGCTGCTTGGTTTAACACTGGCACCCGTGTTCGACGTGGTCACTGACCTTCAGGAAACTTGTATTGATCAATGATGTCTCGACGACCCTCGCTTCCCGCAGCTTTGGTCAAAGCCATGCGACCCACGTGAGTCTTGTTCACTCTGACTGGCTCCAAGGTCCCGTCTTTCGCCCGTGAGTAAAACACGACGTCGCTGTTGACCTGCAGGGAGGAAGGACAGGAAAACGGATAGGCGCTGAACTGGGTCTGACCTCTGCTGATCTGCCTGCCGGTCATCAAACATGACAAGTGATTGATGATGAAGATATTTCCTTTTATAGTAATTTCACATAGAGATCAAATACTTCTCAAATGCTGCAGTGCTGAATAAACTAACCTCGGCGAACACAAAGGCGGCATCAAACGGGAAGCAAATCTCTCCATGTTTTATGGCCAGAACTGATGCAGGTCCACATCTGTACATCCCTTCACAAATAAAGCAGCAAGAAATACAACGTTCAGTGCACTCACATGCTTTGACGTATTGCAAAGAACTGCGCTTTGAACACTTATCGGCACCCCTGGTGAAGATGTGTGAAAAGCTTTAAAAGAAATTAATCCTTTATTGCAGCGACATAGTCACACACTAAAAATGAAGACAAATCTAACCCCTGAGCAGCATGGAGACATCCTCCTCATCATGCACAGTGAGGATAGTTGAAGAGGTAAAAATAAATCTGACGTTTAAGGAGATATCTAAACTTAACAAGGACTTTATCATCAACCATTTGGTCAATGAGATCAGGCACCCTTTCACTCTGTCATCTACAAGTGCTCTTGTGCTCAACTAAAAGGTCATAACATGGAATATTAGGCCCTTGAGCCACTTCAGGAGGGAGTCACATACCCATACCCATTATGAGCCGTATTATGGTACTCTGAGACGTTACTGTGGAACAGGTAAGACGCAGTGATATGACACAAAGGAAAGCAGCTGAAGAAGTATTTTCCACCTGATCTGATCATATCATACTCATCTGATCGTAACATGTGGAGGATGGTGCACAACAACTGCATGTATTTAAAGACCTGAATAGGTTTCAAAAGCCTGCATGCCATATATCTTACTAGTTATCAGGGGAATTCTGAGAGTGGTAAACCACGCCCTTTTGGGTCTTCAATCTCAGAGCCTCCTGTGTAAACACACAGAGCCCGTGATCTAGATGGATCAACTTGTGTGATGTGAAAGGAAAACATTATACATAGGGCGGTGGTGGGGCTGCAGAAATAGCAATAATCATCTTCATTTGTCATTGCAGCTTTGTCTATCCAGTTAACTCTGTCCTCCACGTTTAACTCATCCCACAGGGAGCAACTGTGCATCGCCTGGGGAGCATTTTTGGGCTAAAGCTCTTGCTTAGGGACCTGGAGTGGCTGTCTGTGGGATTTGAACCAGGGACTCTACAACCTCCCTAGGACGCAAGCACCCTTGTTAAAACCACTAGACCACTTCTCCCCACAATTATATAATTATGCTCTTTTAAACAAACAGTACATGTGGCTCTGTTGTAAACCAAAGGACGTGCAGAAAAGTGCCTCATGCCCAAGATTAAGTACGGTGGAGGCTCTATGATGATGGGCCTACTTCTCATTCAAAGATTTCAAGAACCTTGTTAGAGCGGGTGGAATGATAAAGACTTTAAAACACCAGCATAAAGGCTGCTGAGAAGGAGCTGTCATTGGGTCTCTTAAAAAAATAATTATCAAGGGCACATGGCCAAATAAGCACAGAAATAGTTGACCATCAACCTTCTATCATGGCAGTCTCAGTCCCCAGACCTTAGTCTCATGGGGTGAGCTGAAGAGAAAAGGCCACAAGACAAGGGACGAGACTCTGGATGGTCTAGAGAGAGAATGCACAAAGCTGAATACACCAGATACTGTAAGCTCTATAAAGGTGAAATGTTGGACTAGACTGTACCTTTACACTGTTGCCAAAACCTAGTATTAGCAGCAGAGCTGCAAGAACTCATGGCACCAACGATTGGGTTGAAAACAGTTATTTCAAAATGTAGGATTTTTTTACCCCCCTGAATAAACACGCTTATAATGAGGCTTCGATTTTACTAAAATGTTAATTTTGAGAACATACCCCTGCAGCAACTGATTACTTTTAATTAGAGCTCTATTTTTAGAGGGGGCTGTAACTTAGTTTCATAACGAGACAATTTACCATCACTGGTTTCCTGCGGTGTTGCATCCACAACCTGCCAGCCTCCAAAACCTGGTGGGAGGTCTGGTCTGGACATGTAGCACTCATTCCAGCAGTGATAGTTCCTGAGAAGCACCAAAGTTTTTTTTCTTCAAATCAAACACAGAGTGAAAAGGTCAAACAGTCTAACTTTGAATCTTTTTTTTTTGTACAGGGCCCTGTCTGTCATCACTGGTTTTCTCTACATGAGCAACCACAGAGTGAAAAGTTCAGCTGAAACATTTCCCATTATCATGAATAGACTGGTATCTGAAGCCTGTGAAATGATTGTGCTCAGTGTAGCTTCTGCGGGAAGCCTGAATGTCCCCAGAAGAAATAATTATTACTGTACACAAAATCACAATAATATAAATGTGCTCTTGAATGCCTCATGACAACAATTAATACATGTAATCATAGAAAGCCATTCTCAAACTTTGGTAGCATTGCTATCTGGTAACTGAAGTGTTCTTAGTGGCCCTTTGGTATCGGTTGTTGGCAATGATTTAACTGTGACAACAAGTTGTTGCAGCACATGGGTCTTTTCTTCCAACAAACACTTCCCACTAAGGAAAGCAGAAGAGAACATTTCTTGAAATTCAATATGGCAGTTAATCAAGAATAAAGTGTAATTAAAATGTATTCACTGGGTCACAGGTTTCATTTGATTTAGCTTTTTTTTACACACTTAAATGGTTGATATCAACAAAGAAGTTTTAATATCAAAAATAGAACAAGTATCTTTTAAAATGTTTTTTTCTCTTGCCAAACCAACCTGACCCTATGAGGAAGCCGTAAACACCCACGCGTTGAACACTAAATCAACTACAAACAACCTAATTTATATGGTTCAGTTTCTCTAGTGAGTGACACGCAGCCTCAGACACCAGGACCTGGATGACAAAATGAAGAAGGCTAAAATATCTCAATAAGCATTATGCCTCTATCTAATGAAATTCAAGAACACATGAGAAACAATTTAAAGATCTCTGAAAGGAGCATTTCATACCAGATAGAGTCCTTGGTGCGGTTTCGATCGATTCTGCCGTTTTCGTTCAGAATTATGTCCATCTTCAGGTTTCCATCGTTATCATGAGCAGAGTAGTAGTTGGTGACAACCCTGGATGGGATACCCAGACAGCGGAGGACTGGAATACACAAATGTGACCACATAATAAAGTTGTCTAAGTTGTCTAAGTCTAAGTCATATTAAAAGATGTCATCCATATTTTTCTCAACTTTTGTTTTGGTAAAGAAGGTGCCTAAACATGGTATAAATGTACATTGATTCCTCAAGTGGATTTTGTTTTAGATGAGTTTGATATTTCTTTGCACAGCGTTAAGCTTACCAGGTGGTTACATTTGCTTAAGTCTATTTCAGGTTTAAAGATCTAAAAACAAGTTCACAACTTTCACTCAAATTATAATAAAATTAAATATGTTAAGACAGATAAACAACAAATACTGCTTGTTCCTGAGTGTTCAGTTACAATTTCAGCATTTTTTGCCTCTTAAATAATTAACTTTTTACCATATACTTTGAGTCTTTGGTATGCAAAGTTCACAAAAGCTTTTCACGCACTATCTATTGCTTATAACATCATCACACTATTGCATAGAATAAATAATGATATCTCCAGCTAAGCCAGATAACCCCCAAATGTATTTTAGGCAAGTGAAACAGTTTCCACCATGAGCATTGCTAGAGTGCCTCAATAACACGCTAAATGCTTGTAGAGTCTGCTGCTGGCGATAAAACAGGCAACCAGGCTTTATCCCCAATTGGTCAGGTGAATATTAAAGGGTAACTCCCCCCCCCCCATTTTTTTATTTATTTATCTATTTTGCAAATCAACTGGATTCATGGATGTTTTGTAGTGCTGTCTCAATTTACTGCACATTTGTTGAAACCCTCCTTTCATGTCTAGAACTGTCTGTGTGGCATCCTCTTCATGTTTGATGAGTATATTGCAATTGCATTTCAGATCGGTATTTGTATTCGCTCAAAAGATATTGTGACGTCACCCAGAAAAACTGACATGAGTAGCTCTGCCGCTGTGGGTTTCAAAGGCAAAGCGAGTTTGATTTGGAATAGTGAGTTTTGCAATCTATTGTTTTTCAGGTTAGTTTATTTAGCATTTATTTAGCTTTTACTAGTTCTAGACCATGTAGATTAGGTACGACTTTACAATAAGGCTCCACCTATACATGACTTATAAATAGTTCATACATATGCCATTAATTCATCTGTAGCCTAAACACCTTAAAACACATTCATAAGTGCTTATTATGCATTAATTAGGGATAAGCGAGAGAAATAACTAAATAGTTTGTGCAAAACTTTGGTTTGGGCCAGAGGATAACTCCTGAACACTTTAAAACAACATCTCACAAGTGTTGAAGACAGCAGCATAGACCCAGCACTGAGCGTAGCACACGGGCATCTTGCTGCTGGAGTAGCTGAGCAGGATGTCAGTGCTGCCGGTCCAGGAAGTGGGTGCCACTCCGTAGGTGTAGTCACCGCTCCAGTTCCCCACCAGCACGCCCTCATCATCACGCGAGTTCAGCTGGAGAGAAAAGCATGTCACTCATCTTTCTTTTGAGAAATTTGGATTTAAGTTATTAACTCACCATGGCAGAGGCCTTCCTGGTCACCTTTATGGGGTCTCCTCTGTTGGTGATCGGCATCTCTGCCCTGTCCATGATGTAGAGACACGCATCCAGAACTCCATAGTTGAACTAAGAGGTAAAAGAAAAAACGATAAGAAACTTGAATAGATCAGAAACTAGTTGCATATATTCTCTCCTACCTGTCCATAGTTCCAGTTTCTCTCAGAAACATCTTCATAAGCCCCATGATAGATGATCCCCATCTCATTCATCACACACTCTTGCCTCTCTACCTCATCATCCAGAAACACGGCATCATCTACGACAACAAAAAGAATCCCATGTAGCACTTTACAAGGATAAAAAAACCTACCTCTACAAAGTGGTCTAAACAAACCTGATGCCCAAGGATTGTAAAGGACGTATAAATCCCGGCTGTTGTCACGCTTTGTCCTGCGAATGCCAAAAGGCGTCTGCACTGCAACGTACATTTGATATTTCCCCACAGTACAGTTGGCCGCTGGAGTGATGCCCATGGTCACCACATTGTCATTGGTCTGTGTGATACGGCCTCCCCAGGAGCTCTGGCGGGCCTTGGTGGGGAACACGGGGTTGTAGGTGCCCTTGCTGTACTGTGGGCTGGAGCCTGAGTGGACGGGAACCATTAGCAGGTTTTTATTGCATGGACAAGTTAACATTCAAAACGATTGGTATGCCTACTAAAGACATATAAATAAATTCATCTTTTATTGCTCTAACAAAATCTGAAACTGAAAAGCTCACATTTAAGAAAAAAAGACAACCTTTTAGTTTGTGCACATGTCTGCAGTAGGAATGAAGACATGTGGATGGTTCACAATGATGAACCATCCACAAAGAGGGATCCTTGACCGTTTTGTATTCCCTCCACTGGTTGCCCATTTCTTTTTAGAATTGTATTTAAGATTCTGCCTTTACCTCATTGAGCTTTTACAGCCACGCATATCCAGCAGATCTCTAAGATCTCAAGACAGAAAGCTCTTGGTTGTTCCCTGGACTCGGCTTGTGACTGGGAGAGACAAAGCCGCCGCGAGTGCCGACAAGTGTAAAATGGTCTCTATTTGTATAGTGCCTTATCAAGTCCAACGACCACAAAGTGCTTCACACTACATTCAGTCATTCACCCATTCATTCACACGCTGACGTTGTTGAGCTACTTTGCAGCCACAGATGCCCTGGGGCAGACTGACAGAAGCAAGGTCACTATACATCAGCACCACCGGGCCCTGTCCGACAGCAGGCAAAGCAGGTGAAGTGTCTTGCCAAAGGGCACAACGACTGAGACGGTCGGAGCGGGGGTTCAAACAACACAAACTGCCCTTATCTCCTGCGCCACTGTCCGTGTCTAGGGAACTGTTGATCATCTCACTGAATGAGACATTTTGCTGCCATGAATTATTAACCAGCCTAGGAGAAATCTGTTAGACCTCTATTTGGAAATATCTTACCAATGACAAACTCGACAGCAAACTTGTCCTCGTCAGGTTTGAACGGACGATTGAAGGTGATCTTGACCTGAAACTCTTGAGCTCGGCGGACGATAAGATTGTCAGAGTGGTACAGGTTGGTGTGGTGGTCAATCTTATTGCTCTCATCTCGCCTCCTCATCATGTCCACATCCCAGATGTCCAGGAATCCTGAATTGACAGAAAGAGGGAAAGACAGAAAACAAGATGCCTAAAACTTTGACGAATGATCCTGAGACACAACGAGCAAGACATTTTCCTTTTATATGTCAGCAGTTTTTTTGTACAGCTTATTTTGATAGCCCTAACAATGGACTATTTGGAGCAGTTTCATTATTTTTTTCCTGTTCCTAGAGAACAAGACACTGGACAGCCAACAACAATGGAAGTTACATACAAAAAAGCAATGGTAGGGTATGAAAAACGAAAAGAGAGAGGAAAATGTCCCTTTAATAATATTGAAGACTTGAAATATTACTTTTCTACAAACATTTCTCTGAAGGGCATTAAGTACATTCATCAGAAAATATAAATTTATGACCAATCAATGCTCAAAACCAAAAAGGTCAAGTAACCCAGCTGTTTTTCTGGTAAATGTTATGCCCTCATCAAAGCATCCATGTTGTGAGCTCCCATCCAAATGGTCATATGAGGTTAATTGTAAGCAGTCAGATAAAACTCAACTGAGTGTATTTATAAACGTCTGACACATCTGGACAGCTCTATTCGCAGTGACCCACACCAGGAAGTCAGCGCACTTTATCCAGCTTGCACGTCATTCATCCATCAATCATGTCCAAAAACTAATAGAAAGGCTGTCACTCACAGGAAGAGGTCTTTATCTTCACAAAGAAACACACACTGTCCTCCAAAGCAAATACATTCCCTCAATAAAATGTCCGAGAAGGTAGTCTTCTTCTTACACATTTCAAATCAAGTTTGCTTTCATGTGTTTCTAACTTTTACTGCAGATGTAACAATGGCCACAGTTTCAGTCCTAACCTGTCAGAGGAGGGTATCCTCTTGGACCAGGTGCCACAAAGTACTCTATCTCTGGGATGTCCGTTGGCTCAAGGTTGGAGCTATCAGTGGGACCTGAGGCGCGGCCACGGTTGCCCACCCTAGGAGGACGTCCGTCAGGAGGAGGGGGAGGAGCGGAAGCGGTTAGGGTAGCTCCTTGGTCAGACATTTTGATGATAGTGTGAAGTGCTGTGAGACTGGGAGAGGAGAGTGGTAAGAGACGAGGATTAGTCACATGGAGTCTCCCGTAGCAACAGCCTAAGATATGGTTTTTAATAGGTCAGAATAAATTACTGCAATAAAAGTTTAAAGCATAGAGCTTTGTTTAATGTTTAGGAGTATGAACAAGAGTTTAGCTTTAAGGTAAAGGTCAGTGATTAAACAATAGCTGTTTCCAATGCTTCTGTCTTACACGTGGTCACCATATGTGTTTGTGGTGTTGCTGGAGCGCAGTTTTCAGTCCTGTGAGCTGCAGGAAAACACTCTCAATGTGTGCACATAAACATTTTAGGTTTTTTGTGGTGAGGGTAGAATGCATGTTTCATCTGTAAGCATTATTCAGTCAGGATCTATCACCTATAATTAGAAACAACTGTAAGCTTTAAGAAACAGCTTACAAAACACGGGCAAAGAAAGCTTTAATGTTAATATTCTTTGTGTAGCCAAAGAATGGATATCAGAATGCATTGCAGGGATTTTTTTGAATTTATAGCTATCAGCCCCATAAATCAGTCTTGGAGCTACATTCATCATGTTAGCTATCTTACTTGAATATTAAAGCAAATCTATAAGTAACAAGCATTAGGAAAACTGAAAAACACAGTGGCTGCTTATTTATTTGCATCAACTGTTAAAACAGACACAAATGAATACAAAGATCATAACTCATGAAATGAAACAATACATGGTTTTCAAAATGTTCATCCATCCATTGTATATACCCACTTATCCATGCAGGGTCGCCAGTACCTACTCCAGCAGTCATTAGGCGAGAGGCGGAGTACACCCTCGACAGGTTGTCAGTCCATCACAGGGTAGCACAGAAACACACAGGACAAACAACCATGTACACACACATTCATACCTAAGGGCAATTTAGAGAGACAAACTAATCTAACAGTCTCACTTTTGGACAGTGGTAGAAATCCAGAGATAACAGGGAGAACACGCAAACCCCATGCAGAAAGACCCCAGGCCAGGATTCGAACCAAGGAATCCCTTCTTGCCGCCAGGCGACAGTGCTACATGTTCAGTGAAAATATCTTAGCTGTGTGGTGTGCATTGGTACTTACCCCATTTACAAGTACAAGCTAGTGCAACCAGTTTCCTTGAAAGCCACCTAATTGGCACATAGGATCCCCCATATATAACTTATTTCAGTAAAAATCCAGCTCGGGTTTGAAGGCCTAAGAGGTTTGTTAGGGAACATTAGTGAACAAACAGCATCATGAAGACCAAGGAACACAGAAGACAGGAGAAAGTTGTGAAAAAGTTCAAAGTAGGGTTGTGGTTATAACACAACATCTCAAGTTTTGAAAAGACCACTGTTCAGTCCATTGCTTGAAAGTCGCAAACCACCGGTGCAAACCTACCAAGAGATGGCTATCCAGATAAATGGACTGGCCTGGCAAATAGAATGTTAAACATATTGCAGAATGTGTCAACGGCTGTGTCATTGGTGGATATTCACCTTCGTACAGGAAAAACACCCTAAACAATCAGTAACCCAGTGACAATGGGATGCTCTGGATCAAAATGTTTGTTACAATGACCACGAATTTGTGGACAGAATTGAAAGTTGATGTTCACCTGTAATCAGACTGTGCTCAAAGCAGCACCTTGTAAGTTTTGAACCAAGCATTTCTTTAATTTGCTCTATTTGCAAAGCTGCAAATAGAACAAAGCGAAATTTCGCTCGACTTCGACAAACGGAACTTTTCTCTCAATTTACGAAGTATTAAGGGTCTGGTGGACCCAGGGGTACCGACGGCGTTGTGTGGCGTTACACATTACACAGAGCACCGTGACTCGCTCGGTAAAATCCATCTCTGCCACGCTGAGTTGAACTGACAAGAGGAACCAAGGCAGAGGAGAGACGCTCCTCCACTTTGATGCTGCGGTGAAGTGGGCTTGGGGAAATTGGCTGCGCTTTCAGCCTGGCTTGTTTGCGAGTGAAATCAACCATCAGCAGGCGATCCAGGTGAAAGATTCACCTGGATAACGTTCCGTTTGGACGTACCTTTAAGTTATTTTGCAGTGAAAAATGGGCAAAAGTTTCAAGCTCTAGATATGCAAAGCAGGTAGAGACATACCCCAAAAGACTATCACTGTAAAATAACTCCAGTGACTGAATAACAAAGCACACCACAAGTTATGATTTATTTGTGAAACATGAGAAAATTCCGTTTCCTTTCCATTTCCCTAATGCTTTGTTTGGGTCTATTAACAATGCAGACGACTCTCCCTGTGGCTCTACGCTTCTCCAGGAGTGAATGCTGCTTGTCGGGACTTTGATGCAATCAACTGGTTCCCTTATATAGGAAATTTTGACCAATCTGTATAATCTGACCCAATCTGTATAATATGATTGAACTTAACTTTGTAAAGTGCCTTGAGATGACATGTTTCATGAATTGGCGCTATATAAATAAAATTTAATTGAATTGAATTGAATATTACTTGGTCTTTCAAAGAATTACTTAAAATTTGTGGTTATAACGTGACCAAAGGTAAACAACTTATCAAGGTTATAAATAGTTTTGTGCGGTTCTGTATGTATTGTGTCTGAATGTTCTTTTAACTGTTCATGAAGTGTTTTGGCACCCTTGGTAAAATGTATGATTGTGTCTTTGTGTGCTGGTTACTCTGAATGCAGCATTTGCCACTTTTGAAGCAAACAAGTCTTCATAGAAGCTGTCAGTCTCTTTATGCATCAATCTGTTGTCCTCTTTGTTTAAAGTCTAAAGAAATCCCAGTCAGACCCACAATATGGGGTTCTGCTTTTATTCCTAAAGGTTCATGAAGGTTTGACTAACTGAGAACTTTTTCCCCCCTCTGTGCCGAGGCATCCCATAGAGCCCATATCTGTGGCTCTGGTGTTTTTATTTATTTTTTGTTGCTTTTTTAAAACAGAGCTCTCACTGTGTTAAATGATGACTAATGCAGCCAAACGTCGTCCCAAACCTCTCTCCATGTCACACCCACATTATATAACAGCTGCTCTAACTCTCAGCCAGGTGTTTGCCCCACCAGCTGGGAGCTGAAAGCGCCCTGCATGAAATGAAAACAGCTTTTATTTGTTTGATGGGTTTCTCCAAACTCGGAACATATTCCTGTCATCATCAAAGCTGCAGCTTCATGCCGTTCTGGCCTCCTCTGCCAGCTGGAAACAAGTGAACCCCATGTGGGCTGAGGTAATTTTAGCCTTGCTTCATGTTCTTTGGGTTTAATGAATCACACTGAGTACACTGTTGCTCTTTGTTTACCCTGCATGGCGCGTGAACAGACTGGGCGAAGCTGGCAGGATTTTCAGCCACCGCACTGGTCATTTGGGTTTTAACCTGATAGTCATTAAAGCCTTTGTTTTTAATGAATTGAACTAGCCATTTAATTGAAATACCTTCATCGGAGTAGAACGTTTTGGGCAAATTTGAGTACAATTAATATACACAAATTAGAGTTTGTGTCTCTGTATAAACTGCCCAAAAAGGAAAGATCTGCTTCTAAAACCATGCCACTGAGTTGGGCTTATGCTCCCTGAGCAGGGGAATAATAACATACAGAGGAATATCCCAAGCATGACTAAAACAGTGCTTGGCTAAAGATTCTCCCCAAACAATTGAAGCTCTGGGTTTCCCTCTTTGGCATTTACTTCTACAGCTTACTTTCTAACTTTAATTGAAACAAAGGCAAAGATGAGACAGATGCAGCAACAAAACATTAACATGAGTTCAACGCTGTTGTGGTTTTTAGCAGAGAAAGTAAGATTGGGCGTGTGCCTTTCGCTCTGTTTTTAGTTTTCTCCAGATAGCCACTCCTGATGTGTTTGCCTCAGTTTTTTTTAATCTCAGTAATGAAAATGATTTTAGAACGGTATGGGTTAGTGAAGAGAGGCCCTAATTTATTATAGTCATTTTGGGTTTGCATTCTTGTGTTTGTGGTTGTTTTTCCCTGACCCCTTTGTATCCTTTGTGTTGTTCTGTCATTCACTCTCATTTGTTCCCTCAGCGGCAGACTCTTTGTAAACACTCACTTGTTTTGCATCTACCTATCAGCCTCCCTGGTATTTATGCTTCCCTTTTCAGTCACGTTGTCAGATCTACCTGTTAGATCAAGTCATTCTCCTTGATGCCATGCGTATTGCTCCCCGTTTTGTTTTCCTGGTTTCCCATGTTTCACTCTGAATGCTACATTTGCCACTTTTGACAGCAGACGTTGTTCACTGCTCTGCCTGGCACTAAAAACCAGACCAATGGGCGTGTTTGTGCCCACATGTATTCAAGGCTTCATAAAAATGCAGAGATGAAGAAAACGGCACATACAAAAGATGTGCAAAAGATTGATCATGTTGCTAGCCTTGTGAATGAATCTCTCTCTGACTTTTACATATTTTCCTTTAAAAATGTCCCTTTGACATTTGTTTCTATTATCATGATAAATGCATTTGTTGAGAACAAGTACCTTTCCCGAGGATGTTTTCGTTCAGCTGTGAATACTTTCTGGGCAGATTTATGTAAAAAAATAAATAACAAAACAACATGAGATATTTTGTTTAGGAATGGCACCTAAATTTGACAGATTTACCTTTTGATATCAGTCTGTGTGATGTCAGCATGATTTAATTTTCTATCTTTGACAGCCTTTTAGAATCCCATATGGTTTTGTTTAGATTATTATATCAAAACGTAGTCTTATTTTCATTTTAAGTTGAGATGGCAGTAGCTGCCTCTCCTGCCTCAAATTGCGCAAATTTGTAGTTTTGCGACAAATTACATTGTCTAATGGAAACAAGACAATTTAGGTTTTTACGCTAGGATGAGGTGGGTTTTCGGTCGTATTGAAATTGACATATTTCACAAGACTGCAATGGGAACAGTTTTTCCGCATCACACGAGTCAACAACCGGATGTTACCGCTGTCAAAAAAGCCTATTAAATCCAGCTGCACTTGTGGACAATGCAAAACATACTCGCTGCTCCTGCAAGACACACCCACTGAGTTCAGGGTTAGGGGACAAGGATAGGTATGTTTTGTAAGCGGCTGTGGCTGTAGCTACAAAGAAGAAGACAAGAAGTGTTGAATGCATAGCTCTTCTGTAAAACCAAAAATGTTGCATACCCAGTATGAGGGGCTTGTCCCTCCAATACCTCAAGAAGTTTTTTAATGAGTTTTCGCATGAGTTATCAGATTCCATCTGATTTTAATTACATTTCTTATTTAATGGAAACAATGCAATTGAGAAATTGTGTTTATTCGACATTAGAAGAATATTGAACAGATTTCTGGGCACATTTGTGATAGAATCGCAGCTACTGAGATGTTTAGAGAAACACAAGTCCAAAAAAATAGCTATTTCTGAAACCCAAACCAAAATCCACCTCAACATCATAGTAATCTAGAGTAGTCTGAGAGTCTGTACCTACAAAATTGATTTCATTTTGGCAATTGATGGATTACAACAAATTGTGTAGGCATTCTATCTTTTTCTCTCGTTACTAACACAATTACTGCTGTGAAACAAGTAGAACTGAAGTGCAGGGCTACAATCGCCTCGTTTAATGTTGCAAAGGGAACTAACTGTGTTCCCATCAGTTACTACAAATGCATATATTTGTGAAACAATTTTTTTGGAAAGACTTTAAGAAGACTTTAAAGTAAGGCTAAGTAAAGGCGAAAACATTCCTAAAAGGTGTTTTGTTTTATTTTTAGACTGAGAGATTTTTAGCCATTGGCATTTGCTTAAGGGTTGATGAAACAACTTTAGTGAAAATAGATAATGCTCCAAACTTAAATAAATTGGTTTTGGGTAACTTTCCATTACAAAACTCATAACCTCCCCCTTCCTTTTGCTCAGAGAAAAAAAAATCAGTTCCTTCATAGTAGAGCATCTGCTCTAAATTAAACATTAAACACATCTTGCATTTCATAATTCAAGATGAGGAATGTCTGCTTTTATTGCTGTAATAAGATGCCATTCTTTGGATTTCACTGCTTGCTCTTGAAATTCATTTTGTAATTCATTGTGAGGCAGGATTTATTTAAAAAGTCATTATTTGGCATTAATGTGGAAAATACAGAACCACAGAAAGTTTTCAGCCAACTCCAAAAAGTTGCATAAAAGAGTTTTTAAAGTCATTTCCAACTGTATCATTAATTTCATTTGTATCTTCTTATTAGGCCGCAGTAAACTGAAAAGTTCCTGAAATTGGAGCAAAGTAGGGGGTTTACTTACCAGTCAGACTTTAGTGTCTATGATGGAAGTCTGCTGTGTGGTTGCACCTCGGCTGGAGATGTAGAGAGAAGCTGCTGATGGGTGGAGTTGATCCACTGCTGCTCCATCCAGGAGTTTTCTGTCTCTGCTTATATACCCAACAGAGCCTAGGAAGAGCTCCAAGTGTGTTTGTGTGTGTTTGCTTGTGTAACTTGTTGCAGTCGTCCAACATTTGGAGCAGGATGTGGGTTGTACCATTTCTGGATAACCCCCAGCCTCAGACCAATAAGCTCACTCAGATAAAGTCTCTGTTACTTTAACTTATTTTGGGACTTTAAACTTTTTCCAAGCTGCGGTTTTCTTTACCAGCACTTGCCTGTTTCTGCTACGCCACACATACTGATTACAGAAGACGGTACTGAGACAAAATGATAACCAAGCTGGGGAATGGGGACATGATCTGGACAAGTTTTCCTCATAAATTAGACAAATATAACCACAAATGTACAAGCAAACTACAAAATAAAGTTAAGAAATAGTTGAATTCATGTTAAAATGAATCATTTATAACTTAAATAGTTTAGGTAAAAACTTTAAATGAGTTAATTCATGTGCGTGTTATAAGATAAAACACGGGTTAATTTCATAATGTATTTTATAAGTTTGTTCTTATCAGCGCTGTTATGTTTCAGCCAGGAACCAATGTTCGTACTTGTGTACCGCTACGATAAACTGAATTGATGCTGCACTATGAAACTAGATTAAAAAGCCTGATCCAAGCGTGTCAAGAACCTCTCTTCATGACAAGCGGCTAATGAGGTATTATTTGTTTTAGTGATGCATTTGTTTATACTTATGCAGCGCAGCATTTTGCTCTTATTTGTACTTGTAAACTCTTTGTTTGAGCTGATTTATATATTTGTCTTTGTACAGTTCTCATGGCATGAAAGTATGAACGTCATAAAGGGCGTAAATGGAGTGTCATGTTGAACGACATGAGAGAAGAGACGAAATAAATGCCAGTTAAAGAGAAACCGATCCGTGTCTGTCGTGACGAGAGCTACACCCGGGTTTTTGTTCTTCCTGTGTTGCGTAGTCTGTTTCCATGCTCCGTTTTCCTTGCCTGTTTTCGTACTCTGTCTTCGTGTCCTGTTTTTGTTCCCTGTTGCTGCATTGTTATTTCTTGAGTTGCATTCATTAAATACTATCATCTTCAGTATGGGCCTGCTGTCCTCTTGCTGCCGCTTTGGTCCTTCACCGCAAAACACGACACTACTTGGTTGGTATAATTCAAAAGCACTTTTTCAGGACTTGGAAAACCACCACAGTTAAAGGTTTAGAAAGGTTTTGTTATGTGTCTGTCATGGTGATGCGTACCCTGATTTGAGATGTTCTCTGTCACTTTCTTATCAGGTTTACTCTTGGTAATGAAGCTACTTGGTTACACATAGAAATCAGACAAGGAATATAAATACAGCTCAATATCAACCATGTTAACAGTTTACAGTGCCTTGCAGAAGTATTAATATTACATTGCTCACAGTATCTTGTTGGTATGTGATAGACAGACCAAGAGAAAGATAAGCATATTTTGGAAGGAAAATGTCACGTGAATATTTTTTTTACTTTTAAACATATGAAAAGTGTGGAGTGCTTTTGTGTTTAGCCCAATTAAAAAAGCCAATTAATTTGAATATAAAGACTGCCTGTGTTTAGTTTCATCTTAGTAGAAATCCAGCTGTTCTGTGAAGTTCTCAGAGGTTTCTCAGAGAACATTGCTGAACCAACAGCATGATGAAGACCAAGGAACACAGCAGACAGGTCATGGAGGAAGTAGTAGAGGAGTTTAAAGCAGAGAACGGTTAAAATAAATGATATCCCAACTGAAACTGAAGCAGCACATAACCTTGAACACACCAGTACCACAGTGTAATACGGTAGTGGCAGCATCACGCTGTGGAAACAAAGTATATCCATGTATCAAAATGGTCCGATCGAAGATCAGACCAAAATTTAACACAGAATTTGGAGCATGAAGACTTGAAGCTTGACATTTA
This sequence comes from Fundulus diaphanus, assembly GCA_037039145.1. Lineage (NCBI taxonomy): Eukaryota > Metazoa > Chordata > Actinopteri > Cyprinodontiformes > Fundulidae > Fundulus > Fundulus diaphanus. The sequence goes on from CM073131.1 coordinate 21,148,319, forward strand.
CAGAGGCTCTCCATTCAGGCTGACAGAGCTTGAACTATTTTGCAAACAATAATGTGGAAAGCTTTCAGTTTCTTCTTCCACAAAGCTGATGGAGACATACCTTCAGCTGTAACTGCAATGAAAAGTGGTTCTACAAAACGTGGATTCACCGGTGGCTAAATACAAGACTGCAAGACAAAGTTTCAGACTTTTATTTGTTAAAAAAATATATATATATGTATAATCTTCTTCCATTTAACGATTCTTAACTACTTTGTTTTGGTCTCTCATATACAAGTTAAAGTAGTACAAATATTTTTTAAAGGACTGTATAAGCTATTTTCTTGACTTGTTGAGTTTGCTTCCTGAAACTTAAGTATAACGCAAGTGTCTGCATGAAATTAACCGTATAGTTTTTTTTTTTTTGGAAGAGGAGGGCAGCTTCTTATGAGCTTAACATGAATACTTTTAGTGCTAAAGACATTTATAAATCTGAAGACACAGTTTATACAAACACCTTCTTAGCCGATGTCCCCCATTATTTTAAAGTCAGGGGATTTTTATAGTTATATATTTGGACATCTCATCAAAGAAGCAAGCGGTTTGACCTTGCAGACCCTGATGTTTTGGCATCTAACTTTAGTATAAGGTACTAAAAAAGGTTGTGTAATATGTGTGTCACATATTTATTCAGTACTTCTGACAGACTGACTAAGCAAACTTTAAAGTCTGGCTTCTTTTAGAGTCATGATTCTCAATCACAGGTGTTGTTCACGTTTGATGGCGGTGCAGCTTATGATGGCATGTTTACTGTGTTGATTTTTCTATTTAAATGCTCTGTTTTTGTCTTTCTCATCATTTCTCCAAAAACCTCGCTGAGCCACTTTTAGGTTTTTGCTTTCCTGGTTTGTCTGGTCGTTCTCCCTTTGGGAGTTTAGAGTCTTGTGTTTTTTTTGTTTGTTTGTTTTTTGTTTTTGTGTTGATGAAGATGAAATTATGCAACAGACTATATGGTGAGTGTAATATCTTTTTCCTCAAATCCAAATGGTAACTTCTACGGTTTTTCTGTGGCACAGAGAGACATGAGGCAGGTGCAATAAATCATTAGACAAGCACCCTTGATATGGGGGTAATTCAAAGTGCCTCGAAGGAACAGAGATTAAAAGAAAGAGAAAAACACTAAATATATAAAAAACATGAAGCACCACATAAAACATAAAAACATGACATAATCACAGAAAAGAAATGTTAAAATGAGAAAATTAAGCTAATAAAAAGCTAAGACATGATATAATTGAAATAATAAACCACCTCTGACAGATAGGCTGCAGTAAACTTTAATAGTTTCAGTCCTGCTTTAAAGCAGCCAATATTTGTCTTGTTCACAGGAAGTTGTTTCCAGAGCTGGGCATTGAAGCTAAGTCATGGCTCCCTTTGTTTAGTTCTTGTCCTGAGAAAACAGTGAAGAGGTCTCTAAAGACCCAAGGGTTCTACATGGCTTCTATGGGCCTAAACAGATGTAGCGTGAGGGTTCCAATAAGTGGTGTCTGGATCACTCTCCAGAAGGAGAACCGAAAGGATGGAGACAGATGAACTTTTGCAACCACGCTTTATTCCGTCTCATTTCCACCTTAGCACAGCCACACTTCCTTGTTTTCGTCACATGACCAACAACAAACCAATGAGAATCTAAACTAAGGAAAAGCAGATCGAACTAACTATCTTAAAGATGTAGTCGTGAATTACATAAAATATAACTATATGAACTACCAAATTAACTGAACTTTACACACATTTAGTGTTTAGGCCCGAGTCCATTCATTCCCTTATCAACAAAATGTGAATTCTATCCTTTTACCAACAGGAGGCCAATGCAATGATTTGAGGATGTATTTAAATATGATCCATTTTACTGGTATTGATCATGACTCTAGGAGCAGATAACTGTTCGATGAGCTGCAACTGTGAGATTGAATTTTTAGAGACTTGTTCAGACACCATTGCAATAGTCTAACTTACTATAAATAATATAATGCACCAGTTTTTCTGCATGCTGTTTTGACAGACAAGTCTTTATTTTGGCTGTTTTAAATTTTGTCATCAGGTTTAATAACCTGATTATGACAGGTTAATAAACTCTCCCTGTGGCTCTATGCTTCTCCAGGAGTGAATGCTGCTTGTCGGGACTTTGATGCAATCAACTGGTTCCCTTATATAGGACATTTTTGACCAATCTGTATAATCTGACCCAATCTGTATAATATGATTGAATCTGATTGAATTTGTAAAGTGCCTTGAGATGACATGCTTCATGAATTGGCACTATATAAATAAAAATTGAAATTGAATTAACACTTGACATTTGAGCTATTTGTTGTAATTTAGGTCTGAGTCCGTGATGACGCCTATGTATTTTGTTTGGTCTTTAATCTTTAGGTTTATAGATTCAATTTGAATCCTAACCTCACATTTTGAGACTCTAGACAATAACATCTCTCTTATCTCCATCAAGCCTAAGCAAATCCTAATCCATCCATTCATGAATATCGTAGATACACTCATTCAGTAGATGCAGTGGACTATGATCAACTGGTGACACATAAATGCCAAGGTTTATGTCATCAGAATAGATAATCAAGGAGATGTAATGGTGCACCATAATCTGAGTTAATGGGATCATACAGAGGATAATTTAAAGTGGCCCAAGAATGGAGCCTAGAGGTCCTTCACATCTGATTTTTGATTGAATCTAAATCAGTTTAGCCCAGTGCCAGACCATCATGCCCATCTTTCATGTCCATCAGTGAAATGCTATGATCAGCTGCATTGATTGTAGCACTGAGATTTAGGGTCATAGTAGCCAACAAAACTAGATTACCACCAGCAAGTTGGACAATACGACTGGTCAGCACTTTGAATCATCTTCTTACTGATAAGTGCTTTATAAATAAACTTGCCTTGCCTTGCCTAGTCCTCCTGGTCTGATACGACAACACAGGAAAACCCAGGATAATGACAATGTTAGATCCCAGTGCTGTAGTTTACTACTTTAAAACAAACAGATTTCTAAAAATCCCACATTTCTCAAAAGTTACTTAGCAGATAATTCACAGAGGTATTTTGCCTATTAATTAAGATTTTATCCAGACAGATGCACTGAGGAAAAACAAACAAAACCCCTGACTATGTATTAATTGTCCCTTTCACTGAGTTGCATGGTCGTGTTTTTTCAAACTATTTCAAAAAGTAGTATATTGGAGGTAAGTTTGAAATGTTACTTTAAGTTCTGTAAACCTATCTTAAGTTTAAAAAAGAAATATCTAATGAAATGTTAGGTATAAGGATCAATTTATTTTAAAAAGGCTGCCAAATGACACTGTGGAACATCTGAAAAAGAAAATTACCAAGTCATTTGAGAGAGAGCAAATGATTTTGCTACTGCCTGCTTCCAATAGCTGCATGTTTTTGTCTAAAAAACCTTGTTCTTGTCATCCCTTAATTTATATTATCGCCACCACTGCTCTTCTTATAATTAAGTTGACTGTTTCCTCTTACTTATGAATGCTCCTAAATTAGTTTCTCTGATAGCTCTAAATCACTATTGAGCTTTTGCTTTCTGTATTCAGTCTTGGTATTCAGCTGTTTTCCCCAACTTCGGCAGTGAATCAGTGTTCAAGGCTAGTAACGTAATGAATAAAAAAAAATTCAACTACTCTTTCATTTGCTTCGAGCATGAGGAAGAATTTCCATCAGGAGCACACAAAACATCACGAAATGCAGTTTCATTTGCCTCTAAGTCTGACAGTTTTTACAAAGAAAAGAACTGTTTACTGAACTTCACCTATGAACCAACAAAAACACGGTTCTAACCTCCACTTAAATTAACCAGAACACACTGATGTTCGTTTTTCATTGCCACCATCACCACTTATTCTGCCAACTGATATTAACTTCAGGGGTAAACTAATCGCAAATCAAAAGGGGACAGATGTGAGCTGGTAGTTTTCCATTCTTTTTTTGTTTGTAATGTACATTTGTTTTAATGAAAACTATCAGAGTAGCATGAAAACGTATTAACATCCTTTGAACATTTTTTTCCATTTTGCCACATTTGGATATTTTTTGAGGTATTCAAAGACAGAGCATTACAAAGTAGTGCATACGTCTGAAGTGAAAATACAATGATACATAGACCTTTGTTCAAAAGTTTCACTAATAAAAAGTGGGATGTATGTTTGTCTTCAGTCCCACTGAGTCAACACTTTGTACAACCACTTCTTCTGGTCCTTTAGGGTATGTCTCAATCAGCTTTGTACATCTAAAAATCATATTATTGCCCAATGTTCTGGCTGAATCACAATCGATGGGAAGCATCTATTTTTCTAAAGTCTTGCACCAGATTTTAATATAGATTTAAGTCAGGACTGACTGGACCTTTCCAACACATGAATGTACTTCGATCTAAACTATTCCATTGTGGCTCTGGCTGTATGATTACGGTCTCTGTCCTGTGGGAAGGTGAACGTCTGCAGCCTCACATTCGCATTATTATGTATTTGGGGCCTTCCCATCAACTCTAACCAGCTTCCATCCATCCATTATCTATACCCGCTTGTCTGTGTAGGACTGCAAGCGGGTCTGGTTCCTGTTTCCAGCAGTTTTTGGGCTGGACAATCTGACCTTGAGAGATCACCAGTCCATCAAAGGAGAACACAGAGACACACATGACAAACAACCAAGCATGCACACACTCACACCAAAGGGAAATTTAGAGAGATCAGTCATCCTAACAGTCATGTTTTGGACATCGGGAGGAAGCCAGAGTAAACAAAGAGAAGCCACACATGGAGAACATGCAAACTCCATGCAGCAAGACCCCTTGCTGCATGGCAACTGTGCTACCAACCGTGCCACCGTGCATCTTCCAGCTTCCATGTCCCTGCCAAAACAAGCTTCCTCACAGCATGACGCTTCCACCACCGAATGTTGTATTCAGGGTGTTTATTGTCTGCTGCGCACAAATATTTGCATGTATGCCTAGGAGTATAATTTTGGTCTCACCTAACGAAAGCCTCAGCATCTTTGTCGTACCCCCAACAAAGAGTAACCTGCAAACTACACTTGTTTTGGCTTTCTTTCTACAACTCTTTTCCAGAAAGCCCTGGTTTGTGGAATGCACAACTCTTAGTTGTTCTGTCGACAGAGTTTCCAACTAGAGTTGAGGATCTCTGGAGCTCCTCCAGAGTTACCATGGACCTCTTGGCTGCTTCTCTGGCTTGTGCGCTCCTTGCCAAGCATCTTGGTTAGGTCAGCGGTCTCTAACTCCTGTCCCTGAGGGCCTGTGTCTTGTCATTTTTATATGTGTCTCTGAACAAACCTGACTCCAACCTGAGGTCATTAGCAGAGCTCTGCAGAGCTCGTTGCATGCTGGTGAGGTAGTTCAGCCTTTTGATTCAGGTGTGTAGGACAAGGGGCTCAGCTAAAAGGACACTTCAGAAGGTGTTGTCTCAGTGGGTTTGTTGTAGTCGTAGTCTTTTATAATGTAACCCTACTTTAAACTTCCCTGACCTGTCTGCTGTCTTCCTCAGTCTTCATGAAGATGTTAGCTCACTAATGTTCTCAAACAAACCTTTGAGGCCTTCACATAAAAGCTGCACCTACACTTACTAATCAGGGGATTATCTGAAGGTAATTTTATTCAGGGGTATCATGCTAAGGCTGTTGAATGCAAACGTATGCCGCATTTTTCAAACTTTCAAACCATGTATCATTTTACTGCAATCACACAATTATGCAGTATGTAAAGGTGATTTATCAAATCCTAATAAAATATATTATACTTGTGGTAATAATGTAATGAAAATATCAGGTGTATAAATGCTTTTGCAAAGCACTGTGTCTGTGATCATGCTGCTGCTCCATGAAGGAAAAGACCCAACATTTAAAAAAAAAAAACGAAACAAGCAAGCTCTAAGAAAATCATTTTAATATTCACGCTGTATTTAACAACCCTAAGAGTTGCTCTGGCCAGATTAATACCACCAAAACCACCCATTCAGTACTTTCCATAAACAGAGTTTGTTTTTATCATCTCTGACTGCTGCTGCAGGAAAGGATGAATCACGAAGAACATGATCTCATGTGTGTTTTCATGGTTTGGGGTGGACGGGATCAGATTGTTGGAAAACATATTGTACCATGTCTGCACCCAAGGACGCCCCCACAGCCATGGTGCTGTGACAAGAGGCAACTCTTTGGGAAGGAGTGATGAGGGATAACTGGCTCTTCACACAATAAGGCGACTATAAGAAAATAAATGTCTCTCTGTGAGAGAACTAATCCGTCATGAAGCTCTTTTACGACTCTGCTGGAGTAGAGTGGCTCGGCAGAGCGTAGCCCTTGGAAGGCCAAGTTTTGTGACGAACATAAAATGGGACCACATTAAATAATTCAAAAACTCGTTTCACCTCGAATGTAACATTTATCCTGTACATTTGTCAACTGAAAAACAGAGCAAATCTTTGAGGACAATCTAAAAATGTTACATAATTCTACTGCTCCTTAAACTAATACATTGTTGAACCCTCTTTTAGCCAAACATTCATTTGCAGAAAGGATTAAAAGGATCGTAATGTACAAGAAATAACGTCGTCAGTCAGGAGAGGGGTTAAGAAATCCCAAACTATTACATAGATACTGTGGCATAGTGAATACAGTGATGAATGATTGGATAAAATGTGGGACTAAAGAAAATAGACATGGTTTCAAGACTGATACTAAAGAAATGACTGAAGCTGGTTGGGGAGGCCAGTAGCACTGATAGAACTGCAGTGATATCTGCTTAACAACAGCTGTCTTCTACTTGTGACAATAAATAAAATCCTGTATTCTCTAAATGTCCTAGATCTTCAGGTGTCTCTTGCAAAGCTGAAGAAGAAGAGGAATTTCATGTTTCTGCTTCATAGAGGATCCAAACAACCTCCGAACCAACAAGGGAATTGGAAGAGAACAGAAAGTTTTGATGTGTCGTGGACCAGTGGTTTCCACCAAAAGTGCTTGATGTTGATGTTCTGCATGTTTTAGATGTTTCCCTGGTGCAACACACCTAAATGAACCTGTTGTTAGTAGGCTAATGCACAACTCGACGGCATGCTGAGCACGTATGCGGTGTTCCAATTGCCTCTAAACTCGAAACTGGCAAATTGGAGATTAGGTCATCTCAGACAAGAAGGAAACTGGAACGCAAAAAGTCAGACAGTAGGAAAAGAGACGTAGACGCTGGCATAAAAGCTATTTGTAAATGTACAAATACTACGAACCCGAATCAGAATGTGTTTTAATGTCACATTTGTTTTCTTTTTTGTAAGATATGCTTTACTATTCATTTGAACAGTAAAGCACAACAATAGGTGGTGATTCTTCATTCCTTGTTTAGCCATTGCGGTTGAAAATATAACAATAATGATAACACTGTTCTACGTGGTATTTTTTGCATACAAACTGCATTGAAAAATGTTGCATAAGTAACAGAGAACTGCTAAAAACAGTCAAAGTATGACGTTTTACGCAATGCTGCTACAAGCAGCAGCCATCCTGAATGTGGAAGTCGGGGGTGGTCCTGCTGCACCGACTTTCCAACTCGTAATTCCAACTTTAACTTGCATTCCAGTTGAAATTTCATACTCAGATGTTGGAAATTACGACTTCTACAGACAAATAGAACGCAATATTAATTCAGTTATTTGAATCAGCAGCGTTGGAGTAGACGTAAGTCTAGACAACGTCCAGAACTTAATTTGACAGGTTGACCTAACGGGAAATACATAGACTAGAGATGTCCCCAAATTCTGCTAGATCTGATGAACTTTTGCAAGACGGCGAAGACAGATTCCTACCAAATAAGGCAGAATGCTGATATTAAATCAAAAAGTGCTTCATCAAAGTTTTATGTAACCAGATCATGGCACCTGGTGCCAGCAGTCATTGGGCAGGCGGAGGGGAAATCCTTGGGCAGGTCCACAGTCCATCACAGGGTGAGCTTTCTTCCATTTCTCTAAATGAAAAAAATCATTCTGATCTTGTGTTATGTTTTTACATTCATAATTTTTACACACTTTAATGCATTCAGGTGTTTAAAGTGGGTAATACTAAAAGTTGAGGATTAATAACTGAAATATTGCTGTGAAAGCTGCTGCTTCCAGGGTTTTAAAAATGGACCCTGAAACTCATGATTTCTGATGTAAATAAGAGGAAGTGTCTGTATATCAGACAACTTAAAATGAGAAACACCCAATGCGTTTTCATAAAGCTGATAAAATCAACTTCTTTCATTTCACTTGGCTTTTAATCTATGAAACTAGTATAAACGTTTCATCTATTTTCTCTGTGCTTTAAGTTTGCTTGACTGTTTTCTCTGCGTAAGGGAATTCTTAAACCACAGAGAGTTTTGTACCAAGGCTCAGTTGCAGTTTCTCCATCTTACTTATTGGCACAGGAAACAGAAGTTCCACATATTTACCACAAGGCAGCGTCTGACTTTAAGGTGCAGAGCAGCTCTCAGAAAGGTGCACAAATTTGTGTTTGCATGCTAATACAAATATTCTGTCCATGCACAATGGCATCCATGAATGCAACTTTTATTAGGCATGTGCTGCATGCATACATCCAGCTGTGCATTTTGCAAGCTTGTACAACTGTTTCATCAAACCTAACGTTGCCACCTCCACTTCTTAACTTCCTGTCGTGTGAAAAGAGAGCTTGTCTGAAAACCACAAACAGAGGTCATGTGACTGAGTAAGTCTGCTACTATACGCGCTCGGTTTGTGCAGCTCAAATCCTCTTTTCAGATCAGTTAATTGTCACCTTGTGTCAGTTCTGTGTCACGATGACCCTCAAGACAGTCTTTCTGTAAAAGGACACACAGGAAGCAAAAAAAAGAGGAAGAGGAACCAAACGAGGAAAGTGGACAGAGATGGAACCGACAGATGAGAAGGGCATTGCAGCCACAGAAGCAAATGGTGGTGAGTTTACAGCAGTCCTTGTTGCAGGATATTGACACAAAGCTCGTTCATAACTCTAAGTTTAATGGTGTTCAAGGTGTTACTTTCAACAATGAAACTGGTTAGGGTATGTCAGCGTTAGATTTAATAATAAAAATTTGAACTGAAATTGCGGTTGCAGTGGTGATCAAGAGAGTAGATGTCTGACTATTGCCACATTTCTTTGTTCTGTGTCACTCAGCTTATCCGGTACGATGCACTGAGGAAGTACTTCTCCCTTTCTTGACAGATGAGAGCCTGCAGGCTACCATGGACGTACAACACCCTCCTGTCTCCCCCAGCTCCCCACCAGCCCTCCCAGAACTCCGAGTGGTCCTGCTGGGAAGAAAGGGGGCCGGCAAGAGCGCTGCAGGGAACACTCTGCTGGGAGGCCTGGGTGGGTTCGAGAGCGGGAAGCCCACAGAGGAGTGCGTGAAAAGGCGAGCGGATGTCGTTGGTAGGAAAGTCACTGTGGTTGACACACCTGGATGGGAGTGGTACTACCCACTCAACAGTACCCCCAACTGGGTGAGGAGGGAAACTCTAAGAAGTGTTACCCTGTGCCCTCCTGGACCTCACGCTGTGCTCCTGGTGGTCCGCTCCTGCGCTTCCATCACGGACGTCTACATCCAGGAGATAGAGGAGCACCTGGAGCCCCTAGGAAAGGATGTGTGGGAACACACCTTGGTGCTTTTCACCAGGGGGGACGAACTGGGCCTATCCAGCATGGAGCAGCGGATCCAGACAAGTGGTTCTGGACTCCAAAGACTCCTCCAGAAGTGCGGCAACAGATACCACATTGTAAATAATTACAATAAAGGAGACGGGGCACAAGTAAAAGAGCTGATAAGGAAGCTGGAGGTGATGGTGGACAGAAAGAAGGGCATAAAGAGTCACCTGGAGCTGGATCATGGTGTTCTGTTGGGTCTGGAAGCAGATGGGAAGAGGAGAGCCAGGGAGAGGAGGAAGAAGCAGAGGCAGATGGAGGCGCAGATGCAGAGAGGAACCATCAAAGCTGCTCTGATGAGTAAGTCCTTCTGAATGTTTAATGCTTCAACTTCAGAAGAGGTTTCAAGTGCATGAAAACATTAGATTCCATTAGAAACCCTAGAAAACACACAGATGGCCTCCAGATCAGAATGCCTACAATGCATTTACTGAGTTAAATAAATTGCACTTCAGTGAGGTGTTAACGCATCAGTCTTTAGGAGTGAAAGACTCTATCTTGAAAATATATTTTTCATGTAAGGGCCTTTGGCTATTTTTATTTATCATTTGCGGTTCAAAACCTCATATTAAGTTACCAGCAACTTCAAGCTGAATAACATTTGACTCTAAAAATAAGAAACACTAGAATAATCCTAAAATACAGGAATATTCTTCTTCCTTATTAAAAACATGTACCTTTAAAATCCCATAAATAACACTTTACATGTAATAGGTAATGAGAATAAGAAAAACCAACATCCAATATCTAATGCAACAACCTCCAAATGTTTTAAGAGTTGTGCTGTTAAATTTGTGTATAGAAGAGGACAGCACTTCATCTTTTCCACACTATTTTAAGGTTGAAGTATGGGTTATCATCTTTGACCATTCCTTTTGCACAACCTTTCATGTGACCCAGAGTCCTGGCTCTTCTCGTATGCTCTCTTCTCTTCTTCTTAGGGGTCTCTAAAGGATTTAGGTCTGTAGATGAAGGCTGATTTTCTGTGTGGTGAACCATTTCTGTGTTAATTCAGCCATATGTTTTACATTATTATCCCCCCTAAATGCTGGATAATGACTCGTTTTAGACCTTGGGGGAAAATTCGGAAGATCTTCATTTATATTTTCCTGATATTTGAAAGAGTTAATCATTTTATGCACTCTAACAACGTTCCCTGGGCCTTTGGAAGAGAAACAGGCCCACAGCATCACAAATCTTTCACCACGGGTCTGAAATGCTTTTCTAGAAATTCGGGCTTTGTTGCACACCAAATCCAACAAAAAAAGGCTTAGTTTTTATCTCATTCGACCAAATCCCACCGTTGTAGTTAAAGTCCCAGGAGAGTTTAGCAAACTTCACATGTGTACCTTTGTGATATTATGATAAAACGCTTCCAAAAGAACCAATGAGAATGTAGATTGAGTTGAATGATGACCCATAAATGTCACTATTTGGTGCAGCTTTCTGGCAGTGAGCCTCTAGAGACCTTTAAAAATAAACCTAGCTCCTTGCCCAATCCTTTTTGTCAATGTTACAGATGCTTTAAATGTTTAAATTATTGCTCCGACTGTTGATATGGGAAATTTTATTATCTTATTTACTTGATAACTTTATTGTCCATCACATTTCCTGAGATGGATGACGCGGAGGCGTGAACCGTCCGACATGAAGTGGAGGACGATTGCTTCCGCAAAGTCCATTAATTTCTGAAAATGGACGCCTCAAAGGGCACTTATGAAATAAATATTAAATCAATTATTAATACTTTTATATCTTTTTCACCGTTAAAATCGTTTTTCACAAGAAGCGGCTGAGAGAACAATTTAATATCTCTCGTTGTGACGAGTTGCCAAGGTAACCAGCATCATCTCGTCGTTACCAGTTAACATTTGAACCAGCACAATAATTTAGAACAGTCAGGCTATTTGACCAGAACTTCTTTATAGGTGACCATAACACTTCTTAATGGACACCCTGCAACCAATCAGAATTGAGTATTCACCCAGACCATGGTACAAGTGGCAACAATTCATACACGAAGTCACATAATTTAAAAAGCATAGCTAAGAGAATAGCGCTACTGAAAAACAGTATCTAACACACTTAAAAGACAATGTGCCTGGAAAAAAGTTTCATACACAGCAACATTAAAGTGAATGAATAAATTAGGGGAGACCCACAATGGTCTGAGCAGTACTCACTGAAAATGTTCCTTAGTCAGAATGGTCACAGCAGAGGGAGTGAAAGAGTTTTTGTTTGTCTTTGTCAATGGGGCTCTTATACCCTGTTTACACTACCCTTTTTTAACCGTGCCGAGACCAGTCCGAGCTCGGTAACTGAGATAACTATCGAGTGTAAATGGAACGCAAACTGAACTGAACCGAGCCAGACACAACCGAACCGCTGCTAAATGCAGCCCAGTTCCATGTGTGAGCTCGGCCTGGTTTTTTTCTGGCTCGGTTCTCTAATAACAAAGAGCGCATCATCTCCGTGCGGTCAGCTGACATTTCTGACATTCATAAAAATGTTAGCTTCCCTACCGTGACACACGATTTCCAGTGATGATTCTGCTCAGCAGTGTGATGAACCTCAGTGTCTGTCATTGTTTCCTGTGTCTGTAAATCCTTATTAGACGTTCGTTTGTCTTATCCACTTCCCAAAAGCCGACTCTGTCAAGTAAATTCACCAAAGGTTGCCTTCTTCGCCTGACTCTCCGCAAACGACGTATCACAATTATAACTAAGCATAACTGCCTGAATGTTACGGGCGCTGCCATTTTTATTAGCTTGGTCTCGCCTTCAAACCCAGAGAGCAGTAGTACCGCAGATCGTCACTAGGAGGCGAGGAAACCAAGGAACCGAGATAGCGTGATGTGTAAACGGTCGTCAGAACCAAGCTCCGCTTGGTTAACTGATCCAAGCTCGGACCGAGCTCGGCATGGATCGGTTTAACAAGGGTAGTGTAAACGGGGGCTCTTAGTCTCCTGCTAGATGACAGAGGACAGGTTGGATTTTTTGTAATTATTGGCTCATTCAACTACCTGATTCAGCTTGTCCTCGTCTTTGACTAAAAGATCTCCAGACCAGGAAACCATGTTAAAAGACACTTTCACCCACTTTCCCTATACACCAATTTGTAAGGTGTGCCTGCTAACATTTAAACTATTTAACTTCCTTAAAAGAAAGAGACACTGTCTAGCCTCCCTATAAACGCAGTCTAAACGCTTATGTAAAACTGTTGGTATCTAAAACCAGTAACCTGCTCCACTTCCTGCCCTCTTATGACAATCGGCCTAAAAGGAGGTCTGGCTTCTGCTGCTCCCAACCTTCTACCCAGACATAACTCTCCATGTTCTCCTGTCTTTCCCACTTTGATGAGTGGCCAAGTAAAATGGATTCATATGTCAAGCAATATTCATTACTCACAGAACTAGACGGTAAAGGGCTTTTAATACTTTAAAAAGGAAAAGTATACATAAAAACTGCCTCAGTTGCATTTATTTTAACTCAATTGTCAAGGGACCAACAATTGTGGCACCAGAGATTAAGAAAAGATACATTTACTAACTTGGGGTTATTTTTCCCCCCACTGAATAAATGTGCTCAATTAAAGGGTTTTAAACTGTCCTAGTATGAAATCAGAACCATTGGTCACCAGTGGGGAGAGGCGGTGTCTCCCTCCTTCTTGGTGACCGCAGGTTCAAACGCTCTCTGGACACCACACAGTAGCACCCTACTGCCAAAAGAGATGTGTTAAAAGCAGAGGATACATTTCATTTGAGTGTATGTTGCAATCACAAAATCAAGGTGATCATTTTTGTGCTATAAATGTCATTCTGAGCAAGCCACTCCTTCTTCACCACTGTACTCAAAAATAGCCAAACACTTCCCTGAAGAAACTGTTCTGATAAAAAAAAAAAAATGCAACCTTTGTATCTTATCACAAACATTAGCAACAACAAAAAAAAAGACTTCATCTGTTGAGTACAATTGAATAGAATAACCTTATTTATCCCGAGGGGCAATTGAGTGAGCTTAGAGCAGACATAAATCGATGTAAAAATTGGAAACACTCTATAACAAAAAAACTATGATATAAATAAAATCGGAAATAGGTCTACAGAAGCAGAAATTAATAACAAGAAAAGCAGGGAGTCTTGTGTTTTTATTAAAAATAATCGACTAGATAGGCATCTTATACCTGTTTGTATTTTTGATTTGAAACCAGGGCTAATCCTATAAAAGACAGTGAAATACACAGTGCACAGCCATAGTTTCTTACAGTGTTTACATGGTGTAAAACACCAGGGGCACAGCTCCCCATTGACTGGACATGCAACTAAGAAAAAGAAAGCAAGTTTGGGGCATGATTATTTTTTGCAGTGGTCATGGTAATCCCCAGGCCACGCCAACCTGAGCTATAAGTGAAAACTGCCATTTTAAGTGGTCATACATATTTTTACAAGAGTTGCTACTGCTGGAAAGGTTCCTGTACATTAAACTTAGCCCTATCAATAATAGGTAGTGTCTCTAATCAGAATGCTTAGAAATCTGCCGAAAACTTTTTAAATTTCATAAGAAATTTAACTCGGTAACCTTTAGAGCATAAAGGTGATTTCAGACTGAAGACAGCAAAGTATCATCTGCAAATTAGTGACACATGAAGCCATGTTAACACCCTCGTGTTAACACTGCGTCACACCTCACACAATGAGCAGAGAAAAACAGCTAAGTGGGTGCTGGTCGAAGGAGTTTTTCGCTTAAAAGTACAAATATTTTTTCCACTCAGAGTGCTACTGTTGGTACTTTTTATTGTAGAAAGCTGTTTTTACAGGAGTAACACAGAGCATAAAGGAGCTAGTCCCAGACAATGATGCTGTTTGAGCTGGTTCAAGTTCATTGCACATCCTCATCAGATTTAGTCTGTTCTGTATTAAACAAAGCCAATTGCAGGAAATAGTTAACGGCCTGTACTTGTACAGTGCTTCATCAAGTTGAGAGGACTCCAAAGTGCTTCACAAGCTACATGTGTATCCACAGCTGCCCTGGGGCAGACTGACTGAGGTGAGGCTGCTATACATCAGCACCACCAGGCCCTCTGACCACCAGCAACACAGGTGAAGCGTCTTGCCCAAGGCCTGTCCAATGCCCTGCTCTGAGACAGTCAGAGCAGGGCATTGGACAGGCAACCTGCGGGTTACAGGACAAGGTCCCTAGCTCCTGTGCCACTGTCACCCCAGTGGTGCAGGAGGTGGATCAGAGCTATGTGACTAAATTTGAGCTTAAAGTAATCCTTGAAAGAGACAGGTTAACCTCTGCTTAGTGTCACTTGTGAAATGGAGCACAGGTGGTTACGCAGCATGGAGTATTTATATCTAAATGAAGACCCATTTACACTACAGAGGCCAGCCAGAAGAGCACTTGTGGATAGCAGTAATCCTCTGAAACTCTTTGATCAAATAACATTCTGGGTTTTCATGAACAAAATTAGACTAAAAGGCTCTGCTGCTGCTTAGGCTAATGAGGCTTGAGACAGGTCTTCTCACTAGGACTCCATGGTGTCAGACTAACAAAAACAAATTTAACCCATGCTTAGGCAAGCTTCTTTAATACCCAACTTTAACAAGTCCAGATTAGGCCTACTCCTGTCTTAATTTAAACCTTTTCTGTGAAATCAGCCCTTAGTGTCATTTATTTTCTGCAGCCCTGAGAACGCCACACCTCTATCGGTTTAAGGTAACAGCTGTCAAAATGTAAGTTTTAGATTAAGTGTATTTGATATGTTAGGATTAAATCACTGTTTTTTTATTTATTTATTGTTCAATACTTTGGATGCTGGTAAGTGGATTCTGGTAAACTATTAGAACTATCTACAATCAAAACCAGATTTCACCAGATTCAACCACATTACCATGACTTTAAATGATTTGAGGAAGCCTAGATGATAACGTCACAGCTTCTGATTCACAACATTTGAGCTAATTGGAGGCACAGCGTTAGATTTCTTTTAAAGCAACGCCTCAAAAACGCTGCGTCTTCATGTGACATCATGGAAAATCCAAAGAAATCAAGCAAGACTTCAGTAAAAGCAGCTGTGGATCCCCACTAGCCTGGTTCATCCTTGGATACAATTTCCAGACACCTGAAGCTGATATGTTCATCTATTCCAACAATTAAACCAGTGGGAATGTCCAGCCTTCATACTATTCAAGAAGAATAGTATCAAGTGTATAGTATTAGTGTGTTTCGGAGAGAAATTGTGCAGCAACACCAGTACAAAAGCAAAAGACATTGTGAAGAAGCTGCCTTAAGCTGGTAAGATTTTACTATCCATTATCCACAGTCAAGTCAATCCTGTACTTACATGACCTTAAAGGCCACTCAGCAAGGAAGAAAGTGTTTCTCCATAAGCATCATAAAATGCCAGACCACAGGTTGCAAATGCAGTCAGGGCTAAATAATAAAATTTTGGAGACATGTCCTGTGGTCCAATGACACTAAATCTGAAGAGTTTGACTGATCGTGACCTTTGGAGGAACAAGGGGAGGCTTGCAAGCCTAGAAACACCATCCCAGCTGTGAAGTACGGGAGTGGCAGCATCATGCTTTGGGGTGTTAGGAGGGACTGGTAAAATTAACAAATGACATCATGAGAAAGAGCTGTCATAATCCTTAGGCTGCATTTAGTACCTGAAAGAGGTAGACGACAAAATGAAATGCAAAAGTAGAAAATGGCGAAGTGACCAAATGTCCAGCACCCATTTTTGTTATGGCGCCGTGACAACACAGAGTGAAGTAAGTTTGTATTTATCCTCTTTCCAGGTGACGGACCCCAGGGCTCAGAGCTGGATGCACACCAGTCCTTCTCCAAGACTTCTCGACGGCTTCCTGAGGTTAGACTGGTTCTGGTGGGAGAGCGCGAAACTGGGAAGAGTTGTGCCGGCAACGCCATCCTTGGGAAAACAGGCTTCTTCC
The DNA here is from genome assembly GCA_037039145.1 of Fundulus diaphanus. NCBI lineage: Eukaryota > Metazoa > Chordata > Actinopteri > Cyprinodontiformes > Fundulidae > Fundulus > Fundulus diaphanus. Next base: position 21,165,018 of record CM073131.1, read on the forward strand.
AAGCAGGAGTGGTGACCGAAGAGTGTGTGCGCCAGCAGGCAGAGGTGGCCAGGGCAATGGTGACTGTGGTGGACACACCAGGCTGGGAGGCAGGAGTGGCCGGTGCAACGCCGGAGCGGGTCAAGCGAGAGATCATGTGCAGCGTGGCTCTGTGCCCTCCCGGGCCTCACGCCCTGCTGCTGACTCTGAGGGTGGACACTCTGGTGAGGGCGGGACACGTCAAGGAGCACCTGGAACTTCTTGGAGAGGGCGTGTGGAGACACACGATCCTGCTGTTCACCCATGGCGACCAGCTCCGCGAGGGCGTGGACATTGAGCAGCACATTCAGAGCGGGGGCAGGGACCTGCAGGGGCTGCTGGAGAAATGCAGGGGCAGGTACCACGTGATCGGCAGTGGAGAAGGAGGAGGACGAGGCAGCGGGGGCTCTGCGAAGGTGACAGAGCTCCTGGAGAAGGTGGAGAGGATGGCAACGATGAACAGGTGCGAAGCCTTCTCCTGCGTGGTGCAGGAGGTCAGGGATCTGAGCCTCCAGAGAAACGAGAAGTTCAACCAGCGGCTGAAGGAGATAGGAGACAAGATGGTCCGCCAGGAGGCCGAGCTGAAGAAAATGAGAGACAGGGAGGTGAAGAGCATTAGGTGGTTCTTTGATAGGAAGAAGAAGGTGAAGTCCCCAGGAAAGGCCGATGTTCCTCGAGAGGAGGAGGAGGATGAGGACAGGAGGGTTGGAGAAATAAGAAATGACTTTGGCGACCTGGAGGAGAGGATGCGATGGCTGACGGAGGACAGAGAGAGGGAGATTCAGGACCTTACCCTTGAAAACGAGCGAATCCGATTCAGTCTAAACCAACGTCAACAAGAGAAACACGAAGCAGAGCTGAACCTGGAGCTAAAAGAGAGGGAGATCGAGGAGCTGAAGGAAAGGACAGACGAGCAGCAGCTGAAACTTCTCGATCTCGAACGCGCCTGCGTTGAATCTGAACACGAGAGGAGGCGAAGAGAGGATGAAATCAGAGCAGAGAAACAAGAATGGGTGAAAAAACTGAAGGAGAAGGAGCAAACTGTGGAGGTGCTCAAGAAGGAGAGAGCAGAGTGGATTGAAAGGTTTGAAGCTTTGCAAGTAAAAATGGAGCAGACTGAAACACACTATGATGATTTGCTTAGAAAAGAAGGAGAGAAAATCAGCGAGATGGCACAGAGGGAGGAAAAACTGAAGCAAGAGATGGAAAATAAAGACAAACTGCTGGAAGAACTGAGCAGGAAAGCTACAGAGGAAAAGCGGACAATGCTGGAAAACTTTAAAATGTTGGAAAAAAGCATGGAGAAGCTGAAACTGCAACATAAGCAAGAATTAGAGGAGAAAGAAGCCGAGATAAAAGAGGCAAAACTGCAACATCAAGAGGAGATGGTGAAAAAAATTACAGAGAGCGAAAAGAACATGGAGACAATGAAGCTTCAGCAGGAACAAGAGGTCTGTAAGACGATAAAGGAAAAAACTAATGACATAGAGAGACTCAAGCACCTGCATGAGGAAAGAATTATGAACATGATGCAAGAACAAGAAAAACAGATAACCGAGTTAAATAAGAAATTTACACAAGAAAAGAGTGAACTCTTAGAGACACAAAAGAGAGAAATAGCAGAAATGAAACAACTTGTCGTTCATATGGAAGAAAACGTGAAGGAAAGTGAAAAGAACAAAGAACTGATTCATCTACAGCACAAAAAAGAGATGGAAGTTCATGTTGAGGAGACAGAAAAGGAGCTGGAGGCCTTAAAACTGAAACACCAAGAAGAAATGACAACAAAAATAAATGAAATGGTTAAACTCATGGAGGGAAGAGAAGCAGACCACAAGAAGGAAGTTGATAAACTAGTCAAAGTGAAGGAAGAGGAAGTCAAAAACGCTAAACGAGAACACGCGGAAATACTACACGATCTAGAGCGAGAGAGACAAAGAGAAACTGAGGAGCTGAAGCAACTAATAGATGAAGGAGAGCAGGAAAAACAGAGACAGATCAAAGGTTTAAAGGAAGAGTTCGCAGCCCAAACTGAAGAAACTCAGCGAGGACAGGCGAGGATGCGGGAGGATCTGCAGCAGAGCCAGAAGGAGATTGAAAAAGTCAAATGTGAATTAAAAAATGAAATCAAAAACAGGGCGGCAGATAGAGAAAGACACAAGAAAGATGTGCTGCAAAAAGAGAAGGAGGTGGAGGAAATGAAAGAGAAGTTTAGAGGAATGAAGGAAAACCTGTTTCAGAAAGAGGAAAGAGAGAAAGAGCTTTTGAGTGAGATAAGAAACAGAGAAACAGAGAGAGACAGGTATAAGAGAGAGTTGGAGCAAAGGACAGAGGAAGTGAAGGAGAAGGTCAAAGAAATGAAGGAGAAGCTGCAACAAACAGAGGAAAGAGAGAAGCATCTTTTAAATGAGATCAAAGCAGTGGAGCAACAGCTAAAAGAAAAAGACATGGAAACTGAGGAGATTAAATTAACTGTTAAAGAAATGAAGGAAGCGATCCAAGAAAAGGAAGAGAAAGAGCTTGCTTATGTGGAGTGCAAAAAAGACACAGAGCAGAAGCTGAAGAGGAAAGAACAAGAAACCGAACAGATGAAGGGGCAAATAGCAGCTCTGGAGCAACTTTTGCAGCAGGAAAAGGAGCAAAAAGAAAGAGACGACCTGAGCCACAAGAAGCAGATGCAGCAATCTTTGGAGGAAAGCGACAGAGCGATAGAAAAGCTGCAACAGCACATAAAGGACATCGACGAGATTCTGCAGAGAAAGGAAGAGGAGCGAGGGGAGATCATTCTGAACCAAAAGAAAGAGGCCGAGCAGCGCCTGCAGGACACCGAGCGAAGGATGCAGGAGATGAGGCGAGAGCTTCTGGAGGACATGGAGAACAAGCTGAAAGAGAAGGAGCTGGAGAACGAAGGCATCAAACGGCAGGCTGCCTCCAGTGAGGCGAGATGGAGGGAGGAGCTGAAGAGGATGGAGGAGAGAGGAGCCAACGAGACAAACAAGCTCCTGGAGATCATCGAGAAGAAAACCGAAGAAACGACACAAGCAGAACGACTTCTCTCCGAGAAAGAGGGGGAGGTGGAGGAGCTGAAAAAACTCTGTGCAACCTGCTTTAAAGACATAGAAGAGTTGAGAGACAGCAATGAAAGCAACGCGAGGAGCATGGCTGAGATGCGGCGACGCCATGCAGAGCAAGAGGCCGAAACGTTGGAAAGGCTGCAGGGGAAAGACGAAGAGCTCAAGGATCTGCTGCAAAAAGACAAAGACAACGAGAAGGAGGTGGTCCAGCTGAGGCTGACCATCGAGCAGACTAAATCAGAGCTGAAGGAGCTCACCGAGAGGATGGAGAAGGAGATGATGAGCATGATTCAGGAGTACGAAAAGGAGCTCAAAGGGAAAACGGAGAGCATAGAGGCGATTACGCGGGAGAAGGAGAGCCACGTCGGTCAGTTAGAGCAAAGCATTCAGGCCCTCACCGAGAAATACGAGGAGAGCCAGGAGAGAGTGGAGCAGCTTCAAGAGCAAAACGAGAAGATGAGAAAAGAGGCCGAAAATTTCAGCATCAAGGGCGAGGAGATGAAGAAGAAGAGCGAGGAAGAGGTCAGGGAGCATCGAGCAACATGGGAGGAGAAAGTGAAGAGCATAGAAGCGATCGTCAAGGAGAGAGACTCAGAGGTGAGAGCGTTACAGCAGGCCAATGATGAACTTCGAGGAGAGGTGGAAGAGATTAAAGCGAGCGAAGACAGGAGCAAGATCCAGATAAGTGAGCTGATGGAGAAGGAGAAAGAGCGGGCAGAGAAATACGACGAAGAACGTCTAAAAAGGGAGAAATTAGACGAGGCCAGAGAGCAAGCGGTGAGGAGAGAGGAAGAGGAGTTGAGCAACAGAAGAAACGACCTCAACGCAAAACAGGAAGAGCTGCTTGAAATGGAGATCAAGTTGAAAAGTAAGGAGTCACAGCTTCAAAAACTCCAAACTAGTCTAGAGATAAGGCAAAAAGAAGCAGAGGAAAGGGATAATGACAGGAAAGAGTTGATCTTAAGGCAACAGGTCATCGAGATGAAAGAAAAGGAGCTGGATGCTTTGCTTGGAGCCCTGGAGGGCAAGCAGCGAGAGCTGAGCTCTCACGGCCAGGACCTCCAGAAGAAGGTCAGGGGCCTGAAGGATCAAGGGAAGGAGCTGAAGGACAGAGAGTGTTACCTAAAGAACGAGGAGCAGGAGCTGCTCAACTGGAAGTCCGAGCTGCTGATGCAAAACGAGCTGGTCAACTGCACGACTCAGGAGCTGGAAGAGATACGCAGAGACATGGCTTTGCTGAAGGAAGAGCTCCGCACCAGGGAGAAAAAGCTGAAGGAGTCGCTCAAAAATATGAGCAAGTGGGAGCAGAATCTGAGGGAACGAGAGGAAGAGCTGGTCAGGATGGAGCAAAGGTCTGACGATAGCGTTGATGAAAGGGATTCTTTACATATCCTGGCTGAAGAGAGTTTGCCTTTGATGCACCAAGAGGTCAATGGGGAGCAGGCGAAGGCGAGAGGAAAAGAGTCAGGCGAAGATACCACTAGACCTGCAGAGACAAGTAAATGTTACATTGAAACGTTTTTAGAAACGAAACAGCCCGAAGGAACCAATCATATCAACAATTTCCGGTCTCTGCCAAACCACAAAGACCTCGGGCTGGATTTGAAAGTGATGCTCCTGGGAGAGACGTGGTCGTCCCGCTCCCCAGCTGGAGTCACCATCTTGGGCGGAGAGGCACCTACGCTCGACGGCTCCGGCTTCAGGCCGTGGAGAGGTCAGATAGCCGGGAGACGGCTGGCGGTCGCAGAACCGCTGGGTCTGAGGTGGCGAGACGGACCCGATCCGACCGACACCGCGCAACGCAAGAGCATCCTGGACAGCGCTTCCTGGTGCCGTCCGGGCGCCGACGTGGTCCTCGTCCTGGTGCCTGCCTTCCTGACCTGCACGCGGAAGTACAGGAGGGCGGTGGAGGAGCACATGGGCCTGCTGGGGGAGGGCGTCTGGAGGCGCACGCTGGTGCTTTTCACCTGGGGGGAGATCCTGGGAGAGAGCGCCGAGCAGCACATCCTGAGGAACGGGGAACTGATGGGGCTCATAGAGAGGTGTGGGGGCAGGTACCATGTGCTGACGAGCAAACAAAGCAACTCGGTGATCGAGGGACTATTCGAAAAGATGGAAGATGTAGCAGATTTTACCGCAGCAATGTGAGGACTGAATGATTGACCCTATAATGAGCTTTTTCGTGTGTGTATATATAAATATGTCTGAATAATAGCAATTAAAATGGACCAGTCTGCCACACAAACCTGTATTTAAGTTTTAATTATACTTCTTCTATTAAATAGGTCACAAATGAAAAATTTGAGTGGAGTAAATTTATTGTCAGGTTAAAATTAAAAAAAAAATGTGAAAGGCTGCAAACTGCTAGAGCAAGGAAATAAAAAAAATGCACTCTTCTCTGCTTCATCAACATCCTGTTTCCTGAATGTTTCATAACGACTCATCATTCATTCGTTTATTTAAAAAAAAAAACGAATAAGTTGTAACGCATGATTCACCAGGGAATCCTCATCTGACCTCCAGCCCGCCGTCCTCCTTGTCTCCACTAGATGGAGACCTTGAGTCAGTATAGGCTTCCCTCCCGCAGGACTAAATGTATCACTGCTGAAAGTCACAAATGGTAAAAAACATGATGGTAAAAGTATAATGAAGCCCCGTCAAACACGTTTCAACTGTGTGTTGCGGTTTTCTGTGTAATGGTTACTTTTAAAAGGAAAGAGCACACAAAGCCTGACTAAAGCAGGCCCCTGTGCTTCATCTTGACTTGAGGCATTTCAGGAGAAACCGTCTCGCAATTATAACCCCAGGGGAGCCAGCCTCACACTGAGAGGACCCCTGCTTTGACAAGTAAATTATGACTCTTGATGAGAGCATCGCGCCTCTTTCAAAATGCAATTTCTGACAGCCGGGAAAATGCGAGAGAGGGGGGGGGGGGATACATACAACAACTTCCATCATCATCTGCGGAGCCACATACAACATCCAAAAAACACTCGTGTGCAATCATCAGACTAATAATTATGGAGTGTGAGTGCTGGTCTGAATCCAACATGGCAACTGTGGGGGGTTTTTTTCTACCTATAATCTGTCCATTCAGTATGAGCTGCCTTTAGAGGCAAGATGAGAGGGTGTTGTGTCAAGATAGATCTGTTGTTCCTTTGATCATCTCTGCAGGACGGGCCCTCTTCTTTTGTCAAAGCATCTGGGCAAAATTAAGGGGGAAAAAGTTGTCAAATTGCAGTTGATGTAGACATAATTTTCATGCACTTAGCATAATGTTTTCATGCCCCAGGCACCAAATCAGTCTTAGTATCCCATAAGCGATTCCGCTTTTAATTTATTTTTTTACAGCCCTTGGATTCATCGTCACGTTTATGATTTAAAATCTTACAGAATGGGATTCACCTGTTATAAAATTGTGACATTTGGATTTGAAATTTGGATAGGCTCCTGAAAAATTGTTGTAAGACAGACAGACCGGCAACACAGGTTTTTAGCACATTACAGACATTAAATGTCATCGCTCCACTAAAACTAATTACATAAACATGACATGAATGTGTGACCTTTTAACACCTTGTTAACATTATATCACATTGAGCAAAATATAATTTGTAATCTTTAAAAGGGTCAGTGGCCTGTCCAGGTGGTGCTCACCCAATGACTGCTGGACACAGACACTAGCTCCTCCCACCGCTTTGCAAGTAAAAGCAGGTATGGACTATAGATGGATGGAAATGATGGATATGTTGGTTTTAATGTGTAGAGGAATAACGATCAAGTTCTGTTATCCTTTCTTAGCGACTTTCCCCCGCATAATTAAACCCCAGTTGAAGCATTCCCAGCCAACATTCATTTTATCAGAAACTTCAAGCTTAAAGCAACCTGGTGACGTGTTTTGACCGTAAAAAGAAAACGCAGAAAAACATACGTTTGTCTTCAAATAAAATAAGATACCCCCAGGCATTCATCCTGATAGTAATTTTTGAGCGTGAAAATAATTTTTTGGACCGGGCGCCATTAGTAGACATTAAACATCGTTGTGCCCGTCTGCTGGCGGTACCGCAGAACTATCAGAAAGCAAGATGGCGACTATTGACGCAGCTACTGTAAGAGCCAGTGGACCGTCTAGCAATGCCTCGCAGTGAAGTCACAGCTCGGTGAAGACCAACCTGATCTACAGGGTTAGGGTTACTTTTTCTTTTTGCACCTCCGCTGAATGTCGCCAACTCGCTCGGCTCCATTGCTTCTCCATGTTTACTCATTGCACGCATGCGCAATCTGGTACTTCCAGTTACGAGGTCTTGTTATGGTAAATATACACAAAAGCGCTTAGTTTACCAACAAATAGAGCAAGTACAAAGCGTAAATACAGAAATAAAATATAATAAGCCAACAAGATGCTACAATTTCATCAGAAAACGTTTCGTATGCAACCAGCATGAGCTACTGGTGTTAATGGGCTACAAGCAGATGGGAAAATAGGAAGGTTAGTTGAACAGCAGGAACATCTTACGTCATAAGGAAAAGTAATCATGGGAACATGTGTAAATAATCTCCTGCCAACGATGAATTATCTTCAGCAGACATTCAGAGAATAGCGAGGTATTCTCTGAATGTCTAATCGATCTATGGTAAATAAAGAGACAATAAGCCTTATTGTTTAATACGTACAAGAAATCTACCTGCCAGCACGTGTAAAGTTTCAACATCAAAATTTTGGATAATTTGATTTGGCTTGTGAACAAATGTCAGACGTTTGATTGCAGCAACTTTATCCAAAGGAAATTAGTCTTGAACACAAACACATGCTGCAGCATAAATGTAAAATTCACAAACATCGCATAACATTCACACTTAGATCTTTCTCCCATAGCATATTGCACAATGTCCAGAGTACTAACATTATAAGATTAAGTTAAAACAATGAATAAAAAACCAAAAAGAAAACGGTTTGATCCACAGAACTGTCAAAAGAGGTGTGTGGCTAACATAGCAGTAGCCAACATGCTTTACTGAGTGCAGCCAGCCAGTGTCTTTAACCAGAATTAACTTATTTTGGTTTTAGGAATAGTGCAACTTACCAGCGAGGCAGTTTAAACAAGAGTAGAAACTATTCAATGATCAAAGCTAAAAAGTTAAATGCCCATTTTACCTTTTTTCCAACGTGCATTTTTATAGCTTTTTTAACATTAGAACAACGTGTAGAGAAGATGTGCTTTGGTGTCAGACCAAATGTTAAAAAGTGACATTGAATCAACATGTGTGAAGCTTTGGCTACCAACAGATCTTTGTAGACCTATTTCTTCTTCTACTTAACCATGGGAATATCTTACTTTGTCCCTGTTTAGTTTCTCACCTGATTACTTTAGGTTTAGGCACTGAAACCACTCGGTTAAGGTAAAGAAAAGTTTAACTTCTACCTAAAAAGGTACTTTTTCAATGTTAAGCATTTGCGTTTAGAGGAAAATGCTACAGACGGGTAGCATAGGTAACAGGCGGAGTGTGTTTAATGTAGATGCTGTGAAGTCCTGACAAATTGAATGAAGTATAAATGGAAATTTAACATTCTACAGCTTATTTTTTTTAGAGATCCCCAAAGCCATCAAAGGCTTTTGTCTTTCCATCTTTTCAACATTTAGAAGGAAAGCATCCCGTCTGGCTGTGGGTTCAGGGGTTCTGGATTCAGGTTCCCTCTCTGAATGTCACCAGCGCCGGCTGTAACCACTTTTGAACGCTCATTTTGGTTTTAGCTGGCATCAGTTCAGATTAAAGCAACACTGTAACCCTAATTTCTCTTAATTCATCACCTTTTAAGGTCCTGATTGAGGCTTTTGGGGAAATATGGATGGGACCACATTTACATGCAACGCAGACAGCGATGCACAGTCAATCACATCTAGAAACCGCTGCACACCAAATTACTGGGGCGGCTTTAAAACAGAAGTTAATGGTGGGGCTGATTTCTGTTAAGGTCTGTGCACTCTCATTTGAATAATGGTCTTCCCCGCAATGTTTTTTTTTTTTTTTTGTCTTTGCTGTTGTGCACTTGACCCAGGAAGGAAATAAATGTGTTTTAGTTTAAACACCTCAATTAATATTCAAGTGGTTTTAATACTCCAGGTTTAATATGGTTTCACCATAATTAGCATTGCTGCCTGGAGCCAATTAATGATAAATCATGTTCTGTGGCTGCAGATTGATTTAGTGGCAGGAATAAAAATGTCACCACAAGCACAACACAGAAAACATTTATTTTGAACGGGTTGATAATGTGAACAGATAAAATTATTTCAATGGAAAGTGTGAACTCTTCTATTTAGCATTTTTGTTTTGTTATGGCTTTCAACTGATCTCCCACCCCTGAAGTAATAAATAATATACCAGAATTAGCTTCAGAGCCATTAATCACGTTAGTCAAAACACATTTCATTAGGAAGTTGAGGTTTGATATTTACTTTGCAACAGGTTTTGGTATATTGCCTTTTCTCTGAAGCTGGCACAGCTAAGGTGAATCTTCCAGGTAGGTGAAAATATAGTTATTTGCATGATTGCAAAGGTCAGTCACGGCCCCTTGAGGGGCAGGATTGATATTGAAATTGATGGACCATGAGGCGGTCCAGACCTGCTCTTTGTGTGCTTAGTTCCCACCCCAGCCACCTAATAGGGGGCTATAAGGTTAGGCATCCACAGAGAGTGAGATCCTTATGAAGCACGCCCATCGTTCCTGACTGATCTTCATGAGCAGAATCTGATAACAAAAATGGTTCCTGAAATGTTCCTGCAGCTGTGGAAAGGGACCCACAGTTCAAGTTTGCTTAAACTTAAACTGCAAGCTGAGAACCTTCCGTCAATTGCTCATATTTTATTCATCTGTGCATTCTGGTGGTCAAAATTAGGGGATGGTTATAACAATCCATAAATGTTTGTGGAAATCCTGAAAGCTACTAGACAGGCTTTTCATTGAAATCAAACTCACTTTAGATAGCTTATTGTAGAAGGACATGTCATGGTTAGTTTTGTTTCGCTTTACTTGCTGTAATCATGATGAAATCTTCCAGCCCACAAACAGGTTTGCACGTGCCCCTCATCACACCAGACAACGCAAATACTCAGAGTTCTTCTGATGCATCTCCAAATGTGTTTTTGCTGTTTCTCCATCTTTAGTTGCATGTTTTTTCTTAACCAAAAACCTCCTTAAAAGGGGCTTGGTTGTTCTTTATGCATCAAAACATTGAGCCATAAGTGGGCACGCTGCAGAAACTTCAAAAGGTTTAATGACAAGGCGGTTCCAGTGTTTGTTTCAGTTTTATCATCCATGGAAGTCTCCATCTTGGCTCCGGTGTCATCAGAACCAAACATCCCTTGCAGTTGGGATGTAACTGGAAAGCTTCTGATTCTCAGCTAGTTGAGTTAAAATATTATAGTTACATGTCAATATTTAATTTAGTTTTCACATATTTTTACTAAAAAATAAGAATCTACTCTAGATTTATTCACCAGGTCCTTCAGCTTTTCTTTCTCTGTGTATTTTCCTCTGCACCCTATTTTCTCCTCCTCCTCCTCCAAATAGGGAGGGAGAGATGAAGCAAGGAAGAGGAGCGAAGCCGCAGATGATGAATCCCCCTCTGGACTGCATCCTTTCCGGCTGAGCGCGTCCAGTGGGCCAGAGCCAGGTCCTGGAATCTAGCTAATGAGACACACCCCCCGAGGGCCGCGGGCCCTCCTATTGGTTGAGGAGCTTGCAGGGGCAGAGATGATTGGCTGATTGAGTGCTGTCAGAACGTGTTGGACATCACGCTCTGGGTATTCATATCGAGTGTGGCACACAGTAAAGAAGCTAAATGAGCAAAGAGAACTACATGTACTTTAACATGTGACAGATTTTACACTCAAGGGTTTGAAAACGAAACCAAACAGATGAAAACGACTATTTTACCCATAATGTTTTTGTGATTTGTTGATTCCTTTTACATGTTAGGGAGATAATTTCAATGTTTGATAAATAAGACGTTTCATTTTCAGCACCTCCTCTTGGTTCCCCTGAATTGAACTTTGCCTCTGCTGCAGCTGCAAATGACCTTTCACCTTTAGGCTACTTCTTAGGTGCATCAGAGAAATGCTTCTCAGGGCAGCAACTCTTTTGACCTTAAAGACATCAGAATACCTCACTGAGAAGGGTTGATATCCATCCCCTCCCTGTAAAAATGCACCAACATTATAGATTTGATCTATTCGGTGAGATATCAAAGGCACATTCTTTACAGTGAAAGCTACATTGTACGTATCTAACTGCAGAAAAAACTGTATTTTTAACTGTGAAAAATGCTAAGCCTTTCAAAGGGAATGTAAACAAAATATCTTTAGTTGCAGGCTAAAACTGTCCTGAAAATTGGGAAAAAAAGAGGTAAGCTACGATGAAACTGGTGATCATTTTAAAAGTTGATGCACATTTTTTTGTGTGATTTTCAGAGGAAGAAGACCAAGGGCATAACAGGAGTTCAAGACATTTGAAATGTACTTAAGCGGAGGATGTGAAAAAGTCCAGCCTTCTGCTTTTTCACCCCAGCTTTGACATTTAGCTTCTCCGTCTCAGCGGCCTCCTTGGAGCTGTGAGTTGGGTTCAGCTGAGGGTCAGGACGGGAGGCGAGGGAACGATGAACGTTTCAGGTCCTAAGTGGGCGTTCTCTGATCAGCCCATGGTGGCAGATGCCCAAAGGCTAAATGGCAGGAGGAGGAGGAGGAGGAAGAGGAAGAGGAGAAGGCAGAGGGCGTAGCTGTTGCCAAGATGGAAAGGGGAAAATCCAATCTGTGATTTATAGATGACAATTCAGAAATCAGCGTAGAAAGCATGCAAATTAATATTCAGAAAATGATGTCTGTCAGTGGTAGCCTGCATGTCTGAACATGTCATCACAGGTGAACCAGAAAAACACAGGTTACTAACATGCTAAATGACTATTTTAAAGCAAGACGCGTCCTCATCATTGCAGACATGCTCATAGCTTGAGATAAAAAAAATTCAAAACGAGGTACTTTGAAGTAATCATTAACCGTTGTTACCTGTAGTAGAAAGAAGGCATGTTGCCTTGAGTTTGAGTAAGGCTAAAGCAATCCTCACAATGGAGCAATATGAGTAGAGATGAACTATTTTAACGGATTTTAGCAATTTAAAACAAAAATAGACAAAAATGTGATGCAACATTAGAAAATATTAAACCTATTTTTGCACTTTTACAAGGGACAGTTTTTAAGATTGCTGCAGGTTGAGGCTGCCAGCTGTATCAGTTCCAGGCATCACCTTGACTCCCTTGCAGGAGCCAGACAAACTTTTGGATTTTCCAAGATGCTTTCCATTCTGCAAAAAAAGTACATTTCTAAGCTGCATGAGGTTACATAGCTGATTGAAGATAATCCCAGTGGACTCGCAGTCAGTTAATGAGGTGGGTAAAAATGGCAAGCAGCCTCAATCAACAGTGTGGGGTTGTAACATTTACGCTGCTCAGCTGAGCAAAACAGCAACAAACTTTTCACAACAGTCTTCAGTGAAGGTGTTCGTTTTAAAATCCTGGAAGAAAATGTCATGCAGTCAACAAGGAAGCAGAAACTTGGCTTTTGACACATTTTCATATAGGACAATGATGCCTTAGCATACTCTAAAGTCAGCCAAGGCTTGGTTTTAGAAAACATCCTGGGAGACAGTTGAATATTTTTGGGACTGCAGCAGTCATTAACCATTGTGTTTTGTGGAGAAAGCCCACTTTGTTTACGTGAGGTTTGAACAATTGTAATGTGCATCTACATGTGTGATGTACTGTACGTAGAGTCTCAACACTCATGCCACAGAACATCTTTACAAAACAAATCCATGTCTGCTGTAGGCCTAGCTGAAGATCCAACTTTATATGCAAGAGGATCAGAGGTAGATAAAGGATCGGATGCAAAGGAAGGTGAAGCTGGAGGAGGATTATTTACTCAAAGCTCCCTCACATGCCATTAAAATGCAGGGCAGCAGTAAAATGATGGAGCTTTGAGTATTGAGTTTCAACTCCTGATTTAACTAAGAAACAAGTTAGTTTAAGCGAGTTGGGCTCCTCTTTTGCTCTAGTGACAAGTCCACTTTGCAACAAATAAAAAACAAAAATAAAGGGAGTATTTCCCCCCCAGATATCCCTTAATAGCTAATAAAGATAACCACTCTATACTTTCATTGAAGTTACAAGAAAAAAGTTAACCCTGTTTCGCTCTCATAGGCGTAGATGGAGCGCTGGGATGAATTCTGACAAGCAAAAGCATCCTCCACACACATCCAGAGCTACCCATCTATAAGTTAAATCTGCTGCCGTTCCTCTGTCAGCGCCTCTTTTCTCCCTCCCCTTCTGTTTGCTGGTTTGTCAATTTGCATCACTCCCCCCTGGCCTGTTTACATCAACCCTTTAATCGACCTACAGAGCCTCTGTCCTCATGCGCAGGGTCATGGAGTCAGTGGGAGCTGCTGCATTCATCTAATTAATCAGAGCAGGATTAGATTATAACAGATGTGATACTGTGTGAATGCCCAGCAGCAGGGGTCAAAAGTTCACAGAGGACGAGCGCCCTCTAGCGGTGAGCTTGCAGGCCTGTGCGTGCATTGTGCAGCGCATCACATGTGGATGTATAGGCTAAGTGGAGGCGTACGTCCAGAGGCAACGATAAGTTTTGTGTTATTTATATCCATTCGCAAGGCTTAACAAGATGTATTTCTTTTCTGCTTATCCTGTCTTATCCTTATCCTTTATACCAAAAACACACACATGCTCTGAGGGGAGCGCTTTACCTCAGCTAAGTTACATTATATAAGACTTGCATGACAGATGAGCTGGGAATTATCTGACTAAAACACACACAGCACTCGCTCCCCCTATTTGACATCTCCGCTGCAGCAACGGAGTTGAATCTTTTTACCTTATTTGAACTCTTAGATAGAAGAAAAGACCCACACTTTAGGGGTGCTGGTGCCTATCTCTAGCTGTCAATGGACGAGAGTCGGGGTACACCCTGGACAGGTCGCCAGTCTATCACAGTATATATATATATATATATATATATATATATATATATATATATATAGATAGATAGATAGATAGATAGATAGATAGATAGATAGATAGATAGATAGATAGATAGATAGATAGATAGAGATCAGTGGGAAGCACTGCAAAAATATTGTTTAGAGTGTGATAAAATTCGTATCAGAGTCCAAAAGTCAAATATCAGTCCCTTTGCGAATGATATGCAGGAATTAATCACTAAATGCCCGCAATGGATTCTGTGCAATCATTTTTGGCCTTCATTTACAAAACTGTGTATTTAGACATTCCCTGAGAGATTATTGGCAAACACCTGCACACATCCCACAGTTCCCACAGACCCCTATAAATATTCATTTCCCTTCACTTGATGGGACTCAGTGACCCTCCAGGGTGCGTATTTGCGTAGAAAACCCCTATTCAGAGAGCTGTCTAGCACCATGTAACACCTTAAAAACCTCTTTCTTTCACCTTCCTTCTGGGACTGAATGGAGGGAGCATTTATTCCATTCTGGCTTTATCTCCATTACCCTTATAAAAGTTTCATAAGTCAGTAGTCACAGCTCTGGGTGGAGGTGAGAAGCAGATAAAAAATTAATTGCCTCAGTATAATGAAGTCTTGGCCTTTGTGTGTGTATGTGTTTGAGAGAGGGAGCGAGAGTGTGTTTTCATTTGAACCACAGTGTAGGTGACCCGTACACTGTCAGGGAATAAATACAAGCTAAAACAGCCTAAATAACAGAGGTGGCTGGTGAGAAAATGTTTCCAGTTAAATTCATGTCAATGGATTTTCCTGGTTAGGCTTATTTCCTGTTTGTCTTTGTGTTGCTCTGTGATAGACTGGCAACCTGTCCAGGGTGAACTCTCCCTCTCGCCCATTGACGTGTGGCACAGTTGAGTTTTGTAAGCATTTTTTTTATATTTAAACCTAGAGGTACGCTGATTCGGACTTTTATTTCTGTTTGGAGGTAGCCTTGTCGCTGAAGACAACATTCAAATTCTGCCAATTCTCCAATTAGGAACACAATTACATCTTTTATAGACTGGCATTGAAGTTTTTGAGGTAAATGGGCGGCTGCCTAAAGGTACGTTCACACCGAACGCGTTGATCGCCTCCTGTTTGTCGCTTGACATTTCGCCTCTCTCTCACTAATAATTCACGAGGACAACGAAGCAAAACTTTGCCCAGCTCGCTTCACCATGTCACTAAATAGGAGAAGCTTCTATCCGCTTGGTTCCTCCTCACCGTGGCGGACCTCGATTTCACCGAGCGAATCACGGTGCTGTATGTAATGTGGAAAGACAAACAGCGTTGGCGCCAGCATCCCTAGGTCCACCAGATCTTCCAGAGATGCACCCGGTTCGGCGGGCTGCGTCTGGACGGTCACTTCCAGTCATACTTCCGTCTGTCCAGCACTGATGGCCATGGCTGAAGCAGTGCAAACATAGCAAAGACAAGTTTATATTTTTATTGAGCAACATCTGTTAAATGGTGGAATCAGTCAAATTATAACTGATTATACTCCAAGAGATTCTGAGTGTTTGGAGAACACAAAGAGAAGAAACCAAAATAGGACAGGAACAGACATAAAGAGAGTATGATCAATAAAAGGATGCCAGAAGATATTACAGTCCAGGTTGCAACTCAGAATAATAAAAACCTGTTAGGAGCATCATTGCAACAGTTTGAGTCCACCAGCTCCACTGGATCCTCCTTTTCTGTGCAAAAACTGGAAGCCCCACACCGCTCTCAAATAAAACAGGATGTCGACACATGTACAGCGAGCCACTGGGTGCAATATGAGGGCATTTGACAGGAGATAATGCTTTTTTTTTCTTGTGTCTTCAATGCAGTCTGTCACTAACACATGCTGTCATACATGTATACTGCATATTTACATACATCTTGACTTGACAACTTCTTGGGCCAAACATCCAGAAAACATTGTTTTCTACCTGTTAAAAGCTTAGCTTCTGTGGCAGTAAAAAGTATTGGTTTCATTTCTTCTTGTTTCTGATAAATTCCAACTTACTTTGCTTCCTACTCCTTCTTGTTATCGGCACCCAATAGAACGACCTGAATAGATTATAACAATTATGCCTGAGAAATCTAGTAACAATTCCTGCCCTTCAATCAGATCATTGCATCAACGCTTGATGCAAAAGAAGGAAGAACAATATGCATTTTTATGTGCTTGCAGAAGACGTTTCACCACATTTAAAAAACAAGAACATCTCAATTGGTATAAACTGAAATGTGGAAGTACTGCTTTGATGTTTAAGCTTCTCTGCACTAAGTCATCTGACAGAAACAAGGTTCGAGTGAATTGACTCAGGACAGAGATAATCGCCGTTTTGTTGTTTTTCTTGTAGAACTGACGGACACAACCGAAAAGCCACAGGGCACTTTCTGAATACAGAAACAAACTTAGGCAGATTATTATACAGGAGTGCAGACCCTGGGGCCAAATGAGTCAGGACGCTCTTCTTCTAAAAGAGAGAGACTAAACCATGAAAACGAGACAAAAAAAGCTATGTCAAGCATTGTAACAGGATCGCATCGAGTCACAGAGACAACTGCAGACACAACTACACACACCAACCCTGAAAACTGCAGCGAAATTCAAAACCGCCTAAATGAGTTATTTTGAAGCACAAAAATCTGTACCACTTTAGAACAAAGCTCACCTTAGAGAAGGCTAATAAATAGATTATAGATATGTTATTAATTAATCTGTAAGAAGTTTATAACTCATTCATAAGTGCTTATTAGGCATTAATTAAGGGCAGGCAAAGACAAACCTACCACAAATTACCACAAATACCTAAAATAACCACAATACAACAAGAAAGTCAATGTTAGATGTGGACAAACTGAATAAAATCTGATCTATGGTTAATATAGATCAGGAGAATTAAACGAAAAATAGATTCACATAAAAATCAATTCACATTGAAAAATTTAAATATGCAGTAGAACTCCATTCATACATGCAGCACCACTTCACAACAGATGTAACCTTTAGATGCTTTACAAACTGGTCCAATTTACTTACTCCAACTGTATAGACCTCGATTCAGATCAGATTTAATCAGATCAATTCATGCCAACGTGGGGTTGATACGTGTATCTTTTAACAAATGAAAATAATGAAAAGTGTGGCATGTTCTTTTGGTCGGACCCCTGAACTGTGACAGCCCTAAAAAAAATTAAGTGCAACCCGCTGCCTTCAGAACTCTCTTAATTGGTAAACAGAGTCTAGTTGAGTGTAATTTAATCTCATTATGCATCCAGGTTTATTAGAGATTATGAGTGAAAAAAAGCGTTGTGAGGACCAAGGAACTCAGCAGACAGATCAGAGAGAAAGTGTCACAATTTTTAGGTATTTATTTGGGTTTTCTTGCATTTTCTATCCTTTTCATTCATATTAATCAGCTGTTTCCTTCTGTTTCCAACACTCTGTCACCCCGTAGTCCGGCTCATTCAGTTCCCCTGCGTCAGGTTATCATTTCTTTTGCCACTCACCTGTGTTCCCCTTACTTGACCTCTTGTCTGTCATTGCGCCATCGCTGGATTCTCTGTTGTTCCTTGTACACCTCCGTCGTTCTTTTGATTTGCGTTGCTCCGTTCCTGGATCCTGCATTTCCCGTTTGTTGTAAGCCTCTGTTTTCATCGCTAAATTGAGCTCCATTATCATGGCTCTGTCTCGTCGCTCGGTCCGCTACGTCGGCACAACATGACAGAAAGGTGTGGAGAAGTTTGAAACAGGTTAGGTTTTAAAAGAACATCCCAAGCTTTCAAGAAATCACATAGCACTCCACTCCACCAATCTGAGTGTGAAGAGACCAGAAGAAAACCTTTTGTTGAAAGAAAGCTCATTTACAACTACAAGACATGTGGGGGGAAAACCATAAACTTGTGGAAGACAGTGGTCTGGTCAGATGAGACCAAAATAAAGATTTTGGACCTACATAGAAAAATGCTCGACTCAACATTCCCACAGTTAAACATGGCGGCGGCAGCTTCACGATGTCAGGATGCTTTTCTTCAGCAGACACAGGGAAGACTGGTGAGCTACATGCAGGACAATCCTGGATAAATACCCCGTTAGAAGCTGCAACAGACTTGACACTGATCTAAATCTAATTCAGAATTTGGTGCCAGACTTGAAAATGGATTTTTAACAGACGCTCTCCATCCAGTCTGACAGAGCTTGAACTCTTGTTCAGCCAGAGAAATATAACAAAGCATCGGTACCCTAACCCTGTTAAAGTATGAAGTTATATCGTTATTGATATTTCTGTCACCTGCCATAAGTAATTGTTTCATATTAGTGCCACATTTTTATTTTTGGCAGAAAAATGAAACCCATGCTTCTAGTCACAACAAATCATCAATGCAAACCCTCCTACTATTTAAGTGTAGCAGTTTATTCCAACAGCCTGAGCCTGAGGATTATTTTTCAGCACCACCGCAGGGCTTTGGTGGACATTCGAGCAACGCAACAGTGAAATAACTGCTCCGCAAAAGCTGAGTGCCTTTGAAGTGCAGCTAGTCAGTGACTGACATCAGAGCTGGCATCGTGCATGTTGTACCCTCTGGGTAATCATGAAGAAGTAGGCCCTCGGAGTTAGCATTACTATGATTCACATTGAGCCCAAAGTCATTAATGCGTACGTGTGGCCAAGTCTGTCGAACTGGGTCGACGTTTCTTTCAGCTGTATGTGTTTGTGAGTCACAAGCAGCAGTTTAGGCAATTTTGCCCTTGTTATTTTTATCACACAGTTGTTTATTGTGTAAATTCAAGTCAACAGGAGAGATCAAGATTTAAAGGCATTGCAGTTTTATGCAAAGGAGGATATTATGTAGATTGGACTATGCACAACTAGCTGCAAAGCCCCAAAGCTTTTGAGCAAAAGTACATCTCCCAACTCCAGCCAGTATACAGGCCCCCCATCATAAAAAATACATTCAGCAGCATATGGTGTGCCAAGCTGTGTTAGAGCCAATCCAGCTGCAGCCCGTACACTCACACTGTAAATCCATACCCATTACTGCCATTACTCTTTTTTTATCTGCAGAGTTCAACAGTTCAAACTCCGTCACACAGGAGAAGCCCCTCGACATCTGCTCCTGTTGCCATCGCAACTGCCGCCTCTGCTGCTGCTGTGTGACAGATCAGAAGAGAAGGAGGAAAAAGGGGGGAAAAGAGGAGTAAGGGGGCCTTTTTATTGCTGCAGGTGCAATCTAATGCACTGTGATGCTAACTAAAGTGCAGAGAAGCCTGCTTTTTAAGAGCGCTGGCGGTCATGCTCGTCAATCCTCTCACACACCTGGACTATTACAGGTGTTTTTCCAACACATCGGAACGCATCTTATCCTCCCCGTTCCCGAGGGAAAGAAGTGTCTCTGGCGTCCTCTGTGTCACAGAACCACAGCGAGTATGTTCAAAGGGCTCACAGTACCAAAAACTGTAGAAATAGCTTTCAAAGAATTCAGCATGGTTTAAATCTGCGGTGCATGCTGAAGTTTATTCTAGTTGGAACGAAATGTTAACGTTTCATGTCAAGATGGCTCAAAGTGCTCAGTAGAATAATCTTCCATTTCCTGATTTTGTTCAAGAGAAAAATAAGATATTAAGATATTTTGGACGCTACCTATTCTGGTTGGGAAAAAATGTCTTGGTTGTACATTTTATATAAAGAGGGTCAATGGAGACAACAGTGTTTGTTGTTTATGGCTGCACCCAGTGGTTGTTGCTTTGACTCTACACAGCATAGATAACAATTGTACAAAGCTACAGACCAGCTACTGTGTCTTCTTTTATGGTATAAATAGCAATTAGCAAAGGGAAAACCATCCTGAACACTCATTACTGCCACCAAACGGCAGTCAGCGCTCTATTTGACTGGGAAGAAGAAAATATTCTTGATATTTGCAATTTCCCTGGCATTCCCAAACACAGGCACAGTGCAGGTGGAATCGCATTGAAAGTAATTTAATGCAAAAATAAGCCTTCACATCTAAGGAGGTTGATTACCTAAAAGCAGCTGTTGGGAAGTAGGGAACTGGAGATGACAGAGAATCTGGCAGATGAAACAAACAAAGCAAGTTGAGCAATAACAAAAATTACTAAACACTACAGTAACAGAATTCCCTGACATACAAAATAACATAAAATCACAAAATATTGTTTGCTGAGGTGACTAGAGCTAAGCTAAAAGTTAGAAACCAACATAACAACTGCAGATACCAGCCAAACCAACCAAAGCAACCTGACAGCATCAAACCCATGCCATGACAGGTTGCTGGATAAACATATCAGTGTGCAGCAGTAATAGAACATATTCTCATAAGTCAGGTTAGTCAGGTTATGTTTTTGTCTTCCCTGTCCCCCATACAATTAAAGAGGTTGCCATTTAAAGGAGAAATAAGTAAGAAAATTCCTGCAAAATTAACCAAAATCACCCAGGACAGAAGAAACATTCCCTATAAAAAAATTTGCCCTCACCATCAACAATGTCTTAAGGTGTGTTCACACCGAACAACAGATTTACATCATATCCCTATGTACAAGTTCAACACAGCAGCGACGCAAAGCGTGGCCACAGAGGCGATTCTAGTGATGCAAAAGATGCAATTTAGCCGATTAAAGCGAAGCCAAAACAACGGGACACCTGGGATAGATGCGAGGCGACTGTTGTTGGAGTTGGAAAAGCTGAACTTTTGTGGCTTGTTGCGTTGCAACAACCAATCAGCAACTGGATGTGGTTGTGATGTGGGGTGAAGGACTGCAGCAGTGATGAAGCAGTTTTCATTCAACATGGAATAAAAACTATAGTGGCGGTCGAGTTGCATGTCTCAACCAATTATTCCTACTGAGACAAGTTCAGAACGGACTAAGCCTGGAGAAGTGAAAGCGTCACGAGATAATGCCATTGTACTGCTGTATTTCTGGCTTGTCACCTGCTGTGCGATTGCTATCGCCCACAATGCAAACTGCCGGTGATATCTCAGCAAGCAAAAGTAGGAACATTGTGGCTGAATTTACGTTAGGTGTGAACACAAAATTAGTCACGTTCTTCTCCTTTCAAACCTAGAGGTACGGTCCAGAACGACTTCGGTGCAGTGTGTAGCGCGTGTTTACTTCCTGGTTCCTCAGCCAATCATATGAGAGTTTGCAGGGTTCCTAAAACAGACAGCAGCGTTTGGTATTTTATTGTGGCAAAAGAGCAGCAGCCTGCAAACATGGAAGCCAGTAAGAGAAGCGGACCAGGAAAAGAACAGAACATAACACCATATGCCTATCCTGTGGAAGTAAAAATTCAGTGGGGTTTCATAACAGCAACACACCGTTTAGAAACGACATATTAGATTGTCAGGGGCAGGCTGTTGGACCGATTTGAGCCACTTGATGTCATTATTACTTATTTTTCCTTTTAAATACTTTGTGTTTATCTGTCAAGTGATTTGGACATTGTAGGTTGTGTTTTTTGTAAAACTTATGTTGAGAATTTGAAGCATTTGTTATTTTCACATCAGTTAATTTTGTAATGACTACCATGGTTGGCATTATGCTACGAATGTTGTTATTTCTATCTGAACTGGATTCAAAAATAAAGAATCTCTGATAAATAACTTGATTCTAATTGGAAAATAGTTTATACGGATGTCAGTTCTTTGTCTTAATCCCCAATGTCACCTGATGGTTTGTATTACTCCTCTGTTGTTCTGCCCTTATGTTTATAACATTTTATATTTACACATAAAATGAAACAAAAATCAACTAGATGTTGTGTCCCAGCCTTTATTTTTCATTAGCTGTCAGCAACATGTGTTTGCAGTTGGGTCGGTAGTGTGTTCACACCATAAGACAATGTGCAGTTTATGCTGCAAAATTCAAACACGTTTGTTTGACTCATTGGGTTGGTTCCCCTGACACAAACTCTATTCTTCATCCTTTCTTCCATCAAGAGATGTCCCCCTGCTGACTGACCCCAGCTACTGCAGACTGATGCAGACTTTTGCTGAAGAGGAATCAAGGGCTAAATTGGGCAAACAAGTGTGCTTAACAGAAGTTAAAATCCTTTCAACCTCATAGCCATCAGGCCGTGCTAACAAGAATAGCTCTGTGACGTCAAAAGCTATTCTCTATAGGTCACTTAAATTCTTCTCCCACGTAACAGTTTTTAATGATTTCTCACAATCTCAATGTGGAGAAGTTTTGGCGAGTAGTTAATATCTTGTACCCACTTCCTGACCCATGGAGATCAATACACTTCTGCTTTACTTGCATGTTTTTTGGGGCCTTTTTTCCCATTTTGATAAATGGAAAGGGCATCTATGTCTCATCATGTTTATACCCCAGGGAATCAGCAAGTCCTAGATTACCGATTAAAATCTCCTACACACTCGGAGTTAGAAAAAGGAAGTACACATTTAACATATTATTTTTTGAAGGATTTGATAGGGGTGGGATTAACAGGAGTATCCATGAATTTATTTAAGACATGCATTTCTTAATATGGGATTTTTACCTCAATATAGGTATATTTAAACAAAGGAGCGAATTTTGCGCAAAAACAATCTGTGGGAGATGCTACAAGACCAAATTATGTTCTCACTTTTAATTCATTTTCACCAGGGTGGCCAAAAAATGACATGTTGCAGCAGAAATTCAACTGTTGCACCCGTACAGTGGTAAATTAAGTTATTCACCACATTTGTAGAATTAAACCACAGAGAACTGCAGCCTGAGCCAACTGGGCATGCTAATGCTATATTAGTATTAGCTACTATTAGTATACATTTTAGCATTAGCATCCAGGCTATTGACTTTTTTTGGTAGCCATGGGTGTGACTTTGACAGGTATCATGAATTAATCTGATTGGATGAAGAAAGACAAAAAGCACTGATTGGACAAAGGTACAAAGAGCTATGCTACAAGGAGAGTCTTTAAGTTACCAATTAGAGACCAACATGAAGTCACATGGTAGTTAAAAGGTTAGAAAGACACATACACAATCATTATTCCGTGTTAGGCTCAGAACAGAAGGACCCAGTGTTCAAATCGGTTTGTAACAGTTTATTTAAAGGTATACTATGCAACCGGGGTTGATTTTCCAGCGAGGCTCCCCCCAGAGGGCGAAAGTAAAAGTGCACTGTCGTAAATATGCTCAGCTGTTCTACTTGTTTCTCTGTCAAGCCAGGCGCGGTTGTTTTGAGCTTAGCAGACAGGCGAACGCAACGAATACAAAAGTCGAAAAAACGGCAGTACAAACAATGACTAACACAGTGAAAGTATGAACATGCACACAGAGAGAGAGTAACCATTCCAATGCAGTGTTTCCCCTAGGAGTTTGCTTAGCGGACGACCGGCGGAGCGGGGGGGTGGGGGTGGGGGGGGGAGACAAGCTTTGCTTTTTTTTTTTGGAATGTTGGGAGGCGGTAGCATGAGGGAAACCCTACAATGTACAATCGCATCAGCAGAAACGCGAGGTCCGCGTCAGCCTTGCAGCCTTCTTTTTCTTTTAGCTCTCGCCATTCAGGAAAAAGCTTGCCCGATGTTCACCCGTGTACGACTCCTCTTTCTGTCCAGAGCCCTTTTCCTCTTTCTTGCCTGCTCCGACATGGGCTTTCGCTGTTTTATCGCCGGTTCCGCCATGATTACTGCACAGATATCGCCACTGCGCTAGCAACGAGCAAGCCTTTCACTGGGGGCGTGTAGCAGTTCTCGCCGTAAAGCAAGACCGACTATCGCGATCTTGCACGAGATTCTGAGCCTGTGGGCGCGGGCCGAGGGCTCCTGCAATTGCAAGTGCGGTATTTCCCCCACAGACCACCAGGGCGGACGAGAAAACATTTGTTCAACCTTTAATGACTCATTTAATCATCCAAAACGGTATGGAACATGTCAATTAACTGAAAAATGTTGCATAGTATGCCTTTAAAACTGAAATGTAGCAAGCAGCGTCCGCGTCTACAGCAGGTTAGTGACCACGTTTAACTGGCAGTGATGACTCACAAACGTGATGGTCACTAACCTCTTCTCAATGTTCAGTCTGGGACCAGTGATGAGTGATGAGCACGGTGCGGCGGACGACGCTCAGAAAGTCCCAGGGAAGGACCCCTACTGATGTACGGTGGTCGGAGGCCAGGCGGAGGGTCAGAACTGTGAGGACAATAGTGAGCAGGAAGATTGGAAGGATGAACCAGAAGCCAATATCGGGGACGAGATCCGAGGTCAGAGCCAGGTGTTCAGATGTCCGATGAGGCGCCAGCGGAAGATCCAGGACGAGGTCGGGGCACAGTTCCAGGTTCGGTACATGGTCAGGCAGACGGGCTAGACGGGGTCAGGTCAGGCGGAGATCTGACGGACGGAACAGGTGAAACAGGTCAAGGAGGGGTCAGGCAGGCTCAGAGGTCGAAAGGCAGAACTGGTCAGGATCAGGTAATCAGATTCAGAAGAATGCTGGAATAAATCTAACCTATGGCTCGAAATAATCTGGCACTGATGACTGGTCTGAAGGCTGGTTATATACTAACAGATGCAGGTGGATCAGGTGAGTGGTAATGAGAACTGGGCGGAGCTAAGCAGGTGTGTGAAATGAGTGATCAGACCAGCACCAGTGCAGAGATCATGACAATTCCCGTGTCCCTTGGCTTTGAAACATTAAAATTAAGAGTCCTACACAAAAAATAAACCCAAAATGGAATGGGAATGCTGGAAATTCAATAGTCAGACATGTCTTATGAGAGAACAGCTGTCATAATTACTGTTTATTTCATGATTTATGTTTACTGTGTCGACACTATCTCCTGCACATTCGATGGGTGGGGTTCCCTATTGACAAGCCGTCACTGGTAAAAACGAATCATAAAGAACTGTAGCCTGAGTGGGCAGAGCGTGCTAGTGTTAGCGAGCTAATATTGACATCTACAGCTAATTATTGTAATTTACAGGCTTGCTGAGAATAACCAAGCACAGTAAGTCCCCAGACAACTTAACAGTTAAATGGCTATCTGCTAGTGATGAATTATCATTATCAAGTCTAAACAAGACGCTTTGGAAATCACAACATAAAAGCAACCGAGGGCTTGCTACTGAATTACTTACACAACTTACAGCTTTTAACAAGGTTATCTATAATATATTTAAAAGCTTTTCTTAGTCATAATTTTAAAAGTTGTGATGTATTTAGAACTTGAGTCAATAAGTTGGCACAGCACAGTAAACAAAAAGTGTAATAATGAGTAAAATCCGATGTGTTAAACAGTTTTATATCAGGGTTATAAAGAAAGATTATATCAATCATATACTTTCAGCATAAAAACAACAAAATGCTGCTGTCTACAATCCACACTGTTAATGTTGGAAATGCAAAAGCAGATGATAGTCTGAGTGAACACGATGAAAACTCTGACAAACTTCAGCAGTTCATTTTTAACTTGCCAGAAATCTTGGTATCTAAACGATAACTGGAAAAATTTTACATGTTGGATTTGGAAATGTTGCTAAAGCCCAGGCCCATTTATTTATTAATCATTCAAAAAGAGAAAAAAAGATGAATAAGAAATAAGGCCCAGTTGTAGCGTATAAAGTGTTTCATGCAGCCCTTTTGTAGCATATCTGTGCACACAGAAGGAAGAAATAGTCCAACAGCGGGCCTTTAGCACCAGCTGGTAAGTGTGGTTTTTCCATCAATTTTAAATTTTAACCGGGGGTCTGTGCTTTCTTTCAACAACCTCAGAATACAGGGAAACCACATGAACGTCTTGAAGCATCTTGAAAAAACGTTATATATTTAGAAAACATGTGTATCTATTGATGAACTTAATGTGACATAATTGCTATTATCCCCATTAGGTTTGATATATACACTGATATTATTATCATTATTATATAAAAGTTTCAATGCAATTTAAGGTGGTGTTTTTTAACCTCTGTTAGTTTTTTCCTAATAAGAAATAACAGTGATCTGTTTATTTCCATCCAAGCAGCATGACAACCCTATTAAATGTTCACAAATATTTGCATGTCTCCATGGGGGATATAAATGGAACTATTTCACAAATTGACATCTAAATTGGCCATTTAGAGTTTTGCATCGTCACAAACTGTGTTCAAATTTGAAATTAATTTCCCAAAAATGTGTTTCCAAATTACCAAGAGGGTTAAAGTGGGACTGTTAGAAAAATATTTCTCCCATCATTAACTTAATTTGATTTCATGTTAAATCACACTCTCCAGAGTTGGGAATAATAACAATAATAACTGTTATGATTTTTTTTTTTAAAGGCACCAATTAGCACGCTCATTTGTGCATCTGACTGTGTGATGAATAATTCATGAAATTAGAGAATGGAGGGATCAGCTTTCCCACTGAGGGGGGGATTGGTATAAAGACAGGAGACACTGCTGCCTTTTCTTAGAAAACATGCTCAGACTGCTGCTGCTGCTGCCTGGATACCGCTGCACAAACCAGGTAACTCTTATTCATATCCTAATATTTTATATTCTCGCAAAATAATACATAGAAAACACATTTGTATACAGTACATTTAAAGGCTTGTTTTTAGGGCCATCTGTTTCACCTTTATAATGGTATTTATCTTTTGCAAGTTTTTTTTAACATTTTCAAGCGTTTTTATATGTACAAAGATTACATTTGTACAGTTAATTTTAGATGTAACTTTTAAATGAAGGTATAGAAGGTAAATATTTATTTGATTTCAATATTTGTCTAAATTTGTCTGCATTAAAGCAATTTATGTTAAAAAATGCTTTACAATTATGTTCCTGTCCGCATACTATACAAAAATGTATATTTTTTAATATATATTTGTAATAATCCACCTCTTTATTCAGCTCTGCTATCTTGCAGGAGAACTTGTCATCCCTGAAACCAACGGAGCCCAGGACCCGGAGGCCGGAGCGAGGCCCAGTCCCTCCGCGCGGTGCTTTCACAGTTCAGAGGCATCTCGACCTAAATGCAATGTGACAGGAGAACCTTTACTGAAACAAACGGGAATATAGTATCAGGGAAGGCTGACCGAGCTGTGAACCGGAGCCCTAACACAGAGCAAATTAACATCAGTAGAAATAGCTCTGCGTTGGGTTTTTTTTAGCTCGCTTGTATGAGGCGGGCAGCAAATGCATCAAAGCTCGGGCCCGTCATCTGAAGCTGCAGATGTCTAATTAAACAGGCTGATGTGAGAGACCTTATTTGGCCCTAGGTCCATCTGTGGTTTTTAACTGCTAAACTGGACTATGACCTGAGGTACTGCTGTTCGATGTCCTGCAGGCAAGTGTTTCTGGGTCTTAGCTTTCAGTCCTGGTATCATCCATCAGATATCGCCTCCATAACGTTGGCTCAGTATCGCTACGGTGAATGCAGTTTGATTGTAAGGCTACTGAGGGGCTTTTCCCTGCATCCGAGCCCCAGCATGCAGATTCAGGTTATGCAAGGTCAACATCTGAACTGCATGACTGGGATAAAAAACTGTCAAACCAGGACTTCTGTTTCTGACTGACTGACAATCAAGCTGACCGAGCTGGTTTAGGTCAGATGACAGCGGTAGGTTTAGAAGGAGCTGAAGCTGCAACGTGGCAGCATGAGACCACTTTAATGGCTTGTGAGTCACATTATGGGGAGATTTAGTCAGCACTGGAACCAGCAGGGGTGAAAACAAGACAGAGGGGAGAGTGAATCAAGTCTTGCATACCAGCACAGAATAAATACAAACTGCACAAGACATATTTTATCCCTCCTTTTAACTTCTAGGTCTGGATGTGTTGTGAGACATATTCCTGTTTTCTCGGTTTCTAATTGTTTGAGAGCTGGCTCTCCAGCAGAGTTCAGAGTTTAATCTTGTTTTCATCGATTCTCCTCATTAGATCTTCCAAACACAAGCGGAGAGCTGTGGGTGAAGAGAAGAGACCAAAATGGCGCCAACAGGCGAAAAAAAAAAAAGCTGGAACATGAACAGGACAAGATCATTAAATTATCTATTTGGCATCAGTTCAAAATTAACAAAGTACAGATTATTCTTGGTAAAATATAAATTGTAATTTTTTCCAGCACATTTCTTACAAATAATATGGTTCTCTTGAAATAAAGGCATTAGCAGTGATATTCGGAGGCTGCTGCAGCTTTGCTTTCACCCTCTTTCTTTCTGTTGTGGCCTTCATCCTCCACTCAGGTATCTTCTTAGCAGTAATAAGTAGCAGTAAAGAACCATCAATCAATTAATGATTTATTCAGCACTTTCCGCACTGTGCAAAGAAAAAACTTTCCCTTTGCACAAATGAATCTCTTTAATAGAAGAAAAACACGCATCCAACAGAAATGTAAAGAGGCACAAAATTCACAGAGGTAATATGGAAACACAACAAGCACACATTCCATCATCCATGCCAACACGGGTTGAAAAGGAAACACTTAAGAACATAACATTATATGCAAACATCCATATGCTAAATAATTAGATGCATAAAAACACATCTAAAGAAATATATAGTAAATAATAAACAACTACAAATATAGAGAACACGTAACAAGTCAGAAAAACATAAATAAAGGTAAATACTGAGGTACGTAAATGAATGCATGAATGAAATTGGCAAGATGATACAATTATATTGCTAATAAAAATTAGCAAAATATCAAGCATAATAAAAGTAAGAACTCAGTAAAATACCAAACATGCATTTCTAAAAGCAGAAAGGCTAATGAAGAACATTTTCAGCTGCAACACTAATACAGAGAAGAACAAAGATTGGTCAGCTACAACCTCCATGATGAAGATTCGTTTGACAGTGACTCTATACCCCTGGTGTTCACACAGTGAGCTAATCTATGTGAAAATAATATAATGTGATTGTTATCCAACTTTCTGATCTATTCACATGTGCACATTCGCATGAAGTGCATAATGTGTTACATAGACACAATTTAATTTAAAACTTCCCTGATAATGATATCTAGAGGTAAGCTTAATAAGAATGGATTTTTTTATTTAATATATTACTAAATATATATATATATATATATATATATATATATATATATATATATATATATATATATATATATATATATATATATATATATATATATATATATATATATATATATATATTACTAAATGTATTTTACAGACCAGTATTTTTACTCTGAGATCTGCAGCTCAATTTGGAGACTCTGTCAAAAGGGTACCTATTAGTAGTGCACTTCACAGATCTGCATTTTGATGAATAAGTGGCAAGAAATCAATTTCTAAAATAAAACCATGTGGGGTTCACAGCAAACTTGTGGAAGAAGGGGTTCTCCTTTTCCTCATCAGTCCCAGAGCAGCTGGTCAGGGTCAATGGGAAAACGGATGGAGCTAAAAACAGTCAGGATTGAAGATGGGGTGGAGGGTCACCTTCCAGCGAGACAACAAAACTAAACATACAGCCTGATCTACAATGGAATAGTTTAGATTAAAGTATATCCGGCTGTTAAAATGCACCGGTAAAAGTCCAGAACTTAATCCAAACGAGAATCTGTGGCAATACTTGAAAATTGCTGTTTGCAGACTCTCCATTCAATGTGAATGATCTTGAGCTGTTTACTAATAAAAAAAATAAATAAATAAATACACGATAACAGATGAACCAGAAAAGACTTGCAGGGGTATTTGCAGCCAAAGATGGTTCTGGAGTATTGACTTAGAGAAGCTAAAAAAGATGTTTATTACCATGTATAATTTTCCTTCCACATGAAAATTATTCACTACTTTGTGCTTCGCACATACGATACTTTGAATCTTCTTGTTTAAGAATACCACTCCAGAAACCTACTGTCTTTGTTTTACCTGAATCACAAACCTCTATGAAATGTACGCAAAACACAGTGATTTTACTATCTGCTAATTGTAACTCAGAAGGACACTGACAATGTAATGGTTGCCACACTCAGTTTGATGTGAAATGCATGTAAAGTATTAAGCGCACTCAACTTTTGTGTCTCTGATGTCACATTATGTCATTGGTTAGAGAATTGGATTTGTACTTGCTGTATAGGACACTTCATGCAGGCTGTAAATCCAAAAGAAGTCAGTCACTCCAGAGATGTTGAAACAACATCTCTAGACATGAGACTAGGAAGGTAAAGCTTGGGCACAAATGGGTTTTCCAAGTGGATAATGACTTAGATCATATCATACCATGCCAGATTTATTTACAATGCACTTTAAAAACCAACAGGACCAAAGTGCTGTACACAAAGTAAATGTCATATGATAGCATTAAACCAATGACAAAATTAACAAGACTAATAAATAAAACAGCATTATACTAAAATCACAGATAAATCATAGAATCAGTAAAACACAGTAAAATGGAAATAACTAGTTGATAAAATTAGTAGTAAAACAAATTGAAACAAATTTAAAAGTCAACATCTCAGATAGTGTCAAAGGCCAAGGAAAAGCGATGGGTAAGAAAGGATTTAAAATCACAAAGAGAAGAGGTTTGTCTGATGACCAAGGGAAGGTCATTCCACAACCTGAGAGCTGCTTCAGCTTAAGCAAAGTCTCCTCCAAGCTTGTAACTTTGTTACACTCAGAAGCAGCTGATCAGCTGACCTGAAGGAACGGGAAGGTGTGTAGGTGCATAGTAGCTCGGAGAGATAGGGCGGGGTAAGGCCTCTTAGAACTTTAAAAGCAAATAAAAGGATTTTGAAATTTATCCTAAAATATACAAGCAACCATTACATAAAGGCTAAAATAGGGGAGATTATGTGCCCCCTGAAGCTGAGAGATACAGGAATCACTGACTCCTTTATAGAGTGCATTACTGTAATGAATTACTGCTGCAAAGTGCTGCTGAGAAAGAATATGCTTTACCTTCACTAGCTGCCTCAAATGGAAACAATAGATTCGACGACAACTCAAATATGATTTTCCAGCATCCACTTTGACCCTTAAATTAGTGACATTTGGCCTGATGTACAGGGCCAAGGAACCAACATCTATCTGGGGGTACTCAATGGAACTTCTTCCAAAGATGATCAGCCCAGTCTTTTCCTCGTAAGATTTAAAAAGTTCATAGTCATTTAGGCTTTCATGTCTTCCATGCATAAAAACACAGACCTAAGACATGTGGATTCCATTTTATTAAGTGGGACATAAATCTGGGTATCATCCACATAACAATGAAAGGAGATCCCATATTTTCTACAAATAGAGCCAAGATGTAGCAAGTACAGTGTGAGTATGGACATCAAGACAGACACTAAAAGTAAGGTTGACTAGATAAGATTTAAAACAATCCATAGCTGTATGGCTAAAGCCCCCCACCACCACCACCCCCCACCACCCAAACACACACACTGCTCCAGATGACAAAGTACAATCCTGTGGTTCATTGTGTCAAAGGCAGCTGATAAATCTAACAGCACGAGGACGACACAGTCACCAGAATCAGTTGCTAAAAATATATCCTTAAAAACTTCTAAAAGGACTGACTGTGTACTATGAAAAGATTTAAAATCCGACTGAAAAGCCTCTGGAATATTCTGTTCTTTCAAATGTGTCATTAGTTGGTGGTAAACCACCTTCTTGAGGAGTTTTGAAAAAAATTGTAGTTTAGAGATAGGCCTATAATTCACAACAGAAGGGCCAAGAGTAGGTTTGTGAAGTAGAGGCTGGGCAACTGCATGTTTCAGATTTCCAGAAAATAAAGATATTGATGAGATTTTGGTCTACATCGTGCTTCAAGGGACTGTTTTGCCACATTCTGCCAACTTTTAAAAGGTAGTTACTTTGTCCTATATCTCAGGAAATGCTCTCCCAGTCAACATGCTTGAACTATGTAAAAGAAAGACAACACAATAAATGTTGCTCTGCTCAAAGAAAATCCTGCGCTGCTTATTTCAGCATCCTTCTCCACAACCCACACCGTGACCTTGTCGTGTATTATGTCAAACTTGATTTGCTGTGCATGTATTGATCTTTACCTCCCACGAGGTGTTCCCCGCAGTTGCAGCACAGGACATGTAGGACTGTATCCCCGAATGTCCGGAGGGGGCGTTAGCTTTCAAATCTCTGACCCCCCTGGTGTTTGAAACGAGAGAAAGAAAGTTTGACTTCAGAAAACTCCTTACAGTTCTGTTCTCCCATCCGCACATTGGTATTATCTGATGTGAGAAGGAATCTGAGAATCTGAGGAGCTAGACTTTGGCCAGGGTGTGATTTATGCCCCCGTTCCTCATGCCTGGACCTCCTTTTACACTTGGATCACAATCACTAAATTGACCCCAGGTCAAGCATGTGGAGAAAACCCCACCTTCCTCCAACAGGAGACAATGAACACGCTTCTGGCCTGGCTTTTCGGGTTATAAGTACCACCTAAAGGGCATCTGAGGACACATGGCCCCACGCCTCACTGCTCAGTGAGGGCAGATGTGCATGCGCCGCGTTTTTTTTCTCTCCACACATTTTCAGATTACATTAAATTAGATCATATGGCCCCTATAAGAGGATACCAGCACAGTCACACAAGCTGCCAGTGACGCACAACACATCTGACAGAGTATCTGAACCATAAGCGCTGATGCCACATGAAACAGCTGATGGCGATACGGAGCATATACCAGGGCGTCAACAGGGAAACACATGGAGCTGCGTGTGTGGGTTAAAAAAACACATTTGGCCCTGTCACAGATACATAGAGTCATGCACACGAGCTGTGAGCGTATTGCACAGTGAGCACAGTGGGATCCAGCACGCAGATGTGGCTGAAAAATGCAGAAAGAGCTCAAATGTGCCAGACGACATCACAATCTGCTGCCCGGCACCACGCCGACTCCGGGACCTCCGGTAAGTAGAAGATGGGCAGGAACTGTGGCACACCTCGGTGTGGGCACTGCAGGGGGATGCCAGAAAAAATGAAGATCACACACACGAATGAACATACACACATACAAACACTCATGTACACCAATTTATTTTACCGCTT
The DNA here is from genome assembly GCA_037039145.1 of Fundulus diaphanus. Lineage (NCBI taxonomy): Eukaryota > Metazoa > Chordata > Actinopteri > Cyprinodontiformes > Fundulidae > Fundulus > Fundulus diaphanus. Next base: position 21,198,184 of record CM073131.1, read on the forward strand.
CTGGATATACAGGGCATTCCAGTTTTGCACTGAAAGCCACTTTAATCAGTGTACGTAAAGTACCCTGCAAAACCTTTCAAAGCCATTGAACCTTTTTTATGTTTTGTCACACTACATTCACAAACCTTTGTGTGTTTTATTGGGATTTATTAGGCAGACCAGCACAAAGTAGTGCATAAGGAAAAGGAAACATGTGTTTATCCAAATCTTTAAAAACAAATCTTTGAATTTGTGGCGTGCATTTGCATTCATCCTTCCTTTTTGGGCATTTCTTTTCCATTTTACACATTCAGACACTGAAATATCAGCTCAAACTGAGTTAGACTGGATGAAGAGAATCTAGTATCATCCATTTCTAAGTCCTGCTACAGATTCTTAATTGCATTTCGGCCTGACGCCTCACCTGTAAACAGTCTCCTACTGGAGCATAGGATCTCTGCAGCTCCTCCAGAGCTACCATAGGTTTCTGGGTTACTGCTCTGAACTATTGCTCTCCTTGTTTGCTGAGTTGTTTTTCAGATGATGGGTTGAACAGATCTCTATAGGATGTTCAAAGCTTAGGATACTGTTTTATAACTCAACTCTGCTTTAAACCTCTCAACTTGTCGGCTGTGTTCTTTTGTCTTCTTATCGCTGTTGCTTCACTAGCGCTCTCTGGTAAACCTCTGAGGTCTTCAAAATAAATGCTGGCTCTATTCTGAGATTAAATACACAAAGATTGCCTGCGTATTGATTGACTTCTGAATGCAATGATTGGCCTTGGACTTATCTAAGGGTATCAAAGTAAAGGACGGTAAACAAAAATGACCTCTGAAAACTTTGGATCAATTTCCTTCATCTGCACAATATACACTAACTTCTGTTGGTCTATCCTCCAAAATCCCCCCCCCCCAAAAAAAAAATAACAGGAAGAAGATGTTTGTGGCTGTTAAGTGACAAAATGGGAAAAAATTAGTCAGTGTTTCAAATGAAAGAGAGTTTAATCAGTATATGTACGTTTCAGCTGAGGTTGTGTACGATTAATTGCAAACAGAATAGAAAAATGTCATTATTCCATTTTAGCGAGAAAAATAAATAGATCTTTAAACAGTTGCAATGAAACCAAGTTGTTGATTAACGTTGTGTTTTGTGAATATTCAGAAAACAGACATGGACTTCCCACCGACTGTAATTGCAGACACAATCTTTAATTACTCAAATAAATCTTTCTATTGTTGCCACATCCAGTTAAAGGATTATAATGACACAGGCAGCCTGGAATAAACCTTTCAGCTGCATCAAACAGGCTCAAAATGAGCTCCCTTCATTGATGCCAAGCAAAAGCAGACTGCATCGATAATTTGCATGTGCCTTTTTTTTTTCAGTCTAAATGGCAGAACTCTGTTTGAACTTTGTGCCCTTGTTGTTTTGCAGCCTTAAACTGAACTCTACCACTGCTGATTTTTACAGGGCTTTCGCTCAAAGGGGAATTCCTCCCTAACCTCTAGAACTTATGAACTCTTTACATAATCAACCTGATAATGTCAAAAATGCTCGCTGTCAAGCTAAAAGCAAAGCTACTTTTCCCTTCCTCTGTGAAGAAACGAGACAACTTTTTATCCCAGAATATATTTTTACCTAACAGACACTCACAAAGAGTTGTTTTCCCAAGCACGTGTTACTGCGTTTAAGTCACAGAACGGACGAACGCTCCCAGAGGTCGGGGGTTATTTTAGGTCAACATGAGGCTGCATTGCTTCTGCATCGGTAATATGCCCTCACTCACTCTCCCGCTGTATCTAATGTTTATGTGTCTTTTGGTCAGTGCTATCTTTGCAGTCTTCTGGCAGCTTTGTAAAACTGACACAAAATATGAGCTACTGATTCATGACATTGGGCATCAAATTGTCCGTTTCTCTTGGGAATATACAAAGACAAAACCATTTAAAAATGTGCTCAAAAGCACTCATTTCACTCTTTTGCCAGTTTGTGCTTATGCAGTTTTTATTGTGCTCTACCTGAATTTAAGGGTACGAATAGGAAAACACAGGATGATTCATGTCAACCCAGAATCTAATGGGGATGACATCTACATCTCTTATTTACTTTTCTAATTTTCTTTTTATTTCAGTCCAGGCATAAAAAGCTTCCCTCCCAAGATAACTTTAATGGAAAAGACAGAAACGATAACTTACATCTAAACAATGTGAAATTGTTGCTGAAAAGTGAACGCTAAAAAGGGATCTACATAAAGACACTTCTTGATATCTAAATGTGATTGAAGAGTGGTTCATAAACTGGGCTAACTAAGCCTGGATTTAAACGCCTTTGTTTTAGCCAAATTTGGAAGAGACCTGTGGGCTACAACAGTGCAGTTGTTGATATATTTTCTAAGTTAAGTAAAGATGCGGACTGACCACCTTAAAAAGCTTTTTAAGAAGATGTCCATGGACTTGGACTTGCAGTGTTTTGAGGTTTGGCTTTGCTTATATGCTGCACTGCAGCGAGCAGACAACCAAAATCCACTGAGGTTAAGTCCTTGACATATTTTTCCAGAAGGAAGACAGTGCTGGTGTTGACAATCTCTCAGCGCTGCATTGGCTCTGTCTTATGAACCACTCGCATCATGATGCTTTGCATAACATTTCTGGCTGGATATTACAATCCGTGTGCACACAACATATTATTCTTACAGCAACAAACTTGAACTTTGTTTCCGATGAAATCGAGGAAGTGTTCTGCACTCAGTGCACATGCTGTGCAGCTGGGTTTTGTCTACATCTGTCAGTACAGAGGAGTAAATATGTCAATATCTCGCCATATTTACCCATTATTTTAAATGTTTCCACAAAAAAGAAAAGAAATTAGTATTTTTCACACATTTCATTTTACAGTAACATTACAATTAAGAAGAAGAATTAAATTAGTTTATAATACTAAACCAAATTAAGCTGTCTGGGTGTCAATTTTAAGTCTAAGCTTATTATAGTCTAAGCTTATTTAGTCTAAGCTTATTATATTTCATCACATCACAGATGTGATGAAATATAATACAGATTTCATTGCTTCCTTTGATTTAAAACTTTGTCATTACACTGTTACGCTTTCTATCGGCTCTTATTTGCTGTAGACAACAAAGGTGGAGATAGCCAAAGGCCTATTACCCACATGGATGACCAACAAGTCATGTAATATGTGAAAGGCTAAAACGGCGCTACTTGCAAGTACGCCCTCTCTTCCCTCTGGACATTTTTGTTCATTTCCGTGAAGTGGGCTGTGCTTAAGCGTCAGGTCACGCAAAAGATTGTGGGATTCCTTATAGCTCCTTTGCGCCGGTAAGAGACATTGAGAGATTCCTATGATAAAGAACTACGATAGCAAGCATACAGGCTCCTTCTCCTACCTCCTTCCTTACTCACTGCACTATTCGGACAGCACTTATCATGGCGCCCGCTGACGCATTTCCGTTTAGCTAAAGAGTCTTTACCCATTAGACCTTTTCAGATGCAGTGGTGTCATGCTCACTGGGTTGTGAGCATGACTCACAACGTTTGTTTCCTTGTAAACCTGAACTTCTTACCTTCTCATATTCCTTTCCTTCAGGATGGCTCTGTTGTTCATGTTAAGCTTCTTGCTTGGTGATTTATTCTTGAACAAAATAAATCCTGGCAATAAATAGAGGAAGACACTGACTGTCAAGATTTAGGTGTGTTTGTGCCTGTTTGGTCGTTTCTCTCCTTCCTCTCCGGGAGCTGCAGGTGGCTGGTGGGTGGGGCTGAGAAGGGTGCTTCTGCACCCCTGAGTCTAAACACCACCATCGTCTCCTGGAGCTTAAAAGGAGCTGGCTGCCATCATTCAGTACCCAAGTGTCCACATGGGTGCCTCTGATGATCCTCCTTGTGTCATTTCTCCTGTGTTTTAGTGTCACACTTAGTTTCTGCTCTCTGTGGTCCTTTTCAAGGCTCCAGCTGAGAAGTCCCCAGGAAGCCACCTTCTCGTGCAAACCAGAAGCCACTATCCACCCACCTCTGAGCTATAACCCTCTGGATCTCCCATTCCATGATCGGCCTAGCCAGGAACATCTCCTTCCTTCCTCCAGCTGACCTGTTCACCTTCCAACGCCACCTCCTTCCACACTGGACCGCAACTTGCCACACAAGTCGTACACCCTTGGATTTGGCTCACCTTCTGTCCACAAGTATGACCTTACCGTTACATCAAATATTCACATCCTCCTCCTCCGTCTAACTTGATATCTTCTCCACAGTGAGAACCCCTCCATGAGAACCATTGATCTCTTCCCCAGTTTTGTAATACCTGTTCTGTCTCCTAGGAGTCTCTTGTACGTGGGTTAAAAAACTTCTGTCGGCTATGATAAACTCATGTTTAAATGAGTCCTACCCATTCTTTAAAGTTGAAATCAGGTAAATCAATCTTCAAAAGCCACACTCTGTCCTCACTATTAATGGAGTTTTTGACAGACAACATCAAGCCCCTCTGTTCCCTTACAGGCCACTGCTCTGCTTTAGCCTATTGTTGCATGAATCTTGGACCTCCTAATCCCTCGCAGCACCCTCTTCTCCAGATCTACACCCTGACTACAGCTTGTTAAAGCTCGTCCTCTGAGTTTTTGTTTCTACGCTAAAGTTAAGCCAGCCGTCTCTCGGCACCACACTCCATTTTCTCCATAAACAGTGCCCTCCTTTCCACAAAGTTCTTCAATAAAATATCCTTTAACCTGCTGCTGGTTCACCATTTCCAAAACCCTCACCTAACAGCTTAGTGAAACATGCAGTGTATCCAGCATCAATAATGCACCAGTCAACATGTTGTACTATACACAGAGCATGTGGCTACATCCCTTTAGCGTTGTCAGTCCAAATGAATTTTGGTGCCTCTGCATGTGGCTGCCACAATGGATAACCAAGCACAGATTTTTTTTTTCTACGGTTTTAATTGGGCAGCTGTAGCTGCTGTTTTTAAACATTGGTAAAATGTAACCTCAAGATCTTAAACTATAAGTTTGCGTTTATATATATATATATATATATATATATATATATATATATATATATATAGAGAGAGAGAGAGAGAGAGAGAGAGATAGATATAGATATAGATATAGTTAGATAGATTTGTGTATCTTTCTGTTTTATTATTCTCTGTTGAGTCCTGTTTTTTAATTGGCCCCTGAACACTTCATGCAGTTGAGCTTCGGTATCGATGTCCCAGCGGCATTTGCTTTTATGCTTTAACTTTAATTATCATCAGTTTGTGAAAACGACGGAGATGAGAGTCAGAGGAACAACATGGTTTTGGTGAGCGCTGCCCTGCTGAGGAACTGGGACGAGGTGATGCTCTGTGACCTGGATATTATTTAAGAAAGGGTCACAGTGTCAACACCAACACACACGCTGTGTGTGGACAGTGAATGAGGTCTCACATTCATATGGAACAAACAGTGCCTTGCAAAAGTGTTCATACGTTATGAACCTTTTCACATTATTTTCGCCACTGTCAAAAACTTCATTGGATTTTAAGGGTATTTTATGTATGGTGGTCGTTTTTTTTACAGACAAATGGTGTGTGCCTTTGTATTCAGCCACCCTGAGTCAGTATTCTGTTGAATCCTCTTTTGTTGCAACTATACGTAGCTGCAGGTATCCCTTGATAAGCTTTGCGATATCTAAAGACTGACGCTGGTTGTTCTTCTTTGCAAAACAGATCAACCTCAGTCATACTGGATGGAGAGCACTCTTTGCTGTAAAGCACTACACTCTGGATGTTTGGTGGTGTTGTCTGACTGGAAGGGACCCTGCCAGGTCTTTAGCAGCATCTAACTGGTTTTCCTCCAGGATTGTCTTCCTGGCTCCATCCATCTTGTGTTTTGCATGTTGACCAAAAGTTCAAAAGGAATTTGGTGTCATCTGATGACAGCACTTGTTCGCTGGTTCCGGTACATCACTTGAAACGATCTGTAACTGGACTGCTTATGGGCTTTTTGTCAACAACAGCTTTCTTCTTGGCAATCCTCCATAAAGGTCAGGTTTGTACAAGAGTAAACGATTAATACTGTCAGAAGACTCTCCCACCTGAGCCGCTGATCTCCACAGATCCTCCAGAGTTACCACGGTGCTACTGGCTGCTTCTCTCCTCAATCCTAACATATTAATAGTTTTGCCTTACTCTTCCCATTTTCAGAAGAGGAGATAAACATGTCCGAAGCTTAAGACTTTGTTCAATAACCCAACACTGCTTTGAACGTCCCCACATCTTTCTCTCTGTTCCCTGTGTCCCTTGGTCTTCATGATGCTGTTTGATCACAGAACAGCTGCATGTATCCTGAGATCCCACACAAGTAGACCGTGTTTACTGATAGGAAAACATTGATATTTATTTAGAGGCATCAGAGTATAGAGGTTGAATACAAATGCACATTGCAGTTGCTGGATGTTTTCTTTTCTAAAACCAATGAATAATTTTCCTCCCCCCTCATTATTTTTGCACTACTTTGTGTTGGTCTATCAAGTAAAATCACAATGATTTCATTAAAGTTTGTGGTTGTAACATGAGAAAAATGTGGAAATGTTTAGTAAATGTGAATATATCTGCACAGCACCTAGCACAGAGGTGAAGCACTGCTGTAAACAGGTGTTGGAAGATGTCTGTGTGCCTCCTTTGAGCGCCTGCTCAGGTGCAGTGCAGAGATCACTGCTGCTGCTAAAGTACTGTTGACCGACTCTGGCTTCAGTGGATGGAAATTTGACCCGAGTAATGGAGGCTGTCAGGTGGCTGATCTTTGCAACCTTACACACAACTAGAGTGTGAGTTCATGCCAAGCAGTTAAGTATAAATGCTGTTTTCTGATACAGTTAAGGGTAAGAGTAAAAGAAACAGTTGACTAGAAGGTCAAATCTAGTTTTTAAACCAAATGTTAGAAGAAGAAAGCAAGGTAATGCCCATTTCATTCAGGTTAAAGAATGAAATGGGTGCAGATTTAAAGAGAATCAGTGCAATCAGTGCCAGATTAGACGGGGGAATCAGCGGATGGGCAGAGTCTTTCCGCAACAATTTCAACCAACAGACAGTTTTGCCACAACGAAGCCGGAGCTTTTCCTCTCCCTCTGCACAACCACAGATGATGTACTTATCTTTCTTTCCTCTCCTTTCCTCACTATCGTCTCTTTTTCTCACTATCACAGTCCTTTTATCTCCCTCTCCTTCCCTCTAGTCATTTCTACAGAGCTGCGAGGACTGAGAACGAGGTGTCCCATGGATGTGGAAAAATGTGAAGATCACCAGGAAGCGTGACAACAGGATGTCCTTTTAAACCTCGGGGGGAATAAACAAATGGAAAGAGGTCAAACCAACAGCTTCAGTAAGTCCTTAAATAATATACATGTTCCAGAGGTGGAGACTGTTTTTATAAGCATTTATACCCTCTAGTTTGACCCGAAAAGGTCATATGTTGCACAAAACACATCTTCTTGATGTGGATTTGACAGATTTGCCCTTTAACTGTTACTAATTATTCATCTAGCTGTCGTTTGATCTGATTACTGCGAGTGTCAGGTCCCTGCCTCCTTTCCCTCTCCTCTCCTGACCCTGCACTCCCTCACTCGCAGCTTCCATCCTCTCCCTGAACAGGCTCTGCTACAGCACAGCGCCTGTGCGCAGCGATGCTGAGGGAGGTCGCTGTTCGGTCACTGCGTAAAGCCGAGTCGCATTGTGACTTGGAGCTGCAGAATGTGCCATGGTGCATTAGTGCGCTGCCGCCTGGCCAAGCATGAGGCAGTGAGAGAGATGAGGAAGAGGAGGAGAAAAAGAGGCAGAGGAGGAGCAAAAGCATGGAGTGGGAGGATAGATTAAGGCAGGGGATAAAAAAGGAAAGGGGAGGGGTAAGGAGTGAGGGAGGACATGGAGGGAGGAAAGTGAGGACATGAGCGCACTTACAGAAGCAGCAGCTCTGAGGCTGCGGGGGCACAGGTCCTTGTAAGGTGGCGCATCAATTATGAAGCAATATCAAGGTGTGTGTTTACTCAGGAATGTACAGTAGCACTCATCTTCACTTCCCTCTACTAACTACCTCTTTTTTTCCCTCGTCACTTTGTTCTTAAAACATAAAATCGTCACATTTTCAAAGCCTTTCTTTTTTCTATAAAGACTTCAGATACAGCTGCAGATTTTACACCTAGACCTACACTAATCCAGAACAATAGTTTGCTCGCCCAAAGTACCTGCCAGCATCTGTATGCGGGCCCCATAAGGGTTTCGTTAAGGTGGGATGTGCCTAACCTGTCTTAGCTGGGTCCTAAATGGATATGCTAAGAAAACCAGTTCAAACCAAGCAACACGTGTACATTCTGTAATGATTTGTTTAGAGTGAACCCGATATTCAGCCAGACTCAGAGCTGCGCTCAAGAAAGTTTTATTAACAGACTTGGGTGGGGGGGGGAACAGGAACAAAAACTGAGTCCAAAGTAGACCGGCAGGTTGAGCGGTGAGGAGCAGACACAGCAGAAGGGAAGGAAAGCAGGTAGGGTCAGGGTCCAAGGCACACAGTCCGGGGTTAACAGGTCCTGGGTTCCAGAGACAGAACAGGATCCAGGCGGACCGACAGGACCAAACGGGATCAGGCAGGCTCAGGGACAGAAGGCAGAGACAGGTCGGGCAAACAGGCAGCGTACTAAGATGAACAAGGCTGGAATGCTCTTACCCTTGGCTTGAGACGTTCTGGCACTGGAGGCTGAACAGAACGGGGTTTATATGAAGGTGAGACCAGGTGAAACCATTGAGAGTTAATTGCAGGCATGGTGGAGACTGAACAGGTGTGCTGAGTAGTAATTAGATCGGCTCCAGTGCCAGGAACGTTACACATTCAGCAGTCCTTTTATTAGATACGGCTTGCTTTTATTGCCCGTTTCTGAAAGGGATTCAACAAGGTATCAGAAACACTCCCGAGATTTGATTCCATATTTAAATGAGAGCGTCACACAGCCCCTGCAGATTTGTCGGCCGCACACCTGTGGTGTGAATCTCCGGTTCAAACACATCCCAAATGGTCTGCATTGGTTTGAGATCTAGTTACCATGGAGGCCGTTGGATTACAATAAACCAGTTGTGTTTGATAAACCAGTTTGAAATCATTTGGGGTTGGTGATTTTGGTGATCTGGTGTATTATCCTGCTGCAAACTGCCACCAGAAGATGGATACCCTGTGATCATGAAGGGGTGGATGTGGTCAGCAGTAATACTCAGGTAGGCTCCGGAGGGAAGATATTTTATTGATGGGAGTAAAGGGTTCATATCATATCAAATAAATACTCCACACACTATAACACTACCACCGCCTTGATGCAAGGCCGGATGAATTGATGCTTTTATGCTGCTTGCGCAAATTTCTGACCCTGAAACCAATCTTTTTATTCTATTGTCATCCAATTTTGTTATATTTCTGTGAATTGTTGCCTCAGTTTCCCGTTTCTATTGGACCAGAGTGGCTGGTGCCTGGCGATGTGGATTTCTACTGCTAAAGCTCGTCTGCCATTTCATATGTGACCCATATATAAATGCTGCTATTATTATTATATCCAAAATGTTAAACAAATTTGAGTTTATATCTTGAATCCACAATTAAAACTGCTAAAATGCCCCCAAAACATTCAGAGAAATAAACATGGTAACATAGGTTGGAGACCTAAAATGATTTTAAACGGATTAATCATATTTCAATCCCGCTCTGTGTACCGGTCGTTGGCCTATTGCTTGCTTTGCAGAGCAGGACCTAATTTATAAAGCCAATAAAAAGAGACGGTGTGTGATGGAATGGACCAATAAGAAAGCTTGCTTCAGGGATATGATCTCTTTTCCACCCTCTTCCTAAGCAGGTTTAAGCCACTCTGAATAGCCAGTAGCTAATCAGCATTGCATCAGCTGGATGACTGGTAGTTAATGCATGTAGGCTCTGCACAGATATGCAGGCTTCACTATGTTTTTTTAAGCACGATGCGGGATTAAAAACAACAGAGGGGTGTAATTAAGATTTCTAAGAGTGAAATGTCCTGTAAACTTTAGATGAAATGTGTATTTTAGGGGATATGTCTCCACATAAGGGACGGACACGACATCAAGTTGACAGTGAAACACACACATACTGTCAAGAGGAAGAAGTCACGCTGACCGGTCTTCATCCAGGGACTTGCGCTGAAAGTCAAACAAGTAAGAGCTCTACATCAAGGAGTCCCCGGCTACCCTCATGGGACGTGACCGAGGTTAAGGGAAGTATCTTAGGTCACAGCGGGGCTGCGCTCCCCTCTTGCTGTATCATTAAGTGACATACTCTGGCACGCACACACAAGGGTTTCGTACACATCGCAGGGGCCACACATAAACACAAGTGCCTCTTGTGCTCCCTCTCTCTGCACACGCATATTTGCGTCATCAAGCTACAAGGCCTGGTAGCAACAAAGGCGAAGGCCCCGGGGGGACAACAGCTCGTAGCAGGAAGCCACGGGTTCATGGCCCGTCCTTGACCCCGCACTGGACCCGGAGAATGATAGGGAGTGAAAGGCGAGGTCGCTTATTCAACAACTGAATCAAATATGAGTTTTAGGCCAGCTACAGGGAGTGGGGACATTGATTAAAGGTCTTGAGAGCTTAAAGTGAAAATTTAAAGTGATACATGATGACTGAGTCATGAATTATTAAGTTTACTAACTTGTTAAATGTAGCTGAAAGCTCTCTCTCTAGAAAAAAAAGGCGCAAAAGCGGTGAGTGATCCATGGGAGTTTTATAACAAACTTTAGGGAGACAGAAGTTGTGACATTGATAGCTGAAACTTTCCGACTCTGTTATTTCCAGTATCTGCCTGAGGTTTTGGCTCTTTTCAAGGATAATCACTAAAAGCTAAGCCATTTTTTCTGTTATCTTTATTGGTTTATTCTGTTTCTTCAACATCGTAGCTTAATTCCAGTAGTCAGAAAGAAAACATCATAGATAGGAACAAAGGTTTTTTTTATTTGCTTTGTCTATTGCAAATTTTAACAAGTCAGAGGATATATAAACATTTAAAAATCATACATCACATATTATTTATTGGTAATATGCAAGTAGGCAATTTATGTACTTATTTCCATTTATTTAAATGTTTTGATTTTATAATACTTTGAGCAAAAGATTGTTTGACATTTTTAATGCATTTTCTCAGAAAAATCTTTTTGAAAGTGCCTCTTAATATTTTTTTTATGTTGTTATGTCGTGACAGAACAAAACATATTCATACCCCTGGAAGATTTAGATCAAGAATTAATTCTAATTAACCAAGAAGTTTGTTTCTAACAGGAAATGAGAAGCATTTCTTAAACAAAATAAAATGTTAAAGAAAGCCTATGGGAAGCGGTGGGCAAAAGAAGAGAAAAGTTAAGAAAGTGTGTGTTCATCACAACAGAAACGATATTCAACACTAATTTAGAAATTCTATGTTTTCCAAAGTGTGAAGCTTTAAAAGTAATAAATTATAACAATGGGTTTATTGTCGTGACAGATGATGTTCTCACTGAGCCTGGTTCTGCTGAAGGTTTCTTCCTGTTAAAGAGCTGTTTTCCTCTCCACTGTCGCTACATGCATGCTCTGTAGGAGGGATTGCTGCAAAGTCAACGGCACAATGCAGGCAACTGTCCACTGTGGCTCTACGCTTTTTCAGGAGGAGTGAATGCTGCAAGTCAATGACTTATTGCAATCTGCTGGGTTTCCTTAGATAGAAAGCTTTTGACCAACCTGTCTGATTTGATTGAACTGACTGTAATATGCCTTGAGATGACATGTATTCTAAATTGGTGCTATATAAATAAGTTGATTTTATTGTTAATTACTGTTGATAATACTCTGGTCCAATTGATCTGATTCCTTTTTATTGATTTATTGATTTTCTGGATTTTAATAATTTAGAGGAAAGTACTGGAAACAAGAAGCAACAAAAAAGACTTTGAAACAACTTTGAGAAACAAGTAAAATAAGAAATAAATTAATTTTAAATTTCAAATATGTTCTTATTCCATTATACAGTTAAGATAAGTTCTAAAAACTAGATGGACAGACAGAGGGCAAAACAGTTTCAAAACTCAAAATTTTTACCACAGCGTTACTGTCCAGACATTTTTTTCTCTGACCAAGGTGTAGTCCAGCATGTCCAGTTCACTGATGGGCCAAACGGTCAATAGCTACAAACAAGGTGGCCTACTGCCTGCTGAGAGAATCGACCGCTTTGCCCAGTGGAGAATACGACCGCCCCGCAACACATCAGGCTCACATGCAGTGTGCAGTCTTTCTGATCCTTCTGACGTCTCCACGGAATTGGCAGGATTGATCTGTTTTCCTTAAGGCCAAGAGCAAGCGGGCAATTCTGATGCATCTTCAATATGAGCACATCAAGATGTAGCCTGAATGTGGGACAGAGGCGATGAAGGCAGAACATATCCATTTCTGCATCATCTTCCTTTATCTCTGGCAAGCCAGCAAGTATAAGAGGTTCCGAATAAGAGGTTGGTATTTTAGTGGTAAGAGTGGAAAAACTCAAGTAATGGAATGCTGATTACAGCAATAAACAAGTTAGGTTGAACATTAAAACAAATTTCTATTTGGGTATTCAATGTTAATATCAGTTCTTTTTATCTGATTTCTACAATTTGTACAAATGATTCCTGGTCACATGGACATCCATCCATCCATTTTCCAACACGCTTATCCCTGCTGGGATCGCGAGGGGTGCTGGTGCCTATCTCCAGCTGTCAATGGCCGAGAGGCGGGGTACACCCTGGACAGGTCAACAGTCTATCGCAGGGCAACACAGAGACAAACAGGACAAACAACCATTGCAGAAGTATTCACATGCCTTGAACATTTTTCCCATTACAGTCACCAGCTTTAATGGGAATTTATGTGACAGATCAACACAAAGTAGTGAATAATGTAAAGGGGAAGGAACATTTTATTTTTTTTTACAAATAGAAATTGTACAGATTAAAAAAACACACACACACACAACACACACACGTCTGCTACAGACAGGCTGATAACTACGTTTTTTTGTGCGTGTATGTCTCAGTTAGCTTACATTTTTGAGCATCTTTTGCAAAATAGCTCAAGCGCCTTCAAATTGGATGGAGTGTATTTGTGAATATTGGTTTTCAAGCTTTGCCCCAGATCTTCAATTTTCAATTTCAACTTGACTTTGACTGGGCCTTTCCAGCTCATGAATATGCAATGGTCTAAACAATTCCATTCTACCTCTGGCTGTGTGTTTACGGACGTTGTCCAGCTGGCCCCAGTTTTAAAGGGGAGATATTATGCTTTCCAGTTCTTCCTTTTTGCAATGAAATCATTCAGTTGTGGAATCTACAAAAGTGGAACTACAACACTTTGGTCTAAAATTCTCGTTAATTTACACTCCCGTTCCTCCTTTTTACACCTGTTATGAGGTGTGTCTGAGAGTAACCCATTTTGGCACTGTCCCTTTAAATCTAAAGGAGACACTTCCTACCCCCTCCAAGTTGCAGAGCTTTCCACCTTACCCCTTTCAGTCATTTTTGTAGTAAGTTGCGGGAAGGTGTAATGAACAACTGATGACTTGTAGCCTCCGCATCCTTCAGCATGGACTACAAAATCACCCAGAGAAGTAAAAATGACCTTGACCTTGTTTAGAAGCTTCGCAGCAAATACAGTGATGTAATTGTTCCAAAAATCTAAAGGACAACACGTAAAACTGAGCGGCTTGAAAATTATAACCCAAAAAGAATATGAAAACATCTACGAAGCACCTGGACAGACTACATTGAAATATGAGGGCTAAAAAATTGGATTTTGCACAATGTGTCCCCCTTAAGTCTTGCTGCCTCTAAAAGGTTTCCCTCCTAGACTGCCCAGGATTGCATGTCAAGCCATCAATCTTTCCATCAACTCTAAGTAGGGATTCCATGTCCCAGAGTTACCATGGTCCGCTTGGCTGCTTCTTTGATTAATACATCTGCTTGCCTGACCTGTCAGTTCAGTTGCAAAATCATGTTGTGGTAGCCCAATGCTCATACTCTTGCAATTTGTGGATTATAGACTGAAGAGTGCTCCATGAGATGCCCAACGCAAGGATAAAGCTTTGGAGCACTTTAAAGCAGGGCAACATGATGCTTTGAACTGGTCCAAAGCTTTATCTGTGACCTGTCTGCTGTGTTCCTTGGTCTTCATGGGCTATTAAGCCACGCTTAGAGTTTAACGTACAAAGCATACTTTTATTGGGTGGCAGAAAAGTAAAAACATACACTTTTCAATGAAATCTTTTGTATTTGCTCTCATATGATTAGGTAATTTATTTTGAAATGTAGAGAATCTGTCGACCTTGACATCGTCAATCAATTATAGTTACTGGTTAATCAAGTGTCACTTTAAAATGATGTTGGTTAATATCAATTGTAAACTAACCCAAATCAAATGGGGTTAAGAGTTCAACTAAGCTACACTGAGGCAGCCTGAAGGCCTTTACTGTTGAGCTTTGACTTGACGTTGAGAGACAGCATCATACCAAAGTGGGAGAAATACAAAAACATGTACAGAAAGGAATGGGAGGCTGATCTGGAGCTAAAATCATGGATTGTCCATGCCCTAGAGGATGACTCCAAATCTTGTTGCAAGTATAGTAATACAGTAGCACAACTTCATGCTTTGAAAGAACACAGCGCCACAAATATTAACATTCCTCAGTTTAAGAGAAGGCAGTGGATATAGGCTCCCACAAAAATGTGACATCACTTATTGTTTTTATGCAATTCAATTCAAAATGCTTTATTTATTCCAAAGGGAAATTAAATAAATAGATCTGCGGAACTGACTTAATTGTTACCGATGAATCGTTAGCTGAGTGACTTAAAGGTGCTAGATTGATCTACAATTTAGGTAAGAGGGAGATCGAAAGCCTGCATAATTTTACAATTCATGTTGGTATTGGATAATTTTATTGTGGTTGCTATGACGACATGACTGGGAAGGCGAACTTTGTGTGTTGGTCAATTGGTTGACTGATTGTATACTGATTTTACTTATGTCTTTGTCTATAATAATAACTTATTATGTTTGTAATGCACTTTACATTTTAAAATGTCAAAGTACTATAGGATAAAAAAAAGTACTAAAAAAAGATAAAAAAGAATAATAAATAATGTATCATTTTCTTTCTTTTTTTTAAAAAAAACTTATTGTTTTCAGTTCTTACTTAAAGTGTTCAAATAACAGTGGCATCCTCGGATTGTTGGGAAGAGCAGAGCCGAAGGACCTGTCTCCCATGGTGTGCAGCCTGATCCAGAGGGATGATGGAGACATGAGTTTGTGGAGGGGAGAGACTGATGGCTGAGAAGAGAAGCTCTTTGAGATAAGCACTGCCATGTATGCATTGATGAGTAAGCAGAGACACCTTACGTTCAATCCATTGAAGAGATTGGGGTGATGTGTTCCTGTATCTCCTTTTTCTCGTTAGGATCCGGGCTGTACTGTTTTGTGTACTGAAGTTTTTGTCTGCTTGATTGGTGTTTCGTGGAGAAGTGCATTGCAGTAATCTATTCTTATCATGCGTGAGATAGTTTTTATACTTTATACTTTTCCAGGAAAGAAAAACATTGGAATTACTACAGTGATGCCCTGGCTTGTCCCTTTAACGTGAATTTCCAGAGAGGTTGACACTCGAGCTGGTTCTTGTTGAGGTGGGGCGGGTTAACGTTGTCAGGTGTCGTGTGACAGTGGTGACCCGTTTCCGTGGTAACCATGGAGCGCACCAACACAGGCAGGAAGCGAAGCCGCGGACGACGTAAAAGCAGGTAAACTACTTTGACATTTTAGTATTTTGGGGTATTCAGCTCTGCGCGTTCACATGTGAAGTCTGAACGTTTTCCACACGTTAATGTGTGAACGTTGGTCTGTTACGTAGCGACGGAAAACATATCACGTTACGTAAAGGTGCTATCTGGTCATGGATTTCATCCCCTCCCCAAATTTTTGCACTTGAAAAGTTGTACCAACAGTTTCACTGTGGTTTCATCTTGCAGAAAAGTTTCCCCTAAAGCTCCACCTGGTGGGCCAGCGTTGCCAGATGTTTGTGCTGCGAGTTCAGGGAAGCCGGAGGAGGTGAGGGTTTAGACTGGGGGAAAACGGGCATCATGCTGACTTCATTTCAATAAAGAAGGATGGCCATTGTTTCAAAAGGCTTTAGTTTAGTTAGTTTTTGTTTTTTTTGTTTTTTGTTTTTGTTGTTTGTTTTTTTTACAAGAAAGATAATATCTGGCACATAATTACTAGCCTACAGTAGACTACTATATGCAACAAGCATTTCTCAGTTTCTACATAAGTTACTTCCTGTGAGCAGTCTGGAAACGTTTGAAAGTAAATTTTCAACATTTTCTTCCTAAGAGTTGGATAAATAAA
Source organism: Fundulus diaphanus (assembly GCA_037039145.1). Classification (NCBI taxonomy): domain Eukaryota; kingdom Metazoa; phylum Chordata; class Actinopteri; order Cyprinodontiformes; family Fundulidae; genus Fundulus; species Fundulus diaphanus. The sequence goes on from CM073131.1 coordinate 21,214,621, forward strand.
TATTACAGGATGGAAAATATTTGTAGTTTCAGACTTTATTTCCTTCAAAGAGCTCCCGGTCTATCCATCCATCTACTGTACCCATCTGTCTTTCTGTTCACCCCTCAATTCATCTATCCATCCCCCTGGCGATGCATTTAACCATTTATTTTTGCATCCATCCATACATCTGTCCATTATTACATTTATTATTATTTATTTGTGTTTATTTTTTTTCATCAATTCATATCATTTTTGACCCTTTCGAGAATCATTGACCTCTCATTTATAAAAGTAGGATGATAAAACGACATTGGAGTCAAGACATTGTCTTCTTTGCCCACCAGGGACTGGCCGCCCTCCATGCAGCCTGCCTTTACGGTGAACTGGCTACTGTCCAGGTGCTCCTAGAGTCCAGCCCGTGTTGGATCAACAGCAGTGATTCTCAGGGTCGCCGGCCCCTGCACATGGTCCTGTCCTCACAGAGCTCCTCCAACTCCTACGCCTGCCTCCGATATCTGCTGGAGCATGGAGCTAATGTCAACACGTAGGGGCCTTTCTTCCAGAAATATCTGTATGTTGGTCTTTAATTCAGACAGCTGCATCTAACCCAACAGGATAACAAAATCCAGACAACTATAGATTAAAAGTCGCTTAAAGATACTCTGTAAGTGATATTTATACCAGCAAAGTAAGGATTTTAAAAAGATTTTTTTTTTTGTTCCTAATTAGCACCACAGATTCAGGGCAAACCCCGCTGCACTTGGCCGTCTCCAATGGCCTCTTTGACTGCTCAGAAACCCTTGTGATGGCCGGAGCAGATATTTTGGCACAGGACAGCCTGGGACTCACACCTCTGGACATGGCCTACATCTGGTGCCACAGGAAAATAGCCAGGTATCCAGCACAAGTGAAGGCGGAACAACAAACCGAAAGCACCTTAAACAATTTTAAATTAGATGAATTTTATTTTTAAAAGCCTTCTTGTGTGTTCAGGTATTTAAAGCACAGTGTGTGGCATGCTGTAAAGAAGAAAGAAATGGAGGAGATAAAGTTGACTCAAGTTTTGTACAGAGATCTAATCAATATGGTCAAGCAGAATAATCTGGACAAAAAGGTGAGGCATGCTATATACTTCGAATAATCGATCTTTAACAAAAGCTCTGGCTTCAGTTTCTAGATTTCAATACTTTGAATTTTCTACAGAGCCTTGCAAAAGTATTCACACCCTGCTGAACGTTCCCACATTTAGTCACTTTACAAGCACAAACTTAAATATATTTTATCGGAAATGTATGTGACAGACCTATGCAAAGTAATGCAAAACTCTGGAGAGGAATGATATCCTTCGATACCCTTAAATAAAATCCAGGATGATCAAGGAACACAGCAGACAGGTCAGCGATAAGGTTGTGGAGAAGTTTAATGCAGGGTTAGGTTATAAAACAATAACCCAAGCTTTGAGTATCTTACGCTACTCTGTTCCTGTCATGATCTGAAAGAGGGAAGAATCAGGCACAACAGTACAAAGATGAGGAGCGCCCTAATCAGAGAAGCAGGCAAGAGGCCCATTGTAACTCTGGATGAGATGCAGAGATTCCCCACTCTGGTGGGAGAATCTGGGGATAGGACAACTACGAATGGTGCACTTCACAAGTCTGGAGATTATGGAAGAGTGGCAAGAAGAAAGCCATAAGACGTTCCATTTGTGGTTTGCCACAAACTATGTAGGGGACTCAGCCAATATGTGGAAGAACATGCTCTGGTTAAATGATACCAAATATTAAAACTGAACTAATTTGTTGACAGCAGCATCATGCTGTGGGAATACTTTTCTACAACAAGGACATCGAAGCAAGTAAGAGTTGATAAGAAAATGGATCATAGAGCTAAAACAGGGAAAAACTACCAGAAAAGATAGAGGGCGGGGTGAGTCACCTACTAGCAGGCATAGTAGGTGACTCCAAAGCTACAAAGAAACAGTTCAGACGAAATCCTTTGAAAATATACTATCCAAAAAATTAAAGAACCACTTTTTAATCAAAGTGTAATATTACAGCTCTAGGAGAGGTGGGCAGGGCCATCACAAGTCTGGTATCTGCTCCTTTGTGCAAGGAGGAAGAGGATAAGTACTGCCAGAGTCCTACAAAGTGATCTCCAGCAGGCCACTGGCATGAATGTCTCTGATAAACCATTAGAGACCGACTTCATGAGGGTGGCCTGGGGGCCTGGGACATCATGTTTAGGTCCATCTGACACCACCAGGTTCCACCTCAGAGTCTCCAGGAGCTCAGTGATGCCCAGGTGTGGATCTGGGAGGAGATACCCCAGGACACCATCCGTCATCTCATAAGGATCATTCCCCAACTTGTCAGGCATGTATACGAGCACATAGAGCCGTACAAAGTACTGAGTACCTTCTGAGTTGCTGCAATGACATTTCAGCTCATTGGACCAGCCTGCCGCATCAGTTTTCAGGTCCACTTTCTCTGTGACTTCGGATTAAGCACCTTGCAGGCTGATTACTCTCATGTCCATCAAATGATGTGGCATCCTTTTGTGACACGATATCTATTCCATATCAGTAGGGATATCCGCAAGGATGTTTTCTCCTGCTGAGGTCTTCAAAGTCGTCCTTTAAATATTTTAGATAATCCATATTTAAGTTTGTGGTTGAAACCTGACAAATGTAATAACATTCAGGGTAATTTCTTTGCAAGGCACTGTCTATTCAAGCAATCATCTAAGCTATTTCTCCATTCTGATAGAACCTTATCGATGAGAAGATGAAAGAGTGGGCAAAGACGAAAGGCTTGCCCCCTTTGAAGGAGTACTCCCCCAGAGCCCTGGTGTCCAAATACCACAATCAGTGTGTCTTACCAGAGCAGACCAGCTGTAAGCCTGAATTTACCAAGGGCCTGCCACAAGCCCCTCAAAAAAACAAGGGCATCTCCACCACCACGCAACTGGCCGCCTCATCCAACAGTCCGTGGACCGTCTTCGTTGGCCTCCAGCCAGAGAAACCCCCTATAGAGCCAGACCTCAGGAAAAGTGTTATCGTGTGGAAGGACAGCAGCAGCCAGAGGCTTCAGTATGTCACCAAATGGGACAGAGCGCCAAACCCTGCCCCTAAAGTGCCCCTAGAAGTGGTTGAAAGAGTGCTGTTCCCCAGAGCTTTCCCTTCTCGGATCGCCACGCCACTGGGCTTCGAGCCACAGAACATCGAGGAACTCCAGCACCGAGGGATCCCTCAAGGAAGGAGCACCTCTCCCTGGACAGAGGTGGCCATGCACCTGGCTGAGTTCCTGGAGCAGGGACACTACTGAGCCTACTCATTTCCAGGCAATAAAATTACAATTAAAAAAATTTATAAAACCTCTATGAATAAAAACCATGAAGCTTCACAAATAATTTTCTGCTAAAATAACAACCTCCTTACTTTACACTGTCCACAGCCTTCCTGAAAAAGACAAATATGATCAAGTATCAGATTGAATGTGGTGCACAAGTCCCTTACATTAAAACCCTCAAAACAATGATTTGCAATGACCGACATGAAAAATAAGACCTGACAGTGTCTTTTACACATTGAGTAAGTCGACATTGTACATCGCTAAATAAACATAATTTGCCAGATCTCATTTTCTCTAGCACTCACATCCTGGTACTATAAAAAAAACGTGACCCTGAGAACCTACCCTGCCTTACATAGATGGCCATAATGTGCATATCTGGAATATAAATGGTTTATATGGACAATAATGTTATGGGTTCTACTAAAGAGCACACCTTAACTTTATCTTACCACTATAGTAGTGTACACACTGTTAAAAGTCCAAACTTTTATTAAACTATTATTTAAAAAAAAAAAAAAAAGTCCAAACTTTTCCCAACTTTTATCTGACATATCCTGTATAATTCAATTGAAGAACAACTATCAGGGAAAAACCCATGAACCAGTATTTTGCCTGAGCTCCTTTTTTCATTTCAGCTTTCAGTTTTCTTCACCTGCTATTAATTAGGCTTTAATGAATCTGATAAACCTGAAATAAAATTCAGCTGTTCTATTTGAATGTTCTTGACATCTGCATCATTTAGCTAAAAGACGTTAACAGAGAGCTTTCCAAGGATCAAAAATGTTCTTATTTTACAAGATTAGAAGTGTAAAAATTAATATAGACCTACATACACACACCATGAAAGTGATGAAAAACTGGAGGATTTTGTAAAACTGGTCAAAAGACAAGAGGGAAGCTGGTCAGGGATCCAAGAGGCCAAGGCTCAAGAGTCAAGACGTTACTCAAGTACAAGCCACCAGAATTGACAAAGACTCCTGGATAGATGTTGAAACGTTTCCAGAAAGAACTGAACCAAAGTCTGGTTGCCTCCGATTTAAGCCTGTTTGCTGTCCAGAGGTCAACAGTAACGCTAAAGCTGCTGCAATTCCCAACAAGTGCTGGTCGTGCGCCACTCATTTCTCCTGTTTTCACCATGTCTGAAATAAGGAGAAATTAGGGTTGCAGGACAGTCACCCTTTTTCCCAAGGAAAACATCCAAGCTTGACTAAGAATCTCCCCAAACCCTGATGGACAATGTGTGACGGTCTGAAGGAAGAGTGTCACAGAAGCCAGCACTGCCCATCACCATGCAGCTTCCTTTCCTTCAAATGGAAATACAGGACTGTCTCAGAAAATTAGAATATCGTGATAAAGTTCTTTATTTTCTGTAATGCAATTAAAAAACATGAAATGTCATACATTCTGGATTCATTACAAATCAACTGAAATATCGCAAGCCTTTTATTGTTTTAATATCGCTGATTATGGCGTACAGCTGAAGAAAACTAAAAAATCCTATCTCAAAATATTAGAATATTTCCTCAGACCAAGTAAAAAAAAAATTATAGCAGCAAAACAAAATCAAACATTTGAAAATGTCCATTAATGCACTCAGTACTTGGTTGGGAATCCTTTTGCACAGATTACTGCATCAATGCGGCGTGGCATGGAGGCAATCAGCCTGTGGCATTGCTGAGGTGTTATGGATGCCCAGGATGCTTCAATAGCGGCCTTTAGCTTATTTGCATTGTTGGGTCTGGTGTCTTTCAGCTTCTTCTTCACAATACCCCACAAATTCTCGATGGGGTTCAGGTCAGGGGAATTGGCAGGCCAATCAAGGACAGTAATGCCATGGTCAGTACACCAGTTACTGGTGGTTTTGGCACTGTGGGCAGGTGCCAGATCTTGGTTGTGCAGCGTTTCCTGCCACATTTCCCCCTTCCAACACACTTTTTGTGAATGTGCTTTGAAACTGCACTCTGTGAACAGCCTGCTCTTTGAGAAATTTCTTTTTGTGTCTTACCCTCCTGATGGAGGGTGTCAATGATGGTCTTCTGGACAGCAGTCAGATCAGCAGTCTTCCCCATACTTGTGATTTAGTTTACTGAACCAAGCTGAGTGTTTTTCAAGGCTCAGGAAACCCTTGCAGGTGTTTCGAGTTAATTAGACGATTGAAGTGATTAGTTGAATAGCCTACTACTATACTTTTTCACAATATTCTAATTTTCTGAGACAGTCCTGTAGGTCTTCTGTTGAAGCGGATGAAATTATGAAGATCCTCTCTCAAAATCTTCGGCTGTCTGTATGAAAGCTAAAGCGGGGTTAGATTTTTTTTTTCCCCCCACTTCGCTGGGTGACTATACACCCAAATCAAGAAAAGAATGAGTTCATGAGGGGGGAAAAAAGTTAAATTTCTGGTATAAACTATCTAGTCTAGAGGTAAATCAGAAAATCTGTGGGTTCACCTCAGGATGGTGGTGAACCATCCTTAGAATCTGACAGATTCAGAGAACTTTACCAAGATAAAAGCCAAATGATGCCATGTCGGCATGTGGGGCACTGATACAACACACTGAATCCTTTTAAGGGTTTACACACAACCAATTTATTGCCGCTTTAAAAAATAAAAAAATAAATAAAAACCAATAGATTTCTGTGTTTGGTTAAATTGAAAAGGATATCTGTCACAATAAGGTGGAAAAAAATCTTTGAAATGATTTGTCACGGTCTCCAAAACTTTTCAGAGCCACTGCGTATCGTGAAGTTTAACAAATATGTGCCAAAAGTGACAAACTCAAACCTGTCACGCACTCCAGCTGCTACCCCAACAAACACGGGGCTGGCACAAGGTGAGTGAAAGGTGAGAAAACCTCAGTGAACCGGCTCACCTGTCAGATGTATGCACCTTCACTGCTCTGCCCCAGGGACATGAGCCAGGATCCAGGCGAGGGCGTCTGAACAGCATGTGAATCCAAACCACGACTCACGGCCTGTCAGCTGAAGGTGTCTGGTGTTCTGGAGCGCGTGCGTTCATGGTTTTGTCTTTTTCCTTTACTTTAACCACTTTACACCTTGGTTGAGGTTAGAGTGCACACCACTTTGAACCTGGCACCGGCCCCGTGATCCGGTCACGTGGGACTGGAGTAACGTTATCCCGTTCTCCGAACAGTCCAGTTCAACTGGACGCAATAATCCCAACGCTTTTCTTTCCTCGTCCAACATCAACAGTTAAATTCACAAACTGTTTCAGAAAATCATTTATTTCACAGCTGTGCACATACCAACCTATGATGAATCATACTGTGTAAAAACTGTTTCAGCTGCTAGATTGTGTCTTTCATAAAACCAGTTTGCAGCTTTTGTCCCTGGGCACCAGCGACCCTACAAAAAAAAATAATCATTTCACAGGTTTCATCTTAAGTAGTTAAGTACAATTTTTTTAACCTGAAATTTAATCTTAGATACATTTGCAAAAAAGCTGTTCAGGAACAATCCAACATTAAGACAGACAGGTAGCCACTCGTCAGTGCTGCCGGGTAGCGAACGCACTAAATCAGATCCTACCAAATTGCAAGCTATGTGACCAGATGTGGACGGCTCTCGGTCAGTTTGTACCGGGTTCTCATTTCATCCTGACCTGCTTCCACTTTGGGCCCGTAAACAAACCATCTCACATTAATGGACTTGGTCGCTGTGTATCAGTTTATATTCATGAAGAAATACAATTTAGAGGCTCTAGATGTGTCATTGATTGAGGTTCTGATCCCTGCTATTAGATATTATGATGCCTGATTAAACTAATATAACTATAAGCAACCTTCAACCAGTAGATGAGGCTTATTAGTCACATAACAGCAATACCTTGAGGCAGAAAATAAACAGATTTTAGAAAATAGCTTTAAATCCTCGCTTATCAGAGCTGGTACAAACTACAAAACATTGCGGGGTTGAATGGACTCATGATAGGTATTAAATGTCCAAAGTGGGCATAAATTGGCATAAGGTTGGAACAAAAAGTCCTAAAGTGGGTACAACTATATAGTCGGTGGGTAATAATGGGTTCCGGTTGCAATACCAATGTCCCCAAAACAGGTGCAAACTGACGTACGTCGCATCCAAAACATCCTAAAAGCAGGTAAAAATTGGTTCACGTTCTGTGGGTAGAAACTGATGCACGTTAGGCAAGAAATATCCCCAAAACAGGTACAATTAACCCCACTGCGGCTGCAAATGGACTCACAGTTGGTATGCAACGTCCTCATTGTGGGGACGAATGGACGCGTGGTGACAGGTCCCACAGGGGATGACAATGCACTGTCAACATGAACCGACCCCATTATGGGCACCAATGGATGAGCGGTCAGTAAGAAACAGACACTTCTTTATACCCTTCCCTATAGAGCACAAGACAAACACTCAATTTAATTGATCCAAAAGGAAAGAGATGCCTTGCAGCTACAGTTAAATTAGATTTATCTGATCAGTTCTATAAAGTAATCCTTAAAAGTGATTGACAAATGTTAAAATGTTTTGCTTTCTAAGATGATCTCATTTCATACTTTAGCGCCCTCTAATCTATCTTACTCAATGGAAAATGCGCCACCCCCCCCCCCCCCCCCAACCTGGCTTTTATGCTACCATTAAAACAGACAAAACACAAAAATGACAGAGGAAGAAATCGTTAAGAGGAAATCCAAATATGATTTATCCATCCATGCCAACATGTTCAGTTTGTCAGTTGTTTTAAATCCTTCTCAGCCATGCCTTATTACTAAAGCTTAAAAATATTGTGATGATACAAAAATCACTGCGCTACAGTCAAGATCCCCATAAAGAGGTCTCCAGTAGGTGCTGAGGGCGGTCACAAGAAACCCAAAGATGAACATGGCCTTTGTAAACTCAACCACCCAATCTGTTCATTGGTCCATCCTTTTTGTGCGTTCTCCCCTCGTTTTGGCCACCCCTTCGCTTTAGTCCAATCCACAGAACACCTCCGCTGTCCTTCGTGCTTTACCGCTTGTTGTCCAACTTCTCAACACGCTTACAGCCCCCCGAGGCTGCACCCTGAGTCCGAGCCCTTCAGTACATTTTCTGTCGACTGGGCAGTACTGCCTCCTTGACGAAAGAGAACACAAGGAGGATCCCAGACCTCTTGCCCCGCTTGCCTTTAGTGAAATAGTTAGACACCACATCGTCTGGAAAAAGAGCAAGAAAGAATAAAACGAAACGTGTCAAAGGCAAACGTCATCTGAAGTAAACTGTACATCACACATCTAAAAGGTCAAGAGCGGATGTAAAGGTAATCTGCAACAGAAACGGTCTAGGGCTCAATTTTATCAAGTATTTTGAATTTGCAGTTTATGAGGATTTAATTTTTTGGAAAATCTGGATTTCGAGAACTTTTGGTAATAGCATGCAATGTTGATCGTATTTTTTAAGAAAATATGTTGTCAAAATACTCTGAAGATGAAACTTATATTACCCTAAGACAAGGCACTTTATTTTATTCATTTAGTATTGAGTTAGTTTGGAGTTATACAAGTTAAGCTCGTTCTTAGCTGCATATTCCAAACTAGCTCATTGTGTAAAACCACCAGCAGCAAACATTTTGTGTTATACTTTCAGTGTTTACAGTGGCAGGGGTGCCATCTCTTTTTACAAGCATGTTTCACAGCTTATATTTAGTTGCATTTTGAATTCGAGACAACTCACAGACGGGATGATTGAAACAAAAGCAACATTTTACAAACAATTTCTATTTGTTTTTAATAGAATAATTGGATTTGGTACATTAAACTTGGAGCTGTTATTTTTAAGCCATATCGCGCAGTCTTAATTTCTGCCCAGTATGAGCCTCATTAATGTAACATTCAGTGTATGAACAACAATAGCTAAGCTCAAGCCTGTTGCTTCATGTAACGAGTTTGAAAATGACAAATCCACTTTTTAGCAACCAGTGATTTTTGCCCACAAACCTCTGGTCGATGGATCTCTAATAAAGCCCTAAAAACACATTCCTCTTTCTAGGACAAATATTGTAGGAATGTTAGTGAATAGAAGTCCAATAAAAGCTAAATATAAAAGGCAAGCCTCTCTCCTGGTTACGTCTCAAGTGAAGGCCCCTCATGTTACACTTTAAACATCCACGTTCTAAGCTATCAACGCGTATCTGGACGTTTCTCACCTCCTTGCTGCATGGTGGATGGAAGTACATTTTCTCCCGCTGATAGTGACACAAAGAAGGCAAACGGGATGACCCACAGGCAGATGGTGAAGTACGACAGCACCTGAGACCAGTCAGGAACAAACGGGGCAAAGTTGGAGAAGAAACACATTTCCAGCTTTCAGAGCTGTAACAAAAAGGCCACGTGGTGGAAGTGCAATACCTCTGAAAATGGGTAATACTCTTGTGCAAAGTACTGGAAGGCCATGTAATGGTTCACCACCACTAACACTGCAGTTAAAGACAAAAAATAAATGATGTTGAACAAAGTAAAACAGGACCAGAAGTGACAAATCAAGCTATAACACTGACTGTATTGTTTTACTATATGTACATGTTTGTATTTTTTAGTATACTTGTTGAATCCCATAAACACGTAATAAAATCCGAAGTGTGTGTGGGGCTCACCGCAGGAGAGGATGAAGTTCGGGGAGCTCAGCAGTATGTAGGGGAAGGTTCGCAGGAGGCCAAAATACACCAGGTTTGTAAAGAGGCCGACTCCCACCATCAACAGAGGGAAACCTTCAAACAGATAGAGACCTACCAGCACGCCTGTTGAGAACTGGACACATTCACACACAATGGGACTCCAGTTTGCATACATATGAACTCCAATGTACATTTTACAACAATATGTGCGTCATCCTGTACCCATATACTCACCAGGATCATGTACTTTATTATTCGACTTGTGGCCACTGTGTACTCTTCTATCAGTTCAGCCAAGTAGTAGAGGCCAGCCGCTGGTGAGGGATGAAAGGTAAATAACTTTAATATGTTGCAAAAACACTTTAGATGTGCGTTTGATTCGCAAGCAGCTGCCACATCTAGAACAGGGATCAGAGGGTGTAAATGGCATCTGGACATCATGATGTGTTACAGGCACTTTCTGGGACGTCCAACGGTCAAAACACCGAGCGACGGTCAACAACACAGAGGATGACCCGTAGATGCGTCAGACAGCATTACCAGCACTTCTTAATGGGCTGGGCAATCGTATGGAATCCTGGAATACACAAATCAGCTCATCCAGATCCAATCTTTTCAGTCACATTAGATCATTTAGAATTACTATCGTGACACAATTGTTTGTGCCATTTCTTGTGATAACAAATGTCAAGAAAAACTGTCTAAACACCTGTCGCCAAATCCAATCAGACGCTTACAAGCACAAATATTTCTCTAAAACTTATTACTAAATAGGCTAATCTCTACGCTAAAGGGGACATGCAATTTGCTTTCAATCACGTGTTCCTAATCTTTCTACATTTATTGGTGCTGTGCTGTTTAGACAGTAAAGGGAACATTCAGACCATATGATCAACTTTAAAGGTTTGGAAACATTATCATTTAAATGTTTATCACATCAAATCACAATTCTTATCAAAATAATAACTTTTCCCTCATTGACAATACACTAATTGTCTCTAATTCCCATCACTGGTCTACATGCGTACTAAATAATAAAGGCCCATTTCCACTGCAGGAACCCTTACAGGAACTCTGCTAGCTGAATGGAGTCCTTTTTTTCCTCACCCCTGTGTTTCCATTAGAGGAACCAGGACCAAATCAGACAAAAGCGGCCAGTGGTGTACCCCAAAAACTGCAAGGAGAAAAGACTTTTAAGATGCACCCTCTCCTAAAGATGGCGCTTCGTAGCGGGAAGACGCTAAACACTCCCCTTCATTTCATTTTGGTCCTCTCCTCCAGCCACATTTTCTGTCAATTTTAAATTACATGACAGTAGTTCTGTGTGTTCATTTCCAAACCACATTCAAACCCATGCTGAATATCAATGTTCTGCAAAGTTCCCATTCCAATGCATTAATCAATAAAACCCCAACAACCCAAATAAAAATATTTAATGAAAGTTCAGACTTCTTGCCTCAGCATCACCTTCAAACCTCGTTTCCTCACAGTCGAAACGCGTCTTAAGCTTTGAACAGGACTGATCCTTCTGAGTCAATCATTTTTGTTGTCAGGGAATATATATTAAGCCTATCACAGGAGAGGAATATACCCTATAAACATGTATTTCTTGTTTTTCCATTTTTGTTCAATAGCATTTTCACACTAAGCTGTTTATGGCAGTGCATTGGGAATATAAATCAGCATAGTACCTATTCTCTTACCTCCAAACTACTCCCTTTGTTATGTTGAAACAAAATATATTTTTAATCAACAAAGGTAACACAATACAGATTAAATGTTTTATGAAAAAAAAAACTAACAACTGGAAGATGTTACTCACACAGTTATTGACAGAAAGGCTTTCAAGCTATTAGAGAAATTAACCAAATTAAGAAAAATGAGTGAATTTTGAGTAGCTAAAGTGGTTTCTTTTCATCTTGTATTTCTCAAACTATACTTCTATAAAAATGATGATATGGTGCTTAGTGGATTTCTATGACAAATTTCATGTAAGTTTGTTCATATTTCATTTAGTTTGCGTTCAAATCCTCCACCACCTTGTAATGTGATGTAGGAAAAGTCTAAATTAACATGGTTTATACTGTGTTTGATTTGATCTTTCTGCCTTTTCAAAGCAGCTTCTCTTCAGGAAATAATTTTAAACTCCATACAAATTCACAAGTGGATAATAAAGAATTTCATGAATCCCCGAAGAAAAACTAGATAGAGCAACAGAAAAACAACAAACTTGGCCATGTGCAAATATCTCGTATCGTAGTTTTTTTCTTCTTCTAAAAATAAACAGTCAACCGAAAATCACACCTGGATTTTTATTCCGTTTCAAATAAGAATTAGTACTAAATTATTTATCTCTTATTGTGTGTAGTACCTTTTTTTATTTTTTTATTTTAATTTGTTACATTAGAAAATAAAGACGCCTGAGTGACACCTGCCAGCTGGACTGAGTCTAGAGACTCTGTCAGTTCAGAGAAAAATGCATTCTCTATTCAGCATTGATTTGAGCTTTTGTTTCCACAAGAAAACAAACTCGCACTGGTGCAGGGAAACTAGCAGCACGGCTAACACCCAGTGTCACCAAGCTGTTGTAACTTCGGTACAGCCTTCTAGGAGTTTGTCCTAGAGATAACGACACTCGATTTGCTAAAGACCAAAGGAAACGGGCGCCACACGGCAGCTCGCTGGCTTGTTCTCAACAAATTCACACCGTAGCCAAAGCGGGTGGAAATCGGCCCAGTAATGTGAAAATGAAACCGTGAACGTGTTCTCTGGGACTCCACTGACGTCCACCTAAGCGGCTTCACCTGTCCACTGCGTTAGCATTACCGAGCTAATCTGAGGCGCGGGCATTGTCAGCTTCATCTTACCTATCGCTAGAGTGACGAAGGACACCTGGACGACCAGCGACAGCCAGCTCAGCAAATAAATAAACCACATCTCTCTGCATATGCTGCAACACACACAGTTACGAGAATAAGGACTGGAATGAGCTAGCTGGTTGCTAGCGTTGTTCAGAGCTCCTTCCGCTGTGTTTTCAGTGGGAGCTGACGAGTGCAGGAAAGACGGGTGTTTTTCGACAGGAAGACAGCGACGTTCTTCCTGCAGCGCCACCTGTGGCGGGAGTAGAAATGCAAGTTCGTCACGTTTTTAACTGTTCATTCTTTTAAATAGAAATGTTGAACAAGAATGCACACGACCAGGTGGCCACCTCCTCAGGTACCAGACTCTGCTGTCCACTTACACCTCAAGGACAAAGGACACTCTTTTGAGGACCAAAATTTTCACATTTTGGACAAAGAAGACAAATGGTTTGAAAGGAGCGTAAATGAAGCCATCTACGTTAAGAGAGAAAAAAACAACCCTAAACAGAGGAGGAGGACTCTCAAAAACTTACAACATAGCTATAGTGTTGATTCCAGCCAATTATCACCTCAATCCTCACCTTCATACGGGTGATCAAAACATCGCACCTGTAAGCCAGGCCAATAACGACCCTAATGACTCCCCATTGCAGAGGCGTGGACCAGTTTTGGTTCAATTTGAAGGCCAACAATGACCTTAATGACTCCCCATTACTAAGGGGGTGGACCTGTTTCGGTTCAATTTGCATGTTATCTAAGCCATTACAAGGCCTTTGTTGGGCAGTACTATAAAGCTTGATACTACTCCACATTACTCCAGACATTTTGAATTGAGAAAGCTTTCTGGATAGGAAGCGAAACGTCTTCAAAATTCGGAAAAAAGTCCAGTTGTTTTTTTTTTTTACTTTTTTGGAAAGACCATGACCTGGATGACTGAGAATCTTCACTAGCATACCATTAACTTAAATAACATAAAGATTTATCCTACAGTACAAACAAGATGGCTCTGCTGTCACACTGTTCTCTGTGGTCTCACAGAGATATCAGAGGTTGCACAAATCTGATACAGTGCTGCGAACAAATAGTAGCCCCTTCTTTCTTATGTTTTTGCTACACTTAAATGTTTGTGCCACCCTTGTTTAGTCACCACTGCCATCAAACGTTTGCAGTACCAGACAATGATTGCTTTACACTATACTGTGGAGGAATTTTGACTTTTCTTAGCAGAGCTATTTTGAGTCATCCAAGAATGACCCAGGACGAATGGCTCATAAGGGTCTTTCGATGGTTATTCAGTTGTTGAGCCATTTAGAGGCGTGTTTTGGATCATTGTCCTGCTGCATAATCTGTTGCTTAATTTTTGTGATAAAAAGCAGAATTCATGGTTCCATTAATTATGGCAAGTCCTCCAATCCCATACAATCACACTGTCACCATGTGTGACTGTTGGTATAATAATTTTGTTTCCTGAAATTCTGAGTTAGTTTTAGATCAGATGTAAAAAAGTAACTAACTAAATAAAAAAGATCCACTTTTGTCTCGTCAGTCCATAGTCCAACATGTTTTTTATAAATGTGTGATGGGCTTTTGTGTTCATTTTGCTTGATTTTGGCCTTGCAACTCTTGGAGTCTCCTTCTTATTGTAAAGTCATGAACACTGATCTTAAATGAAGCCTGAAGTGCTTCATATGTTGTTCCGGGTTCTTCTGTGACCTTCTGGATTATCCCTTGGAGTAAATTTGTCAGTCCAGCCACTTCTGGGAAGGCTCACCAGTGTTCCATGTGTTCTCTATCTGTGGATAATGGCTCTCACTGTGGTTCCCTGGAGTCCCAGAGCCCAACAAACGGCTTTATGAGCATTTCCAGACCAACAGTTGTCAATGACTTTGTGTCTCATCTGTTTTTGACTTTCTCTTGATGGCATAGCGTGCTGGTTTTCAAGTCTTTTAGACTACTTCATGTTGTCGTTTATTTAAATTATATCTTGATCAGTGAGGTTTGTTATTGGTTTATTTTTACCAGCTACAACAGAGCCTACCTGCAGTAATCAGGTTTGGATATAATGTGATTAACTACACTTACCTCTTGATTTAACATGCACAGTTATATTACTACATAGGGCCAGGAGTAGTTTGGATTGCTCTTTTTCCATTAATGATGATCTGGAAAATTTAATTGAGACAGAAGAACAAAAGCCAAACATACCTGTAAGGATAAACGTCCTCTTTCACAGCACTGTAGCTGCGAGTTGTCTATCAGGTAAGTTCAGCACTTCGGTTCAATTGCTGTTGACATTTAAAAAATAGTTTGGTTGTGTGGTCAAAATTATCTGGAACGAGAGGAATATCTTCCCAAAAAAATAACAATTACCCTGAGATGACATTTTATTTTCACGCTCCAGTGTGTTTTATTTCCTGACAAAAAGATCGCTCTGCAAAATTACAGATGTAGTGTGTGCCAGTGGAAGAAAATCCAATTTATTCAGATAATGTTTATTATATGAAGTATTAATTCCAAGCACAGTAAATGGAGGATTTGATTGACCCCCAAATAATTAGGGACAAGCGTCTCTCTCATTATTTGCCACTCAGTTTAGGTTTAAGAGCTTTTTAAGCACTATACTGTTGTTCCAGCTGTATATTAAATGCAGTGAAGCAAAATGCTGTTTCTCTTGCTCAAAGTGAGCACAAATGGAACATGAATAAGGCAAAGCAGTACAGTACAGAGTAGAGTATTGGGTAAAAGTTAATAGTGGAAATGTGGATACAACCAAAATGATCATCTTTAGATCCAGGAAACCTTAAAAGAATAACAAAACCGTCATATGTTTAAATGAGATACTTATGCCTTTGTTTTTCAAAGCAGTAATGTTGAAAAACGCTTTTCTGCATTTTCTGGACCCATGCATCTGTGAAAGACAAAGGCACCATATGTCGATGATGATATGGGTTACATTACAGCAGAGTATACCTCTTCCTTGTTTTAAAACAGACCTTGTTCTTGACAAAAATAAATTTCCACAAGAAATACGTTTAATCACTAAGTAGAAATACAGAAAAGAGACAGAGTGAGCACCACTACTGTTCCTAAAGATTCTCTATGAAGGAAATATAGGCAAGCTTTATGAAAGCTCACACCACTGTGACAACAGATATCTCTAGAAGAT
The DNA here is from genome assembly GCA_037039145.1 of Fundulus diaphanus. Taxonomy (NCBI): domain Eukaryota; kingdom Metazoa; phylum Chordata; class Actinopteri; order Cyprinodontiformes; family Fundulidae; genus Fundulus; species Fundulus diaphanus. The sequence continues at coordinate 21,230,617 of CM073131.1, forward strand.
TGCACAAAGTCTACCAGGGGAGAAAATACGTTTTTACACAGCAGGTTTATACTTTTTGTTTGACCTCTGTCACCAAAAATCGTCCACAGCCAATGATATCTATCCACCATCCTGTCTGTTTACCATCAACAATTAGTTTTAATGCTAAAGTTGGTTCTTTATCAGTGTCTGAGCCAAATGAATGGCATATTGTGGATCAATGTCTTAAATTCCCTTAATCAATCAATTGTAGCCATACTTAAAGTTAGAGGGGATTGACAGGCTGTGTCACCGGCATGTTTTATTAAAAGTTTTTTTGGCAGCTAAATTACTGTAGAGCAGTTGAACCCTCAAGTAAAGAATGGACTGATTATTTGGTGGAAAGGGTGACTTTACGCTGCTTTTGCTCATCACTGCTAAGTTTTACTGATATGCTTTAATATTGCACAAATCGTTGGTCAAATCGCTGCTAGGAGAACAACTCTGTATATATATTTATACATATGTGCTTTGTGCAGCACTTTGCTCAACGTCAATGCTTTTTTTAAAGTGCTCTAGAAATAAAATGGTATGGTATGGCTCAAAAGGTTTTGTGACGTCACTTGGAGAAACTGACATGTGAGTAGCTCTGCCCCTGTAGGGTATAAAAGCAAATCTGACTTGTGCCTCTGCAGTGAGTTCGAGCTTGAATAGTGAGATTTGCGGTCCCTCCATCAATGCTTCTATCATTTATTTTACTTTTACTAGTAGCCTAGACCCCCCCCCCCCCCCCGCTATTCTTTTTCTTGGGTGGATGTGGTTTTATGCATTGGTGTGAGTTTGGGGTCTCATTACTACACTTTCAGCTGCCTTTTTGCTTGTCTTGTGTTCGCTTTTGCTTTTGCATTCTTTAAAAAAAACAAAAAGTCATTTCTCAAATTTATACATATACAATTTGTATACAATTTATACAAATCAATATGGTTATCATTCACTACCATCTTTTTTCTTTGGCTTTGGCACAATGTGAGAGGTTTCACTTTGTTTTATTGTGTCTGTATATTAATATGTATTTTATATTCGATCCTTTCTATTTTATAATTGCATTGTATTTTATGATTGTGTACAGCACTTTGGTCCTGTCGGTGTATAAAGTGCTTCATAAATAAGGTTGGTATGGTATGGTATGGTATGGTATGGTATGGTATATGGTACCGGCTTGAACATGACAGAAAAGTGATGAATTATGCCCTTCAAAAACATATGCAGGAAAGCTTAAACTTGAAAAACAAAGAATAAAAATGGAACAGCTGCTTTTTCACTGTGGTTATGTCCAGATTACTGAAATGGTTCATAATGGGATTTATATAAAGGAAAAAACACTGGGATGCTTCAATGACATCTGGATAGCAACAAACTGATGTTGTCATTAAAGTCATATTTATTTTGATGGTAGGCAATGCAGATAATTAGAAATTCACTCCTGAATACATGTTAAGAGAGCATTTTCTTCCATCTTTATTTGGGTCATCAACATGTTCTGCATTTTTGAGATTTCGGATCTGTCTCACACAAAAGCTCATTCCCACATCAAAGATACACACACACGTAAAAATTCAGTAAAAAAAAAAAAAGCAGGTGGCATGAAATTCTTCTTAAAAGGTGACACTTTTAAGACCAAGGACCAAAACAATAAAAAATGTATAGTTGGGAGTGAAAAGGCAAACCTTCTGATAAAAGTAAATATATAATGCGAAACAGTGTGAAGATACTAAAATGGTGTCAGAGTAAAAAAGGTGAGAGTCATTTCCTCCTCTCTTGGACTGCTTTCAGCAAAGGCTGATAGGCGGCATCGGGCAAAGGTGTGCGCACTCATTCATCCATGCACACACATATATGCAGCATCTGAGCAGAGGTGAGAAAACAAAAGGGGGTCTGCTGCATTTATTTAAAAACTTTCAGGAGGGAAGCCGCGGTTCACCCGAGGCTCTTATCTCAGCGACGCCTCTGGGCCCGGGGTGTGACAGCCTTAATGTGCCAAAATAAGAAGCAGCCTGTATTCTGCCGCCAGATCACGCTTCGGGAAAGAAAGAGACACCCAGGGGGGGAAGTGGGCGAGGGTATTCATAGAAGGGTTTTAATGGCTCTGGTCATTTTTTATCCATTTTCTTCTGAGAAAAAAAGTGCTGTAACCTACATCTGGTGAAACACGAGAAAAAAAGGCTACTGGACATTAAATAGAGCTGAAAAAGCCCAGGTATATGTCACAAGAAGGACTGGCTTTTTAAAGGTAGGGTTAAATGGCACTTTATAAGACGCCCTTTAGATTTCCAGGACCTACAAATGGAAAAAATGTTTCCTGGACTTCCTGTTAAATACACCAAAAACACAATAGGCTGTTTAATCTATTTTTATTTTAACATTAACCAAAATCAGGCAATATTTCCTGAGTGCATCTGTAGACAAGGCATTAGGATGATATATTCTGTATTTGGTCGAGAGGCTGATGTAAGGCTCCGTGGCTGATGATCAGCGCTGATGCTCTGATGTGGGAATCTCTCTTCTCCCGGTTTTGTTTCAGCCTCCGGAGCACAGGTGCACTGCCGATCTCACCAGCCCAGGGACTGTCACCTGCTGCTGGGACAAGCTGCAGTCCTGGTTGGAGATCTGACCGAGAGATCAGCACATATTCAGGTTAGGCACGAACACAAAGAATGAGAACTACAGGACGCACCGGAACAGATCCGTTAAGATAAAGAGATTTGTTCTGCTTCAAGTATTGTAGTCAGGATGTGCAAGGAGCTCTTGATCCTTACCTTTTTAAATATAGAGTGATCGCGTACCGTCACTCATTATTTTAAAGATCTAATTCTCTTACGTGTATGTGGATAAAATTATTTTAAAATACAACAGTGCAAATGCATAAAGCCTGTCTCAGTTAAGGGATTTTATATCCTACATAAAAGACAAGGTAAAGAATCCTGGCATGCAACATTTGTGTGGACGTGACATTGTCTTGCAAATGGAATATTTACAACCCCTGAACTTTCTCCTGTTTTGTAATGCAGCAACCACAAACCTAAATGTGTTTTAATGTGATTTCAGGCTAACACAAATAACAAGTAGCAGAACGTTAAGTGAAATGTGGGCGATGACTTGTTTTCGAAGTGTGGAGTACATCTCCGTGTAGCTCCCCTCAACCAGTACTTTGTAGAACTGCCTTTGACAGATAACAATCAAGAATCTTTACTGTCACTATGTGTTACCTTATAATGAAATTTTTGATGACACACCGGCTCAGAATGCACACAGATTACACATAACACGCAGACCATTTTTTCCTCCATGAAATCAGTTGATTGCACTGACCGACAAGCTGAAAGCGTGCAACTAGTCCTTAGCATCTAATAAGACTCATGTTCAAGGCAAAAGACAGATATCAGCCCCTTTACAGCCGATGTAGATTACTCTGTAGTTGCATGAGTGTATCTCGCGGATGCTCTATTGTTTGATGCACTCATGCACACAGTAAAATACTGTGCAATTCATTTAGATCTTAAACTTACAGAACTGTGCAATTTGCATATATGTCCAAACAGATATTCCCCGAGAAACTGAAGTGTGTAAATAGACATTAGAATGTAAGAGACAGAGTTTAAATTATTCTCATCAGATCAGGAACCTGTGGAAACAGCAGCGGCTGATGATTTATTGATATTGGAGATAGCCCTTACAGCTTTTGGAAAGAAGCTGTTTTTGAGTCTATTAGTTTTTTATTTAATGTTCCTGAATCATTTACCTGATGGAAGTGGGATAATCATTGAATTGCAAAGTGCAATGGGATATGTGGGAATATGTCTGACCATTTTCTGGACTCCTGCAGCATCGACTGAGTCGGGATCCTGTAGATGGCATCCTACAATCACCTGTGCTGTCCTTACCAACCGTGCTAAATACTTCCTTGCCTGCACTGTGCAGCTCCCATACTACACTGTGACTAAGACAAAAATGTTTTCAATTGTGCCATTGTAAAAGCTTATTAACGTCTTAGTGGAAAGTCCAGTTCGTTTCAGTTTCCTGAGAAAGAAGTGCCATTGTTGGACCTTCTTCGCCAGGCGGGAGGTCTTCACAGTCCAGGAGACGTTGGAGGAGATGTGAATGAATCTAATGGTATCCACCCACTCCACCACCTCCCCCTGTGTGCAGAGAAGAGCGTGTTCAGTCTTCTTAGACCTCCTGTAGTTCACCATGACCTCCTTGGTCTTGCTGGTGTTTAGGACAAGGTTGTTCCTGGAGCACCACTGTGTAAGAACATGGACCTCATCTCTGTAGTGGGTCTCATCATTGTTGGGAATGAGACCCACCACTGTGGTGTCGTCCGCAGACTTCGCAACCATTTTTGTGGGGTTGACAGCAGAGAAGTTGTGGGTGAAAGGGTGAAGAGAGCAGGGCTGAGGACACAACCCTGCGGCATCCCAGCATTGAGGATCAGTGGGCAGATGTAATTTTCCTTATCCTCACCACCTGGGGCCTGTTGGTGAGGAATTAACTGATCCAGGAACAGAGCAGTGGAGATAATCCCAGGCTGTGTATGTCTGGGAGCACGGTGTTAAAAGCTGAGCTCAAGTCCACGAATAGCATCCTAACATAGATGTCAGGATGCTGGAGATGAGTCAGAGCCGACTAGACAGCATTGTTTCTAGAGTTGTGAATATGCAGCTTCAGTCCTTTCAGCTCTAAACAAAGAGTGGCCTGCCTACAATTTTACGAACCATAGAAGAAGAAAGTATCAATAATCTTTGATAGCGGAGTGTTGTTTTTGCTGCTGATAAATGTGTGATTCAAAGTCACACTAAGCAACAGCTGAATTTTTTTCATCTGTTCATGGGAAAACTATTCTCTGTTGTTGCAAATGTTTAGTAGTTTTCATCGCTTTTAGGCAGAAAGCTTTTGTATGCATATGTATGTTCATTGGGTTTGAAAGAGCACAGCACCAACTAGTGGTGTGGTGAGGGAATTACACCATTTTCATGTCTGTCTACTGTTGCGTGCAAACGGAAAATGTAATTAGAACGTTGTCATGTACATGTGTTAACAGAAATAGAAAAAAAAAACCTTTTCAATGGATTGTATTAATGTAAACAAGGCCTTTAAAACAGGGAGAGAATGAACAGAGGGAGCTGAACCAAAACACAAAAGGATTTACTTACCAAAGGAACACAAGGACTAAAACTAAATATGAGTCTAACAAAACACATCAAGAACAAAACACAAGAAACAAAAAAGAAACTCACAACAGAGACATGAACTGATATGGAGAGACCAAAATGGCAATAATAAACAACCTAATATAACGTCTATACAAAAAACAGTGAAAACTAAAACATACGTGACATGACATTAATGCCGTCACAGAACAACTGGATTTATACTGACATTGAAACACACACCAGTGGACTCTGCTTACTAATCCGTTGATTTCTGAAGGATTTTAGTCTATCACAGTTAAGGAGGCTGCATACATATGCTCATCACACTATTTCAAACACATTTTGAAACTACGTTGCCTTGTTTTCAACCTCACAATTATATGCTGCTCTTTTACATAAACACCCACTGCAGGAGCAATATTAACATCATTCCCTTCAATTCCAGGACGGCTGATTTCCCCTTTATTTGAATAGCACTTTGATTTAGATAGCACAATATACTGACGTTAGTGGTTGTTTTATGGATTAAATGTGTGTGAAATCACGGTACATCACTGTGGACACAGAGGACAGTAAACGTTACCGTACCATAGGTTTGAGCCGAGGGCAGTCTGTCCTGATTTTCTCCCATCGCTCTTCTTCTTCTCTGGAGGACCAGCTGCAGCTCAGCCTCCCCAACATTCCTGCCAATCACCCTCCTGGAGGGCACCCTGTGGAAGTGCTGCCGTTTAATGTTGTCCTAAAACAGCAGAGAGTAAAACAACACAAGAAAATGAAAAAAGAAAAACATCCACACAGCACCTGTTTGTCTTTGGAAATTAGAATAGCTAATAATGTATTACCAGCATCCCCTTCAATTCCAGCACGGCTGATTTCCTGTTTTCACTTCTCTGGTCCTATGAGAAGATATAGCGTTTGAAATATAAATGCTTTGTTGAAACTGAATCCTAATTGTTTCAAAATAAAAGGGAAAAAATATTTAGCTGACCCTCCATGAGCTGTCTTCGTCCTGCAAGCAGAGGAGTTGCATACATTCAAGTTTATCAGTTTTATCTTTAAAATTAGCCCCTTGTATCTGAATATTTTAGTAAGCCTTTTATCCAACTGTCTAAAGTGTAAATGAAGTATGTATTGTATACCTGAATTTTTTGTATGGGCCTCAGGATAATGCCTTTCTTTATTCTGTCCATCATTTCATCCACTGCCTTTGCCTTAATGTCCATCAGTGGTGCTGGCTCTTAGAAGAAAGTCATGTTACATAACTTTTAAAATCCATGTTTTTAAACAAAGTATTAGATGAGCATGGATTACTTTATTAGCACCAATAAAGCGAGTTCCTGTTTTAAACCTTTGCACCTTAGATAAAGAAAATAATTACAACTTACTGCTGTCATCAACTGCACTGACTCCTTGCTTCCTGCTCCTGAGGAAATCCTGTAAGCTGTACACATGTGCAGAAAGACAGTTTAGTGGTAACCTTACTGCCTTTCACCTTTACTATAAACACACTCCTTAAATGCACTAAATTCCTAAAAGTATTTGCTTTCTACCTTCACCATACAAACGTGAGACATTCCTTTAATATGACATTCACCCTTTGCATCTATAACAGCTTCAATGCTTCTCGAAAGGTTCTCCACCAGGGTTAGAGGTGTGCTTATAGGAGTTTATTTTTTACTATTCTCCCAGAAGCACACTGCTTCTGACACTTTGCATTCAACTTGGTGATGTAAGGACTGGATGCAGCTGCTCGGGCATGGACACCCCTCCATGAAGCTCCCTGTGCCCTGTTTTTTAGCTAATCTGAAGGCCTCATGAACTTTGGAGGTCTGTAGCTATTGGCTCTTTAGAAAGTAGATGATTTCTGCGTACGTTGTCCCTCAGAATATGATTTTTATGACCTAGCTCAGGTTGTGTTGGTTCAGGTGCTGCCATTCCCAATCGCTTCGTAATAATACCACTGAGGAGATTTCCTGCCTGGCCTTAACGCCCGAATGACAAAGTATAGTCATATCACACTGGAATTTGATTCTTTCATCAATATTTGTAGAAGGGCATTCTATACACCTGTGTTCGTGGACATTGTTAGAACAACTGAATTCAATGGTGAGAAGGTCAGAAGTAAATAAACTGTATGTTTTAATGTCTCTTTTGAAAGGAAACATCTAAAACACTATTTCAACCTGTATGTCTTTCAGTGGAAGAGAAAAGTCCTAATTTTAGACTTAGACTGAGACTTAGACAACTTTATTTGTCATTTTGTATGCACAGAGTGCGTACAGAACGAAATTTCGTTTCGCACACAGCTTGAAAAGTTACAGTAAATATCAGTGAATTACAGTGCAGCAGTGATTTCCTAGTAAACAATTGAAATGTAAACAATGTAAACAGTGAAGGAGAAAACACTTTTTCTAGGTTAACATACTTGAAAGCAGGATTGGGTAGGGATGGCGGCGGTGGAGGAGGTGGGGGAGGAGGTGGAGCAGGAGCGGTCACTTTCTCCAGTTCCTCATTTTTCTCCTCTGTGCTCATCGTTTGCTGTAACTGTTTCACTACAACGAAAGACAATGGAAATATGTAGAGCCTGTCCGGGTTTTATGTTACACTAGGTAAGATGAAACATCGTGAAACATATACCTGTTGAAAATGTCTAAAATTAGACCTCTCAGTCCAGCAACTCTGAGATTCAGATCAACGGTGCACAGAAACATGAGATGGAAATGTTTCTAATTGGCCATGGCAATGATTTAAATAGCTAGCTACAGTATTTTGTATCTTTCTTTTTGCTTTTAAGGAATCTGACTTCCTTATCTTTTAGAGATGTATTAGTTACTGGTGTCCTGGGTATTCTGAAGGGTCTCCGATGTTTTTCTTTTACCCTATGCTGCTTTTCCACTTATCTTCATTGGAGCACATTATTTAGAGGGTGGATGGATGGATGGATGGATGGATGGATGGATGGATGGATGGATGGATGGATGGATGGATTGATGGATGGATGGATGGATGGATGGATGGATGGATGGATGGATGGATGGATGGATGGATGGATGGATGGATGGATGGATGGATGGATGGATTGATGGATGGATGGATGGATGGATGGATGGATGGATGGATGGATGGATGGATGGATGGATGGATGGATGGATATTTTGTTTATATAGTACAGATTTGCAGATAACAATCAGTACTTCACAAAGAAACCATAAAAATTAAATCACAATTCATGGAACTAAAACAGGATTTACATTAAAAAATTAACAAAAAGACAAAAAAACAAATTAAACTATACAGATAATCACAAACTTATAAAATAATATCAAAAAGATACATTATCTTCATCTAAACACTAAACACACTACTTTGCACTGGAACAAACAGTCCCCTGGAGTTTGATATCTGGTCGTTCGGACTATAAGTACGTTTTGGTTTGATTACGTGAAGGTTTGAACTGCAGGGATCTAGCAGGGATCAGAAAGTTAGTCTGGATTGTAATACAAAAAAGAGAAGAAGAAATCTTTAGTGGTCATTGGAATTGTACAATACAACAAAAATTGTCTTCCCTTAGGAAGTAGTGGGCAGTTTTCTAAAGCCCCTGGGGAGCAATCTGGGGTTTAGGGTCTTGCTCAGGGACCCACAGTGGCAGTCTGTGGGGACAGAACCAGGCACCTGCAGTCTTCTCTGAACGCAACCGTGCTGCACCACCTACTCCCCGTAAAACGAGCAGGTGACCATTGCATAGACATTACAACTAGAGTGGTTTTAGCTTTTTCTTTTGTTCCAGTTTTGAATCTCGATGTAGAGTTTTGGACCAACTGAAGGCAGCAAAGAGCTTTTTTGTTGTTGGGAAAAGTGAGAAACAACAGTCTAGACGACAGGATATAGAAGCTTAAATGACAATTTCCGATGTTAGTTTGGAAATGTTTCTCAAATGATGAAAACTGTTTCATACAATTGCTTTTTGCGTTATCTACAGGAGTGATTGATCGATCGAAAACAACACTTAAATTACTCAAGTTCTGCTTGATGGGCAGATTGAAAAGTCCAATTTGTTGCCAGATCACAGGAGCCATGCTCTCCAGGGCAATGATCAGACTGTCTTCTCAAAGCTCAGCTGAAGGGAGCTTTTTTTCCTATCATCCAGATGACAAAGCCAGAAAGTCTGCTGCAAAACCTATTTCCTGCTGCTGTGGCACATGAGTTAAAACTTAACGTGTTAATGGAAGTGGTGGAGACCACTGTGACCAGTTAGCAGGAACATGGTAGACAAATGAATCTCAGTGATTTCATACACAAGTCCTTCTGTTAGGCAGGACTGAACTAAAGCTCTGAACTAAAAATGTGTGAAAGGAAAATAAATTAGACAATGACCACAAATGCATGCAAAAGCAGATGTAAATAAAGCACAAAAAGATGGGAGATGATCACAAGGAAACAAGTACTTTACAGAACATGAAAATGAAACAATCCTATGATATGATTAAAAAAACCTTTTGCAAAACAAAGATTGTTACCTAAAAATGTGATTAAGCTTATTGCATGAGACAGTTTGACTTGATAAAAAAAGAAACATGAAACACAAAATGTGATGAGGAGATGCAACATACCCACATTGAGTAACAGTCTGGGTACAAATCAGAAAGACGTGTCAGAATGAGATGTTAGGCGTTCATCAATGGATGCAAAAAAATTTAGACAGAAAGTTTTCTGTTAAAAATCTGGAAATGGATACCATGAGACTCGGACAGGAAATGGAAATACACAAAGCAGCAAATTAGCACAAAATATAAGCAAACAAACAAACAAAAAGACGTACGATGAGGGTCTAAAGGTGACGTCGCGCCCTATGATGTCTTTGAAGTTTGTGTGTGGTTCTGGCGAGCTCCAGTTCTGAACGGTGTGTGTACACATACTGGGCCCGCAGTGTGGCTTTGACTTTGCTCTCTGAGCTGCAGTTTTGTTGGTTCTCCAACCACCACAGCATCATTTGGGGTTAGCATGGAGTGTGTTGTTACGGCGGTCATGTGGTGGAACCGTTCTGCATGCCGCAGGCTGCTACAGCATTAAATGCGCTGGTGGGGGATGTGGGAGCCATATTTTCCTATGGCATCAAGTCTTCCAATGTGACCAAAACAAAAGGCAAATGGGTAACAGTGTGACCAGGATATTAAAGAGATGTCAGAATTGGATAACATTTTCTTCACCATGCCAAAGCTCTACAAAAGCCCTGGATTCGTAACTGGGCCCAAAATTGAGAATGATGCATCTGTAGTTTTCTGTGGAAAGCATTAGATATTATTTCTAATAATGTTATCAACAGTTGGTACCTTCCTCCTTCAGCTCTGTGACTGATGCATTGGCCTGAGACAGCTGACTCTCCAAAGTCCTCTTCTCCTCTTCACTCTTCTTCAGCTGCTCTTTCAGGTACCGCAACTCACTGTCGTCTTCCTCGGCACCTGAACTCTGTTTTACCTGTCAACAAATACAAGACTAATTTGATGCACGGGGAGGAACATTACCACATCTTAAATCCATATTTCTGTACTTGGTCCCTGTCATACCCACCTGGTCCTGGTAGTAGTGCTGAATGCTGCACAGGGCTTTGCTGATGTGGTGTATTTGGTTCAGAGCCTCCTGCAGTTGAAGCTGCCTGTCGGCCTCAGAGCTACACATCTCCATCGTGCTCGGTCCCTGAACCGCCTTCTGCTCCACCAACATCTGATGAGACAAAACCAAATCTGGCTTCACCTCTAACATTTTCAACAAATCCGTGTAATCATCTGCTTTGAAGGAAATAGAAAAGAAATACATCTACTACAATGAACCACCATTAGAGGAAAATGAAGGGAACTGAATTGCTGGTTGTAAAATTTCTCTCCCCAGGAGGCTGTCACAATGCGGGGGAAATGTTTTCAAACCATGTGTTTTGCTGAACAATGTCTTGGGAGGCGTCATTACTCATCGGCGTCACTGTAGAGTGGGATCAGTGTAAATAGGATGGTTTTTCTGTGAGACAAAGCATCGTTATGCTCCCATTATGAAGAAACAATTCTGGCTTTTCCTCAGTTCACAGAGAATTTGCAGAGGGATATTTTTTTTCTTTTCATTGTTACAGATAAATACACCAGTTGTAGTTATTAACTAAAGAATCAAGTTCCAAACAAACCTTTTGTTCTTTTACAAAAATTCTGCCAAGTGCTTTTACGTATATTATAATGCCTATTTCTGCATCGTGTTCTGCCGTTGTTGTAGAACCAGTATTAAAGCCAATTAGCTAATTTTGTTTATTCTAGAAAAAAACGTACTAACAAAAGAAATTACAAATGCGACAGAAGTCACAAGTTTATCAAATTCACAAGGCCTAATCAGAATCTATGCCGTCCAGGAATGGTTTCTGCCATCTCGCTCATGCCACTACCGTGTAATTAAGCTCTTAAAGATTTGCAGGGTGATATTTTCAATGGGAGATTTAAAAATGTGTTTTCTGGCATTGAGCTATACATTTATGTCCCAATGCTTTAGTGATCTTAGGATATTAGCATGGTGGATGATGCAGTAAACCTGCCTGACAGCAGGTGTCTTCTTGTCTGGCCGAACAGTGACGGCTTTCCCAGAAAGCAGAGCTTTGGTTTTATTTTAGGGACTCCAAGCAGCATCTTTAGCTGAAAATATAATATAAATATAATATATAATATTTCCGTAACTTTATAAATTTAATTTTTGACCTTTAGCTGTAATTTATAAACTCCCTTTTTAACTTTGAGCTGAATTTATAAACGCAGTTTTTGACATATTGAATTTTTGAACACCATTTTTAATTTTAGGTTTATAAATACCAGTTCTGACTTTCAGCAACATTGCTGAATTCTGTTTTTTTACTAAGCGACTTTAATTTGAATTTCTAAGCAAAATGTATGACTTTCATCTTAATTTAGGCTATAATTCAGCTTCCCGCTAAATTATAAACAAAATTATTGACTTTTTGCCAAAATTTTAAACACAACTATCGACTTTAAGTTGAAATTCTAGTTTTAAGTTTAGTAATGCCATTTTCCTCTTTCAGCTAAGTTTATAAAGGGCCATTATCTACATTCAACTGAATTTATCAAAACTCTTTTCAACTTTAAACTGAGATTATGAATGCAAACTCAAAGTTTCATCCTCAGCTCAATTAAAAAAATGCTTTAAGAAAATTAATAAAACCTTTTAACTTTAAGCTATGTGTAAAAAAGTTATTTGTGACATTCACAAACACCTACCGTTGTTTGCAACAGTGTTTATAAATAAAGCTGTTGATGTTAGGCCATCTGTTTCGTCTCCTCGCACCGTAACACCCTACGAAAGCTATAGCCATGAGGTGGTTCCCTGGCTAGCTTTATAGTTTAAACCCAACGTTATTCAAACCCAGGGCAGATTTAGGTTAAAGGCTATCTTTAAAGTTCAGTTTTCTATGTGGAAGTATATTAAAGCTTTTAAGTGGCCTAGTCAAAGTCCTGACATGAGTCAGGTTTTATTATTTTATACCTGTCTCATTTTCTACCTAAAATCAACTTCTTGGTCAAGGGAAAATAATGTCAAATCTAAATCTGCCAGGGGTGTGAATAATTTTGAGTTAACTGTATGTTGTTATAGAACCGATGATAAAAGCTCACCTTTGGAACGTAGATGTCATCTCGTAGGATTTATGTTTCTTTAACGCTTGATGCTCTCAGACAACCCTACAGCTTTCATTTTGTAAAATAAACTGGAAGTTGTTTGTTTCTGAAACAATTATATTAAGTTGTCATTGAGAGCTTTTGTTCTTTGAGGATTGCATTTATGTTATTGAAAACAATTTGCAAATATCTTCTATTTAAGCATTTTCCATTGTTTCTTTTTTTTTGTAACTGACCAGCAAAACTGGTATATTTTTATTCATTTTTGAAAACATTAGCTGAAGAATTCTCTTTAAAATCACTAAAACTGTGCATTTCTGTGTTTCTTTTATTTTTCTTTCTTAATACTACAACTGTTCTTAAAATAAAATATTTACCAGCAGGTGGTGGTTTAAAAGTTGTTTAAAGCCACAGGTATGGAGACCAAGCACATAAAAAAAAAATCCCAATCACATCCACTCGCTGCCTCTCACATCGGTTAAGTGAGCATTTTTATGAGTAAGTACATAGTTGAAAAAACAGGAAGTGGGAGCAAGGAAAGGGTTTTCATTTCTGCGTTCTTAGCATGAGAACAAACTGAAGCCTCAGATTTGGTGAGGTCTCCGTCAGCAACGTGCATCACAAGTCTTCACGCTGCAAATTACACCACTCCGGTCTTTGGTCCCCCTTCAGAGGAGAGCAATTTTCACACAGCAATTAGCACAGTTATTTAATACGCACACACACGCACACACGGCAACACAAAGAAACAAAGACACACGCACACAAAAAAAAAGCTCCAAATTGTTTCCTGTTTTGAGGAGCCACATCATTATACCACCACGCATGGCGGGGAAGAGGTGTGAATGGTTGTTGTTTTCAAAACACATGAAAACAGACAAATAGCACTGCATACAAGAGGCATTCAGCACAGGGGGGGTCTTTTACCCTGAACTGAGAGTAAAGGGGCTGAATTGTGTAAGGAGTTGGGGGTCCCTTTCACAGGTAAGGACCCCTGCAAGGCAGCCCATTGTGTGCCTGTCCGGTAAATGGAGGACGCTGCGCACAAAGACGACAATTGCTATATGCTTGGGCAAAACATAAAGGTGTCAGGCGAAGACAGGTTGTGCTTAAAGGCCGCTATTCTCCTGCTGCAGCAGTGATGAACGCTAATTATGGGGAGGGGAGGGGCGAAATGGGAGGGGAAGGGGAAAGGGGGTGTTTTGAAAGAAAAAAAAGCCTTTATTAAAGGAGCAGCTGGGACAAGAAAAACTGTGTTCAGTGTGCGTGTGTGTTTGTTTGGGTGTGGGGATTTTGAGTGAATTGATGTTTTCTCCGTCTGTGTGTGTTTTTATTTGTGTGTGCGTGAATGCCAGGCCTCGTTGAGGGAGCCAAAATCTGATGGTCGGTGTGAAAACGGAGACCCCACCACCACCACTACCTTGGTGACCTGCCACCTCCGCTATACCCTGACACCAAGACGGTGTCCGAGTGTGCGTGTGTTTTATTTAGTGCGTGTGTGTGTGTGTGTGTGTCTTAGTGCACACGTATCCCTGTCCTTTTTCTCACCGCGGCCACCCGAAGGTCAGCGCCAACACCCCTTCTACCTTCCTGTGGCACGACCTGTCACCCTCAGCATCCACAGGTGCAAATGTGTGACAAAAATATTTCTGCGTGAAGATGAGAACACACATACATGCACACACACCTTGTGGGCGAAGACTTCAGCATGTTGCCGGAGGCCCTGCTCTATCTCCAGCTTCTGAGACATTTCTGTGAACTCCTCTGTGACAAGCTGGGAGACTGGATGTGCGCAGAGAAAAAAACAAATGAGAAAAACTCCACGCAAACACAGAGATACTGATTCATAGCATTCATTATGGTAATCCCTTTCCCCAAGAAATCAACATATTATTTAGTCCACGGGAAATAAACTGAATTTCAATTTCAAATCTCAATGCTAAGTAGCATATTGACTATTCATATCAGTTCTCATGACCTTACGTTGCCCCGTTCACTTCCCATTTCTGCCTCAATGTTTCAGCACCTCAGATTCTGTGTTTGCTTGTATTTGCAAGTGCATGGTTATGTGGTGAGACCATGCCACAAAAATGAGATGATTTAACACTTTCAAGTCCATCAGTCATCGGTGACCTTGATGATAAAGTACGAAATGACCTGAGATCACCTTTAATGACATTGAAATAATGCTGTAGTTTAAGAGACCATGTGCAAATGATGAGACACTATCGTTCAGAGGCGTGGTAGAACACCCCTATTATTGCAGTAGGTAAGGTTCTTGACCACAAGGGTGAAAGTGGAAAGATATTTTCCAAATGATGATCTATGCTCTTATGTTTTTTGACTGAAATCATCTTGTCCATCACAAGATAAACAGAGGTGGCTTTAATTGTGCAGGTGAGGCAGCTGCTCCCCAAAATTTCCCAACTTCAAAAGATTAAATGTCATTTAAATACTATTATTAGGAAATAAAAAATATTTTCCTTGTAATGTATCTTTCTTGGTCAGACACAACAGAGTCATGGAGAGGAAACATGAACTAAATGAAGATGCATCAACATTTTAAGTGTTAAATAACTGCTGTATCTTACTGACTGCAAATCCTACACAATGCGGTAAACATTACACAATATTCAAGATAAAAGTGCAAAAAATGTATATGCGATGCAGGGGGAAAGTGTTTTCTCCCTATTATGGATTTCTTCTGTTACTGGATTTTTTTTGTCAGTGTTTCAAACCATCAAGCTATTTTTTATGTTGGACAAATATAACCTGAAAATATACAAAAAGCTGTTTTCAAATGACAATCGGAAAAATCTGCCCAAACCAACCAGACATGATATGAAAACATAATAGCACAGCCTTGTAACACATCAATTAAAACTGTGATTAACCACATATGGTTCCGTTTCACTAGCCACACACAGGCAACACAAGAAATTACTTAAATGGAAGGTATGCAACAACATGAACTAGGCTAGATGGTCTTAAAAAGCAGCACATCACGCCCTGTTCAATAATCAGTGACTTCCTCACCAACAGGCCCCAGGTGGTGAGGATAGATAAATTCACGTCGGCCCCAATGATCCTCAACACAGGAACGCCACAGGGTTGTGTCCTCAGCCCTGCTCTCTTCACACTCTTCACACATGACTGCGCCACTATCCCCACAAACGTGGATGTGAGGTTTTACGGACAACGCCACTGTGGTTGGTCTCGTTTCCAACAATGATGAGACCCACAGTAGGTCCACAATCTTACAGAGTGGTGCTTCAGGAACAACCTCATCCTGGACACCAGCTACATCAAGAAGGTCATGGTGGACTACAAAAGGTCTAGAGATGGGTCTTCAACCCTGGTCTTCGGGATCTACTGTCCTGCATGTTTTGGATATGTCTCTGCTTCAATACACCTGAATCAAATGACCTTAGCAGCCATAAAGGGCTGCAGAGGCCAGTTAATCACCAAGGGATCAGGGTTGAGGACCCGTAATCTAGGAAGACTAAACGCACTCTTCTCTGCCATGGGGAGGTGGTGAAGGGTGTGGAGAGCATAAAGTTCTTGGACATTCACATTTCCTCTGACTACTCCTGGACTGTGAACACCTTCCACCTGGTGAAGAACACCCAACAACAGCTCTTCTTTCTCAGGAAACTGAAATAAACTTTCTACTCAATTGCTCATAAACTTTTATAGAGCTACAGTCAAAGCATCCTGTGTCTCATTATAACTGTGTGGTATGGGAGCTGCACTGAACAGGAGAGGATGTATTTAGCATGGTCAGTGAGGTCAGCACAGTGGACTGTGGGATGCCGTCTACCAGATCTAGACACGGTTTATGTTGCACAAGACCAGAAATGAGCCAGACTTATTGCCATAGATCCCTCCCACCCAGGCTATGCACTGCTTGTCCCACTTCCATCAGGTAAACGATTCAGAAACAGCTTCCTTCCCAAAGCAGTGCGGGCTGTCGCCCCCTGCTGAGAATCAATAGACCACCAGCCCAGTTCATAGTCTGTTACATGTTACACACATGCTACTGGTACCACAGGTTCTTCATTGAGAATTACACCGTCTCTCACATGGTAATGACTATTTACACACTTTTAGCTTTTCAGGGAATTTGCACAGTCCTTTAACTTGAAGATTATCCATCCACCCATCCATCCATTTTCCAACACGCTTATCCCTGTTGGGGTCACGAGGGGTGTTGGTGCCTATCTCCAGCTGCCAATGGGCGAGAGGCGGGGTACACCCTGGACAGGTCGCCAGTCTATCGCAGGGCAACTTGAAGATAAAATTTTTGCTAATGACTATTTGCACTGAACTGTCCAGGGTGTACCCCGCCTCTCGCCCATTGACAGCTGGAGATACGCACCAGCACCCACAAGGGATAGACGTGTTAGTAAATGGATGGATGGATGGACTATGTGCACTCTTCTCAACCTCTCTGGGAGCGTTTTGTCTGATACATTCAGACATGGTAATTTACATAATCTGTAAAGTGACTATCTGTCTTTTTCTGACTTGAACATTTAAAGCTTACCAGTGGCTAAGGACTATTTGCACACTTTAGTTTCTCAGGAAGTGTTGTCAGTGCATGAACAACTTGAATAATTATGTCTGGTTTTGTGTCTCTGTGAATCTGTGTGAATTCTGAGCTGGTGCCTCACCAGAATTTCATTATGGTCACATATTGACAATAAAGATTGATTCTTGATTCTTGAAATAAGGTCACTGACATCTATCAATCTAGAAAATATTGAAGAACTGTTCTCATTGCTTTAGTACTTTAGTGAACTACAGTGGCAGCCATTATCAATGACAAAAACATGGAACATGTGGTGAACCTTCCCAAGTGGATGGCCGTCCAACATTACTGTAAAAGGGCAACGACAGCTCACTCAAGAGGTCATCAAAGAACCAAGAAGAACATCTAAAGTACTGCAGACCTTACTTGCTTCATTGAAAGTCTGTGTTCAAGATTTAATAATAAGATGATCTTTGCAGCTGCTGCTGCCAGGTGTGGCCCAGCCTGCTCCCATGTGAAAAATTAGGGATGCTAATTATTTTTGTTGGACTGTACAAGTTTAAAGATTTTAAATGGAGCTTTGATTTTTATCTAAAATTGGGACCACCAGAAGATGGGGTTTAAGACTCTTACTTTACATTATTACTGTCTTCCTAATTTTGTTCCTTTCATAGAGAATGTTCCTTTTAAAGACAATTTTATGTTTTAACTGTGTTTGGTTATTGGTAGATGGCAAAGCTTTCTACAGAGAGTAAAATATCCCACTGCAACATGCGTGACAATCTCAGAAAACATGACTTGAATAATCAGAATATACCTCTTTTAATTTTACTCATGGTCTTGGTCTGCTTGGTCATTTTCCTCAGAATGGCTTCCTTCTCCTCAGCCTCCACAGCAACCTAAAGAAAAACATCATTGTTTATTCTCGCTCAGTAACATGCACTCTACATTGTGTTTCAGAGATTTCAAAAAACAATGATCTTAAGCACTTTTTTAACCATTACCAATGTAACTACCTACCTTACTCTTTAAACGTGCCTCTACGTCACCTCTAACCCTGAAACTAAAAATCCAGAATCTACCTGCAGGCATCACAGTCCACACATGTAAGAGTCCCAAACCGTTGGCGTCCTATCAGCCTACAGACCCCATCGTTACGCAGAAACAAACCCACACACACACTCATAAAGTGGTATTTAATGACAGTACCTGTTCTCTGAGGTGGACCTGCTCTCTGGTCAGTTCCTCCACCTGAAGCTCCAGCCGTAGCTTCTCAGCCAACAGGCCGTCCAATGATGCCTGCAGCGCTAACACAAACACAGAGAAACGAGTTCACCATTATTTTGCTATATTAAATAAATCCATCCTTGACATGGTTGGCTCATTAGCCTAATGGGCCTTATTTATAAGCGGTTTTTAGACATATTCATTAAAAGTGTCACACTTTGTCCTTGGAGGAGGCACGTATGAACAGAAATGTTCTCAGCATTTGTTGTAAACTAATTATGACAGTTTTCCATCCAGCAACCTGCTGTAAGGTCTGCAGGAGCCCTTTTTTGAAACATGGCAGAAAGCCTTTCAGAACAATTGCTAGAACTGAGCAAAATTAATTGTCAGATGAACAACACGAAATCTGAGGAAAGCAGAAGAAGAGCTAAGCAAAGGTCCACATCCCATGACAACTTCCTGATTATGGGCATTCATTAACTCTCAAGAGAAAAGGACCCCGGATCTCTGTCTGCTACCTTTGTGGATATAATAAAACTGCAGGTAACTGGACTAATTTCTAATTTCAGCTAATTATGATTTATTGTCCCAAGCAAGACAACATATTAAAGAGATGGCGAAAACTAGACAAAACATTGAATTGATTTCAAAAATATTTTATCGATCCCAAAAGAAAATTAAATGTTATAGCATCTCAGAGCTAGAGTAGTTTTCTTTTTAAAACACACTCAAGAATCATGTTCTGGGGCCTCATCTGCGTACGCACAGAAAACTTGTGGCACAATGTTTAATGCCCGATTTAGCATGCACGAAAATCAACGATGCATGAAAGCGTGCGGAAATCCACGCAAAGGTTTCATCTGCCGTGAAAATGTGCACCAGATACGCAAACTTCTTTAATTGACAATAAAAAAAACACAAGGTACTAAAGCTCATCTAAATCTGCTGAAATATAACTCCATTCAGTTTTGAGCATCGAACCTGAAGTTTTTCCACGAGTTTGAGCTTTTATTGTATAAATCCGAACAAAGAAATAGAATCGCATTTAGCACCATACAATAGAGAGATGTCAAAAACTACACCTCGAATTGATGGAAACAACTTCAATCAGATGTAAACTGTGAACATGAAATCCATGTGAATCATCTAACGAGCTTTTTCATTCTCACTGAAAAATAAAACGGAGACAGATCAGCAGATTAATTCCTAACAAGCCAGGTAGGATGATTCCTAGGCTGGAAGCAATCACACGTGTTCATAAATAGCTGCATAAAGTTGAGCTTAATAGTGGAACGATGGCAGCGTTGGCGCTGCTGGAGGACATCACCGATGGAAGAATGCAGAGGGAGCTTGTGCTCACAGATCCTATTGATCTGCCGGCACATGATGATGAGCGGCTTATTAACCAGTTCAGATTGGCAAAGGAAATCATTTTTGAACTGGCCTCAGCGTTACTGGGAACAGGGAAATTAGGAACAACTGTGCATCACCAGTGCCGTTTCTTAACTCTGCTGCAGTCTGTACAACTGGAGCTTTTCAGAGAGAGCTGACTGACACGTTGGGTAGTTAACATCGCTGCCCCATCCCAGTCCTGGCCTCTGCCACGATCTCATCCACGTTGTTCAGATATTTAAAATTACCCTAAACCGAGGCTCTCATTGTTGGCTCGCATTTTTTATATAACATCCTGACTCGTTTTAAAGATTTAAAGTCCATCTCAAAGTGTGTGTGAGGACAGACTTCCTCTTCGAAGTTTGGGAGACATATTCACTCAGCTATAATTGAGCTCAATGCAGCAGCCAGACAGCACCATTTGAATTTGACAAACATGGTAAAGCAAAACAGGTACGATCAGACAAACTTTATATTTTTAGCCAATTTCTTTAATGAGTCACTGGTGTCAATCAAGAAGCTGTTGGTTTGTTGTAATCTACTGCAAAATTTCCCATGAGGTGTCTCTGCGACTGTCTGACAGCACCGTTCCCATGGTTATATGGACACATCATGGTTGTGTTCTGGGTATTTTTACTGATTTGCATGTGTAATTATGGAAGAGGACAGGGCAGTCCCAAGTACACGTGCAAACTGGGATGTATCAAGGCACCGTGACCACACATCAGAATTTGTTTTGCGCCACGTTTCAGGATTTGTCCCCAATGTTTAGTATGAGAGCTGCACACCTTTTCTGAAATGAGGCCCCTGGTGTTTATATTAAAGCAACTACAGAAAACAGAGTCTCGTGACATTGTAAAAATGATGCACAATAACTAAAATTGCCACCTAAGCTACCTAAACCTGCTTGCTCAAGTGCAAGCCACCAGAATTGTTACTTTGTCAAACCATAACATTCTGTAATCAGCATGATATTGCCTGAACATCACACAGCAACACAAAAACCAGGCACCATAACCTGAACTTGAGCTGGGGACTCACAGCCAACGCAATTTTGGCTTCTCCAACGAAGATGAAAGGGATTGCACTGCATTACCAGCATTACTATGACAGCCTGAACACATCTTATCCATAGGGCACATGAGGCAAATGTTTCCTTGTTTTTAAAAGTGGAGTGATTATTTTATAATAGAGTTTTACTCAGTTTTTTCAGTATTTCCTCATCAAAAAACTTTACTTTTATGTTAACAAGAGAGTCAAAAGCAGATAAAATGCTAAATAGTGATGCTGAAAAGGACCTTGATTTACAGCTTATTTGTTAAAGGTGCCCAGATATTTTCTCTTCGGCTAATCGAGTTGTTGGATGATGTGCAGATAAGTTCAGAGAGGCTTTCACACTGTCTGCAGTCACTGTTGAGGAAAACGGGAGAACCTGTTTTTATTCTAAATCAGATTAAACCAACGCCTGAGCCACTAACCTGTGATCTTGGCTTGACTTTCAAGCAGCAAGTTCTCCTCACTGTTACATTCCCCAAAATCTACCACATCGCCATCTACCACTGTCTCTGGGTCAAAGGTCGCAGTGACCAGGTTCTCTGGGAGGTTGGAGATCAGCGGCGTCAGCATTTGGCTCTTCCTTTTCAGGGCTTTGTTCTCTTTGCTAACCTGTGCAACAGAAGAGACGATGGTTACATGTGGAGAATGATGCCACTTTATTTAGCTATTTCATTAGGTTAAATTAATTTCTAGGGAAAAAAAGATAGTGACACAAAGTTGTTAGGCCTACTTTGAGAGCCAGAGCCTCAGCGCTCTCCCTACAGGAGCGTTCCACCTGGAATTGGATCTCCAGCATATCTATCTCCTTCAGGAGGTTATTGGACACTGATTGGAGAAAAGACAGATTGTTTTAGCCATAGCTGTTTATAGAATGAAGCATTTGAATTATTTAAATTATTTATTTATCGGTATATCTAGAGTGCCTTACAGGTATTCATCCGTATGATTAACATTTGACATTTTGTGAAGTGAAAACCAAAAACTGTGATTTAAGGTGACAGAACAGGGGTCTCCAACTCAAGGACTGGTGTCTTGCACATCTTAAATGTGTCTCTGCTCCAACAGAGTTAACATGTTCTTTATGAACCTGCTAATGATCCATTTATTTCATTCAGGCATGTTGAACCAGGAGGAGCATGTAAAACATGCAGGGCACCGGCCACTGAGGACTGATACCCCAACACTAGACAATTGTGCGGCCAATGCTTTCAAGTTTATTGTATACTAACATTCCTACACAGGTTAATTCAAAATGTTTTACAGGAAAAACAAAAGAACAGAGATAGTTTGATAAGCACGGGTGCATATGCGAGGCTCTGTACATTTGGGTCATTTGGGCTTTCAAAAAAAACATGCATTCACTCTGAACATGGCTTAGCAGGAATGACCGAAGCTCAACACCCATAACACATCGCAACAAAAAAGAGCTTTTGTTGCGTTATTGTCTTGTTTTGTCTTTGCATTTTTGTTGTGCACCAAAAAAGTCACTCTATCAGTGGAAACAAGCATGAGAAGATCATAAGCTGTTGTAAATTCTCACCTTCCTCCAGCTCCGTCAGTCTCTGATTGGCTTCATCTCTCTGCTTTTCCAGGATCTCGCACTAACAATCAAATCAGCGCAAGTGAGCAAAGAAAAACACATCAATCTGCTAACATCAAATTGATGCCGCACATTTTTATTCACATTTTAAACTATGTCAGGCTCCACCTGAGGCGCAGAAATGATTTTGCTGTTATTAATGTAATCAAGACTGCAAACGTGGACACTCTAGTGTACTTTGATTTTGCAATTTTGGTTCTTTTCTTTCCCTTTCTTTTAAATGCGGTTCTAAATTACACCAGGATATTTGTTTAAAAAAAAACATTCAACGAGAGGCAGTAAAAATCCAGGCGTCAACGCATCTCACATATTTGTGCAGGATTCATCTTTTCCATGTGCTGCTGATTGTCTCTAATGCTCACTGTAACAGCAGTACCTGGATATCTGCCCAATCTTCAGAAGATAAACAACTTTCTTCATCCGAGTCTGCAAGGAGAAACAAAGCATTTTTCATTCAAACACAGCACACAGACTGGGAACCGGTTTGTGGAGTCTGAAAAGGCGAGCGGAGTTCTGTATTCAGCTGAAGGTTGGACAACCGGAGGTCCTCACATCCAGTCAGCGTGACTGGAAAAGGAAGTTCTCCATGCTTTTCGGCCAGATAAATAAAGGAAGTGAAATCGCAGAGAAACCCCGGTCAACATGTTTCGATTTCTGTCACATTGGATGCAGTGATATGGAAAGTGAGTCAACCCCTACAGCTTGTTCACCAGCCTGACAGGTCGTCCCTGCCCTGCTAAAGAGCATTTCAAATAATGCATTAAGCTACTTAGATGAGATGCTTAAGATAATAAAGTTAGGTGCCTTTATTTGAGTTCATTAATCTTTGTATGTACTCTTACAAGGAAACTAAACAGTATAGTCTTAAAATAAAGATTGTGTCTCATTGATTCAAAGGAAATTGGTCCAGAAGTCTTGGGGCTCATTCAGATGCATCTTTGACAGGTTGGGCTTTCCTGTTCTTCTCGAAGAATCAAGGCCTTTTTCCCCCTAGAAACCTTTAAACTTTTTTCTCAATTCATCCCTGAACTTTAACACGGGGCTCTTGTGTTTCGGTTTTTCTTTGAGCATTGCACGACCTGAGAGTCCCAGATTTTTGGGCCACGTTTAGCCTCTGCCACAATAATGCATTTTAGATGACAAAGTAACACCCAGATGAGTAATAATACTCTATTTAGAAAGATCAGTATTTTCATTGGAATTAAATTAATTAAATAAATTAATTAATAATAATAATAATCCTGTTTTAATTCCTTTGAAAAGTTTAATAACCCTTTAATTTAGAACCTTGTTAGCATTGTTAGCCAGCCAAAACATAAGCAAATATTTTCTTGAAGTGCTTTACAAATGCTATGCTCTGAAATGTGTTTCCTGTCTGCAACATTTGCTTTTACAGTTTAAAAGGGGTGAGGGCTGCTTCAAAGCTTATTTCACCAGATAAAGTCCGGCTAGCTGCAGCTGGATATGTGAAAATACGCACACGCCTGTTTTCATATTGACCTTGTTACACCCCGCAGTGCGCTCCTGCGTGAAGCAGCGCTCTAAACTGAAGTAGCAAAATGTAAGGAAATAAAGTTTTTCATCAAATGGAACATTGTAGCTACTGGCCAGCTGCACAACATTGAAACATTTTATGCTCACTGGGAACATCACTTTATCACTGATTGTTTTTTCTCCGGTTTATCACCACTTTAAAAATTCTACCTTAAAAGACCATCAGATTATGAAATTCATTTTGCAACACTTTATCCATCCTTACCTGCAACTGTGCTCTCCTCATCTTGGATCCACATCTTTCTGCAGGCAAAGGTGAAATTTTAGCCCTTTAAAAACACGTGGAAAGCTGCTCAATTGAGGCCAAATAGAAACCTGTGTTTCTCTCAAAAGCAGCCAGTTTATACTGAAACTAACAAGTGGTGTTTCTTGATAAACCCTCCCCCTTCGTCAAAATACAAAATGAGGAACTTATGCCTTACTTAAAACATAGCATTAGTCACAAGTAGTTTTTCCTTAATGACTTCAAGTCCATTGTTCCTCAAACTGTGGTATTTGGGGATTTATTTTGGCTTGGCTGTGTGAACTTTTCCACCAGTGTCATAAAGTGAAAAGAGAAAAATGTAGCCCTGCTTTGTGCATGCGGCCTCTTGGGGACGACTCTGTCTCTCTGCTGCAGGATCAATGTCACTCAAGCAGGCGGAGCAAAGGAAAAGCTGCTTTCGCTCCTCTATTAGCATCCGTGCTGGAGTTCATGACCTGTGAAGCATCAGCCACCCACCATAGGAACCATATTTCTGGGTGAGAAATCAGCAGATGACGAGGACTGGTGGCACTGATGATGCTGATGACACACATTCCTCCGTTGTGAATAATTTACAAGCTTCAAATTCCTGATCCCTTGCTCCTGTTTTATTCATCCCCCTGCCGTCCAGCAGTTGATTTCTAGCAGCACACCAACCGTTCGGGTTAAGTACCGCTTGCTGTAAATTTACTGCTACTGGTGTAGCTTGACTATTGCTGCAGATGCTTTTGACGTGTATGGAGATTAGAATGTTTAAAGAAATTTTATTTGTGGATTGTTGATTCTAAAAGACAAAAAAAAGCACATAAGAAAAAACACATTGTTGTATTTTGTTCAAAATCTACTGAAACCACTTTAACAAATTGAACACTTTGTTCTCGGCATCATATTATAATCGGATTGACGAGACAAATTCTAGTAAAGTATCTTCCTCTGTTGTTTGCTTTTTTTTTTTTTTTTTTACAATTTAGTATTTTGGACAAACGTAGACAACACATCCGCCACAACATGAATCCCTAACATGAAGACACGGGCTTGTAGTTGCAAACAATAGCAATTCTCAAAATGGCCAAACAGATAATAAAGAGTAAAATGCTATTCCTCATAAAGATTGGAGTATTTCATAAGTAAGACATATTTATAAAGAATCTCTTGGGAGTTCCTGTGTCTCGTCGAGTAGTTTTAATAACCTCCAAAAAGTCTGTCCTAGTATTTCATCTTGTTCCCAAATTCCAGCTTTAAACAGGTGTTTTATTTCCTGATTCTAACCAGCCAGACTTTATTCCTCTAAAGTGAATCCAGGACCCTCAATGTGTAGCTTCTTTATTTTTACCATGCAGCTGTTTTTTACCCTGATGAAGCTGTCGATGTCTCCTTATAAGTTTGTGTGCAATGCTGATTCAGTCTCTATACCTGATGCCATTATTTCTAAATTAGTACTGGAAAACTGCTTGGTTAATGGTCGCTAAGTTAGCCAAATGCTTAGACATGGGCTACCAAAAGAAAAGGAGAGAAAATCAATAGTATGAGGCCACAAAACGTAAACTAACAACTTTAACTAAAATTTAACTCAAGCTAACTTTGACTCCCGTGGATAGAAAATAATCATCCCAGGTTAATTTTACACATTTAGGCCGTCTGTCGTCCCATTTGCCAAACAGGACAAAGTATACAAAGACAGCAAAGTAAGTTTGCCCCTGACTGTGGCTAATCCAGTGACACATTATTGATTGAAACTCAACACATATAACATCCTATTTTAGATGGAACTTACAATACATCATCTCAATATTATCAGTAAAATTTGCAAAAATCCGTTGTGTATATCAAACATCCTCAAACTTGATGCCATTGGCTTTGATCAAAACAAAGTGCTGCATTAACCATAAATCTGTTATTTTAACTGTGGTCTAGGAGTTTAAATGGGACCTATATATGATGGTGTCACGGTCAGCTGTTTAAAAACAATATATGTTTTTCATTTTTTCGGAGAGATGAGTAGCATAAGCCATACAAAAGGTAATTGGAGCACGTCAAAGACTACTCAAATATATGTTTTGTGGCATATGAATGCCTTTCATCTTTTATCTTCTATATGGCTAAAATATTCAACATCAATTAAACACAAAACATTTTATTATATTTGAACAGACAAAGAAATAACTGACATGTTAATTCACTCACCCCAGATGGAGCTTCAATAAAAAGAAATTTCATCATTGAAATTCCAAGAGACCCGCTGCTGACAGCCAGGCCTTTTTAAGCTGTGGAAACATTTAAAATAATCACAAGACCTCATGCAAATTTTTATTCTTTTCATCCACCCCCAGGGTTCAGGAGGATGTCCTGCATGGCGAAAGGATGAAAAGCGTCCTCGTGATGTGGCGTCCTTGTGATTTAATGGCTCTTTTCTTCCCTCCTGTGCTGCATGCGGTCTTTCTGGGCTCCACCTGAGCACCAGAACCTCCTGCAGCCCACCGTCATGACCTTTGCTCATGACTCTTCAGCATCTTAATACAGCTTCACAATAACAGGTCACACTGCATTAGCAGCCATCTAGAATAGCAGAGCATCGCATCGCATTGTTTGCTTCATTTGGTTCTTTATTAATTCCAGTTAAATGCAAGATGTTTAGTTGTAATTCGCATAAATCAATGAAAGCATTTCAGTCATTGCCGTCTTCATAGCACTCTTTTTTTTTGTTTATTTAAGTGAATGTGCACCTATTACCTTTATAAGTCTTGTTTTCTTTTAATGTGAAATGGTAACGTGAAAACTCACTACAAGAACAAGAGAACAAATAAAGACATTAAACCAATTTCAGAACATTTTATTTAACTCTGCAATGATCTGCTGCAGTGGTTAAGGTAATTATTTCTGATCATTTAAAAACTCAGGTTTATGAAACATATAAACAATCTAAACCTGTAAATCACTTCTAGGCACAACTGGAACACCCAGTAAGTGATTTGAATAAGATACAAAAGAACTGCTGGTTTAAGTGCTTTAATTGCTTTTTTATAATTAAACTGTAATTCTATGGATTAGTCAGTCAAGACAGAAGACAATGTGCGTAATTAATATAATATGGGAAGTGATAAATTGCAGACCAATGTCACAATAAAAATACACCAATGTCTAGCCAGTAGATTGAAGCAGTTAAATGTGACAAATGTCAGACATTTTTCTTAAACACCTCAGCTTAAATTCATTAAAAAATACAAAATTTTAGGTTTAAAGGTTTAAAAATCCAAAGCACATGTAACAGTGTCTAAACGGGTATATATTATTCCTGGGAATATTTCCAAGCAATGCAACTTTTAAAGAAAAATAATGTGAAAAATAAAAAAGTGAATCCTATATCTGTACTTTGTTGTTTTTTTTAGGGGGGAGGGATTTGTTATGCATCATCAGGTCTAAATTGATTCATACATGCGTTTAGATGTTTTTACAAATAAAAATCTGAAAAGTGTGGCATGCTTTTTAATTGAGGCACCTTTTATTTAAAAATAAAACCCAAATGAAATTGATTTCAACCGATTTTCTTCAGAAGTCACCCAATTAGTCAGTAGTGTTCACGTGAATCAGGTAATTTATTACTCTGTGACGGCTTCAGAGATTATTTAGAGAAACATGTGGAAGATGTTGATCTGGTCAGATGAGAACAAAATTTAACTTTTTGGGCTTAATGCTAAATCATATGTGCGGCAGATGACTAACACTGCACATCACCCTAAACAATCCACACAAAGACACATGGTGGTGGCATCATGCTGTTTATCCGCAGTGACAGAGGCAATGGGAAGATGGAGAGAACTAAGTACAGAGCAATGGTGAAAGAAAGGCAGTTGTAGGAAGCGGACACATGTGGCTTGGATGAATGTTCACCATGCAGCAGGACAGCAACCCTAAAAGCCCGGCTGGAGAGACAAGTAGAATGCGGTAGCTCAAAGTACATTGAGTTGTTGGAATGACCCATTTAATGTTCAGGGCTACTTGAGAATTGCAAAGCACTGACTTAGGGAAGCTAAACAGAAATGCTAGGCACACGATTTTAATTGACAGGAAAACTGTTTCATTTTGGTTTAACTTTACAAATATGCCATACTTCTATCGCATAAACCCCCCCCCCAGTCGTAGCCTGTTGTGGTAAAGGGAGCAAAATCATAGAAGTTCAAGGGATATGAATACTTCTACAAGGCATTGTGAAATGAACATTTCTTCACACTTCTTAGCTGAGTCCAGCACCTTCTTCAGGTCTTTTATTTTCTTTTTTATCCGCCGGTGTAGACAATCATCGTTCGGAGCCTCCGTGACCTCCCGCAGCATGAAATACTAATGTGCTTTCAGCTGTGAACCGCAGCCTACATGTGCTGCTACACATTGATGACTGAGCAGTGGAGGGCAGTGAAAGGTTGAGCGCGTGTCCTCAGACTAGAAGCTGATGGCCAACCAACACGCAGCTGATGTAACGACGCGGTTAGAAAATGAACTGGCTGTTCCCCCGAAGAACAGTGAGCCTACCTGTCCATCTACCTGTGTTTGACATCAATCAGAACAGGCATTTCATTTCATTTTAAATTCGGACATCACCACAGATACATTTCATCCTGACTATATTGGAATATATTTTTTTAATCTGACATCGCTTCAGCTCATAAAAGAAAAGGGGAAAAAAAGAGAAAAAAGCTGAAAAGCCGACGTCAAAAGTTCAAGTTTGCAGTCATCTGAGGACACGAAACACGTGCAACCCACTAATCTGCCTCTGAACTGTGGCCCTAACGTTCGCTCCGCCGTTTCCTATTGAGGGATATAAATAGTGTATGTGCGCTCAACTTTTATTTGACGCCATGTGATGTTTACACAAAATGAAATAATCTGACCCCGAAAAAAAGAAGAAGAAAAAAGATCCAGCCCGTGTTTTGCTGTGGAGGTTGCATCTTTGGTGATTTGTAAGGAGAACATTTACAGAATGAGTTCTGTTAAATCCTCAGCCGTCCTTTGTGTGCGTGTGTGTGTGTGTGTGTGTGTGTGTGTGTGTGTGTGTGTGTGTGTGTGTGTGTGTGTGTGCGTGTGCGTGTGCGTGTGCGTGTGTGTTTTACTTTTACTGATTGTGACTTCTCATGATTGAACAAGCTGATTCATTCCCAAATACATTTTTTGGGGAGCATAATGTTACATGAAACATTGTCCAGGTTAGAAGCTCAGGACCGCTACATAAGCTCAAAATTAATCACGACCCTGGCAGATTTAGATCTAACTTTTAAAATTTGAATTTTACCATCATGTTTCTGTTGACTGCTTTGAAGTCGCACAGCCAGAGTCTTGAATTGTATCTGATAGAGAATTTGTGGAGGGACCTAAAGATTAGGGTGATGGCGAAGAGGCTTTCCAGTCTCAGAGACTTGAAGCTCTTCATTAAATATAAATGATCAAAATACCAGTGGAAGCATGCAAAGGTTGATCAGCAATCATGAGGCGGTTGTGATTACTGTAACGGTAAAAATGTTTATCCACTGACTGTTATGAAGGGTCTAAATAATTTTTAACATCCCCTTTTTTAATGTTTAGAAATATAGGTTTGTTTTAGATCTGAGACTACTTTTGCATCTTGCTATTATTCATTTGAGAGATCACTGTTTCACTCACAATCAAACATCAACTTCCTGGTTCAACGAAGATAACTTTGAATCTAAGTCATGTCCACTTCTAAATAGCAAATATTTATGACTACATCACTATAGCACCTCCCCCACCCTTTTTCATTTTGTGCTCTACAAAGTCAATTGGACTTATAAACTTATTTTGCCATAGAAATATGATTTATTTAAATTAGAACTTCTAAACGCAAACATTCATGAATCTTCTGAATTTGTATTAAAATTCCACCATTTATCAAATAAAGTACCTTTCTGTCTTTTTTTCTTCTTCTTTTTTAACTTTGTTTCATAAAAGCAATTTGGGATTTATAAGGGGGGCTGATAGGATCGAAAACTGGCAGCAACATGAACTCTGATACATTTTTGTATTTTGTGGAAAGTCATTGTGGTGCATCTGGGTCCCTTGGACACACACCCAACCGTTATGGTCATAGAAATGTCTCAACATGATTTTAAAATGTATTTCAAGAGCGTCTTCATTAATTTAAGTTCTCATTACACATACATATTCATGTATTTTCACATTTTGATACTTTAAATGGCGAAATTATTTATTAAAGTCTCTGTTGAGTATGAAAAAGTGTATTATTTCCCAATATGATTTTTGGTGGGTTTTTCTGAACCTTTTGACAAATAATGGCAAAATGTGAGATTTTATTAAATGTGCATGCACACAGCCAAGGTTATGCAAAAATAAGGACAGAGGAGGGTTAAATGTGAGCAAAGCGTAAATAAACTCTAGGTTTTCAAGTGTTCAGCCATGCTGCAGCGCTTTCACGTGTAAATTAAAGTAGAGCTCCTCAATCTGAGTTGTTTAACATTTTGTTAGTGAAACAGGTTGCTTTCAGTGAGACGCTGCTGTGGTAAAGGGCATGAAACTCATCTTACTAAAGCATCTTAATTACTGTTTATAAGTTTCCCTACATCCCTGTTTTCCTCACTTCCTGATATCATGATTTATTCAATCACAACGCGTACTTATTGAGTTAAAACCTGAATCCTGGCAACACCCCCCCCCCCCCCCATCATCTGCATGAACTCGACTGACTCTGCCTTTAAAAAACAAACAGCTCCCTAATGAAGCTGAGAGAAAGTGACGGCATCAGTTTGTTTGATACTCGCAGCAAATTGGGCCGAGGTGACAGATCAGTGGATTTCAGCACCACTGATATGATTTTTGGAGCAGCAAGGGCGTGCGAGGGGCGATGATTATGGTTCTGGGTTCTCATACAGTGTATGAAATTAGCAAAATCTGAGTCAGGCAGGACGATTAGGAGGCAGAGACAATCGCACTCACCTGTTTGGGGCCGCAGCCTACTCAGCTCTAATAACTGTGCGATTGGATTATCCCGGCTTTTAGCAGCACTACAGCTGCAGCTGACAGAGAGGCTCTCCTGCACTCAGGTCGGGGCCGGGGTCAACGAGAGGCCAGCGGGGCCGTGACCTTTCGCAGAAGACGGAGCCTTGGGCGGCGCCGTGCAACAGGAAGGGGAATGAAAGATTTTAAGAGACAAATCAAAAGAGGAGGGAGAGCTTGTCTTGTTTTTGTTTTTTAAGGTTCTTTTTTTTTGTAGCTTGGTGGTGACAGGTTTGATTTTTGAAAATTCAGAGAGGAGGATGTTTGAATTTACAAGGGAGAGCAGGAAAGACGGAGCGCATTCGGGGAGGGAGACGGGATGTGTTGTGACAGAAGAGCCTCGCAGATACTGCTGGCCTCCTGGTGACTCCACTGTACGCTGGAAACACAAACAAACAAGCCAACTGCTGCTGCTACTACAGGCTCCATCCACTTTAAAATGAAACTCTTATATTTGTTACCTCACACACCCTGGCTTTTTTTTTTTCTTTTTCTTTTTTTTTTAGCTTTTACAAAAGCTGCTTCCTGGCAATTTTGTTTTGTCCAAACAGGCATCATCGCTCCTTTCAGAAGGATTTTTAGAGCCAGCGGCTATTTACGCTTCCTCCTAATGGGATTTTGAATACTGTGGCCGTGATTACCATTTGACATTGTATCATGAAGTCACAGCTTTCAATGGTAGCTATTCCATAATCCACACACAAACATCCAAGGCTGCAGGTGTAAATGAATGAGTCCAGGCTGTTGTTACTGAGAATAGCAGCCTGATTATTCACTCCCCCCGTGGGGGTGGAGGGATTTGTCTCTGCATTAGTTTAGACCAGGGGATGATGTCCGAGTCTATTGGAGAGAGTAAGTGACGATATTCCCCCTTTGGGATTGGTCTCAGCACACCAGCACACACACATCCGAGCTCTCCGATTGGTAAAGCCCAGAGAAAGTGTCCAGAACACAGGATTTCTGCCTGCTGAGGGACTAAACGTGCAAATCGGCGTGGTTTACGGTGAATGAGATAGATCTGCTGTGCCCTCATTGGTCTGGATACATATTCAGTATGAAATCTGCTATTGATATTTCACCTTTAAAACACTAATCAGTTGTGAAACTGAACACCCGTCTTGATCAGAGAGGCAACTTTATCCCTCTGTTGAGTTCTG
This sequence comes from Fundulus diaphanus, assembly GCA_037039145.1. Lineage (NCBI taxonomy): Eukaryota > Metazoa > Chordata > Actinopteri > Cyprinodontiformes > Fundulidae > Fundulus > Fundulus diaphanus. The sequence goes on from CM073131.1 coordinate 21,263,221, forward strand.
GCAATGAGATGACCTCGAGTTATTTTGGATGCAGATTTTGGTCACAAGTATATTCTGATTGGTGCCGTCATCAACACTAAAATTGGCTCCTGAAAGATTTCCAAGCCATGCACCAGCCAGGGTGAATTACAACGAAGAGGAGTATACTGTATGCTGGCAGTATTCATGATAGCCCTGGCACGCTGTTTTCTCATCATTCTATCAGAAACAAACTCCTCGGGTGAAAGGAAAGGATTTTGAATCTAAATCTGCGGGGCGGTTTGAATAATTTTCAGCTTAACTAAATTAATTGAACATTTCTTTTCTCTAGTCTTTTATTATTGTTGTGTTGTTTAGGATTTCTGTCATGTAGATTAACATTAAATGTAAAACAATAAAATTTCATTTAAAAAAAAAACTCTACAGATTTTTAAGCCTATTTTGTATTGTGGATAATTTTTTGTGTGTGAATCTTTACAGGTTTTGAAAACTATTTTTAAATGTGCCTTCATTGTAAATTGAGCAAACCAAATACATTAAGATAATTGCAAAGATTTTCTTTTTCAACCTTTTTTTTTTACTTCAAAAGGCATGTTTATACTAAGGCACATAAAATAAAAATAACTCAAACAAGCATAATTTTGAAATAACACTGAAACCTTCAAAAAGTAAACAACCCAATTAGAGGTGACGTCTTATTATTAAAAATATATGATGCTTTTATTAGTGGCACTGCATTGTCATAACCCTTATAGACAGGACAATTTATGAATCATATTTTTGCTTGGAAGCATTATAATAAATAATCCTGTAATAAATGCTCTGTGTGCGTTCAAACATGTTTGGCTTTAACATTAACAAGCCAACTCCCCATCAGAAATGGAAGCTCTGAATAAACACTGCTCTGTAGGTGGCGCTCTAACTCTGCCATCTGCCACTTGTTGCTCTGCTCCCTCTCTCCAACAGGTTCCTCTTAGCCGCAGAGCTGCAACTCTTCATAAATTCCCATTTTGTTCCTGTAAAACAAAGAGGAATGTGTTGCTCACTATCATCCTCCTCTCCTCCCCGGCTGGCTTGTTTTTATTCTTGCCCTGCTTGCTGCGTTATTTCTGCAGCTCTGCACTCATATTTACAGCTCCAGACGTCATGTACCGTCAGGAACAAACACTGCCTAACAGCAACCCAGACACGCCGTCAGAGCCTTCCCTCGCTGGTTCGTGAAACCATCTCCTCCATCGCTGCCTCCGAGGGATGATTTCAGAGGGGAAAGTGGTCTGCCGGACCCCGGCACAAAGTGACACAGACGGCTGATCAGCATCTCTGGGTTATTAGGGAGATGGAAGCAGGGTGTCTGGGCCTGATGGAGGCTTACAGGGGGAGGCTGTCTGCAGCTCAGCACTGAACAAACACACTCTGAGCAGGCAGAACATTTAGCATCAGTGTAATTTAAACTACCTGCTTAGATCTTGTTTTAAAACCGTAACTTGTGACTTGCCATTGTTGTTTCTTACAAACTGAGAAAACGTCTTGGCGTGTTTGTAGATCCGAATAGATTATAGTTATAACAATAGTTGTATTATTCTTATTTACTCCTGTTATCCCGATTCAACTTATGTTTGTTTTGTTTATTCCATGTTCTATATTTTTATATTTACTTACGACGACTCTTATGTTTGTCAGTGTGTCACACCTTATCACCACAGCAAATTCCTCATACGTGTAAAATACTACTTGGCTCATTCATAAAAGCTCATTCTGAATAGAATAGAATAGAATAGAGCAATAAGATTAGGCTTATCTAGATGTAAAAGTACAAACTCAAGTCTCAAATAGTGACAAAATTAAATTAAATCTAGAGTAGCTATTTAGCCTCTAGAGGATTGAAAAAACAAAGCGTTTTCTCCTGCTTGCCTTGAATTAAAATCTTTTTGAATCTGCAAACTCTTGTCTTTTGTTTTTTGTTTTTGTTAAAAAGTCCAAATGATGAATTTCCAACCATAAATTATGAAATCTTTTTTATTTGTTTGTTTCTTTAAGAAATGCCTATTATTTAATTTCAGTTTCTCTTTTTAAAGGTAAAAAGATGTTAAAGTCTGTAATATCGTTAAAGGTACACAATTAAGAACTCTAAAATAGACCAATCAGTAGGTGTTTTTGTTGTTTTTAAGTAACAAGAATATAAATATAAACAATATTTATGAATGGAAAATATCTAAAACTCATTGGACGAATTTTATGTAAGGAAGGCAAAAATCTAATTTGCTTGTTAGTTTTTTTTCTTCCCCAATGTTTAAAATAAACAATAAAGTGTAAATGGTGGCAAATCCCATGATTAAAATGAGTGTTGAAATGAAAGCTTCATGGAAGTTAAGCTAAAAAATTATTGGAAAAAAGTTCAAACTTTAAACACTTACTGATTATTTTCAAATTGTTATTATTGTTGTTTGTATGTTTTTGTTTGACGTTTTCAGATTGTGTGTTGTGTTATTAGAAATTTGTATTTTTGCAGATGTAATTATGATGAAAGGAAAGATTTGATCAAAAACAGAAATACCCCTGTAAGGAATACATCAAAATTACATTTATAAATGCTTAGAAAAACGAATGCATTTTTTTAAAACATTGTTACATTTCCTTGCGCAGAGCTGTAGTGTTAGTTAAAAAGAAAATCCTTATAACAACAAAACCTAGAAATAAAAATCCACAAGAAATAAAGCTATAAATATTGTAGATACTTTGCATAATTGAAGTTTTAAAAAGTAAAAGTCTTTCAAACAAAAATTTGATTAAATGTATTACCTTGGATTTTTATTTTGAAGTGGACAATTTAGATTTTTGTTTGTTTGTTTGTTTTGAGTCTATGAAATTACTTTAAAATGTAAACTCCAACATGTATAAGCACAAGCTGTTGCTTCCACAACCTGAGCACAGCAAATCCACGAGAATAAATACGTTTGCAATGAGGTAGGAATGATGATGATAACGTTTGATGGACACGTTAATAAATATTTAATTAAAAAAATGTCAGAATTTCATCATCTAAAATATCTTTATTTTAGTTTAAGATGATGTGTTTCAATAGAAGTTTTTGTGTGTTTGCATTAATCTTTGGTAAAATTGTCACTAATTATGCAGAATTTGCAGTGCGGATGCATTGATCCTTTCAACAAAGCTGCTACAAGAGTAAACGAGGGACAGGATTGCCCAGAAAAAGGGGGTAAATTGAAAAAAAAAAGTCAGTTTTCATCTCTAAGACCACACCCATGCCCCTACTCTCTTTTCTCCATTTCTTCCTCTATCTCTCCTCCCTCTTTTCTGATCACCCAAACACATCTTCATTCTCAGCTACATTTTTGATCTTTTTCATTCCTTACCTTGAGTTTCCTTTCAGTAATTTTCTTTTCCCGCTTAGTCTCCATTTTTGCAATATTTCCTTTTTCTTCTTCTTCCCCTTTCTTCAACTTTTTCTCCTTAAACAGTCAGTTCTCCCCTCAAGCTTCCTTCTTAAAACACTTCCTTCCCCCTGTTTCCACCTACCACCCACCTCCCACACCTCAAACTTTTTCTTCTCCTCTTCAATGTCATTTCTCCTCCCACCATCCCTCCCAAAAACTTCCTGTCCTGTTTTTTTTCTTACCCCCACCATCTCATCACAGTGTTTGTTCACTTCTCCTTATTTCATCCACCCCTCTCCCTCCTCCGCCACCTCCTCCTCCTCTTCCTCCTCTGTGCAGCTGGTGGGGCCTTTCCATTAGTCCTGACATGCAGAGGCACTGATTCTGTAAAGGTCCTGACCCCTCGCAGTAGGCTTCGCCAGGGCTTAGCCCAACACTCTTGCACATCTGCGTGCCCCTGGATGCACATTACATGCATAACTTGCTCTTTCCAACAACACACACACACACACACACACACACAAAACTGCAAAGATACAAATCCACATATACTCTCGTCGATGCTGACAAGACTTAACCCCTCCTTTAGTGGGAGTTCACACCGTGTGTGTGTGTGTGTGTGTGTGTGTGTGTGTGTGTGTGTGTGTGTGTGTGTGTGCGCGTGTGTGTGTGTGTGTGTGTGTGTGTGTGTGAAAGTCAGATGTGCAGTGGGAGAGATCCTGATTAATTGGACCGTTGCGGGCTTGGGAAAGACCTACAGCCACTCTTCACCTCGCGCTCCTTCTTTCTCACGCCTCTTCTTCATCAGCTGCAGTCGTCCCATTCTTCACGTGTTTTCCTGCATCCCTGTGCGCGGCCTCAGCGGGCACGAAGGGCTATTAGGCGAACTCAACAGGTGTGACTGTGTTTGTACGTTCAGGACCACTGCATCGGATGGGTGTGGTTGGGGGGCATAGCTGTCACTTTAAATGTGTGCGTTATCTTATAAAACTAGAATTCTGTTCAAGTGCACCAACAATTACAGGAATGCAACGGAAATATTTGTAGGAATGTAATTATCAGCGTGATTTATGGTTAATAAACAGCAGAGAACGTCAAAACGTTTTGTTTTTTTAAGCACATCAAAGCAGCACCGTGTAACATTTAACCACTACACCTGTAACCTCCAGGTTTAGCACCATTGAAGGCCACTGGCAACAATTTACTGTAGAAAATTTAAACAGTCTCCCTCTGTGTTGTGGAATCTGGTAGCAGACCACTTTGGGCCAACTAACTGAGAAGTTCTGGAGTTTTAAAGACACACATTCACCCCTCTAGATTCAATCCAACATCAGAGACCATATGTCTGATCAGGTAAGTGTCATATCTGTTTTGTTTTGTTCCTACGTGACCTAGAATGGGTCATGTGACCTACAGTGGCGCTCTAGGTCACATGACCCATTCAGGGATGGATCCGACCCGCTCAAGTTACACAGGCGAGTTTTTGTGACAGGCAGCCTGCAATGAGCATCACTAGGTGCCAAGTGCTATATATTGACCTGAAAAATCTTTTCCTATATCTCAAATTAAGCTAACACAAAACGTACACAGTGCTGCTTTAAAACTAAATGTTTAAAGTTAATAAATTTATATCTTTTTTTTTTTTTACTGGTAAGCAGCAACGAAGCTTGACCACTTTATAGCCCTATGAGTGCTGTTGGTGACTCCTGTGTTCTTGAGACACAGTTTTTTTTTTTTTTTCCCAGTGTCCTGTCTAGCAATGTGGCAATAAGAATTGATGTCTCAATGCCAAACAGAGCTTGACAGATTTTGCTTTCACAAGTGGAGCAATCAGCATTCGCCGTAGTGCTCCGCTTGATTTATGCATGTAAATAGTCTTATTGTGATTCCTGCAGGGAGAATTTCAAATTATGTGGACACTACAATGGGAAAGTAGGAGAGTAAAGGAAGAACAAGAAGAGAAAAAAAGAGAAAGAGAAGAGGTGAAAGAAAGAAGAGATAAACGGGAAAGAATGATAAAACGTCTTCCGTCCGCTTCATCACCTGGAAAGAAAGATGTAAAAAGAACAGCATAACCAACAGACATAGTGTAACAGATACAATAGAGTAACACCTTGATGCCATTGCTAAATCATATGTATTATTATTTAAGCTGACATGTGTAAAGTGATACCTGAGAAAAGAAAGTGAAGAAAAAAAATAAGTAAATAAATAAATTAATTAATTAATTACGGGCTTTTTGTATATAAGTGGACACTTAGTACCTGGAACCCAGCACCTGTGGGTGTTTGTGAGAGTGCACTAGTGTATGTGAAATTTATCCAGAAGGAAATTCCTCGATAGTGGTTGTGGAGAACCAAAGGCCCGCCTTCCCCAAGCACCGAGGCAGGCGTCAGGGGACCCACAACCCTGGACTCCCAAAGGACCCCCCAAAGCAGGGCACCCAAGAGGGGCCAACACAGGAAATCTGCAACCCCCCCCCCCCCCCCCTCCAAGGAAAGAGGAGAGACGACCCCGAGGAAATCCCCCAGCCACCGCAATGCCGAAGCCCCCAGGAGCCGCGGAGACGAGCCCTTGGGCTCCGCCGGCAGCCAGCTACGCTGAAGTGGTCCCGGCCATGGGCCCCGAGGGCCCCATGGGCCAGGCCCAGGCCCCACAAAGCAGCCACCGGGAATGGGCCGGCATCCACCCGGGAACCTACCCCAAACCCGAATGCCACCAGTGCGCCAGCAGGCTAAGGCGCCAGCCAGCGGAGGGGGGCAAGCCGCCCGCCCCCCACAGCAGCCCCCCGCCAACACCCCGGACCCGGTGGCCCGCTCCTCCTCCAGGCCCCAGACTCCGTGCCGCGATCGGAGACCGGGGGTGTGCAAAAGACCCGGATCCTCCCAACGCCCGCTCAGATGTTGTGTTGTCGCATGTTGTTCTCAAGTGTGTTTAAAATTGGGAGCGCCAAAGGGGGTGCCCAGCACAGTCCATTCCCCCACCCCCTCCGGAAGGTAGCTCCAAGCGACTGCCCAGAACCCTCAATGTCTAAATGCGAGAGGGGGTGAAGGGAGCCATCCGAGGCGAGGCTCACACAACATAAGCCCCCCCCCCCCCCCCCCCCCCCCCCCAGATGTCTTCACCCCCACCCCCCCATACCATGGCCTACATGAATGTGCGTTGTGAAAATGTTTGGAGTGAAAGTGTCTAAAATGCATGACAAAATAAGGGAGAGGGACGTCATCAGAAAGTGGCAACCTCCAGTAACGCCCCCTCCCCAAGGACCTACATGTGTGGCAGTGTGATGGAGCAGGCAGAGGGAGGAGTCCGGGGATGGGGAGAAAAGGACTGGGGAGTCGTCCCAGGGAGCCAGCTCCCCTACTGACTCCAATAGGCACCCCCGCTCCCCGAAAGCCCACCCGGAGAAGGGGACCCCACGAGCGCCACCACCATAGCCCGGGGGCCAGGGAGAGGCGGCAGGGCCCGCGAGCCAACCACCCACCAGGACCAACACCTCCACCCCCCCAGCCCACCCACCAAGCCTACTGGCTCCCCCCCCCCCAAAAAAAATAAATTAATTAATAAATAAATAAATAACAGGGGGGACCCTGGCTAGCCAGCCCGCACAAGCCATCCCAAACCCCACCCCCCAGGTGAAACCCGAGCCAGGAGACGGCACGGACCGGGACCGAGACAGGGGGCCGGGCACAAGCCCACCAAAACGTCCAAACCCCCCCCCCACACACACACACACACCCGTAGATGCAATCCCTCCCCAACACTAACATTCAAACAACTCACCATACATACGACAATAGACATCCAGGTCCCTACTCCCCCTCCCTCCCCTCTCCCCACTAGCAGAGTGCCAACCCAAAAAAAAGGGGAAGAGCATCTGCCCTGAGATGTTAATGTCCATGCCCCCCTACCAGCTCAACAGGCCCCGAGGCCCCCCAGCACACCAGGGGCAGACACCCGGGCGCGCACCGGCCCAGACCCCAAGCGGCATACCCCCCAGAACCCGAATCCTCGAGGCCCCGCCGGGGCCCCCCCAGGCCCCCAGACCCACCCCAGACCCACCCAGCGACAGCACAGCTACCAGGTCAGTAACCCACGTCCGTCACCGCGGAACTCCCCAAGAGCGCCGCAAGCGGCTGCTGTAGGCCGCCCGTAGGCCTCCCAAGCCCCTCCCAGATCGGGGCAACAGACCCAGGAGTCAGACCCACCAGGCGCCCCACTCCGAGTGCCCCCCAGAGCCCCAGGGACCCCCCTATCCATGCGCCTTGCAGGAAGCAACCCACCGCCCCCCATTCCACTAAATGATGGTGCTGATCAAAGGAGCCCAAAGAGATCGATCAGATGTGGATGCAGATGCTGTCTCAAGATTAATATGATCCAACAAAAGATCTCTATACTGATTTATACTGAGATTTTCCTTACTTTTCCAATTCATGAGGATAGTTTTCTTTGCGATACATAACGCAGTGAAAGCCGTGTAAACAGTTTTTTTTTTTCAAGGGGGCTTTCCTCAAAATTACCGAGCAAGCAAACTGATGGGGAAGGTGAAATTTTACAACTCAGGCACTTTGATAAGTCCTTACATATCTGTGCCCAGAACCTCTGGACTGGTGTGCATAACCATAATCCATGAATATAATTATCAGTATGATTGCCTATGCAATGTGGACAGATATTAGATTGTATAAACCCACCTTAAATAATATTTGTCCTGTGTAGTGTACTCTGTGAAGGATTTTGTATTGTATTAGTTGTAAATTGGTGTTTCTAGTCAATTTGAAAGTTCTTAGACATATCTGAGCCCAGAATTTTTGTTCAAAGCTGACTGATAAATCCTCTTCCCATTTCATAATAGGAAGAGATATTGAATCATCTATTTTAGTCAGTGTCCTGTATGATATAGACAGTAGTTTGGGGGGGGGGGGGGGGGGGGGGGTTAAATTTAGGAACTCTAATATATTAGTTGGGATTTGTTAACCACCTTTAATATGCTTAAATTTATTTCTAATTATAGATTTGAGTTGTTCATATTCCAAGAATTTATTTTTACTAATGCTAAATTGCATATTTAATTTGGCAAAAGCCAGAACTCGGTTCCGTCAAGTAAATGTTCCAGATATTCAATACCTTTATTCTTCCAGTATGTAAAGTTTATCATATTATTATTTTGTAGGATGTCAGGGTTGTTCCAGATGGGTGTACGACTGCATGGGATAAGTGATGACTTCGTCATTTTAAGAAACTCCCACCATGCTGTCAGAGTAGAGCTGATGTTAATATTTTTAAAGCATGTATGCCGTTTTATATTTGAGCTAATAAACGGCAAATCTGAAATCATGATATTATTGCATATTTTCTGTTCTATATCTATCCAGGGCTCATCTAAAGGATTATGTTTTATCCATTTAATGATGTATTGTAGTCTATTTGCTAAGTAGTAATTATTGAAGTTAGGCAGATCTAGTCCCCCTCTGTCTTTAGTTTTCTGTAGTGTCTTTAAGCTGATACGGGGTGGTTTATCTTTCCAAAGATTTAAACCAGTCGGATGATGGTTTATTGGGGATCATTGAAAATAAGTAATTAATTCTAGGTAAGACCATCATTTTAATCGAAGCTACCCTACCCATGAGTGAAATTGGAAGCGATTTCCATCTTTCAAGGTCCTCTTCTATCTTTTTTAAAAGGGGGATGTGGTTAGATTTTACAAAATCCGCTAGTTTAGACAACACAGTAATACCCAAATAATTAATATTTCCTGATTGCAAATGTAAATCTAGGGGGTTCTGAAAAGAGCAATTAATTGGCAGTACCGTAGATTTAGACCAGTTTATAGAGTAATCTGAAACCTTTGAGAAGGATTCTAGTAATCTAATTACTTGAGAGGGAAGAGTTTGAGTGCTGAAGATAGAGTAACACATCATCGGCATAAAGACTAATCTTATGCTCTATATTCATGCATTTTATACCTTTGACAACATCTGTTTGTCTAATTGTTGCTGCTAGAGGTTCGATAAAAATGGCAAAAAGTGAGGGGGAAAGCGGGCATCCTTGCGTAGTGCCCCTCTGAAGACAAAAGATGGAAGATGTTTGATTATTTGTCCTGACACAGGCTGTAGGAAAGCTGTATAAAAATCTTAACCAATTTATAAAGAAATTGCCAAAACCAAGAGTAGATGTAGAGTAGCGAAAAAAAATTTCCAATTCACTCTATCAAATGCTTTTTCTGCATCTAAAGACATTATATTAGTTTTAATATTTGTACTGTAGGAATAATCTATTAAATTAAGTAATCTGCGTGTGTTTGTGGATGACTGTCTTCCTCTGATAAACCCAGTTTGGTCTGGGTGGATTATGAAAGGAGTGACTTTATCTAATCGTTTTGCAAAAGCTTTACAGATTATTTTAATGTCCACGTTGATTAAGGATATGGGACGATAGCTGGTGGGAAACATAGGATCTTTGCCTGGCTTAAGCAGAAGACTGATGGTGGCAGAGTTCATATTAGCTGGAAATCTGCCATTTTCCTGAATTTCTTGCAACATTCTGTGGAACGTTGGTGCCAGAATATTCCAGAACTCTTTATAAAACTCAGTAGGGAATCCATCTGGGCCTGGAGCCTTTTTATTGGGCATGCTTGTTAAAGCTTCCTGAACTTCAACTGTTGTCAGCGGTGAGTCCAGTGTCGTTCTTTGGTTATCTGATAGTTTAGGAAGTGTAATTTTATCCAGAAATTGCTTAATATCCTTCTCTGATGGATTTATCTGTGATGTGTATAAAGATTTGAAGAAATCTCGGAAGGTGTTGTTTATACATTCCGGATCATGTTGTATTACCAGTAGAGTCTGTAACTGCAAATATAGTCGTTTTCTCTTTATTTATTTTTAGCTGATTAGCTAAGAAGCTTCCTGACTTATTGCCATGTTCAATTCGAAGTTTATTAGAAATTTATTTTGCTTTTCAATATAATGGTTTAATTCAAATGTTATTTTACGGATTTTACCCAACTTTCACTCTTCTTGAGAAGTTTCTAGTAACTTAAGTTTTTCTTCTAATTCCTATCTTCTTTTTGTGAGATGAGAATGAAATTATTTTGCCTCTCATCACTGCTTTCCCTGCTTCCCATAGTATAGATGCTGACGTGCCTGGTAGATCATTGTATTCTAAGTATGAAGCCCACTCTTCTTTGAAAAAAATTAATAAATTCTTCATCTTTAAGCAGCGATGTATTAAATCTCCAGCTCTTGTTTTGTGGGGTTATTTTTTTATTTGTTAGGGTTAAAGTAACAGGAGCATGATCACTGACAGCAATAGGATGAATTACAACCTCTGAAACGTCCGACAGCAGCGAGCTGCTGATTAAGAAATAGTCCAAACGAGAATAAGAGTGGTGGACATTTAAAAAAAAAAAGTATATTCCTTACTATTTGGACGAAGAGATCGCCATGCATCGCAAAGACCAAAATCACTCATGTATTGTTTGACTACATTTAATGACTGCCAACTACGCTGAGTCCCTGTAGTATTCAGCCTGTCTATTTCCTCATTTAGACCAAAGTTGAGGTCGCCCCCAATAATTAGAGAACAATCCCCGTGTTTTGAAAGTGCATGGAAGAGTTTGTGGAAGAATGAGGGTTCATCAACATCTGGACCATATACTGACAATACATAACTTCTGGTTATGAATAGATATTTTAATTATTATGAATCTACCTTCAGGATCAATAATTTTGTCTAATATTTTAAAACTAACGTTTTTGTGGATTAAAATTGCTACTCCTCTCTGTCTAGAGTTATAGCAGGCAGCAAACACATCAGGGAACTCAGGTGAGTTAAGATGACTTACAGTTGTAGCTGATTTATGGGTTTCTTGCAATAAGACAACATCTGCTTTTAATCTTGTAAGCTGGTTAAAGATCTTTAGCTTTTTATCTCTGGTGCCTGCTCCATGCACATTCCATGTCACAAACTTTACATTCATCATAGGTGAAAGTGAAAAGTTGAAAAGTGCATGCCCTCAGAAAAATAGTTATACATAGACCCAGGTAGCATACTATGACGTGCTTGTGATTGTCTGGTCAACAGGAAAAAGGCAGAAGAATAATATAAAGAAAGACAGAGAATTAAGATAGTGCAAAGAGTGAGAAAAGATGAGAGGAAAAACCATAACCCATGCCTCTTGTACCCAAACGTGACTAACAATCATACCGTGCCAACGTGCTCTTGAGCTGTGCATCTATTTCTTTTATCACTGTGTTCCGATCTATACACCTTTTTTTTTTTTTCCAGTGTGACATGTTTTAAATCCACCTGTTGTGCATCTAATAAAGCCAAAGAGTGATCTTCTGATCCCTGAACAACTGACCATTAATATAAAGTTTGTCAACTGCTAAGTTAGCTCTGACGCCATCATTAATGTATTTTTCCATGATTGGAAATAACACTCGCCTACGATCTAGGATTTCCTTAGGAAACTGGTCATTAACACTGAAATCCGTCCCTCTCAGCTCTCTGCCCTGACTTTTAACAAACACTTTTTGTTTATAATGCTCAAATTTAGCTACAATGGGACGAGGAAGGATTTTATCGGGTTTCTTACCTCCGAGCCGGTGAACACGATGAAAGGTGATGTGTTTTACCTGATCCGCCGGGATTTTCAGCTTCTGCTGGAGAAACTCACGGATTGCCAACTCGGGGTCCTCTTCCTGCTGCTCCGGGATGCCTGCAAAGACGAGGTTATCTCTCATACTTCGCGACTGTATGTCCAGAATGGATTCTTTCATCTTCTTATATTCACCGGAAAGCTGGATCATCCCCTCGGTGAGCTCCGTGACTTTCCCCCTCAGCGCCTCGTTCTCCGCGGCAGGGAGCTAGCTGGGCTTAGCTAAATTCCACCGATTCCCTGAGGGCCTGAAACTCCTTGTGGAGGACCTCTACCAAAGCGAGGCGAGCTGGTAAGCTTCTTGTCGATAGATTCCAGGACGTCACTGTAGCTGCTGTCGGGAGACAAAGTAGAAGTTGACGCAACGGTAGAGCTAGACCGGGTTCGTTTGAGGGAAGATGTGTTTGTTGCTGCGGGATTATTTTTTTTCCCATCACGATGTTGTCAAAACACTCGTCCAGGTAGCTCTCCAGGCTCGTCAAGGTCTCTTCTTCCAGTTTGTACCCTCGTGAAAAATGAGACAATTGTTAATATTTAAACTTTACTTTGTTTAATTTTCAGTTATTGGTTAGTACTTACCGGAGTGGATTTAATTTGAACTACATGTATGCCGCCATTTTACTTACGCACAGCTCACAGCTCTCGCGAGATCTCAGCCGCTCATCTGACGCGTTCTCTCGCGTTTAATGCCTTTTCCCCTGGAACAAAATCAAGTTTAAAGTAGAGCTATAAAGTTTGGATACACAGCTTGCTTTCTCTAAATCTAGTTGTTTCAAAAATAATATTAAAAATAACTAAAAGTATTTTATACACACTTTTAGGACATTTTGTGGGGATTTTGTTTTCATGTTTCTGTCAAGAATCAGAGACAGAGGACCCAGTATTCAGCCAGACAAGAGAGGTTTAAGCAAAAAAACAGGATTTATTAATAAACAGGGACAGGCAAGGCTCAATGGTCAAAAAGGCAGTCCAAAATCCGGTACACTCAAGGCAGTCCAAAATAGGCAGAAGTACAGACAAGGATAAGGCAAACTCAGAATATCCCAAGGCAGGTCCAGGTCAGAAAAACAGTTGAACAATCATACAGGGCAAGAAAATCAGGTTCAGGGATCAGGCTGGCTCAGAGTCAAAAAGGCAATTGGGTCGGTATCAACAGGGCTATCAGAACTACAACGCTGGATAAGACTCACCAAGTGGCTTGAATTGATCTGGCAGATTGCAGAGGTTTGTGGCAGGACTATATAGGGGAGTGAGCAGGTGAACAGGAGTGAAGACTAATTACAAGTGAGCAGGTGGAACTAATCAGGGCAAGGGAGCTGACTGATTGCTGAGGGGAGAACAAACCGAGCTGATAAAGTGACAGGTAAATAACAGTTAATCTAAACAGAACAACACGTCTAAAACAAAGCCAAAACAAGAAAGAACCCAAAAGCAGAAACTTGACTAATAAAACGGATAACCTGAACCAAGACAAAACCCAAATCATGACAGAGCCCCTCCCTCAAGGACGGATACCAGACGTCCTTTAAACCAGGCAAATAATAAACAAAAACAGACTAGACCGGGTGGGTGGAGGGTGGTACAGGACGGAGGGCTTCTGGGGAACCTCTTCGACGTGTCAGGTTCTCCGGCGGACGTCCCAAAGGACGGCCTCGGCCTGTCAGGTTCTCCGGCGGACGTCCCAAAGGACGGCCTCGGCCTGTCAGGTTCTCCGGCGGACGTCCCAAAGGACGGCCTCGGCCTGTCAGGTTCTCCGGTGGACGTCCCAAAGGACGGCCTCGGCCTGTCAGGTTCTCCGGCGGACGTCCCAAAGGACGGCCTCGGCCTGTCAGGTTCTCCGGCGGACGTCCCAAAGGACGGCCTCGGCCTGTCAGGTTCTCCGGCGGACGTCCCAAAGGACAGCCTCGGCCTGTCAGGTTCTCCGGCGGACGTCCCAAAGGACAGCCTCGGCCTGTCAGGTTCTCCGGCGGACGGCCTAGGCGTGTCAAGTTCTCCGGCGGACGGCCTAGGCGTGTCAAGTTCTCCGGCGGACGGCCTAGGCGTGTCAAGTTCTCCGGCGGACGGCCTAGGCGTGTCAAGTTCTCCGGCGGACGGCCTAGGCGTGTCAAGTTCTCCGGCGGACGGCCTAGGCGTGTCAAGTTCTCCGGCGGACGTCCCGAAGGACGACCCCTGTAAGACGGGTAATCCGGCGGGTGTCCTGTAGGACGGCCCCGGTTGACAAAGATGTCCGGCGGCCGGTGGCGGAGCAGGTCTCTCGGAGGCCGGCGGCGGACCAGCAACCTCAGGGGCCGGCGGGGGAACAGGACCTTCAGGAACCGATGCCTGGAGAGAGAAAGAGCAGAACCTGGCGCCGGACTAAAGGCTGGAGACGGCGCTGGACTATAAGCTAGAAGAGGCGCCTCGCTACAGGCTTCAGGTTCAGGAGGCCCCGGGCTACAGGCTTCAGGTTCAGGAGGCCCCGGGCTACAGGCTTCAGGTTCAGGAGGCCCCGGGCTACAGGCTTCAGGTTCAGGAGGCCCCGGGCTACAGGCTTCAGGTTCAGGAGGCCCCGGGCTACAGGCTTCAGGTTCAGGAGGCCCCGGGCTACAGGCTTCAGGTTCAGGAGGCCCCGGGCTACAGGCTTCAGGTTCAGGAGGCCCCGGGCTACAGGCTTCAGGTTCAGGAGGCCTCGGACTACAGGCTTCGGCTTCAGGAGGCCCCGGGCTACAGGCTTCAGGTTTAGGCAGACTCTTGGAAACCAGGAACCTCAGCAGGAGCCCCTCCAACACCTCCGACAAAGACAGTCTGTTCAGCCACTTGGAAAATTGGCTGTCTAGCCGAAGGTGCAGGGGCAAGAGCTTTAGAAGAGGCCCAGGGATCTCCAAGTCTCCATGGGGCTCTGGGTGCTTGTCTTCTCGCCGAGACCCCCGATGCTTGTCGTCTGGACGGGGGCCACGACGACGCTTGTCGTCTGGACGAAGGCCACGACGACGCTTGTCGTCTGGACGAAGGCCACGACGACGCTTGTCGTCTGGACGAGGGCCACGACGACGCTTGTCGTCTGGACGAGGGCCACGACGACGCTTGTCGTCTGGACGAGGGCCACGACGACGCTTGTCGTCTGGACGAGGGCCACGACGACGCTTGTCGTCTGGACGAGCCCCAGAGTTGCGGCCTGGAAGAGGGCTTGCCTGAACCCCTTCCTCGTGGTCCAGTGGCAGACCCTCCTGGGTTCCCACGTCACAGACCAACGGTGAATCCTCCTGGGTTGCAGCGTCTCGGGCCGGCTGCGGACCCTCCTGGGTTGCAGCGTCTCGGGCCGGCTGCGGACCCTCCTGGGTTGCAGCGTCTCGGGCCGGCTGCGGACCCTCCTGGGTTGCAGCGTCTCGGGCCGGCTGCGGACCCTCCTGGGTTGCAGCGTCTCGGGCCGGCTGCGGACCCTCCTGGGTTGCAGCGTCTCGGGCCGGCTGCGGACCCTCCTGGGTTCCCACCTCCCAGACCACCAGAGAGACAGGCTGTGTCACACCTGCAGAGACAGACGGACTGGCGAACGTTGCACCCATGCTGACAGGCGAAGAACCGTCAACCAGAACCTCGGCAGCATGAACGGATTCTGAGGTGTCATCCAGACACTCAGTGACAGAAACAGGACCTGAGGTAGCAGCCTGAACCCCAGAAACAGGAACATGATCTGATTCAGTGCATCTCTGAACAGCAGGTGATGAAGGACGATTGTAAAAAAATCTTAAAGCAGACCTGTACTTCCCCTCTAACTCCTTTAATTCTTCTTCCAAAGCAGGTGAATAATTCAAAAATAAAGTCTCTCTAAGATCCTTAATGATGTGAGCAAAGGATCTTAACTCCTCCTCCCTCATAGAAAAAAAAAATCATCCTTCAGAACTGAGTGAGGAGAGGTGGAGGACTCTGCTGGGACAGGAGCTGTGATCTTCTCTGCTGCACAGGAAGGCGGAAACAGGATTGTGACAGAAGCGGAGCAGATCTCAGGCAACCCAACCGAGTCAGGAAGAGAGGGAGGCTGATTGGACACACCGACCTGTTTTAATGGTGAAAAATAACACTTCTTGACAGGTGTGCGGCGGCGTTTACGAGGCTGACCTGAACGGGAGCGCAGCAGACCAGCATCTGCCTGTGGAGATGAGTCCCCGTGAATATGCGCTGGCGGCCACGCCTCCTCCATGTAAACCGGAAACTGGTCTGGGTTGAGAAAAAGATCAGGCCGAAGATCAGCAATAATATCAGCCTCGACCTCTACAAACAATCTCGGGTCAGGAAAAAACCCATGAGTGGAGTTTCTGGGTGAGTAATCCAGACTGTTGCTGCTGCTGCTGCTGCGATAGCGTCTGGGACCGACACCAGGGGGACAGAACGCCAGTCTAGAACCTTCCAGTGAGCCTCCTTGCAACATGGCTCTGCCGGAGAGTGAGGTACAGACCGGCGGTGGGTTCATGTTAAACAAAAAAAAGAAAAAAGAGAATAAAAGAAAAATACCCCAGACTTATCTGGCGATGGGTCCGGTTAGGCCAGATCAATCTGTCAAGAATCAGAGACAGAGGACCCAGTATTCAGCCAGACAAGAGAGGTTTAAGCAAAAAAAACAGGATTTATTAATAAACAGGGACAGGCAAGGCTCAATGGTCAAAAAGGCAGTCCAAAATCCGGTACACTCAAGGCAGTCCAAAATAGGCAGAAGTACAGACAAGGATAAGGCAAACTCAGAATATCCCAAGGCAGGTCCAGGTCAGAAAAACAGTTGAACAATCATACAGGGCAAGAAAATCAGGTTCAGGGATCAGGCTGGCTCAGAGTCAAAAAGGCAATTGGGTCGGTATCAACAGGGCTATCAGAACTACAACGCTGGATAAGACTCACCAAGTGGCTTGAATTGATCTGGCAGATTGCAGAGGTTTGTGGCAGGACTATATAGGGGAGTGAGCAGGTGAACAGGAGTGAAGACTAATTACAAGTGAGCAGGTGGAACTAATCAGGGCAAGGGAGCTGACTGATTGCTGAGGGGAGAACAAACCGAGCTGATAAAGTGACAGGTAAATAACAGTTAATCTAAACAGAACAACACGTCTAAAACAAAGCCAAAACAAGAAAGAACCCAAAAGCAGAAACTTGACTAATAAAACGGATAACCTGAACCAAGACAAAACCCAAATCATGACAGAGCCCCTCCCTCAAGGACGGATACCAGACGTCCTTTAAACCAGGCAAATAATAAACAAAAACAGACTAGACCGGGTGGGTGGAGGGTGGTACAGGACGGAGGGCTTCTGGGGAACCTCTTCGACGTGTCAGGTTCTCCGGCGGACGTCCCAAAGGACGGCCTCGGCCTGTCAGGTTCTCCGGCGGACGTCCCAAAGGACGGCCTCGGCCTGTCAGGTTCTCCGGCGGACGTCCCAAAGGACGGCCTCGGCCTGTCAGGTTCTCCGGTGGACGTCCCAAAGGACGGCCTCGGCCTGTCAGGTTCTCCGGCGGACGTCCCAAAGGACGGCCTCGGCCTGTCAGGTTCTCCGGCGGACGTCCCAAAGGACGGCCTCGGCCTGTCAGGTTCTCCGGCGGACGTCCCAAAGGACAGCCTCGGCCTGTCAGGTTCTCCGGCGGACGTCCCAAAGGACAGCCTCGGCCTGTCAGGTTCTCCGGCGGACGGCCTAGGCGTGTCAAGTTCTCCGGCGGACGGCCTAGGCGTGTCAAGTTCTCCGGCGGACGGCCTAGGCGTGTCAAGTTCTCCGGCGGACGGCCTAGGCGTGTCAAGTTCTCCGGCGGACGGCCTAGGCGTGTCAAGTTCTCCGGCGGACGGCCTAGGCGTGTCAAGTTCTCCGGCGGACGTCCCGAAGGACGACCCCTGTAAGACGGGTAATCCGGCGGGTGTCCTGTAGGACGGCCCCGGTTGACAAAGATGTCCGGCGGCCGGTGGCGGAGCAGGTCTCTCGGAGGCCGGCGGCGGACCAGCAACCTCAGGGGCCGGCGGGGGAACAGGACCTTCAGGAACCGATGCCTGGAGAGAGAAAGAGCAGAACCTGGCGCCGGACTAAAGGCTGGAGACGGCGCTGGACTATAAGCTAGACTAAAGGCTGGAGACGGCGCTGGACTATAAGCTAGAAGAGGCGCCTCGCTACAGGCTTCAGGTTCAGGAGGCCCCGGGCTACAGGCTTCAGGTTCAGGAGGCCCCGGGCTACAGGCTTCAGGTTCAGGAGGCCCCGGGCTACAGGCTTCAGGTTCAGGAGGCCCCGGGCTACAGGCTTCAGGTTCAGGAGGCCCCGGGCTACAGGCTTCAGGTTCAGGAGGCCCCGGGCTACAGGCTTCAGGTTCAGGAGGCCCCGGGCTACAGGCTTCAGGTTCAGGAGGCCTCGGACTACAGGCTTCGGCTTCAGGAGGCCCCGGGCTACAGGCTTCAGGTTTAGGCAGACTCTTGGAAACCAGGAACCTCAGCAGGAGCCCCTCCAACACCTCCGACAAAGACAGTCTGTTCAGCCACTTGGAAAATTGGCTGTCTAGCCGAAGGTGCAGGGGCAAGAGCTTTAGAAGAGGCCCAGGGATCTCCAAGTCTCCATGGGGCTCTGGGTGCTTGTCTTCTCGCCGAGACCCCCGATGCTTGTCGTCTGGACGGGGGCCACGACGACGCTTGTCGTCTGGACGAAGGCCACGACGACGCTTGTCGTCTGGACGAAGGCCACGACGACGCTTGTCGTCTGGACGAGGGCCACGACGACGCTTGTCGTCTGGACGAGGGCCACGACGACGCTTGTCGTCTGGACGAGGGCCACGACGACGCTTGTCGTCTGGACGAGGGCCACGACGACGCTTGTCGTCTGGACGAGCCCCAGAGTTGCGGCCTGGAAGAGGGCTTGCCTGAACCCCTTCCTCGTGGTCCAGTGGCAGACCCTCCTGGGTTCCCACGTCACAGACCAACGGTGAATCCTCCTGGGTTGCAGCGTCTCGGGCCGGCTGCGGACCCTCCTGGGTTGCAGCGTCTCGGGCCGGCTGCGGACCCTCCTGGGTTGCAGCGTCTCGGGCCGGCTGCGGACCCTCCTGGGTTGCAGCGTCTCGGGCCGGCTGCGGACCCTCCTGGGTTGCAGCGTCTCGGGCCGGCTGCGGACCCTCCTGGGTTCCCACCTCCCAGACCACCAGAGAGACAGGCTGTGTCACACCTGCAGAGACAGACGGACTGGCGAACGTTGCACCCATGCTGACAGGCGAAGAACCGTCAACCAGAACCTCGGCAGCATGAACGGATTCTGAGGTGTCATCCAGACACTCAGTGACAGAAACAGGACCTGAGGTAGCAGCCTGAACCCCAGAAACAGGAACATGATCTGATTCAGTGCATCTCTGAACAGCAGGTGATGAAGGACGATTGTAAAAAAATCTTAAAGCAGACCTGTACTTCCCCTCTAACTCCTTTAATTCTTCTTCCAAAGCAGGTGAATAATTCAAAAATAAAGTCTCTCTAAGATCCTTAATGATGTGAGCAAAGGATCTTAACTCCTCCTCCCTCATAGAAAAAAAAAATCATCCTTCAGAACTGAGTGAGGAGAGGTGGAGGACTCTGCTGGGACAGGAGCTGTGATCTTCTCTGCTGCACAGGAAGGCGGAAACAGGATTGTGACAGAAGCGGAGCAGATCTCAGGCAACCCAACCGAGTCAGGAAGAGAGGGAGGCTGATTGGACACACCGACCTGTTTTAATGGTGAAAAATAACACTTCTTGACAGGTGTGCGGCGGCGTTTACGAGGCTGACCTGAACGGGAGCGCAGCAGACCAGCATCTGCCTGTGGAGATGAGTCCCCGTGAATATGCGCTGGCGGCCACGCCTCCTCCATGTAAACCGGAAACTGGTCTGGGTTGAGAAAAAGATCAGGCCGAAGATCAGCAATAATATCAGCCTCGACCTCTACAAACAATCTCGGGTCAGGAAAAAACCCATGAGTGGAGTTTCTGGGTGAGTAATCCAGACTGTTGCTGCTGCTGCTGCTGCGATAGCGTCTGGGACCGACACCAGGGGGACAGAACGCCAGTCTAGAACCTTCCAGTGAGCCTCCTTGCAACATGGCTCTGCCGGAGAGTGAGGTACAGACCGGCGGTGGGTTCATGTTAAACAAAAAAAAGAAAAAAGAGAATAAAAGAAAAATACCCCAGACTTATCTGGCGATGGGTCCGGTTAGGCCAGATCAATCTGTCAAGAATCAGAGACAGAGGACCCAGTATTCAGCCAGACAAGAGAGGTTTAAGCAAAAAAAACAGGATTTATTAATAAACAGGGACAGGCAAGGCTCAATGGTCAAAAAGGCAGTCCAAAATCCGGTACACTCAAGGCAGTCCAAAATAGGCAGAAGTACAGACAAGGATAAGGCAAACTCAGAATATCCCAAGGCAGGTCCAGGTCAGAAAAACAGTTGAACAATCATACAGGGCAAGAAAATCAGGTTCAGGGATCAGGCTGGCTCAGAGTCAAAAAGGCAATTGGGTCGGTATCAACAGGGCTATCAGAACTACAACGCTGGATAAGACTCACCAAGTGGCTTGAATTGATCTGGCAGATTGCAGAGGTTTGTGGCAGGACTATATAGGGGAGTGAGCAGGTGAACAGGAGTGAAGACTAATTACAAGTGAGCAGGTGGAACTAATCAGGGCAAGGGAGCTGACTGATTGCTGAGGGGAGAACAAACCGAGCTGATAAAGTGACAGGTAAATAACAGTTAATCTAAACAGAACAACACGTCTAAAACAAAGCCAAAACAAGAAAGAACCCAAAAGCAGAAACTTGACTAATAAAACGGATAACCTGAACCAAGACAAAACCCAAATCATGACAGTTTCTACTGTGAAGCACTTTGTGATTTGGATGTCTGAAAGGTTCTATGCAAATAAATGTTACTTATTTACTCACATTGCTTCTCCATGTTTACTCATTGCACGCATGTGCAATATTGTACATCCAGTTACCTCGTCTTGTTATGGGAAATACATACAAAAGCACTTTTTTTACCAACAAATTAAGCAAAGACGAAGTGTAAAACACAGACATATAATACAAGCCAACAGGCCACGATAATTTAACTGGAAAGCTTTTGTATTTAACCAGAGTGAGCTACTGTGATAGAAATTTGTAGTCATAGTATGTAGCGAGGTCCCTTTAAGGGCTAAAAAAGTGGATTCAGTATGATGTGTCCCCTTTAAAGCATCAACATCTTGTTTTCAAATCTTTCAACATTTCACTTTTCTAAATTTTCATGAAGTTTTTCTCTCTCCCTCCCGGTTTCTATCCTGTGTTTTCTCCCGCCGTTCTGAGTCCATCGACACTCACTGTAACTGGCAACTTTGTCTTCTTCCACCCTTTGTAGCCGAGACAAAGGGGTCCGGTGCCCTCTCACAGGCTAGGTTACAGGCTGTCACATGAGGCAGACACTCTTGGACTGCCCAGAGTTATCTACTGTGACAACTCAGATTACTTCCACAACCTCCCATCTGATTAGCACATCCAATTCAATTAGTAGCAATTAGTACTGGTCCCCCATTTTCTATGGCTTCAAACCACACCTCCTCTGCTTCCTCCTCCTCTTCCCTTCTTTGCCACCTAGCCCTTTATCCCCTGCCCTGCTGTGACTCTCCAAAAAAGCTCCGAGGCCTCAAGAAACAACCTGGCACACTGGCCAGTGAGCAACTTTGGGTCAAATATCAGTCCTCCCTTTCAGACTCCCTTCACCCGCCTTCATCCCCATCGCCCCTCGTCCTCCAATTATCCTCTCACACACACCCACACATGCACACAATGACTCATTCACACATTCATACTCAGATGCACCACCATAGCACATATTCAGAGTGACACAGCATATAGAAACTGCCTCGGTATCTGCAGACAAACTCCCACAGGTCCAAATCTCAGATTTGCAGGAAAGGTTTTAGTTCACTGAACACAGAAATGCATACGAACATAAAGATATGCAGTACCTATGAATGTTAAAGTATTAATGTGAAGAATTAAGTCCTTAATGAAATACCAACGGGTCAATCAAGGCAAGAAATATTGCAAAGATTGCATGGCGCTTTATGAAGTCTTTAAAAATCCGAATGGAGAGTTAATTTAAATAAGAAACTCAGGCAGATCAGCTTCCTGACCGACCAGCAGCAGCGGGTGAGACAGCCATCAGCGCTGGTGCCCCCCAGGGTTGGGTTCTCTGCCCTCTCCTATTCTCCCTGTATACAAATGACAGCTCCTCAGCGAACCCGTATGAAATACTTCTGAAGTGCGGTCAACACCTCTGTCGTTGGTCTGATCCAGGATAGTGATGAGTCTGCATATAAACAGGAAGTGTATTGGTTAACACACTGGTGCGGTCAGAACCACCTGCAGCTTAATCCACTGAAGACTGTGTGGAGGATGGTGGAGGTCAGGAGAACACCCTCCACACTTTCTCTCCTCATTATCCTCAGCAACACTCTGTCTGCTGGGGATCACTTTCAGTAGCTCCCACGTCTGGACTGGGCTGGTCCTCACACATGGACACTGTTCTGAAGAAGGCCCAGCAGACACTGTAGCTCCTGAGGCAAACAAAGAAGTACAACTTCCCACAGGAGCTGCTGGGCATTTTCTACACTGCCATCGTTCATCCTGTCCGGTGTTCTCCAATCCAGGATCTGCACACTTCTGGTGTCAGAAGAAGGGCAGCTAAGATCTCTGCAGACCCCACACACTCTGGACAGAAACTGTTTAGACGATTACCTTCTCGTTGAAGCTGCACTGCACTATTTACCAAATTTAAAAAAAAACAGCAGCCACAGAGTCAATTTCTTCCCCCAGACTGTTTCTCTGATGAACACAATGAATACTTGCTACTATGCTGTGAAATACAATAAGCACATTTGCACAATCACATCCTCTTTTTTTCCTTTTTTACATATTACAAAAACATACACTCATGTGTATGTATTCAACATACACTGTTCATTAATTTATACCTTTTATATGTACGCTGTGAGTGCTGTAAACAAAGTCAGTTCCTGAATAGAGTTGCTTCTAATTGTGATCGTGAAAAGCAGCAAGATTACAGAAAAAGGGCAGGATCTAATTCCCAATTCAATTCAATTCAATTCAATTTTATTCATCTCAAGGCACTTTACAAAATTAAAATCAATCAGATTATACAGATTGGGTCAGATTATACAGATCGGTCAAAAAAAAATTCCTATATAAGGGAACCAGTTGATTGCATCAAAGTCTTGACAAGCATATAATGAGGTCTGCAGTTCTTTATTTTTACAGTTAAGCTTAAAATTAGTGACAGATTTGGGTTTAAAGTAATATATTGATTTTACCATCTTTTTTCTTTTGGCTTGAAGTAATATTAATGTTGTGAAGCGACCCAACCAGAGTTCTAACTTGAGTCTAATAGAGAATCTAAGGAGGGAGCTCATGATTATGGTGATGGCAAGGAGGCCTTCCAAACCCAAAGACTTGGACCTTATCACAAAATATTAAATATCAAAATACCAGGGGAAGTATGCAAAAAGCTGGTCAAAAATTGTAGGAAGGGTTTTATTACTGTATTGCTAATTAAACTGTTTGCATCAGTTACTGAGTAGGATAAAAAACATTTTTGACAAACCATTTTTATTAAAATGCAAAACTGATACTGATACTGATCTAGAGATGCTTCCCTCATAAGATAATATATCTGCTTAAAGATAAATATAAATTAACATAAACAAATCATACAAGCACATACAATTTCTAAGAGTTTTGACCAAGATAGGTCACGTCAAAAAGTAATTTTCATCGCATTTAGAGCCAAATTTTGCGCAGGTAAAAATTTATTCTCAAATAAAGTGTCAAAATCTTATTCTTTGGTATGCCCCTGTTTTTTGCTCCCCTTGGCCTGGCTTTACTCAGCTCCGCCCACTTTGCAAGCTTTTCCGTTACAGTTTCTCTCGTACCGGGCTGGCTTTTTATTTTTACCTGCTCAGGTGCAGGGCTGATCAGAGTGGACCAGGGCAAAATGTGACATGAGCAACCTGCTGTACTCTGATTGGCCAAAGGACGAGACCGGCGAACTGTATTTAATTACCTAAATCAGATCCTCGGATTCGCTGAGGTTTTCTCTCATTTTACACATTGCTGGCTGTCAATTTCCAAGCAACTGCTATCTCCCTTCTCCCTCCTTCTGCACACAGGCACCACAAACCTAAAGAAAAAAAGAATGCTTCTCATTTGTGTAAACTAGTGCAATAATCCAGCTTGTATAACTGGGTAAAATAGACTGAAAGCTATTACGTTTTGTCTCTAAAGAGAACGCCTCTCTGGATCTAACGCAAGGAGCATCCAATCAGCACAGCGTGAATATCCAAAAATATCCAACCTATAGAAATAACTTCATTGTGGTCAAAAGTCCACAGCTTTGCACTTTAAAGTCCTTATCGTTGTTCTCACCATTGCCGAGGCAAAAACTTTCTTATAAAGCCCTAAACTTTAACTGCACAAGGCAAACTTTGGAGCAGGTCAGAGAGTCCAGCCTCCCTTCTCCGTGGAAATGCAACAGGCTCTGAGCCGAGTGGAGCCGAGTGGAGCCGAGTGGAGCCGAGTGGAGCCGAGTGGAGCCGAGTGGAGCCGAGTGGAGCTGAAACTGTCAATGGAGAAGCAGCACAAGAGGCCTTTAACTTAATCAAGATGCCAAGAGAGTTATTTGGTGTGGGTGGGACATTAACTTCTTACAACCTTTCAACAGCACCCCACAAAAAAGTTTCTGGAAAATTGTTAACAAATTTCCAACGGTCAGATAAAAGTGGAAAGCATTAAAGTTTTCCGTTAGTCGGCTATGAACCAGTGTCTTTTGCTGGCGTCACCATCCATCATCTCATTCCACTGAGGCCATCATGGAGGGAACCATAGATCGGGTGTAAGAATTCCCGCTACAACACAGAAATTCACAGAGTAACACCACCGCCGTAGTTGGGCTGTGCATTCCCTTTGTGTGCTGCTGCCCAGCCCTCCCTCACTCGATCTCACCCTCTCGCCCCTTCCCCGGCGCTGTGAGTTTGCACACACCTGGCCCTCACAAACGGGGGCCCTGAAAACACAGCGAGCGAAGAAAAAACCCGGGATGCACGGAGGCGGGAGGGGAGGAAAAATGGGTGTTCGGTCGTCAAGGTCTTTCAGCATTCCGATGGAGCAAAAAGTTAATGACGGGCCTTTTGTGTTGGGAGAAAGCTGGCCGGAGGAGAAGTGTTACAGGGAATCACCGCCTGTACCAGTGAGCAGCAACAAAAGGGGGCCGGCAATGAGCTGCTTCAAGATTTTTTGTTTTATATTTATATATATAAAGACGTTTTATTTCAATACAAAGATTTCAGAAATATTTGGCCATTTTAACTGTATAAATTGTTTTTTAACTTTTCCTTTCAAAATAAATATCAGCTTAAAGAGGAAACGTAGCAAATATTATATAATATGAGAATGACTGAATAATTTCTTGATCAAATTAAATCAATTTATCACTCAGTAACTCCCTCTTTTTTTTTTTTTTAAAAGCCGTCCCCGCACGCCCGCCTTCCCTGCAGGCCCTAATGCGTGCTGACAGTTTCCCTCCGTAATTGGTGATCACACCCAGATGGATGGGCTCTTAATTTGCTGTTCCCAATAAAGCCGGGCGGCCAGCTCAAGGGAAAAGGGGCAGCGGGGTGCGGGGTGGTGGCGGTGGAGAGCTGTGGCGTTAGTGGAGGTGCGAGGGAGGGGGCCATCCTTGATTTGTTGGTCATAGATACAAGAGCAGTAAACACCCTGGGCTGCGGGCCCGACAGTTTGACCAGGCTTTTGTTCACACGTCCGTTGAAAAGCAGCCCGCGCCTCCCCTCCTTCCCTTTCTGCCCCTCCTCTTCCTCCACTTCCTTCGTTCCCAATAAACCCAGTCTGTACCGTCGCTTTCCAGCTCCCCCTGTTTTCAGTCCAGCCCGGCAAAAGGCACTGCGTGATCGCTGCAAGATGTGTGCTTTGGACTTTCCCTGAGCGTGTTTGTGGGTGTCTGGAGTTTGTTGCAGCAACGGGATGAGGAAACGATGTCTTGTGTTCATGCGGGTCTCTTCCCTTTTCACCAACTAAAGGGATTTCTGCAGCTTGTGTGAATGAGGTGTGAATGGAGACAAAGACCAGAATGAAGTTCCCGAGGTTATAGGTTACAATCTGGTTAGGAACTTTGGCTCATGTGTGGTCGTATGGGCTTTAATAGGGAGAACACAAATAAGGTGACGGACTGGGTCGAGACCCTCTGTTCCTAATGAGGGCAAGCCGCCGTGACCCTGCAGATCCAGAGGATCAAGAAAGGCCCGTTTGGATGATCCAAATGAAGGGCTGAAATTAGTTTAAGAATGATGTAGGGGCCCATTTAAGGGTGAAACCACCTGCTCTAAATAAAATCAAATGACAACTTAGTTTAAGGGATTATTGCGGTTCACACCAAAGACTTTTTTTTTTACTTGTGACAGCAGGAAAAAGACCAGTGATGGAAGCTAGGGTCTACTTAGTGGGACGTCCCTGATTTAGTCTGAACTGGTTCACTGTCATGGCTTAATAGGACAGCGTCAAGAATGACAAAACTCTGCAGGACAGATAATGTTTGAATAAATGAGACCTGAGCACAACCTTAAAATCTCATCACATCTGACAAGGTTCCAATCTCATGATTTCACGTTTTACCGCTAAACAGACGTTCAGATGGCAGTCTTTGTCACACCGGTACAATACATTTTATTCTGACAGCTGAATTTTAGCTGAAACAATGTTCAGCCAACAATAAAGACCATACTTTGCTTCCCGGCAAAGATGATCATCAGCATCAACCCAGGATGATTTTGGTCTGAAAATACAGAGTCCTCCACAATTACTGGTACTGCTAATGCAGAGCTTTACAAAATTCCAAGAACAAATGGTTGTTTTTAAGGTAACACTTTTAGCTCCACTTAAAAGGAAATTTAGACATTTTTCCACCTTTTCTCCCATCCTGCTCAATATGTGAAGTTGCAGAAGAATCTTCTATCTCACAGTTCCAGTTGTTTGTGGCTTTTCTAGCTATTGTTCTGATCGTAGAAATGTGTACGTTCAGGCTTGTACACCTTATTATTGCTATTTGCTTCACAGACACCCACCTGTATTGTATGGCGTGTCCTCTTTTCTTCCTTGTTTTAAAGAGTACCTACAAGAATGGGATTTTGTTTCTTCTCTAATTTATACTCCATGAGAACAGGAAGTGTTTGATTACTAATCAAATATTCCCTGACAGTATCAAAAGCATCAATTTAAAAGAAATACTGAAAAGGCTAGCCCTGGTGCTTCGTAACGACAAGGTCCAGGGTTCACAACCTGTCCTGGGGTCTTTCTGCATGGTGTTTGCATGTTCTCTCTGTGCATGCAGGATTTCTCTCCAGGCACTCCAGCTTCCTCCCCATCTAAAAGCATGACTGCGGGGTTAATTGGTATATTCAAAATTGCCTTTAGGTATGAGGTTGTATGGTTGCCCTGTAACGGCAACGTGTTCAAGGTGTGCCCCACCTCTCAATCTTTACCAGGTTGCCAGTAAGTACTGTTTGTTAATGGGAAAAAAAGGTTAAGCTAGCTAAAGACTATTAAAAACCATAAATCTTTACAATAACAACAACTTATATGAAGGAACTCATTATTATTACTGCTGCAACATTAAAGCATTAAATTCAATAGACTGATCTTACTCTGTTTTAAGGGTCAGTTTTATCAGAAAATAGATAACCTGATTCTATCAGAGTAGTTCTAAATGTCTCTTTTGTTCACAGTAAGCTAAAGATAAAAAGATAAATATATGGTTTGTTAATTAAGAAATTGACTTATTATAAAGTCTCTTTTTTTCCAGAGTGTAAAAGGTTACATAAGATAAGAATCATGCCGTAATTTATTTAGTTTACATTACCTTTCATAAGATTGATTTATTAATGTGAATGGAGACATTATTGAATGTGAATGACAGTTAAGTTTATATCAGCTTTTCTCTTCTCGTTTGTTGTAAACAGTGTTAAAAAATGATTTAATCGTCAACTTTGATCATCATCTGTAAGCAGTGGTTGAAATGTATTGGTCGTTATATGACTTTAGGATTTAACTCTGGTCTTATTTGTTGTTTCTACCATGTATCCTTTGGAAGAACTTATCTTTTTTTTATTTGTTTATTATTTTTTAACACCACCCTTTTGCATGTTGGGAAGCACGCATCATGTCAGCGACTGTTTTCTAAGACCGTGAGTTCTCTCAAGATATCTAAACTGGTTTTACCTGTGAACTAGGAGAAATCGTCTGTTTCACCAACATAAAGGCATCCTGTTTTTCCCTATCATGGGATATTTATGAGTGCTTCCGTAATCGCAGCCGGTTTCTCTCAGCATGCCTTGCTTTCTGTTCAGTGAGCATCAGGCCCACACCTTTAAATATCTGGCTACTATCTCATTTAAGGATGTTCTTGTTTTTCCCATTATAGCAGCATATGATGTAAAACTTGAAGATATAATATTCCCAGAGAACATTAGAGCAGTTGTCTGTGAGCAGGAGCCACAGAGAAGTTGGGATTTAGTCAGAAGATGAGCAAAGCAAACAGGTCTATTTAATAGAATGAGTGAAAATAAAGGAAATCTTATGTGGTCAAATCGGCGTGTTCGACCAAGTCATTCAGGAATGTGTGAAATACCTGCAGCCTCTTCACACCTCATTATCTGGAGGCGCCTGAAATTATACGGTGGCTTCAGCGTTATAATGCTGATAGAAAATCAATCAGCGCCTTTGTTGAGCTGAACGCATGGATCTCAGGGCTCAGGTGAAGTCACAGAGAGAAAAAACTCAAGTCAACACTCAGAAAATGTGGCATATATTAAATCTAAAATCATTTAAAGTCTGTAGTCGAATTATGGGAGACATGAGGTAATATTTCTTCATGCAGTGTTTGTTTTTTCAGGTTGTTATTTCTATTGATTTCAGCTTCCGATTCTGTTTGATTTAACCAGGAGAGCCATATGGTTCAGGCCAGGAAGACGTTATGGCTCAGGTTGACTGACCACTGCAAAAAAACAAGAAAATAAGACGGTTTTTGTAAGATATGTTTCTATGAAAATCATACAAACTGGGTTTTCTTTCCACCAGTAGGGGCTGAATGTATCACACTGGATGAGGTTTGGACAAGTGTAGAGGTGGAACATTATAAAGTTATGACTTTAAAGCAACTTAAATTGTCCATCTTTCCATTCCTGCAAACAGAATCTTTTTTTAATAATAGGCAAGAGAAACTACAGGGTTTTCTCCTGTTGGTATTTACAGACAGGAGCTCATCTCTTCCCCACTTGCTGCTGCATACTGGCAGTCAGCTGGCTATGTGGCCCAATTTAGGATAATTTCCCACAAACTTCCCCCTAGTTAAAACCACTATGGTCCACTATGACCTCCTTGGTCTTGCTGGAGGTGGTTCCTGGAGCACCACTGTGTCACATTGTGGAGCTGCTCTCTATAGTGGGTCTCATCATTGTTGAAAATGGTTGGGTTGTCTGCAGACTTCCCAACCGTGTTTGTGGGCTGGATAGCAGAGTGGTTGTGGGTGAAGGGAGCAGGGCTGAGGACACAACCCAGCGGTGTTCCTGTGTTGAGGATCAGTGGAGCAGACGTTCCCTATCTTCACCACCTGGGGCCTGTTGGTGAGGAAGTCACTGATCCAGGAGCAGAACACTGGAGAAAATCCCCTGTTGTGCAGCTTCAGAGCCTACATGTCTGGTAGCACGGTGTTGTACGCTGAGCTGAAGTCCATGAATAGCATCCTAACGTAGGTGTTGGGATGCTGCAGATGGGTCAGAGCCGTGTGCAATGCCACCAAGACAGCATCCTCCGTGGAGCGATTCTCCCTGTAGGCGAACTTCAGGCTGTCCAGGCCAGAAGGCTTGGTGTCCTTAATGTACTTCAGGAGGATCCTTTTAAAGCACTTCATGGTAATGGGGTCGGAGCAACAGGACAGAAGTCATTAAGGCAGGTGTTGGTTGTTTTAAGTCACAATGATGGAGGATTTCAGGCAGGCAGGGACCGTGGAGAGCAGCAGGGAGAGGTTGAAGATGTTCAGAAAGACACCTCATTGGTCAGCATATTATTTTAGAGTCCGATCTGACACCATGTCTGGACCTGCAGCCTTGTTGGTGTTGATTCTCTTCAAGGAGGAGGTCACTTGGTGCAGCTGCAGGACAAGAGGCTGATGCTGCACCTTTGGCTGAGGAAGATGTTCAGACTTCCTGCTGCTTGGAGAGTCGAAGCGTGCGAAGAAGCTGTTTAAGGTGTCGGGGAGAACTGGGTCATTGCAGAGCTGCTGGTCATAACAAGGCTGTACTAAGCTTCACAGGCAACATACAGGAAACATTGATTACATTTCCTTGAAATATGTTTACTGAATAACACATTTTTTTGTGATATTGGACCCAAGAACAAGCATGAGGCAAGCAGAACCATGGTGCAGTGGGCTGTTCATTAAGGAGGACATGCAAAAAACAGCAGGCGGCACCACAAGAAATGACAAGGAGCAAATCGGTGACACGTCGATGATAGCAACAGGAGAATCTGACAAAGAATCTGACGTCACTATAAATAAACAGGAAGCGAGTTATTGCTGGCACAAGGAACAGGTGAGACCAATGGACTAAATGAGGAGCAATTAAGAAACGTAAGGACTGAGGTACTGTGAGAGAATAGAATGACAGCAAAGGGGAACACCGGGAACCAGAAAACCAGAATAAACTATATTATTACTATATAAACCAAATGCAAAAGGGATGCCAGAATAACAACACTAAAGTAATATACGAAATGTAAGAATACAATGAATGCACAAAACAATAATGGCTGACAAAAAGTACTAAAAATCATGACATTAAGTCAATTATTACACCCGTAAAACACATTAATATTCTTTAAAAACTAAAATAAAAGAAAATCATCTGCTACACAACTAATATAACCAAGTGCAGGATTTGGCCCTCATGATGAAATTGCAGAAATGTAGGAACTAAATCTGGCACATGATTTAGATAATTCAAACACTTTAATATCAGCCAAAGATAACCTGACTGAATATAAAATGTTTTTGTTAAAGGAGCATTTTATTTCTACAAAAAAAAAAATACCCAATACTACGGAGCCCCTAAAGGGACATGGAGGGGGAAAAAAAACTTTTGCGAGATCCCCCAAAAGGGTTTCCTATGTCAGCGAACCAGAAGTAAAACAGACACAGTTTATTGACAGTTTATTGGAAGTTTATTCATTTCTATTTTGGTGTTGGCCTGACATATAAAGACATTAAAATCCGTACTTGGCTGCAGACATGGATTTGACATAAGTGAGAGACATTTGAAAAGAATACTCAGGGCGAGGGGACTTTCTTGTCGTAAAGGGTACTGTGATCTTGCGGTCCTGGTTGAATTCATCAGCAACGAACTACAGCACTCTGGTCAGCTTCACGGGTCCCGGTGGATGAACGCAGAGTGCAGAGAGCATGGACTACGTGCTAAGAAGGAGGATGTGCGGTTGGGAGAGAGCGAGCCAGAGAGAGAGAACTGGCAGAGCGGCACAGAGTAACAATAACAGAACGCTCAATAAAGCTGTTATTAATCAGAGAAATAAAACATTATATCCTGGTTGTTTCACAAAGGTTACATTAATCAGGTAAACACGCCCATAGCAACACACCTCAGCTCCCTGCAGACCCTCTGGCAGACCAGAACACTCCCTGCTCCGGTCTGAATATGCGCTAAAACTGCCTCTTTAAAATTAACTGCGCCTATTTGAATCACAATGAAAAGTATTACAGCTCTGTGTGTGAACATTGTCAACAAACCGCGTCTATCACCAACCCCACCCCCATCCCACCCCTCTTCCCCTTCCCCTTCAGAGTCACAGCAGCATGAGCAGCGCTGTTTGTAGGTGCTACGCGATCAATAGAGAGACCAAGTCATTCAGTTTAATCTTGTGAATAAAACTTTCGGCCCGAATTCAATTTTTCCTGTGCTGACGTAAACTACGTAAATTCAGGAGAGAGAAAGAAACATTTTCTGATTCTCGGTCGTTTTCGTCTCCCGGATCCGTTGTAATTCTGATTCCTTTCTCTCGGTTCATCTCCTCCTTCATCCCTAACTTTGAACTTAGATGTCTCACCTGCACGGCAGTTTCCCCGATTTCAGCTAAATCGGGGTAGTAGTTGCCGTCCCTTGATAAACCGTGAATTAATGGTGATCAAGACATGCTTTGGTTCACTTTTATAAGCCATGCCCAGGCCTGATTACAACCACACCTGTAGGATCAGGAAATTACTTTTAAATAAAACCCGTCTGATAACACGAAGTAAGCTGAAAGAGCTCAAAAAATAACTCATTACGCCCTGATCTAAGAAAAGTCAAGAACAGATAAGAAACAAATGTTGAATCATAAACATTTGTTCATGGGGGCAAAGAGGGCATCCATGGTGACAAAAAACAACATAAAGGCCCATTTCACATCTCCATGAAAACATCTTGATGGTCCCCCACATTCTGGGAAAACCTCTGGAAGGTGTGTATCTCATTTTGTCTGGCATGACAAAGTATTTCAGAAAAAAGACACCATACTTAAGGTCAGAGATGGTGGTGGTTTGAGGCTGGTTTGCCTAAAAGACCTGCTGTAATTAATACGACAACAGATTCTGCTCTTTACCAGAAAGTCCTGAAGGAGTTTGGCCCTACATGTTCTAACCTGATGCTTGCCTGTGCGATTATCCTCAGCCATGGGGAATAAATGATCACCAAATGGCCCAAAAATGAGAGCACACATCTGGAAACACGCTAAAGGAATGCAATCTTCTCCCTGTAAATATTTATCTACTCAGACTGACTAACATTAAAATCCAGTTGATGGTCTGAAACATTTAAATGTGACATAAAAAGCATTACAAGTCTTGAAATATGATTAAGAACCATCAAGCGACTGTAATTGGACACTCATGTGATCCTTTGGGAGGAAGCGAATTGGCCTACAAACACTCTCTAATAGGTTTCTCTTGTGTAGATTCTTCTTTCCTGTCCTTGTTCTCTGCTTTCTTTGAAATTCGCTGCAGCATTTTCACCACAGATTGTACATTACACAAGTTATTTTCAAAAGCACATTTGTGTCCTTGCCTCCTGGAAAACAGGCTCCTCCTCAGAATCCCTGAGTATCTAATTAGCTTCTGTCAGTTCACCTTGAAGGCTTCCCCAGCTCAGTGAGTCTAGATTTTCTGACGATAAAGACATACATGTTCCTTTCTGTCAAGAACAAAAACAAACTTGCATTCATTTGGCTGGGAAGCACTCAGTAGCGCCGCGCATTACTGTTGTCAGACGCTGAAGGTAAAGACGAAAAGTGGAAGCCAATACTGAGAAGCAAAAAAATTAAATAAGCGTCTTTTTCTTTTTTTTTTTTTTTTAAAGCTGGCAGTGGTTAACAGACAAATGGGTGCGTCTGGAGACCTTTGTTCGTTGTGCTCTTGGGAAACAAATCACTGTGCCACCTTCTGAGTTGTGATCACTTTCTGCAACTCCACTGACCTAATCAAGCCAGATGAGCACAGACACGGCGTCTTCCCCGATGGAGCTTTGTGCCCAGACTCAAACCCATCCAGACACGGTGGAGCTCAGTCAGGCGACTTTCAGTGCGAAACAAAACAAGGCTGGAATGTGTTCGAGCCAAGCTTGTTTCACATGATATGGCTGAATAAAGATAAACCATCAGAGGTGCAAAGCAGAGGGGAGGAGGTGACGGAAAGTATCACCCGCTCATGTACTTGGTTTGCACGAACCAAAGAATCAACCTTGAATCCTTTAGAAACAGGGCGGTGGGATCGAATGGAAGGATTTAGAAAATGAAAAAAAGAGAGATTTGGGCCGCATCGCTACAATCATTCGTGTAAAAAGTGGGCTCTCCTCCTCTTACACCACGGTTTAGATTTCGTCTGCAGAAAAGCAAAATTGAATGTGCTTTCTCAACTTTCCAGGCAATCGGCTGCACCTCTTTGCATGAAAGAGGGTATTTATTTGGCCCTGTGAAAGGTTGGCAGATTGAAACAGGAAAAAGATTTACACACCAATATAATGGCCAGTGTGTGTGTGTGTGTGTGTGTGTGTGTGTGTGTGTGTGTGTGTGTGTGTGTGTGTGTGTGTGTGTGTGTGTGTGTGTGTGTGTGTGTGCGCGTGCGTGTGTGTGTCACAATGCCGCAAAATACACAAAATATGATGGATCGCCTTGTATTCTTTATTATGAATGCCTGCTATTTCAGATTTCATCCTGCAGCAGGCCTTGATTTCCATGTTGGCAGGAGGGACTGAAAATGAAATACTTTTATGTTTGGAAACATAATTCATCAACAAACTTTCAAAATATGGACACCAAAAATGCCGCAGTAACAAAACTGTAATTCAAAGTCATAGTTTGAGTGTAATAATGTTTTAATGGGATACATTATTTATATGTTTCTTTTTTCATTGTGGAAATTATTATTGAATAGTAGTAGGGTTGTGTTTAAAAAGAATATTTTTTCCAATTCTGAATCAATCCTCAAATTAATTCCAAAAAATTGATTCATGTAAGCCAAGATACATTTTTTAAAAATGCATTTTCCACTGCGAATTTCCAGATCACACTTCACAGGTGAATTGTTAATGTCATGTTTTTAATAATGCACCTGGTTAGTGTCCAAATAGCAGCTGTAGCTATCTCTGGCATTTTCTACCCTGGACCCGTTTGGGGATTCAGCCCCACAGCATGTTTGTAAAAGCAATTGTCTCAACATTCAGGCCGCCATTAACAACCATAACTGCATTAATGCATTGCTGTTGAATGTTATACTAGTATCAATATGTTGGATAACTACACGGTCATCTAATTCAGGTAACAGCTAAGATGGAATCCAATTTGAGATCGGTTCAGATAAGAATCGATTCTAAATCTTGAGAATCAAAAGTGAATCGATTGTTGAAATTTGACTCGATACCCAGCCCTACATAGTAGTATGATAAACTCAGATTTAGGAGGTTTTTGGTGATCCGGTCCATGATGTAATACCATAGGTGAGAAACAACTACAGGTTGTGTAATTATTTTAGCCAACCAGTCACCCCTACTGAGTAATAACCCAAGCAAAGAGGCTAGATGGTATATAAAAAAAACACCAAACCTGAGGAATTTGATCCTGGATTGATTCCTTTTCACATCATCCTGTGGTTGTTTAAAAAAATGTTTCATTCGTTTTTCATCTAACAGACTCTGTATCTTTGTTGTCTTGTTTTTTTTATTTTATTTGACAAAATCATTAGTTAGCCCCCTCCCCCGCCAGAATTTTTTTTTTTATGAAATAACAGAAAACCCAGTGATGCTCTCTAAAAATCATCATAATCGATTGATGCATAAATATGGGTGAGAGGTGTTCAAATTAGCTGGGTCTGCTTTTTTATGGTCTTTAGACTAAATTTAGTCGATACTGATTAGCTTCAAAGCATAGCAGATCTGACATAGCCATAAAAAGGTGTTGATGGACGTCCAGATGTGACCTCTTCCTTCTGCTCGTTTCCAACCTTAGCTTGTGGAGGATGTTATAGTTTCCAACCTTAGCTTGTGGAGGATGTTATAGTCATTCACACGTCTTTGTAATTTGGTGGAACATATTTTTAATTGCCTCTAAATTGTTACAAATGGCTAAAAATGTAAAACAATGTGATCAGTAACTCAAATGCTGCTTTAATCCTACTAAACACGGGGGGTGAAACGATGCAAACACCCAAAATAGGACAAAGAGACGCATACAGCGGTACAAAAGTTTCAGCAAATAAATATCTGAAATATTTGGACATCTGGGCGTCCATGTTGTTCTGATACATAAAAGTCCCCTAAGATGTGGCTCTCATTTGCAAAAAGGTGCCAATTTCCTAATGTAATCAGAGCTCTGACTACATACTGCTGTAATTCTACTCAACTGAGGATGCTGCTATACTATCTTAATAATTATAATTATTGTCATATAATAGTTTGGGACCAAAGTTGGGCTCCGGGCACGGTGGTTGACTAGAGGTGTGAAGACGGCTCAAGGTAAACGTGACGCTGCGCAAAAATTCCCGGAAAGGTGTGCGGTCACACATCTGTACACGGTTTGATACATCTGAATTAATTTGTGAGCCACAGGTTTTGAGATTTCTCGCCGCTGCCAACTTTTAGTATGAAGGCTGCGCACTCTTTATGCATGAGGCCCCTGGAGACTGACTTTTCTTCTCTTCTTTGCAAAGCAGCTCAAGCTGAGGTAGATTGCATGGAGAGAGTCTGTGAAGATCAATTTTCCAGTCTTGCCACAGATTCTCAATTGAATTTAGGTCTGAGCTTTGACTGGACCATTCTGACACATGGACGTACTGTGACCTGAACCATCCACTATACCTGCGGCGGTATGTTTAGAGTCGTGTTTATGCTGGAAGGTAAACCCCAGAACTGGTCTCAGATCTGTTTGCTGCGTCCATCAGTTTTTCTTCCAATATGGACCTGAACTTCTTTTCAACCATCTTTCCATCAACTCTGACCAGCTTCTCTGTTCCTGATGAAGAAAAATCCCAGCGTGATGCTGCCTCTACAAAGCTTCACTGTGGGGGTCGGTGTGTCCAGAGTTATGTGCAGTAAATTGCAAAAGGTGCTTTTTACGGGTCTCTTTTAACAATATCTTCCTTCATGTCACTCTTTTTATAAATGGCAGATTTGTGAAGTAAATGCATAACAGTCAACAGAGTCTCCCACCTGAGTTGCAGCTCCTCCAAAGTTACTACTTGTCTGATGTTTTCATTGGTCTTCATGAGGCTGTTGGTTCACGAATGTTCTCCACCAAACCTCTGAGGCCTTCGCAGAACAGCTGTATTTTTACTGAGATTAAAATACACACAGAATATTTTATTTAGAGGTATCAGAGTGAAAGAGGTTGGGAACAGAAACACCCCACAAGGTTTGAGATTTTCAGAATAAACACATTTGTATCACGTAGAATCCCAGTAAACTATATTGAAGTTCGTGGTTGTGACAAAGTGTGAGGAAGTCAAAGGAGCCACTGTATTTCACTTTGTCCCACATCCTGGCTCTTTTCCGGTGAAGAAAGAAAATCTCCTCCTGTTTCCCCGCCCGGGCGAATGGGTCGGTCTGGTTCTCAGGAATGCAGCTGTGAACCTTTGGGGCGAGCTTAAGCCCGACTCTTGTGTGAATCGTGTCAAAACAGGGAGATGTCACTTAGTCCACGCAGGCCGAGAAAGGCGGGCAGGTTCATGGGCTCTCCGCTGAGCCCTCAGCCTTGCAGGTCACCTTACAATTAACCTTTGACCTGCCCCTATTTCTTGTCGGGTTTTTTTTGGTATGTACGTTGGCTTCCAGGGAGCTTCAGCAGGGCTCAGCCTGATTCCTCCTCTTGGTTGTCTTGGTGTCCTCCATGTTCCTGAAACCCTTCTCTTCCACCGCTTAGTCCAACTAATCCAACATCCTTACCCACACCACCCCGACTGCATGACCTTCCACCCTACGCACCTCTTTGAAAGTCACATGACTGTGCAGGTGTGGAGGGGTCTCTGCTCTGGCCGACCTCCAATTAGTGACCCTAATTAGTGGAGAGGCCCCCTGATGGGCTGCTGAGCTGCTTAATAGTGGGGGGGGGGGGGGGTCAGGGAGATGGAGTAAAGAGAGCAGAGAAGAAAAGATGGGGGCTGAGGCTGGACAGTAAGGCATTCCTGAAGGTCAGTGGACCCTCCAGAAACAGACACATACAGTGGCCACAGATAGAAAGACGGAGCCAATGTGGAGCAGAGAGTTCATTCGCTGCAGGACAACAAACAGCCTCTGAGAGCTGGAGTGGAACTGATCTGATGTTGTCCTACAGGAGAGCAGACAGTGAAGGCATCAGGTGCTCTGGACGCCATTCACTTCCTGCTAATTAACTAATGGAGGGACAGATACAAACCTCAGGGCTGCTCCTGCGTCCTCTTCCTCCCCGCGCTGAGATTAAATAAGAATTTAAATTAGCTTTATACCCCCCCCCATAAAAAAAAAAAGATTACAAACGTGAGAGCAGCCTAAATATCTAACCATCCTCTAACATTTATCTGTAAAAATCACAGAGACAATCTGTTAAAAGACCACTAAAATTTACTCACCAAACGGAAACTTTTAGTAATGAAATTACTTTCAAGATCAAAGGGGAAATTCTGTTGAACAAATGACAATAAAGCAGATTTTAATATATGACATAAAAACAGGCAAAGATCTGGGTCTATTGTTGACCAATTAAGTACATTCTTCCTTTATATAATTCATTTTGAAAAAAAATAACAACGTATGATAGCATTGTATTTTCAATAGCTCCCACATTTTTTACTTTATAAAAATCTTTTAATCGAATAGTTTAAAAAAAAAGTGAAGTTAAATGATGTTGGGGCTCTGGGTGGCTCAGTTGGTGGAGCAGAGTCTATAGGCCTCAGTGCAATAGTTGTGAGTTAGATTCCTGGTCTCAGGCCATTTGCTTCATGCCTTCCTTTTCTCTCCCTCTTTCCTGTCAAATTGCTGTTTAATAAAGGCCGCTAGTGACAAAAAAGTCTTTAAAAAAATGTAAATGATGCTACTTGAAATTAACTGTTGTTTTTGTACACCATCAACATCCATGATTTTGTTATAGTAGAATATTTTTAATCAAATAGATTACTTTGTTTATAAACATTCGTATTTTTAAGTATAAAGGACCAGAACTTGAATCTATTAATTGTATTAAAAGACCACTATTATTGCTAAAGCAAAATAAGATTGAACAAACAACAAAGTGTTATTATTGTAAATAGTAATTATAAAAATATGATTCCTAAAAAAAAAGCTTTGACAAATCTTCCAAAATTATAATCTGATAGACCAGTGAAAGGACAGAAGCCATTAAATTCAAAGCCATTTTAAAGACCCTTAAGAACAAAACTTGTATATCTAAAAGGGCCTGATGCTAATTAAATATCGATATATATTGATCGATAGACGTGTGGTGTGATAGACAAAAAAAAGGGTGCAAAAAAGTTCAATAGAAGAACAATTTTCCTTCTTTATGCATTCGAGCCTATCATGTAGGTTAATATTACATCATAACATCCTCCCAACCAATCACAGATGCAGACGCAGGAATGCTCCTTCACTAAGCTCCACCCCCTTCAAAATGTTCAGCGACTATGTGTTCCTTTTTCTTTCTAAAAACTTTTATTGTAAAATAATTTTGGTAATAAGAAAAGGTGGTTGAATAAAAAGTTGAGTTTGAAATCAGTGCTTGTGTGTTTTTTCATCTAAAAAAAGGTAATTAAGCAACGACAGGGCTGCACTTAAAATATATGTTTTGAATTTTTGGATAATTGTTGATTTCGATCAGTATGATTTCTATTGTATTGATAAGCTTTTATTTTTCTATATCATCCAGCCCTAATATCTAACATAAAAACGAACTGGGAGAAAGGTTTTTGAATGCAGGGTGTCAACACACTGTTATTGACTTTTTGTATCTTTCCTCATGCTGAATGTATTATGAATATTGTTTTATTAAAATATAAAATGTGATTTGCATAGAGGAAAACAATATGGGTAGCGCATTTCACCTCGCAGCCGTGTTTTCCTGTAGGTTTTCTCTCACCGTATTTTGGAGGACGGTTAAAATAAATATCCAGTGTTGGTCACTGAATTAAAACAGATTTGTTGATTTCTCTCAGAAGTGTTGCTGAAAAGTCACGCTTTGTGAGAGGATGGTTGTAAACGATACTGAGCTGCTCTATAGGTGATGCCTATAAGATAAAGAATAAGCACATGTCTGCGTGACATCATTAAAATAATAGCAGGAAAATGTTGCAGGGCGGCAATGACGGCCCTTTTATGCTGCTGACACAACCCAGACAGTAAAGTTGTTTGTGTTTGTGTGTGTTTTCAACTGGATGGAGATGGGCTTTGAGAAAGAGCAATGAGGAATCAATTAGTTCATTCTTCTATAGGGGTTGTTTAGCGGCGCAGCTCCTTCCTCGGGCGCGCTGCCTCCCTCCCTGCATCCCCTCCACCCCTCCCTCGTCTTTTAAAGCAGGCCACCCATCTGGTCTTCTTTCTGCTGCTCTGCTCGCCTCTTCCTCGCTCAAATAAAGGTGCCAATCGCTGTAATTGGCACCCCGCGGATCAATTGTCCCCGTGTGAAGAGGTGCCCCTCGCTAAAGTCTGGGCTAACAGAGGGGGTAGAGTTAGTGTGGTGCCTTTACAGCTTCAGCACCTTGGCTCCTTGCTAATATTTCTCTTTCTGACAGCTGGTTCCTG
This sequence comes from Fundulus diaphanus, assembly GCA_037039145.1. Classification (NCBI taxonomy): domain Eukaryota; kingdom Metazoa; phylum Chordata; class Actinopteri; order Cyprinodontiformes; family Fundulidae; genus Fundulus; species Fundulus diaphanus. Next base: position 21,303,631 of record CM073131.1, read on the forward strand.
AGTTTTAGGAAGAATTTACCAGTGACTCACATCTCTAGCCTTGTTCTGTTGAAAGTGGTGAATATAAGAGCGGCACTATTGATGTTAAGACCACATGTTTTATCAATGGTATTGAATCTTAAGGACATATTTCAGCTGGTACATTTTGTGCTGCGATTATAAAACATTCCAGCAAACAGCAGATGTGCTTGAAGAAGTAGCTCTTGAAACTTGCATCACATTCATTAGAGCCCCTGGCAAAGATGTATGAAGAGCCCTAAAATGAATTAATATCTATCGCAGTTGAATAATCTCGCCCTGACCAATTATAAAAAACACACACAATATTTAACATATTGGCACTTTTACGATTGATATGGGTACTACCGTATTATTGGCACCTTAATATTTTATGCAACCTCATTTTTAACAAGAGGGCAGCACTTACTCTTCTTCTGTAACTTTTCACGAGGTTGGAGAAAACAGTGAGAGGGACCTTTGACCTTTCCTCCTTGCACAAACTCTCTGGACCATCCAGAGTCCTGGGTCTACTCTCACACTCTCTCCTCTTCAGCTCAGCCCACAGATTTTCTGCAGGATTTGGGTATTTGGACTCTGCCATGGAAGAAGAGCAATTTTGTGTTGATTTAGCCACATGTTTAGGAACATGGTCCCGATAAAAGACCCAGTGCCCACACATTTTCAGCTTTCCAGCTGATTTCATTATTTTAAACGTCCTCCTATCTCAGATGCACTCCAACGAGGTACCCAGAGTCACTGGAAGATAAACAGACCCACCGCCCTATAGATCCTCCACTGTGCTTAACAGTGAGTATAGCATGATTTTCCACAAATGTTTTCCTTGTTTCACACCAGAGCCAACTGGAGTTTTTGTTACCAAACAGTTCAGACTTAGTCGAATCCAGGGGTCCAACTTGCTGCTCCAAAGCCACCTGTGGCTATTTGGCCTCTTCACTGTGGCTCATACAAAAGCAAATAAGATTTTTAACTATAAAGGTAGTAAGAAAGAGGGGTTTTATCAGCTCTTCTATATCTACATAGACTATATACAACAGATGGGTGCCAGTGGTACAAGGCTTTTAACAGCAATTTAGTGTTTGTTCTTTTAGCTTCAAACTGATTGCTTTATATTTCTGGGTTCGGTCACTTATCTTTCTTAATTTTCCATATTTATGGAAAGGGCTCACTCAGCTGTTTTCCCTTTGTAAAAATGTAATGACTTATTTTATTCTAAAATTTGAAATACAATTGAGTTTAATTTCTTTTAACTTTCAAAATAAAACATTTCATTCAGTGCATAATTATAAAGTCTACCTTTTTTGCTTCTCTCCACAGATTGTATTTTGAAGCAGCAGGGAAAATAGTGGCTCTTCTAATGGGATGTTTCTCAAATGACGTCACATTTGCCGAACTCTGTTCCCCCGATGGTCGGAAAAATGGACAACAAACTGAGAAAAAATGCCAACGTTCGCGACACTAATAATGTTGGAAGATTAGGACGTCCTGGGAGCTTCATTTCATCATGAAGAAGCACAGCGTCGAACAACTGAGACGTTGGTTGACATGTAGAGGCGTGAATGTTGGCGGAGGGAAAGCTGTATTAGTGGAGAGGTAAGGTTTTCCTTTGTTAGAAGTATGGTTGGGCTGTGTGACAGCAGTGTTCTCCCAAAACACAAATATACACGTGGAAGAAGCGCGCTGGTTCGGCAGGGATAAATGACATCAAATATAATGGAAATAACATTATTACGGGACTATGTTAACTTTAATTATTTATTATTCATTTACACACATCTAAGCAGCAGTGGCCTAGTGAGGCAGACATAGCCTGAGTATCCTGCGTTGCAGTGTGGGGCGTGTTCACGGTTACGAGGAGGAGGGTTAGGGTGGATTGTGTGGATAAGTGTGAATTGTCTGCTGTCTTCATTCCACTGAGAAAAAGGAAAATACACATACCTGCAAAGACGTTGCAGTCGCTGGTGTTGGCACTGTGCCGCTCTGAATTAAGTAATTTGACGTAATTTGAGAAATGTCCTATAGTAAAGGTTGCCAACCCCTGATCGGACCAAAGAACACAGTTTCAGTTAAAATCCCAGCGGACCTTAATAAACTCTTCATGGTTGCATTTGTTAAGGCGGGACGGAAAAGGCTGTTTCCTGGTATCACTCCCAAAAGTATGTAGTATAAAAAAGTGTAACGGAGACGTGGTGATCGCTGTAGATCGCTGTAGATCTCTGTAGATCTCTGTAGATCTCTAACCCTGTTGACCATGAATCTGATGAGGATGCTTTGCATGAATGAGGTCATGGGTTCAACCCCAGCATCTCCATGTTATTAGACTTTAATGGCTAGGGTGCCAGTTATTAGTCTTATAGAGGGCTGCAAAGGTTGTCGGTTCAAATCTCAGTCACTCTGGCTCCCTGAGCAGGACACTTGCCCACAAAATGCTACTCAATGTGGCAGCTCACTGCTTGGGTTGAATGCACAAAATGTCCCCTCTGTGAGACTGTGGCCGTTTCTCAATTCACGAGAACGCGAGTACGGACTCGCATTCTCGTCAAGTCCGGTCTTGGCGAGAACACAGGAAGATCGGACTTGACAAGAACGCGAGCACGCAGCACGTATGGTGTATTGGAACAGAAGCGTACTTGTGACGTCATGAGACGCACAGTTCTTTAGCATTTCTTTAACATTCAAAACTATTTATATACTACACCACAATAAATCTTATTAAAAAAAAATTTTAAAACAACATTTTTAATTTCTAAAAAGCCTAAAAATGATCTTGCCGCGGTGCATTCTGGGAAAGCGGTCAGTCTGAAGAAGTCTGCTCTGATGCATGCTCGATAAAGAGGGCGGGGCGAGAACAACATCCGGGGATGTGGTGCGTTCTCGCTCTGGCGTTCTCTGCAATCGGAACAGTGCTCGGGCAGAGGCTGATGACGTGTCACGAGCACACGAGCACACGAGAACGCTCAAGAACGCATATTGAGAAACGGCCTATAAATGGAACTATTTTATTTTTATCTTTATTTATAATGTAAAAATTTTGGGATTTTTGCAGACTCAGCTTTCCAGTTTAAAAAAACAAACATGCTTAAAAGAAGGAACCAGTGAGAATTACAGAGCCGGTCCACCTTCATAGGGGCCCATGGTAAAGACGTGTAAAAAGCCCTAAAATAAATTCATTTTTATCATTTTTTTATAACCTCACACCAAGATTAACTTTCCGTTTTCCAGTCCTTCATGGTCATTTTCAAAAATCCATATGTTCACAGTCGTCAGGTTCTGCATTTTGAAACTGGAAAAAACAAACAGGAGGGAAGAAGGAAGGAAAGGTCACAAAAACAGACAAAGGACAGATGCAAGGAAGGATAAACGGAAGGAAGGGAGGTAGGAAACGTGGTAGGATTGAACAAAAAGAAGGAATATGGGACAGACAGACGGGAAAAGGGGAAAGAAGGGAGGAGAGGTAGGACACAATGAAAGGAGTTCACTCCTTGGAAATGAATACTAAATTCACCTGGATTTCTTTTCTAAATTATGATACACATAATAAATGTGAATTTATTTCACAGCTTCTTACAAGTCCTTACTGGGTGCCACAAAACATGGCCGACGACCACGTTTAACTCCTGAATTCAGTTAGTAACAAGAAAATCTGCTTGCATTTTAGTTATCAGACTGAGGAAAAGTTAAACGTGAGCCACTAAGCCATAATATCAATGTTGGTAATGATGCATGTAATAAGTCAAAAAAAAAAAATGGCAAAAAGAACAGTTTATAGAAAGCTTATCGTGTTTACTTTTTTATATCAACGTTAAAGCTCTTTTTAAACTTATAGCAATAAAGCATCGTCGCCGAGCTTGCTGTATGCGTGATTAGCAGATAGATCATTTACGAAAGTCAATCATTTTCTCTATAAAAAAAACAAATAACTCACTTGACTTGAATGAACTGTTCTTTTCAATTTAGAATCAAAGCTGCTATCAACCAGCTACGTGTTCTTTCACTAGTTAGATGCATTAATAATGAGTTTAAAACGCATGTTGAATATTCTTCATTGTGCAGCACAAGAACATGTTAGCTGAAAGCATCATCCAATGCAAATTAGACTCAGAAGTGCATCTAAAGATGGCATTTTTACACAAAAAGAGCTTAAAATGTCGCCTGCCTTGATTTGCTGGATAAGTAGGAAGATACCCAAGGTTTTAATAAAGCAGCCTGACGTACATATGAAATAAATGCGAATGAATAGAGACAGAGCAGACAGCTGCTAATTTGCTTTCCTGGCCTTGATGATGGTGGAAAAAAACAGACTAAACACAAGAGTCAAATTACATAGACATATATTTATATGCATATGAATAAAAATACATATACATATTGTACAATATCTCAGCAGAGCGTGAAAACAGCTCCGTCAGCCCGGAAACCAAAGAGAGCCTCTTTTAAATAAGTGCAAAATGTTAATGAGACAAAGAACTGTAAAGCATATATAAAGTCTTTTTTTTCTCTTTTTTTTTTTCCTAAGCTTTCTGCCACATTTTGTTTTTTATTTCCTGTTAAAAATCACACAGAGCAGACACGGAGATAACTTGTGCAAAGACCCATTTATATATATATTTATATATAAATTTATATCTATGTACATGTTGGTCACAAGAAATAGCTGGTGCCGTTAGCTTGACTTTAGGTTTGTCTTACTGCTAAAAGAAAACAAACAAGGGCCTCTGCCGGACCTCGACGGTGCATTATGAGGAATTAAAACAACAGCTTCATGCAGTCTAAAACAAAAAACATGGAGAGGCCAATAGACGCCTGTAGCATTTTCTTTTTTAAATCAAAAGTAAAACACTTCCTCTCAGCTGGAATGAGAAGAAACCGATAAACAAACTACAAACGGGCTTTGTCTTAACGGAGCAAGGCTTTATCAGTTCTTTCGCTCCACAAGCCAAGAGGCAGCATCTCGCTCTTACAACCCTTTCCCGCCCCTCGAAGCTGAGCACACGATACAATAACTGCAGATATACATTACAAAACACCATCGATCAATGACACAAAAAGGAGTCAGTGCTGAATCGCAAGAGAAAAACAGGAAGTGTGAGAAGCCTTAACCTGTATATCTTTATTTTATTTTTTTTCCTTCATTTACAATACCCTCCTCAGGTCATGGTGGCAGAGACTGAAACCGAGCAGGTTTGACTAATAAATAAGAGCTTTTGCATCAATTGTCTCAAGCAACTGAAGCAAAGGCAAAAAAAAAAAAAGGAACGAGAACATAGGCCGTGTTTACGCTGTGACGGGAAAGAGACGGCGTGGCTGCGAGGAAAAAGGAGAGTAATTTGCGAAGGAGTGCGTCGGCTTTACATGAGAAGCGGGCCTCCTGACCTCTCAGCTCCGTTTCGCTGCTCAATATTTGATGCAGGAGAGTGTGAATTATGGATGGTGCTTATAGAAAATAATACAGTGTTCAACAAGAGCACAGGTGTACCGCTGCAAAGAGCCCATAGTGGGTGTTTTTCTTTCTTTTTGCAGTACAGCTGCGTTCAGAAATTATCGGCTACAAGCTGTTGCTACATGGGTGCAAAAAGGCCCCGCGAACCAACAGACCGAGGTCAGATCCTCTCCATTTGCTCTACGGGAAATTTATCTGAAAAACTGGGCCTGCCTTTACTCGTAAGCGCTTTATAAATTGATGTCACGGCAGTGCCTTTCTGCTTTTTCTTTTTTCGTTTTTCATGCTGCTGAAACACCTTAGCCTGAGAGAAAATAATAATGAAAAAACACATAACAGGAGAAAGAAAAAAATTCAAAGGAAAACCGATGACAAACAGCAGCAGATACGGGGACTGGAAACGCAAACGACACGCACAAATTGAGGGCAAATGGTTGCAAATTGCAGGTTCTTGTGAGTGATTTGGACTAGAAGGAAGCCTGGAGGAACTGCTTTTTATGAGAAAGAAAAACATGAAACGGGTGATTCTTCCTTTGCTCTCCTTTCTACCTTCAATAAATGTAATTTTTCCCAATCCAAACACACGGAGGTCAGTTTAGCTTCAAATCATTCAATTAGAAAAAGTGTAGTTGATTATAAAACCAACTCAGGGACTGTAATAGCAGAAATTGCCTTTTCTAGGAATAAACTGGCGCGAAAATCTAACCAAGGAAAAAAACACTATGCCTTTCTTTCTTCAATACATGGTTTCGCTTCCAAAAACATAAAGGCTGAAAAATGAAGCGACTGGTGGGGATGTGAAAAGAAAACAACAAGCTTAAAGTGCTTTCAATGGAGAGCAATCAGAAGGGCCGAGGTGAAGTGTGACAGGAGGTGGAAAACAAAGAACACGGTAACGATGTTGGTGTGACGCAGCGTGACGCTTCTCCACCAGACATGGGCCGCTCAACTGTCTCAAGGGGTTTAAAAATAAACCTTTAAAAAAAGTTTCAACTTTTGATGTAAAAAGCTAAACATACATCGGGACAGACGGACTGGCCTGACTTTCCTCTGGATGTGTTGAGCATTTATTTACACTGCCCCTCCCCCACTTGTTGCTGCGCAATGCCTCAGCTGGCTGAAAGAACAGCATGAACACTGAAAGAGCCCAACTTTTTGCTCCTATCAGGTTACAATTTTTGAAAAAATACAGTTGGCTGTGAGCAATGTGTGTTCAAAGGGGCTGACTGCAGGCTCTACTCCAGCAAACAGCCTGACTGATCAACCATCTAACATACGCCTGTTGATCTGGTGCCACCCTGTTCCCTCATTCTGGGCGAAGCTGCTGTAGGTTTAATTGTGTTTGCATCTTCTGGTTAAGATTGTGGAAGTTGGCTTGAAGCTATTTTTCTTGGTAGCTAATCTTGTGAGTGAGCTTAATGTTTGAAGTAACTAAATTTTTGCGAATTTATTGTTTTTCTCAACAATCACACACCAATGGAAATGACTTGTTTCGCTTGCAGTGTCTGAGAAGCTTCAACAGGCGCCTCTAAGCGTCCCTTTAGAGTTAAAAAAAAGGATTGTTCCTGCAATCAGTGGATTATTTTCTGTCAGGTACCAGATGACGAGTCAAGATAAATGGGGCTGTAATGGCTAAATATAAAACGGCCACTGAAATACCTCGTATGCGTGCTATTTTCATCATTGCCAATATTACTCTTTTTCAAAATGAACCAAAAAATTTATTTCCTGATGATTCTGGTGTTAGTGGTGATTCTGAGGACTGTAAAACTCTCCCGTCACTCTGTTATTAACGAGCAATGGCCGCTCCTGCTGGCCCCTCACTCGTCACAAAGCGCTCGCGGGAGGCCAAGTCCTCACATAGAGGCTCCTCTCAGCTGCAGTCAGAGCTGCTTTCATCATGTCCAGACTGCTGATAAATCACTCATGCATTAAGAGCATATCTGTTGTCTGTTTTTGGTCCATTTAGATTGTTGATGTGGGTTGCCAAAAGGTACAGATGATCAGATTTTAGTGTCATCTGTTTGTCCCAGAGTTGACTATAGGGTTACAGATAAATTCCTGTAAAATCAGATCTGATGTTGGATTTTAGAAACACCGATTAATGTAGCTATGTTTCAAGATCTACAATAATTCAATACTACATGAGACCTCTTTATATTTTTGCAAGAATGACCACGTTTTCAACCAAAAACCAAAATAATGGCATCAAAAAATGGTCAACGACATAATGATCAAGCTCTCCATGTCTTGAAAGGTTATAAACTATTTTAAACTCTGTTCCCTGTCTGTATCAACGGATTGACAAAGCAGCTGAATATGCTGGTATATGTAATTAGAGTCTATTTCTTCAGGTTGCCGTCCTAATCTTTGTAAGATAAAGGTGTAGCAATGCCTATATCATATTCAAAGTGTTGGTTTTTTACCATGTTTTAGCCCATATTTGCTCTGCAGTAGCCTCATGGGTAATAGGAATAAGGTGGCTAATTAGCAGAACAAGAAAAACATGGGCTATTATGGTCAGGGCAATAAATATTTAAAATCTACAGCTACGACATTTCACAGGCTTCAGTCATTTTGGTTCACACTGTGTCTCAGAATAACAGAAACATATGTAATAAATCACATTATAATGACTGTTGATGAGTATAGTAGACTATTTTAGCAGCAGTTAGAATAATTATTGCTTTTCTGTTTTGAGCAAAAGCAATTAGATCCTGTTTTACATTTTAGTTAATAGAAAATCTGTGCTCGATCCATGAGAATCTCCTACAGGCCCACGCCTAAACTCAACTGTTTTGTGAAAAGTCAGGTTATGAAAATGGCGACCATGTGAAACAGGACATAATGAGCACAACACAAACAAAACCTAAAGACACAAGAGCAAACTTGCCATTTCACAAATGCATTTCACATGCAGGCTAAACATGTTAACTTTGGCCTCACGTATTGTTTCTTTTGGGCAAATATGTTTGTTGAGATGAATTTTCGGTGGAGCAACATGTCGATTTGTCGCCTGCAGCTGAAGCTCGAGACCCAAAAAGGCAGCAGGGGCAAAGATCTTCAGGTTGGATCTGTTAAAATGGATTCTTTCTCTGAACTCTCTCCGAGTTGATTTAGAAGCTGTGAGACGTGCGAATCAACATTAGTTCAGAGGTTTTCTCTGTCCGTTTCTCGGGGCCTACGCTCGATGAATGGAAGTTCGGCCACCTCAGAAATTTCATCTGTGGAATGCTTTTCGCCGTCCTTCTCTCTCTTGCCTTTGTTTGCGCTTGCTTTCACGTTAAACCATCAGACCTAGATATGTACTGTAAGTTTGCATCGGTCAACTGGATCCTACCAATTACTGTTTTCGTACACAACCAAAGTAAAATGATAACAATATTTTTAAAAAAGAATAAATAAAAAAAGAAAGATTTTACAAAAACTACATCTGGACACCAAACAGACTGATATTAAGATGCTACGATTATTTTTTTGTGTTTGTGTGTGTGTTTCTTTTCTACTGTGATAGCACATCAACTAAAAACCCAACACGGCCCCTTGAACAGGAATATTTAGATGTAATTACTGCCCGTCTCATCCAGACGCAATACCAGCCTCATCCCAGCTCCAAAACTCTACAAGGATAGACCTCTGCGACAAGGAGAAGGCTTACGTCTTACTGTGGCGTTCCTGTTACAGGTCGCCTGCTGAGAAGGGGTTCAAACCATTCATGTCAAGTATGCTTTTTTTTTTTTTCCTGAACAGTAAATGAAGGCCCATAAAGAGAGAGAGAGATAGAGAGAGAAAGAAAATCACACACATACACACAAACTTACTGGACAAAAAGTGAAGAGTCACTTAAAACTACCGTAAATAGAGTGATGATAAAAACATCTGTCTGCAACATACACACTCCAACAAAAAAACGTAACACTTTCCATCAAGTCTTTTTTTTTTTTTTTTTTTTTTGGATCATTTTACACAAAATGGCGTCGCTACAAAGCAACCCTGTCACTGCCATTTTCACATTTTCTTTGCCTGTCCAGTGGCAGGATGAAGCTCCTAAAGTCACGTCCTCCTTTAGGCTCCTAAAAGAGAGCCCCGTAGTTTAGGAAACCGTTTTCTTCCCACCTAGATCTGCCTCCTTCCTGTCCAGACGCATGTACGGCTCGAAGGCCGACGACCCGCAGCCATAGGTGGACGTCAGTTCGTGATGGGCCCCGCCCAGTAGGGGCATGGAGAAGCAGAGGGAGTGTGGGGGTGGGACGCCCAGTCGCGGCGACGACGGAGTGCCGCCCAGAGACGGCAGTGAGAGCCCGAACGTCCCGCCGGGTAGGGAGCTGGGTGAGGTGCTGCTGCTGATCCCCGGGGAGGTGGAGGAGCCCCCGCCGGGGCTACTCAGCAGGGAGCCGTTCGTGGGGTGAGCCGGAGGCCCCAGGAGAGAGTTAGGGGGCGGGGCGGGCCCTGACAGGAGGCGGCCCTGCTCCAGGAGGCGCAGGATGTTACAGGTAGCCAAAGACTCTGACGTGGAGGAGGAGCGCTTGTCGGAGTCCTTGGTGGTGTCCTTCTTCTGCTTGGTCCGGCGGTTCTGGAACCAGACCTTCACCTGCAACAGCACAACACGCTTTGTCAAAGGAAGGAAACCCAGAGGAGTAATAAATCAGTGTAAAGCCTCAAACACATCCAAAGAGACATCACACATTCAACAGCAGGGGTTTTTTTTTTTTAAGTTGTTGGGTTTTCACATTTAAATATTCAGAGACCTGTTCAGTCCATCATCAGAAAAAGAGCCGAAAGAGTATGGTCTCTACACCTTAGGTAGGAGAACATGTTGGCAGGACGATTATTACCAAAGAAGTGGACAAATCTGGCCCTTATATAAGTTTGACGAGAGGAAAGCCGTCGTTGAAAGAAAGCCATAAAAATAAGTTCAGTTTAAAGTTTACCACGGGCCACAGGGAAGAAAGTGCTCTGGTCAGGTGAGAGCCTGGAACATTTTGGCTCACGTATAAAATTCTACGTGTGACAGAAACCCTGACACTGCACACCACACTAAATAACATTCTCATGGTGAAACATAGTGGTGGCCACATCATGCTATGCGAATACTTTTTCCCCATCAAGGATGGAAACCTGGGAGAAGGTTTAAATTGATCTCATTTTTTTTTCTAATCAAAAGTTAACTGCTTGCTCGTTCTTAGTCATATTTCCAGCAGAGTAAAGATACTGATCTTTCAATTTTGAATAAAAAAGGAAACAACTTACATACATTTTTGCTGATAATTTGCATAACTTGGGGTTTATATGTGAATTTAAAAGGAAATCTCGGCTCATTTAGTGGGTTTGCACCAGTACCGAAGGTTTCCTTTTAATATAAATGTATTTTAATAATGTGTGAAAGGAAACAGGAGGGTTCTGTGTCAAGATCCATCATGCCTCCAGCAGCAGCAGCACGTTGCTTTAAAGCTCAGTGAACTCCACCTGTCCTTGTCTTTCATGTTTAATTGATGGAGCCCAGTGTAGATTTATAACACGTGGACAACTTGAAGAGTGTGTGACGGAGAGTGGAGGGCACAGAGGGGTCACGGGAGGTTGCTGGACGGAGAGCCCAAATCCTAGGTGGCTTGAGAGGATTCTCACACATGAATAATGGATTCACTGCTGACCAAGATACAGCAAACTCCATGTTCCCTGCAGATTCAGTGCAGCATGAAGGCAATCTCAGTACCAGCCGTCCTCATATACTCCGGCTAAATACTTCTTATTACTGCAGAAAGCCCTCCAGCTTCTAAGAATTCAAATTGCAGTATTACGTAATATCAAATGTTACATTTGTGCAACTTACAGGGTGAACTAAAGCAGAAAGTCGGGAGACATTTCTCTACTCATCATCACATCTGTACGGTTGAATTTTACGCTACATTACAGAAATATTAGACGCTTCAACAGGACCACTTTACTGTATTCTTTTGGAAATCGCCTAATCCCTGATAAAATTATGCTCTGTAAAAGCAGAGGTGCATGAGCCTGTAATCTTAAAAGCAAACCTTCATAAGACTGTTGCACAACTGCCCTAAACCAGCCCACCAAAAATGAGTAAGATCACGAATGTTACCGTTTTAACGTTTTTGTTTTACTCTGCAACCAAACACAAACTAATGCTTTAAACCTAAATGTTTCAAACTGACAAACCTGTCGTTGTTGCCTCTCTTGATCTGAGACCCAGAGCCAAAACATAGTGAGTAGAGTTTTGACTGGCAGAGATTGGATTGGTGTGTTTAGCTCTCCGCTTTGGAGCTTTTGGAAATTTTCCCCATTTGGACTCACATTTAAAGCTCTAAATCCGTGTAATACTGACTTTTGTTCTCTTGGTTGAGCCACTTTGTATTTCAACCAATAAAGGCACTGATTCGTACCTGCAGACAATTTCATTTAAATATACATTGCCAATGCCCATGAGTTTAGTTTTTTACAGTTAAGTATTTCTGATTAACTATGGAGATACACAGAAAGCTTCTCAAATGTCAATATACCATTTAGTTTAATTGTATATTAAATAGTGCATTAAAATGAAAGCTTTGGCAAACCAACCTGTTCCTATGGGAAGCAATTCTGTTATTACGGTAACCAATGCTATTATTCAAATTGCTTTTCTGGAGACTGTTTCTAATATTTTATCTTTCAAGCAATAGCGACATTTGTGAATTGTAGTTTGTGATGTGTTTTGGTTAAAATGGTCTCCTGGGGTCCGTTCTTCGTACGTTGCTTAAAACATCCAAGATCAAATGACACATCCAAGATGATTTCATCCGGCTAATCATGATCCGGCTAATTGGGTTCTTCGAACACACCTGTTGTTTAGGATTAGTATCGCTGGATTGAATTATTTGAGATAACTGCGCTTTCATGCGTTTGTTTAAAAGGGGAAATGTATCGATAGTAGAAACATTGATCAGCAACGCTGCTATTGGCTGTTCAGCATGGCCAAAGAACGCCCACAGTTTTTCTCCCAAGCAGAACAAGAGCTTTTAATGGAAGGTTATGACGAATTTGAGTCATTAATTAAAACACCTCAAAATCTGTTAAAGCCAGGAGAGAGGGCTGGCAAAAAGCAGCAGACAAATTAATGCGTAAATACTGTCCATGGTAGATGTTTCTATCACTTTCTACAGTATGAATTTTTGCATTTTAATAATCTCATATTTACTTTGTTCTTTTATGTCAGAGCCTCCACGGGACCCACTAGAACATGGGGACAAGTAAAAGTGAAATACAAGAATATTCTACAAAATGGTAGCCTTTAATTATTATACTTTATTTTAAAAGGGCACTTGTTATGTCAAGAGATCCAAATTTCAGTGTCATTCCTTAGGCACGGGAAGTAAAGGACATGTGCAAACTGGGAATTTTAACAAAAAAAAATCTTTATCCATAAAAAATGAAAATTTTCCTTTTCCAAGTCATCCACAGTTTACACGGCAAAACTGTATTGCTCCGTGGCTAGATAATCCATCCATAGTTTTTTCTAATACAATATACGGCTCGACAGAAAGCAAGCCTTTCAAAGTAAACTAAACTTCACAATAAAATGGCCCGAACAAATCTTCTTACTGAATAGGATAAAAATAAAAAGCAAACCATCATACAAATAACTTAAATATTTTAGATTTATGGCTCCAAAACCACTTTTTCCTTTTTAAAAGCCACTGTTAAATGATGTGTTTGTCTGTTTATAACAGCCACCAAGAAAATCTCTCTACTGTCGCGCTGCGCTCAAGGATCCTGTCTATTGCGCAATACGCGATTAACTCGAAAAACTCTGCAAATTATTCTTGCACCTTCCGCAACAGGTTGCAGCCGTAAAAATGGACATGGCTACGGCAGACTTCCCTATCTCCTCCGCTTATACAGCCGTGATCTAATCTTGTTTACATGAAATAAGCCTGCTCTCGAGCAGGCTTAAGGTGGCGCACATGTTGCTATGACAACAAGTGCAGGATGTCTTTCGAAGAACCAAACGATCCAAGATCATGCCAAATCGTCAACAATGAAATCCTGCTAACTGAGTTAGCGACGTACGAAGAACGGACCCCAGGATCCAAGTAGCTACAATAAAGAACTGCTTTAATCTCACTGGCCACCAGGGGGCGACTGCTCTGGTTGTAAAAAACAAAGAAAGCAAAGAGCTTGCATTTTTATGAATACAAATTTGTTCTGATATTACTGCAATCAAAGAACGCATTTCAAAAATGTAACTTCTCAATTAAAAAAACGTTTTGAGAGTAATGTAAAGTTGAACCTACATTTTTTGCGGTTTGCATTGTTTTCAAATCACTTTTTATAGATTACATTCTCTGCATTTCTTGTGCAGAAGAAGACTTCTTTTAGCCTCCATAGTCCATACGCATCATCCTGGCATTGTTTCTGCGGGCAGGTATAGACCAATTAAAAAGATTCTCAGTCCAGGCTGACCAGTAGAAATGCTAAAGTCTATGCTAACCAATATAAAGGTGTCGCCGCTCAACCCTCCATACACACACACACACACACACACAATATAGGTCTAATCCTATTTTGTGAACATGCTGCTAAGGAACACGGAGTTTGAAAACATAGAAAGCTAAAAAACAGATTGTTATTAGCTTTTCGTGGGTAAATGTTTAACCCCCCCCCCCCAAAATACAAAAACACTAAAAAAAAAGAAAAAATATACACCGGACCGACAGTGACCCAAGTAATTAAATGAAAGTGTCTAATAGCAGGTAGCTTGGTTACATAGCATATGAATTAGTAAATTCAATTGGTTTTCAAACAAACTGGAACATGGTCAAGTTGGGTTTGATGTAATGCTCAGATCCAAGTTCCTACTTTATAGGTATAATGTTACAATCCATTTGCCTCGGAAAACAAAAATAGGACCTGGAAATGGGGTAAACCCGGGTAAAAAGCATTCCAGTTAGCACAGTAGGAGATGTCATGATTACAAAATAAAAACAAAAAAGTTAGGATTCCAATATGGCGACGGCCAGGAAACTGTTGTTTTGTACATAGTACCTCTTTTAAACGTCCTTTAAAGCTGTACTTTCCACATGCAAACACCTTTTCAGAGTTGCAGCCGGTACATGTAACATTGATACTAGACACACTGTTACAACTGTGTCTTGTAAAATAAATGTGCTTTATCACAGCTTGCTGTTGTTGATGCGAGGAGCTGCCATGTTGGATCCAACAACTGGCCTTAAAAAATGTCTCAGATTTTCCGAGGGGAAAGTCCGACTATAACAGTCATACAGTTGATTTTTCCGATAAGAAGCCGGGATTTGTGAGTTCCGACAACATAAGGAAGGCAGTAAAGGTAGCCATTAGCATTTCTTCCTGGTTCGCTTGTCTTCAGCAACTCAGTTAATTTGTGTTAATCTTTCAATGATTGATACCGTTTTTGTTTTTTATTATTTGGGGGGGGGGGGTTGAGTATCACTTAAGACAGCCTGAGTACCAATGAAACAGGATTGTAAACCTTCAAGTTTTGTATGGGCTATTCCAAATTAGATCACTCAGAGGGATGTAGCAGGAGGGACAATCTGCTGCAATTAGTAGCTAGGCTGGCTAAAAGGATTGGAGCTCTGGATTAGAGTCGGTGGGTTTAGATAGTGGAACTTGATCTAATCCAACAAGTGCTTAAAACCATGCCTTGCAATCCCATCGTTGTTTTAAATTTCCTTCAATATATTGTTTTGGCTCAGACAACAAGTCACTTTTCATCATTGGATCTTCATTTATTGGAGCATCCGAATCATCTCGACAGTAAACTGCTGCGGTGGGGGAAGTTAGAGATCGATGGTGTAGTTGGTAATCAGGCTGGCAGGTGTAAACTATCGTATCACCGAACTGTAAAGGCAGGCTCAGCAGGAAGTTAGGTCAAGTGAGATCATGAGTTTCACTACAGACCTCTGCGCAAATAATGGGATCGGAGAAGATCCCACAGCTCAGGGTAGAGTATGCGGGACAACAGGTCTGCAAAGACCAAAAAGAGACACGGAGGGCAAAAGGAAGCACACAAGATGGGGCAAACGTCTGCTTATGCTGGATATCTTTTGTTAAGCCCCCACACCTTTATCTTTAGATCTCCACATGCATTTTCCTCATGTGCCAACTCTTGCCAAAACACCCACATCCCATAAAAGGCTTTGACAACAGATAACACTCTCAGCCAATCAAATTCCTTTATCCCCGTGCGGAGGGCGTGGCTCGGGCTTCTGCTCACATTGCAGTCCTCCTATATCTTGCTGAAGCAAAAAAGATCGGGGGGGGGGGACTAAAAGGAAGCTTGATGGTATTTTACAGGGATTTTATTAGACGGATGGAAATGATGAGCAGAAAAGAAAGCAATACTGCCTTTGGTACAACTACACTATTACATGTAAATCCTTGTTAATGGGATCCAGAGTTCAGCGCTGGGGCAGAGATTACCGAGGGAGATCTGGATCTGCCGTGACCTGCATTTGCCCCGGGCTTCAACCTCCGGCCTTCTTGGTTTGCAGTATGGCGAGGACTCCAACACTGAGGATGCCAGGGATGCCAGAGGGAAGGATGGGCTAAAATAAACACTAAACCAAGTTAAATTTGCTCACCCTTTTAGTCCGACATCTACATTGTTATGTTTCTAGGTCACGAATCCTACTCAGATGAAACGGTAGGCGTGGTCCTGGTGTCTTTTTAGATTTGGAAACCATCTCTTTTGGTGCATCTCTGATGAGGAAACAGCTGCATTTTAAAGATTAACAAACTAAATCTGCATTTAGCCAACAGACAAACCCCTGCTGGTTCCTACCATAGACCTAAATATTTACAAGGGCTCCCTAATTTATTCCTTTATCTTAAAAACAAAAAAAACAAGCCTAGCTGTAGGCACAGGTAGGCGTTCTGTGCAAAACACTGGTATGCCTGCAGGTGTAACGTGCTAATACACCATACCATCTATAAAACAAATTGGCTTTTAATCTCCTTTTGACAGACAGAGGAGGAGACAAAAGGCCAAAATGACAAAGAAGCATTAAATGATGAAGACAATGGAAGCAGATTAGGGCTGTTCGATTTTAGGACAAGCAGTTACTGCACCAGTACTGCTGAATATTTTGATGATATTGGTTGCAATTAACCCTGCTTTTCTCATTAGTCCCTTTCTGTTTTGCCAGCAAATTACTCCTATTCATGAGCTGTCACTGAAATCTACATCTGGTGGGGGCATCAAGGACAGTGGGAGTCAATCCAACTAGCCAAACGTAATCATCACACTTCAAACACAACAGTCAACCAAACATTGCATCCAATACTCCAAATGCGACATTGCACATGTTGATGTTGCGATGGTGACTGGAGTTCAATCTGTTCTGCGGCTCTAAACCAGATGCAGACCTTGGAGAGGCGGCGTACATTCAAGCTCATGGGAAGAAGGATGAGGCCAACATGTATATATATGCGCAGGCCCGTCAAGCCAGTTGTGAACTCAGATCTAGCTGGTAAACTGCACCAGAGGTAGAAAGGTTAAGCCAGATAAACCCTGCGTTGTCCCACAACACCAAGCTAAACCAGACACAAGCAGCAGGGAAACAATGGGATAGGAAAACTGTTTTTATCTCAGCACCATGTTGTAAAGTGCCGCTGATGGGAAACATTATTTACTGATACATCAAAGTGTAACAAAACCCGGAGGTGAAACAAATTATTTTGTCGGTTTGGGCTTTCATGATGACACTGGGTGACTCTTTTACACTTTTAATGACCCCTGCAGCAGCTCGTTGCTCTCACAGTGACCCTGCTCAGACCCTCTGATCCCTGCCATGTGACAAGCATGCACAGTGAAAAACATTTTTTCCCCGAAGGCCGTACCAGGCACACCAGGGGCTTTAGGACTGTGTGTACCCAACCACTGGACACAGGTGTGATGGAGAGAAAAAAATATATTCCGGTCTCTTTAATCAGACCAGAAATGGCCCCATTAAATAACCCCTGTTTATTAATTAGAAGCAAGTTGTTCCTCTCTACTGCTGCCACATGCTTGCTCAGGATCAGACATTGCTGCAAACTTTTTACCAACTGTCATTTTACATCTTGTAGTATCAGTCTTCATATGTGTGATAGACCAACAAAGGGCAGTGAATAATGAAATAGAATAAAAAAGGAGACTTGGTTTCTAAGAGTTTCTATGGAGGAGCAGCAGAGATATACAGCTCAGGTGGGAGAATTTGTTGACAGGACAAGTATTAACTGATAGGACTATTTTGCTTCTGCCCCCTGAGCTGGATCTGAGGGGACTGGAGCCGTGGGGAGGGTCTGGTGGTCTCTGACGGTGTCATTTGCCATGTAGGGGAGTGTTGCCATATCCAGGAGTCGTGGACTCCCATCGGGTGGTGCATGGCTCCTACCAACAGAGCGCCTGGGGAGGTGTCCGGTCGGCCGTAGGCCCAGTGGCCACTCTGGGCTCTGGTAGGCTTCCCGCTCTCTTCACCTCACAGGGGATAGCCCTCCAGGTGGGAATCAAGAAGCATTTATTGTGACCGCGTGGTGACATTTTTTTCCAGGACATACACCGGCGTAGGGTACATCTAATAAACAGCAAGTAATGAACAATGGGTACAGGACAGGGTTTGTTTGTTTGTTTTTATAGAGAGAGAGAGAGATTAAAGCATGCAAAAAAAAACAGCACAGTCTTTATGGTCTGCTAGGACTCGCACACATTCCGAAAGTCAATCCTATTTAAATATGAACCTGTGCAATGAAACAGTCCTGATAGTTAACGTGCAATATTCTTAAACCTTAACATTCATAATGATGCAATAAAACATTCCTGATGGTTAAGAGTGTGCAAAAAGTATGATTTCACAGTAATGATATTGTAACGTGTACAGACGTCTCAGCAGGGGGCGATAACCCTTACAGCTTTTCCAAAGAAGCTGATTTGCAGTTTGTTCGCTTGGGATTTGATGTTCCTGAAACATCTGCCTGATGGTAGAGAGGCAAACAGGGCATTTCCCGGACGGATGGGTGGGATCAGTGGCAATGCGTCTCTCTCCTCTGGACTCGTGCAGCATAAACAGAGTCCAGATCTTGCAGACGGCATCCCACAATTCCCTGTGCTGTCCTCACCACCCGTGCTAAGTCCTTCTTCTCCATCACTTTGCAGCTCCCATACCGAACCCATCCATACCAGCCAGTAGTGACAGCTGGCCAGACAAGATGGCACAGCGGTCCACGGCCAACACTGCCTCGCTGCCGGCAGCAAGCCCACCACGACACATCCACGCAAGGGAGGGACTGAAATACCCAGTCCACCTAAAGACAGCACCGCCCCGGTGTTAGCATCCACACACCCCTCAGCCTCAGACGCAGATGAGGCAAAGCCTATACCCTGTCACCACTAAGGGATGTATTCAATATTATGAGACCAAAGCAGTTTGAAATTCTTCTGGTTTTTCTAACAAGCAGGCCCTTTCTCCATAGAATCCAATTCTTATCATACATTTTTTTTAATAAATCATATTTAAACTCTTTTTATTCTTCTAGTACTTTAGCATATTTTTTACAATGATTAGACCTGCAAGAAGGGTGTGGCATTTATTAATTGCCAAATCCACTTCTGTGATGTCACCTAAAAAGCTAAGTGAGGGACAGACTGGGACTGTGTACTCTTGGCATGTTAATAGATCTTCAGATACTTTTAACCAAAAAGCCATAGACATGTGGAAAGTGCCAGAGAGAGCGTGTGTTATTAAGTGAGTGTGTTTTATGAAAGATTTGTACAAGCTGAAGGTTGGCATTTCCCATCTTTCAAAAAGTATCTGTGCAAATGTTTCTCGAAAAGTTAAAATCTGTTCAAGCAGACAAATCAGCCCAGACCTAAAAACCAACTGAAAACCGATTGCATGACTTGATGTGCACAGATGCTCTCGATCCAGTCAGACTGAGGCTGAGCTGTTGGTCGACTACATAAAGTCCTAATAAAATACGTTGAAGATTGAGGTGGTGATGCGACAAAATGTAAAACAGTTCAAGAGGTATGAAGCACTGCAAGTCGACATGTGATAAACGGAAACTGAGAAACGTGTCGGACTGAATGTACATGAATCTGAGCATGACTTGGGTTGGATTGAATTAAATTTATACCTTTACATTTGAATATCAATCTGCTCTGATTAACTTGCCTTGATATGACATTCACTGTAGTGGAATTCAGTTTAACAGAAATTTAACTGAACTTAATGTTATACTGTCTGTGTTTACAGCTGTCTTTTGTGGTACCTTTTGCTCCCTGACTTCCAGAAATGATGTGGATCTTTTGTTTCAAATGGACACTCACACTTGTTTCTAGGAAATTGATAGGATTAAAATCGTATCATTTTGTAATATATCTGGGATTGTTGCCATTATTGGGCCAAATTCTATAAGGCCTATAGGGATGTATTAACAAAGATAATATTAGAAAGGAAGGAATGACTGGATTACGACCTTGTTTGTCGAATTTTGGAATATGAATCTAGAGCATTGCACATAACACCGGGATTACAAAGCTGCACTCCGCTGGCTCTGACGTCAGCTGCTGGCGAAGTTCACCATCGCCTCGGTTTGGTGCTACAAGCTGCTTCATGGAAACACGTCTCTCACTGATGGAAGCAGCTCGGCGCAACAATGTGCCTCTTTCCACTCTGTCCTTATTACCTGATCTCGTGCTTTTTTCCAGCCCTACATTAACCTCCTAAGAAAAACCTTTTCGCGATGTCGTCATCGTTGTCATCACATCCTCACTGACCCCTAGACCTCAGAGCAGCTCCAGTCATGGTTCAGCTGGGGGTTAACGCCGTCTTACTGAGTGGCTGGTAGATATTGTTGACTAATCCTCCTTAGTGTAAAAGCACTTGGGACCGTTATGAAGCCCGTCCCTTTCTCTCTCTCTTCATGCCGCTTTCCTCGTCTCTTAGCCCCTCCCCATGTCCCACTCTCCATAGATTGTGCACTCCCCCGTGGCTCAGGTTCCTCTGGGCCAGCTCGCTCATTTGCCAAAAACACAGTGAAGCATCTGGATGCCATCCAATACGATTCACTTCCATGTCGCCCTGCAGTTGTTTCAGTTTCCACTGACCTTCTGCAGAAAATGTAGCCGTATCTTTGCCACACATCCCCCCAAATCTCTGATTTTCATCTTTTTAGGAATTACGCTGGACTTTTAACCCAAAACTAGATGCATTAACCTATGGCATCTAGCTGTGTTCTATGTTCCTGCATTTTAGATTTGAGCGTGAATATTTGTCATTTTCTTTATAATCGTGATCTTTGGGTCTTTAGGTTTCTGTGGTTCATTTTAAGCTTCAGCATTCGTTTATTTTACTGAACAATACCCTCGAAAGAAAGAGATTACTTTTACCTAATGTTTTACTTCCATCAAAGTAAAAACACATTTTGCCTCTACTAAGAGCACGATTACTCTTAGCCGCTCCTCAAAATGGGAAAGACAGGCGGACATGCCATTCAACAGTGTTGATCATCAAAAGTCAGTAAACAGGTGAAAGGAAATAGCGACTCATCTAAACGTGCTTGAACCTACAGTCAGAGCTACAATCAAAGAGTTTAAAAGACCTGGAGCTGTGACAGGCAAGGCTGGGCAAGGACAGACGTTTATCTTGCTGCTACACAAGGTTAAGAAAACAGAAAGGGACATTTAAAAAATCTAAAAGCTCACTTTTGGAGAGCGGAATCATAGACGGGCATCTTGAGGTGATTATCATTAATAAAATACCTACCTGCCAACCAGATGTTTGAGAGGCATACCTTTTTTTTACCTAAAACCACAAACAGGAAAATGTGGAGTTTGCTAAACTCCACATTTTATGCCCATTATAAGGCATGGTGAAGGATCTGTGATGCTCTGGGCCTGTTTCTCTTCCCAATGCTCTATAATGTATTTAAAAACTTATTTAAAAGTACTAATAGATATCATTTTTGGAGGAAGAAATACATCCTCTGTTTTTACATTTTTTTTCAATATTTGAATGTCAGAAATTTATTTAAACGATTCTGAAAAACCTCTTTGAAAAGCCCGTCAGAGAGGTCAGATGCTTCTTAGAATTCTTACAGACTGTTGTAGCTCCAAGTATTTTGACAATTCATCATTTGCAATGCGCTCCAGGTCTTGAGATTAGATGACCTACCCGCCAGTTTATTAATCTGTAGCTCCTTCCACAGTTTCCCTGTTACATTCAGGTCTGGACTCTCCAAACACTGATATTATCTCCAGTCAGTAGAAACATGCTGGTAAAATTAAGAGACTGCTTTCAACCTAAATAATTTACAACTATTTATTTCCTGTAATTAATTGAATTATACACTAATATGGGAAAAGTGTGGCACTTTGCATAGCTCTGCATACACAGCATGGGGGATTATATTTCTAATCTGGAGCAGACTACTGCAACGTCTATCCTTAGAGTTTAAACAAGGTTGAGTTCAAATCTCAGTCAAGTCCGATGAATTCTGGGTGAGCTCAGTAGAATCCCAGCAGCGATTCTATTTAGCTGTGTGCTCCAAATTTAGAAAATCATAAGTAGAAAGAAGTGTTTGCAGTGAAAGTCCAGGGTTATGTCAGGTCAGGTGAAACTGGATGGCCCTCACTGTTTCGTCTCCTCCACATTTTAAAAGGAAACACTTCATTTTGAGCTGACTCCAGGTATCTGGAGCCGTCAGTCTCTGTTGCAGCACCTGACATGTGCGTTAGGTTCCTCTAGAGGTGTCTCTGTGATAAACAGCAAATGTCAGAAAGCAGCTGAGGTCAGATTTAAGGTGCTGAGTGTGTGTGTGTGTGTGTGTGTGTGTGTGTGTGTGTGTGTGTGTGTGTGTGTGTGTGTGTGTGTGTGTGTGTGTGTGTGTGTGTGTGTGTGTGTGTGTGTGTGTGTGTGTGAACTCGCTTGTATATGAACGCCCCGTGTCTAATTTTTCTGATTTCTTATTTCTGCGGCAGTAGAAAGATTACACGTTGCTCCATATGCTTGGAAAATTACACTATCCTGGGCTCTTTAAGAGAGGCTGATGAAGCCAGGCGACTCCGTCTGAGCGAGTCATTAAGGACGGACTCGGCTAAGACTTAATTGCTATTATGTTTTCTCTGATTATCTAATCAACTGATTAGATAATCAGCACCTCAGAGGTTTGTCTCTGACCGTCATCGAGTCAGTCAAAAGTTCCTGTTTTACACACAAGGCAGCACAGCATCACGTCCAGTGGCTGAAAGCACAAAGGCACCAAGTGTCCGTCTGTCCGTCCGTCCGTCTGTCTGTCACACTCCCTTCCTATTTCTTTCTCTACTCCAAGTGTCTGGGGACAATCCCTGCACTGTGTGGCCGCCTCTCTCCTACATCTGCACGCCTATGCACCGTTGTTGGGTCCTCTGTGCTCCAGACAAGTGGCCAGACATCGTCTGTCTGGGCCGTCATGGGGACAACACTCACAAGGAGACCATTCACAGCTGGAAGACACATATCTCATCTCTCCTTGCCCGTCATGATGCAGAGTGGCGAGATGGCTGTATAATTAATCCGTTTAACTGCTAGTGTGTAGGGTACGTTTTTGAACGCTTTGTGTTGTTGATGTGCAAAAATTAAGAAATCTTTATGAATAATCGTTGACTTCCTCAGGGTTCCATGTTCAGCCTCCATTTGAGGAGGTTTGTCTCTTGCAATCAGTCTACATGCTTTGCTTATAGGGCTGAGGCATTTACCGGTTTAAATGATCACCCTGGGGGGATTTCCAACCATTGGTGTTGCTGTTTTACTATGAAATTACCTTAAAGAGATAATGGTATCCTTAGTCAAACTAAATGTAGCTGTATTTTGGACTTTAGAACTGTGCAAAGGAGGCTTTTTGGAGGTTTTAGTCTTCACTACATACATGCAGAAGGAAATAAGTAACCCTCTGTCTGCTGGCATCTCAGCATCGGATGCAAAGTAGTGAAAGTGTGCAGGGGAGTCTAGTTTATCTGTTTAGATTATTAACTTTATTGATATTATTATTACTTAAAAAATAATAGTAGAAATTAACTACAATAATCATTATTATTGATATGACGAAATTAATAACTTCTACTAACGCTGCTACTGTTACTAGTACTACTGCTACTACCACAATGACGATGATGATGATTAAAGATTTTTTTTTTTTTTTTTTTTTTTTAGTTATTCTAATAGTAGTAGTGGTAGTAGTACCAGAGTAGTACTTCTGGCATCATCACTGGTTGTAGAAGTATTAATATGATCAGAATGATATTATCATTATTTTACTATATTACCACTTCTTTCGCTACTAATATTGATAATAACAATAGCAAACAATATTGCTTTTAGTATATAATAAGAAGAATGTTATTGATAATATTTTTTTTAGCTGGCTTCACTCTTATTGCAATAACATTAGGATGTAATATCAGTTTATGCACGTCTCTTACACATTTTGACTGTGGTAACATTGATAAAACTGACATATCATTATATCCCTACAAGCGACCCACCAGCCACTGATAAATAAAACAAATCATCACACATTAAAGCCTGCCGTACTGACCCATCAGTTCTCCCAGAAAGGATGTCACCGTTCTGAGAAAATCTTGCACAGCTCATGCGAAGATTATGAGTGGCTCTGTTAAATTTAGAGCGCTTATAAACCCTGTGGCTTGTAGCCTGACGGTATGTTCCCAGAAAGAAAATACTGCAGCCTTTTAGTGGACCTTGTAAGACTGGAGGGAAATCTCCAAAACGATCTACTTTGATCTTCTCTCACAAATGTGCGAAATCATACTTAAAAAATATTTAATTTACCTGCATTTTTTTATCATTTAGTCAAGACGATCTTTAAAACCCACGCCTCGGTCTCCTTTAGCTGTGTGCTGTACAAACGGCTACTGCTTGTCACCTGGTCAACATGAGAAAGGAGATTTCTGACAGGCAGCGGTAGATGTTCTGACTAGCTCTATTTAAAGGCAAACCCTGATTTTTGTGCCGCTATAAGAATGTAAATTTCCAAAACAAACTGTTTGGTTTGGGTACCTAAACTAAACAGGAGACTGAAGAAAAAAAAAAAAACGGAAGTTTAATGTAAAAAAAAATGGTATTAAAAAGTTTACGCATTAACGTTATTTCACTACTACATCCAGTAGGATTTACAGTATATACAGGAAGATACCATTTTTATGGCATTGTCATCAACCATTGTCAATAAAGTTATTTTTGCTGTCAAATAAAAGGTGAGACACTGTATTGGAAGATTTAAACTATAAAAACTCTTAGGCCCCTAAGAGAGCCAAGGTAGATTATAGAGATTAGCCCGAGGGAGACGGATGGGAACTTGTTGTAAAACCTGATAATAACAGAACATCTCCAACCCAGATCCAACCAATCAAGAGTATTTTTTTTAACCTGAGTTTGAAAAGTGCTTGACTGGCCGACCTCTTGCTTGCGATACCCGTTGTGGTCAGAAGGGGATAATGATATGTCCATGCTGAGAGAACACCAAGCCCACAGCATGATGCTGCCACCACTGCGTTTCACCATGGCAGATGGTGTTTTCTGTATGAGCTGCACTGTTCGCTCCTGCCACACATGGTGTTTTCAATGCAGGCCAAAGAGCT
Source organism: Fundulus diaphanus (assembly GCA_037039145.1). Taxonomy (NCBI): domain Eukaryota; kingdom Metazoa; phylum Chordata; class Actinopteri; order Cyprinodontiformes; family Fundulidae; genus Fundulus; species Fundulus diaphanus. The sequence continues at coordinate 21,328,740 of CM073131.1, forward strand.
CAACTTTAGTCTCATCCGACCAGAGCGTCTCCACTTTGCCGTCTGCGCAGATTGTGGCAAACAGCTTCTTCTTTTTTTATACCACACTTCCATAAATACCAGCTCTGTGGCAGATCTATAGCTAATAGTTGCCCTTCAACTGACTCCCCCAACTGAGCCGTGGATCTCAGCAGCTCCTCCTGAGTTGCCAAGGGTCTCTTGGCTGCTTCCCTGGTTGACTCTCTCCCTGGCTGGCCTGTCCCTGGTGAAATTTATCAAGCAATAAGAGGTGACTAATAGAAAAAAGAGGCGAAAGCGTGCCAACCTCTGCTATCATTATGCTGTATGAATCAGACACAACGAAGTATAAATGAAAGAACAGGCCTTGACCTCAGACATTGTATAGGATTTAAGTTTAATAAGCAGTTATGTAAATGTCAGGTCAAAAAAAATGTTAATAAAAGGAACATTTAATGTATGCCTGAATGGCAAGCTAGATCACGGCAGTGTTTCAGCGAAATGTTTCTTTGTAAGGCCTTTTGTTGGCCGATTTCAGCAGCTCTGTGAGCAGCAACAAAGGCTGCGCATCGGCTGCATTTAAGACGAGTCTGACCTATCCCTCACTAAGCTCCATGTAGAACAGACGTCGACATAAGAGCAGAAATATGTCCCATCAAAACCCCTCCTTGAACGCTGTCAGAAGGGGAAAGAAAAACACCCGTATCCCGGGGTCACTCTGTCGGCTTTACATTAAAGATTAAACATGATCCAGCGATAGAGGAACCTTCAGTTTTCTGCAGGATTAAGGCTGTTCAGATGCCCCCACAGCAGACAATCAATTCAACAGCTTTTCCACGGCCTCGTCCGCAAACTGACCCAGGCACACACGGTCATCCAATGACATTCATTCCCCTTGAGCAACTTCACGTGTTACATTATAAGTTTCTCTGTATCTCATTTGGGGTTTTTTTTATGTGACAGAGCAACACAAAGTCACACACAACCATGAACTGGACGGACGTGTTACAAAGGTTCGGATGTAGTTCTGAGAGAAAAGAACAATATCTTTTAACTCATAACTTTTGGGGGGGAGGGGGGGTAGATCATCCAGAGAGATAGGAAACTTTTAAAACCCCAGGAGATGACCCAGAAAATATGACTTGACCCCTGCTACTCCTGCCATGATGCTGGAGGCAGGCCTTCACAATAAGAGCCGACACCTCTGCACGCAGCCAGCAGTAATCTGGGATCATTTCTGAGCAAAATGACCAGCAGGGCTGCAGAGCTACAGGCTCTCCCTCATGTTGGAGTGCAAGGTTATGTGTCCCCCCCTCCTCCTCCTTCTCCTCCTTCTCCTCCTCCTCCTCTCCCCCTGCTGTGTTACCATGGAGCGGGGAGCCACCTGCCGGGACGACGGGAGAGCTCCGGCGGCAGATTACTCGGCAGGCTTTTACTCCTGCATGCAGGCAGGGGTTTCCCACTTCCTGTTGAGATGCTGACCCTTCACAATTAAGGTTGAAACATGTAAAATGAAAATTAAAAGTCTGTCTTTAAGGCGTATTACCCAGCAGCTGGAGTTATAGTTTAGACTTAAAAAGTTATTAATGAGCAGCAAGCAGACATTTCTTTATGAGAAATGTTAACAACTGATAAAAACCTATTAATTAATAGTAAAAATATAGATTCTGAAGCTAAAATAACATCAGAGATGAAAAAAGTGATTTATCTCTAACAGTTCTGGAGTGAAAAGTTAATACAGTGAGCAAGAAAAGAATAGATTTGTCTAATTGATCCATTCACCAAAAGAGGCTATTTGTTAATTTTGTTTCGAAAATTCATGGGAGAAAAACATTTTCTTAAAAAAAATGTTTTGATTATGTCGCAGTTTTCTAAAAAATAAGTGAGATTTTTTTTCTGTTTTCCTTTTAAAACAAATCTTTTTAAAATATCCATTTGCGTTAGGAGTCCATTTTATGACCAAAAAGAAACTTTTTTACATTTCACAAAAGCTTACAAAAATTGGCTTTTGTTTTGACAATCACAAAGCTGACAGGTACCCACGTTTAAGAAAATATACCCAAAAACACAACAAGTTAGTGAGAAATAAACGTGTTATATGTATAACTCGAATGTCTTCTTTTTAATTCATTTGATATGGAGTTTGCATCTTTGGCTTTTAGATTATTTCATTCATTTATGTGTAGTTTTTAGTTAATTGTAGTTTTTTGTTCATTGTTTTCCCCTGAGCCACTTTGCGATTTCAGAATCAGAATCAGAATTAGACATACTTTAATAATCCCAGAGGGAAATTGATTTGGATCCGTGAAAAGATCTGTAAACGTTAGTGATGTTTTTGTTTCATTTTATAAATGAAGCATTGATTACTTTTTTAATTAAAAAAAGACAGTGGAAAAACACGCAAGTGGCTACAAAATGCTGCAAAGAAAACAGAGGTTGAAATATGCGGGATTTGCACATTTTTAAATGTTACAGAGGAAAAGACCCTGGCAAAATTGATGCCCCAAATATTTTTTCTCTCCTTTTTTTCCTCTATCTGCCTTTCTGTTTGTGAATGTTTCTGAGTTTATTGTTGCATTGAGCCTCTGTACAGTAAGGACGGAGAAGGGAGGCCAGAGGTGGTCGCCACAACTATAACTTACTGCCACAGTAAAAGTTAAAAAAATATATATTTCAATCTTAAACAACAAAGCCTATCAATTTTCAGTTTAAAACAATAACCCGCATAGCTCCCTAAACAAATTGTGATGTTTTTTTTTTTTTCTGTTTGCATAATTTTGGCTGGATTTATGCAAATGGTATAAAAATCTTCCCACACTTAGTATTTGTCTTTAATTTTTTGCTGTCAGGACTGAAGCTACTGATGGCATTTATCAACAAAACAAATCCCAATTCATACACAACTATTATAAATCATACATACAAATGCAAATAAAAGCTCTTGGAAGAGTATTTATTCTGGGAAAAAGGGACAGAGGAGGAACACAGAATTAAAGAAAACCCTGGATGTCCAACTGCTTTGCAAGCAAACCCTGCCTTCATGCCCCATTCACCTTGTTTTTTCTCTAAAACATGATGTTGGCCGTAAGAAAACTCAAAGTTTGTGATTTTGATCACATATTCAGTAGGAATATTTCTTTGTCTGACAAATATCACATTGTTCTGTTTAGCTGCAGTGTAGTTTTCCATGTGTTTAGAGCACGTTGATAATAAAGCCAGAATGAGTCAGAATACACATTTGTGTTCAATATGTGGTTATAAATAAATAAAATGAAAGCTTTTATCTCCACATTATGCCCCATCATGGCTCTGTGTTGGAGGGTCAATGAGTAAACCAGTGGAAAAAAAAACCTAACATCTAAACCTCTCCTGCTTTCTGTAGGCGGTGCTGCTTGGAAGTCACACCTGGAAGAGACAGGTGTTTAACCAAAGGAGGTGTGCTGCATTAGTGCTGCTTCAGCTTAACGAAGCAGCTGAAAGGTGGAGATTGATCAGCTACAAAGGGGGAGAAACCTGAAATTAAACAAACAAAATATATGATAGATAGATAGATAGATAGATAGATAGATAGATAGATAGATAGATAGATAGATAGATAGATAGATAGATAGATAGATAGATAGATAGATAGATAGATAGATAGGTTGTGCCTGTAGGGGTCTTTAAGAGCTCCCTTCTTCCTCTTTTGCATGATTAGCCTTGAACGGGTGACACATTTGCTTAAAAACCTTCCCAAACTGCGCGCATATCATAATGAGAGAGAAAACTCCTCTTGATGCCAACTAAAAGCCTTTTCCATCCTTCCTAAAAGGTGCTTCAGTGGCGGTAATAAATGTTGCAGCGCCCTGATGCTTTGTATGATTTAGAGTTTGTTCGCAATTGAAGGCCATTGGAGGCATTTTTCAGACAGTTTCATTCATTCAGCCTTCCTCCTCCTCCTCCTCCTCTTCGGCAGCAGCAGCAGCAGGAAGCTGAGGCCTTCACATTAACACCCCCGGAGTCAGCACTAATGAGGGCCTCAGCGGCTGCCCTGGGCTCCCACACACACACACATTCTGTCCCGTGCCCCTCATGCACGTCAAAGTCTGTGTTTTTTTTTTTTTGGGGGGGGGGGGGGGGGTTTGTTTCGTCTCACAGCCACAAGTGGTGGTGCGTGAAGTTCCCGCATGCTTTTCAGCCGCAACAAGCCATGTTCTTACCTAAAGTAAAGTGAAACATAACAGGAAAGGCCTCGACACAGACTCCACTTGTTCAATGGACATGAAAAACATTTGAAGCCCTTTCCCTCTTCCGTTCAGCTATAGCTGATCTGTGCAGCTTGAACTGTCCCATCAGCAGCTGTGTTCTCTGTGCAGCCTGGGCTGTACCTTTGTTTTAATGGTATTACCACAAGCGAGGAATATCCTTCTGCGGCCTAGAATGGGGAAAAGATTGAACTGTTTAACCTTTATCGCTTTTTCAAAAGTGATTTTATCCATCGTTTTCACAAGCCCAAACGGGAATCTGTGATCCGGGTAAAAACACTTCTGTCCAGGTTCGACGTGAATGTGGGCTGTAACCACCATGCTGTTCTCAGCTTTAGGCTGACTTCATCCCAAAAAAGCAGAAACTTACATACTAATTCATTCACGCATGCAGAACGGATGGTGGACGATCAAATTCAGTCCAGAGGTTTTGAAAAAATAAACTGTTTGATTAAGCGCTGATTTACTGAATTTATCTTCTTACAATGCTTACAGTGTGCACAACACAGCCAGATGCTCACAGCCTTTTGACTGCCTGAACGTGGCAGGAAGAAACAGGAAACCTTTCTGGGGGGCATCTGGTAAATTTTGCATCTTTTTTTTATTTATTTTTATCCTGCCGCCCCCCGACACAGTGGCACCCCTGGCAAAGAACCACACTCATTTCATAAATAACTACAATTTCAACTCATTAACATGTCTCCCCTCTTTCCTTATTTATTTATTTTTTTAATGAATATGCATATGAGACTGTTGACCAACTGCATACAGAAATGCGCAATCAATAGATTCTTGATTATTGATCCAACAGATTCAATTTAATTACATCCTACTAATAAAGTGCAGTCAAACTCAGTGAGTGATGTCCGCCTATTACTGACATTTATATGAAACTATTGCTATTTTGTTTGGTCCTTGATGTTCCATAAATTTGTTTGTGCTTCTGCAAAACGAAGCTGTAAAGTTAACTAAACAAAGCTTCAGAGAAAGACTTTTTTTTTTGTTTCTGCTGCTCTTCTATGTTTCATTTATTAGCTATCCCCAAGGTGACTGTATAATTATGAACACTTTTATGCCTATAGAGATTTGTTTTTCCTTTGATCGGAGGAAATTAGACACAGCACGTCCATGTCCTCCATGATAAAAGCCTCCTCTGTAATACTGATACAGCTCAGTGAGTCAGGGAGATATTTACTCGTCTAATCTGCAGTCTACATGAAGGCAGAACACTATATTCTGTCCTGTGTAAATATAGGACTGAATGAAAGTTACATGTAGGCCTGCTGTGCATAATTTGATATTAATTGCTTTTTTTTTTAAAACATCCCTTTCCTTTTTTGGCTCAGCGTGTTTAAATCCTGCCCTTGTCCAACATATTTTGTATTTCATCTCTTCCTTGCCCTGAGTTTAGTTGCTTTTTTACTAAGCAAACTAAAAGAAGCAGATTTGGGCGGAGCATCATAGCCGCCCCCCCCCCCTCTCTCTCCCCCTCCCCTCTCTTTCTCTGATTGGCTGAGGAGCACATCAAAGGCTCCGCACACACCTGTGACCTTTATGATTCAATGTTTACCAATTAAAGCCACCTGTCACTTGTTCCCATTCGCAGCTCCTCAGAATAACTTAAGTGGTGTGAATTAATCGAGTAAAACAGCTCCTGCTCTGGTCTCAACTATTTCAAACGAGCCCGCTGGTTGTAGTTTCTGCAGAGCTCGGAGCAGAGGTTCGGGTTCTTGTTCTCTTCTTACCTGTGTTTCCGAGAGGTTCAGCTGACGGGCCAGCTCCGTGCGCTCCCGGCCCACCACGTACTGGCACCGCTGGAACTCCAGCTCCAGCCGGTACAGCTGCTCGGCCGTGAACGAGGTCCTGGTGCGTTTGGGTCGGTCCAGGTCCAGGCCCTTAGGCAGCACGATCTCCCGGATGGTGCCTTTGGCGTCTGCGCAGACGGTGGGGAAACACAAGGAGTCGGTGCATTTCCACACAACAAGACCCCTATGAACTCCAGCTACTAGTATCACATTAGGACTATTAAAGCTGGGAATAAAAACAAGTAAAACACAGGAAGCAGAAACACAAACGCCTGTTAGGCTGGTGTGACTCAGGCCTGCATTGCACTCTGATGTAATATTTATGATACACAAAAAGGCGCATGGCCTCAGGGCTGAAAAAGGCATGAATGAGCAACTGCTTGTGTTTGTTTTTTTGTTTTAAAAAAAGCACATTCATAGACACAATCTATACTGTGGGTTTTGTTAACGTTTTTATATACATATTGTACCGTAAATATTAGTACTATCATTAATATTAGAATTATAATATTCGATCATATTGATATTAGAAATATGTCCTAGTTATATATTGTCGTAGATATTTGCTCATATATATATGGGTGACATCAGCCAAGTTTTCTTTGATTCCATGTAATATAAACAAATAGTATTGGTTTAAGAAGTTTGCAGGCAATATTTTGTACAGATTTATTTTTCCAAGTGGAAAAACAAAGTTACCATTGGAGCAGGCTGCTCTGCCTTCATAACATCCTTCCAAGTTTTGCGTGCAAATTAATGTGTTGGTACCTGCCAAGTGCAGAGGACCAAAAACGTACAGTTTCAACGTCATCTGCAGAGGATGTTGACATAGCCCCATTTTAAAGCCCCTCTTCTAGACAGCACGCTTGCCAAAAAGCCTTGAAAAATCCAGGTGTTAATGCTACTTCTGCAAGTTTCTATGCCTTGTTGAGGACGTTTAAATGTATGTTTTTTGCCTGATTTAAAGAATATAAGGGCTTTGATTGTTATAACACAACCTGACACTGCATGGTAGTCAGTAAGCTTCTGGAAATACTGGAAAACGTAGCCATCTTACAGAGCTGCGTTTTCAAATGCAATTTGATTTCTATGTTTTTGCTTTATTCATTACAATGCGTGGAACAAACAGAAATAAATAAATAAGAAGTAAAATAAAAATGTTACTCCATATGGTTTTACAGAGCCATAGGTGAGCTCGAATCTGATTGGCTGAGAGTTTCTCTTGATTTATGCCACTAAAGGCTCGAGCTAAAGCAAGTAAGCCAGCGCAGCGCATGCGCTAACGTTCACAAACAGCCGCTGCTCCGCAGGCAAAGCGGCCCGTTTCCAGAGAGTGTAGCTGAGCTTCACGGCTGAAGCTCAGTCAGACACTTTGTTTTATCTGACTGTTTTTGTTTTTTTGTTTGGCTTCTTTTTTGTTGTTGTTTTTTTTTTTTTTGCAAGGGTTGTGCGTGTTTGGGATGGGGTGTGTCCGATTTCGTTATGCTGTTTGTTTTATTGTTTAGCTATTTTGTTCTGTGACCCTTTTTTTATTGAGATTGAGACTTTATTGAGATTAATTTTTAAATTTTTATTTATTTATTTGTATTTTTTTGCGATGCATCAGGACACGTTTTTACTAACGTCTAAACTAAAATCGAGAAAATGAAACAATCGTCAAAAAATAAATAAGATAGAAAAAATAAAATAAAAAAAATAGTTGACGGTCAACAATTACATTTTGGGTTTGATTAATAAATAAATAAAAAATCAATAATTCCAGAGCCGTTTATTTATCTATTTATTTATTTGACGGTCTGTACGTGTTCCTATTTATTACTGTGGGTGGACGCTCAGCAGCAGCAAAAGCCTCCTGTTTGTTCATTCATAAAATATGCAGTCCACTAAAATATGAAGAGCGCTGAATTAAATATGAAACAGAAGCAGCTGCACGGAGCGAGTGTTTCTGACGGAAAGCAACCTTTAACCCAAGGAGCAAAAAGGTCCAAAATACCTGCAAGCATTTATTTATTTGTTTATTTATTTATTCATTCGTTCATTTGTTTATTTATTTGACGGGTGAATGGGAGGATTTTGTATGGTAAAAGGAGCTCGCTTGATCGTTTTTTTGTAGATGTGCTGAAGACACATTATGGTTCATAAATAGATTTTTTTTTCCCACACAAAAATTTAAAATAAATTGCAATTACAGAATGCATATTTTTCCCCTGTTGGGCTCACAGTAAATTGCTTTAATCTGTAGAAATAAACCAAACTTTTGACTATTTTTCCTGCTAGTGTTCCATCAGCCTCAAAACTCGGGCTTTTTCCGTCATTAAGCGGTCCCTAAAAAAAGCTCTGCAGACCCTGATCCACATCACAAATCAGGAAAAAAAGACACCAAAGATTGCTGCAAAAGGCACGCAAATAGAAAATATTAGACGTTTTTTGTTCTTTCGTCGCCTCAAACTGGAACAGCAGCTCGAACATGTGCAGCGTTTTTTTCCAAGCAGAGAGGCGGAGAGTAGCGGCTCGTACAGGGAGACCTGCTGACCTCTCTGTGACCCCGCTCGCTCTGTAAAAAAAAAAAAAAAAAAATCCGGAGCAAGCAAGACTCTGATTCAAAAACACAATCCCAGCTCTGCAAACATCCATTCAAAAACAACTGGACGGCATGTGCGCTGAAACCGGCCCTCATGTCTGATATGTGCCTGCTTTCCATCAGAAAGGTGATGTGGAAGAAACAGCAGAACGTCCGTCTATAACACGATTTCATTGCTTAGGGCAGCTCCAGTAAATACGAACACACAAACACACCCACCTATATATATATATATATATATATATATATATATATATATATATATATATATATATATATATATATATATATATATATATACATATATATATATACATATATATATATATATATACATATATATATATATCACAGAATAACATTTTGGTAATATTATCGTCGCTATTATAGTATTTCTGAAGCCGATTTAGAAAAAACACAAAACCAAGTTTCTTGTGTGTGATTTCATATAAATCCACACCTATAGTACATTTTCCCAGTGTACCGTTTTATTTTGTATTATCGTATTTCCCATCTATCCTATTTTGTCTGTTTTATTTATTTATTTATCTATCTATCTACCTATCTACAAACCGTTTGTCATTACACGATTCATTTCAGCAGCCAGGTCTCTTTAAAGCCGCCGTTGCTGCACGCCCAGGCAGCAGCCATCATCTCCCCGGCGTCGGCCTGGCACACGAACCTGAGCCGACATATTGGCTCTGCCTTTGGGAAAAGTCGGCAGACACACACCCAGCTGCAGGGCCCATGTTTAAATTCCTCAGCGCTTGCTTTAATTCTCTCAGAAAAAAAATTTAAAGATGGAAGACGCATACAGATCTAAAAGAAAACTATTCAAGGATATTCGATATGCATTACAATGAATTCCTATTTTATGATAAATATTTACTAAATATTTACTAATACTTCACGTTATATATATATATATATATATATATATATATATATATATATATATATATATATATATATATATATATATATATATATATATATATATGGGGGGTGGGGTTCTGCTTCAAATTTTGCTAAATTCTACAAGATAACATAATTGGCTTTTTTAATCATCTACGTTTAATTTAACCAGTCTAATAATCTCAAATTTTACAATGTATTGTCGTGGTTAAAAAATATCTAACAGCAACGCATATTTGAAGATTTTTTTTTTCCGATGTAATATTAAATCTACTCTCAGGCTTTTTGTGCGTATTTTAGGAATCCTGTCCTGTAATGACCTCCAGCAGGAGGGCTGGGTTTGAATTAAATGTCATGCTGGTGTCATTTAGTAAAAACGGAGAAAAATGCGCAGTTTGATGGTTTGTTTTTCTGTTGTTTGTTTTTTGTGTTTCTTTTCGTATTCACTGGTCGTTGATGTAAAGCTAATGTGTTATTTCCGTTCGTTGAAAGATGAGTCACAACCAGTAGATTAATTGTAGCCTGCAGGGTGTTTTTGCGGGTCTTCTTCTTCTTCTTCTCTGCATGCAAAGTTATTTAATTTTATTTTAAAGGTATTAAAATAAATGTGAACGGTGGAAATAATATTGATCCAACAAAAAACATTTATATGTTTATACCGGCTACAAGACACACAGAGAACGGGTGTAATAATCCTATAATTACTATTTTTCAAATAAATCTATGCGTGCATGAAAATAATGGTGTTTAAGTTGTTAATTATGCCCGCTAGTCCATTCTGTTTCATGCAGAGACCTTAGGTCTCTGCAGTCCTCCCAGCAGCAGAGGTGCTCTACTGCCACTACAGCACTAGAAAGTTGAGTCTATAGAAATAGTGCGTCTCTTTAAACCCAAATGGTCAATTCAGGATATTTAAAAATGCACGTTTTGGTGGGTTTCAAAATAAATCGCAGTAGTGAGTGTTGAGATTTTGCTCCAAATTAAAATGAATGTTGGTTTTGATCTTTCTTCCATGGAGCTGGCAAATCTATGACTGCGATCCCTGGACTCTATGGTCAATTATTGACTATTGCGTCTCTGATCGTTTCGGGTAAAAATGATGGCAAGGGCAGCCCGTGATTTCCCAGTTTGGCGTTTAATTCAACAATCGGCGTGAACGCCCGCAGCCCACTTACCCCTCACTAATATCCTACGACAGTAGTCCGGGTCCACTCCCAGAAGTTTGTCGTGTCCGTCTTCGCTGGAGGACGTCGGCGTGGAAGCGGAGGTCCCCGGAGTGTCAGTGGAGCTCTGCACCGGGGACCTGCTGCCCATGTCGGGGCGGCACTTGCCCTCCATCCTGTCCAGCGGGTTGGGTCCACAGCGGTGGCTCCCATCGCCCATAGTCGTGGCCTGATCGAACATCTACAACTAAGTTCGAGTCTCTCTGATGGTGGAGCTTCTCCTTCCTCTCTTCCTTCCTTCCTTCCTTCTCTCTAGTAGTCTCTCTTCTTCTCCTTCTACTTTCTTCTCTTTGCAAATGTTCTCCAGAGACGAGCAGAGCATGCCCACCTCTCCCTCAAAGGAAAACAGAAGTAGATCCACTTATAAAGACACGGTGCGCTCCAGCAGCGGAACCGGCGTGCGCTTCAGGTGTGGCGGCATGACGCGCCGGTCCAAGTGTCCGAACGAGGAGGTGGGTCAGCCGGCCGGGCTCTTTTACTCAAGCTGCAGCAGCCTGGAGCTGCAGGTGGAGATGCATGGTGAGGATCTGTGGAGGAGCAGGGAGGTGCCAGTGAAAGGAGGGGGGAAAAATAGCTCACCCACGGAGAGAAAAAAGTGAGAGGCGGTGCGCAGGAAAAGGGAGGAAAAAATGATCTGAGCAGCAGCTACAGTTCAGAACAGACCGGGGAAAGTTTCTGCTTGTTTGTCCAGATCAGCTCCCTCTGCGGATCCTTGGAGTGTGTGTTGGTGGTGCCACATAAAGGGGGTCGGGGCACAGGAAGAAAAAAAAAACATCTAGATGTGCACTGTTAGGAAATGGATAAACACCAGAAAGCGCCTGAGTAAAGTTTGCAGCGCCTTAGTTGGGTCTGTGTTTTTTTTTTTTTTTGTTATTTATAAATTGCTTGAGAGCAGAACCGCCAGGTTCCACCCCGTCTTCACAAACACAGAGAGGAGGATGGTGAGGGGAGGACGTGTGGATAATGTTTCTGCTGATACGCTGGGTTTTACAGAGGCAGGATCTCCATACGTCATTTCCTGCCAACTGCCGGCGCGTCGCTGATTGGTTTGCGGGCAGGGCACGTTTTGACATATTGGTGCGGGGGGGCATAAGGGATGAGATGATGGTTGTGAGTTTAACTCCGCGACGTGCAAACCACAGGTGTCTGTCCGTAAATAAGCATATCTCTAAAAAAAAAGTTATTTATTTCAGCAATTCAGATCAAAGTGTGAAAGTCGTAAATTATATGGATTCACCAAACACAGTGGAATTTCTATTAGGTTGCCTGATTATTGCGTACAGCTATTGAAAACCCAAAAATCAGAAAAGTTTTTCAGAAAAGATGAATTCATAAGAGCAAAAGAAAGGGATCTATAATTTTTAAATTGGATGCTGTGGTTTACACAATTATGGGGAAGATAGTCGACTTGGGGGCTGAAAAGCGACAATCTTCACAGGAGGGGTGAAGCCACAAAAGGTCACTGCTGGACAAGCTGGGTGTTCACCTTTTGGAAAGTTAAGTGAAAGGAAAATGTGTGGTTTTGTGGAAGTCTGTGCGAGAGTTTAGCAAAGATTCACAAGGCACAGACAGCAGCTGGAGTCAGAGCTTCAGGCTCCACCAACACAAAGACGTCTCCGAGCTTCATGTAGATGCTGATTTCATTATTCAGCGAGACCTGGCACCTGCCTACACTGCCAAAGGTACCAAAAGCTGGATCAGTGACCATGGTGGTACATAGCTTGATTGGCCAGCAAACTCACCTGACCTGTGGGGTTTTGTCAAGAGGAAGACGAGAGACAACAGACCCAACAATGCAGATGACCTGAAGGCCGGTATCCAAACAACCTGGGCTTCCTTAAGACTTCAGCAGAACCACGGGCATGTTTACCTCCATGCCACAGCATGAATTTGGTAATTCATACAGAAGGAGTAAAATACAAACTGCCACCATAAACTACAATAAATAAACGTCAAATACACATAGTACATATTATACCACAGTAAGTGCAGAAACAAAAACATACAAAAAACAAAATACACCAGACTGCACATATACCAACAACCAACATAGCAAACCAAATCATCAAAGCAGCCTTCATATGTCCACACACTATATGCCTACATTGTTTATGTATCCTAATGAAGGTAGGGATGAATGAATGTTTATATATTCATATAAATATTCAATTCATCTCATCTCGAGGCACTTTACAAATATATGAATATTGAAAGTGAAACTCGTGTATATAATACACAAGTTTCACTTTCTGAATTGAATTAGTAATGTTTTAATGATTACTCAATTAATGTCTAATTTACTGAGGTGCACTTGCACGGTTCTCCTCAATTTTTCAAGCACATTAATGATACCATACCGGTCCAAAAACTTACCAGAATTCAGCTACAAAGTTCTGAAGGAATCATGTAAAATGGTCCAATGGTACCCCATTACTACGGATTAACAAGGCCTAAATAAAATAAAAAAAAATCAGGATTTTATAAACGCACAAAAGAACGTATTTAAAATGAGATTCAATGAACTTGAATGTGACTATATGATTGTATTTGAATGAACTGGACTGAATTGAATTTGGGACTTTACAACTGAATGTGAATTGGATATCTTTGTCTTGTAAAGTGCCTCTATATTAGGTTTAGTTTTAACTTGGCCTCATAAATATTAAAGTGGTGTTATTTTAATGTAAAGAAATGTGTATTTTAATTATATGTACTATTTATATCAACAAGTTCCTTTTTTGCAATGTAGGTGATGTAGCCTAATCCTTTAAGGAATTGTGTAATAGGATCACAAAAGCACACTAAAAACAAATAGTAAATGTTACCACTTAAAATGGTTTAAACAGCAATCAGATATTTCATTTAGATTGTTCTATAGTGGTTATATTCAAACAGAACTAGCTATGTCTTTTTGGTAATAACTCCTAGACAGAATGATTAGAATTAACCTGAATATGTTGGCTCAATCAACTGTTATTCTCCTGCATGGTAACTGATGGAGGGAACTGTGAAGCCAACGTGTTTTCTAGGCGGTATCATGAATTAATATATCGACTTAGTCAAATTCAAGAACTGTCATTAGACCTGTAGTTGGTGGGAAGTGGTCTGTGCTGTGGGGAAAATATAAAGTTTTCTGTCTAGCTTAAAGTAGTTCAGTCTTAGCATTAATGCTAAAACTTAGTAGCTTGATGGTAAGGTTGACAGCCAACAAGCTAAGTGTCTTAAGACTACGGTAGTATTTAATTTCAGTTTTAGTCACCTTATGTAATGTCAAAGGATTTGGAGATGAGCGGGTTTCTATTTTGGATCAAGAATTTGAGTTGGTACCAATATTTAACTACTTTAGCCACAGTGCTAACGCTAAATACAAACTTGCTAGCAAGCTGCACTTCCAGACCCTGAGGTGGTTTATTATGTCAGTAATATTTTAGACTCTACAGTTACAAAGTCATTCTTTTTCATTCAATTCTTTTTTTATGAAGACAGGACAAATACTCTGAGCAAAACAATGTTAATAATCAATTAGAAGTAATTTGCTTAAGTACATTTTTAAAATTAGTTGGAATGTAATTAATTTCTTATTTATTGAAGAGTCTCTTAGCTGTTAAAGTTACATAGGTTCTGTTCAGAAATAGAGATAAATGTCCAACCCAAATAAAAAGAATGGATGTTAAGCCTATTTTATTGGCTACATCCAAATATTTTATATTTTAAGTGTAACATTTTTAAACCAAAGGTTATCTTTGAAAATGGAACTCAATCAACAATGTTCTGATTCTGGTTTTCAGACATAGTTATATTTATCTATTTGTTTAATTTTCTCTACAATGGCACGTTGGTTAACCCCCAACTGTTTCAAAAACCCTGAAATGACCTCAGGAACATTTTCTTCAGTTTCAATGTATTTAACCTTCATTTAGTCCCTCTGTAGCTCATCTCATCCTTATTTGAAGATCCGCGCTTAAAGATGGGCACCAGACCTAGATGACAACAAAAGTAATCCAGATAACATTTGACAAGTGTGTGTGCTTTCACAAACAGTTGTTTTCTTGCATGAGCAGATTGTACTCCGTGACACAAAAACACACCTGCAAATAAAGGTGTTAAAGCATAACCACTGTGATAAACCAGCACAACTTGATGTTAGTGAGGATAAAGTATCTCATTCAGCCATCCAATGTATGTATGCAGAGCAAATCTTGAGCAAGCACAGGTCTATTTCCCTGCCAGTTTGATGTTGATGCTGCAGCCTGCAGTTTGTTGTGATTGTGAGATAATTTTGGTTGTGGGGGGACAACTGAAACACTGGGCAGAATTTCCTCTTTACAGGTGAAACATCTCTGAAAACACAGCGCAAAGAGAGCTTTTTGAACATGGATTATATAATTATAGTTTTGCAGTGTGTGTGTGTGTGTTTTTTCTTCTTATTTTTCCTCATCCGAGGCTGTAATTACTGCACACAGCCATGGGTCGTTACTCCTTTCAGCTGGCCTAATCTCACACAGGATGAATAGAAACTGTCAATCAGATGCTGCACTCAGCAGCGAGACAAGAGGGGACTGATTGCTGCTGCTGCTGCTGCTACCGCCACACACACACACACACACACACACACACACACACACACACACACACACACACACACACACACACACACACACACACACACACACACACACACACACACACACACACAAGCTTTCTTTCTCTTTCTCTCTTGTATTTACACTCTATGTCCCTCCAAAAACATATATTTTTCTCCATATTTCCATATTTTAATATACTAAGGATGCTCAAATACCAAAATTCAACTTGTGTGTCTTTGTATAACAGAAGAAAGGAGGGGGGAAAAAAAACTTTCTCATAGGGGTCTATTAGCTCATATGCCCGAAAATGCTATTGGACCACCAGGTATTGATGAATATAACATGACAAGGAGCATAATAAAACAGCAAAGGGAAAATAATTCATAATCCTCTAAATTAGACATGCAACTAAAACTGATACATGGTCCCTATAGATAAAATCCTCACGTTTCACTTGATGTTTTTTGTGCTTCTATGCTGTAGCAGTATTAATTTAAACACTAAAACAGGCTTTTTTAGACACATTTCATCTGCAGAAACATGTCTTTGCATCGTAATACTAGAGGAACCACACTACAAAAAAAAAGAATTTCTAGATTATTAAATCATGAAATTAATTGAGTTTTAATCAAACACGTTTAATTTGTAAGTTTAATGTCCAAATTCTACTTCTTGTTAAAAAATTGTGTTAAAGAACTTCTTGTTTTTTAACAAATCCTAAACATATTTAATTAGAACATAACGGAATATGTTGATTCAGTCAAGCTTAAATGTTTGTGTGAGTTGGAATATAAATGAATATAAGAGCTTAGTAAATGTTAAGATCTATCGTAAGACTGATGGTTGGGAAAGTTTCTGTATTTTAGAGCAAGAATTTAAATTAACGTATACAGCGCAAATGCTTGAGTCAAACTTGTTAGTTAGAAAAGGAATCTTCAAGGATTTTAGACATTAGCCCTTCAAATTACTTAACTCTAAATCAAACATAGCTGCAATTTTCAGTAAAGGTTTAGCCTTACCAACAGTAAGTAATATTTTTGGCAACAAATCCAACCTAAGTGTTTGGATTAGATTTGACATGAGGGTGTTGGGTCAGTCATTGTTCCCCACGGTGGCGTTTTGTCACCAGCATGCAGCCGTCAGGCTAGAATTAAATGTGTTTTTATTATGAATGAATATATAAATATAGTAAAGCTTAAGAACTGTCACAAAACATGTAGTTGAGATAGTTTCTGTATTGGAGTATTTAACTTTTGCACCCAGCAGCACTAATGCTAAAGTCACTTTTGCTAGCATGCTAGCTAGCTCAACCACTGAACCATGAGGCAGCCGTTGCCATGGCAATTTAGCTGTGGCTGGCAGGGAAAGTGTTTCCATGACACATTTTAGGATCAATTTAAAAGGTTTATTTCTACTTATGTAATGTTTAAACTTCTTTTTTTATATAATTTTGGTTTCTTTTTAACATGGATTGCAAATCAGAAAACTTGATGAAAGAAACAGCTGCCTGTTGGCTCTTCTGCCAGGGGCGCACTAGAGGTCTAATGGGATTAAGGGGATCGTCTGCATACATAAAACTGTTCTGACCGTGATAATATCTGCACTGTAAAATAGTCAGCCAGCCTGAGCTTGTATTGGTTTTAAATATATGTGAAGGAAGATGACCGCGCACTAAGAAGTTGGCAGTAAATGCCGTTAACCTGTTGTTTAGAACTTTTGGTTCTGCAGATCTTTAAACATCCATTTGATGAATAAAATATAAATCGACATACTCATAGACAACTTGACTTTCTCTGAAGCTTAAGTCAATTAAACACATCTACTTGAACAATTAAATTGATTTCAATGTTGCTGAGTGCATATTGAAAATGGGTTACTCTTACTTAATTTATAATCACAACAAATAAAAATATAGCTTTTATGTTATTGTATGTTTTATAAGTATAGGTTTCTTCTGTTTGGTTTGTGAAGAAACATTTTGTCATTGTGCTACTTCTGATTTTTCGTTTTCTGTCACAGTTGTAGCAATGTTTTTGGATGCAAAAACGTTTGGACTTGAAGTGTCTGTTTCATAAAAATAAAAAATAAAGAAAAATGTTGGTCTATTCGGAAAAAAAGTTCTATATAGTAATTGTTTATATAAAATGTATATGTGGTCCCATAACGAAAAAAAAAACTCCCATATTTTATTTGACCTGCTTATGTGCTGAAGCATGAATTTTGAACCCAGGCTATTTTAGACTAATTGTTTCCCTTCACCTTCGTGTCTTCGGATAATAATGCCAGTTTTATACTGGAAGAAGGGCTTTAAATGCTAATAATTTAACAGTTTGTCTTAGAATAAACAATCACCTGAAACCGTCTTTTTCTTCAATGAATTTGCTCTTTTTTTAAATCATTTACACAAAACCTGCTACAGTTTTCTTCCTTTGCGCACTTCTTGTTCTTTAATGCTTGAACCTGTCTGAACTACAGTAACAACTACATCTGGATGCATTCTTTGCATCAGCAGTAGAATAATAACTCTCAATGTCTGTTTTTCCTTGTCATTGTGAGCAATCCTGAGCTCCTTTTAGTAAACCATCAATCCAGCTGTACCATAATAACACACGTGCTGCGCTCGCAATCCCATTTCCACGAAACCGCAGCAGATAAGAGGCGCATATAGCTGCTGTCACATGACGCTGCAGCCCGCAGCCACGCAGCTCTCCGCCCCGACCAACCCACGGGCCAAAAGGAAAAACTGTTTGTTTGCGCACCGACCGTCTCATCCCTCCTCTCCCCTCCCCGCGTGCGTAGAGCTG
The DNA here is from genome assembly GCA_037039145.1 of Fundulus diaphanus. NCBI lineage: Eukaryota > Metazoa > Chordata > Actinopteri > Cyprinodontiformes > Fundulidae > Fundulus > Fundulus diaphanus. Next base: position 21,346,895 of record CM073131.1, read on the forward strand.
GATTGCAGCCTCGTGGAGATGAATCTGATCAATCAGATCAATCAGCAGAGATAACTGTAATCCCGCAGGTCAGAGGGAGGGCACCGGGCCACGCAGAGTTCACTCATCCCACACACACACACACGCTCCCAGACGAATCTGTGCAGGAATGGCGCACATTTCGCCCACGTGTGTAGGAGTTAGAGATTTTGTTTAATGTTATTATTTTGTCTTTATTTGGTTTAAAGTGGTCACAATACCGCAGGTTAGGCACAGGTTAGTCCGTCCAAAGAAATTTCAGCGTGGGACTGTTTTTAATTTGAAGTAGGATACGGCGCAAGGAAAGCCGCAACAGTGCAAAGGTCTGCGGAATTACTGCAGTTCATATTTTCAGATATAACCCAGCGAGTTGATGATTGGTTTGGACGCTGAATGCTTGGGAATGCATTATTATTATTGTTGTTGTTGTTGTTGTTATATGGATTTCAGTAATGACGCAAAAAGGCATATCGAAAATATAAAATAAATCCGAAACAAAAGCCTATGGCCCAGAAAGAAGAAATGAGAGCAAATTACATTAAAGGAAAAGTGAATAAAAAATGAATGAAGACCGACCTGTGCAAGAGTCTTACTTTGGCTTTTTTTCTTCTACTTTTAAGAAATGTTATGCTGTAAGAAATTCTCTTTTTTTTCTTTTTTTTTTCCTTTTTTTTACAATCTGTTACTGTTTTCTATTTTTTTTAGGAAATATTTATTTTTGTTACAATCTGTCAGATTAAAGTGATACATTTTAAATCAAGAACAAAGAAAACTTTATTATAAAAGTTTATATCACACACAGGTAGGTTAGATGTAACTACTGGTATATATAGGCTAATTAGAGAAAAACGTTTCCTTTTTGAGATTTAAAGTTTTATTTGTCCATTTATATTTTAAAAGTTAACCAAAGTTGCATTGTCCTCCTATTTAAACTCCGTGAAGTTTTTAAAACACCTTGACGCACCGAAAATAACCAAGAAGCGGTTTATTGTTATTTTGCTGGAAAAACGCCATTCGGTTTACACCATGGGAAAAAGTAACTTTCACCTTCAGTTTATAAAAGTCTGGTTCGTTATTCTGTAATCAGAGGTTTATTTTCCCGCACATCGGCAAATATTTCAACGCGTCATTTGGCTGCAGAAGCTGAACCCGGAGCTTTAGGGACGCCCGTCCACACTGTCCCCCGTTAAAGCGCATGATCCGTCTTCTCACATAGGGGGACAATGTGGGATTCTACTTCAACCTAGAGACACAAACCAGGAAGATGCTAGACATATTGACATGTTGGATCACACGATCCAAGTGTAAATCAGGTGCAACAACCTTAGATTTAGTTCATAATGGTTCTTTTAAACACAAGCACATGAAAACAGAAGAGAACCAGCACTTAAAAACAAACAACTTTCCCCTCAATGAATTCATACTACAAATCACAGGCTTCTTCAGCACATCCTGGGCTTTTGTAACACTGCCACTCTGGTTTCACTTGTGGGTGGAAAGTTTGGACATTTATATTCAACGTTTCACTGTTTACATGTATTTTTCTCTCATTTCAATCACTTAGGGATTTCTCTCTCGGAACGCATTTGAAATCTGGATTTAAATAAGCATACTTTTTGGAACCTTTTGGATGACCGAAATAAAATGGTAGAATGCACAAAATAAACAAATAAATAATAAAGTCCTCTCGATGCTTCTTCAACCTAACAGTGGGTGTTTATTTCTATTTTCGTCTGTTTAATTGCTTCAGTGAATGTATTGTTGGACTACAAGTAAAATAAAACTCACTCTACTCTTTACTTCACTTCCAAAACTATTCATCATACCATCTAAAAGGCAAGCAGCTCATTGAAAGGTTCTCGCCACAACCAGTTAGTGGCAAGGACTTACCACAGACTGCAAGACATCCTCGGTTAAAGCCATACAAACCCGGTCTCTAAACATTTGGAAATCTAAATGCAGTTATATATATATATATATATATATATATATATATATATATATATATATATATATATATATATATATATATATATACACACACACATATATACACGTGTGTATAATGTAAATAGTTTTCTTCTAAACGTTAGAAGGTCCTTTGAAGATTAAAACAAAATCAGACAATTTTTTAAAAGGTCTCATATGAAAAATATCACCAGTCTTTTTTTTATTTACTCCAAACTGAAACGAAAAAGAGAAACTTTATGGCGCCAGTCAATGTAGCAGCTTAGACTGCCACCTTGCGTTCAGTCAAAGAACTGACACAGAGACGCGGCTCAAACAAGCTCAACTGTTTATTCTGCTTTTTGACATAAAAAAAACAACACAGATGTCACCCACAAGGGAGCAGGTCTCCATACATTGAAGCACTACATTCACGAAAAACTACACAATCAAGCTCCTTTCTTTTACGCCAACACAGAACATGACCTATTACGCTTTAGAAAACATCCATTAAATCTATGCTTGCGTTAAGATAAAGAGAAGTTGGATTGTTTTATTTCAAGGCTGGCTAAATCCAGAAAAAAAAGGTTAGAAGTAGAAAACGCTAAAAAGGATTTCAATGAGATGTGTGATCATGGTGTGAGGGGTCAAAGACATGCAGGTGGAGGGTTGACGGGTTTACAGGCAGAGTTCTGGACTGTGAAGGCAAACATATACAGATTGTTCCTTTATTTTTAAATTCCTACCATGCTTTATTCATCAGTGGTATTCATCAATGTTCACATCATGTCAAGGGTATAGTGTATAGTGTGAGAGAGGGTAGCTAACAAGGAGTGATAAAACAAAGGAAGACTGGACGGTGGACTGAAAGGCACATTTGTCACACAAGTTGTTCCTAAAGGCTTTTTAAATCTCCCAGTCTTATTTAAAGGGCATATATCATCACATTTTACCGCCTGAAAACCTACAAATCCTTTGAAAGTAAGAAACACAAAACACAAAAAGACTTTTTCTTTGTTTTTGTTTTTTATTGGATGAGCAAAGTTAAAAACACACGTTCTTGACTGAAAAGCAGACTCACAAAAACAGGAAGGCACTCCCATATATGGATGATGACAGCATCTGCAACAACACGACCTGAACGATTCTCACAGTCAACACAAAACTGCTAGTTTTCCTGAAAACAAAATAAAGACCTGTTTAGCAAAAATATGTCGGGTAGATGTGTGGCGACAGAAAAAAGGTCCTCCAAAGGTCATCGACGCGGGAAATGTGAGCTCCGTGGAAGCAGACACGGGTCGGGAAGACGGGTCCCCCCCCCCCCCCGACCCACTAAAAACTGTCCCTGTGTTGGAAAGCCTTTGTGTGAAACAACTGGATTTAAAGGAAGGAACAACACAGACACTAGAGATCGTGCCACAGCTACAATCAGCAGCTCAAAAAGTCAACGATTAGACCATCAAGGTGGTCGGTCGGGGAAACGTTTTAGTTTTCCTGATGATTATATGTAACACCATCAAATTTTCTCTGTGTTTGGGTCAAATGAAGGCAAGAGCGTTTGAGTGTTTTAACTTCCATTCCATTGACCACATGTTTAGCATTAGCCTGAAGTATCTTAGAGCGAAACTGCAGATGGACTTAAAAGGTTAGAGTAGCATGGCTGCTCAGAATAACTTCCTGACAGCTACAGCAAAGGAGTGTCGTTGACCCATCACGAGTAAAACACGGGCGGATCATGTGGAGCAAAGTGGGACTTTTACGGCTACAGCATGGCTTCCTGATTTCATTTTGGTGAAAGCTATAGGGAGAAATTGCAAGTAACAATGCTGGTCAGAACTGGAGCAGAAATTATCAAATGTGTCCAGATGCTGCCAGAGCAATTTTTTTTGTAATTAGAGTTTATCTCACATGTGGACCTTCACCCACCGCTGTGGTGAATCCCAAGCTGGTCAAACTCGCAACAGAACGCCTTTAAATTCCTCCGTAGGCTGCTGGGGTGTTAGGTCTCTAAGGTGTCTCAACAATTACAGTTCTCCTTCTCGCTTAGGTTAAAAAACAAGAATCATAAGTCTTCATTGTAGGAACTTGAATTTAAGTTGAGGTCTGTGCTATCACTACTTTTGTCTTGGGCTGTTTCTGTATTATCCATTGATTCGCTGAATCGGCACATTTCAGCCGTGTTTTTGCTTTGCACTTGCTCTCTCTTATTTATTTTGTTTATTTTTCCCCATTTTTCTCAATTTTGTACCTGGAAATCAACATTATCATGACCTACAAGCCTGAACACAACGAGAAGTGAAAAATAAAAATGATGATATATGCCCTTTAAGTGCTTGGAACAGGTTTTATACTGGAATACCCGATTATTCCCATTGAGGAGTTATTAGTTATTTAGTTAACTGATAGACGACTTGAAAAAGGGAAGCCATAAGAAAAAAAAAAAAAAACTTGAGTTAAACCAAAAATATTCTAAAAAAAAAAAAAACAGAAACATAAATCTTGCATTTTCACAGAACATTTGGCATCATAACTTGATGTCTGTGGATTCAGTTCAACTCAATTTATAGACGATTTGAATTCTATTTAATACATTGAAAACACTGTTTTCGCTGTGCATTGCTGTTTAGATTTTAACCAGTTTGTTTTGTTGATTATTACTGTAAAACTTGGTAGATGTTTTATTAATGAATGCAACTAAGTGCAGTAACACGAAACAGAACCTTTTAGTTGTTACAGTAAACACCACTTAATAATAAAGTCATACAACAAGATATCCCGTCTTAGAAAACTGAAATATGGCTGCCGATTTGTGCCGTCTACCTGGAGAGATTGTAATGAGGCTTCATTTTTTTCCTTCAGCTGCTGCACATGCATTCCTCACCTGACCTTACCTAAAATACCCTGACCCATTTTTAAGGGTCTCCTAAGCAGCAGCTATGGAAAAGCAACAAACAACTGAAAAACAAAATCTGAAGTAGTAATGATGGTGGCAGGTTAAAGTCAAAGAAAGCACAACAGAAATGTCAGAGAATGTAAAATGCATTTCACATAAAAGACTGCAGATACAGGAAAACAAGTCCTCAGACCGGAGCAGTACAGTGGTATACAGTGTCCTCTCTTGATTGAACATACATTTTAAGATCAGTTCTTTGTTAAACTTGGTTTCCCTGAATAGTTCAGAGTTGTTCCTTCCTTCAGAATCAAGCCTTTTATAGTTAATGTACGAGCCCTTATGCAAAACCAAAAACTACAAACCTGAACTAGAGGCTGATTCACAGGGCAGTGCTGCCCTCTAGCGGTTCAGTAAGGAAAACACAGTTTAAAACAAGAGCAGGCAGGTTAAAGGTTCTGATGGTGCTGCAGAGGCATTCACAGCAGAGGAATGTTTCCCAGATAAAGGCCTGAGCTTAAACACTGAGGCCAGGACGGCGACCGCTGGAGGCTGAAATGCTGCGCCCTGCTAACGCAAATCAGAAAGGGAGCTTTTATTTTGTTTCCTATGTGAGAAGACGGATCATTCTGGGCATTTCGGTGGGTGTAAACCTTTGACATGGCAGATGAGAGTGTTTGTGGGCGTGTTGTTTCTGCAGGTGCAACTGGGACGAGGAGCGTTGGGGGTCAGTCGAATCCCTGCCAGTCGCTCTGCTCCGAGTCGTACTCCAGCTCTGTGCCGATACAGCGCACCCCCTCCAGGAGCATGGGTGTGCCGTGGTGACGATCTGGAGGCAAAAACCCAGAATAGTGTAAAAGGCCAGTGGAATATTCACCAGAGAGCAATCAACTGGATTAATGAAATGTCATGTATACATTATATAGCTGTGCGAAGCGTCATGTGTGCCTTCCAAAAATGTGCAGATGCCTTTTGTCATGATACAACCCCAACCTTCAAAACATTTTGGTAGGAATTTAAGGCATAGATCGACACAGTAGTATAAAATTGTAAGGTGCACAAGAAATAATTCACAGTCTCCATCTCTTTTTTTTTTTTTGCAGCTCTAGTGGCTCGCTTTTATTCACAGTAGACTGACAGGAAGGGGGTGGAAGAAGGGGAGAGATGCGTGGCAAAGGACCACGGGTCGGATTTGAACCCGGGTCGACCACGTCGAGGACTAAAGGCCTCCAAAGATGGGTCGCACTACCCGCTACGCACAAGCGCGCCCCTTTTTTAAAAATTATTTTTACAAATTAGGAATCTAAAAAGTGTGGTGGGCCAGCAATCAGCAGCCGCCTTTACTCTGGTGCCCCAAAATAAAATGAAGGTCCACTTTAAATACCTTCAGAAGTCACCTAATTAGTAAATAGAGTCCACTTGTGGGAAATTTGATCTCACTATTAATCCTCAGCTGTTCTGTGAAGCACTCAGAGGTTTGCTGGACAACATCAGTGAACAGCACCATTAGACAAGCGAGGGACAAAGTTGTGGAGAAGTTTAAAGCAGAGTTGGGTTTCAAAACAATATTCCAAATAAACACAAAATTTTTCAGTTTGTTTTTTGTAAAAATAAATAAATAAAAAAAAACACTTATGGTTTATTCTATGTAACAGTTCAGCAGCACTACTTTCTGTTAGCCTGTCACGTAAAATCCCAACAATTACTTCAAAGTGTGTAGCTAAAAGGTGAAAAATGAAACAAAAGAAAAACCACAAGTGGTATAAATACTTTCACTCTAAGTCTCAGAGGCATCAGCTGCAATCTACTAATCACGTCGTCTCTGGAGAGGAAATACACGAGTCCGGTCGTCCATTTATCCATCCCTCCCTCTCCCCTAACCCCTAAGACACCACCTGGCTCACTCTGGGGCGTTCTGAGGACAGAACCGGATGAATATCCCCACCAGAAAGTTCAGAGTCTTTCCTGGGGTCTCCTCCCAGCACAGAAACACTTAAAAAGGAGGCCCCCCAAGACACATCCGGGTCAGATGTAAGAAGCACTGATGTATATTCCTGGATAGGACATGCCCTGCTATAGACAGTGACGTGGGCACACAGTCGCTGTTGCTTTTCCTTGAGTCTCATCAACAAAACCATGCCGTTATAATGCGGGATGAGCGCAGAGCTGTTCAAAAGAAAACGGCTGTAGCTCCCTTTATTCTTATCTGATTTTTATAAAAACGCGTCTCCAATTAAAGCCGAGAAAAATTGCTGATGCTGTAATACATAGAAATATGTACTCTCCCTAAACATAAGCCATAAGCAATGTGGGAACTGTGCAGTTATAGTGTTGACGGGTAAAGCTACTGTGCTATAAAGATCGCCATGCTGTCAATTGACTTTTTAAACAGCTCAAGCTGCGTTGTTGTATCACGGTTTGTTGGTTTCTGGCCTTGGAGCTGAAATTTCTAAACTGATGTAGGCTAACAAAAGAGGGCTTCAGGGGCAGACCGGCCATCGGGACATTTCCCGGTGAGTCCCGGTGCTCCCGATGACCTGGGTGGCTGACTCTTTCTCTAAGGCCGAGTCCGGGCACCCCCACCAAGAAGCTCTTTTTGCCACTTCTGTCCCAAATCTCTTTCTTGCTCTCTCTCCTGATCCATCCCTGATGGGCATAGATGAGGGTTGGAGCGTAAGCAGACAGGTAAATTGATAGCTTTGCTTTTTGGGTTCAGGTCTTTCTTCTCCACAACAGGCAGACCAGCACAGCATTACTGGAGAACTCCATCTTCTGTTTCCCTCCTACCACTCATTAACAATACGCCAAGATGCTTAAACCGTCCCACCTGAGGCAGGGATTGACCTCCAACCCAGAGGGAGCAGTCCACCTTTTTCTGGTTGGGAACCATGATCTCAGACTCAGAGGAGTGGACTCTCATCCTGGCTCCTCTGCACTCAGCTGCCACAGTAAAGCTCTGGTCCACCGGTCCAGTGCCAAGACCAAAGCCACACTGCTCCTTCTGAATTTGAAGTTCCACAATCAGTGGGAGCCTCCTCCCTAACACCCTAGAGCAGCAGTGTCCAAAGTTTTTGCAAGGTGGGCCAAAATCCTAAAGCTGAAAAAACTCAGGGGCCAAAAGTTGTTCTTTCCATTTTATGTGAATTAATCTCTTTTTATCTGCTCAGCAATAAATACAAGACAATATTTTAACTAAACAAAGTAAAAAAGAAATTATTGTAGAGCTGAAAAAAGGTCTATTTTTTTATTGGTAAAAGTTGTACTGTTTTTTTACAGAAACATAGAACTGACACATGATAAAAATTATTATGGAGCTGTATCTCATAATGAGAAAGTTTCTCTTTATAACGAGATAATGTTCTCATAAAAATGAGAAAATTATCTCGTTATGAGAAACTATCTCTTTATAACGGGACACAGTTTTATGGACATTTGACTTCCTCGATGAAGTGTGATGGGAGACGGACATTGAGCCAAGTTTACGCGTTCTTACTAAGAAGAGATCTTCAAGAGGACAGGTTTTTCAAAACAGAGAAATTACAAAGTCTCTGAATGGTGGATGTGTGTACAATCTGGCCTTGAAAATGAGTCTGATCGCAGTGAAAGAGGGACATCCCGCAGAAAAGCATCACAACAGAAATGTCAGGTGAGCTTTTCGCTGGACTAACTATAGCGGTCTGTAGGCTATATCAGCAGGCTGCTAAATAAATGTTACAGTAGAGGCTGAATTTTCATATAACATTTATTTATTTCAATTTTATTAATCATGTAGGACTTAGTGAACCACCTCCTGAACCTGATGTCAAGAGGGAAGCGACCCCGGTGTCCTCCCCGGTTGTGGACGGGAAAGGATGGGACTTTGTGGACAGTTGTCCAGCCTGCTGACCCTCCAGGGAGACGATAGATTAAAAATGAAGTTATCCTGTAAACAAAAGGCAAGTGATTGCCCCCCAAACAGCAAGCAGAGGTGTTCTTCACAAGCATGCTGAAATGCGGAGGTGCAATGCTTACGACTTATCAATAAAAGTCCTGTTTTTGTGTTTTCAGCACTTTTCCCTCCGGTGTAAACCTTACTGATGGCAGAAGGTAAATCCAAAGTCTGTGCAGCAGCCTTTATGGCAACACGAAATATGGTGTAGACATCGTTGATCAGACGGCAAGGAAAGGGCTGGTGGTGCACGGAGATGGTCCAATCCTGGGTTTTATATCATACAGGACCTTGCGGGAGTAAATGCCCATGTTCTGTGAACGGCTTCGAGCTGAGTTTGGGGAGACGGCCATCAAGGCAAGTGGAACAAGGGAGGCATCTAAGCCATCAGAACGCAAACGTGCAGCAAGCCCGAAAAAAGGAGGTAGTGCCAGGTGCAGAGAAGCTGTACCAATACCTCAGACACATACAGCAGATGTGCAAAGCTATGTGGGAGTTCTGTCAGGCGAAGAGATCTGCGCAAGCTGCGTTTTACTAGCCTCAATGTAAATGGTGTAAATAGTTAGGATGATAGAAATGTTCTTGCTTTTATATCACCCTTTACTGACTTTTACCTCCAGTTTGTGTCCTCTGTTATTAATTTCATACTTGTTGAATGCTGTTTATTAAATATTTGTAATGAATCGTTAAGGTTGAACCCAAATGTAAGCCAGACACGGAGCTGTATGTTGAGAAGGGGTTTATTAACAAAATCCAGGAGGCAAAAAGGGGAACATCAGGAAATCAAACAGAACCAGGCAGAAACTAAACAGACTCAAAAAACAGAAGGGCAACGAACAGATCAGGCACGGACTGGCAGACGGGCAGGTAAAAATAGCAGAGGCTGGAACATGCTTACCGCAAGCAGACGGGAGGGAATAACACAAGACATTCTGGCCACAGACAAACAACTAAGGCGGGCTTAAATAGGCGACGGAACAGGAGAGCAGGGCGGGACTAATTAACCAAAACAGGTGGAGGTGATAAAAAGAGCATACTGACTGATAGGCAATAAACCTAAGGTAGAAAACAAGACTAAACAAACACGAGCTGAAATAAAAACTAATAACAAAGGCCAGATAACTAAAACAGGCTAAGCATAAAAGTGATGACAATAACAAGGTAAACCAAAACATTACACTAACTAAACGAGGATCCAGACAAGACAGAACTCAAAACAGCCAGACAATCAAAGACAGGAGAGAGGAGGAAAACTAAAACTAATAACATAAACCAGAACTAAACTCGGAATATTACAATATTAGGCTATTAAGTAAAATGAATATTGGTGTTTAGATTTAGTTCCTGTGATAAAGGTCTCTGGTATTACATTGATGAGTCATATTAGATATTTCCTCGGTTTATTGGTCACATTGTTTGGAAAGACTTGCTCTTTGTTTCTTGATTTTGTGGGCAACTGTGGCTTGATGGGTTGAGTAGTCGTCTCGCAATCGGAAGGCTGTGAGTTTGATTCCAGCTTCCTCTGGTCACATGTCAATGTGCCCCTGGGCAAGGCACTTAACCCAGAGTTGCCTACCCTACCGATCTGCGTATCGGTGTATGAATGTGTGCGCGTTAGTGAGTGCGATTGGGTGAATGTGGCTCTAGTGTACAGCGCTTTGAGTGGTCAGTATGACTGGGAAAGAGCTATATAAGTTCAGTCTATTTACCATTTAATGATGGTGATCGGTACAAGTAAAACCTTAATACATGATCAAACTTTGTCTGGTAAAAATACTCTATTATGGTGTTGTTTTATTTAAGAAAACGTTGTTTGGCTAATTTAGTAAATTATAAACTTACAAGGTGAATTGACTGAGGTTTATATACAACAGTCAAAATGAGTTAAACCTGTTAAAACCTTTGCTGTAATGAGCAGAGTTTGGACGTAGCCAAGCCTGTTTCTGAGGAAAAAAAACGAATGGATGTTTGTGGCCTTACTTACTGGGACATTAAAATGAGAACACAAAAATAAAGCTAATGTAAGAAAATTATTTGGTCTTGTACCAAACACTTTCCATTTAAGAAGACATAAAGAAGAGACGAGTCACTCTGCACCAGCTCCATTTGCTGGAGGGCCACACCAACTTTTCCAAATTATACGCCCCTACCCTACAGGAAGGCGGAAAAGCGTGATCCCTGATTAGTTGGAACAAACCCTTTGGTCGCCTTTCTTAAATTTAAGGACGGCCACCTCAGTCTGCCAATTCAATGGTGTTGTTCCTCTCCTCCACGCGAGAAATAATTCTTGTTTAGAAAATATTTGATCTAGGGACACCTCAATTTAATCTTCCTATAGACATGATGATCCGAAAATACCTGGTGAATTTCAGAATAAAAAATATTTTTTGTGAATTTAAAAGAAAAAATTCAACCAAGGTTTCCCCCAGTGTCTTATAAGCAAAGTATTGTTTGTTTATTTTAAATGCATTGATGTCTAAATAGCTAACACGCTAGCTGTTGTTAGCCCGACGCACAGTACGCCCAGTCGCTGCTAAATTATCAGTCTCTACTATAATATTATTAACTACAATGTTATAGTAGAGTACTATACTATAACAATACCCAGTACTAACAATACCTAGAACTGCAAGTAGTGGGTCAGTAGTGAATAGGTGTACCAGCGTGACAGCCAAGGAAACCGCAGTATTTCTGACCCTGAGATGCTGGTGCAGAGGATACTGAGACTTTATCATCCAAGAAACTCGCTGCAGGCATAATATTCTAATTTGGTTCTGAAATCCATCCTTGGTGTTGTAAACTGTGGTTAAAAGAGGTCAATAAGAGAAATAAGAACCTCTGACTACAAGATTAAATCCCTGCTGTGTCGATTGTTGCTCTAAATTATGAAGGCAACACCTTTAAAATACCTTCAGAGTATAGATAAACATGATGAATAAAAACAAGTCTGCTTTTTTAGCCTCAAAACCAGAAAATTGACATCTAAGGCAAAAAATCCAGAATACATTTGTCAAGAATCTTCATTGTCACTATACCATAGGGATTTTTTTTGATGAGACAGAAACCGGCTCAGGATGCCCTTTTTGTTAAGCATCTACATATAAACATACATATTTACAGTATACTCAGATTTCTTTTCTGCAGATCTGTCAGCCCCTCCGCTGCCTAGGCTTGGTTGACCTTTCTGGGGCAGCAAAAATATTTCACCTCACCAGACTGATTAAAAATAAACAGTGGATCCATCCCTTTGGAAACGTGACCACTAAGAAGACAGTTCCTGGTTAACCTTTTTGCATGTGGTGGTTGTTGGTTCTGGTGCTTTAAAAAAAAAAAAAAAGTCTTCTGTTTTTGTTAAAAGGGTATTCTTGGACTTAATGCTGGGAGGATTCACAGTGGCATGAGAAAGGGTTTACAACTGGAGCTGTCATGTTCCTGGTCTTTGTGTGTGTGGTGTCACTGCTCTTTCCAAACAGGGGACCTCTACTGGAAGGCGTGGCTGATTGTTTCTCATGTCACATTTCCTGCCATGGTGGTTTGCTGCTGCTCCACTGAAGCCAGGCCTGCCAGCGCTCCACCATCAGCGAACCAGTCAGCCCTCCATCAGGGCATCTGATCCTGGAGCTTCCACAGTTCAACTCTCCTTAAGAATTACACCCTCTTTGGAAGTTCTCAACATCTTCTCACTGGAAACCAGCACTCCGCTAGGATCAACATAAACCTTTGTGATTCGCCTCACTGTGTGATCTGAGTGAACCGCAGAGCACACCTCTCACGTTGACTCTATGCCATGAACATTACCACAGGCTCCGTCTGCTTCCCCCTCTTCCAGTCGCCATCAAGCCTGAGCGCCAAGCAAGCCATCTTAAAGGAAATGTTTTCACAATTTATTGGTCAAGTGTTTGAGTCCTGAGTGCGATTTCTTCATGTGGGTCAGAAAAATGAGCTAAATCATGACCAAAACAGCAACAGTCGCATTACCTCCCTGTGAGGTGATCCCACAAGTGCTGGGTCTCCAGAAGCTGTGGTATTTAATAAGCTGGGGTTTGGCATCTTGGCCAGGTGCTTTACAAACATCGGGAATATATTCAGGGCTGTGGTGGAGCAGTCTGTCAGGATCCCTGGACGCAGCTTGAACTAGAGCAACATACTCTGCCTCGACCTTTTATCTATACTCAAAAACAGATAGTGAAAGAATAATTATTTTCTTTTTGAATAGCCAGTCATATTCAATGAAATAGAACATCATTTTAGAAGTCTTTTTTTATTTGAAAATTAAAAGTGCCTTTTGAAATGAACCTTAATGTTCATTTCCTTTAACTCAAATTATTGTAATTCATTTACTGGTATGATGTAGAATTCTAATCTCATTTTCATTAGCTGTAAGCAGAAACGCATGACATAAATCAAGGCTTAACAAATTAAGTAATCTATATAATGTTTTTTACTTGCTGAATTCAGTTACTGAAATAGTTTTCCATATTTTTATTTATTGAAATGCACGTCTAGTGTTTAAATAAGGCAGAGGTTAAAAAGTTTAACGTTATGACCTCGTTTTGGACCGTTTTGTCTTTTTTCCCAAGTTATTCTGACGTCTATCATTCAAAACGGCTCTAGGGAAAGAGGTGGAAACAGCGCCCCCCCAAATGACGCTTGTGGCCAAAACGTGTATTGCATGCGCAGTGGTTTAGGACTGCCATAGGAAATGAATAGGAAACGTTTTAGTGTGGCGGGAGGCTGGCGTAGGTTCGATTCTGCAACTGCTTCTGCCTTTTTTATTCTCATCAACCATGACGTGCTTTAAAAATATAATACAACAATATATAAAACATTTTTACAATCTAACAACATTGATAACACCAGGTGAAAATCTGTTTTACCACTAATAACATTAAACATGCTTACTCAAAACACTTAGTTTTCTGAATACGATATGAAGTAGTAAATGCAATATTTAGGAAAGGTTTAAATATTAGCTGTATGTGATAGTGACTGAAGGAGCAGAACATTGTATTTTCATTATACTTGTCTAAGAGCTATGGTGCAGCAAACAATAACCGAGGTGGAGGCAGAGCTTAATCCATTGATCTGGTTTTTACTAAGGCTTAAATTAAAGCAGACATCTGGACAGATGTTCAGCCCGTGCTATGAGAGTAAAAATAATCACGCAGCAAAGCAGCGCAACAGTCATCCTCAAATACACACCAAGTATTTACTGCATTTATGCCAGTACAGATGGGAAAATGCAGATATGACAAATCAACCCCCCCCCCCCCCGACACAAACACACACACACACACGCTTTACATACTTACTGAAGACCTTGCCTTGACTTCCATTAATTTTCCCTAACCATTAACAGAACACACCTAACCCTGACCTAAAGGACACATTATTCCTAAACCTAACCCCTAGCCCAAAAAATGTCCCCACTTTGGTGGTAAAATATGAAAAATATGTTATCGCTCAGCTGCAAGTACAAGTGTACACACACACACACACAGACACACACACACACACACACACACACACACACACACACACACATTAATTCAGCTACTGAGAGTTACGCTGAGATGATAATGACTTGCTACAAGCTCTGGATATGTTGGAAATAAGGAGATGAACAGAAAAAACACCTTGGGCACATCTGTCTGGGAATTTCTATACAGGTATCACATTAAAAAGGAAAAAATAAAACATGGTAATTAATTAATATATTTTCTACACACAGTGTCTCTTCGTAATACCATTTAAACTACTCAGGAACACAATCTTAGGCCCCAAGGCGTTCTTCTGAATTTGTGCTTAAAATAACATGCTTAAATCTAATTACGTTTTTTCCAGCAATTACAAACTCCATTTAAACAGACCTGGGTGGAATCCACAGAAATGTCAAAATTGTATGAAAAACATAATTATTAAAATAATGATTACTTAAATAGTTTGTAATAAAAAAATACATCAAGTAGAAAAAAAGTGATGTCCTTCCCTCAATACTGGGGGTTGGGGCTTAAGCGGTTTTAAGGTTCAAACAAGGAAATGGATTGCATGGAGAGTGAACGAAAACGGCAATTTGTATAAACACCAGCAGGGGGCATTGGTGCATAAGCTAAGTCACAGCAACTCCGAGCAAACCACTAACTTTAGTGTATTGTATTACAATAGATCTGCATAAATATGTAAATCGACCCTCATAGTGGTGGCAGCATCATGCTGTGTGGGTGCTACTGCTACGGGGACGCTTTAAAGTGTCTGTGGATGGGTGGAGAGATCCTTTCAATCGAAGCTTCAGCTGTTTTCCAAACCAAGATGTGCAGCAATTTCGGTCGATCGACAAGCAAAGCTGGTAGAGACATACTCCAAAAGACTTGCAGGTGTAGCTGCAGCAAAAGATGCATCAACAAAATATTGACTCTGGGGGTTGCCATACTGTTCCGGCTTTCATAAACATAAGCTTCTGAAAAACAATGTATAATTCACAGTTATACACTACTGTGAGTATGGTGGTCCATCACACATAATCAGAATCTATCGAGGTCGTGAAAGCACAAAATGTGAAGAAGGTTGGGGGGGGGGGGGGGGGGGGGTGAATACTTTCCAGAAGCCCTGTATTAGTTGGTAGAAAAAACAAGAAGTGAATCCGAAATATTAAAATTAACAGGGTTGACCACAGTTCTCGGAAGTGTTGGAAAGGATTTGTTTACTCAAAAAAAAAAAATCAGTGTTAAAAAAATTGACATGCAAAGAACAATAGGAAGATAGAATGATGAAATATGACTTTAAAACAACATTTTGTGGTCTGTTTGTTTGATTAACACACAAATGAAATTGAAATTCCCCTGAATGGCCAACGAAGGCTCCCAACTAGTTATTATGGTTAAGTAACTCCCAAGTGATCCATGCGTTTCTCCTTTGAAGGTTAAGTCTTGAGAGGGTGACACATGACTTTGGCAAAATCCGTATTTCCTCTATTACTCAATTCAAAAAGGGTCACCTACAGTACCAGCTGAGGTTAGAGTCAGCCGAGCGGCGTCAGCCGTTTAATGCAGAAAGAAACGAGGCCGGCTGTTTTTTCCCCACTGTTAAAATAACCTCACCCATGACTCTGGCGTGAACTTTGACCCTGACGCAGACATCCTCGTTGGTCTCGCTCAGCAGTAGCACCTCCTCGCACAGAACCCCCTCCTGCAGGGCCAAGTACTCGCACGTTATCTTCAGGCCTCCTTAAAAAACACAAACACGCACAGTTAGAGAGACCCAGTCCGTCTCTCCACGTGTCTCCTGGGGGGGAAAAAAAGCTTTGTGGGGTTGTTTTAATGCAGTTCAGAATGATTTTGATCAGGCCCCCCGGCAAACGCATCATGGCAGCTGCCGCGCCACTAACCAGCCATAAATATAAAACACATAGTGACACACCTGCTAAAGTTGGCTGAGGTGGATACACAGGTTTAGACAGGAATATAAAGGGCGTGACAGCGAGCTGACAGTGAAGGTCAGAAACGCTCTTTAGTTTCAGACTTTCAGTGAGAAGATTACCTTCACTCATTTAATGGCCCGATCAGACTAAACAGCTTTAACTGTGGTGATTGATCATTTTCCTTTGGCATAGATAAAGATCAAGAACCATGATGACATTTAGGGTGAGGCAGACTCCCAATGTTCATAATTACAGATAATATGCAAACACAACAAGACATGATCTTTCCTTTTTTATTTTATTCTTTTTAATCAGCAGGGGTGAGAGGCCAGAAAGAAAATATCTAATAGTATCTTTGATTTAATTTAGAGATGCACCGATCAAGGTTTTTTTTTTTTTTTGGCCGATACCAAGTCACTGAATTTCTCTGAGGACCCAGTGTCCTGCATTTCTGAGGTTTCCTTCACACTATTAAATGTCAAAATTCAACACTTTCCACACTGTGGCACTCTGTCACCGGAGGCGTGTGTGTCGTAGAGGGATTGCCCTCCCCCGCTGCAGCAAGTCTCTGTGGCGCAATCGGTTAGCGCGTTCGGCTGTTAACCGAAAGGTTGGTGGTTCAAGCCCACCCAGGGACGGAGTGATTTTTGTTTCTTCCAAAATACTTAGACAAATGTTAGCAACCTCTTGTGCAGATAAACTTCAAACAGGATCTTATTTATGCACTTACAAACATAAGCCAATATTGGCTCAACCAGCAGCTGGTTAAAGACTCCAGACATGCCGGTGATCTTCACAGCCAAATGACCCGGGATTAACTCCAATGTGCCACTTAGTTTAGGCATCCGCCCCTACACGTGATCAAAAACCAAGTCTATATTTTTAGGGGTTATAGAGACACCGGTCTCTTACAACGTTTAAGATATCTGATAAAAATGGATTTTCAGCAACGCTGTTGTATGCTCCTGGTCCACACATCACCTGCACTCATTAACCACATTACTGTTATCGTCTGCAGCGTGTTAAACAGCAGCCGAGCGCCTACATCTGGCCCCGACACGCTTGGCTGAGCGTCTGTATAGCTTTGTTTAAATAAAGCTACAGCACGCAGCTCGGGGCGTGTTACACTGTAACGTGATCCTATGCTGGCCTCATGCAGGGCTCTCTCGCTATAGCGGCAGTACTTTAGGAAACCTTGAGAAATATTGCAACATTATATTTAATCAGGACCTTTAGAATGATCTGATTTAGATGGGTTTCATGTTTTCTGCAGATAATTTTCACCCCAAAGTGCTAATATAGTTAAACTCAGTACATAATTATATAATAATTATAAAGCCAAGCAGCTATTAACTGTAATTTTATTCTGACACGCTGGTATTATGAAAGAGGAATAGAGCCCATGCAGTGTTAAAGAAATTAAAACCTTTATTTCCCCCATGAACTCACCTTCCGGTGCCGCTGAGATGTTGGTGATTTTGAGGTGCGGGTTGGGCAACGGAGCGGGACACACGTCTTTACCCAGAGCCGGGACCTCCGGCAGGGTGAACACTATCTCGTAGCGATGCTGCGTCTTCAGGAAGCCAACCTACGAATGGTGGAGATGTGTTTGCCCAAATATTAATGACATTCTTGCGGAAGCTGAATGCATGTAAACCTCTGACTGAAGGTAAATGGATATAACACAACCAGATAACTAGAGATCAACAGGCTTTAGCTTGGCCACATAATGTTAAATCTGGCTCTATGAAAGAAGGTCTTTATAAGTAAAGAGCAATAAGTCACACAAAAAGCAGCTGACATAGGATTGTTATGCTTTGTCTACAATTTTAAAGTATTCTGACGTATGAAAAGGCAAGGAGTGGTTGCTGGAATCCGGTTTACAGTAACCTAATCATCTTCTTGGATCAGTAATAAGGGATAGCTTCAGGGTAAGTTTTAAAACATTTACTGATGCATTATTCATGAAGGAAAATAAGCAATTTCAGCCTTTACAGATTTACACACACACACAGAATTTGAATGATCTAGATTGCTGTTGTGACCGTTGAACAACATTTGACACTATAATGGACTTTTTTTTCCCAAGAACTAAAATAAAAAAGGGGTAACGTGAGCTTCCTGAGGCTTAGGTTTTCTACATTAAAAAACAACAACTGGCTCATGACTGCGTACTCTGCCTGTGTTAACAATATGCAGAAGAACAAACGGTGGGAAAGGGTTAGGAAGAGCAGTAAAACGCAATTTCTCGAGGAGCCGAGAAGATGTCGAATCCAAACAACCAGCAAAGAGAAAAATTCATGAGGAGGAATCCTCCCAGCGAGGAGTGAGGAAACCTCACATAGAGAGGACTGCAGAGAGAGGACTGCACTGGGGAAGTGCAGAGAAAGAGAGAGAACTCGTAAAGGCCTCCAGCTAGAGCAGGAGGCGGCAGCTTTAGCTCCTCGACAGCCCCTGGTTTACAGCGACGGGCCGAGCGGAGGCGCCAAGCAGCATCAACACAGGAAGCACTCACGCAGCCTTACCCAGACAAGCAATCATTCAAGAGGCAGACTCTAAAAAAGTTACTCTCTCGTTCACTGCGCTGCGCTGGACACAGAAAGAAATTAAGAACAATACGGGGCCGAAACAATGCTGCCGATTACCAAGAAACCCTAGGAAGAATTAGGGCTGGGCGATTAGTTGATTTTATCGATTCATTTGAATTTGCAATTTATTAAGATTTAATTTTTGGAACATCAGGATTTCCCGAAATGGAAAATTGTTTTGGTAATTAGCATGCAACGTTGAATACATGTTTAAGAAAATATATTTTCAATATACTCTGAAGAGTGAAACGTTTTTACCCAGAGGTCTTAGATGCATACTGAAAACTAGCCCATTGTGTAATACCACTAGCTCAGAATGATTAAAAAAAAAAAACGTAAAAACAATGTAAAACGTGTGGTATAATATGATGGTAGCAGCTGTCACATTCTGTGACCTCTATATTTCTATAATCATCATAATGGCACAGGAACTTTTTTGACAAAAACCTGGGACCGGACATTAATTAACATGTTTATGTTTGCACTACTGCCATAACCTTCTGTGCAACATATTGTACTTTAGGCCAAGTCACGCTTTGAAAACGTAAGAGCACCTCCCAGAGTTACAGAATACGGTGGTCACAGAATACGATAGTCTCCTATTATAAAAAAGGCGGCAATTTGGAAAGAGAAAAAATTGGTCTGCTAACCTTTTGTGTCAAAATAGTTGTAAACCTACATAATAGACTTATTTTTCTATAGATTTTATCGCATTATTTCGCTAAAAGCTTTGCAACTATTTAAATGGAAGCAGGATGGAGAAGCTTTTTTTTTTTAAACCATGTATCCTTATCCTTCACAATTATAAACTACTTTGTGTTGATCATCACATAAAAACATAAAAAACTTTTATTATTTAAATAAAAAAAAGTCTAATTCACTGATTGAGGTTATGTTGGTATAAATATGATCAAGACGCGTAATAAACAACACATGGGATGTTAAAATAAACTGGCAGCAAAATCCTAATAGACATGTAATAACTGTTATTAATAGGACACCAACCAAACGCATCAATGTCTAAATGAGGTCTGCTGCAGTCACATTAAAAGACTGGCACGCAAAAATGGGGTCATATAATTAGGCTTCTCCTCATCTGTTCAGAGGAGTCTGACTGTTAACAGCAACATGTAAACCTTCCCAGGTTTTTACATTCGTAGATGAGCTGTAAGTGTCTTCATTTCGCAGCATCTGAGCTGAGCATGGGTCAGTTTCCAGTATCAAAGTGTACCGCGGTTTTAAAAAGTTGTGGTTTCTGAAAAAGTACGTCTTTCTCTTCATGTTTAAACTATTTTCAATGGGACGGCAGAGAGCGAACTGGAGTAACCAGAGTTTTTTCCTGTCATGTGAAGAGGAATACTCCACCCCTTCCCCCACCTGTTGCCTACTTTGAAATCTCACCGATTCCTTTGTTAAAACAAGAACGAGTTGAGTTCTTAGAAATATTTAGCATAAAAAACCAACAGTGATGGATAGGAGCAGGGATGTACATCAATGTTCTTAAGGTAATGATGTTTTGAAACATCTTTGCAACAAGGTGAATTAGTTTCTGTGTCTGTTGGTACAATGTGTACAGCCTGCTGTAGGCTTGCTGTTTACAGACAGCCGGGCTAAACAACGAGCTCACATCAGTTCATCAGGCTCCTAACCGGGGCTCCAGAGTTAAACCAACTTGGTTTTACATGCAACTCAAAATCTGGGAAGTGAAACACATATTTCCCCATTTTTGCACTAGTGTGCTTTTTTCCTGATGACACTGAGGAGATTGTCAAAGCTCAGTTTGGGCACATTTTTACTTTTACCCAGTTGGCTTGGGCTCTGGTTACTTTTCTCAGATCCAGTTTTGGGCTATTTAGCTCAAACGTTTTAGGGGGGAATGAAAAAGAGACGCCTACCGAGGGTCTCTGTGGTAATGACTAAACACTACAGACTGGGTGTGACATGAAGGAGGGAAGTGATGAAAGAGCAAACTAACCTGAGGCCATTTCTCTGAAACACTGGGGTTTTCCTTAGTGTCTCAGTTCAGAGTGGCAATGCTCCGGGGACAAAAGCACCGCAAGCAGTCAGGCTTTGGCTGCATTCTTTGCTGTAACTAGACGTCAGAAAATAGTGCAAATGCTTTTCAAAGAGACCAGTGTGAGAGTCTCATGGTATGGCCATCTTGAGTAAAAACACTACTGCTTCACAAAAATTGACACAAAAATGTATGACATGATCGAATTGTTTTTTTATTTAAAACGAAACGCAAGATTCCTGCAGCTGAAACACTTTAGGATTAATGATCAGTTACCAAAATGTTATTCAAAACACTTATTTTAAATTTGGGACACAGAACAAGAAGAAAAAAGAAGAATTAACACTTGATTTAGTATATTTGTAAAGTGCTTGGGAAGCCCACCTGCGGTCCGCTACTTAACAGCCGAGCTGTTAATAGCTTACCAGCTGTAGGTTTATAACAGCGTTACTATAATAGGAGACTTAAGTTTCTTCACCATGACTGTCTTGGTTGGTTTGCGACAGGAAATATTCATGAACAGCCAAATTGGTCTTTTTTGGAAGCATGAGAAAAGTTTAACAACCCTTTTCAGCCAGCTGGTCAGCAGTGTGCAGCAGCAGAATGGGAAGGGATAGTGCTGTATTAGCACTTGCTCCATACAGCTGGAAATACCTCCAGTCCCTCCAGCAACTCAATAAAAGCACTTTAAATCCCAGAAATCTTATGAGGGGAAAATGTACCGGTTTTGAAACTGAACTCTCGAAACTCTGCGTACGTCGGTACTAGAAATTGGGCAATTTTCCTCAAGGTTAACAAACCTTCAGATTCTCTCACCCTGGTTGGTGACCACCTTGTAGCTAATTTTCAAAGGTGGTCTTTTTCTGACTAGTGAAAGCACCGTTTGTAGGCGCCACCATCCCGTGTGGATACCAATACTTCCCGGTTTGGAAGCTGTGACTGAGTGAAGAAGATTCAAAATTGGCAAAGGGCTTTAAAATTAAAATCAGATGAAGCACAGACATGCCTTTTTTTTAAATTCAGGCTATCAAAAAGCAAGACTTCAGTAGATGGAAATTTGCATGCAAAGATCCTCTGTTTTTTACTTTTGAGCTTTCAACCAGTCTGTAGTGGAACATCCTGCATAGAAATATTGGCAGCCTTTCTGACCTCTCACAGCTTAGGTGGGTTCAGCACTCAGTGGGAACCTAGTTTCAGTAATGATAGCTATGCTAACAGCACTAACTGCTAACTTTCAACTCGTCTTTTGTGTCATTTTTTGATATTTCAACTCACAGCAGGAAGACTAGAAAAAAACTTTTAATATTATAGTTCTTGTATATTGACAAGAATTTGCATCAAACCACCACACAGCCAAGGTGGCGTTTGTATACCTCTATTGCCTGTTGATGCATTTTCACCACATACTGAAGCACTTTGGTGCCAGTGTGTGGCCTTTTGCATAAAAAATACCTACATTTATATTTACTGCATATTCCATATTTAAATGATTAATCTATACTTCATTTTGAATCTTTTTCAAAGGAAGTACACAATTTCAAATACAATTATAAATATATTCAGGTACTAAAGGGTTAGGAAAACAACTATAATTGGTCAAAATTTGTATGAGCAGACCAGAGCTTAACAAAAACTGGAAACTGCAGATTGCCAGCCAAGTTGTGATTGATCCATATCTATTAAAAAAAAGCAAATGCAGTTCCAGCTCTGTGTCAGATACAGCCATCTGCTCCCTTTGTTTGACACAGTGCACTTTGTTTCTTAGCCTGGCTCTGTTATTTTAGCTCACTTTTGTAAGACATTGGTCTCTGAGAACCTTTTTTCACCAGCAACTGACACCACCTCATAATACCGTCCTTGTTTCTTATTACATCATGGTCCCTGCATGGAAACAGGACTGTCAGCGAAGAGCTAACATCCTTTAAAGGAAACCTCTTCAGGTAGTGTCAGAAAGTGTTGGGAGTTTTAACAACGTGGGGCTTCTGAAGCAACACTCCTCCAGCCAGTCTCTGCAGCACATGTATCTGCTCATTACCATCTCCTTCCTTCACTACTGTAATCACAAACAGAGGCTATGCTCAGACAAATGACGTGCCGTTTGTGCCAGACTCCACACAGAGAATGCACAGAAGGAGCCGCTCGGATCATGCTTCATCATGTCCGACATTCGTACAGCTGTTTTATGCATACCATTACCGTCCCACATACTCCCACCGCATCTCTGGTCTGCATGCAGCGATCAGCAGCCAACTCCCCCCTCCCCACTTGCTGTTGCTATAGCAACCCCCTCCCATGTCTGCTGCGAGCTGTGATGCTGGCCTGACAGCACTCTGTGCCCACTCTCGAGCATGTTTGAGGAGCTTTGATAAAGAACGCCGATACATAAACAGGCCAGTTTGTAACTGTGAGGGTCACAGCCAAGTTTATGCGCACACACACACACACACACACACACACACACACACACACACACACACACACACACACACACACACACACATTTCAAATAAACAACCCCGCCTGTGACTCAGTGTTAACACTTGCAGAGGCTCAGTTAGAGCACTGTGAGGAACTTTGAGTGACTTGACAGAACTTTCATCGTTTTGGTTTTCTTGAGACAGCAAATCAGACAAAAAAAACCTAGGTCCAGTTTCCTCATAAGCAAAACCTTAAAAACTCAATATCTAAAGTGCATTTACGAAACACTGAAAGACAAACGCACTGACAGACCCTGAGGTATTGTTTGTTTAACTAACAAGAAATTACATTAAACAAGGGTGGAAAACGAGAATAAAGAAACTTTAGTGACTCTGCACTCTGCTATGATGTATTTTAGGAAGCTCTCTACTTGCTGCAGGCAGCAAATCTTGTTAAAGCCCCTCTTAAATTGTCCATTACTTGAAATGCACTTCCTTTTTAGCTACCAGAACATTTGAGCGAGCACAAGTTCTTGACTTGTAAAACACATCAAGCTGTCCGTGTGCATGTCTTCCATAAACGCTTCTCCCAGATGCTGTGAACTGCTTACATTTTTCCAAGACAAAGAGCTGGCAGCCAAGCAAGCACCTTGTTAGCATTAGAAGTGTTAACATTCACCAAGCAGTAAAAGCACTAATAAAGGGTCATATTAATCTTCTCACTTCAGAATGTCTGCCAAGTATAATCTATTTAACTTGTCCAAACCCAAAAAGGAGCTAAACTACAGAGCATTGCACATCGGGTGGTATTACATACACCTTTCCATGTTTTTGAATGATCTTCCCGTCACAAACACCGCTACAATACATAGAAGAAGAACAATCAAAGCAGAGCAGGAGAACAACAGCGACAGGAGCCAGAGCGTAGTGCCATTTGTGTTTGTTTTATTCAGTAACATTGATGCTGCTGAATCGCACAGGTTTGAAAAGGATAATTTCCACAGCTTCAAGTGTCCTCCTTAGGGCTGAACTTTGACTAGGCCATTGCAACACATGAACACGCTTTGATTCCACGGTAGCTTTGGCTACATGTTTAAGGGCATTACAGTCTCTGGTGTTTTGCAGCCTCTAGCAGGGATTCTTTCATCCATCCATCCATGTTCTAAACCCGGTGGCCAGGTTGTCAGTCTATCACAGAGCAACACAGAGACATACAGGACGAACAACTAAGCCTGAGAACCCAGAGAGAACCCACACATGCACAGGGAGAACATGCAGGGGTTGAACCACTGTACCACTGTGCTACCGGGGATTCTTTCAGCACCACATAAGATCCTAATAAAATGGACTGACGTTTGTTGTTGCAATGTGACAAAATCTGTCCATATCTTTCTAAGATACTACAATCTTAAAATCTGGTATAAAAATATGAGCATATAATAAATCATGAAATAAAAAAAAAATCTTACAGCTAAAATGAGGATTTAATTGTACTAAACAGATTTATAATCTATTCAAAGCAACGGTGAAATAAAACCCTGAAAGATAATATAAAATAAAAAATAAAAAACAGGCATGACAACTGCTTTTAGGTCAAAATGTATTATTCTAGACATTTCCTAACCTTTCAGCACCTTCATTTGGTTAGCTACCAACTCCTGCTCCAGGAGGATTTAGGACATGACATCAGATAAGTCTAACATCATTGTCGTAAGCCTTTATAGTCGACAGAGGAGATTAATGGTCATAAGAAGACTTTAATGTTTTCCTGGAATTTTTTTTCACTGATAAGACCGATCCACTGTCACAGAAACTGCAGGAATTGGCACATAGCATTGAGGCATTATCTCTAAATATCACGTTCAGATTTAGAAAGCATCCCATTAACAGACACATATATATAGCAAACATCTAGTTTGGGTTTCTACAGCCAGATAACTAGCTCAGAGTCATTTCATTATGTCAGTAAAATCTCTCTTCCAGCTAATGCTTGGCGTTTCCTCTCAGTTTTAATAAGAGTTTCAGTCGAGGATCACAGCACAGGGAGACAAGTTTAAACCACACAAATCACAGCATTTAGCTTTTTATCTTCGCAAACCGTTGTTTTCATGTCACCAGTCTGCTCTGTTTAAACAACAGTGTTTGTAGAAGCTTTTTACAACCCCGGCTGGCTCTGAGCAGGTTTATGCACAATTTCAGACCAACTTAAATAAATAACAAAACTTGCAATAAGGTAGTTATGTGTGTAAAGCTTGACTTTAATGCAATTCCAGTTCCATCTGGACTTCGGTCATCATTTAGTGAATAACTATATATTTTGTAATCAGAGCAGAAAGCAATGCTTCTCATTATAATCATCAAATTGCTCTGACTGATCAACTGTGGCAGGCAGGTTCCCCCACCTTGACCATGAAGTTGCCGTCATCCTCCGTGGTCACCATGACGACAGAGTCGTGCAGCTTTTCATCAAAGTGGACGTGGGATGAGGCTCCGACGGAGGGAAGCTCCTCAGGGAAGTGAACGCCTCCCACCTTTGCGCACCCTGTAAAGAAAAAAGGAAAGGAGGGTCAGCTGGTGAAGGTACCTGCAGACTCAAAGTCCCTTTGGAAGGAGAAAAGAGATGCTGAACAGCCACCTGTCTGTTAATTAATATAATGAAGAGCACTCAATGTTGAGTCATGTGTTGGCTGGATGTTTAGATTAAAGTCCATCAGTGTCATCAATAGCGCACCTGACATCCACCAGATCCACCAGCAGCACAACTACAACAAAACATCATCTTTCTTCGGCCGCAGAACAGAAACCCTCTTACAGACTCCTATATAACAGCTATATAGTTACAAACAAAGGATAAAAGAGGTTCAAGATGTTCATTGCTAACCCATAACAGCGATATCCTGTTCTTCTGCGCAGGAAACTTGTACTTCAACTAAACCACTAAATCTACTTAAAAAAAATGAAATAATATCTCTGAGAAAATGACTATTTGCCTAAAAGTCTCCCCTAAGGGTTACCACCATCCCATAAACTGATGGTGCAAACAGTACAAACATCCTATTCATCAAGTTCTTTAGTGTTTGTATAATACTCTATTAATATCATGTTGTCGTTTAAGAAACACTTGAATAAGTCCTTGATATGGAAAACTATTTTCCCACAAGTATCAGGGATGCTGCAGTTTGAAGTTTGTTCCATAGGCTACAGTCTTAATGCTTGCTGCCTGCCTTCCTTACTGACTGCACTATTCGGACAGCACTTATGGCGACCGCTGACAACTTCCGCTTTGAATAAAGAGTTCTTACCCAATAGGATGGAGACACACATACCAACACAGACATCACCTGAACCAGAGCATGGCATAGTTGGAATATGTTGGTAATATTGATTTGTGAGAAAAGCACTTGTTTGATAATTAAGTTTTCAGGCAGGCACAGAAAATAAGGCTACAACATTTATTAAGAGACTTCATATTTAAACAAATATCTTCAGCTTTCAAAGTCATGGCCTTTCAAAAGCAGACGTGCCAAAGTCTGGTACTGGAGATCTATCCCCTTGAAACTTTTAAATGCTGTCCTTGTCCAACACACCTGAATATAATGGCCGAATTCCTTCCCCAGCATTCAGATCTGCAGGGTCCTGGTAAAGAGCCATCCTTTTGATTCAGGACGTTTGGAGAGGGTTTGCGTCTCAAGGTTGCAGGATATTAGCTATAAATGACTGGAGTTGGCCATCCCTGAAGTAACATAATCATTCTAATTCACAGCATACAAACTACACACATAAACACAACATAGACATACATATAATGACAAAAGAGATGTGTTACATAAAGTACAGACTTCCCTCTCCCATGTGGGCCCTGCTTTATTAAACCTTCATTCTGACTCATATTGGGAGATTAGAAGTCCTTGCTTTCTGCAATCTGGGTCACAATGATGAGTTTGTAGTTGCGGCATGTTCCATATGTGCACAAGCTCGTGTTAATACAACAAGGGCTTTTTAATGTTGGATACTTTTTAATTCCAAAAATAAATCTAACATTATAGTGATATTCAAAATAAGCCCCATCCTGAAGGTCCTGAAACAAGATAATCAAAATGCAAACTAGCTTTAAACATAATTTATGACTCCAGAGCTCGGAGACAGGGCAATCTCCTCTTGATCTGTACCAAATCAAGAGTAAAGGATGACAAAAGTCAAAGCAGGTCAGTATCTGAAAATGAGTTTTCTTATCTGGCGCTGTGCTGTCATTCAAGTCCAAATCATATTAGAATTTTAATAAAGGGCTTTATTCTTTCTAAATGTATGCACTGTGAAAACAAAATGATACCTGTGCATAAAGAAAACTCATTGGAAATTTATAAAACTCTAAACATTGTTTAGATTGTTGAATTTCTACAACCGGATTTAGGATTTTAAACTGAAAACTCTCCTCCTCCTCCTGCTAAAACATTTAATATTTATGTTATGTTGGGGCCAAAAGTGCAAGAAAAAAAAAAGGGACATTAAACATGTTTACCCTGTTTGAATCTTGTCAGTTTCTGTTTACAGGACAAACATCTCTTTTTCCTGAACCACCCACGCCGTTTCCTGGTAAGTCCACTTCCTTTAAAAAAAAAAATCTTTGTGGTGTCTGAAACGTTAAAAAAACAAAACATAAAGAAAGCCCAGAACAATAAACTCTGTGGCAGCTTAATATGCAAAAAATATCGGCATTATGCGCCCAAATAAACTGGCTCAAACAAGCGAGTGATAAGTAAGACTCATTATTTTCCTAAGAGAAGAAAAATGAAGACTACAACTTCATAACACAACAGCAGCATTGTTAACAATGCATATTTAACAGAAAAACTGTCTAACGATTATAGGTCTCTCGTCTAAAGCTATCCCTGCTGCTGAAGGCTTGTTTGAACAAACCACAGAGTCACACAATAAAGATCCACCACAGAGTGACCAAAAAAAAAAATCTTTATAATTCAGGCTGTTGTGTAAGGCAGATTGTCAGCAGTGAAATGAGTCCATTAAGACCTAAGGCCAATACGTGTAAAAACTGTTTTTTCCATTTTCAGGAAATTTCACTGAATTTAGCTTGAGAAATTATCCCCTATAGAGATGTAATATCTATAGTAACAAAACCGACAATTTCTGCCAATGGTAGTAAGACAACTGGGAGGAGCCAGAAGAGCTTTTTTTTTTTGCACATATTACTTCTCTTATTGCAGCTGTAGTAATATTCCTACTTAACAATCAATATTTAAAGAAATAAGATAAGGTAATTAAGTTAAATGCAACATTGTCAATTGTTGATATTTTCAAGTCTGGCATGTGCTTTCAGATTTACACTGGAACTAAGAAACTAAAAAAAAAAATACAGTAAATATAAAATGAAGTAAAAACAATAAAAGATACCCTTCTGATCATCGATATGAAAAACGGAAGATTTTCCTGTAACCTATGTTCGAAAACCATTACAATGCAGTTCAGGAGAACCATAAAAGCATAAATGCCAGAGTTCAAAGGTCAGAGACTGCTGTACACTATTTATATACTCGAAAGTGAAAGTTACATGAAAGTACCAATGTTGATTTGTGAATTATCCGTCTCCGTGTGCTACAGCTTTGAGTTTAATCAAAAGCAAGATATTCTTGGATGTTTTAGGCTGCAGATTTTCTGCTATGGTGATGAAGCTGGACAGGTTTCAGCCTGCACGGTCAAGCCTTCCCAGTTAGACTGAGTCCAGATATCGTGGTTAATGTGGGTGTTGGACGGTGTCGCTTTGAAAAACTAGACCTGTGCAGGACTTTTGCATTTAGCTACTTGGTAATAATAGATGCCCTGGACTAGTTTATGTACCGCCAATAGAAAAGGGATTCGTCATTCAGATCAAACATTGCGAGAGTCCGTCAGGTGAGGATTCAGATAGCCAGATGCTATCACCCAATATGTTTACGAGATATGAAGAACAGTAAGATACAATGACCTCTAGCTATCAGTGCAGCAATTCAATAAACACACAGACAGTAACACAAATAAAGCTAAACCTGTAGTCAGCTGGCTTCTGTCACTCTAATCTGCCACATATCTGCTCGTGGTGCCTGGTTAATCTGTCTGTTAGGGTGTCTGTTTCGACTCAGCTCAACGTCTTACTGCTCTGTCGCCTTTCAGGTTTACTGTACACAGGTCCAGTAAAAAAAAAAAAAAAAAAGAAAAGAAAAAAAAAACTCCGCTTTTCACCATCAATCATCTAACTGATCAACTGTCCAATTACAGATAATTCAGCCCAAAGCACAGATACGTCGGCCAGCTGTTTTCTCAGCTGGCCGCCTGGTTTTCATCATTAACTGTAAATCCTGAGCCTCAGCGGCCAGTTAAGGCCAACTCAAAAACAAACCTAACCTGTGGTCATGGAAGCGTTTAGGTGTAGCTCGCCCTGCAGCAAATGGCTGCTTCTATGCAAAAACAGCCTCTTCACTAAGCAAAGCGGTGAAAGGGTTCGATGCCAACCACTCTCTCCATCAGCATTCAGTGACACGCTACATGATTTTTATTAGGTTGATTAACGGAGACTAACCGTCTTATCTTTTGGTGTGGTCTTAGCATTTTGTCAGACGTTGAGAAGGTTTTCATACTAGTCCATAAGACTTTCCACTGCTTCTTCACCGATTTTCCCTCCAGTCCTTTCGTGTGGCCGCTGCAGCATAATTCAAACTCACCTCTTTCAGAAACAGGAACTAAATCCAGACCAGAGAGACTCACCATGCTTCAGCTGGCCATCTTCTCTTTGTCAGCTTGTCAGTTAAAACAGTGCCTTGCATCTAGGCATTCACCTTTTGCCTCCTTACAAACACAAATGAAAGAAAGCCGTCTTTAAATAAAAGCCAAAGGTGGTCCTGTTTGAGGGAACTCGCGGCACAATGCATGGAAGAAAGTGCTCTAGTAAGACAAAACCAAAGTCTTTCCCACCCCACTGACCGCACTTCCCCTTTAACCCCTTACCCCACACTGAAACACGGCGATGGCAGCGTCATGCTGTGGGGATGTTTTTATTCAGCGGGGACAGGAAACCTGGTCTGAGTTGATGGGCAGATGGATGGAGCTAAATACAGAACAAGCCTGGAGGAAAACCTACAGGGGGCCATAAAAAATGTGAGTCGGGTGGATGTTCACCCGCTAACATCATTTGTGACTGGCTCATTCCTTCCCTGATTTGTTCTGACCTGCAGTCAGTCCTCTCACACTAGTCGGGGTTTATTATGGCAGTGTGTGTGAAGCTGCAGTCAGGTAAAGGGGTAAACCGGGCTGCAACATAAACCTGGGCAGTCGTGCTCTTTTGCTAATCTCATTTCTACGACCGTCTGAGAAAGCATCTGCTTTCTTTGACAAACCTCGGCCGCAAACCGTCTCAATTGATTTTCCTTCACACCAGTGCCATCACGCTGATGAAGCGCATCATTTGGTGTTCTCGGTCGGATGCAGTAAATCGTAATCAAGGGCTCATAACCATGTTCACTGCCACCACTGAGGACCCAGCTTTATCTACGAAGCACCTTAAATGGGAAAAAAACTGAATAAAATGAAATTACAGAAGATCAAAGACAGACGTTTCACCCCATTTGAGCTAAAAGCCTGGATGCACATGAGGAAAAGTTGCTTTCAACCACTGAACCAGAAGTGATTCCTTGCAATAAATGTGCCTGCAGCGTGCTTTACTGTTGTTAGAAAGCAAACTGGGCTTGCAGTCGCAGGTTATGGTATGCAACTTAAATATGCAGGGTTTTTTTCTTGTTGCAACATGGTTTTTGTCGTTCTAAGAACATCGTCCACAAACACATAACATATACAGTTGAAAGCAGACATACACACTCACATAAGTTATAATAAAAAAATAGTACAGCTTATTTCCCCCTCGCTGTCTGACATTAAATCAGACTAAACTTACCAGTTTTAGGTTGTTTTAGGATTATTAAACTAAAGAGCCAGAATACTGAGAGAGAGAATTTTGTTCTTACTTTGTTCAAAGTGAAAGGTTCACTACGCTTTTACAGTAAGGGAACCCCCAGATCATGATGTCATGGGCTTTGTAACCTTTTGATAGGTTAATTTTCATGGAAATGCCTCAAGCAAAGCGCTTCCATCAGTGACTTAATAAAGAAAAAAAAAAACGAATCTAAAGAAATCAACCAATATATCAGGTGAGTTGTTGACCGCCGCCTGTCTGGTTCATCCATGGGTACGATTTCCAGACGCGTGTAAATAAGTATAAGCACCAATGAAATGTCCAGTTATCATACCGGGAAAGGAGGCCGGTTCCGGGTCGCAGATCATATCGGGGTATTTTGGTATGAGGCACATCAACCGTGGATCGGAGGCAAAAGACCGTGTAAAGACGCTGTTAAGAGTGCTGTAATGGCGTTAGCAGAAAGGCCACTCAGAGAGGAAGAGGCAGTGCTCCAAAAGCAACATAAAACACAGCATTATATTCAGACATCTACCCAGAGACAATGTCCTTGACTTTAGGACGCATGTCCTGTGGCCAGGGGACTCCGACCTGGAAGTGTTAATGATAACTACTGTTACATGTGGGGGGAAAACATCTGGAGGACGCTCATTACACCGTTCTAACTGAAGCAGAGGGACGGCTGCGTCATGCTGTGGGGCTTGTTGCTGCAGGAGGGACTGGTGCGCTTTACAAAACAGATGGCATCACGAGGAAAGAAGATTATGTGGAAATACTGAAGCAGGTAGGTTCAAGCCAGAGTAGGCAATGACCCGAACGCTGAGATCAGCAACAAAGTTACTGTTCCCTACGGTGTATGTTGGCAAGGCGGCCAACAAAGCCAGAGGAAATGGGCCAAAACTCCTGCAAACATTGAGGGAAGCGTGTGGAAGGAGACCCGCGTTTTTTTCCAACCCGAGTCATACAGTTTTTCATAAGCAATGCTGCAAGGATGAAGGAAAAGTATGCAAACGTCTGACTTTGAAGAAAGTACTACAACGCTTTCCATCTCGTTGTTCCGGCATTCAGCGATTAAAACCCGGCTCCCCTAAAACAGGAGAGGTTCAGCCTCATTTAATGTCAGGCAGGGACCCCGGCTCTCCTACGTAAAACACATCAACAGGCACTTCTGGTGTTTGCCGAACAGAAGGCAGAAATATATAACCACACCTTCGGCCACCGCAGAAGCAAATACACGGAAACTCACTCTTCTTGGCGGCAGCCATGTCACTCGGATCGGTCCGGCAGAAAGACTCTTGGATGTCCACCGTCACACCTTTGTCATTTCAGCAGTCTGAACTCAGAGCAACCCTGCAAAACCAGTTTAGGAGGCAGTGAGAGAGAGAGCGAGAGAGAGAGAGAGAGAGAGAAATGCATCAGGCAACAGAAACAGAGGAGCCCCGTTAAAAAGCTGAATTTATTAGATCAACAGATATGTGCAGCAAGAGGAGGGAAAAGGTGACAGGGGCACATGAGGCATTAAAATAAGACCACAAGGCTTTTGGCAAAACCTGATATTTAGAAGTACGTCGGCCGGGAGCTCAGCGGGGTCATGCGAGTGGAGCCAAGGGGACCACAGACTCCCGACAGAGGCTTCAATTAAAGGAAAACAACAAAACAGTCTAAGAGGCTTAGCTACGTAGGCGCTGATGCTGCAGTCGGTGGGCTTCGCACAGATGGGGAACGCTTACAACATCTTTAGGCTCACAGGGAAGGATACACACACTGTGACTGTGGAAAAAAACGAAAATCTGAAACGGCAGGGGGGACAGCCTTAACGCAAAGCTACCGAAAGGAAGAAGGAATGAGCCGCTTTTCTGCAACGTTAACCAGTACATGCTAAAAAAAACAACACAAAAGCAACAACAGAAAACGCCTCCCGCCTCTGAAGTCAGGTGAGGCCAACAACTAATGCTATTAGATCAAAAGTATGCCAAAACGGTGCTTTATGGAAAGCTCATAGGTTTATGAGCTCATTGCTCCAAAGTTAAAAAGCCCCGGCTTTCATTGTAACTGGGCTTCACGGGCCCTTTAGATGGGGAATTTAAACATGCGGATTCAAATATGTGCAATTCATCTACAGGGTCCAACAACGTTGAAAGTTTGCTTCACAGTCTGAGGCCTGTGAGTGTTTAGCTCAGCGCTCCTCACCTTTTGCAGGTGTGTCTCAGCAAAAACCAGACAGTAAATCTATATCATAAATCAAGCTCGAAAAGTCGAACTCATACAACTATTATTATCGTCTTTATTTTTCATCGGAACTCTGCACTTTTTCCCCCTTCCACTCAACTTTTCACCCAAATGCTTCTTCCATACGGCCCTCTGTGAAGGGGCAGCTTCTACAGCGATGCCGTTTTGTGGCTTGCCCTCCTTATCGAGGGCGCCGGTCAGCGTCTGCTGGACAACTCTGCAGTCAGAAGTCTTCCCCATCGTTGTGTAGATCAAACCACAACAGGTCTGTGTTGAAACCCTCTATTTTTTTAAATCGGTCTTAAGTAACGGCTGGTTCACAAGGCAGGATAATGAGCCCGATCTTCCCCTTCCAACAGGCCCCGACTATCGAGGTGGTTCGTAACGTTCTAATGTTCCCAGAAACTTTGTTTTTTTATGTTTTTAATCAGCTGTGAACCATAGTCATCAAAATGAACAGGACCTAGTGCTTAAAACCCATCACTGTGACAAATAATCCTAAATATGCGTTTCTTTTTTTTTTTTGCCGTCCAACAGCAAGCATGCGAGTCAGCCAGCTGGATTTCTCTGACTTTATGTGCTAAAACCAGATCTGAGCCCAGATGAGGCTCCGTAGGTGTGATCATGTCGTTTGGCAAACTAACGTTCAGACCATCGCTGGCTTCAACACGAAGACTGTGCGATAATACTGCGCAGCTTGGTGACTGCTTTTACATGTTGTCCGGCAGGAACCACAGACATCTGTGGGAATGGGGGCAGCCAGAATTGCGTGCGGTTCGCCCTTCCTCCTTCAAGGTCAACCAGGGTCAAAGATCAAGGCGGAGCGACGGATGTCTGCAGAGCGAGGATCGAGGAGCGAGAGCGCCGCGGATCCGGGGGGGATGATCTACTTTAGGCAGCGCAAATATCTCAGCGCCGCTTTAAGCACCTAAATGTGTCACTATGATTGGAATAACACTGCTGGGATTCAGACCTACAGGCCTCCGGCACTAGCAGCAGAAGTGGGAGGTAAAGCTTCAGATCATCAGCGTAACCTCAGACAATACAAACCTGTTTACTACACATTCAGACGTTTAAAAACATATTAAAACCTTTAGTAATTACAAGGTATAACATGATCTAATTGCCTTTATTTGAAAAGGAAATCCAGCAATTAAGTGATACTGCTGCTAAAGTAATAAAACCTATTGATTTGTTACATAACAACTAGTCAGGCAATCTGCTCCGGTGGAACCTGCAGTCAGCGGCTCAATAGATACGCTGCTGGCTACTGTTAGGTTCGAATAAAAACATGGCCGGAACTGGTGGTTTCTTTAGCTGAATTAAAAGGATATTTTTTGAAAACTTAATTCAAGTAAAGTATCCTGCAGGAGTTTTTAGCTAAATCATTCCAAAATCCTCTAATTTTGAGTGTAATTTGATTAAATTGTTTATTCTTGTCTAAACAAAGTTTAGATTACCCTGTATTACCACTTAATTTAGGTTTGATACCCATTCAGACTTGTTGACTCTTGTAAAAGTGAGCCATTATGACCTCTGATCAAAAGTTAGCACACTTTCAGTGTCATAACACCTGAATCAGTTGTTGTGGCCATGTTGCACCCAAACATGGTAGGTACAAAAGGCCAAAGGCAGGGAGGTGACCCTTCTTTCTGCCAGCTGGCCCACAGTGTGCAACAGCGTGCAAAACAGTGTTAGTCCATGCAATAATAAGCCAAAGATTTCAGTAACTTTCCTGGCATCCCAATGAGTGGATTTTGCCTGTGCGGCCGAAAATCTTGGTGGTTTTTGATCCAATACTTTTTTTTTATCCTAGTACATCTTCATGTTGGTAACCTGCTTATGTTAATACACACGGAGCTGTAAATTGGCTCTTAGGGATGCTTCTTTGCTCCGTCTTGACCGTTTTTAATTCAGCAGCAACCAGCCGACTTTTAAATAACCTGACTGATCTGTAACTTCAGCACCAGTCGGTGGGTCGACCCAACCCGTCCACCACGCTCTGCCTTCTTTCATCATAACTTACTACTGGTTGCATCTTACATGAGATATATTCTATACTCTGTTTCTGTTCAGACTAAGAAGATTATTGCTTGCTCATGGACATACACTTAGAACAGTGTTGTTTATATAAAGTGAGCACTGAAATCCTATTATTTGCACGAGGACCATGGCTAAACCCAGTAGCCAAGCCATGCTTTTGTTAATGTCCTCCCTCCCCCACACCTCTGAGCCTGAGTTCATAAACTACCATTTCAGATGGCCCAGCGAGCAGCAACAGGTCCTCGTTCCCTAAAGCAATATCCTGTCCTGGCTGACCCAGGTAAACACTGGGGGTGATATCTGATGGAGAGGAGGAAAGGATGGTGGAGGGGTGCTTAATTAGTCAGAATGCTGGATGTTTGTTTGTTTTTTAAAAGGTATTTACTACAAGAATAAAGCTGCGTAAAACAAAAGGCCACTGGTATGTAATAGCTTGTACATGTTTGATTTTTTTCCAGTGCCAAGACCAGACAAAGGTCTTTGTGCTAGCCTTTTGTTCTCTCGCAATAAAAGTGGAAAAAAAATTAAGCCACTGAGAAACAGCATATTATATCTTAGCACTGCTGTGGCTGAGCCCTCTCCATGTGGATTAATGCTACCACAACAGGAAAAAGCAGCGCGCCACTACATAAACAGCAGCCCAACACCAAGCTGCTGAAAATAACATTCTGCACCCGTTTTTTTTTTTTTGGGGGGGGGGGGGGGTTTACCACAAAAGGCGTCAATTTTTGTGTTTAAAAAGTTTGCATCGTAGACAATAAATGTCTAAAAGCGGATTCGTTTCTTGCCTCCTTCAGTCAGAAAGCATAACTTACCTGCGCCTATACTCCGCCGGCGTCTGCTAGGGGGTGTCCGAGGCGAGCAGGAGGAGAAGAGAAGCGGCGTGGAGTGGACTGTCCGGCTGAATGAGAAGCAGAAATCCTGAAATCCTCACCGACCCGCTCAAACTCTCCGCTCCCCCCCTTGTTTCGGCACTTTTTTTGTCTCACTCTGCTCTGCGGGGGTAACATCCGATCACATGGCGCAGTGGACACGCCCCCTAGTCCTTCGCCTCCAGGGCCACACTGGTTGAACATATATGTTTACAGCTCTAATCTGTAATCTGAGCCCCCCTCGCTGCATTATTAAGGCCTTAGATTCAATCGGTTGACGGGTAGCGGCCAAGGTTGAGGGTTTATACCCCGCAGCTCGATCCGCTCTTTATTCTGCTTTGGGCGGGTTACAGTATTGTTGTGTCGAAGCGCCACCTGGCGGTGACTTGTGCGCATAGCGAACATCTTCTAGAAATTGCTCTGCAGGTGCTTCTCGATAAATTAGGACGTCATAGAATAGTTGATAATTTCATTAGGTAAATTCAAAGACAAATATTGTTGAGAGTGTTTGTATATTTCAAGTGTTTAGGTTCATTTAGAGGATTTTTGCGACCTTGGAGTCACTGAACAGCAACCCAGTCCTTTTTATTTATTTATTTTTGCCCAAGACTCTACTGATGTCTGTGGTTCAGAGGTCACAAGGAATGCCATATATCCTGGATGTGTCTCTGTGTTAGATGGAAAACTCTGAAGTCAGCAGTCTTCAAAAGGATAGGCCACAACATGCCCAAGGCTGTTGCAAAAAAAATGCAACGATTACAGGATTCGGGCTTGTATCTTCAAAAATTTTAAATGATAGAACAACGTTTTTCATTTGTTCTGAATTACTATTTACCTGCATCTGTTTTCCAATACTACTACTACTTCTACTACTACTACAACTAATAATAATAATAATAATAATAATAATAATAATAATAATAATAATAATGTTGCATATTTTCTATTTTTAAATATAATGTTTTGAGTGTCACATCTCCTAGGGAAGTACAGCAACAAAGCCTGCTAAGTTCTATTAAGTTAAGTTGAATATTAGTGGAGATTTTTATGACTGCTTTTGCACATTCAACCTAGCCACCCACATTTCTTTGCAGTTATAAAATAGTTTGGTTAACGGTGGTGTTGAGAATATTCTCCATTTTTTTTTAAACCTATTCATAATTTTTAATCGGTCCTACATTTTCAAGCTTTTCAAGCATTTTTGTTTTTTAAACTAGTTTTTAAGAAATCTAAACTGTAATCTCAATCTTCAAATCATTGCAAAACTGGAAAAGCGAACGCCCAACGTGGGGCTCGAACCCACGACCCTGAGATTAAGAGTCTCATGCTCTACCGACTGAGCTAGCCGGGCCTGAAACCACGCGTCACCATTCAGGTAAATACTCCTGCCACCAGAGAAACACTGATTATTAGAAGGTTTTCTGCGTCCACGGGGACTTCGAAAGTCATTTATTCAAGTGGTGTGCGGAATTCAGTTCCCATGAAATAATCGGTCTCCTCTTTGTGATCACCATGTATTGTAACTCCAGGGGGCGCTGTTGCTTCACACAAGCGAATTCTCCTCACCAGTCTGCAAACCACCCTCCCTTCAAAAAGCAAACTGTAGGCCGTCTCAGAAAACAAGCTGTATCCAAAACTGTCGGCATCTCTCATTAAATGGTGTTCGCCCCTCTCCATTCTCACAATGTACGGCTATCCAATGTCGCGCCGCCTTACTTCGACTGAATCAATAGTCTGCATAGGTGGGGGAAGAAAACAGGAATAGGGGAAGAAGAGAGCGGCAGATCCTAAAGGCGTGGGTTCGATCCCGGTTCTCGTAATGTTATGTTTTAATGAAAATGTTTCCCGTAATTAAGTTTTTTGGTGTCAATGAAAGTAACCTGTTGTGTTATCTTAAAAACATTATTTTTTTGTGGAAATAGTGTCATACAGTAAATTATTACACAGCACTTTTTTATTTGCCAAAATGCCTTTTTTTAAACTTTATTGATTAAAATGAATTTCCATTTCCATTATACTGTCTACTATATGCATGATACAGTATGCTTTAATATTGTTAATCTATTCAGTTTTTATTTTTTTACACAGAAAAATAGCAGCTCAAACTATAGTATTTCTTTAAACATGTATATTTCCTAAAGTACTTGCTGAGTGAAGTGAGTAATATATTGTTCCTGGTGTATGAATATTATTGAATCAGTAGCAGCTCATATTTATTCATAGTAAAATACCACAGACATTATCTGTCTCAAAAAAACAAATGTTTATTTATAAACAATAAAAACACAGTAAATTAAACATTTTTAACCTCTAGTATTAGTGATTGTGAACAATCTTAGCAATCATTTGCAACAAATTCCCATTTGTCTCCCATTTCTTTTCCGTAAACAAAAACTTATTTGTTTGCATATGTCTTGGAACTTTGTATTTTGTGGTTTGTTTTAGGTTTATGATTGTAAACAGTTTGACTTCTGTACACAATGACAATAACAATAATGATCTGTGGTATCATCACAAAATAAAGAAAAACCCTCTGTGAAATAAATTAAAAGATTGTGAGGTCTGGAACAGCATTAACTATATGCAATAAAATGTTTGTAAAGGCGATGTTTTTAAAATGATACAAAGGGATACACATTTATTTTTTAGTTCTTCCAGCCACTGCTCTTTAGTCAGGCTTTCACCAGGGGGACAGTACATTTTCCCTCTATAATGGCTGTGTCTTGTCTCAGTGATTCTAAACTGGACACATTTTTGTGCAAAACTTTGTGGGTCGGTTTTCGGCGTGTTTGTTACTACAACGTCCTTCAGAACGTGAAAAAATGTCTTCTTCTGTGACGGCGCCAGGTGGGACTTTGATTGTCTCGGTCCATTGTGAGGTGGTGGATAGGATAACAGTTCAACGTGAGAATGGAGAGGGGCGAACACTATTGGATGAGAAATGCCGACAGTTTTGGATATAGAGGAGGAAAAGAAAATCAGTCCGTCCCTGGGTGGGCTCGAACCACCAACCTTTCGGTTAACAGCCGAACGCGCTAACCGATTGCGCCACAGAGACGTTGCACCACTGAGCAGACAGTGCAGACTCATTGTCTGTTAAACTGTCAAAGCCATATCTGCGGCTTTTGTACCGTAATGCACCATGTATGAGCGAAGCTAATCTTCACTTCACCGCAGTATGCATGGGCGTAGGTTTGATTTCAACTTTGGTAGGGACACTACTGGTCTCAAGTTTCATTGGTTTGATGTCATTGGTCCTACGCAATATGCATGCCCCTATTTTTTTATACTTGATGTGAGCATCAGGGGACATTTCGTTTAAAGAGAAAAGCAGCATTTTCTGCTACATTAAAATAAATTTTATAAGCACTATATATATTGTATATAAATAAAAAGCTGCTCCTTAATTTGTAATTAAAATCAATTAGACATCACCAGAAGCACTGAAGGCCCAGCTGCTTCATCTCCAAGCTGCCCTGCATCATTATTACTGGATATCTGTGTTTCCTTTAATCATATAATGTTACTATTATACAAGTGTGTTTTTAGTATTAAAGGATTAAATGTAACACAACCTTTTATATCATCCTATGATACTTACTGTCTGAGTGTTGAAATAGCTCCTTATGTCTCTTTTCTTTTTTGGTGGCATCATCTACAGTCACAACACTAAGCATGACCTAAGTTTATTCAAATATAAAATCGCGTTTAACAATTATTAAAAGAAAATATAACACTATATTATCCGTAATGTAATAATATCCAAAATAAACAGCCAGATTCAAGCATTTTTACCAGACACTAATGTTTGTACTAATTTACTTATTGACTGTGTGGAAATCTATGGAAAATCAAACCAAGGTGTTCCTCTGTTTGTACTTTATCCTATTTCTAAAAGTAAAAATAGTCAATTAAATAGCACTATTATTATGTGGAACCCTAATTATGCTTTCTAAACAAAAAATAGCAATGTTTAGGCACCATCTCGTATTGTTATACTCTATAAAACGAATAACACCTGCTATTTATATCTGAACCGCCTTAAAGGGGTTTTTTGGAAGCTTACATTCTTTGCTTGTCGATTTTTCCAGCAGTCTTCAGAACTCCTGCCTGACACAGAATATTTAGTTTTATAAAATAAAAAGTTTTTTGTTGATAAAATGTATTATACTTCAGAATTAAATATTATTTTAAGATGCTAACGTTGGTTATTTACATTTCTTAAGTTCCACAAATCAAAACTACTCTCTCCTGCTTCTTCTATCGCCTGTTATAGCATAGATAATATAAAATTTTTAATTGGGACTAGTTTCGTAGTCTAATATTCGTTGTAGTAACCGCAGTATTCTAGCGTGAATTAAATTTAAATTTCGCGCTGCAAGCATGCACGCACATGCACGCACTAGAAAACAGCCAACCAGGGAGAGAGAAGGCGGGACTTAAGGCAGAACAACCAATGAGAGTGGAGCTAAACAGTACACAACACAGTTACGTGCGCTGCTAAGTTAAAGCGACAGGAAAGACCGACTGGACACGCAGGCTGGAAGACGGAGCTGCAGCAGCAGCCGCCGCCAAGCAGCGGAGCTGCGAGAGGAAAATAAGCGACTGCTGTAACTATGGAGCCAGATGGGTCTCGAAATCCACAAATGCACAAAACAATTCACACACACACACAGGACAAGATCCACGCGTGCACAGGCCGATTCATACGTGCACAAAAAAATCCATCCGTGCACAAAAAAATCCACCCGTGCACAAAAAAATTCACCTGTGCACAAAAAAATTCACACATGCACAGGCCCGATTCATGCGTGCACAAAAAAATTCACCCGTGCACAAAAAAACCCACACGTGCACAGGCCCGATTCGTGCGTGCACAAAAAAATCCACCCGTGCACAAAAAAATCCACCCGTGCACAAAAATATCCACCCGTGCACAAAAAACCCACACGTGCACAGCTCTAGGCTTTAAACCTCACAGCATTTGTGTGTGGATTTTTGAGACTGTCCTGCCGTCTCGGAATTCGCACAAGCATTTTTTTAAACAGAGAGTGGTTTGCAACCAATCAGAAGCCTCCCTTGTATAAGCCAATCACTGGAAAGTACTCCACGTGGGGTGACTTACTCATAAGCCAATCACATTCAACCTGTTCAGGAAGCGCGTACTACGAGCACAATGTGCTCTCAGGCTTCAGCGGGCAGCAGCCGTTTTTCTCCCTCTCTCCCCGCAGGTGTTTGCTCATGAGCGGAGGCGCCCAGCTGCAGGGGTCCGCCTCCACCCCTCCGGCCTCAGAGGCGACGTCGAAAGCCGCCTCTCTGCTCCCTTCAAGTCGCTCCGGATCCGCCCGCAGCGATCCTTGGTCTCTGAGCTCACAACATCTAACTCCGCGGGCCTCTTCCGTCTGATCTCCAGCCGGCCAGCAGTGATTCCCTCCGAGCTCTCATCGGCCTCGCCGTTACCTGCTTCTCCTGTGCTCTGACGGCTGATGGACCCCGATTTCGGCCAGCGTCTGTCAGCTGCTCCCTCCTCTCACACGCTGTGGGAACCAAGCACTCTTGAGAAATAAAAATCAATAAATTCCATCTCTTGTGATCAGCTAAGATAAAACGAATATAAAATCATGCAATAAATAACATCTGTAAGGCACACTTGTTTTTATTCCATTTTAATCTTGTCAGGGCTCAGCAGGCAGAGCCGTGCAGCTTTGCCGGCTCCGCGCTCTCCTCCTCTCCTTACTCACAGGTGACAGCAGTTGACCGGTGGGCGGGACTGTCACACCTGCAGCGTGTTCAGCGGCGTCTCAGCGCACGGACAGCGGGAGGATGCCAGAGTGTTACCTTGTCGCGGTATGCCTAAAGGCCATCAACCACCTCCTGAGCTTCAGACCCGTGAGTTCTTCCATCCCCGTTTTGGATCTAATCCTTGTCTCGTGTGTTTTCTCCAGTGTTCTTGGAACCTTTCTCTCGTGTGACTCTGCGCTGTGAAGACCAGGCTCCCGAATCCACAACCCGCTCAGATTCTGCTCTGGCGACCTTCCCCTCAAACTCGCTTGGTGGTACCAAGTTGGGCAAGAGTTTCCCCTTCCCGGATTCACCCTGGTCACTCCTGGTTCATTCCGGATCTCTGAACCCGCCGGCGCTGCTCGGACCCTGCCCAACCTCCGCTCACCGGTCACTCTGTCATCTGCTTCTCAAACATCAGCTGAGCCCATCTCACTCCCCCCGGCTTAGTTCCTAGAGCTCCGTGGTAAGCGTACGTGTTTAGTTGTACTTTCCTTTAGCGTTAGTATCTGTTAACCGTTTTCCCCTTTACCTCACAGATCCCTTGTTACCTGCCCGAGTCGGTCCCTGCGTTTCCCCGGTTCTGAGATCCTCCCTGAATCCTAGCGTAAAGATCAATAAAAACTGTAAACTGCTTCCTGTTTGCCGGTGTTCTCTGCATGTGGGTCAGACATCTTAAACCAAACATGACAAATCTGTTAATTTTTTAAAGATATTTGTAAAGACAAAAGTTGGGATTTTTCTTCAATAGCTCCCTGGTCATGTGACTCAAAACCTGTGTTAAATTGTTCTATATTAGCCTGATGGGCCACACTTTGATTCCATTTTAAGCCTTTTTATATTAAGATTAATTTATAATTAAATATTTCTTCAATAGCTTCCAGGTCACTGACTCCAAATCTGTGTGAAATTGTTATACTACTTTAGCCAGATGAGGCACAGCCTTGATGTTGTTGAAACAAAGGACAGTTTCATTGACAACATTACTCTAAAGTGTTTATTTTTAACATTGAACTGAGTAAAGTTGCATATTGGAAGCAGATGACAGAGTGAGCGGAGGTTGGGCAGGGTCCGAGCAGCGCCGGCGGGTTCAGAGATCCGGAATGAACCAGGAGTGACCAGGGTGAATCCGGGAAGGGGAAACTCTTGCCCAACTTGGTACCACCAAGCGAGTTTGAGGCAGAGTCTGTCACCTGTGAGTAAGGAGAGGAGGAGAGCGCGGAGCCGGCAAAGCTGCACGGCTCTGCCTGCTGAGCCCTGACAAGATTAAAATGGAATAAAAACAAGTGTGCCTTACAGATGTTATTTATTGCATGATTTTATATTCGTTTTATCTTAGCTGATCACAAGAGATGGAATTTATTGATTTTTATTTCTCAAGAGTGCTTGGTTCCCACAGCGTGTGAGAGGAGGGAGCAGCTGACAGACGCTGGCCGAAATCGGGGTCCATCAGCCGTCAGAGCACAGGAGAAGCAGGTAACGGCGAGGCCGATGAGAGCTCGGAGGGAATCACTGCTGGCCGGCTGGAGATCAGACGGAAGAGGCCCGCGGAGTTAGATGTTGTGAGCTCAGAGACCAAGGATCGCTGCGGGCGGATCCGGAGCGACTTGAAGGGAGCAGAGAGGCGGCTTTCGACGTCGCCTCTGAGGCCGGAGGGGTGGAGGCGGACCCCTGCAGCTGGGCGCCTCCGCTCATGAGCAAACACCTGCGGGAGAGAAGGAGAAAAACGGCTGCTGCCCGCTGAAGCCTGAGAGCACATTGTGCTCATAGTACGCGCTTCCTGAACAGGTTGAATGTGATTGGCTTATGAGTAAGTCACCCCACG
Source organism: Fundulus diaphanus (assembly GCA_037039145.1). Classification (NCBI taxonomy): domain Eukaryota; kingdom Metazoa; phylum Chordata; class Actinopteri; order Cyprinodontiformes; family Fundulidae; genus Fundulus; species Fundulus diaphanus. The sequence continues at coordinate 21,390,821 of CM073131.1, forward strand.
TGGAGTACTTTCCAGTGATTGGCTTATACAAGGGAGGCTTCTGATTGGTTGCAAACCACTCTCTGTTTAAAAAAATGCTTGTGCGAATTCCGAGACGGCAGGACAGTCTCAAAAATCCACACACAAATGCTGTGAGGTTTAAAGCCTAGAGCTGTGCACGTGTGGGTTTTTTTGTGCACGGGTGGATTTTTTTGTGCACGGGTGGATTTTTTTGTGCACGGGTGGATTTTTTTGTGCACGCACGAATCGGGCCTGTGCACGTGTGGGTTTTTTTGTGCACGGGTGAATTTTTTTGTGCACGCATGAATCGGGCCTGTGCATGTGTGAATTTTTTTGTGCACAGGTGAATTTTTTTGTGCACGGGTGGATTTTTTTGTGCACGGATGGATTTTTTTGTGCACGTATGAATCGGCCTGTGCACGCGTGGATCTTGTCCTGTGTGTGTGTGAATTGTTTTGTGCATTTGTGGATTTCGAGACCCATCTGGCTCCATAGTAACAACGCTGTATTGTAAATTATAAACATGTTATTCACATCGAATTATTGGTAGGGACAATTAGGTCGGTCCAAAATTTTGGTAGGGACATGTCCCTATGGTCCCTATACAAACCTACGCCCATGGCAGTATGTTACTGAAATAGAAAAAAGGAGGTTGTTAATGGCTATCTTCTGTTAATTCCAGCTACATTGTCAACCCTCGGAGAATTGGGCAAATATCAATCAGAGCTCTCTAATAAATGCTGTTTTTTTCTCTACTTTGCTATTTATTTCGCTTTGGTCGTTTTACACCTTGCTTTTCGGCTACGAACGAAACTGTCTACAACCACGGTTTTTCAACGGGAAGAAAGAGGGGGATCCTAAGGTCGTGGGTTCGATCCCAGCCGTTGTCATCTTATGTTTTAATGAAAGTGTCTCCCGTAATTAACATTTTTAGGTGTCAATGAAAGTAACCCGATGTTTTATCTTAAAAACATGTAAAAAATGTTTCTTTGTGTGGAAATAGTGCCATACTGTAAATTAATACACAGAACTTTTTATTTACCCACAAAGTCTTCTTTTTAAAATTTTATTGATTAACCACGGAGGGTACTGAGTAAATTCGTACCAGCTAGTGGAGCGTTTTGTATTTCTCTGACAGCCGAATAATTAAAGTATAAATCTAACCGATTCCGTCTGCGACGATTCAGTTTTGGTTACAGAGGAAAAAACGCTCCGTCCCTGGGTGGGCTCGAACCACCAACCTTTCGGTTAACAGCCGAACGCGCTAACCGATTGCGCCACAGAGACCTGGCGACGCATTCAATGAAGCACGGATTTTCAGCTTTCAGTGCCAATTTATGATATATGCTGTTTATGACTGACTTATTTAGACTCCAACAACACAATTTATGCTCTCAACTTCTGGGAGAAGTGGGCAGAGATTGATCACTAACCCCCATGAGATGCTGGTTATCACCCCACCTCCTTTACTAGATATCTCGCTTTGGCCGTTTTGCACAGCCTGCTTTTCGGCCACGAATGAAGGGACCGAAAACCGCGGAGCGTTTCGTACAAACACGCGTCAACTCGTACCTGCAAACGGGGCGTTTTGTATCTACTCTGAAAACCGAAGATTAAAAGTTACAAAGCATGAATCTAAGTATTATGTATTATACAATAAGGAAATGTGCTTCAGATAAGCCTGTGTGTTGTTGTTTTTTCCAGCAAAGACTCTCATTCTGTTCAGTTTTTCTGTTTCATTTTGACACTGAAATTACTTAGACAAATTAATAGCTACATTATAGTTATCAATTTGGTTGGTATGTCGTGATTTATTTAATGTATTTGACGTTATGCCTGGCAGGCGTTCTCCCTGGCATTATGGCAGCAGAGGGGAAATGTAGTTCAAACACCTCCGAACCTGGCAAAATAAAATACTGTGGCGTGCTAACGTTAATTAGCCAAACTAATTTATGGGAAACGTGGCAAAGGTTAAGCTCTTTGGGATATATAAACAGGAAGCTCCCAGAAAAAACAAAAAGAAAAGAAATAGCTTAATTATTTACTTACTTTGACTGTCGAATGAGCCTACAGCCAGGCTAGTCTCTTGATTGGCGGTGCTTTGAACATGGATGGACACAGAAACGGGTAGGCTGTATGTGGCTGTGGAAAAGTATACACACCCCTGCTAGAAATGCCACGTGTTACGTCAACAAATGAGACCATGATACATTCTTCCAGAACATTTCTCGTGAATAATATGACGTTATAAATCCTTTTCACAAAAACTAGATATTACAGAAGAAAATTAATGGAAAGGTACAACACCAAGGCAGCATAATTATGCACGCCCTTAGACTGATACTTTGTTAAACCCCTTTCTTAATCAGTTTTCTTTGGTAGAAAACCCAAGGTTATCTGTCTTGTAAAGATTCTCCAGCTCCACCACACTGATGATATACAGTATGTTGTCCACAGCCTTCTTTAGGTCACCCACAAAGATATTCTATCAATTCTTTACTTTGGTTAGGCCAATAAAAAACTTCCAGTGAAGCCATTTTTATGTTGATTTTAATGTAAGTTACTGGATGCTTGGACCCAATGTTGTGTGATTTTTTTTTTATGCTCTGTAAAGAGAAACTCAAAAGTTATTTGGCCAGGACAACTGCTTTTGCATCTTTTATTATTTATTATTAGTTCAGCAGAGTGCAAGCATCTGACGATGTTGAAACTCCATACTACAGAATGAGTTTTTTTTTTATTATTCCCTGCAGAAGGCATAACCCTCAGCCTGACCCATGCTCAGCTCCAAGGCAGCATAATTATGTTCGCCCTTAAACTGATACTTTGTTAAACCCGTTTCTTAATCAGTTCTTGTTGGTAGAAAACCCAAGGTGACACTATGATGATACACAGTATGTTGTCCACAGCCTTCATGTCACCCAGAAAGATATTCTATCAATTATTTACTTAGGTGAGGCCAATACAAAACTTTAATTTCCTTCCAGTGAAGCCATTTTCATGTGCAAGCATCTGAAGATGTTATAACTCCATACTACAGAATTAGAGTTTTTTTATAATCATTCCCTGCAGAAGGCACAACCCTCAGTCTGACCCATGTTCAGGTCTTTGTCTTGTGCATGTCATTCTGCACAAATAGTCCCTGGGGGGAAAGGAAGAAGCTCAGACTCCAGCTGCAAGATAAGATCACCCCAACATGTATCAAAATACGGAAATCATATAAAACTATAATTACAATTTCTCAAGTATTGTTATGCTCGCACAATTTAAATTAATCTTCCACCTTCAGCTTTTTAGCACCTGAAGGTTTTGAGGCCAAACCAACATGTCTTCAGAGTTTTTTCAGGACTTCTTCTGCCTTTGAAAAAAAGCTTGCTCCATCTGAGAAAAAGTAACCCCAGGGCATGATGCTGCCACCACATTTCACTTCGAATATGGAGTACTTTTAGTCATGTGCTGTGTTGTTTTTAGCTAAAACCTACCCTTTTAGAACTGAGGCCAGACGTCTTTCTCCCACAAGATCCCAGCCATGCCTTGATGGTGCACCTAGTAGTTCCACGCAGAAACGTTCTGCATGTTCTCAGGTATAAAACAAACGCTGCTTCATATTTATCTTGTGTGTACCGAGCCAACAGAGCTGTACTGGATATTTTCAGTAGGTATACGCGTACCGTTACCCTTCTACTTTTTAGAGCACTTTAGATGCACTTGGCAAGAACCACACAATCTGTGTGGGACATAAGATGTCGCTTTCAAAAAGAAAAGTCTCATTTTTTTTTTTAAATGGTAGTCTCAGTTTAATATTGACTTTATGACAGATGACCAAAAATAGCAACCCCCCCTAAAAAAAACCCTCAAAATGTAAAAATTGATTTGCATGTCATTTATTTAAATGCATATAGGCTGACGACATGGACAGCATTCTGACTCCCACACATTGGTTACTTGTCCATGTAGCACACAGATTACATTCAATCCATCACAGATATGCCTAAAATTCTTCCATTCCAATCTCTCCACCACAGGGACGACTAAAGAGTCATTTGAGGACGCCAGAAGCACGATGCTTGTTGCATCTGTTGTTGTGGTAATTCAGAGACAGAGTAAATATAAAATGGCAATCAGTCGCCCTCAGTTGGAGTGCTTTGCAAGATCTTGCCTCACCAGGTAAAGGTGAATGTGAAAAAGGGATTAGCTCATAGCTATATGGGAGGACGCTCTTAAAAGTCTAAAGGCAGCCGGGACCACATCCACAGGAAATTACTGAAGTCTCGCTAACCTCTGATGTACAGGGCCATCTTAACTTTGCCAGTCAGCATCCAAATAAATCAAAACAGGTCGGAGAGGAAGTGCTGTTGTCAGATGAGATCAAAATCAAACCCTAGTTTGGAGTCATCCTCAAACCATTGCGGGGAGAGAAAGAGAAATGCATTTTTTTACCCAACGAACCCCCTCCCTATAACAAAGCCTGGTTCTCTGCTAAAGGTACAGGGTGGATTTCACCGCACCGAGGGCCCAATGAATGGAGCAGTTTGCTAAGCGTACCATAAGAGAACCTTCTTTCCTCAGCCAGAAGGCTAAAGAAAATGGGTCTTCCTAACGATTGTCATGACTATCATTTTAAATAAAAGTGTTGCTGCAACATTTATATACTTAATGTTTAAACCGTCATACAAAGGCACTACTTTCTATTTAATAAAAAAAAAAAAAGTCTATATTTCGTCATTCACATACCACTCATCAGCACACGTTTCACTGCCTAACAGCATTCTAACTTAATTAGAGTAGAACAAAAGTTGACATTACATACAGACATGTTGCAAATGTGCAAATACTATTGGCATATTATCAAATGTAGTGCTTGCATATGTACATGTGCACAATGTGAGAATACGTCGCTAAAACGAAAGATGGTGTTTTTAACTCTCATTGCATGTAGACTTGGTATTAGGAAATGCCCGACCACAAAGGGTCCAAGACAACTTGCAGTGCATTGAGAAAAGTCCTTTTAAAAATATGATTGTTTACTAGTAATAGCGACCGATTCGGATAATTAACCATTTCAAGAAAAACAAACTAATGAGAAGGGAATCCCGGGTTAATTTTGTTTAGAACCTCTACAGTGTTTTTTTATTCACGGCAGGTGATGTCTCAGGTTTTGTTTCCGCCAGAGTCTCCGGTTTCAGCCTGAACAGGGTTAGCCCTCTGGGACGTGTTAAGCGCGAGCTGCATGGCCCAAACACTAAGAGGCCTCATGTAGGCCAGAGAGCGGTAGACGTTCCTCTCGCAGTAGGCTTCAGGCGTCTGAAAGGCCATACCCGACCTCTCCCATACTGTCCGGTAGCAACCCTCTGCGGTGCGCATACCTTCCTGCAACATACCCTGAGGAACGAGAAAAAAAAACATTTAAAAATTACACAAAAAAGTACCTTAATCAGTCATGTTCGTATTAATTCTGTCTAAAACAAATAAAGATAGTACAAGTACAAGCTAAATTTAGTTAAAGGCAACTTGTATAATGAAAACAACACTGTGCCTAATATACGACCGTGATGAATGCCACAGGTAAGGATTCTGCTGCTGCCATAAAATATTAATCTGTATGAACAGAAAAGCTCTTGTATTTTAAATACAGACCTCTTAAGAAAAGCCCCTTAAATAATCCATCTAGGTTCCTGCAATGCTAACAGGACACTATGGTTCACTACATAGACACTATAAATTCAAGTCTTAAAATCTCCAAAGGCAGCAGTTACCAGATGGCCATCGTTATCTCTTCAATAGCCATTTCAGTTCTGTGGTATTAAAAAAAAAGAAGATAGAAACTCTTCTTAAAAAGCTCTAAATATGTGATGTTTATGTGGCGTCTAGTCCAGGGGTCAGCAACCTTCACAACCCGCAGAGCCATTTTAGCCCTCGGTCCAGCTAAACAAGTTTTGTTTAGAGCCACAAAGGTTACACATCTTTTTGAAACAAGAGCTTGTTTTTACAGTATACTATAGGAAATTTGTTTACATTTTTTAATTAACGATCAACAGTTTTTATTATTTAATCAACAGTATTTTTATGTTTAGGTTTAATGCATTTTCTTCAATTGGCCATTTGATTGTTATAGCAAAATGGCATCAAAATGATGAAAAAGCAAGTCGTTTGCAACCTATTGACAAAAAGATACTTCATTTATCTGTAGTAAAATATTCTATACACCGTTAGTTTCTTTCTTTCTTTCTTTCTTTCATCCTAAAGCTACCAATTTTAAATTACCTTACCTTAGAGACCCCAGGCCTATGGCAATCAAAAAAAGTGCGACCTTCAGCTTTGTGGTAAATGGACCCGATCTCTTTAGTTAAGTGATAAGACTGAGTCAGCATGGTGCTCTAAGATGACGGTTAACAAGAATGTGTTTTCAGTATGAAAAAGCAATTATTTCATACAGCGATTCACAGCTCTTTAAATTATTTAGTTTCTTTGTTAATCCCTACAAAACAATACCACAGCTCCACTTGCTTTAAACTAATGAATACTAACACAGAAGGAGCCAATTATTGTGTCTGAAAATTAGTCCAAAAAACTTTTGCTTCATAAGAATTAACACATCACGGATGCACTCACCTCATGAATCATAGTAGCTGCCAGTCCATACACAACTCCGATCCAGACCTCGTCTGACTGGACGCTGGAGCGGTCTGGCACTCCCTCAGGGCGCATGCCGTTAACAGCGCCCATGTGGCCTTCAGAGAAGCTCATCACGTTCAAGTCAAAGACAGATTTCAGGGCGCACAGGATCTTTTCTTTGGGGAATACCTGGAAGGAAGAAACGAGGGAATGTTGAGGAAACTTGATAAAATAAAACTCCCCCTTCTGTAAAATTACAAATATTATGGATTAAGCCTTTGGAAAGTATTGGCTTTTGGAGTAGGCTATTCTCACAGCAGCCACCCAGTGCTTTGCAAATGCATCAATAGCGCCCATGTGGCCTTCAGAGAAGCCGTGTGAAATCTTCCCCTAAAGATTTCATATTTGGAAATGTACCCCAGAAGGCTTGCAGCTGTAACTGAGGCGACAGGTGCTTCTCCATCATTTTCTGACTTAAGGGAGCTGAATACAAATACAAGCCACATTTCTAAGATTTCTATGTTGTAGAAAAAACAGCAGCGCTGAAATCAATGTATACTTTTCTTTCCTTTATATAATTGTGCACTTTGTTTTAGACCATCACATAAAATCCCAATCAAATACATCGATGATTGTGCAGGTAATGTGACAAATAACTAGTTTTGCAAAGTACTGCAAGCATATGCCACAGAAAAAGCTCTAAAATGTCAAATGAAGCATGTTTTAATTATCACATTAATCTGCAAAAACAGAAACAATTAAATGTATTAGAACTTCCTATGCTGTGATTATTTTGTAAAGAACAAGGCTAGCTGCAAAGTTTCGGTTTAACATTCAAACAACATGGGTAATCTGTGTAGCCATGTGAAAAATACTAAATGTGTAGATAACTACGTTTACAATTACTAGTTTAAAATGGTGTGTCTAAATCACCTGGTAGGCTTCTTCTTCCAGCCCAGATGCTCTGAGGAACCAGTGTCCGGCACACTGATCAGACATGACGCTGTTAGAAAGCTCCCTGCCACTGCTGTCATAGTTGTAGTACTTCCCTAAACATGGAAGGGAGGAAGAAAATACACACAATCACCACTAAAGATGTGCCAGATCAGCCACAGATTTAAATGACAAAAGATCAGCAAATGTTCCTTCCCCCCCATTTGTTAAATGCAACAAACCTCTGTTTTTTAATACACCAACACTTTTAGCTAAAAGTGAACAAAAGGTGTGAAATTTTAAAAGGAAACCACTTGTGAAAAACTAATAAATCACATTTGGATGGTTTTGAGCAGTAATGTATCAATTTACAAGTTTCTATTATCAACTTATCGTTCCCCTGTATGTGAATATGTTCTATCTCAAAGATTAGATTTGACCCTCCCTCTATCCGGATTTAGGTCACCTTAAACTGCTGCTGAACACAAACATGAGAGATACATGGTGGAGCATACCGTTCCACAACCGTTTATCAAAAGCCGCACTGCCCCTGTCCAGGAGGTCCTTGTAACGCTGGTACGCCTCTTCGGTCTTCACCAGTCGGGCCATTTTACACATCACACATAGGGACGCCAGCCACAGCCCGCCGCAGTATGCACTGCAGGACGCAAAGAAAAACGGCTAAACCCAAGATCTGCTTTAGTCAGCAAAACTATGACTGAAATGCAACCGTGGGGATTATAAAAACACACATTAAGAAGAACTAAGACAAGGTTTGTTTCAGCCGACCCTGTTTGAGTAAACTGGGCCTCACCTTGGTCCAGTCACAGCCCAGCCGTCATAAGTCTGATCCGCATAACCAGAGTTCTCGATCAGGCCGTCTCCATCCTGGTCAAACTTCAACTCAGACTCCATCACTGCCTAAGGGAGCAATCAAACATCAGTCAGCGAGAAAGCTCAGGGAATCAAAGCAGGCAAAACAAGACAGCCTCATACTTTAGCTTTGTACAGCAATTGCTTCTAGCTTCGATGAGTTTAATATGCGGGCTGTCGTGAGAGAAACACAATCTGAGCCATCCTGACACAAACGAAGTGATAAAAGTTCACCTCTTCATACAGCCGTGTTTGTCTCTAAGTGTAGCAACAATTAGCTCAGTTTGCTGCCAGGTTTGTTGGCTTGTGACAATGATTTGTGTGAGTTTACTAAAGATTTGTCAAGTTTCCAGCCTTTTGCAAACACTTTCCCTCCAGCGCGTCATAAATAGCTCTGGTTCTTCAGGTCCGGTTACCAGGATTGAACTCACCCCCGTACCAGAACCTTCTTTTGCATTCAACTGAAAATACTAACGTTCACTATAAATGTATAGCAAATATTTGTGCAGCAATTGGCGGAAGGAATGAAAGAAGTAAAGGAAGGACCCAATGCAAGAAAGAATTAAGGAAGGGAGATAAGATATGAGGATGCAAAAAAAGAAGTTTGCCACTCAGACTTACCTGGCAGATGGGCCACATGTCCTGCAGGTACTGACTGTCCTGGGTAAGATGGAAGTCCCTGTAGACCTGCAGGACAAACTTCAGGTTCAGGTCCTTCCAGTCCGCGGTGTCGTGAATGAGGTAGGCGTTTAACCTCTGCCAAGGTTCGTCCTCTAGGAAGAGACATTTGTGGGATAATTGTTTATACATTTATATAGTTGGAGAGAATGGGGCGTCAACACTGGTTTAATTCTGCAATCATCATGACAGTAACTTAGTCGTAAACAAGTACTATGTGGCAGTGGGATGATCTTGCAGTGAGGTGTTTATCTGGATGGTGTAGTCTTTCTCCTACCTGGGTCTCCTATGTCATGAGGCACCACGTTTTTGGTCTTGACAGAAGAGTAGCGGCCATTCATCAGATGGAGCCTCTCTGTCGGATCCTGCTGAACCACGCTGCCGGCTGAGGGGAGGTGGACAGGTTCAGGGGAGACTGACCGTGTAAAACTGGGCCAGCGGAGCTCTTTGTTGAACATTCACAGCTAGCTTACAGGCCGGGTACTAAGATTTCACTCACCAATATCATATTGCACACTCAAGGCTAGTTTGGGCCACAGCATAACAAGCGCAAACGAGGCGTAGAAGTGCACGTCATATGTGTTGTACATTCTGTATTCTTGACCTGGAAAACAGGGGAACGATACAAATATTCACAGTTATGTTGCTTTATTTTATTGCTGTTCAACATCCAGACAGCACTGAAGACTGTCATATTAAATAACTTTCCCTTTGCCTACCTTCTAGGTAAGCAAAACGACCGTACTCCTTGACGAGAGCCGGCTGAGCGGGCAGACCCCCATCCTCGCTCCGCACGCCCCCGCTGACGTCAGCATCCTCGGACAGCTCCGTCCACACGGTTCCTCCGTCCGCCACGAAGTACAGCTCGTTAAACAGAGCTGACTTGTACCAAGACGGAAGAGAACTGGGGCATATAGGAGAAAGACGAGCCGCAATTAAAAACAAAACAAAACACGTTTCTCAGGATGAGATCAGACACAGCTGCAGGCGACGACAGGAGAAGTCTTGGCCTTCCTTTCTTCATTTTGTTTTGTTAAAAGAGTGAAACTCATGTATTCATCATTCAGTGATACGTTTCTATCTTTCTTCTGTTTATCCTGATAATGGCTTATACCTAATGAAAGCCCAAACGCAGTTTCTAAATATTAAACCACAGCACTCCTTTTATACAGAAATGGTAAGTTATTACCATGGTAGGACCGACACAATCTGACTTGACGGCTGTCCAGCAGAGAGTCTCCGACACCTTTTACCAAGAGGGTGAGTCACTAACGGGTGATTACAAAAGAAGCTGGTTTTTCACAGCGTGCTACATCCAACCATATTACTGGAAAGTTGAGTGGAAGAAAACATTGTGATAAAAACTGTAGCCTTGAGATGCAGTGACCCCAATTCAAGAGTTTGGGGAAATGGAGTGAAGCTTGAGTCAGAGCTTGAAGAGCCACCAGACACAGACATAGCCAGGACATGGGCTGGGACTGCTGTAATATGCGTGTTAATCCGTCAAAAATGGCACAGGAAGAAAAAGGACTATTGGGATGTTTCAAAGTCCTCTTTTCAGATTAAATGAATCAAGGTCCCAGAATCCGGAGGAGGAGTGGCGAGGCAAAGAAATCTCAGTTCCCTGCAATCCACCATCTAATGCCCACTTCCAGTGGTCATTGGGCAAAACACGAGATGAACCCGAGACAGAGCGCCAGATAATATAAAAAAATATGAGTGACATATTTTAAGCTTTTGATTTTGAGTTTTACCTTCTCAACTAAAATGCTGAGCTAAATTAATGGTTCAAAATCCTGTTTTGTTGCTGCAACTAAAGTACCTGTCCTGTAATATGGGCTTCTGCCAATCCTCAATGGTCTTCTCCCACTGTTTGTAGTGTGTCAGTGCATAGTGGCTGAGAGAAGGAGACGCATCCCCTTTGGCCCCAAAGTAACGAGCATATCTCCTGCAGGAAGAAAACAACATTTTGGTCCGATTCGTTTCATCATGAAGGTCAAGGTTAGTCAGGGTTAGAGATTAGGGGCGAACATTTCTCAGAGACACCTGATATTTCTCCAGGACGCCGATAATTCATCACAAAAGATGCTTTTCATGCCTTATTCTTCGTGTATTGTGCTTAAAAAAAACAAAAAAAACATGATAAGATCTGATAGGATGTGAGCTAAATTAGTAAAGAGAAACACCACCCTGATCTAAACCATGGGTAAGCAAATTAAGGTGAAACTAGTGGGCTCTTCTTGCACTGCAACCTGAGAAGGATGGTGAAGCAAAAAGAGGAGGTGTGTTTTGTTTATAAAAACAGCCAAGCCAAAGTAAATCTGTTTTCATAAAGAGCACAATATCTCATATGAACATATTTTAACAAATATCTAGTTCTTAGAAAGATGTAAAAACAAATTCAGATGAATTATCACATCTTAAAGCATTATTAGAATTAACTGCTAAAACATATATGTCCATAGCGGCCATGTGAGCCTAATGAAATGCTCATAATTATCTTATCCACATAGTGACACCTCTATAGCAGCGAGAGCTTGATGAGTTTTTATTCTGGTGTAATTTAACACGAAGCCACGTTACCAAGACATCAGCAATGACCATACAGGAGCAGCTGCTGTCGCCCATCAATTTTGTGGCTTTAGCAACAAAATTTGTCCATAAATCTACAGTGAACATTATTGACGAGTTTCAATTCTATATGTCTGAGTTACAATGCTAAATATTAAACAGCAAAATAAGCAATTAATGAACAAAGTTGGTTCTGATCGAGCTAAAATGGTCTAGAGCTGAAGGCGTCGTGCAGTTGAGCGTCGTGACATGACAATGATCCCAACTGCATAAACAAATGGCAGGAAACAACCCAACTAAAGTCCAGACCGCCACCTTAAGACCTGTGTATGACCAAATTAAAATGTTTCGTATTTTTTGCTCATTTAAGGTGACTAAATTTTAAGGCCTGGTAAATACTAGATGATATTTTTTCCCTCTTAATAGCTAAAACCTCTAGTAAAAAAAAAAAAAATGGATCCTGTTCTCTCAACCATAATTCTAGATCCCAAAGGAACACAACCTGGAACCGTGACTGTTGCAGCGTAAACGTGTGCGCTTTAGTTGAACAAAACGTTACCTGACGTGTTCCCTCTCCCTGGACCCAAAAGTGATAGTGGGCATGTCCCAGGCCAGGCAGAACTCGAGGCTGTTAAGTCCATGAGCCGGCACCGAGCAGCCGACGGCCAACGCAGCCGCTACCTTCTCCCCCTTCTGTGTCGGAGGGCTGGATCCTGCAGAAAGGAGCAGATTTACAGGTGGAAGGTAAACTAGACAACCACTAGCATCTCAGTCTGATTCAGCTTCATCTGCAGCACTGAAGTCAAAATGATCGCTTGGGATTCTGAGCTTTGATCCATTCATATGCTCAGAGATTCGGGTCAAATTAAATAAAACCAAAAAGTCTATTTGCTATTGTGTTTCTAAATGAATGTATGTTTCTGAGCCTTATTATGCATGTTTAGATGTAGACTAAAAAGAAGGTACATCCTCTTTCAATCCCAGGTATTCATGCATAAAGACTTAATAAAAAGGATCTGGTCTTTATCAGGTTCTAACGTTCTTTCAATTAACCTCGACCCTCAAAAATCACAAAAAAGAAAAAGCAAATAGATTAACATAAAGGTGAGGTTTGCTCGTCATAGTCTGTAGGACATCATTTGTTGACATTTAATGCAGAATTTCAGCATTACATCTGCTGGCGTCGTTGCAGCCAAGGCTGGAACAACCAATTATCAGTTATATTTTCACGAAGGACAAGTCGTTGTGGAGAACTTTTTGTCCCTCTAGATAAACTAAATCATTATTTTGAGGACATTTTTTTTTTTTATCTTTTTCTGTATTAAAAATAATTTGCTCATCTCAAACATCTAAAAATGGCAAAATCCGAAGAGAAAAAAAAAAAATCTGTCCATTTTCACATCCCTGTATTTAGCATCCAAACTCAATATCTGGCCGACGTGGGAAGAGCTTCATGCCTCAGTCGCTACCTGTGGGAGAGTCCAGCCGTCCGTCGGTGATCAGGTCGCTCCACAGACCGCTGCAGGTTCCTTTGGGACTGAACGCCGTCTGGTGACTGACCTCCCTGTCGGGCTGGGACAGTTACACCACGGTTTATTGTCTTGGAAATACAGAATCAGTAGAAAAACTGCGAACACGCCGAGTCGGAATGGCTCAGTTACTTCCACCGAGGTAAAGCTAGGTTTTGAAATGTTACGGTTTGAGATGCCAGCTAACGCGCTCAAGCTTTCTCCGGCTGTATGCCCCGCAGAGCAACGCCCCACTGCCCCTACCCCACCCGCTGCTACACCCTGCCGGTCAGCTGGAAGAAAGAAACCTCCTACGCCTCTAACTTGCTGAAAAAAAAACAAAAAAAAAACAAATCAGTTTGGAAAATATTTCTGATTTTCTGCACAATTTGCACATTTACTTAAAAAGCACCCAATCCATTTTGGTTTCATTAATGTTGTATTTTCCACATCATTACAACTGTAATAATAAATATGTTTATTTTTACAGTAGTAAGAATAACCGTCAGTTTTCTGTTGTTAAAAAAAAAAAAAAAAAAAAATTAATTTCAAGTCATTTGCAAAAGCCATGCAGCTGTGCTAATTCTGTGGCGTTTAGCAGCCCACGCCATAAAGAAAGCGAACCTGCTCTCGCGCGGCGATGCACAGGGTGTACGGGTTCACTGTGGTGCAGTGGTGCAGCAGGACGCCAGACACCGCCTCCCTGTCCTTCTCCAGGTGGAACGGCTCATTCCAGTGGCCGCCGCTCTTGTCGTCCTTGTGTCCCGACCCGTTGACCATCGTGAACATAATGGAGACGTCTAGGGCGTAGTCATTCTTGTTCTCTATGTCCCACACGAACACTGCCACTGGGAGGCTTGAGTCCTGAGGAGAGGCGACGACACTGAACGGGCTGCTTCAGACATGGGAAACTGCTCTTGTTGAACTCGTTGAACACAGACACAGAACCCCTTCGTGTCCGTTGCTGGTTAGAAGCTCTGATGGAGTTTTACGGCAAATGCTGGGCTGCAGAAGCGATGGCCCCCTGCATAATTATCACCGCCACTGGTAACAATGTGCAAAAAGCCTTAAAATAAATTCAGCGTTTAATAGGTCTAGGTCCATTTCTTAATGCCAGTCCTTACACTGCAAAAATGGAAAGTAATAATTTCTTGAAATTTGTTTAATTATCCTTAATTTGAGCAGCTAAATAGTAAAATTTTCCAATGGAATGAGTATTTTTACCCCTAAAATAAGATAATTAGATATCCTGCTCTTGAAATAAGATGATGGAGATGAACTGTTCTTATTTTAAGTGCAAAAATCTTATGCCGTTGGCAAACAGTCTTATGTACCTGCTCAAATCAAGGAAATATACATTCAGTTCAAGAAAACTTTACATCCTCTGGTTCCCTTTTTGCAGTGTGGGACACACGAGGCTGGATGAGGACCCAGCTTCATCCTGCAACCACATGCAGTGAGGAGGAAAAATCTCCCAAAGCTAATGGGGACCTGCAGCAAACTGTGGCACCAAACAAAGCAAACATCTGGAGATATGGAGCTTGTTGTACTCCTCTGGGACTCTAACTGGGAACACGTGCTGTGCTCCGATTGGACCGAGGTTAAGCTTCCCAGCAGGAAACGCTGCAGGTGGGATTGGTGCAAAGCAAAGGATGATTATGTGGAAAAGCACTTCATGCCCACTGTTAGGTAAGGTGGAGGATTTGTGATGCTGTGGGCCTCGTTCTCTGCCAGAGGCCCTGGGAAGCTTGATAGAGTGTGCTGGGTTGTGTCGTTTTTCTTAATACTAGGAGACATTAAATAAAAATATGATGGACTTTACCAGGAAACTGAATATATGATGATACTGGATCGACTGTGCCTCACTGTACAGATGTTCTGGAATTAAAGGCTGGGTTCCTCTAGAATAATTCAAGGGTAACTTACGCTACTGCTATAAAACCCCTTCAACAGATCTTCACCAGAAGTAAAGACTTTATCAAACACCATGTATTTTTTTTAAATATCTTTTTACTGTCTAAACTGTAAAGGCGTCACACGTCACGAGACGCTCATATCTGGGAAATCAAACAACTTCAAATCATCGATATTTGCAACTGTGGTGAGGAGGAAGGTCTCTCTGATGCCCAGCGTGCGGTCACAGGAATGTCACTGACCTTGTAGTCGTGGGGGATGACGGGGGAAATCTGCCTGCAGGTGAGGGTGACGTTCTGGCCGGGCAGCTGGTACACAGTCCAGGCGCGGGGATACAAGGCGTGATAGAAGGCGTACTCTCCGCAGTAGCCCCAGTTCCAGCCTTGCAGCGTGGGCGGACGCTCCACGGAGAGCACCTGCTGGTAAACGGTTTGTCCTCCGCGGCGCAAGCACACGGTGAACTGCAAGGGGAGAAGACATTGCACTACGTTGACCGGCAGCAATTGATGAGCAATTTTAAGGACACGCTTCTGGCAGCGAGCCTGAAGTCGAGTCAGCCTCCGGCGGACTTTCAAGTCAGAACAATGCTGCTTGAGAAGAAGACGAATTTTTCCAGACCCAGAAAGACACGCCCCCTTTTTTTACAAGACAACAATTTTGCCGTCCATTAGGACTTATATTTCTCTGACAAAAGGACTGTAGCTGTAAACCTGACACCTCATTATATACTTGTAATCTCACATTTATTTTTTACATCAACACTCGCTGAGCTGAAGCCAAACGTCATCCTGACACGTCACCAAGCCTTTCCGAAGCACTTGGCGTAAATGATTGCATTTATACATATAGACTGTTTGTTTCGTAGCACTTAAACTAACCAGCAAGCCTTATTTTTATTTCATTTTTCTAAACACGGCCTAAACAAGCTAAAGATATAAAGCTGGGCCAGCAGGGTCACCGATCAGGCTTTTACTGATCCTTACCGTCTTCCATTTTCTTTGAGGTCTGACCTGACAAGTGACAGTTTCCCCTCTATAAAGGTACTATAAACTAGTTTATGTAAATATTTTTTTAATCAAACAAACACAGGATAGAAAAAAAAAATTAGCCTTGCTTTTTTTTTTTAAACGCACTATGTAGAAAAGCTTGAAGTCAAATATGTCCCCAGTGACAAATTGTCTTCTCTCTGGTGTAAATGTACAGAATTAATTGGTGGTTAGGGGCGGGCCTCGGGAGGTCAACGTCCCACATGAACGTGTGCCTAACTACTGCATATTTACTCTGCAGTTTCTAATTCTCAGGCACGATGGGTCCAAAACAAGAGACTTACCCGACTTACATTTGTAAAACGTCCGCCAGGGGGATGAAACAATTACTAAGATATTGGGACGTAATCACTTAACCATCAAAGGTTTTGCTCCACCCTAAAATCAGGACCAACAGACTGCTGAACTCCTTTGTTCCTCAAGCCATCAAGCTGTACAACTCCTCTCTTGGAGGAAGGAGGAGGTGATAGGAAGAGGGACAAGGGTCAGCACCCCCCTCCTTGGACATATTGTGCAAAACATTACCTATTGTCACTCATGTGCAATATTCTTCTCTCTCACTGTGTAATAACACATGCCAACTACTGTGTAGTCTGTGTAATTTTTTATTTATTTATAAGGTCAGCACATCTCTGCAGTGCAAGTGCAATAATCCAAGTGCTCTTTACAGTGCCGATATTTTATATCTAAAGGAAACCTATTCCAGGACATTACAACTTTTCTTATGCTCTTTTGTACTATATACACTCTTTTTATATTATATTGTCTGTTGCATTTTATCTTTAATGACATCTTGCTTTAACACTGCCCTTTGTACTCTATATAAGATACTGGAACCAGAATTTCCCTGAAGGAGTAATCCCAAGGGATAAATAAAGTTGAGTCTAAGTCTAAGTCTACAAATACGAAACCGGGTCACAAGAAACATGCTGAGGATTTTTTTTCAAAAGAGACACCAATCGAACGTGGAGCTACGAAGAACCTACAGGAGGGTAGGGCTGAAACGTCGTTAACTGGGGTACACAGACGCTAAAGGAACAACCACTCAGCGCAGTTATTAGGCCAAAACCGTTCAAAGAATAAATACGTTTAGCATTTAAGAGGAAAAACCTTCTTTGTCTGTGAGAACGCTCCATCCAGAACTCTTCAAGTGGCAGCTTTAGCTTCACCGGGTTTAAATTCTCTAAAAAATGAAATAAGTAAGCACCTTTTCTACCAGATTATTAATCCTGCTGGAACCGACCAAGGGAAAACTAAGCGATTTGCATCAACCGGCCGTCTGACTGGTGCATCTCCACACCACCGTCTGTACAGCTGGAGGACAGAAGCCGCTTCCCTCATGCTGAAACGTTCCCGTGTTGCAGGGGTCTAACACGTGTGTGGCTCAGGTCATCTTTCTGAAGGCCAAAGCCTAATTACTAAACCCAAAACAACTCTGCAAGGTATGAAGACAGTAGACTGGGAGATTTCACCTCACCAGTGAGACGTTAATACAAAATATTAACGTCTCACTGAGGATTCTGGGTATCAGGTACCTGGTTGGCTATGACGGTTTTGTAGTTGTACATCCCAGGGTTCAGCTGCCATCTGCAGAACTCCCCCCTCCAACCCCTCGTGATGGTTCCCCCTCCAATACCACCAAGAGGAGCACCTGTAAATACCAGCAGAAAGGGGGGGTGAGAGAAATAAGAAATGGATGAGATTTGTAATGAATGATCTAAGATATAAAAACTTTAAGCTTTGCTTAATCTTACTTCTGCTCTGCCATAAACTTGAAAAGTAAACATGGGTCCTCATCCAGCCTTGCTGGTCTTACTTCCAGTTCTTTTTAACTTTTTTTTAATCACTGCTCTGACTGTAAACAAGGAAACATTTAGGCCAGAAGTCTTTCCCCTTTTGGAAAAAAATGGCTACAGTGTTGTGTCAGGTCTTATTTCCACCAGAGAATAACAGATTACTGCTCAATCATTCCCAAGAGTGAGAAATCTTTTTTTTTTTTTATGTTGACTCACATTTTTTCAAGATTTTTTTTTTTAGGAGTGACAATAACTGTGCCAGCATTTACTTTGATGAGGAAACAACTAATTCTTAACCCTCTTAATAAACACTCTAATTAAAGGACGTTTTTTTTCTACGTTATGTGAGATTATGCTACCGCAGTGAAAGATACATCTTTACAAGGGGGCGCCAATAAATGTGGAGGGTGCTGCAGCTAGCATGTTAGTTCCTTAAAGTCCAGCATGAACCGTCACATTTTTTTTTCTCCTGCAAGCAAAGCATATCCATACCACAGGGGTTCCCAAAGTGGGGGTCGGGAACCCTGGGGGGTTGCGAGACTAAAAGGATTTAGTATTTTTTTATATGTGAAACCGACAGTAAAGTAAAGCTTTACAAGATGCTCAACATTCCTCATATTCACGCAGGGAGACGACTGGACTTTTTAACGGTTCTTATAAAAACCCAACTTTTTCCTCATAATAACAAAAAAAAAAGAGAAGGAATGCCACCCGTCAAGCTCTGCCATTGTTAATTTGGGGGTTTCAGGCTGAAATGTTGGGATCCCCTGTTATACCATGATGCTGCCTCCACTGAGCCCCAACATGGACATGGCGTAGTGGTACTTTCCCCCGCACCCGAAGCTCATTTTGCATTTAGGCCAAAATGTTTCGTTTTGATCTCATCTGTTCCGTGTCCCTTACACCCCTTGTGCCAAACAGCAAACTGGACTTCTTATGGCTTTCTTCTTGCCACTCTGCCCTAAAGGCCAGAGTCCATGATTAAAAGTTGCTCCTGTAGACAGATTCTCACACCTCAGCTGTAGACCTTTGCAGCTTTAAAACACTACGTGTAACCACAGCAGTTGTCTCAAATAAAACACTACAGAAACTCTTTTTTTCTTCTTTTTTTTTTAATGACCGAGTCAAACTCACCATATATTTGCTGCAAAGGCAGAGCTTGAAACATATCGATGAAAGGGGCCTTCTTCTCCACCTGAGTCTTCTTGTACCACCACTTAAGATACCTGGACAACATGCAGAGGGAGAATGCGTTAAAAGGTTAAAAAGCAACATGAACAGTTTAAACAAAGGCAGCTGAAGTTACTTTTAAATAGCCTCCACTATTAAATAAACAAACATTTCCTTCCAGCTTGTTCCTGTTTATTTGTTCAGCGGAGCTGCAGCAGTTTCCAGGCCTTCAGCTCTCTCAGCCAAAGCAGCAAATATGGACGCACACAAACACAAGGAGGGGGGGGGGGGGGGAGCGAATTGTGCAACTGAATAAAGGATGGATTTGTAAAATGAGAGCAGTGCAGCAACAGTGGCAAGTCGACTTCCTCTGAGGGCTGTTAAAAGCGTGTGTGACTAGGCGTCACGCCGGGGTTGCCCGGTCAAATATTAATTAGGCAATGTAACAGAAGCTCTCAAGCCGCTTGCAGAGCTCGGAGCAGAGTCAATAATCTGTTTATGCTCCGGGCTCTGAACGGGAACAGGCAGGATTTTCTGCTAATGTGCAACAGAGAAAAAAAAAGAAGCATAGTGCTGTTTTTGTTTGGCTGTGTTCTAGAACACCAGACACACGCTCAGCACCGCAGACGTGCAGAACCGACGGCCCACGACGCGTCTAACTTACGCTTTCCAGCCGACACACAATTCGCCATTTCTGGGCTGTTTTTTTTTTTTTTTTTTTTTTTTTTTGTGAAGGGTCAAAAAAAGGATTCCCAGCTTTTTTTAAACAACATAACTTGAGGCGGTCTGTTTTGCCAACCGATACACGACAATCGCACAGAACCGATTAATACCAAAACCCAGTGATTAGTCAGCGAGTGAAAACAAAAAGTGTTTTTTAATTTCCATAAGGTCTATTTTGTTCGTAGTTGGGGCTGGACGGTAATTCAATAACAATATTTATCGATCGATAGACGTGTGGCTCATAGGGAAAAAAAAGTTAAATAGAACAGTTTTCCTTCCTTTTGCGTTCTAGCCTATCATGTAGGTTAATACCAGAATCACCAAACACAGACCATGAAATGCTCTGTCACCAAGCTCCGCCCCCTTCAGAGTTCAGAGAGCACATGTTTTTTCTTTTTAAAAAAGTGTGTCGAGTTTAAATTCAGGGTTTGTGTGTTCTTTATCTAAAATAGGACATCAAGCAACGGTATAAAATGGCCAGGGCTGCATTTAAAATATTTTGAATTTAGATAATTATTGATATCGAGCGATATGATTTTCCATTTTAACGATATGCTTCTTCTCTATATCGTCCGACCCTGTTCGTAGACAGAACTCCTGAGTGAATGCTTGGTAGCTTTGCACAACGGGAGACCGATGTTTGGCCCTTTCTTCTTTCCAAGATTGGAAGGAGAGCGCCTGTGAACATGAATTTTCAAATCCTCTTAGAGATTTAGGGCTGTGCATGAATGGTTTGATCTGAATCCTCCCATAGTAGCCCTGGCGGTGTCATCAGGGTCGTTATCGTGCTGGAACCTCCGCCCCTGTCTAAAGCCTTTTGCAGCCTCTAAGAAGTCTCCAGTATTGTCCGGTATTTATTTCTATTCATCTTCAAATCAACTCTAAACTGCTCCCCTGTCCCAGATGTAAAAACAAAGTACAAAAACAAGCTTAATGCTGCCATCACCATGTTTCCCTGTGGCAATGGTGTGTTCAGGGTGATGTGCGGTATTCATTTTCCATTTACCATAATCTTCCCTTTGTCAGATGATGGACTGCACGAAGCTCTGTGAGAGCAAAGGTTTATTTTCTAACCTCACCCTGATCTAAACTTTTTCTCTGACATCTCTGCCGTGTTGCTCGGTCTTGACGATCCCGTGTGTTTACTAATGTTCTCTTAAGAAAAAAAAAAGAGGCATTCCCAGAACAGCTGGACGTATACGGAGATTCAATTACACACAGTTGGATCCTGTTTACTAATCGATGACTTCTCGAGACAACGAGACATCCATCATTTGTCTTACTTCACAATCACGCGCTCTCTGTCGCTCTGTCAGACTAAAAATTGCAGCAAAACACGCTGGCGTCTTTGGTTGGAACGTGACCAAACGATAAGGAAAATAAGGGTTCAGCCGAGATATCTGAAGCCTCTGCAGGCTGAAGCTGCTGTCAGGACGCCGCTGTTTGCAGCTTATCTGAAAATACCCAAACGACTGCCCTCAACCCAGTTCAGATCTGCGAACGCCGGCTTAAAACCACCAACCCTTGGGTGGGCTCTGGCTGCCAACTTGGTGAAAACCCAAAAAATCAACTGAATCAAAACTGCATTTAAAAGTAATTCCAGATATTATGGGAGACTGTTATCCTCTGCCGACACCGAGGTGGAGGAGCTGTTCCCTCTGAGTAATGTCCCTCTGGTGCACAGGTCACGATGCTATAAATCTCTGCAATAATCAGCAAAGGCCACTATGGCAACAGAAACGAACCGAGCCACTCCCTGCAAGAGAGCTGCACACATCAGCATATGTTTTCTTTGGTGCAACGAAGGTGAAGCAAAGATGTGGTCTGGGTTGGATGTTTGAACTGTTGTTTCTTTGTTTTGTTTTTTTAGGGAACTTGTAGGATCTCAGGTAAGCACAAATAAGGAAGTGAAACAGCCTCGTGATGTTTACGAGCCGAACGGCTTACGGCTGATTGAAGCGAGTAAAGAGAGGGCATGGTGGGCTGTTCCAAAGCTGCTGAATGTGCTTACTTTGCACAATCAAGGGCATCCTCGTTGGGAGTCTGTGGCAGAGTAATTGTCTCTGACCTGTTCCTCGCCATTCAACACATCCCGTGATGCTGTTTGTTCAGTAATGCTCCTAAATGTGGTCCACCAATGGATTTATAATGAGATTAAATTACAGATTATTTACTAATTGGGCGACTTCTGAAGGAAATTGATTGAACAGGGTTTTATTTAGGGACATGACACGGTGCAAAAACGACGCCGCCGCTGACATTGCTTCTCCGCTTCATTTAAAAATAAAAAACACAATCCTGGCTGCGGTGCATCACTGTCACCGTCACATGACCGACCAAAAAAAAGACCACATGACCAACCCCCTCCTGAAACACAGGCACAAACAGCAACTATTAGAAATAAACTGGTTGTTACCGGTTTTACCTATCGGACCAATATGACGTGTTTGAAAAAAAAAAGACAAAAATCGTCTGAAACCGACGATAATTCCAATGCATCGTCCATCCTTACAAACTTTTCATCGCTTTCCTTCCACTAGAAAACTATAACAAATGAAATACGTTGACATTTGAGGTAGCCCGATACATTAGGTGAATGCTGTGTTACTGCTGACAACCTGCAATATCTCTAATGCAGCTTTTAAATGATAATATCATTAGAGCACAAGTTAAACACCCAGAACTTTGGACGGACCGATATCTAGAGCTCAGACTATTCTCAGAAGCTTGGTGATCAAAGTTTATTTTTTGTCCTTTTTTTTTTTTTTTTATAACTCTCACTGGTCAGATAAAAGTGTCACTGGCACAGCGACAAACTTTTGTGAGAGAAATCAGTGTCTTAATCTGCAAAGTTACACTAATATCAACAAAATGACAGTGTCCTGCTACAAAAAAAAAAAAAATCTCCATTTTCTTTGCATTTTTTGCAAAGATCTCACCTGACCCCGAGGCCGATGTGCTCCATGACGTAGGACAGCGAGACGTCTCTTGCCTGAAAGGGCCTCCTCTTCTCTTTGAACTCGTGCGCCAGGCAGATCCGCCACCCCTCCCTGGGCACCCCGTGTCCCGTTTCCTTGGAGACGCACCTGCTCATCAGGTCCGCCGTGGACTTCTCGCCCCACTCGGAGGTCATGTCTGCTCAGCTCTCTGTCAAACACCTGAAGGAGCTGAGGGGGGGGGGGGGTGTATAGTGGTGGATAACACAGAGAGCGCTGCCACCACCTTGAGCAAACGGAGAGAGAGGAGGAGGGGGGGGGGAAAGAAGGTGCACTGGACTGGATGAGACAGAGGTGGCGAACCGGTTCTCCACTGATGTGGACAGTGATGTATGAGCAGTAACTGTTTGTTCTTCAGGGTGGAGGTTCTAGTGCCATATTCCAGCTGTTACGCCCCTAACCGCATCCCCAATGGGCTCCACTGTGGCTTTGCACCTCCTTCTTCTTCTTCTTCTTCTTCTTCAGGAAGTGCTGCAGGACCTCCTGTCGTTTACCATGCGCTCCTGTCAGACAACACAGAGAGTTACACAACACGTCCAGTAAAAAAGAGCCGAGCTAATGCATCCAGAAAGCCGTATGGAGAGACATTAGATCGAGCATCTGAAGAATTGCAACACGCTGTATTGTAGTCGCCGCCCAGCAGTTTTACCTCCTTGTTCAACGAGCAGTAGCTGGAAAACACCGCTTTGCTTTGAGGGGAAGGTGGAGCAGAGCTGGCTGCTAACCGCGGTGAACCGCCCGCGTTTGTTTGGATAATAGCTGCGTTGAGGCGTCAACCCGATGCGCCGCAGCGTGAGAGCAGCCGAGCTGTTGAGCCGGAGAGGCGGCCTGCCTGGAGGAGGAGCTCCAGCCTCCACCGGCTGGCCGGGGACCGGGGAGATTTTTCCCACCGCTTGACTTGCAGGAACTAACTTCACTTGAAACTGCTGGAGGAAAAAAAAAAACATGGTTCAACTGTCATTACGGGTCAAATACGTCCCAATTCTACTTATTTATTGCAGTTTTGACATTGCTGTTCGTTTTTTTCTTTCTAAACTAACCCTTGAAAAATGCAGACGTCAACTGTGCCTGACAAACTTGACTCTGGGTATATGGGCCTATACCATTTTAACGAAAAGGCTGAGGTGGGGTTGATTCCAGCTTCTCAACTTTACAAATAAATTATGTTTGAATTGATCTGAATTATCGGTGTGTGTACATGTGCTTCCGTATAATTACTACTTCTTGTAAACAATACTCTGTCACTGTTGGCCAGCGTCTGCTCCTGTAGCCTCTGGATGCTGGTTTGCTGGCCATTTGTGTAATGTTTTCAAAATCAAATGCATGTAAACCGGAGGATGATTCGGATAAATGAAGACAAGGCCTTGTGAGATGACTTTTACGCAAGACTTTGACAAAGACTTACAGTCGGGGACAGAGTTTTGCTCTACCAACAAAAGTTTTGTGTATGGATTAAAATTACAATAGAATAATAGGCTAACAACTGCTTTAAGGTCATTAGGACCCACATCATCAGTGGGTGGTGTTTTAAATATTAATAATCTGCAGTTTCTTACGAGAGGGTATATATAGGTTCTTGAGGTCCCCCCCACATTTTCAACGTTACAACCACAGATCTCATTGTAATCAAAGTAGTATATAATTGAAAGGTGGAGGGAAATACAACTTGAAAGTGTGGTGTCCTATACTCTAATGTAACCACCCCACCTCTGAGTTATGCTTTGTAAAAACCACATCCTTTGCTGCATCATACAGCTGCAAGTCTTATTAGGAGGTATAATCCTATGAGCATTCACATGTAGACACTGAAAGTTCTCGCCGTCATTTTAAAGCAAATTTAGGCCCTGGCACATATTTGTTCAGCTGGAATAAGGAGTGGAGTTTGACTAGGCCATTCTAACTAATACATGTGCTCCGGTCTGTCTGGATGTTTTGGGTCTTTGTCCTGCTGGGAGGTGAACCTCCGGGT
Source organism: Fundulus diaphanus (assembly GCA_037039145.1). Taxonomy (NCBI): domain Eukaryota; kingdom Metazoa; phylum Chordata; class Actinopteri; order Cyprinodontiformes; family Fundulidae; genus Fundulus; species Fundulus diaphanus. Next base: position 21,415,613 of record CM073131.1, read on the forward strand.
CAGTGTGAGTAAGAGGTTTTCCTCTAAGTTTGCCCTTTACTTAGCTCCATTCAACTTCCCATCATCTCTGACCATCTTCCCTGTCAGATGGATTTCACTTCCCCGTCCCCATTGATGACAAATGGTATGTCCCCACTTGCCACTAGTCGTCATCCTAGAAACGACATGGCCGACACAAAAACTTTCCCTGAGAATTTTTAATTATCCGCTTATAATTAAAACTTACAAAATATATAACAGATACTACGACTTGTGTTAAAATACTATATATTTTTAAGAAAAATACTTGTCTTATTGTAATTTTTTATGTCTTGAGGTTCGTGATCTTTCCATGGTTTGTAATTTGGTGCGCAGCAGCGGAAGTAGACGGTATCCATTTTTTGTTTACTGTGGCTCGAGCGATAGCAGGGTGGGCAAGCTATGCTAAATTTACTCAAAGACGCCCTTAAAATGCGTTAATTTGCGTAAACAAGTAATTTCTGGCCCTGTCTTCACTTAAAAAAACATTAGAAGTCTTGCTGTGGGGTTTATTGTGTTTCGGGGTATGTAAATACAGTTTGCTGTAAAATAAACAAATGAGCAAACATTGAGACCGAACAAGTTAAACACGGTCTGACTTGAGGAGAGAGTCACTGGCTCGTAAACATTCTTGTACTTTAAATTGAGTCGCCTGTAGGTTTTATTTTGAAGGCGTTTTTGGGGATGAATTGAGGCTCCTCTAGCTTCGTTTAACCGCACAGATGATCGAGGTGGTGGCCTCCATGGCCCGGGGCCCCGTGTTCCTGGCCGGGGAGCTCTTGGAGTGCCTCATAACCTTCACTAACCCGATGTCCCACCTCTCCACCTCTGCCAGCAGGTAGGATCTGTTGCTTGTTCGAAGTGAGATGGTCTTGTCCACACTTACGCTGTGCTGGTGGCTGTTTTAATGCAACGTCAGCTTAATTTTTCTGCTTTAAATGAAGTCTGGTGTAAAATGTTGCTGTAGATCCATTAAAATTTAAGGTGGCTGCACTTCTGTCCCCTAATGGAGCACATCTGTGCTATGCATCGCCTTTAATATACAGATGAGAGGTGATAGTACGAAGCATTGTTTTTACAATCAGCTGGAGCCACAGATAAGTGTTGCGTCCAGTTTAATCATTATCTAGAAAAAGTGCTTTTAAAGATAATCTAAAGCAAACACATGAATGTGTTCTCCTTCCTTCATGAGTGTATTGAAAAACCTCAGCAGATAATCAAAGATTCAAAGATAATCATTTACAGAACAATTTTCATACAGTTCATTGTAACGTTATTGTAACACACGTAACAACAAGTGCTTTAAAGAAGTTAGAAACAAAATCGAAAGGTTGTATAAAATGTAAAACAGAGGAAACACCATTGCAGCTTTATTTGTACTGAAGTAAAAAACAAGAAGTACTTTCTCCATGAGATAATGAAATCAAGGTGAATTTTAAGTTTATTTTAGGTAGTACATAATAAGAAAAATTGTATAAAGATATATAATAATTAGGTGATTAATATAACATTTAAAAATCCAGTAGAACTAAGCTGAAACAAAAACCTGATGAATGGATGAATTAGGGTTCAAAGTAGAGTCAGGCTAAAAAGGTATGTTTTTAATTTGTGTTTTTAAAAATATCAATGCTGTCAGCAGCCCTAATGTCTTCAGGAAGGCTGTTCTGGGGGTCAGGACTAACGAAAAAAAGATTCCTCCACCATGGATTTTAGTTTTGACTTTAGTTACCAATAAAATACTATTATAAGAGCAAATAATGCAATAATGGCAGTAGTACAGCAATGACTAGGGCTGGGTGATGTGGCTTATAAATAAAATCTCCAATTTTATTATACTAAATCCAATTAATTGAAACATTTTTCTCCTTTTTGTTTAACAAAAAGAAATTAAAGAAAATATTTTAAAAACTTGCCTTTATGTCAAGCATTTCATCTGGGAGTTGACCTGAATTCAAAGTGCAACTAAATCCACACTGTAAAACAAGATGGCGGCCCTGCCGTTGTAAACAAAGAAAATATAACAAAATGTTTGCTGCTGGTGGTTTTACACAATGAGCTAAGAACAGACTTCAGTTCACTTGTGTAACTTCAAACAAACTTAAAAAATAAGTAAATGACCATATGAGACGATAAGAAATCGTCTCATATGGTAAAAAATGTTTCCTCTTTATACACAGAGTTATAGCTCTGTTCTTGGAACAAACTGATTGCTTATTATCAGATGAAATAAACTGTAATCAGGTTGTATTTTAATTTAACTGTCTTGTACACGATCAGTTTGAATTCTTGATGTGCCTCCTGTGTTATTATGTGTTTTTAACATCTACTCTCAGGGGCAGAGGAAGTGGAGGGTTTTGGGTATTTTTGACGTCAAAAACAAAAAAATATACAATATTCTAAACAAGAGATTTTGTGTTTAATTTTTTGCATTAGTGGCATCATTTCCAACTGAATTTTTTTTATACCCCCCTTTAAATTTTGCACATCTCTTCAGTGCAGATATTTAATGTAAATAAACCCATTTTTGAGTCATACGTGTCCATTTTAGTTGACTAGAATGTCTTGGAACTTTTAATCAGTAAGCAGTCTTCCTGTTTCCTGAAGCCATAAAGATGGCATGGATAGTCGTTGCAGGGAAACTGCTATTCATGTAATGCAGATGTGTGTTTCTCTTTATAAATCATGAAATGGCTCCAAGGAAGACGCTTTTCTCCCAAACATCTCCATATCTACAGTTTAGCAGTTTAAACACAAACAAGGCTGGATGAGGACCTGTTGTATCAATCTTTGCCCTACAGCCAAAGTGACCTGTTGCCTCTCGGACGCAGGGCCAGGAGATAAGATGTCTGTGTATGTAATCCACTGTTACTGAGTGCAAGGTCGAATGCTGCTGCGTAAACACCGTACGGCTGGCGATTGTCTAGGATAGACTGTCTTTGTTTTGTCTCCTGCCAAGGCCACGGTGCAGTATCAGGGAGAGCCGAAAGCGAGGTCTGGCAGAGACAGGGGCAGACGGTAGGCTGCAGCCGCGCGGTGCGGATACTTTGTCCATGTAATGCTCTGCTCTGTTTCTCAATAAAGTGCTGGAACTTATCACCCTACCGTCTCCTTCTTCAGCAACTCAGGGAAGTCAGTTATCTGCTCAGAATTCCCATAACAGGACCCAAGTTTATCTTGCTAACCCGCACAGTTGGAACGATAGTAAGGGAGGAAATCTCCAAAGCTCACTGTTGGCAGTACATTTTTTTTCAGTGCGACAGCATGCTTCTTCAGTAAAATACAAAGTTATCTTTTGTAATAAACGATACATTTCTCGTCTTGTGTGGGACAGCGAGATGCTGGCGTGGGCCAGCGCCCAGATCCACTGCCAGTTTCACGCCAGCGAGAACAGAGTGGCCCTGCCGTCTCAGGGCAACAAGCAGGATGTCCAGGCTGACAGCGACACCGTGCTGATTCCAAGCCGAGGTGAGCACCTCAACACTCTGACGTGAGCCGCACTTCCTGATTCTTCTGTCAGATCAACAGTACCGCGTTTATTTCTTTAAGTGATACGTCTGAATATTGGCTCCAAAGACGAGGATTTTGAACGTGCCACTAAGTCTTCCCCTTCATTTCTTCAGGAGAACGAGGGCAGTGTGTGCTGGACACACCTCCTAAGATATTATTCTGCGATCTGCGCCTCGACCCCGGAGAAAGCAAAACTTGTACGTATATTTAGATGTGATTCCTATCGTTTTGTTTTTTTTTTTTTCGTTTTTTTTATCCTTGCCTCCTGTGCAGATCCATGTTTAGCTGCAGTCATATCTGGCTTCTCTAAAATCATTGCCGATCTCTTTCTGTCTTGGCGTTGTGCTCACAAACACGTTAGTCACGTTTCAACCTTGTTTTACTTTCTTTGTTATTAAGGAAGTAGTAAAGATGTACGTTGTTTTTTCTCCCTCAATATTTTTAGAGATGCACTGAGAAATCAACCGGGGGACCAGAATTGTCTAATTTTCAGCTACATCAGCCCTGCTTCTTAATTGGCTAGTCTGAAACTCAAACAACCGATCCGTGAACGCACCATACGTTAGCACTAAAAGGTTGGGTTGACAACACCACTACTTGGACGTGGAACTTGGAGAGGAGTCAAAGATGGCTATTTTCATATCAGTGAGGTTCCTTAAATGAAGTCAGATGAAACAGAGATATAGAAACCCAATTAAAAAAGAAACTCTATTGTTGTTCAGGCTGCGAGAGAGAGCAGCACTCCAACGGTTTTCTTTTTGAGCTTTCAACATTCAAACATCTCAGAGTTAAGGATCTGCTGTGTGTAGGGAATACACACAGAGACTGATGTTTGTCTAATGCTAGCCGTGCTAGCAACAAATACAAGATCAGTTTAAGATATCAACTCTATAATTATTCTTTCTTTTTTAGAATAGTTGAGATATATATATAGATAAATAGATAGATATTATGACTGCTGAAACCAAATATTTTGAAGGCTGCTCTTATATCTTCCTGTATCATCCTTGTTCCTAAAGAAAAATTAGAATCAGCTAACATTGGTACTTGCAGGTCGAAGCTAAGTCGATCTCTGCACCTGTACTATATTCAGCAGTGTTTTTTATTTTCATTTTGGTGTCTCACGTGTGTTTACCGTACCGCTCTCACAGATTCCTACAGTGAGGTGGTTCCCGTAGATGGACCTCCTAGTTTTCGCGGCCAGGCTGTGAAGTACGTCTACAAACTGACCATCGGCTGTCAACGAGTCAACTCTCCCATCAAGTTGCTCCGAGTTCCCTTCAGAGTCTTGGTTCTGCAGGGTGAGATAGTTTTGGACTACTTCTGGTTGCATTCACTTTTACTTCGCCCTGCTCTCTGTTTTTTTTTTTTTGTTTAGAACAAAAGACTGTGTTGATCTGAACTAAAGACTTTTTATCCAACCCACAGGAATGCCCGAGCCTCCGTTTCCCCAGGATGAAGAAGTTTGTCCCTCCAACCCTTTTCTGGAGGAGGAGGAAGCAAGCCGCCGGGATGCAAGGGCCTTGGAGAGAGCGCTGGACATGCTGATGGTCACCACCTCTAGACGATGCCCTCGTGAGTTGTTTCCTCTGTTTTATCGCTGTTTCTTCCCCTTTTCACAAGAGCAGAATTCCTACAGAGTTAGGAAAACTTTAGAAAAACTGAGTATGGACAAATATTTCCAGACTTGCCTATCCCACTGTTGCACTAATGTGCAACTGCTATTGCGGTGCCTCAAAATGAAATCTATCACTGTCCGGCTCTCTTTGCCTCAGGATATGTATGCTCAACATCTAGAAGTTAAGGATGCTGAGATGCATGCAGCTGTGCAGTCTGACTCTGTCTACATATGTAGGAAGATGTGCACATTAAAACTGGATAAGAGCAAAAGCCATTTTTGTGCTACCTTTCCGACATTTGTTCCTCACACACGTTTCCTCCCCTCTTTGTCAACCCCAGACATGTTTAATATCACCAACACGCGAGGAAAAGTGGCAAAGTTCTGTATCTTCAAGACCGTCTACAGGCTCGGGGAGGACATCATTGGCACTTTCAACTTCTCCGAGGGAGACATTCCCTGCCTGCAGGTGGGTTCGCTCTACGTTTTTTATCATCGCCGTCCCATTTTTACCGCCTGTGTAAGTCGTCTAAAGCACTTTGAATGTGTTTCCCAGTATTCGGTAAGCCTTCAAAGCGAGGAGGAGATCCAGCAGCAGTATCAGCGGCGACCCGGACAGGCCGTCAGCGTGACTGGACACGGGCGACACCTGGAGTCCTGCCTCCACACCGCCTCCAGCCACTTCTCTCTGCCCATACCGCTCAACGTCACGCCGGGCTTCAGCACAGATATCGGTCGGTCTGCACACACTGGGTCGATCTCCAACATCAAGTTATTTAAATGCGTCAGAAAAATTACAGCGCAAACAGTAAACAGATTTTTTTTTTCATAAGCCTCCACTGAGAAGTTACACTCATTATGAGGCATTAAGGTAATGTAAATGTGGAGTTTTTAAGGACTTATTTTTATTCTTCTTTCATAAGGGCTGACTATCCCTTCAATGATATGTAAAAGCACAAATCTTCATTTATTGTGGAGTTCCTCTAATATACACAGTGTCTAATTTACACATTCTAGCTCAAACATATACATACACCTGCCATAATATTTAATTGACTGTCCTTCATCAAGTTGTGAAGAAACCACGAGATTTTTTTTTAAGCCATCATCGAGCTTCTCTTAAACTTTCACATATTTTCTTACCAAAACTGGTAAAGTTTATTTAAACTTGTCTGGCTGGCACAAACCCGGCTTTTAAGACCGGTCTGCAAATTTAGCAACGGGGATTATTGCATGGGCTTAATGTCAGCCTCCTTTATCCATCCCAAAACTGTGTTTTGGAGCATTGACCCTTTTTGAATGCCTGACTGTGTGTTCAGGGAAACACTTCTCACCTCAACTTCTCCTCAAAATCTCCTCAAATTAATAACGGGGCAATGAGGCTGAACACACATCAAAACTGGTGTTGGAAAGAAAAAGCATGTCACACTGCAAAAAGGGAATGGGAAAAATAAGCAAAATTTTCTTAAAATTAGTATATTTTTACTTGATTTGAGCAGCTATATAAGACAATTTGCCAATGGAATGAGAATTTCTACCCCTAAAATAAGATAATCAGACACCCTGCACTTGAAATAAGATGATGGAGATGAATTGTTCTTATTTTAAGCGCAAAAATCTTATTCAATTGGCAAATAGTCTGATTTACCAGCTCAAATCAATGAAAAAGACACTAATTTCAAGAGGATTTTACCTACTTTTAGTTCCCTTTTTGCAGTGCATTTCCGCATATAGACGGATGCATATAGAAATATCTCTGAGCCAGCCTGTGTAAATTTGGATTAGAAACATTTCTTCTCTGTTTTAGTTGTGATCAATTACTTTTATCATATTCTCCATTAAAGGTTTTAGACACTGATGATGATGCATTTGATTATCAATTCATTAAATGTAACTCTCCAATCTCTCTCTGTTCAGTGACTCTGAGGTGGCGGCTGCACTTTGAATTTGTCACGGCCCGCGAGCCAGTGGAACCGCCCACCGTTCTGCAGAACCAATCAGAGGTCACCGTCTGGGCTGGGGCGGAGCACGTGGACGTGGACACCTTCAGCTGGAACCTGCCCATCAAAGTGCTGCCGACGAACCCGGCGCTGGCGTCCTACGTGTCTCAGTTCACCGGAACCAACAGCATCAGCATCTGACCATTAGAGCTGCTGCTGCTGGTGTGTGTGTGTGTGTGTGTGTGTGTGTGTGTGTGTGTGTGTGTGTGTGTGTGTGTGTGTGAGTGAGTGAGTGAGTGTGTGAGTGTGTGTGTGTGTGTGTGTGTGTGTGTGAGAGAGAGCGAGCTGATTTCCTTTTAAAGGTAACACATATTTGCACAGAGGTGCTTATTTCCAGATGACATAAGCATGAGGAGTTGGTAGATTCCATTTAGTATTGAAACACGGACTGGCAGCCTGTCCAGGGATGCGCTCCTGCCTCTCTCCCAACGACCACAGGAGACAGGCCCCTGACACCCGCAAGCATGCAGGGACAAGTCAGTATAGCTTTTTAAAGTTTGATCGAACATTCCTTTAGAAAAATACGACTCTTCTTTTTGTGGTTATTTATTTCCGAACTGCTTTATGCAGGAACCGTTGTTTTTATTGTTTGGAGCTAGCGTCAAGCAAGATGTTTTTTCTGCGCAAGAGCTTTTGTTTGAGCTCGTGCAAAAGCCTGTGCTGCGATGTAAGAAGCAGAAGAAAATAATAAAAGTGTGACATTAAATTTTATGCTTTATTTTTGTTTGTTTTTACACAAGAGTTTCATCTGTAGGTTAAATGAGTTACAGCAGGAAAAAAGCAGGTCAAAATGAACAGAAACACTAAAATATGCACACTTGCTTTTATTTACATTGGGTTAACTAAATTGATGTTGTTTCACAAAGAACATATAAACAGTTAAATATGCAGATGTATTAGTGAAAATTTAATGTAAGGTTAAATTATATATTAAACTGGATTCAAAAGAAAGTAATTTATATACTTTAATACTTGCAAGAAGGATACTATGTAAGAAGTGTCAATGTTTGCTTTTCAGAATGTTTGAAGCTTTGCTTTGAAAAGACAGATTTCTAATATGGAAACTGTCAAAGATTCACAGATGGCGTTTTTAACGTAGATTCAGTTAAAAAAAGCGTTGCTGATATTTAGGTGTAGGTTAAGCTGTTGTTGGTCTCTGTGCACATCCCCCCATCGAGCTGCAGCTGCAGCGACCCATGGCTGGGGTCCTTGTCTGTTTCACCCGGGGTGCACGGCAGGCGAGGGTCGGCTGTCTGGACCAGAAACACTTTGCAGGTCACTGGCTCCACCCTCACCTCACACCAGGCAGGGAAGTCCACCGGTCGATGCACCCTGCACAGTCAACGAGAGTCTTTGTACAGTACTAGAGATTCAGATGCATCCATCCCATTTTATCACACCATGAGTGTTTATTGTGATTAATCAGGACTCAGGTGGTGGCTGTTTAAATGTGCAGGGAAAAAAAGAATAGTTGTAATACGTCACTGTATGCTCTAAAATGCCACATTAAATTATACATCTGCTTGTCGAATCCTATATTTGGTTAAATAAGATGAATGTTTTCAAATGAAAATAAATATTTTTAAGTCCTGTAAACGTCTAAAGCTGACTGCATTCTAGGTCAGAGGTTGTTTTTCCATCTGCGAGATATGGCTTTATATAGTCATACCCAATAAATTACAATAAAATAAGGTAATTTATTTGAGTAACCCAGATCCCTAAGGGATAAACAATATAAAGATTAACACCCCCACCCCTAATAAAAACACAGCATTTAAGATTAGTAAATTGCATCTGACCAATAACAAAATTTTTTTTTTTTTACACAGAAACGGGATTATTGAAAAGCATTTGTAATACTTATGTTTTTTCAAAAGGTGCTTTTAATCTGACAAACAAGCCTCTAAAAAACGCATAATCTAATTTATTGAATATGACTCTGTGTGTGTATTATACACACACCAAAATTTCCTTTAAAAAAAGACATTGTAAAGGAAAATCTATGATTTAATATTCTGGTTGATTTTATTAACTTTTAATTGAGAAAAGAGGCATATTAAGAATTATTTACACCCTGTTTAATAATCAGTGGAATCTATGCCCTTCTAATTATTTCCAACCCTTAGTTTGCATGTTTCTGCTGCTATTCTGATCATTTTTCTACTGTGATGCACTCCAAATGTTTGCCGTTGGAAGGTCTTCTCGCCATCACCCTAATCCTTAGGTCACCTCAGAGGTTCTCAGATTCTGCTACTCCATCATGGTAATATTACTTCCACTGTTAAAACATTGCTTTAAACCTAAATCTGCCTGGGGTATGAATACTTTTAGGCTTAGCTGTAAATAAAGGGTAGCATTCATGCAAGAGCCATCGCTGCTCAAGACTGCGCATCTGGACACCAAACGGTTCTGGGTGTTGCTGCTTTACTCACGTCTCACAGCAACCGACACCAACAGGGTGCAAACAGGTGCACTGCATGCAGGCGTTGTCCATCCAGGTCTCCCCCAGGGCATACTGCCTCCCCTCAAACTCACACAGAGCTGGGACAGCACATGGAAATCCTAATTTAGATTCTTTTTTTAATTAAAAAAAACTTTGATTTAGGTAAAACAGGATTTCTCACCTCTGGAATTGAAGTGGCACTCCAGTGGAGCTGCAGAACCACCACCGGCCCAGAACAGAAGAAACCCTGCAGCTGCAACCACCCAGTTAACCACAGTGAGCTCCATCTTCATCTGGTCGGATCAGCTCCTGATTGCTCTTCCCCTGATGTTGCCTCACTTTATACATCCTGAGGCTTTAAGCCCGTGTCGTGGAGGTGTGGTTGTTGTGTGGCCCCTAGCCCTGACTGTGGAAAGTGGCGCCATCCGTCAGGAATGAGGAGGTGCTGTCGTTTGGAGGGGGTTGGACCGAAGTGTTTCCTGCATCTTTTCATGGGTTTTGGCATCACGGAGATGCTCTCGCTGTGCTTCAGCGGGCATGAAACTCAGAAAAGTGATAGAAACACTGACACATCCATGTGGTGACTAAGCAATGGAGGGGGTAGAGGAGAGAGGTGAGCTGGAGGACAGTAAGAGAGGGGCCCAAGAAGGAGGAGATACAGAGAGATTGTACATATTTACTAATCTCCATTGCCATTAAACCCCTTTTTGGTACTGCACAGGTCATGGAAATGGAAACCCTTTTCAACATACTTATCTATAACAGCCTAGATTTTAAGTTAAATGTAAGTGTAGAGTCAGGAAACACACAAAAAGAAGAGAGAAGCTACACTGATCAGCCATAACGTCCTGGCCGCTCTTCAATAGACCACTCAACACTAAAAGATCTCCACTGAGACCCCTGTGGACCTCTGGATGGGTTGACTGGTCTAACATCTAGAGAAGAGACATTTCATACACATGTTCCTAAAACCATTTTTGGAACCATTTAGCTGTACGGCACAATGGTCAAGAAATATTGCTGCCATGGAGGGTCAGAAACAGGGTTTAAGTGAATGGTCCTCGTCAAAGCAATGTCAACCTGAAAGGCCCTACGGTTTCCCAACAGAACATTACCCAAAACCCAAACGCCTGTACCACCACCTTCCTGTCTTTTTAGGGTATATTTTGGACTGTCTCCCTTGTTAGCAATGCAACAATGACCCACACACCTACAGCTCTATTTAGAAGTTTACAATCCCTCTACATGGCCATAGATGTCATTTAATTGTGTTTTTAAGGATTCACTTGAACCATTGGCATGATTGTACAACATACAATTGCAATATTTCAAGAATGTGCTACACACAGTTGAATTTATTGTGGAGTTTCTATAATCAAGTGAAGATAAGGCTTTTAAGTGGAAGAACATGATACCAAGTGACAAGCACAGTGGTGGCACCATGACGCTACGGGCTTGGAGGTACTGTTGCATTGCAAAAAGGGATGGAGTATTGAAGATCAGCAAATTCACCTCAAATCAATAGCTAGAGGATAGAGGATTGTTCCAACAGGAAAATGATCCCAAACACAGATCAGAAGGAGTGTTCTGAGTGGATGAACTGACCTCAGCTGTAAAAATGGATTAAGGTTGAAGAAACCAACTAAATTATATGAAATCTACTAATTTTGAACACGCTTTTCAAGAACAGTGATCCAATGTCTGTTCCAGTATTCCGCCAGAAACTTGTGGATGGCTAAAAAAGGCCATATTCAGGGTGCAACTTGAAAACGGCAACGTTTTTATAGTGTCAGCCAAAGGGGCTTGAGGTAAAGCCTGGATATCTTTTAAAAACAGGGAACTGTAGGTTTTGATCTTAGCATGGTGCTTTTTTGCCACAGGATGCCCATGCTGACACAAGTCTAGTCACAAAGGTATCCAGAGCTATTTGATGAATTTGGGAATTCAACCAAGTAATCTTGCAGGAGGAGTTTAAGGGATAGCAAGATTACTTTTACATCCCTCCAGTTAGACGTTTGCATGCACTCACCAATGGTATGAATAGACCCACCTTAGTAAATCCACACTTCCAATTATTACTTAAAGCCAGTTTCACATTCACACATCAAAGCCACTTAGTCATAATTTAAGCCTTTAGCTTAAGCTTGAGGTTTTGTATCTTTATTTTCTGTCCTTAAAGACATTTATCCATTTTTGTTGTTGTTTTCTTAGTATTTGAGGTGTTCTTTTGCTTCCTGCTATAATAAGTAGATACCCTCCTGGTGTCCACTCCCCTCCTGCTTCCTGTTGTTACCAATCACCTCCCAGCATACACCGCTATTGGGTTCCAATTTCTTTGTCATTATGCTCTGTCAGGCTTGGATGGTGCTAACTGGTTTGTTGTGGTTTCTCCACAATTTTTGGGTATTATCTTTATATAAATATCTGTATTTCTAGTTGGGATTAAACTATCAATTATTTTTCCATTGACTCCTCAACTGGCCTGCACATTTTGTTTGTTTTTAAACAGATCTACAAATCTGCATATTCTTGGTAGCAACATTTTTGGGGTGTTTTTCATGGGGGGAAAAAAGTCCAAATGTCAGAAGTGTGCATGTTGTCATCTGACCTGGTTTTACGGTACTCTGAAAAAAGATTAACTCATCCTCTCCAGCTTGTTTACTATCTACGGACAGAGTTCGAGATCATAGGAAAAATCCACCCGAACCTCTCATAGGAGACCCAGGGGCCACATAAATGTGGCTTCTCTGGTACCTCCACCGTTGCTGAAGAGTGTTGATGGGTCCTTCTGATCATGGCCAGGGGAGTATTCTTCACTAGCTTGGTCTGTATGACTCAAAGTTCCCTCTTTCATCATGGACAAGTGTTATGGACAAGCTGGAGGTCTTTTTTATTTCCTCTGATCTGACAAAGCTGAAGAAGGATTTATATTCTTTATGTTCAAGCCTGGGTGGGAACTGACCTCTTTGGAGCTCACGGGTCACTTGAAACATGTTGACACAGAGCTCAAAGCCCGCCTTGTCAAGTATGCTGTTGTCAGCAACGAAAAGGGTGGATCTATTGAAACAGAAGATGACGATTTTCCTGTCAGGCGTTTTAACTTCATGGACATGCACTTAATTGGAGACAATCACATTTTTAATAGGGAGGACTCTGAAAGTGTCCATGGCTCTTATCATGACATAATCTTTGGAATAAAAACTAGTCGTACTGATTAAACCGCACTCCAAAAAAATAAATAAATAAAATAAAATCTAGAAAAACACATTTTGGTTTTGTTTTGGTCATTGTCTTGAATAAATGTATAGATATTTTCTATTCCGCAGTAAATTTTTCGCACACATGATCATAAATACATTACATCGGATGCAGATTTTTATTTGATCTTCTTGATTATTATTTTCCCATTTTTACCTTAAGGAGAATTCAATTCCTTTATTGTCCATGAAGTGTCTATGTATTATATTTTATATCAGGCAGTTGATCATGTGTTTCATGATCATTATATTATCACCAATAGAGACTGGCATATGATAATCTTAAACTTTTAAATGTGCAAAGTTTCAACGTCAGGTGAAAGTTTTTTTGTGGTTTCCAATAAAACTGTGAAAAAATCGCTCTGAGTGTAATTAAAATATTAAAATTTCATCAATTTTGTGTGACCCTTTTTTGTAATTTTTACCTGTTGGTTGGTTCCGCTTTTAGTTTTTAGCAAGTCAAATGACGCTCCTTTGGGTTCACGCCTGATCTTTTATCTGGCAGGTTAGTTCACATCTCATTACCTACCTGACTGAGGCACGTTGCAGTACCACTAATGGCCATGCACATCACTTTTGTCTCATTGCCTCCATGTGTTTTAATGATATTTACTTCAGATCATACATTTTTTCCAAAAATACAACTCTTGCAGACTTAAACCTGCAGAATCTATTGAGCAACATTTCATCTGGCAAACACATTACAGTGATTACAATTAATCTCTTAAATATTTAGTAGTGAGGAAACTTCATGACTGGACTTATTGACCAGGTAACATTGCAACACGGTACCATGCCGCATGCTTAAAGAGCTGCATTTTGTTCACCTTCAGACACAGAATTCTGAATTCAGCTGTTAGTATGGCTAAGTGAATACTTTTGGCAGTATAGTGCAAATGGTACATTGTCCCCACAAGCTTACATATGTTTGAGAAACTATGAGAAACCTCAGATTATTTCCTCGCCACATTATTATGGTACTGAACAGGTTACAAACCCACCTGGGGTGGGGACCCCGGTAGGTTTCTCTAACAAGCCTTCTTACTTTGACTCCAAAGGGACTGAAGTAAGAATTAGAGAAATTCTGAATGCGTTTCTTTATTCTTTAAATAATCCTCTTAATATGTTGCATTTTGAATGCTTTAGGAATATGTCGATTTTTTGAATTATTATGATTTTCTGCTTACAGCTAACGAAAACATTACATTTAATTTCTTATAATGACAAATGAAAAACCTTTGGACTTGGCTGGTCAAACCTCCAAAAGTGCTGATGGATTCAGCGTATTCATCCAGCTCAAGTCCCCCACAGCCTGGACGTTCTGTTTTGTGACCTGAAATTGTTTTTAGGCTTTTCCAAACATCACTGATGTTGTCCTGCAGCTGCACTTCCATTTTCGTTGACTGATAGTTGTTTTACCCCTCTCTGATCCTCTTCCTCAGTTCTATTGTACAGCTCTCAATTCCTCTTTCTTTTCTTGCCTGAAATCCCTCTTCTTCTCCCTCAGCAAAGCTTTTATCTGAGGTTTCATCCAGGGCTTGCTGTTGGAGAGACACCTAACTTTAATAAGTGGTACAGTCCGTGATGTATTCTGGTATTTCAGCGATGTCCTCCCCATAAGGAGGACATATTCTTTCGAGCCATTGTATTAACACCCTTAGGATTGCTATATAGTTTTCAAGGCAAAATATTTTTTTCTTATGATGTCCCAAACTACCTGCTGTCCCAATGTACCTGAATTTAAAAATATATCCATGTGGATGTAGACATTGTACTTTGTCGTATCATAGCTTATTTTAAATTTCTAACAAAACATCCGAAATTAGTTAAGTGTTCAATTTAGTATTCGAGTAGAATTTTTTTCTGGTGTTTGATTAAAACACTGCAATTCCTTCCTTGACATATTTTTGAACATTGTACCTTTAACAACGAACGCCTGAAGACCTGCATCAGGCTCAGCTAGTCAACACGCGAATCATCGATCGCTCTCTCGCTCTTCCTCGCGTCGGCGCATCGGTACTCGACTGCTCTGACCTACCTGGAAATTTCGTTTACTGCCGTGTAGCTCCTAAAAACCCAAAATCATGCCCGGCCAGGCAGTAGCTAACTAGCGTCTTAGCCGCGATTCAAGGCGCTCATGTGTCATTTTTAAACAGTTTACAGACTGATTAAGCCTACAGCTCCGCTGCCCGGCTTTTATCCGGGCTCTGTGGCGCGTTTCTGTGCCGAGCCGAGGCCTTGTTGTCGCAAGTCTCCAACAACAACAACAAAAAAAGAAGAAGAAACGTCCGGGGGGGTTTTCATGTTGAAGTCGTCCGGTTTGGGGGTGAAAATTAAGCAGTTTTTTCTCGTCGGAAGATGGACACCGACAAGTTTAACTATGTCTACAGCTGTGACCTGGACATTAATGTGCAACTGAAGATGTAAGTTGGGCTGAAGCCGAGGAACTACTTTGTCTTGTGATCTGACAGGAGGCTCGGTGCGGCGATTGACGCTGGAAGAGGGGTTTTACTCTGTTGACCCTTTAGTACCCCTATTTGTTCATTTAATTGGAAGAAATACCCGAGAGTGATCTGGCGCTGTTTTAATTGTGTGTTTTGGGCTTAATGTGCCCTGTCAGTGGCTCGGTTTCACATTGAGCTGCAGTGTTTTCGATGCGCTGCATGTTTCTTCTCTCTGTCCTGCTGCTGATGAGGCAGAAATAACGATTCTGAAATCAAGAAACCTGTAAATGGAAAGGTCAGATTCTGATTTCGAGCTCGTTCACTTGTACTTCCGTGATTAGCACATGGCTCCTCAACAAAGGGGTGGACACACTGCGTCCTCCATCCAAGCATTATGGTTATTTAACATACCAGTCATATGGCGAACAGTCAGGATTTTCTCTGCACATAATATGTATCAAAGCTGTAAATTCCAACTTTATTTCACGCTATAAACGCACCAACAAACAGTTCTGTTTCCTGAGTTTAATTTAAAACAAATAGATGAAGTTTAGTGAAATATGCTTGGAAAAACTGGGGATCGTCTTAAACAGCGCCTTGTTAAAGTATGTATGTGGCTTTTCCTCTTTGTAGAAATAAAATAAAGTGTATCATGCAGTCATATTACAATAGTGGTAATAAGCATTTGGATCTGGCCCCCTGACTGGGTCATTCTAACATATGAATGTGCATCAGAACCGAATGCAATGGCTCATCTTGCAGTCAGGTTCTACAGAGTCCTGCTAACCACCCAATCATTAGATCCGGTTCTGCAGAAGCAGAGACCTGTCTAGATATGGCAGGGCACTGGGCCTTGACGGCTGGAGTTTTGGACCCCTGATCTGACCCATTCCATTGTGGCTGTACTTTTTAGGGTTGTTGTTCTGCTGGAGCATGAACTTCTGCCCCAGCCTTGTGGAGGCTCTAAATAAGCTTTCTTACAGGATTGTTTTGTGTCGAACTTCATCTCCGTGGACTCTGACCTGACAACACAATGCTGCCTTCCCTACGTCTTTTTGTGGGGACGGTATGTTCATGGTGAGTTGAGGTTATTCGGGCCTCTGATCAGGATGCCCCCCTGGTACGTCCAACTGGGAGGAGACCCCTGGGAAGACACAAAACATGCTGTCTGTGGCAGACCGGACCATTTATGCTTTGTTTTAACAGCGGCTCTCTTACTGCCTCTCTTCCATAAAGGCCAGATTTGTGGACTGCACAGTTAATAGTTGTCCTGTGAACAGATTCTCCTACCCGAGCTGTGAATCGCCGCAGCTCCTCCAGAGTAACCGAGGGCCTCCTGGCCAGGTTAGTGGTTGGTTGGTTTTCTGATGATGGAGGGAACAGAGCTCTGTGAGACTGTGAGTCTCTTGGAGAAAAGACGAAACAAAGAAGAACCCGTCCAGAGGACCGTCTCAGTCTTTCTTTTTACTTCCTGAATTATTGAGATGTATCAGAACGTTGTCTTTGAACCTAACCCTGATTTAAACTTGTCCACATCTTCCTCCCCGACCTCTCTGTTTGTTCACTCATATTCTCTAACAAACTTCTGCGACTTATACTGAGATTCAATTACACACAGGAGGAATGTTTCTAAAATCAAGATGCTGGTCTGGATTTCTTTTCAGGGAGTTGGAGTGAATACTTGCAACACTTTTCAAATTTGTATTTGTAAGACGTTTTCCTTTCACTTCACCGTTATGCACCACTTGCTTTTGGTTTATTGAACAGAATCCCCTGCAAATAAATAGAAGTTTGTGGTTGTAGTAATGTCACAAAAATGTAAAACTGGTTGGAAGTGTATGAATACTTTTGCAAGGCATTGTAAAAATAACCGTATAACTCGACACTTTAAGAACTGAATCTAGGTCGCTTCAACCCTGACTTTTTCTGGGCCCATCTGTGAGAAACCTGATTTATGGAGCAATCTAAATATTTCTTAACAAGAACTTTTTGTGTAAAGTTTTCTCCTGACTTTGCGTCTGAGTCGTCCCCAGACTCTAGCCCCGTCTTTTCTTTTCCCTCATTTTTATATTCAGTTTTACATTTATACTATTTATTATACATTGCTAACTAACTACAGACATAATATCAAGTCACTTTAAAAAGAAATATAGAGAAATCTAAAATCAAATCATGAGTCAGTGAACAGAAGCGGCATCGACATCCAGTTTTTAATCTGTCTGTAAGATCACAAATATGCTTTTTTTCTTATTAAGTGTAATTTCTGAAGAAGAACTTCTAACCCCACGGCTCCATGGATAAATACAAGTTCACATTCAGTTTTAGACTTTCCAGTTCTGTTCTTGTTAGAGGCACAACGCAGTCAAAGTTAAGGTTTATTATGACAATTGGTAAAAAGTTTGACTTTCGGTATCCGCTCATCCTCAGCAAGCACGTGGCGACAGTGGAAAGAAAAGGTGCCTTTATCAGGAAGGAAGCTCAAACAAAAACCCGGCTCTGTGTGAGCAGCTGTCTGCCAAAACCTGCGGGTTTGGGAAGATGGATCAGCCACAAAAATAGTCAAAGTCAGTGAAGAAGGAGTTTCACGTCTCGTCATTGATTTTCTGCCCCTGACAGTTTCAGGATGTAACAGAAATGAAACTCGGTGCAACTCTCTCAGCAGCATGTAGGATTTTAATGTGATCATCATCAATTTGACGTCATCTTGTATTAAATACAGGAAATATACCGGTAGTCGACTTCATACATTTTTGTTTTGATCGCCGCTTTATCAGAAAACTAACAGCAAGCGATCTGACCTCTTCTTTTTTTTTTTTTTTTTTTTTTTTAACCGTCCATGCATCCCGTCACTGACTGAACTGTGTGCTTGTTTCCTTCTCTTCCTCTCCTCTTCACCAACAGAGGGAGTCTGGAAGGAAAGCGGGAGCAGAAGAGCTACAAGGCGCTGCTGGAGGACCCGATGCTGCGGTTCTCGGGCCTGTACCAGGAGAACTGCTCGGACCTCTACGTCACCTGCCAGGTGTTCGCAGAGGGAAAACCTCTGGCTCTGCCCGTCCGCACGTCCTACAAAGCCTTCAGCACACGGTGGAAGTAAGATCGCCCTTTTTTCTTCTAGACATAAATGCTAGTAGCACTGGTGTTGCTTCTTGTCCTGTGCTGACTGCGTTTCATCTGGCCGCTCATTTTACTCACCGTACAGCTGGAACGAGTGGCTGCGGCTGCCGGTGAAGTACCCCGACCTTCCACAGAGTGCCCAGGTCGCTCTCACCGTGTGGGACATGTATGGGCCTGGCAAAGCCGTTCCCGTCGGGGGAACCACAGTCACCCTGTTTGGCAAATATGGGTGAGTCTTCCCCGGCGCGGTTCGAGTTGTAACGCGTGTCAGAATCTGCTGAGTCGCTTCACCCCGGTAGAGCCTTAACACCTCCGCCGCCGCTGTGCCAGCATGTTCCGGCAGGGCATGCATGACCTGAAGGTTTGGCCAGGCGTGGAGGGGGACGGAGGGGAGCCCACCAGCACACCGGGGCGCACCAGCAGCAGCCTCTCGGAGGACCAGATGGGCAGACTCGCCAAGGTACGGAGAGAACGAGAAGGTATAGAGATGATGGTGGGCATTATTTACTATAAGGCACGACAGAGGAGGAGTAGCTGCAGGAGGACAGTGGCAGGTAAAGAGGAATCCGTAGGACGGAAAGTTGTTTCTAAACCATCATCTGTTCCAGGGCCCTGATCTGGAGGTGCTCAGTGATGTGAGTACGAATGGAGGAGTTGGAGCTGGCGATGCACAGTATGTGTGTGTGGAGTCTTTGTGTATGAAAGCCTTGATCAAAATGTGTTTGGATACAAATCCTCGCCACCTCACGGCCATAGCAAGGACCATCATGTTCTGAAGTCCTTCACACGGAGGATGCCTCTTTGCCTTTCCAAATGCATTTTGACCCAGGTTTTTGGTGTGAACACCTTGGTGGCCCGGTGTATGGCTGTGTTCTGGAAGGCATCACACACACACACACACACACACACACACACACACACACACACACACACACTTCTGTGGTCTCTGCTGTTACCTCATATTAATGTGTTTTAGAGGCGTGTGCGTGCATGGATTTCATGTCGACGTGAAAAACGAGTAAATCGATGTTTATGTAAGTAGACTGGATTTAACCTTGGATTTCCAGCTTCCAATAACTCATTGCTCAGTTTGTACTAGAGATGTACGGGGCTGGGAGCTGGAGTCGGCGCGTTAACGGGTCGATCAGCCCTGATTGGTGAAGGACTGGACGGAAACATAAATATACAGCGAACGCACCATACTGGTTCTTGTTCAGGTTGCCAGCAAAACGCTCTTTGTTGTAAACACTTATTGAGGGAAGATGACCTATAGTTATATTATATTTTAGTTAATATAGGTAGTTAGTGTTTATTATTACTGGGAAAACACCATAGGAATTGTGATTTATTGATTTATCACGTTAACTCTAAGCTAATTGATGACGTTTGCAAACCATGAAAACTGACCAAAAACTGGTTGGGGTTGTTACTTTTGCTGTATTAACCCCCCCCCCCCCTCCCCATCACTTCTAATGAGAGCATCAAAAATTCTAACTATATTTGACAATATGATTAAATGCAGTTATTGTGAGCGTATTAGCAATAGCATTGTATTACATAATGTAACGTCAGTAGCCTCCCTGAAAAGGAGCAAGTCTTATTTTTAGAGCCAAATGTGTTTCTATGGGTTTCTCACTGTGTTCAGTAAATGCAACAAGATATTGTGATGCAATTTTAGCTCCAAATTAGAGCTAAACAACATGGATGAGTGATATGGATGCAGTTTATATGGTATTTTGAGGTATTTAAGTGATGATAAATTGTATTTTAAAATCCATTCAGGTCTTATTTATGGACTTTCACAGCCTTCGATGCACACATTTGGTGTGTATGTTTAGTGGCAGAGATGTAACACTTTCATAAAGACAAAGAAAAGAAAAAATGGGTTGATATTGATCAAGATTTGAGATGACACTGTTTTGCCTGATATCATGCCACCCTAGGCCATATTACACATCCATAACCAATATAAGACTCTAAAGACAATTTAAATGGGTATTGGCAGGTGCCAGGCTTTGCAAAACCCAGATATCGGTAGTCATCTGAATAATTGTGATCGGAGCATCTCTGGCTATTTTTGCCGTTTTTGTTGCGTTATGTTTTGAGAGCACAGGGCTTAATCATATCAAAAGTTGATTTCTGGCTGCTAAAAGGTGCAAATCTTGCTTTAAAGTGTAACAGCTGGATTCTGGTCTTGTCTGGTTGCGTTACCTTCATTCCCAACACTGCCGCTCACCTCCTCAGGAGCGGCTCAGCTGCTGAACATGTGTGTGCAGAGATGCTGGACTGGCTGCTGGACTTGAGTTTGTGCATGACTGGTGGAGCTCACCAGCTGCTTTCCTGCCAGCAGCTCCACTACAGCAGTAGCGGGCGCTCTGTGTCTGGATTTCATGGTTTGAGTTAACCTCCTCTTCCCTGGTCTCTGTCTCCTTGCTTCACATCTCCCTCCAGCTGACAAAGGCCCATCGGCAGGGCCACATGGTGAAGGTGGACTGGCTGGACCGGCTGACCTTCAGAGAGATTGAGATGATCAATGAGGTGAGACGATGATCTGGGCTGAGACTGTATTTCTTTAATGGATTCAATTTGATACATTCACATGCTTTTTTTTTAAACCGCCGCTCGTTTTTGCTACTTTTCTCAAGTGGCCTTGAACTGTGTTTGTTCAGGCTTTCCAAAGGAAAGGTTTCAGCGTTTTTCTTGAACTTTGGCTACTTTTTTTGCTCATTTTCTAAGTAGCATATTGGCAAATGCTACTTAAAAACGTGGAAAGAAGTTGAAATTGTTTTAAAGAAAAAGGGAAGCTTCTAGACACATGACCTGAGAGATAGAAAATCCTTGTGTAGATCCGCTGTGTGGCAAGTTAATTTCTATGAAAGTGTGCTCTTACAGCGTGAAAGGTCTGTTTAAATGGTGAAAATAAATTTGGATTACTTTTTCCAGTTCTGGGTAAGTATGGAAAAAGAAAATAAGACTTAGAAAAAATAAATTATTTCCAGACTGTATGACCTCGGGATTGGAAATTAGGTTTTACCCATCTGTCCTTATTCCTGTCCACCTTTTTCCTCATCCCTCCGTCCTTATGCCTGTCCTTTCCTCTGATTGTCTGCCCAGCCGTCCATAGAAGGTGGCTTAAAAGGAAGATAGAAAAGTGAGGAATGTGTGGAAATCATGATGGTAGTTATTGTTTCTCAAATTATGCTAAAAAAATGGAAACACGTTTTATGTTTGAGGCAGACTGCTGATGACAAAAGTGCTTAAAGAGTTTTTTTTTAAGTCTGTGTGTGGACACGATGCTGGATTATCACTTCAGTGAAAACTTATTTTTATGTCTTAATTACTAATAGCGATGTGGCTTAAGACCCAAAAAAACCCTCCTCAGTAAAACAAAAACGAGAGAAAAACGAAGCTAAGTGTGAGCGGCGCTGAGAAAGCCTGGAGGAGGGGGACGGCTCCTGGCTTTCGGACATTACTGTACATTTAGAAACCCAAATCTGTGTTCCGGCAGAGCGAGAAGCGCAGCTCCAACTTCATGTACCTGATGGTGGAGTTCCCTCGTGTCAAAACCAACGACAAGGAGTACAGCATCGTGTACTACGAGAAGGTACGTCTAACGCTGGCATCCAGCCAGGTGGGCTCTCTACAGCAGGAGGTGGTCGGCGTTGTGCTTGTGACGCTGAATCGGCCCCCACGGCCGCTTTATTTCCGTGCAGGACGGGGACGATGCATCACCTGCCCTGACCAGCAGCGACATCGTCAAAGTCCCCGACCCACAGATGGGGATGGTGAGCGCCAACGCAGATCTACGAAAGCTGGTAAAAAGAAGATTTCATTCGCCTTGAGTTCACTCTTAAACCCTGGTTATGTGGGCTCCTCCTCCCAGGAGAACCTGGTGGAGAGCAAGCACCACAAACTGGCGCGCAGCCTTCGCAGCGGACCCTCGGACCACGACCTGAAGCCCAACGCTGCCACGCGTGATCAGCTCAACGTAAGGAGCTAGCAGTTTAACGTCTGAGCAGATCCTGTTGGGTCGTTGGTCCAACAGTAAGTGTTGGCGTGTCGCCAACAGATCATCGTGAGCTACCCTCCAACCAAGCAGCTGAGCTCTGAAGAACAGGACCTGGTGTGGAAGTTCAGATACTACCTCACCACCCAGGAGAAGGTGGGGATGCGTCTAGCGCCCCCTTTAGGCGTCCTCTCCCTGTGGCCAATGCATGGTTGACTTTAACTCCTGCGCCTTTCCTCCTCCTCTGGCTCCAGGCTCTGACAAAGTTCCTGAAATGTGTGAACTGGGATCTGCCCCAGGAGGCCAAGCAAGCGCTGGAGCTGCTGGGCAAGTGGAGGCCCATGGATGTGGAGGACTCCCTGGAGCTGCTGTCCTCTCATTTCACCAACCCCACAGTGAGGCGCTACGCCGTGGCACGCCTTCAACAGGCCGACGACGAGGTACTCCCCGTGGGCCGGGCTAGTGACGCGCTCCGTCTCTAGCTCTAAGGTCTCCTTCGCCTACATTCTGGTTTAAAAAGGTGAACCAAATACACATTTTACGAGTATGTAATGTCAAATGAATCAGCAGGTTATGGAGCTTTTGCTGGAAGGATCTGAGCTTATGGCAACGTTCAGATATTGACGGCCATAGATGAAGAAAAAAACCCTGAATATAAAATAATCTTTTAAAATGTATCGAATTCCAACCTTTAATTGAAGTGTATTGTTTTAGTAGAGGGGAAAATGACTAAGTTACATTTTATTTTATACAAAATCAGAGATTCTGTAGACAGTCATTGGCAGCTCCCAACGATCCCTGTAGAAAATCTGTTTAATATCTTTTTTCTTTTTTTTTTTAAGTTGATCAGACACCAAATGTAGAGAGAGCATCCGGTTTAAGTAAACCAGATGTGTAGTAAAATGTGTAGAGTCATAAATAAAAAGTTTAAAGCTGCTGAAACTGAAATGTGAGGCTGCACAAGGATCAGTTTATCTTGCCACAGTGTGTGAAAAGCAACAAAAAGTGTCTTCATAACAACAATTATAAGCCACCTACAAGTCAACAGGCTATTTAGGAGTAACGCCAGGGAAAAAAATCCATTTCTTTACCTGGACCCGTGTGCTTTGGCGAGATGAGAGGTGGGTTTGGTGTGAAAGAAGGGAGCAGCATGTGGAAGGCGCCTCGTGCCCAATGTTTGGTATGGTGGAGGATCTGTGAGGCTGTGGGCCTTTTTCTCTTCGTAATTCCTCGAGAACCTTTGCTAAAGTGCACAGCGTCACGAGTTCTTTGAAATGTGAGGACATTTTGAGTCAGAAATCTGTTGCTATCTGCCAGTAAACTGAATCCTTCATTTTATTAAAACGCCACATTATAGCAAATGTCCTCTCAGAGCACTTTACGAGCCGGTCCTATTCAGACGCACTTATAAAGAATCCGCTTGGGTTCAAGCTTGTGGAAGGACCTTCCTCTGTCCCTTTGTCCAGCTGAAGACTTCACCGTTCAGGCAATCTAAATCTGTTTGAAAGGTTTTGAAACACGTTTCCCACGAGGGTGCTGGTCCTTGTGCCGTTGTCCTACGCGTCCCCTGACCACCTCTTCTCCCCAGGACCTGCTGATGTACCTCCTCCAGCTGGTGCAGGCACTCAAATATGAGAGCTTCAACGACATCCAGGGAGGCTTGGAGCCAGGCAGCAAGAGAGACGGCCAGGGACTTTCAGATGACTCCACGCTGGACAGGTCAGAGCAACATCAGCATCGCCGCTCTGGCTGCACATCACATGCAAGCCGCAGCGACGGGCATGAGCTGGAGGCGCTTATTTTCTGGGGCCGGCAGAAATGTCAGCAGGTGACTTGTTGGCGTCCGGAAAGGATCTAAATTTACCCCTCCGGCGCTGATTTGCGCCGCTTGATTATTGCTCTTTCAGGAGGCGTAAAAAAAAGCCTTCGGTTGTTAGGATTTCACTGGCAGCCGAGGCTGCAGTCTCAGGCTGTTGGCAGCCGCGCCGACTTCAGCGTGGAGTGGAAAAGAATGTGGCATAAAAGACATTGCAAGGAAATGTAATATCTGCTCCAACTGGTGTATTTATTGTTCTGATTCTGCCTGTAGTTCCCAGATCCTGTCCGTCACGTCCGGGTCCTCCGCCGCCCCGCAGCAGAAAGGCAAGGACGGCGCGGACGGCGAGAACCTGGAGGTGAGAAAAACCCCGAAACGGCTCACAAAGATGACGTCATCAGTGGCAGCCCGATCCCATGATCACCGAGTGCAGGGAGTGCTTCATTTTTATTTCATTTTTCGTTTCAGCAAGACCTGTGCACCTTTCTCATATCGCGCGCCTGCAAGAACTCCACCCTTGCCAATTATTTGTACTGGTGAGTACGGTTCCTCCTAGAAGAAACGAGAGCGGCGCCGCTCGTCTGGACACGCGGCAGATCGGGTAAAAGCTGCCGCTTTCTTCCCCTCAGGTACGTGATTGTGGAGTGCGAGGATCAAGACACGAAGCAGAGGGACCCCAAGACTCATGAGATGTACCTGAACGTCATGAGGAGGTTCAGCCAAGCATTGCTCAAGGTGGTTTTTCTGCCTTTTTCTCTGATCTCCCGGACGGCCTTAAATGTGACGTTTTCTGTAGCGGCGATTGGCTCGTCTCTCCTTCGGCTCCCCGCAGGGCGATAAGAGCGTGAGGGTGATGCGATCACTTCTGGCCGCCCAGCAGACCTTCGTAGACAGGCTGGTGCAGCTTATGAAGGCCGTCCAGAGGGAGAGCGGTAACCGCAAGAAGAAGGTAACGTGCGTTTCCCCACTCTGGGACCATAGAGGTCATCTATCTTCTAACAACATTGTTTCTGCTCTGAATCAATCAGTCGTTGAAGTTGGATTATGGTCAGACATTTAACCTGTTCCGGTAATTGTTGGGAGAAACTCCTGAACTCTACAGTTGCCGTCATGTCTCCACGGTTCTTCCCTAGACGGAGCGGCTGCAGGCTCTGCTGGCCGACAACGAGAAGGTCAACCTCTCGGACATCGAGCCGATTCCTCTTCCTCTGGAGCCCCAGATCAGGATCAGAGGCATCGTGCCGGAGACGGCGACGCTCTTCAAGGTGCACCAGGCCTCTCAAATCATTCTCTGATCATGTGTTTAGCTTAGAAAGTCCACCAGAAATCAAGCTGCACATATTAGAGATATTTCTGTGTGCCGAAGGACAAACTGATGATACGCAGCACAGCTTTCACATATCATGATGAGTGGAATATAGTGACCGCTATCAAGCGGTACCGATGACGTATTTGGGGGAATTATTTGTGCACAATTAGGTTTGGATAAAGCGATGGTGCAGCAGACGGTCACTGTGACCCAGGAGATCTGGTTGCTGTACGATGTGAGAACAGATTAGCTTTCCTTCCCTTACTGAGCCACGCATGTCCTCCAGAACTCCGCTCTGCTTTAGCTCGGCTTTACGAGTAAACAGACATCCGCTCAGTGTGACGGTAGCATCAGCCGTCATGGCGAGGGTTTATGTCTGCCGCTGTCTCATGTTAACCTCGACTCTCCTAACATTGTTCGTATACGGTTAAAGAAAAAACGGGAACGTCTAGATTCTTGAGCTGTGATGTGTCGTCACCAAAACCTTTAAGAAACCTAATGAAACGCAAACCTCAACAGATTTTAATAGGGATTTTCAGATGGACCGGCACAAAGTAGTGCACTGTTGGGAAGTGGAAAGGAAACGGTTCCTGGTATTTATCCAAAGAAAAGTCTGAAGAGTGTGGCATGCTTTTGTATTAACCCCCCCCCCTGTACTCTGATACCCCTAAATAAGAGCCAAACACAAAATCAACTTATCCTCAGATGTCACCCAAGCAGTGAATAGAGTCCATCCATCTCGGTATAAATTTAGCCATCTCTACTGGCTGACTGTACAAGGTGAGTATGTCTCATAAAAGTAGCCAAGATTGGAGGAGCTGCAGAGATCCACAGCTCAGGTGGGAGAACTCACTGACAGGACAGCTGTTAGATGTGGGACTGAATTTATATAGTGTTTTTCTACTCATGCCGACCCCTCAATGGGCTTTACACTAGAGCCACATTCACCCAGTTGCACTCTCTAACGCGCGGAAGCTGGAGTCAAACTTCCGACCTTGTGATTGCAACACAGCTACCACTGTGCCCCAATCTGGCATTTATGGAAAACTGGCAAATATATAAAGCCACTGTTCAAATAAAGCTATGGGAAGTCCCATTTTAGTTTGCCACAAGCCATGTAAGGACACAGCGAACATGTGGAAGAAGGAGCTCCGGTCAGGTGAGACAGAAATGAAACCTTGTGGCTTTCTCACATCCCCCTGACCCACATATCCCCCCCAGAAACTCACGGTTGCATCCTGCTGTGGTGATGCTTTTCTTTAGCAGAGGGACAGTGAAGCTGGTCAGAGTTAATACGAAGATAGATGCAGCTAAATACAAGGCAATTCTGCATTTTATAGGCCTGGGACTGAGGATATTGATGCTAAAATCACCCAGTCCTGACCAAAGTCCAATTGGGACTCATGTAGCTTTGAAAATTCATGTTGGATGCTTTCCATCGAATCTGACGTAGCTGGAGCCCCAAACTGCAGCACAGGCGGTCCTACAAAGTACTGACTCTGGGGGAGGGTGGACTTTTCTTTGTGAAATGTCTTAAGACCATGAATCATTCTCCTTCCACTTCACAATCATGCTCCATCTTGCGTCGGTGTTTAACATAAAATCCAAAATTCAAAACACTTCAAGGGGCGTACATACTTGCTATACTGCAGCTTGCGTTTGTCAGACAATAGCTTTGCAACAGACCCCGCAAGTGTTGTGTCACTCTGTGCGTCTGCGTTTGTCCCAGAGTGCTCTGATGCCAGCCAAGCTGATCTTCAAAACGGAGGACGGGGCCATGTACCCCGTCATCTTCAAACACGGAGACGACCTGAGACAGGACCAGCTCATCCTGCAGATCATCTCGCTCATGGACAAAGTAAGACCCGTTTCTGATCATCCGGAGCAGCGCTGTCCAAACCTTTCAGCTACTGGGCCAAAACATGAATGAAAAGAAATCACATAACCGAAAATACTAACTGTACCCAACAAAATATAATCGTTTTAAGAAAAGATATTAAACTGTATTTAGCCTATTTTATTAAAGGAGAAGTCCGGTCAAAATCAGAATTCAAACTGCTGAAAGTACTTTATATATAAAATTATTACATACTGTTCAATAAATAAGCTTTTTTAATTAAGAGTAATTTTCATTTGAAGGTCCTTTAATGGGGGCCGCCATCTTGGTGAAGAACAGTACTGCCACCTCCCAGTTTGTGACGCTTTGTCGCGGGATCGACTGTAGAGCAAGTCCCGATGCCCTATCTGTCCCCTTGTAAATAAATATCCATTTTCATGCCAAAATATTTTTTTAACTACTACTTTCAGCAGTTATCATCAGTTATTGCAGCCATAAACTGCAGAAAATACGGACAGAGCGGCTCCTTCTGAGTTTACTCTCTGCTGCTGTCAGGAGGAGCTGCAGTGCGTTATGAGGGGGAGGGATATTTCGGCGTCACTTAGTTTAGAGCCCAAACAATCGACTTCACTTTCAGAAACAAGCTAAAAAAAACTGCAACTCACCACTCATGAAAGTTACAAGTGACTTTAGAAAAATAAGAACAAAGTTGCATAAAATAAGTGGGCTTCACAACAGTGAGCATGCTTTCTAAGTGTGTCGTATCCCTCCGCCGCTCTGGTCGGGTAAACAAATGTTCGGGCAAATTCTACATTATTAAAAAAGAAAAACCTACCGACAAGTGTCGCTCTCATGTCATCTTGAAGACATTCTTCTTCCAAATGTTGGCTACAGATGACGTTTTTTCTCTCTGGCCAGAAGCACGATGGCAAATCCTCCCTCTTCACGTTGGTAATCCAGCAAAACAGCCCATGGTGGATGATCAATCGGACATGTGAAAAAAATGTTTTTTCCACTTTTACCCGATGTATTGTTACATCCAACTGCCATGCATGTGAGCATTGTTGCTTCAACAATAGCTCTCGCGAATTTCAATGGTGAAGTCCTCCTGAAATCCAAAATAATTGTTTCTGTTCGCAGCGTTGTACAACAGCTCCTATTGAGTTTGCTTGTAAAGCGCGGAGAACTGCCGTCGGCTCTCCGCGATGTGACGTCACAGCATGGGATGTCAGGCGGCCATTACTGCCCAAATATGGGCAGTAATGGCTGCCATAATGTAATGGCCCCCATACACAGTGATCCAGACGAAAATTTATACTTTTTTTTTTTAATTGATTAACGCTACATTCATTAAATAACCACGAACGTATTAGTTTTAGGTATAGATAATGATCCCCTGATATTTCCTTGTTGACCGGACTTCTCCTTTAAATTAATTCCAATCAGATTTTAATGCACCAAAGTCTGCATTTGAGTAAAAGTTGCCCTACTATGAAATTAAAGCGAATGTAAAAAGTGGTCTTATTAAGACAAATGTTGTGTTGTACCGAACATTAAATTTTAAGATTATAACTTGTTTATAATAGATTTACTCTAAAAATAAAAAATTTCCATTTGCAAAAAGCTACCAGCGCTGATGGGCCAAATTTTTCTTAAAATTCTGTTAGAGGGCCACACAAAATCAGCACAGGGGCCACAAATGGCCCCCGGGCCACACTTTGGACACCCCTGATCTAGAGCTAGTGTGTTTTCTCTGCATCTGTAAAATATCGACGAGGACGAAGTTCTTTACTGGGAAGTTTGGAGCGAGAACCAATACTGAGTCGCTGTAATATGGGATCACCACAGGCTATATAGAGTATACTGACACATACAAAGTACTGTTTTTTTTATGCCAGTAATTAAATGTAACTATTACTAATTCTGGACGAATCTTGCGTGTTTTATTTGTGCACGTTTGTGGTGTTTAGCTTTTAAGGAAAGAGAACCTGGACCTGAAACTGACTCCATACAAAGTTCTGGCCACCAGCACCAAACACGGTAAGCACTCAACGCCTCTTATTTTCCCCTGGATTTCAAACAGAAGTTATTATAAAATAATTTACACATCACATTTTCTAGAAACCAAATCCAGCAGCAGTACATCATAGAGTGTATGGTTGAATGATTTAATGGGTGCTCTAAAAATCAAACCTGCGCGCGCCTCATTGTTCCAGGTTTCATGCAGTTTGTCCAGTCCGTTCCTGTCGCGGAAGTTTTGGCCACTGAGGGCAACATCCAGGTGAGCTGGTTTAATCAGGCCACACAAACCCGCTGGCGTGAATGAGAGCAACGCTTTTGATCGGTCCCTCTCGTCTGCACAGAGCTTCTTCAGGAAGCACGCACCGAGCGAAAAGGGCCCCTATGGCATCAGCTCGGAGGTGATGGACACCTACGTGAAGAGCTGCGGTGAGGCACGCAAAGCACGCCGCAGCGGCCGAGCGATCAGCTCAGCAGCCTAATGAGTGTTTGTCGCTCTGCTTCTCCAGCTGGTTACTGCGTCATCACATATATCCTGGGAGTTGGGGACAGACACCTGGACAACCTGCTGCTAACGAAGACCGGTGAGTGAAGAGCGTCTGTAAACCCAGACGCCTCCGCGGACAGGTTTTTTTTTTTTTTTTTTTTTTTTATCCGTCTAAGATTAACCTCGTTGGTCTTCTTCCAGGAAAGCTCTTCCACATAGACTTTGGCTACATCCTCGGTCGAGACCCCAAGCCTCTGCCGCCGCCCATGAAGCTGAGCAAGGAGATGGTGGAGGGGATGGGAGGCACGCAGAGTGAGCAGTACCAGGAGTTCAGGAAGCAGTGCTACACTGCCTTCCTTCACCTCAGGAGGTAAATTCAAAGGAATGACCCGTGAAATCTTTATCCTAAACCCCGAGTTTGGGCAAAAATGAGACATTTATTCGGCTTTAATCTGGAACAGTCTGGTTTATCAGTGTATTTAAGGCTAAATTATATACAGTTCTAACATGTGAAAGGCGTTAAAGCGGTAAGAATTGTGGTCCGTTTGTGACGTTTGCACCTCCTTTCACTTATTTTCCAAGGTACTCCAACCTGATCCTGAATCTCTTCTCTCTTATGGTGGATGCCAATATTCCTGACATCGCCCTAGAGCCGGACAAGACGGTTAAAAAAGTAAGACTGTCGCCTCTTAAACAGAAAACAAACTAAAAAATGATGAGGATGAATACACAAGACATTCTTCTGTAAACTTTGGCTAAAAGGTGAAGATCGAGCAGGTTTTCTTTTACAGGGATTTTATGTGATAGATCGATGTAAGGTAGTCAATAAATGGATACAGGCATTTATATCCAACCTGCTATGAGTAGGACCACCTTACATAATTTAACATAAAAATGGACAATATTAAAAGTACAAAATAGGATTTAAAAAAGACGGTACAGTTGCAATCCCGTTTTCCTTTGCAAAATAGCTCAAGCTCAGATAGCCGAATTGGACAGAGAGCTTATAAAAAGCATAAATTTTCAGGTCTTGCCACAGACTCTAGATTAGCTTTAGGCCTGGACTTTGACTAGGCCATCCTAACAGACGAGTGTGCTTTGATCTAAAGCCAACCAGGTATTTAGCTCCATCCATATTCCCATCAACTCTGACCTGCTTCCCTGCCTGTGGTGAAGCATTGCATTGGTTTAGGAGGCGTTCAAAGCTTGGGATACCGTTTTACCACCTAATCCTGCTTTAAACATCTCTTCTTCTTCTTCTTCTGTAACCTGACATTTTTAAGTGATTTGTCATTGAATGTCAATATTTGCGAGCCTGAGATTGGTAAAAACATCCAGCCTTTCGTCACATTGTGGTAACTGCAACACTGATGTGCCACCAGGTGCAGGATAAGTTCAGACTGGACCTGTCGGACGAGGAGGCAGTTCACTACATGCAGAGCCTGATTGATGAGAGCGTGGGAGCTTTGTTTGCTGCTGTGGTAGAGCAGATACACAAATTTGCACAGGTAAGTCTACTATATTGCATGATGATAGAGATAATCAGGGCTGAAGGATAACAGTCATGGTATGACCGCTGTCTGTGCACTTCAAGGTTTTACCTGGCTGCTAATGATCCAATGAATTAAAAAATGCATCCCATCTTGACTGCAGAGTAAACCTTTATCTCTGTTTTTTTTTCTAGTATTGGCGCAGATGAACAATGCAGCCGGGTGATATGAGGCTGAACCGGGTTAAAGCTTTGCACCACAAATGCACGATCGTGAAGCTCTGGCCTGTCTGTGAGTTCATGAAGAAGGCAAAAGGAAACCCAGTGACACTGCTGGAGAAAAGGCCAAGAATGCACTGCCAACCTTTACTGAAAGATGACAAACCAAGGACTTGTAAATCTCTGTTTGCTCCTGTATATATCTTGTACATTAATTCGTGAATGAATGAAACGTGAGGCCAAATAAAAGACTGTTGCTGCGACTGAGCACGACCACTCCTGTGTTTTCGCTCGGTTGTAGTGTATATTTTCTCATCAGTGTGGGCCGCGCGGTGCTGCTGTGCAGCGTTTATGGTACGCAACGTGTTTCTGCTGACCCATCTTTGGACGGTCATACTGTCGATGCTGGGGGTAGGAACAAGCTGAACGCCCTGAGGTTTGGTGAGTCACTGAGAGTGACTAAGCATTTCCTGTTTGACACATGGGCATGAAACCCAGGCCAGTACTGACTGTAAACTATATTGCCAAAAGTATTTGCTTACATGCCTTGACTCTCATATGAACTTAAGCGACATCCCATTCTTAACCCATATGGTTCAGTATGTCATTGGTCCACCCTGTGCATCTATACCAGCTTCAGCTCCTCTCAGGAGGCTGTCCACAAGGTTCAGGAGTGTTTATGGGGACTTTTGACCTTCCAGAAGTCAATAGTGAGGTCAGACACTGATGTTGGACGAGAAGGCCTGGCTCTCAGTCTCCGCTCTAATTCATCCCAAAGGTGTTCTATCAGGTTGAGGTCAGGACTCTGTGCAGGACATGTTCTTCCACTCCAAACTCCTCCGTGTCTTTATGGACCTTGCTTTGTGCTCTGGTGCTCAGTCATGTTGAAAGAAGCCATCTCCAAACTGGTCCCACAAATCTGGGAGTATGGACTTTTCCAAAACCTCTTAGTATCCTTTCAGCACGATTCATCAGCTCAGAATGTGCCTCCACGGCTCTAGAGTCTAGTAGCAGCGTGCTTTTACATCACTGCATCCAGTGCTTTGCATTGCTCTTGGTGATGTTCAACTTGGATGCAGCACCTTGGCCGTGGAAACCCATTCCATGAAGTCCTCTTCATGCTGTTCAGGAGATAATCTGATGGCCACGTGATGTTTGGAGGTCATGATGTTCACTGACTCCTGAGAGCAACCCGTTCTTTCACAAATTTTTGTAGAAACAGACTGCATGCCTAGATGCCTGATTTTAAATACCTGGAGCCATGGAAGTGATTGCAACACTTGATTTCGATTATTTGGGTGGGAGACCGAATACCTTTGGTAATACAGTGCATCACCTGGTGATGCTTCGTCTCCACCTGGCTGTTTAATTTAACCTAAAATATGTATAATTGAGTAAAACGTTTGGGATTTTGCATGAAGGCTGACAGTAGGCAATATATTTAGTCAGAGGTATGTTTAGTTGTTCATTACTCCAGACTTTGGGATGTTTCTGTCACACATTCAGAAGTCAGTTGGTTACAGAAATCCTAATAATTTTCTCTTCTATAATCCCTGGAAAAATAGTTTAGACCACATGTGTTGTTGGAGATCTTTAACAATTTTGTTTGACAATTTAAGAATAAGTCTAAAAAAACGGCTCAAATTTCAGGAGTTAAGCAAATTTCCACCATGTTATAACTGCAATGTCAAAAACTGTTTTTGTGTTGGATGTGAGGTTCTCAAACTCTGGTGCAAGCATCACTGGTGGTACCTGGCCTGTTTCTCAGAGAGCCATCAACCATTTAAAGTGCTGTGAAAAAGTATTTGCTCCCTTACATATTTAGCCTGTTAATGCTTTTATACCAGACTGAAATGTTTCAGATCATAACTAAAAAAATTATATTTGACAGCAATAATACAAAAACAGCCTTCCCTACCCCCTAATCTGAAGCACTCTGTTTAGTGTCTGGTCTTGAATTTCTTTAGACTTGGATATGATGGGTTGCTTTTTGAGATCTTTATACCTGACTTTTTGGTCATCAGACAGGTTCCATTTCTTGGTTCTATGAAAAATTTGTTTCAGGCTTTTAG
This sequence comes from Fundulus diaphanus, assembly GCA_037039145.1. Taxonomy (NCBI): domain Eukaryota; kingdom Metazoa; phylum Chordata; class Actinopteri; order Cyprinodontiformes; family Fundulidae; genus Fundulus; species Fundulus diaphanus. The sequence continues at coordinate 21,449,268 of CM073131.1, forward strand.
ACCTAAAGATGTTAATATTAATAACAATTAAAAACAAAATCTCAAAAATATTTATAGTAGTTAAATCCATTGTCATGGCTAGCAATGGATTCCAGCACGCACGCTGACAGGGGGGGACAAACGGGTCAATTGTCCCGGGCCCAGGACAGAGGGGGGGCCCAAAACTGACACTCTGACCATTAAAATACAGGCAGAAGTAATTTTTCAGAAAATATTTGTGTGAAAAATATTTAATATTAGAGTAACTAAATATATAGTTGAAGATATAGAGTAACTAAATATATAGTTGAAGCTGCATGCGCTGACGGCAGCAGCTTCACCAAAGTCTCCTCCTCTGTGTCACGGCACGTTGCTGCTCCCCCTCCCCTCTCGTACATGGCTCAGCGGCGCCAGCCAATCAGCACGCAGGCTCAGCGGCGCCAGCCAATCAGCTCTCTCTCTACTCAACACACAAACAACAACGCTGCTGCTGCTCAGACTCGGAGAGAGAGAGACCGCAGGAGTGGAAAAACATGAGGAGGGAAAGTAGCGCCGTTTGGCTATATTTTATATTAGCTTTGTAAAAAGCAGATTAAGTTCAGTGGAAACACAACTAATTTATCTAAGCACATGAAAAACCATGAGCAAGAAAACGTCGAGCGACAGAAACAGAGATAGGAGACGAAACATCTGTCATTGCCCCGACAGACCAGACCCACAGACTGACGTCACTGACTGAGGCGTTTCAGTCCTCCAGAGAACATCCAGGTAGATCAGAGTGGTCATCTTCAGCAGCAGTTAGATATTATCTATCATATGTTACTGGAGCCCACACAGAAAATGTAATTAAGACCTTGAAAGAACCCAGTACATATATCCTATTAAAAAGTGTTATTTAAGATAAGATAACATTAGCTAATCCTTTATTTATCCCACGACGGGGAAATTTATACGATTAAAGCAACAGGCAGGTGCACACAACATAAACAAAATTACACAAGGATTGAAAGATATGAGGTGGATTAGGAAAAAAACACTATGAACATAACATTATTATTATTAGTAGTAGTAATATCATTATTATTATTATTTAATTGTAATAATAAAATAAAAATCACAAAACCCGAAAGGTCAACAGTTTCATGATACATCAAGCTTAAATGTCAAAAGTATCGGTATTGTATCAATATCGCCGATACTCACCCTGTATTTACTTTGGATCGGATCGATTAAAAATTCCTGGTATCGCCCACCTCTAGCGGGGAGCTGGGGGGGGACCCCGCGTGGGTTTGAGGAGGAGACAGAGAGAGCCATCCCTAGCGATAACAGAGACAGTGCAGGTGGAGAGGCTTACTGCCCGATTGGATAGTCTGAGCATAGACGGTCAGAGATGGATCACAGCGTTAATTTCAATGATCCCGCGTTATGGCCAACAAAAATGACTGATTCTGATCAAATGAATGTTGTGCGTTTAATGGCAAAAAGGAAGCCTTTCTTAGAGATTCAGAGGGCAGAGAATTCCCAAAGTATCTAACATATTCTACCTCCTGCAATGGAAGGGAAAAAATTGTTAGGGAGTGGCTAATATACAGCAGGTCAAAAAAGGCGATATTTTGGCTGCAGTGGTTGAAAATATCCAGTATAAAATACAGAGATTTCCAGGGCATGAAGTATACAGTTAAGTTGACTTTTTTTTGGCGTGCGTGTGTGTGTGTGTGTGTGTGTGTGTGTGCGGTGTGGTGGCAGCAGGTGTGGGGTGGGGGGATGGGGGGGGCAAAAAGACTGCGTTGTCCCGGGCCCTAGCAAAGCTGTCAACTGGCCTGGATTCCAGGTTCTCAAACTGCAGTACAAGCATTAGTGGTTGTACCTAGGTAGCCATTTACAAAAACTAAGCTAAATATAAAAAATGTTTGCTTTAAACAGAAACTAAAAGAAGTAGAGTCCACACCTCTCAGTAAAGCAGACAATAGCAAAACAAGTGCCTGTTGCTACTTGTCTACCTCTGCAGTAAAAACGTGGAGCTGCAAATAAGACCAAACTCTACCCATGTTGCATGCCATTTGCCTCGGAAATCAGAAACCCGATTAAAAAGTATTCCAGTTAACAGTTTGGAGAAGTCGGGAGTCCAAAATAAAAACAAAACAAGAAAAACCCCAAAAGGTTAGGATTCCAACATGGCGACGGACAGGAAAGCTGTTTCTTTCGTAGTACCTCTTATAAACATCCTTTAAAGCTGTACTTTCTACATGCAAACACCACTTTTGATTTGTTTGCTTCAGAGTTGCAGCCGATACAAGTAATATTGATTTTAGACACACTCTGACAACTAAAATAAACATTTTATCACAGCCATATTGGATCTGACAATCGACCGTAAAAAAAAATTCTCAGACTTTCCGAGGGGAAAGTCCGAATTAGAGGCCGTTCCAGTTGAGTTTTCCCCAAGCTCAGACTGTATATGGAACAACATTAACCCTGTTCTAGTTGCCGATTTGCATTTCCCCCATAATAAGCTAACTCCTGTGGCCGGTGACATGCTAACTGCTACTAGCTGAAATAGCTAATAAGTCTATTTCTTTGCATCTTACTGAAGGATCATGTTCACTAACAAAAGCTGTACACATCAATGTGTGGAAATTTACTGAGATGTAAGTGTTAGAATGGAAAATAGACTAACAGCAGCTATCACTTGCAGCCAAGGGTCTGGTAGGAAACAAACTTTTCAACTCAGAAGTTAAACTTCAGGAGACGTTTATATTTTTTCCAACTTAAAACTGGAACATTTTAACTTTAGTGTAAAACTTTCATGTAAACCACATCCTTCAAACATAGTGTTAGTTGGAGTGAGTGGTATTTCCTTCTTTTTTAAAGAATAAAAAAGAACACCATTATGTGTTGCCACCGATCAACAAAGAAAGCATAAACTAATCCATAATCAGTGGTGGATAATGATCCACAGTGACCCATTTATATCATGCAGGTTTCACTCTTGTCCCAGACAGTCTAACTTTTTTCTGAAGGCCAAAAAGCATTAAAAAGACTCTCAGAAATAAAGTTTTAAACCATGTTTAAAAGACTTTGTTTGGTATAGTATACTGCAGGTCTCGTTTGATATGAGTATTTTACATTTTTAAATGGAGATAATCAAATGCAGTCCAGATTCTTAAAAGCTGAATTAGCCAACTTGGTTCAGCACCTAATTGTAATTAACATACGTCCAAAAACTAGTCCAGGACACAACCAATAACTATTTCTTTTACCCTCTGAGTTTGCATACTGCTCCCTGAAGAGATGTGGTCCCGGGCAGTAAGCCATGTCCCACCTTAAATAAAAAAAATTAAAATAAATCCCTACTGTTCTTTTCAGACCATAGTTGGTAACTTCTTACCGGAGCCCCAGTTAAAAAAAATCTGAATTATTCTTTTAAGATAAGATAGACTTTATTGATGTCACAGTGGAGGAATTCACTTGTCACATTGGCTCAATAATCAAAAGGAGGAAAAGGTGCATGATGTATATACAGTGTGTCCACATATATACAGTGGATCGAGAAAAGAAAAAAAAAAAAAGCTATTCAAACGATCGTACTGTTCTTGTACAAACAATCTTATTCAAAATACTAAGAATCGGGGCTATTTCAGTTCGAACCAGAGACCTTATTGCAAACAGCATGTAAGTAGGTTCTGCTTCTTCATGTTTAAGAAGGTCGGAGCGTGACTTTTGTGTAATCAGGTGGTGATGAAAGGAGCCAGCTCTTCATGCTTTTTGCAATCGTCCAGTCCTCCCCGCAGTGAAAGCACCGTGCTGATTAACAAAAGCCAATAGCACTGGCTCCGATACGTGGGCCCCCCAGGTCTGTGTATATTCAAACAAATCTGGATGGCCAAACCCACAAAGCGCCTCAATGTTCTGGAAAGAATGCAACACCAGCAAAACAGAAGGCGAAAAACAGAGATGACAAGATATTCTTTTTCATGTGGGTGGAGGGGGGGCTTCAGTCAGCTACAGGGCAACAGTGAGTCAGATGAGTCTTTAGAGCAATAAATGCTGGAAACATCTCCATTCTTATCTCTTTGGATGCCAAAAGGAGTGTAGGCATGATGGTATTTCAACATGTTCCTGCTTCTTATTTTTCAAAGATCACGCTATGGACTTTTAGACTTTAACTGGATCTCGACACAGAGCGAACTGAGGGAAAAAAAACCATCCAGATTTAGATTTTCCACTGAACTGTGGATGTGTACACAGAAAAAATATTCCTGCCTCAGTTGTAGCTCTCAAAGGTCATATCTTGGACCTCGTGCTGCACTGTGACTCCTTAGAACCAGAAGAAATTGACGCAGTTATGATCGGGAACCATTTATGATCTCTAACAGGTAAATAATGATAAGAATGAACCAAAAACAAACAGCTTAAGCACAAACTGGTCAAGTTGAAAAACATAACGTTTTGACCATCTTGATTAAAGGTTTTCTGTGCATGGAATTGTGCTTCAAGTCATCAAGTAGCTTCTACATTAAAATAAACCTACAGTTTTGTCTTTGAAACATGTCAGTGGATTTACAGCTGGACATTCAACTCTGGACCAGGTCCAGGCCACAACCAAATTGTGGATGCCCTCTGCAGGAGTGACCCCTTTATTCTTGTCAGAGCTTGATAGCAGCCGAGCTAGCTCTTCCATAATGGATGTAGGGTGACCACCTGCTAATAAGCCCAAGGGGGGACAAGGGGTATGTTTCTGAGGGACAAAGTGGGACACTGCTTGGCGCAGTGTAAACCACTGATAGTGGTTTACACATTTCTAGCACATACCACCTTACCACCTTACATGGTATATTAATAATGCCCTATTCCCATAAACATGTGTAATTGCTGATGTATGCTCAGGAATAGGCCAACCAATGTGTATTTCTTTCTAAATAAAGATTCATAATACGTTGAACATTCAATGAACAGAGGCACTTCCAATTCCGATTTACTTTAGCTATTTAATTTTATTTATTTTTCATTACAATTTATTCACTTTAAATAAATTATAATTTAAAATTAAAGGATTAACAGGAATTGTAGTTGCTCTACACCACAGGAACTGTAAAAAAGTCTTAACTCACGACTCCAGAGGTTCACAGAACGAGAAGGGGGAGGAAGGATGGTGAACTTGGATGTTGGTAAAGGCAGGCGCAGGAAAAAAAAAACTGTTCAGTGTTCTGGGGACACCTTTAGGACTTTGGGGTCACCTTTAGGACTCAAACCTTTTCAAGCCAAAACATGAAGTGGGCAGAATGTTTAGATGTCCACTTATAACATCAGTTTAATCCAAAACATTACAAAATTAACTGACCAGCAATCTAATCACAACGAGCCAACAGCCAGGATGTTTCTGAATCAGACCATTCATTAGCCTACCTTCCATAAGGTCGCCGCTGCATCACTGAAGGCTTCTCCTGGAGCCGCAGCACCAGAGCGCTTCGGCCGTCTCGGTAGAGCCGGTTGATGCAGTCAGGATCCAGCAGAGTGAACGTCGGACTAGTTTTGACTTGAACGGCCAACAGCCTCCATGAATACCAGGTTATCCTTGTTGATATTTATTAACACCGATTCAACTTTTTCACTGCGGAGGTTCGCTTCGGTAAAGTCGCACTGCCCGCACCAAGTGAGGACACGAAACAGGTTAAAATGTCCTCGTACGTTATATGAGGCACTTCTTCATGTCATCCTCTCAGTCATGAATAGTTTGAAGCTGTGGCCATAGTTACTTCGTCGTTCGAAAATAAGGTGGATAGAGCGACCAACTTTTTTTTGAGAAAGCATTGATTATGCGTGACACGGTCTCAATTTGCGGGACGCATGAATTGGGCTTCAAACGCTGTGCGCGCACGCGCTACGCGGGACAGGTGGTCACCCTAAATGGATGGCCCTGACCTTTGTGACTTGATCTTCAGAGGATTTGAAGAAGCTGGTCTCGTGCCAAAGTTTCAGGCTAATCATTCTACGCCCAAAGTTATTTAATATAACGCTGCCTTGCCTTTCAGACTTTATGACTTAGGTCAAACAGTTTAGGCCTCCTTCTACGCGCTCACATCGGTTTGCTGGAATATTGGCCCATTCCTCTTGACAGAACTGGTGTAACTAAGTTTTTTTTATGCAGTCTTGCTCGCACACCTTTTCAGCTCTGGCCACATAATTCCTATGGAACTGAGATCAGGGCTTTTTAATAACGCTCTGAAACATCGACTTTGATGTCCGCAGGCCTGTTTGTAACCAATTTGGCGGTATTAAGACTTACAGTCCATCAATAAAGTATTCACAGTACTTCACATTTTCCACAGACTGCAGACTTACTCTAAAACTCTTTTTTTTTAATCTACACAAAATAGGCCATGGTGACAAATTGAAAACATGTTTTCTTTATAGATTTTTATACATTCACATAAAAAATTATGCATCTACAAAATAACAGATAGATAATTATTAAAACCAGTTAACATGAGAGTAAAAACTGAGCTCCACTGATCTTTATTCAGATGTTTTTACTACGTGGTACCGTCAGGCATCAGGAGATTGGACCCAAGGATGGACCGGACACATTTCTCCTCAATATCTTTGCTGTTTTCTAGTGGCTATCCGTGATGTTCCACCAGGAAGCATTGTGACTGATGTTTACTTCTACAAGTGCCTCTAATTAACTCAGATGTTAATTAGAAACTCACAAAGCCATGACATCATCGTCGTCGTCAAAACATTCTCAAAAAATATCTTTCATCATTCTGGTATTAATCAAATGAAAATTTAAATAATCCTAACTACCCTAAAACTGAAAAAAATAGTGTGTTTTAACTCCTGGGGAGTGAGAAGAAAAGGTTATAAAAAATTTTTGTACACTGCAAGAAGATATGTGGTTTCACATGTATGTACATCATTTCCTGCATCTGCTCCGGCAGAAACTAAAAGGTCCACACGACAGAAATGAACCGTCCACCATCCTCGTTCCAATGTACAGTACAGTGTGCACTGCATTGATCGGTTTGCATGTGTGAACACACCTCCAAATTGCACATGCTGGTTCACCAATGGAAGTATAATTAAAAATAAATAAATCCTTACTCAGGAAGGCACTCTGCACAGATACATCCTTGATCTGCATCTTCGTACGCTTCTGATAAATGGGTAAAAGGACTAATGATGCTTCCTCCTGATGGTGGAGGTACATAAGCCTCCCATGTTTATAGGAAATTTCCACAGAGGAAGTAGCTGCGGAAAACCTTTCTGCCAAGTAGTAAGAGCAAAGTAGAGACATGAGTGTCTTCACATTGAAAAGAGGTTTACAAGACCAGGAGATCATAAGCCAGTGTGAACGCGCCTAATGAAACAGTGCATGGAACAAATCTTTTGCAAAAGTCTTCTGTGCATCATGACACTCAGTGTTTCAGTTTTCATTTGACCTACATGTCTCCACGTGGAAGTGGGACAAAGTAGGACTGCTAACGCCAGAGTCCAAGCCTCTTTTGTGCTTCTGCCCCCCATTGTAACAGTATACCACACCTCTGCTGGGATCAAAATGCATAGGTTGGCTGGAGCGCTTCGTTTCTACACCTGAGGTCGGGGCCTTGTGAAAACCGTGAAAAGAGTCGATGGAGCTGTGGTCATCTATGAGCTCCACGTGGATGTCACAGGGGTCGACAAAGATGGGAGGGGCCGAAGAATCAGCGTCTTGAACAGTGGCCTAAAGCAGAAAACAATGGTTAAAATACTGTATGCTTATTAGACAGAACACTGGGTGAAGTCAGAAAAAAAATCCTACCAGAGGCTTCGGTGGATTGTCAGCAGTCGGTCTGTCCCGTCTGGGTTTTCGCAGGAACCCAGCGAGGAACAACACCAGGAAGAGCAAGGACAGACCAAGTCCTACACAATACATTGGCAGCATCCCTGCAGACATGAAAACACAGACAACAAACAAAGCTGCAGGATTAAGGACACAAAACACCAGCAGGGGGTTAATTTGGCTCTTTAGGTTTCAGATTGTGTCCTCTCAAACTGGCTTATCATGTGAGGCCTTCCCTGACCTCTGAGTCCGAGACAACAATGACAAACAAATGCATCAGGTTAGTTATTTTCCGCCTCCTTCTTACCCCATCGGGAGCCAGTTTCAACACACCCTGGAGCAGATTTGGGGGAAGCAGCTATTGAGAAGGTTGGGAAGGAGAAGTTGGCCACGGCGCAGTAGTTCTGACCTGGTGACAGACCTGAGAACTCCACGGTGGAGACTACTTCCTGGGTCCAAACCGTGCGGCTCTGCTCCACAGCAACAGGACAGAAATTCACATCAAAAGTTGAGTAGTTTTGTTTATCAATAAATTATTACAACTTTTGGACATTTTTGCATGCTGTGTAGATCTTCAGTTTGGCTGAATATTGTATCTTTGATTTGCTCTTCAGCTCCAAACAACTGGAAAATTGCCTCTAAATACTAGATAGGATGATATAATTTAACAGGATTAATGTCAGACCTGGTTGTCAGAGCGATTGCGCTCGTTGTAGACAGTAACTGTGGTCCAGGGGTCTATCAGCTTTGAGATGGGACAGCATGCATCATGAGAGCACCTCCTGTTGGTAGCGCACGGAAACTGCACCTTCACAGAGATGCTGTTGTTCTTCAAAGAGACTGAGACAGATGGAGGGCTGAAGGCTGCGGGGGGGGACAGAGAGGGCAAAAAAACCATTAGTGTTATTCCCCCAAAGTCCAGATTTTTATTTTAGGCCTCAGAACAGGTTATGACCCCCATGAGTCTGTATCTCTGGTTCGCAGATGGCCACTGACTGAAGTCGCTGTAGTCAAACTTGTGTGGCTTGATCCAGACAGTGGAGCTGGGGCTGAGGTGGACTCCAAGGCGAATCATGTTGTAGAGCTCAAAGTCCGAAAAGACATGGGTGACGTCACAGCTTCGGGAGGAGATCCAAACACACCACGGGACGTCCTGCCAGGGATCCCTGGAGACCAGAAACAAGATCTCAGATGCATTGTGGCTTCGTTTGTGCTGCTGCTCACTCTAGTTTTACTTTCTTTTAAAGGAAAACTAACGCAGTGTGGTTTCAATTTTACATAAAACACAGCAGGGGTGTTTTTCTGGAAACATTGGGGGCTCAGGCCCAAAATAGTTTAATTTTCATAAGAGAGCTGCCTTGTTTACACAGTGTATGTTCAAATTATATTATCTTTCAACAATTTATCAGTTTTTTATTAAGTCTACAGAACATTTCCCCTTCCTCTGAATTAATTTTAAAACGTTTCTCCAAGCAAACCACTTCATTAGCCCTCTTGAACCTTAAAGAAAAAAAAGCTCTCCTTCACAATTTGTTAAATTAGTGTCATTCTTCACATTTTTTGATAGAAGATGGGTGGTCTTTAGAGATAGGAGCTAAAAATTGGTGTTTTAGAAATATTATGCATCTAGAACTATATCCTTATGAACCCCCAATGGAAGACCTTCAGAAGGAAGGTGAAATAATTGACAACTCTGCAGGGTTAAATGCTGACTACAGGAACTTTGAGCTACACATAAAATTGCCTTTGTAAGGATACAATCTACAGTGTTTGACAAACAAATGAAAGATATCAAAATTACTGTTATAAAATAAGCAAATCAACGAGTAGCAGTATAAGAAAGCCCTGTAATGATCCACAGGAGCAAAAACTTGTACAAATGAAACCAGTTTTGTTTCGCCAGTGTGTAAAAGTAAAAAAACAAAAGAAATGTTGTAATATGTGAAAAGCAAAAAGGTTCCCCTGTTACTTTTATACTGCTAAATGCTTGGCAACCAGCTGCTTTCAAAAGTCAGCTAGCAAACTTGTGCATGTGACTAAACTCAGCATGAATCCAGCTATTCTCTGACGGCCTCTGAGGTTTTTTTAGAAAATATCAGTGAACCAACAGCAGCATGGAGGCTAAGGAAGATGAAGAGAAGGTAAAAGCAGAGTTTGGACGTAAAACCAAAGGAGCAGCCAAGAGGTTGTAACTCTGGAGGAGCAGCAGAGAGCCACAGCTCAGGAGGGAGAATGAATTAACAGGATCTCTGTTAGCCGTGCATTGCACAAATTTGACCCTTATGGAGGAGTGGCAAGAAGAAAGCCATTGTTGAAAGAAAGTAATAAGAAGTCCCATTTTTAGTTTTCCTTAAGCCACGTAGAAGACATGGCAAACTTTCTTCTTTTCGTCTGTGTTTACACACCACTTTCATCAGCATTATCCTATAACAAGGCTTTTCATCACCAAGGACGTGGAAGCTGGTCAAAGTTGGTGGGAAGATGGATGCAGCTAACTAAAGAGCAAACCTAGAAGAAGAAAAACCTGTGAGAGGCTGCAAAAGACTTGAAACCTCCACCCATACTTGCTGTTCAAGAGGTTTAGAATAAGGCATATTAATGCATTGTACAGAGAAATTGTACAGAGTCCAATCTAATTGAAAAACCCGTGGAAGGACTTGAAAATTAGCGTTCACAGTTGCTCTCCTTGCGTTCTGACTGAGCTTGAGTTATTATTGCAGAGAAGAATGAGCACAGATTTCAATCTCTAGATGTGCAAATCTGGTTTTAACACCATAGCAAGTGCACAAAGATTTTGAATTCTACTTTGCAAAAAAAACTAAAAACAAAAACTGTAGAAAATCCTACATGATCATAATTTTACTTTAGAACCATTCACTGCCTTGTATTGGTGTATGATACAAAATCCCTGTAAAACAAAGTTATGTTTAACTGACTTAGCAAGGGGGTGGGGGTATAGTACCCCATATATTATCTATATATGGAGTACTAATGTTATATTTACACACTATTAAGATCTAAATATATTTAAAATGTGAGGAATAGCTATTTTCATAAATGTTGATCCTATGAATGAGTGCATATCTGTAAATGGCAACTAAAGCGGGAGATGACTTGCTGATCTCACACACAGGCATTAGGACTTACCCCTGAGTCTTTGTCTGTACGGTGTAGGTGATATTAGGACTGGCATGGAGACAATCCCACCGCAGGAGGCAACCTAAGTCCAGTGATTCCACAGCAGTGTAGCAGACTAACCCAGTCGACCCTGAGAAGTTCGCACGAAACCCAGACACAGAAATAGCACAGTCACACAGGTGCTCACTGACCCCTTAAGTCCAATTGTCACAACTTTGTTAAGCCTCACGAGCATGATGCACATACCAGAGAATGTAACTTGATGCAACATTTAACGAGAAACGTCAAATATGAGGAACCGCTTACATGACAGAGGGCATTTTAATCAGGATTAAAACAATTCAAGAGCATCAAAAAGCCTAATTAATACATTTTGCCTCAAAATCCCCAAGCATCTTTGGTACTCACCGCCAATGTGTCGGACAATCACTACAGACAGCCCAAATATAACTCCACACCATGTGAAACCTCGTGTCCTCATGGCCACTGTACAACCTCTGAACTGAGGAAAGTGAGACTATGATAAGCTCAAACAACATGGAGCATCAGAGCGTCGAAAGCTACAGACTCCCTTTAAAACGAGACGGATGAACCTGTGATGAGCCATAGAGGAGGCAGGAGAAACGGCTGCAGGGAAGAGCCTCATGACAACGGGAAGGTGGAAGGGGTGGAGAGAGATATTGTCAGAGAGGATAGACGGTTTGATCCACTTAAAGAGAAAGGTGAGAAAGGAAACCATGAATGGAGGCTCTACAACCTAAGGTTTTCTGTGCATTACATATTTAATGGATTGCTGCTTCTGTGTAGAGCTAATCTTTGTGGTCTGGTGTTAATCATCTGTAATAGAAAGCAGAAATTGACAAGAAATGTCTGAAAGTCTCATTGAAAGTTGCAATAAGTTTGAGAAGAATTATCTTGTTTCTTCCCAAATGTATTGCATTAAGTTTCCTAAAGGTTGTGATACAACTGCCTTATTTAGCAGGATGGAAAATAAAGCATTCATGCAGTTTTCTCATTACTTACAGTTACTAATGACCTACAGTGTACACTAATTATGAAGAATAAAGTACAATTTGGCATTTAGACATGTGTTCGTCTTATATGACACTGCTTAACCCTGTGTTTTAGATGTTAATGGGTTGTGATTTGCATACTTATTTTTTTATAACAAGATTTGAAGTCTCAATTTCTCACAAAATGTGCCACAGGTTATAAAGAATTTAGTTGTGTTGGGTGCTTTTTTTCATATGTTGTATTGCTTGACCAAAGAAGAGCTATAATGTAATATTCCCTGACACATTACTTGAACAGATTTTCTGGAATAACAGGTGGTGGGGTTTATGTGAACCCCACCGGTCTTTTAAGAAGACTAAACTTTAAACCCAAAGCTTCAATAGGTTCCCTCTTTATTATGCAATACCACACATTTCTAAGTTTTTCCAAACCAGAAGCTTAATACACCATGGGCCTGCTAATAGACAAAGTTTTCAAACACTTAATTTAATTTTTTATAGATGTCAATTGACAAAATAGTATTTAGATGAGTCCAACAGTAATGAAAGATAAGGTCTGTAACTGATTGACCAAGTGCAGTATGTCAACATACAAGCTACAATGTGTTAATATACAAGTATCTTTGAAAAACAAAAGGTTTAGCCTATTATCAGCGAAGCAGTACTTGGGAGGCTTGTATAATCCTTACAGATACAAGGGAAAACTAAACTTTCCACCAAGATGCAGTAAGTTAACATCTTCAAGCTCATACTAGCTAATTAGCAGAAGGCTTGTAAAGAACTGAAGATGTGTTGGTGAGATAAACAGATTTAGAGAAGCCAACATGTAATTATAAAAGGCTAAGTTTCCAAGTATTGATTGAGAGATCGTCAACTAAGTGCAGCATGTTGACACACAAGCTAATGTTTTTAAGATAAGTGCTAACGATCCAAAAGCTTGGGAAGAATGAGTATATTGTCTTAATATGTTCCTATATAAGCTAAACAGTACAAAGACAGGATGTCGGTTCTGGAGTAGTCAGTAAGTCTTGACATTCCTCTCTTTGCTGAACAAGCTGGGTTCTGGGCTCTCTAGCACAGTTCCACAAAGGCAAAACAAACAAAGCTTGCTGGAACTTTTAAAATCAGGCGTGCAAACCAAAACTTTGAGGAAAAAGAAAAACTAAACAACTCAGCATCAGAACTATAACACAAAATGATTAGAGAAGTCTTGATTCCAATTTTGTCCTCTTCTTGGTTCTGTGCACTTGTGCCTTTCAGCCCATGGAAATCTCAGTCTCTTTTCATCCGACTTGTCAACAGTTTAATTTACAAAAGCCAAGTGTAGAAATCCTTAAATTAGCGGAGAAAGATTGTTAGAGGACATTATTTGACAATTATCTCAATAAAGCATGTAATCTAACAACTTTAGAAATAAAACATTGCTACTGGGGCTAGTTTAACAACAGGATAAAATATCTCAGCTCTGTCTAATGTCTTTTGACATCTTTTGTAATCTTTGGACCAGAGTCCTCAAAAAATAAAGTTCTTAATCAATCACTTAATCTGGATGGCATTAACTTGGCCTCTGGTAATAAAGTAAAAATCTTGGTGTTATTTTTGACCAAGACATGTCATTTAAATCCCATATTAAACAGGTTTCCAGAGTTTCCTTTTTTCACCTCAGGAATATCGCCAAAATTATAAACATTCTGTCCAGGAGTGATGCTGAAAAACTAGTCCATGCATTTGTTACTTCAAGGCTGGACTATTGTAATTCTTTACTATCAGGAAGTCCACAAAATGCAGTTCAAAGCCTTCAGCTGATCCAAAATGCTGCAGCAAAAGTTCTGATGAAAATCAACAAGAGGGATCATATTTCTCCAATTTTAGCTTCCCTTCAAATCAAGAATAGAATTTAAAATTCTTCTTCTAACGTATAAAGCCCTTAATAATCAAGCTCCATCATATATCAGAGCTCTGATTACCCCGTATGTTCCTAACAGAGCACTTCGCTCTCAGACTGCAGGTCTGCTGGTGGTTCCTAGAGTCTCTAAAAGTAGAATGGGAGGCAGATCCTTTAGCTATCAGGCTCCTCTCCTGTGGAACCAACTCCCAGTTTTGGTCCGTGAGGCAGACACCCTATCTATTTTTAAGACTAATCTTAAAACTTTCCTTTTTGACAAAGCTTATAGTTAGAGTGGCTCATGTTACCCTGAGCTACCTCTATAGTTATGCTGCTATAGGCTTAGGCTACTGGAGGACATCAGAGTCTATTTTTCTCTCTATAGAGTTCTACTGTTCTTCAATTATGCATTGCTTGTCATCATTTCTGCTTATAACTTTTTTTTCTTCATAGTAGGTACATCTGGTCTGGCGTTCTGTTATCTGAGACATCATCCAGAGAAGACAGCTCACCCACTATTATCATCTAATATAGAACAGATTACTGGATCAATGTGTGCTTCTGTGCTTGTTGTGTCTCTGCTCTGTCTTCTGTAACCCCAGTCGGTCGAGGCAAATAACCGTTCATACTGAGCCCGGTTCTGCTGGAAGTTTTTCCTTACCGTTAATGGGTGGTTTTTCTTTCCACTGTCGCTTCATGCTTGCTCAGTATGAGGGATTGCTGCAAAGCCATGGACAATGCAGACGACTCTCCCTGTGGCTCTACGCTTCTTCAGGAGTGAATGCTGCTTGTCGGGACTTTGATGCTATCAACTGGTTTCCTTATATAGGGAATTTTTGACCAATCTGTATAATCTGACCCAATCTGTATAATATGATTGAACTTGACTTTGTAAAGTGCCTTGAGATGACATGTTTCATGAATTGGCGCTATATAAATAAAATTGAATTGAAGTTTTGGTCAGATTCCAAAGAGTCTGTAACATTACACTAAAATGCTGCTTTATTCTTTTCCAGCAGGTATTTTGAAGATTATTGGCTAAGGAACATGTCAATAATTGGGGCAATGCATAACAAAAAGGAAGTTACTGGCATAGTTTTTGTAATTACTGATGAATTTGGATTTAAAGTTAAAATTATCCAAGAACGTTAAAAAAATAAATAAATAAATAAATAAAATAAAAAATAATAAAAAAAATAAAAAAATAAAAAAACTAGGACATCAGTGCATTCTATCTTTTTATTCAATGCCGTTTTAAATAATAAGAATCTGTACATCTCTTAAGCAGGTCTTTGACCGTTCATTCCCAAATATAACAATAAACAGTTTCCTTACTAACAGTAATACAGATGAAGTGCTTAACCAGGCAACCAGAAGGGCCAACAAAGATCATACAGCAACAAAAATAGTCTTAAGAACGGTGTACAGCCCCACTCATCCTCACAGTCACACGCAGTCACTCGCATACCAACTTACTCAAACACTCAGAAAACCACTGTACACCTCTTGATAATTAAACACGTTAAAGCAAAACGGCCTGTCCATTCAGAAGCAGCACCAAACGTCAAAAATGAATCATTGCAACAGTATTAATACTAACATTCCTCATTTCAGCATCATCAGTCTCACCCGGCATAAGAGTCGTTACAGCTGTAAATTTACAGGATCTCGCTGCCACAAACTGGAGTGCTCACATGCGGATAGGAGTCAGATCAGTCGAGTCACAAGCCGACACCGTGTGTTGGGACGCCCTCAGTCCAGCAGAGGGCGCCCACACGCAAAGTCCCACAGCGTTCCTGGAGAGAGTCGTTTCTTTTAAGTCTGGACAGTATTTTAATGAACTCATGCAGACACACGAACCTCTGTGCAACAAAAAAAAGAAGAAAAAAAAGATGTGTCTGGAAAATAAGCAGAGTATTGCTGCATTAAAATCTGTGCAAATTTTAAGAAGACCCGCTTAATTCCCAGGGAAGAGCTTCGCATTTGGTGTTGACAGTTCAGGGTTCATGTTTGAGCTTCTGGCAAGGCCAGTCCCGGATCCAGGCTGGTGTTGGTGGTCGTGGGGGTAGGTGAGGGCGACAGGCCCTTGGGTCCTGGACAGAGCAGCCCACGGGAGGCTGCGTGGTCCCCGTTCAAGTTCTTATAGGGGTTTCGGCGAGGGGGGGCTCTCAGACACACCGAGGGGAAACGGAGTCCAGCCAGGCAGCAGCCAGGACAGGAGATCACCTCCTCCTGGTCCAGCGAGTGTCCGCTGCCGGAACCGAAAGGGGACGAGCCAGCTGGGTCGCTGGGCGGGGAGTGATAGCCGTTGTTGTTGGTGGTTGAGGGAGAGTCTGTGGCAGCGCCCCAGCCGAGCGGTCGGCTTACTATCACACTGTGGTTGTCCAGACTGGAGAGGGGCGGCAGACATGGAGGCCCGTTGGAGATGGCCGACTTCCAGCCGTTTGACAAGGAAGGGGCGGAGGGATGAAAGGGAGTTGAGGAGTGAGAGGGAGGAGGCTGTTTGGAGTAAAGGGATGACCTGATGTCCTGCGTATCTGGGGAGATGGTGCAGTCCATGGGCTCCTCCTCCGTCTCCTGCTGTTCTTGGTCCTCAAGATTCAGCGACAGAGGTTCGATAGACAGTGGAAGACCTGAATCCCCTGCCGGAGAAGTCTCCTTCTCTCCTTCCAACAAACTCTCCTCCTCCTCCTCCTCCTCCTCCTCACTCCCTCCTCCGTTCACGTCATCGTTCACATCGTTCCTCTCAAACATCGAATCCTCCTCCGTGAGGATGGCATTCGGCGCCGACATCATATGAGGTGGAGGTGTGCACGGCAGTGAGTGGCATCGCCTGTGCCTCCTTGGAATGTCGACCGTTTCGGCTTCAGACGCAGGAACGTCGTTGCAGTCCGGCGGGTGAGGCAAGGTGAAAGTCAGGGAGATGACCGACTTGCTGGGAGTGTCGAAAAGCTTGATTTTTCCCCCTTTCAGGTCCTCCCGCTGCGAGAAGGGGTTGATCCGAGCAGAAGGCACCAGGGAGACGCAGGGAGGCGTGTCCGGTGGATGGAGCATGTCCGACTTGCTTCTGGAGAGACGTGGATCAGCCGTGTCGCAGAGTGAGGGCCTACGCCGAGGCCTGACGTCTGTAGAAGCAATTATAGGGAGAAAATTCATCTAATGCAGCAAATGAATACTGTAAATATCAGATTATTCTCACACGGTGCACAAACAAGGCCTCACCTTTCACCGGAGGTTCATCCCTCTGCCGTCTCTCCGCTCGTTTCTTCTCCAGCTCTGCTACAATTTGGGCAAAAGATGGACGGAGTTTCGCTGACATCTGAGAAGGACAAATGGATACAGATTACAGCCTGAAGAAAAGCATGAGAAGCATGAGCGCTTAACCAGCTGAAATCCTTCCTAATGTCAGACACACGCCACTTCTGACTAAATACAGGATTTTATTTACAACCATAATCATTCCTCATCTGTTTTTCATTCAATACAATTACCCATCTTGTAGAGAAAAGTGATTGAGTTGAATTGAGAGGCAGAAAACAGAAAAGCTTTAAAATTCTGACAACCTTGGTGAATAAACAGATTCAAGCTAGTATTTTGTACATTTGAGTGCCAAAATAACTTTGGAGAAATCTAACTTAAAACAGACCTTAAAGTACCAATCAGGCTAGTGATGTAGTTACTGGTATCAGAGTACAACAGTGTTTAAATAAGTCACAGTTTAAAACCCACTAGGTTTCCATGATTCTGTTTTCTTTTCTCCTTTCTGTTCAGCTGCTTGAAATCCTCTTAAAGTGCAACTCAACCCAAAAATCTGTATACACTGGACCTAAGGGTGCTACTTTAAAGCTATAGCTGGTAACCCTGTTCAGAAACACTTTTTGAAATGGTCCTTCCATCCTGAAAGTAGTCAATGCATATTGTATTCAGAAAAAGGACATTAAAAACTTAGATGTCTGTGGGAACTGCAGGCCTGTAAAATCTCTGACCAATCATGTGATTTGGACCGAACGGCAGGGATTGGTCAGAGTTTTGGTCCTGCTCTCACCTATATCTTGTCTTCCAAGTTTGTGTCGCCTTATCTATTGGTTGTCCCACATGCTAATCATTCTGACGCGCTCACCTAACGCCAGTGTGCGTGCTCATTCCACTTGCTGGCTGCGCATGGGCACTTCTAGTGTTTATGTATCCGGTTAGCTTAGCAGTTAGCTTCGGTGTTAGCCGTTCATTGTAGGCCATGTTCTTTGAACATGGCTGAGAGTCACATGACGCGAACCGCGTTCAAGTTTATGAGAAGAGGAAGGCCTCAGTAGAAAGAAGACCAGAGTGGATTTGGGAGAAAATAAATAAAAATAACAGATTTTACCTTTAATGTTCCTGTGCAATTCTTCTGATTTTTATGTTGACTGGTTTAGTTCTGCAATATTTGTCTTAAACCCGTCTTAGTGCTGCCCTCTTAGGGTTGCAGGTGTCTATTGCAGTTTAAATTTTCTATCGGTTTAACAGTACAGTTATGGCCAAAAGTATTGAGAATGACTAATATTATATTTTCACATGATCTGCCGCCCTCTGGTTTTCATGTGTGTATGTCAGATGTTGTCATCACATGCGTACAGAAATACAATTGCAATCATATTATAACAAAAGCTTTTAATGACAGAATGAGTTAATGCAGCAAGTCAATATTTGCAGTGTTGACCCCTCTTCTTCAGGACCTCTGCAATTCTCCCCGGCATGCTCTCAATCAACTTCTGGACCAAATCCTGACTGATAGCAGTCCATTCTTGCACAATCAATGCTTGCATTTTGTCAGAATTCCTAGGTTTTCGTTTTTCCACCGGTCTCTTGATTGACCACAAGTTTTCAATGGGATTAAGATCAGGGGAGTTTCCAGGCCATGGACCCAAAATCTCTACGTTTTGTTCCCTGAGCCAGTTAGATATCACCTTTGCTTTATGGCAAGGTGCTCCATCATGCTGGAAAAGGCATTGTTCATCACCAAACTGCTCTTGGACGGTTGGGAGAAGTTGCTCTCGGAGGACATTCTGGTACCATTCTTTATTCATGGCTGTGTTTTTAGGTAAGACTGTGAGAGAGCCGACTCCCTTGGCTGAGAAGCAACCCCACACATGAGTGGTTTCAGGATGCTTTACAGTTGGCATGAGACAAGACTGGTGGTAGCGCTCACCTCGTCTTCTCCGAACAAGCTGTTTTCCAGATGTCCCAAACAATCGGAAAGGGGATTCATCAGAGAAAATGACTTTACCCCAGTCCTCAGCAGTCCACTCCCTGTACCTTTTGCAGAATATCAGTCTGTCCCTGATGTTCTTCCTGGAGAGAAGTGGCTTCTTTGCTGCCCTCCTTGAGACCAGGCCTTGCTCCAAGAGTCTCCGCCTCACAGGGCGTGCAGATGCACTCACACCTGCCTGCTGCCATTCCTGAGCAAGCTCTGCACTGCTGGTAGCCCGATCCTGCAGCTGAAACACTTTTAAGAGACGGTCCTGGCGCTTGCTGGTCTTTCTTGGGCGCCCTGGAGCCTTTTTGGCAATAATGGAACCTCTCTCCTTGAAGTTCTTGATGATGCGATAGATTGTTGAATGAGGTGCAATCTTTCTAGCTGCGATTCTCTTTCCTGTTAGGCCATTTTTGTGCAGTGCAATGATGACTGCACGTGTTTCTTTAGAGATAACCATGGTTCACAGAAGAGAAACAATGATGCCAAGCACCAGCCTCTTTTTAAAGTGTCCAGTGGTGTCATTCTTCCTTAATCATGACAGATTGATCTCCAGCCCTGTCCTCATCACCACCCACACCTGTGTTAATGGAGCAATCACTGAAACGATGTTAGCTGGTCCTTTTAAGGCAGGGCTGCAATGACGTTGAAATGTGTTTTGGGGGATAAAGTTCATTTTCTAGGCAAATATTGACTTTGCAATTAATTGCTGTTACGCTGATCACTCTTTATAACTTTCTGAAGTATGCAAATTGCCGTTATAAAAACTGAAGCAGACTTTGTAAAAAATTAACATTTGAATCATTCGCAATACTTTTGGCCATGACTGTACGTGCTTTCGTCACCATAGCCCCAGCGTTTTACAATTTTCGCTTAAAAGAAACATTTGACCATTTTGTAGGGATTTCCTGTTGCAAAAAACACAAGAAACTAAAGATAAAATCAGCTTTTTATACTTGTATTAAAAGATATACCTTCTACACCATAAAGACTAAACGTTCTACTAAATTTAGCAGGTGTTTAAATTGTTACTTTATGCATAAACATTACAATAAACCCTATTGATAATATTCACCTGTAATTGTATGTTATAATACTTGAGCAGCAGTAGGAATAATTTTCTTTCCCTAAATAAAAGCAATCAAATCATGATAGATATTGCGGTTTTATTTTTTGTCATTTACATAAAGTTAGATAAAGCACAGTTCTAGAGCTCCCTTAAACTCCCCCTACTGCCATGACAAGTAGCTGCAACACAGACAGAGCAGGCTGGAGAGCAGTCATATCAGAGATGGTGCACATGTGTGTGTCTAATGAGCATTTCATACATTACAGCAAGCGATGGCCAAATCCAGGAAGTAAGGTGGACAGTCTCCAACCATCAGCTGAAAGGCTTCAATGTCCAGGCCAAAGTCCTGAAGGAAAAGACACACGAAAAATATTTTAAGGGTGCTTTAAACTGGTTTACTTTTTTACCCCCCCCTCAGTTGAGCGAAAACAAATAAATATAAACCAAACCTTAGACTCCAATTTCTAATGACAGGAATTTTCCGTTCTGGCAGATAATTTCTTACCAACCACAAGGGGGGGGGGGAATATTCTTACTATGGCCACAAAGGGCTTTAAACTAAATAACCAAACACTTACAGCTGGACATTTATGCCATTTATCCAGCTGCATATGAAATCCACACAGAACAGGCAGACAAATACACCAGCTGCAAAAAAAAACTAAGAAAAAGCCACAGTTGAAACTTATGAGTCTTAATTCAGTGCCAACTTCATCCTTACAGCTGTTGTACTGTGTTGGAAAGATTGAACTAGTTTATTTTGTAATGTAGAAAAATACTACATTATAAATATTATTCTTTTTATATTATCCCTCAGGGCAGGGGTGTCAAAAGTGCAGCCCGGGGGCCATTTGCAGCCCTTTGATTTAGTGCAGCCCCCAAACTGCAATTCAGAAATGACTTGGCCCACCAGTACGGATTGTTGATACCGATGGAGACATTATATTTTTAATTAAGGAAAATTATTACAGACAAGTTAAAGCCTTCTTAGAATCTGAACTGTTATCTACAACACAAAGTATTAATCTTTTACTAATGACACTTCTTACATTCTCAATCTTTAAAGTAAACGGATCACATCGATCCGCTGACTTGTACGCAAATGCAGGCTTCAGTGCGTCAACGTTTGCTTTTATTTCATTTATTAAAATTGGGTGAATACAGCGAGAGTTTTCAAGGAAACACTGACCCAAATCCTGACAATAGAATGGTCAGTTTTTTCCAAAAGTATTGGCAAATTGTATGACAATCTTAATTAGGCAAATGTGCAAAACATTTTGGATCTAGAATGACTTCACATCCCTTTTCTACAGAAAATCTGACTGTTTAGTTCAAATATTGCATCCTCCCATTTTGTTTAATTTTCTTAATTTAAATTTTTTGAAATTATATTTTTTGGTCACTAAGTACATTTTACTTGACGATTTTTGCCCACATGAACGTTTGGACAGCCCTTCTTTAGGGTAACTAATCCTCTAAGCTCACTCTCTGGGTTTTTTGCATCAAAATTCTTGTTCAGTAGGCTTCTGGTCCTGGAAATGGTGAACTTTCAAATGCTGCTGCATTTCACTTTAATGCACTTTTCGTTTGAACCCAATTGTAGAACTTCAGGCAACTGACCACATTTGCACCACTGCCAAAGCCTTTGTCCATGACTGGTTATTGAATGCACTTTACTGTTCTGCTGAAGCAGAAATGTATAATCTAGGTAAAGATTAAATTAAAGATTAAATGCAACAATTGTGAGAAATTCATTAAATGTTTTAGTACCTCATTGAGTATTTGATGTTTTTAAAATGATATTTCCCTGTGAGATTATCTGATACATGTGGTTTTGCAGCTTTTCCTGTTTAAATACCATCTTCAAAACCAATTCTAAATATTTACGTGGTCAGAGACACCCCCCCCCCACACACACTCTAAGTTGATGCTGCATGCAGCACATACGCCTTTATCAGTATTTAAATTCGTTGTTGAGATAGGAGAGTCAGCTTCCTGTTTGTCCAAGATAACAACCAGAGAAAATATGTTGAAGAGATTTATCCATCACTTTACTGGTGAAGCTTCAGTAATGGAGCAAGTCATTATGACACCATGTTAACATTTCTGCCCACCTAAGCATCATCTGTGTTATGGATATAAAAAGTGTTAATTTAAAATAGGATGTGGATGAGATGTATAACGTGACGAAAAGCTGCGTGCGTACCTCAGTGCGTGGCAGGATGTCTGGGTCGGCCTGTATCCTTGCAATGATCTCACACAAGATGATCCCGTATGCGAACACGTCCACCTGCAGAGACACCAGTAGGTGAGAAGTCCCAAAAAAAAAAAAACCAACAACATTTGTTATTATTGTTATTGCTATTGTTAGGGACAGTGGGTAACTAATTTGGCTTTTAATTAGCAAAATAAATAGATATAAATACATATTCTGGCAAAGTCTAATAACCTGGTAGATGAAAACTTCAGCAACACTTGAAGGTTAAAGAGCAAACTTTAACAGACCAACGCATTTCGGCTTGTGGCTTTCTTCAGGGTGCTCAAGCCGAAATGCGTTGGTCTGTTAAAGTTTTCTCCTTAACCTTAACCCAAAAAAACACGGACTTTACAAGGCAAAAACCATCTGATACGATGACCATAGCCATTAGCAGTGGCTAATAAATGGAGGACATGTTGCCATTGTCAGATTTGTGATACTCTGTTAACACCAAGATCCACAACAAGGAAAGAAAAGAGCAAGGTCTGCCAAGAAATATTCACATTACATAACCTGTTTGCCTTCGCAACAATGAGAGATTATTTAAACATTTACTGCTTTACCTCACTGCATAGTTCCTCGGTTTATTTGACCATCTTTTTTTTTTTTAATTACACCTACAGTCAACATTGAACTCTGGGAATAATCTGCAGCTAAAAGACAGTGAAGAAGGTCACTAGTCGGTACCTTTTCATTGTACACTTCTCCTCTGAGCACCTCTGGGGCCATCCAGTAGGGGGAGCCGACAACTGCCAAACGCTCCTGGGTTTCCTCCTCACTGCAGACAGGAAAAAGGAGAAAAATAAACTACCAAGTCTCCTGGGGACTCATTTATAAAACATTGCATAGAATCCATGCTAAAAGTGTACGTTTGCCAGATCGACATTCTGAGCATAAATAAGAGACCCTGCTCCCACCCCCTGGATGATAAAGAATGATCTGATAATCTGGTGGTCATCAGGAGAGGAATGTGATGGTAGAAACCCCGATAAAATCTTGTGCCGACTTTAACCTGAGATAGAAAATTTACTTTTTTTTCCTCTCTTTTTTTTTTAAAGAAAGGGGGCAGTTATTTGTCACCAGTGCAAACATGAAACACTGCTGTTTTGAATGCTTATGAGGAATTCATTCTGTGATTAAAGTCTGATATGACGTGAAATTGAACATCTCAAAGGAATCATGATACAGTGTGGCTGCAATTCACCCCTTTCACACATTTTCCCTATCAAGTTTTTAATAGATCCCAACTTTTGCGTGGAAAGTGACGTACGCATGTTTCAGGTCCCATTTTGTGCATAAGCAATGTTTATATAAGAGGGCCCTGTGGTGAGGCAGCTCTCAAAAGGTATCCGATTTACCTTTAGACAGTCTGTTTAGATTCGCTTCTAAGGATTTTGGGGTAAAAGTAGGAATGTAAAACAAGTGTTTAAGAGGGTTTAAAATTAGGTACTTTAAACAAAAGAAAAGGTTAAACAAGGGAAAAGAAAAGCAAGTGAAGAAATTAAAGTATCAGAACGAAGTTTGAACTGTCATACTCTTCTGTTTATCCAAGACTGGGCATAATAAAAATGTCAAGTTTTAACTTTTTTTGAATATGATGACTTGCAGCTTTTGTTTTCAGTTCATGTTTGATTTTGACCATCTGCCAGACCAGGGAATCTGATATCTTCCACTTCAGTTTTTACAACCTGCCTGCAACTAACATCTGTTAATTATAAATATTCTTCCATTGCAAATTTTACATAAGAGGAAATAAAGGCCATCTGGACACCTACAGGAAATCATGTTTCACCCGAACTGCAGGTGAAAGCTCAAACAGCAGTGGGATATGTTAGCTGTTGTGGTGCTAATTAGTATTTTAAGAGGATAACACATTTGTTCTAAGCTTTCTTTCTAAACATGAATTTATTTATAAAAAACAGATTCATAACAACAATCGTATCTAAGCACTTTACAAAATATAAAACAAATCTCAGTTTATTTATAGAAATAGATATTCAATTCAACCCGGCTATACAGATTCAAAATCAATTAAATGCATCCCAACCGTTACAACACAATGCAGTCCAGCCCAGTTTATCATTTACATTTATTTTAAAGGATTAAAAAAAAAAAAAGGAAATTTAAAGGATTTTTTAAAGAAATTATTTTTCCATTTCAGGAAACTCCAATTGAGTCAAGTCACTAACTTTAAGCATTCAGGTGTCCTGGATGAGCAATAGTGACAATGGACAGGTGAGAATATGGTGTCATTAGCATTGCAGTAATCCCTCATACGGAGCATATATTTGGCAAGAGCAGAAAGGAAATCTTTGCTTTAAACAGGAAGAAACCTCCAGCAGAACCAGGCTCAGTTAAACGGCCAGTCGCCCCGACCCACTGGGGGTTTGAGAAGACGGAGCAGACACACGCACTGATCCAAGAGTACTTTCTATTTTAAAGAAGAAAAAATAGCAAGGGATGGCAGCAATAGCGACTTCATCTATAAAAACAAAACTATTAAGACTGAAAAAGTCATTTTTCAGTTTTCACTTCTGAGGAGAATATTTTTAAGTTTGGCAAGATTCTGGGGATGAAAGCAGGAAGTCCAAGAAACCTGTTAAATATGGGAATAAAAAAAAAAAAAAAAAAAAAAGACATGCCCAGGTAAAAGATGACACCAAGGTTTATTTACATCACCAGAGGCCCATTTAATCCCATCCAGAGTCAGTGACTGAGTTTTTTAATTTTTTTTTTTTTTATAGAGTGTCTAGTCCAAAGACGACAACGTCTGAATCATCTAAATTTAAATGCATGTTCTTATTGACCTCTTGGATTGGAACAGATTGGCTTCATTAGTATTTATTGATAAATAAAGCTTAGTATCAGCATAAAAAGGAATATTTATCCCATGCTGTGGAACATACAAGTTCAGGGCAAAGATGGAGCTAATCAAACAGAGCAGGTTCTCTCAAAGAAAGATGTTCATATACAGAGTTTGTACAGCACATGGGCACCACTGGTGCAAGTGCCAGTAAATCGTTTATTCCCCTAAACTTTATTCCATGGAGGCCATATTGGAGGCTTAACCTGACGTTGGGTGTGTCTCGATTCAGGGGCTCCATCCTTCAAAGGCCGCATTTGTGGACCGATTACGTCACAGTGCTGCGACAAAGGCCGTCTCAATTAACGACTCCTTAAAATGCGGCCGACAAATGTGCCCTTTTCCCCGATTTGAAGGATGGGTCTGATGTATCCGTCGTGGCCCATGATTCATTGCGTTTTGAGGAGAATTTCTCTTTTTCGCAGCTGACGAAGGACCCAGCCCATGTAGATGGAGTCCTTCGAAGGGTCCAGCCTCTGAATTGGGACACACCCGATGCTTGGCAATCTTCTCTGCCACTCACTGGCAGAATAATTCAACAGGCTGCTCAACTGAAATGGTCACATAATTAATCCAACCATTTAAAATCCGTACCTCCCAGTCTGCTCTACCATCCGCATTACCGCAGAGGCTGGGTGATAGTTGACAAACCAGCACATTATAGTCCACCAATGTGACTGTGGAGAAAATTGTACAGCCGAGTTTAGCGCTGTGGTTCAGCGGAGTCAAAAATATAAGAGTGTGAGCATGTGGCTGAGGCTGAAGTGGCATGTATTCAGGCACAGAAGTGTGTGTAGACTTATGTGTGCATTTGGCATTATGAAGAGTTTAATACAAACACCACAAGACCAACTACACAGTTCTGTGGATCAGGCTTGTAGAGCACATCCTGAGCTTTTTTTAAAGCCCAGTAATTCTTGAAGAAAGGATAGTTTACACATTTCTGGGGGCCATATGAATGGTGTTGCCTTTTATACTCGCGTCCTGCCCTCACCACAGTCTCCAACAGTCCCCCCCCCCTCCCCTCCATTAGCACCATCCATCTCTTCAACTCTGAAAAGCTTCCTTGTGTTGGCCGAGCCTTCCCACAGCATGGTGCTGCCACCACGTTTCACTGTGGGGAGGGCGTGTTTAGGGTGAGGTGCAGTGTTTTGCATGCCAGCCAAAGGGTTATAAATATTGGTTTGACTTGACCCAGTTTGTGGGTTTGTGGTTGTAAAAAAATGACAAAAAAATATTTGAAGCTCTTAAATCTTTTCAAGGCATTGCAGAGCCAACAATGTACCTAGACTGAAAACAACAAGCATCATCTAGATGATGCCAATTTACTGTGTGTGGCAGCAACATCTCCCACATTTGGACTAAAATGTATAATTAGGTGTCTGTATTTATTGCACAACATATCATTTGGGTGCAAGTATACTCACGCAGAGCAGCATGAGAGTTAAAATCAGACATTTGCATACAGCATTAAAAGACAGCGTTTATTCCTCACTGTCATTAAATCCGGATAAACTGATCTAGGTTGGGTCGGCTATGATTTCCCAAATCATTTAATTTGCAGTTAATTTTTTACATTGGTTAACCTTCTCCAAATTCAGAAGTTTACATACACATCTCATCATTGAGCCTCTCAATAGTTTGCAAAAGTTTTGGCCCATTTCTCCTGACAGAACTGGTGCAGCTGGGTCAGGTGCGCCTCCATTAACACAGAAAGGCACCAACTGTTTAAAAGACAGTAATCCTAGTAAATGCAAACCTCTCCTTTTATTGAAAAAAAAATGCTTTATGTTGAGTTTAATCGGACATTTGTATGTGAAGTGAGATTTAAGAAGTATCATTCATTGATAATTAGAATCTAAATTTACCAGTACCTGGATGCATGTGTGCTTAAGATAAAATCTTACACACTCTTCACCCTCAAGACCAGAAAGAGCAATCAACCTCAGCAGCCTGTGATTTGTTGGAAAGCAGCAACTAACCTGAAACTGTGGGACTTGTAAGGCCAAACGTGCAGCAAACGCTCAATGTGATAAACGAAGAGCCAAGTGAAGAGAGGTTTTTTGAGGTGAAGCTCTCCTCAGTGTGT
The DNA here is from genome assembly GCA_037039145.1 of Fundulus diaphanus. Lineage (NCBI taxonomy): Eukaryota > Metazoa > Chordata > Actinopteri > Cyprinodontiformes > Fundulidae > Fundulus > Fundulus diaphanus. The sequence goes on from CM073131.1 coordinate 21,476,613, forward strand.
TTGTGTTTTTGCCAGCACTTCCTCTGTGTCTAAGAAACCACAGCATTTTCAGTTGTGTAGCGATATTGTTGTGCAACTTAAGCAGAATTTAAAAAAAGGAAGGAACCAAAGAATGCGCAAGGCCGATGTGATTGCATACACACATGCCCACATGAGCAAACAGAATTCCCCCCCCCCCCCCCCCGGCCCCCCGCCTCCTGCTGGCAGATACTTCCTCCCTGTTCTATTTCCATCTGCCACCGTGGGTTATGATGTAGCAGAAAATCCAAAACAAGAGCAGAGACGGTCACGGCTCCCGGTGTAAACACCATTTGGAGACATGGACTGGCAGAAGCGAGAATGCACAGAAGACAGAAGGAGACGAGCTGAGAGCTCAAACGAGTAAAAGTTGGAATAAAAATAAAAAGACCAGAGGGACGGCAAGGAGAGCAGCAGGGGGACTGGAATAGTTTGACCATATTTGGAGCTTTTCCTAGCCCCCCCACACACACACACACACACCAATCATCTCCATTGCTTCCCTCATTCCTTCTCCACTCCATGCCATTTGCAGACAGACAACACAACTGCAACGTCCGCTCTGTTTGTGTGCTCTGCTACAGGACAACTGTGTTTGAGTTCAAATGAAAAGCAAACATGACCTCGGGGATGACAGCAGCACAATCCACCAGCTGCTGTTAAAAAACACACTTCGGAGCAAACAGAGGCACAGGTATGCGAAAGCAAACAGTGGCAGCCATTGAGGTAGACTGAGGCCACACATTTGGAAAATATCAGCTCAGTTTCTCTTCTCCCTCCACATTTGCAAGGTGATGCACGCAGGGGTCACTAGCAAAGAATCATAACTGAGAAAGTTATACCCCCTCCCCCCCCCCTTCGCCTGATGGTGGGGCACACTTGTGAAAACAAACGGTGGCTCGGCAGAACCAGAGGGAGCCGAAGCAGGCTGTAGGGGTCTCTGCTCGAACTCTGCAGAGCTAAAGAAGGGAAGAACTTAAAGGACACAACTCTGCAGGTTTACACCCGTAGGCTAGCCCTTTATGAAATGATTCAAATAATTTTAAAAATATCTGGCTATTTAATATTGAACAGCTTCCAAATTGTTCTTTGCCGATGTGTGCTTGTTAAAGCTTTTACCGTCCTGCCTCTTATTACTGTGGAGTAGCTTTATAGAGTTAAACTTTTAAGTGAAATTTGACTAAAGCCTGTAAAGGTGATAACTTTGCACCGACTACCTATTTCCTTTGCTATGGTACATGAGGCCACCATCAAGCCAACAAGTTAAACTTTGTAACAGCAACAGCTCTGCTTGAAGAAAACTCGAAGTTGGCTAAAAAAACCTCTAATCTGGAGATGGTTTAGAGCAGACTTCGCCTTTTTTTTTTTTTTTTTTTTTTTAGGGTTAACTGTTTTTTTATCTTTATTGATTCTCAGGAAAGTATCATTTACATAAACTTAGGCCTCTACAACACAAGACTCACTCCAACATTTGAAATAAAGTGGACAAATAGGCCACTGCATTATAACAATCAAAACAAAAATGTTAAACTGGAGTTAAATGTAAAGGGTTAACTGTTTTACTATTAAAAACTACTGTTATCAGCTGAATCACAATAAAGACATTTTCTGTAATGGGATAAAAAACAGGGATCAATTAGAAACAAATGCAGTTTAAGTCCATTCATGCTAGCAAATATTCCTACAAATAAAGCACAACAGGAGTTTGTTTAAATCAAGGCTATGATGGCGTTGACAAGCAAGACCATGGTGATGGCGGAGACAAGGAGGGTGCCTAAGAGGACGCCAAAGGTGAAGAAAACTACAACAAGAAGGACGATTAAAAAAAATAAAGGGGACAAGAACGACAAGGACCACCAGAACATGGATCAAGTGCTTCCACGACACAAGTGATGACTAGGTTGAAGACTGAAGGTCAAGAAGGGCAACAGGGCAATGTAAAATAATGAGTTGGACAAGGACATCAATGAGGACGACAACAAAGACGACAGAGAGGACGACTGAAGGGAGAATAACTGAGAACAGAATTACAAAAGCAGTGAGAATTACAATGAGAATGACTAGGATCAGAACAATGAGGTTGGTGGGGATGACCAAATGAAAAATGGCAATGAGAACAAGGATACGGGGGATAAGATTTTCAAGACTAAGGAAATGAGGGGACAATAACCGAGGATCAGGACAGACATGAGGATGAGGACTGAATTGAGGAGGAGGATGAAGGTAACCATGAGGAGGAGCTTTGACTGAGGATGATAACAAGGATGACTACTGAGAGCAAGGACAACTATGGATGTGATGAGGCATGAGTATGAGAATGACTAACGTTCAGGATAAGGATGACCAAGTTTCTTTAGGCGTAAACAGCTCGTTGACAGAAAATATAACTAAAATAAAAATTCAGCATTAGAATTAGCTTCACAAAAGTAAACCAGAGCTGAAACTAACCCGTGGAACTCCAATTACTATAAAGGTATCTTTGCCAACAATGGTACAGCAGCTTCTCCAGAATCATCTTTCCTATGCAGCTTTTACCTGCTCAATGTCAGAAACACGGTTGGATTTAGTGCTTCAGTCACAGGGCTCAAATATAATTCTTTCTACATATGACCCTAGTAATAGGCAAACATCATTTTCTAAAATAGAGACTTTACATAAACCCGGGGAATCTTTGGACACATTCAAACTCTTATAACTGTAGCCAAGAGATTTATTTTACAAGCTGCGTTTTGAATAATGGAGTTTTCTGCTCCCTGAAATAAATTTTTTTTCCACATTGTGGTAATTCTGTTTGCTCAGTACAAATCTGATCTCAAACCAGGAGACATGAAGTCACCAGGGGAAAAAAAAAAAAAAACCTAAAAGAAAATAAAACTTCTTGTCATACAATGCGGAACGACTATAAATTACATGCGCCGCACAAATGTGATTAAACGCAGCTGCAAACACGGGAACAGGCGGTGTGATGAGAGCAGCAGAGCTGTGAGCTTGCTGGGCGTCATTAATATTCTGCAGCTTGGCTCATAGGAGCCGTCAATATTTACCGTCTGCCCATTCTTTTAATTGTTGCACAAATAGACAACGGGGGTCAAACCGCAACATTTGGAGGAGGCGTCTCGTGTCTGCATACCATTAAAAACTAAAGAGCGTGATTAAATTTGTTTGCGCACAACTATGTCTCATCTGAATGTGTCCATATGGGGAGGAGAAAAAAAAAAAAAAGGAGAAGTTGTGGGAAAATATTTCAGAGATATGGCCTGACCCATACGAGAAAAAGAGACAAGTGAAGGAATGTGATTTATGGAGCCTGATTTATCTAATCAGAGGACGTTTATAGATGGATAGATTTTTATGGACTGACCTGTAATCTGGGATTTTCTCAGCCAGGCCAAAGTCTCCCACCACGGCTGAGCACACGCCGCCCTCCAAGCGCACCAGACAGTTCTGCACACAGAGGTCAGAGGTCACAAACACAGGTCGCCATCTAATGTTTCACATTCAACACACAGAAAGTCAGGACTATAAATGTAATCCAGTGTAATTTACCGGGATTTTATGTGACAGGCAGACACAAAGCAGGGCATCATTGTGGAAGTGGAAACAATAAAAGATGTCGCAAAAATATTTTCAAGTGTGTGGTGCCTTTATATTTATCCCCATCTACACCGATAATGCTAAATATAAAAAAATAATAATAATAAAACAAAAAAAACAGTCACCTAAGAAAGTTAACAGTCGCACCAAAGAGTATTTAGAACATTTCAAGCTCAAAGTGCCTTCCATCAATAAAAACATTTCCAAATATACACCTGGAAGATGCACACAAACATTTTTCAAAAAACACAACATAGTAATACAAAATTTCTTACAAAAAAGATCAGCATACATTTTAAACTATAGGCATGGGGGGGAAAAAATATTTTTAATCCACTTAAGCAACAGGGAGTGAAATCTATTTTATCAAACAAACTGGCAGCTTCCCCCGATTTGGAGCAAGTATTATTGCTCCAAATCGGGGGAAGCATGAGCTTTTATGCAGTTAGCTGAAATGAGCTCTTGCATTGGATGACCAGGCTCAGCCTTGAAGTAGTAAGGCGCTGCGACATCCGGAGGGAGGTTGAAGTAGAGCCGGTGCTCCTGGCGTCAAAAAGGACTCAGTTAAGGCGTTTCAGGCACCTGATCAGGATGCATCCTGAGCACCTCCCTTTGGAGGGTCTCTAGGTAGATCTCACCAGGAGGAGATGCCGAGGCAGAACCACGTTACGCTGGAGGACTATGTATACACCTCCTGGCCACTGAAGGATCACCCAGAATAAGATGGAGAAAAGAGGAGGATGTCTGGGTTTCCCTCCTGGAATGGCTGCCACACATCATTTTAATTTTTAAAAAGATTACCATTTGACGTCTACTATATGTTCATGGCCTAGCGTGTGTTGGTCTACCAAATAAAATCCCAAGTAAATAAAAACACCGTTGAAGGTTTGTGCTCATCTGTGACAAAGTTCAAAGGATAGATGACTTTGCAGGGTATCCTAGTTCTGGCCGACTATCGTTTAAGCCCAAACAACGCAGTTGTCGACTGGAGTGTTTGAGATTATGCCATAAACCTCTCTGCCATACATATTAAGCCATATTTTCATACATGCACATGTGCACCTGTGGCATGCTACATGCATTAACTATAATGTATGCATTCCAATCTTTGTCTTGATGCTAACCTTAGAGGTGAGGTCCCTGTGGAAGACGCCCTTGCTGTGCAGGTACTTCAGACCGCGGGCGATGTCCAGAGCCAGGCTGAGCCGCACGGTCCACGACAGGTACACGTCACTGCTCAACAGCTGCTCCAGGTTACCGCCGTTGATGTACTGGGCCACCGGAGGAAAAGATGCAACGACAACAAACAGGTTCATTTTGGATGCAGCAAGTGTAGGCGGCAGATTTTAGCACCCTTCCTCTGGACCTTCAACGTGAACAGTCCCTGCAATACACCTACTAAGAGAAAGTGGGACTCACTTCGGTCTATTAAAAAAATTACCCGTTAGTGTCAACTTATTTTAGACTCAATTTGATATTTTTTTATTTTTTTTATTTCTGGACAAGTTTGATGATTAGTTACTATCAGAATTCAAGGTAATTCAGAGGTTATAACAACTTAAACTAGATGTCTGCAGTAAACTAAACTCTGAAAGGTTATGAAATCTAATTTATTGAATAACTTAAAAAAAAAAAAAAAACTCTCCAGATACAGAATTAGGAAATTAGTTTCTGAAATAAACTGAATCACAAGGTTTCTTGAATTTCCCCTTTTCCTGTCAACTTGACTTCAAGTGTTTAACTCACTGCCAAAGACGATTTAAAAAAAAAAGGAACTAAACCTCAGGCCTCCGCTCCAAAACGCACACAGAAACACGTAAACCGCACACACACACGAGCGAGGGAGGTGTGAATGCACCAGATCTCACTAAAAGTGAGATCTGGTGCTGTGTTGTTTCCTATTCGCTGCCGGTAACCGTGGCAGCAGCTGGTCAACTGATTAGACGTCAACAGGTGACACAACCTGCCTGACCTCTGCGCGTTTATTCAGGTGATCCTGCTCTCCTTGGGCCGACAGGCACAGATGCTCCGTGTTTACTAGTCAGTAGGTCCAGTCCAAAAGAGACAAAGCTGTTGGTTTTGAACATTTTAACTTCTTTAGCAAAAAAAAAAGCTCAGACCCAGAAAAGGATTTTTAGAAAGCAAACAAAAGATTTTTGCACGCCATCTGTGCAACATTTCACTTTTTGTCCTCATTTGAGACAAGAACAAAGCTAAACAATTTTTCTTCAGATAAAAGGCTTTTTGGTTTAAAGGTCAAGCCAAAAGGAGGCTGCTGGGACATGTGGAGGGAACTATAAGCAGCCATGGTTTAAGTCTGCCTGTTTCATGGTTAAACTGGACCTCTGCTCTCACCGGTGGCTTTGGTGAATGGGCAGGTATGAGATCCTCACGGCGCGAGAACCGTAACTAAAAAACGCCACAGTTTCAAAGACCTTCCATAAAAATATTGCGAAAATCTTTTTATTTATTTACGATGGAATAGCAAATTTACTGTGATTCTTTATTCTGTTTTACCTAAAAACAACCAATATTTTAATGAAATTAACAAAGTAGTCTATTATATGCAATAAATGGGACCTCTAAGATATAGATCTAAAAATGCACAAATGTCTGATAAAAATAAAGGCATATGGTTTCCTATTGTATGCCTTTTTCTTCAGGTTGATCGTTTTCTACCTTTGTCAGATCATAAACCTTCTGGCTGTGCAACAAGAACTAGATGTGGGTCACTCTTTCTTCAGATATCTTTGCTGGCCAAGTCTGCTTTCGTAAAAATTCAACAAATGGTCATGGTTCTAATTTACTGTTAAATCACAGTAAAAAGCAAAAAGTGTGGTTTATAAAAGATGACCCACTTTGGGTTGTACCCAAAATTCCAGACTTGAAGATTTTACTGCCTGGCTGAATTTGTATTGTTATTGAACCGCGGTCAGGCGCTGCAGTCTGGACCCCCCTGACTTAAAGTCACACTCCTTCCAAACAAACCCACCTGGTTAACGTTAAGAACCTAATTCCAGACTGCATAGAAACCCTGAGATATGGGACAGACTTCATTCTGGGTTTCCTTCATTTTAAATTCCTCTGAACCAGTGGGTTTTTTATTTTTTAAGGCTCAGGGACCTAAATTACTCTGTTGCTTTAAATACATCATGGTTTTGGGCAAAGTAGGCCGGTAAAGTAGTTCTGATCTCTACAGCTAGCTAAAGGCTTCCCTGCATACTTTAAACTGGGTGTGTTTTATTTCACACCAGCAATCAGGAACCAGAATGTTTCTGAACATCCTGCCGATAATCTGTTGCCACCTCTAAAATACACCAAGCACCCTCCTTACTGGTGTTCTGGCAGGAAAATCAATGAGAGGCTCAAAGTTTTGGTGCACACTTCAGACTGAAGGCAAAAAAAGCAACATTGAACATCCTTGTAATGCCTTCCTGCCTGAGGACAATAAACGCATTAGCCAGGTGATGTGGGGAGAGATTTGTATCCTACTATGCAGCTACAATTGGGCACAAACTGATAATTTCCTCTTAATCTCTTCTGTAATGCATCCCCTTATAATGCATTTTCCATTTATGCGGGAGTGTCTGTGCAGCTCGCTGCTGCTAATAGGAAGCAGAGTGATGCAGCCGATGAGACGCGTCTGATTTCATCCCCACCATCAGAACCTTACCTCTGTGAGAGCGTGCAGCTGACCCTCGTGGACACACACTCCTATAAACCTGCAGGAAGACGAGCAAAGCAGTCAAAGCCAAACCAGTTTTGACTGAGTCAGCCGTCAAGCAGATGAGACTAAAAACAGACATTTACAGGCATCTCTAATCAGTCATTTTGCAGACTGACAATCATCATTGGACTTACCTGAGTATGTTGGGGTGCGATAGTCTGTTCATGAGCTGGACCTCCCTGAGCATGTTGGCTCGGTTGCTGGCCATGATGTTCATCTTGAGAGCCATCACCTGACCCGTTACGCGGTGCTGCACCTGGGTTAACAGTAGAAAGACGTGGCGGTTTAATGCTGAGCAACGATCGTTTGCAAATGACAATGAAATTTTTTTTTAAAAAAATAAAAAATAAAATAAAAAAGTGTAAAACCAGCTGCTGTCTTATACTGAAGGTCTGAGGAACCCACCATCCGCTGGAAGAAACTCAGGTGAAATCAGTGAGTAAAAGACTAAAACCTAGAAACAAAAAGTCCATCAAGCTCATCCATGATGAAACACTGTGCTGCTCGACTTCTGGAGACGGGCCATGAGACGTTAGCTGGTCGGCTGCACCATCAGCTGCACTTTCTGGCCAAACCTGCTGTCATGGCAATGGCGCCGTCTGGTACGGTAACGATGGAGACGCGGCATGCTTCCTCCCTCCTCCCCCCCAGGAAACGCATTTGCTTGGCATGTAGTTTGACTTCTAAAGAAATGTATGCACGGAGGAGATGACAGCTGAGCTGTTTGGCACAGTTTGCAGAGAGAAGAAGTCAGAGGGCGTTTTTTTTACCCTGTGAATGTTACTCTGCGAGGAGGAAATCCTCGATCCGTCCACAGAGAGCATAACAGAGCCAAATGCGTCAAAGGTAGAATTTGCTCTTTTGAGGCATTTTTCCATTTGGTGCTCGTGAAAAAGTTTTTCTATTAACTAAACAAAAAAAGAGAAAGAAAAGTTCAGAATGACGTTCGGAACGAGCAGGCATCAACTGAGGGAGAGGACTCTCACTCCAGGGCTGACAGTGCAGATGGTTTGAGAGATGGGTGAAAAGAATAACCCAACACTCCAGCTGGTTACACAGAACCATCTGGGTCTTCATAAGGGGGAGGTTATAGGGACAGGCGACTGGCTGAACAACTTGTCGCCAGAATAAAACCACATCTCTGCAAAAATGGCCACAAATCAGAGGGAGTCAGAAGAATCAGGTGAAGCCGCTTTATTGCTCCTACAGCTTAAGAAAAAAATGGATTGCTAACCGTTACCTTGCAGTGCTAGGACTGCCTGGACACATTACTTACACTCACAGAAAAAAGGAAAAAGTTAAACAAGGGGGAGAATTTATTTTTTAAAGGGCTAAAAGGTAAGGCAGTCGAGGCAGCCACCGAGATTTTGCTTTGGGAAACAATACAGTGGGTCTGGTTGCCATGCAGTGTTGGTGGTACATTTGTTTTTGTATTTAAAAAAGAGGGGGAAAAAATCTGATCGTTCTCCAGCTGCATGACTGACTTCATTGGATTTATGACGGCACGCTGCACCTGGGTTAAGCAGCCAGCTGGACAGGCCACAGCAATTCTCTCACTCATCCTTGCATCTCAAGAGCCTCTTTAAAAAGGTTTTCACACGATGACTGTCATTTCGGCCCTTTTCCACTTTAATACCTTTGCAGTTTTGGTCGCTTTGTATCAGATTTGTTCGTGGATATGAAAAGCAGCCATCTGTCACGGTGCATTTCCTACCGACTAACAATTTGTACCCACCTTGGGGATGATCTGTACCTTCTTTGACAGCCAATGATGTAAAATTATTTTCTCCGACTGGCTTTAGGAATGGAATGTGGTTCAAAAACTTTATACTGTACCCATTGGCTAAAGTCTTTTAAATGAGATGCCCCAGAAAGTCCAGGAGTAACAAGCTTTCTCCGGCTGTATGGAGCATATAGCGGCGCCCCTCCCCCACGTGTTGACGTGTACTTCTGGCTAAAAAAAAAAGCTACTAAAAGAGTTTTTCCTTTGCTTTTAGGAAAGAATAAAGGACTGCCAATCGTATTAAAAGGCAACACTGTTTTTAGTTGCCAAGCCTCGGCCAGTATGTCCGTTACGTAGCCAATTACAGGCTAGTATCGACAGCCCAAATAGCTAACCAGCTAATATCCATCTGTTACCCTCGTGTTACGCCGTAGAGTAAAAAATATATTGTACTGTGCATTTAAGACGTTTATTTCAATACCGCTTCTAAATTTGTGGCCTTTTGCAACTGTAAATGATTATAGGTAATAATATGAAAGAGCAGTAATGTTGCTTTAATATTTTAGATGAAAACAATTAGATTGTGTTTTATATTCCATTTCTATGACGTGCTGTAATACAATATAGCAAAACTGTTTGTACAATAACCTTGAGGGGAAAAAAAAAAGCACAGAGTCTACTGGTCCAGACCTAATTTGCTCAAAGTTTACAGTAAAGAAAATGTGATTTTTGTTGATGCAATAAACATTTACCTTTCTGGTTTGTTCAGGGGTGTCATAATTTGTCAAATTTCATAATTAATAGGTCCAAAGGGGTCAGAACTAAAATAGATGGGAACATGGTGCGTTGTTCATGTTTTAATCAAATGATACACAAGATATCCAATTATAACCATTTTTCTAAATAAAAAAATACTCAAATGCCAACTAAATAAACTCAAATAATGGATCAAGTACACTGGTACAAAATCCAGAGCGTCCGTGAAGTTTTCTCCAGTAACGACCGTTTCTGTTTTGCTGGCTCTTACAGCCGACATGTTTGGACACTTGAAGGGATTTCCACATACCGTCGGACCCGGGCAGGTGACAACATTTAGGTCACATTTCGACACCATAACGACTCTTTCAGACATCCATAAATAATAAAAATTTAACAACGCGGTCTTGAAATCTTTCCGCCTTCAGCTCACCGTGCAGTCACACCTCAACTAATTCAACCCTGATGACTGACATGATGACCGCAGAGGTCACGGACCCACATGTGACCCCCCCCCCCCCCCACTCCGGCAGCAGCTCTGAGGATGTAAACAGTCTCGCAAGAAGATAAATACCCTGGAGTCCAAGGATCCTTTCTAGGTCAGAGGTTAAATGTCTTCAAGGAGCCCAATAACATTCTGCTCACTGCATTATTACAGTTCAAACAAACCTAGAAGTAAATGAACATTCATGCCAGTATGGGGATACTTAAAAAAAAATAAATGAGGCATGTAGACATCAGCCAGTCTTATTGTAACGTTACAATGTTGGTTTGCTAAACAGGAGTACATCCTGATGCCTATAAACTGCTGTTTACATGTGCAATCAGCTGTGACCCTAGTGCTCGACGGTATACCAGATTTCCTCCATGCTAATAATAAAGCCAAAGGGGCACAGCAGGGTTTCAGATTTCGCCTTCATTAGTGAGGGAAGAGTGTGTAATGAAGGAGCGGCGTTTGAGGAGGAGGAGGGTCAAAGTGCAGAGTCTCCGAGTTGTCACAGTTGCCTAGACCGGAGCAGAGTGCTGGATCAGTGTGTAGAGAGGGAGGGGAAAATAAGACGCCACAAAGGCCGTTGGGCTGCAGACGAAAGCAGCGACTAATGCCGCTTTCGGACTAGGGTGTGTAGACGTGCGCACACCCTAGTCTGTACAATAAGAAGACGACTTGTTCCGTGAAGGAGACCTAATCTCTGCCAACCTAACCATTTCCTTCACACGATCGCAGCCTTCAACCTGTGTCAAACTGCAAGATGTGCATGAATGCACATAGGCAAACCAAACTTGTGAGCAATTGTTGCTTCCTTTTCAAAGAGGAAAAGGACTCAGGAGCAGAAAATCTGCAGAGTGTGGAGCCGGCGTTGCACTAATCTCTGCCTCTGAACAGCACTTGCTGGATGATGCAGACTTGCAGGGAGGTTGGCGAGACTCTCGTGCCGATTAGCAGTGGACTTTCTATGAGGAAGTCGCGCAAAAGCATTCATCCACCTTTCTCACCTTCACATGAAAAGCACCAGCTTCTAGGTTTTGGATTGGGATTTGATGCAACAGACTAGCAAAGAACGCAGTGCATAATGAAGCGTGCGTAGTGTAGTTTTGAAGTTATTTAAGTAGCAATAGCTATAACAGGTCAAAACAAAAATGTTAGATGATGGTATTGTGTAGCACTTTTTAAATTGCAGGGCAACACAGAGACAAACAACCATTCTCGCACACAATCACACCTAAGGTGAATTTAGAGAGGCCAATTAACCTAACGTGTTTGGACTGTGGGAGGAAGCCAGAGTACCTGGAGAGAACCCACACATGCACATGGAGAACATGCAAACTCTATGCAGAAAGACCAAGGGTGGAGTCAAACCCAGGACCTTCTTGCTGCATGGCAACAGTGCTACCCACTGCGCCACTGTGCAGCCCCCCCCCAACCCTCTGAAACCATAGTTTCAAAATGCCACCTTTTGCTGCAATTTTGTTGATTCTATTCAATATTTTCTTACAACCTCTGCGTGCTTCACAAATAAATAAAGTCACCATTTATACTAAGATAAGATACACCCATGTTGACCATTTACTCTGACTAAAATATATTGTATTGCCAAACAAATATTTCTTCACACAATCAAAGAAAGGTTCTGGACAAAAATGGGTTGAATACAAATACATGCCACACTTGTCAGGCTGTTCATGGTAAAAGAGCTTTAACATCACGTATCATTTTGATTTCGCTTTGTGTTGGTCTATCACGCGAGTATTCAGCTCCCGTCCTCGAGGTCCGGTGTCCTGCAGCTTTTAGACGCGTCCCTGGTCCAACACGCCTGAATCACATGGCTGAATTAGCTCCTCGGTCTGCAGTCAGGTTCTCCAGAGTCCTGCTGATGAGCTGATTATTTGACTTAAGTGTGCTGAGCCCCCGAGGACTGAAGTTGAAGACCCCTGATCTAATCACATAAGTCCCATTAACACCCAAAAACACAGAAGGTGCTGTACGCAGCGCTGCCCAGCTGCAACTAAGTCACATTTGCACACTACTCCCTGCACGCCTCTGCCTTCACAGCTACTTGTAGAAATACTTACACACTTAACTTTAGTCCGGGGATTAACAGCCCGCCACAGAGTGACTCACGCTGCAGACTGGTTGCATTGTGCACAACGCGTGCCACAAGCTGATGTAGCAGTAAGGGCTGCAGCCTCAGTCGACCCAGCTGTTTTGTCCCGACAGATTTTGGCCTGCAAACAAACAAGCTCTCGCTTGTCATCTTTATAGTCTGACTCAACATGGAGGTCAGACTCACTCTGAGGACTTTTGCAGAATTAAGCCTTTTAGACAGCAAAACAAAAACAGAGCATTTGTGGCGTTTCTCCCACACGTCTCATCCTGAGCACTTTAATGGTCACGTCTACTGACTCGCCTTTGGAGTGCCTTCATTAGGAACATCCCACAACGCACAGTAATTACACACACACACACACACACACACACACACACACACACACACACACACACACACACACACACACACACACACACACACACACACACACACACACACACACACACACCAAAGCTCTCCATCAAAACATGCTCATCCTTGTAAAGTGCTGCGGTAGCAGAGGAAAGGTCACGGGCATCTCTTCATCGCCTCACAACCAACATGTGCATTAGCCAGCGGCCCCGTGACGTCAGCTAGCCATGGGGTCTGACACCTCAGCCGCAACCATTTTAAGTTATTTCAGATGTACTCATCTGCATTCATGGCAACATTTCACGTTACCACAGACTAGGTTGCCACAATCCAAAAATGTTATACTATACTAAAAATATTCTATATAATTTGATACATTTTCTTAAAGGGACAGGGTTATTTCTGGTTAGGAGCTGAAAATATTATTGCAATATGACAAATTGACTGACTTCTTTCACTATTAGGGCAAAACCAATAAGTAAGGGAAAATTCAGCCCTTCATTAGAGAAATGTGGTTTCAATCTCACTTCCTTTTCTAGCAAAACAGGCAAAATAACACCAATAGTGTTAATGTCCTTTATGGAGTGTTAACAAGAGTCTGGTCCATACAAATATATTCAGCAGCAGCCCTTCATAATGTAGCCAACCAGTTTCTCTATATGTATACATGAAGTGTCCTAACATGATACGGGGGGGGGGGGGGGGGGATGGGGTTATGTTCACAGAACTGCTGACCTTGTGAGCATCCTCGTTCTGCAGCCTTCTCTTGGCTTCAGATCGGTTTTGTTCACAAGTGAAAGAGGGATGCATTAATGCTTTCAGAGACATGTGATTTTAATGGTTTTTTGATACACAGTAATAAAGGCTTTTTATGAGCTAATGAACATCTTCCCGTGAAGGGCTCTCATTTCTGGTCAACTGGAAGCTGTTAATGAATTTGAAACCACTTTGCTAAAACTATCAAATGACCAATCTATCTTTTTTTTGTACAGCCCTTTTCACATTTACAATAATGACCAAAGTGATTAACAAAATCAATGTATATCAAGAAAGACACAGGGGGTAAAAGAAAACATAGCAGGTTGAAAAAAAAAAAAATGAAACAAAATAGATAAAACCAGATATGTCACCACAGCTTTAAGTATAAAAAGCCTGACTGAATAATAATAAAAGTCTTTAAAGGATTTAAAAAGGCCAAGTTCAGTTCTACATAGAAAATCTAGTGAAATCTGATTTCAGAGGCAAGGTGTGGACACAGAAAAAGCCTAGTCTCCCCAGGGTTTGTACTTTGTAGAACTTGGTGCAAATAGAAATGCTCAACAAAAACAGGGGGGATGGCAAAGCTGTCAAGAGCTTTAAAAACAAAAAGAAGATTAAAATCTATTCTAAAATATGCAGGAAGCCAATGTAGTGAAACTAAAACAGGTGTGTTCCCGTCTGAGTACAAGTCAAAAGGCAAGCTGCTGGGTTCTGAATACGTTGGAGGAAACGATGACTGGGGGACACTGAAATATTCACTTCTGGAGACTCCAGGAAAAGGCTGGACCTTAGAAAAGGCATGGATAATAAAATCCAGACCCAACTACAGAGGTGATTTGTTGTCAAATCTTAAATCCTTGTAGAATATGACATCTAAGTTTTGGGCATGGTTGCTGAAAATAGCTTTGTTGCCGTTTGTCATTCATTTCATAACAGAAAATAAACATAAAATCTGGCTTAGCCACCGTTTGACTGCAGCGAGGCAGTTAGACAATGTTGTGGATTACTGCATCCTGGCTTTAATGGGAAATAAATCTGCATTGCAACTCAATTTGACATTGCTCTGGTCATGATGGCCAGTGACAAGGAAAAAAAAGCAGAGGGCCTTAAATAAACCTTGTGGCACCCCACACAAAAGAGGAACAGTAGAGGAGGAAAAGCCACTGAGCATGACAAAAGGTGCTGTTAATCTGGTAAAATGTGAACCACTTCAAAACTCTGGCACAGATACCAACATAGGCATGTTGTGAGACAACAGGACGGGGTTGTCCACAGCACCAAAGGTCGCTGTAAGGTCCAGAAGCATCAGCGCTACAGGGCTATTAGAGTCAACTAATAGAAGACATCACAAACCTTTAACTGAAGAAGATTCAATCCTATGTGTTGATCTAAAGCCTGATGGGAAAATTTCTAAAACTGCATCATCTTCCAAAAATGGTTGAATTTGAATAACATTTTTTTTTAGAAAATTACAAATAGGTCTTAAATTAAAAACCCATAAAATGACTGCTTCAATATTATAGTGAATGATCTTTAGGTCAATTGCTTATTTTAAATTTGGAAAAAAAAAAAAAAATATTTATATATATATATATATATATATATATATATATATATATATAAAAGCTATGCAAATATTTCAGCAAACAGACTAAATTACAAAGCCTTGTCTTATTTAACAAATTAGATGAAATGTTAAAAATCCAATGACCTTTTGAATCAAATTTAAATTAACTGTGTGTAGACTCCCTTTCAACGTGTTTGTGTGTGTGTGGGGGGGGGGGGGGGGGGGGATTTGCTCACATCCTTTATGCATGCAGATTTCCAGTCTCTGCAATAATTTAATTTTGGTGTGTGTGTGTGTGATTCCACCAGGCTGTGTGGTGTCAGGGGTACCCACGGTGTAGCAAAAACGTGTAGGTGTGTGTGTGTGTGTGTGTGTGTGAGATCCACATATTGTGCTCTCACCTTGCAGAGGAGGCTGTGACCGTCAGCATAAACAGAGAAACCGTGTGTGCAGAACACGTTGCATGCTGCGGCAGTGTCGCAGAGAGAACCAAAATGTGGTCAAGTTGTGACCAGAAAACCAGCAACAAACACAGTTCAATGGCTTTGCTATTGGCAGTAGGTCAGCTCTGAAAACCTGATGGCTTTCATGGTTACTACACCACTTCCCTTCAGCAGCAGAAGCGTACAGTTTCCTTTACCACCTGATAACACGTGATTGTGAGGCTCAAGTCTTGGTATTTTGAGGATACAGAAGTGGCAAACTCTCACCTTACTGCTAACTGGCCTGTCTGTAAAAAAAAAAAAAACCCTGTTTAAGTGACAGAACGCCAACCAATGAGGATCAACTACGCCCACGCTGCAAATTTTAAGAAAATTACCTAATTTCCAAAACAGGTTGGAGGCTCCTCTTGAGACTCTGCTTTCACTTAAAGCATGACGAAGCATGTACATCTGTCAGGATGCATTTATGCCGGTGAGCGAGACAAAGAAGACGGAACAGTGGTGTCCTGTAACCGAACTGGTAGTGAATTCCCAGTACGTTGAGGTCCAGGAGTCAGATCTTAGTAGTTAACGACATCACGCGCACATTCAGACGTCTTTTTACCATTACCGTCACTCACCAACCCAATTCAAACCCTTTACCAGAATCTTATTTAAATTTGCTGTCCATTTTTACTGCATGTCATTCAGATTTTGCTGTTCTGACAGGATTTAGGCTGCATCATAACAAATTTGCACGCCCACGCACACCTTTGTGGCGCAGCAGCAGACCGCACTCCATCCTTGCTCAACCACAGGACTAACAGGAAGAATTACTGGAGCTCGTTCTGCCCAACAACAACAACTTTTTGTTTTAATAAGCGAGTCAAAACAGGAAAGGCAGTTAAAAATGTAAAACCATCACAAGAGGGTTAGTGGGAGTAAGCAATAACGGAGTAGAAACTTCAAGACTTCTCCTGCTTTGTATTCTAGGTTCTCATAAGAGCTACTGTAAAAAAGTTTGATTAGCCCTTTAATGCTAGTGTTTTGTTTTGAATTTTATCCCATCGTGTCGTTAGACATTCACGGTCCTTTTAAGCATTGCCTTATTTTAATTTTGTAACAACTTCAACTGTTCTAACCTGTTGGTCCTGTTAAAAGATTGTTATGCTCTTATACAATTACCGTTTCAAAGAGAATTCTAACGCACTCATGCCACCACACCTCCTGTAAATAATTTCAGTCAAACTAGCTTCAACATCACATCATCTCCAGTGCAAAATATATAAAGACATTTATGATGCAATGTGCTCCAACAAGGTTCGCGGGTGAGAAGAGAATAAACGAGGCCTCAGCATCACAGGTCCTCCACCTGTGGCTCAGAAGTGTTTGTCGCTGGAAAGCTACATTTTTGTCCCATCTGACCAAAGATCATGGCCGACATCAAATAAGTTTTTTCCTGACATGCATCACAAACAACCACTTGGCATGTAGACGGTATCTTATGGTTGTTCTGGAGACTTTTCAAACTCCAATGGTTGCCCTATTTAAGGAATTTTATTTGTTTCCTTTACCATCCTTTGTGTATATATGCAAAACACGATTTATAACATTTCATTTTACTTTTTGCCCCTTTTAATTCTTAGCTTACTTAATGCTTTTTGCACCATTCCCCACCAAACTCTCCTAGTCTTGTAAAACGTTTCTTTTTTTAACGGTACCTGGCAGTAAAGCATTTCTGATTCCAGTTCTGTTCATGTTGGCGAGCTAACCTACAGTCATCCAGCCTTGATAGTCACAGCTCCAGCTGTTTTAAAACGTCTGAATTATTATTCCGACTGGACGTAGGTAAGACTAGGAGGAAAGACTTTCACTTAGAGTCATTTCCTGATGGTAATGGGGAAAACATCTGCCCAACTTGAATGGCATGTTTTCTCGCCCGTCCCATTTTGAAGAGCGGCCAACAGAAACGAGCCAGTGATTAAATGCACTGAAATTCGGGGTGGACCTTTCTAGATTCTTCCGTCCAAGTGTCGCAATAAAATATGAATTTATGTTGAGGCTTTTGCCTCCTGTTTGCAAGGGGTCCAAAAAATGTGGAGGGTGCAGCAAGTTCTTGGCTCCCTTTTCTTCAACCATCATGAACATTATCCATTTGCCGTGGTGGGGACGCCTCTTAACGGGCGCATAAGGCACCTTTACAGGCAGCTCTTGAAGGTGTGACTGTTTCAACTTGAAGTCTGAGCTGGGTCTATTTTAGCCATCAGCAATCCTATCACCTTGAAAGTTTCTAAAAAGCACCATGTTGGTAATTGCCAGGATGAGGGTGCAAGTGTTTGGACATCTTGGCTTCTGCCGTTTAGCCGCTTGTGTAATTTACCTGAGGACGCCATGGTTGTTCAAAGCAGAACTCATGAAGGGTTTTAGGCTTTAAAATGGGAATAAAGTCAAATTGTGTTGGGATTTTCTTTTAAATGTCATATGGGGGTATTATACATGTGATAGAAGCAAAACATTGCGTAAACACCCATTCAATGAGTGTGTACCTGAGCTTTGTTGACTTTTGGTGAATGCCCGAGTTAAAAAGTTTAAAGATAAACTTCAGCTACTTGAAGCTATGGCAAGAGCTTGGTGACTGCTGTGTGGGCACGCACACTTGTTTGTTTAGGCTGATAATCACACAAAGGATGATTCTGGGAGACGCAGCTCAACAGAATCAGGATTTCAAAGAGAGATGCCAACTTCATTGGCTTTTAAAAGAGAGTCCCAAATCAAAATATAGTCTTAACTCAGTCTGCTTTCAGTAAACTGAATCCTAAATATTGAATAGATTTCAGGGCGAAGCGGAGCTGGTCTAGAATAGGGCATTTAAGCCTCAAAAAGCTTTACTTAAATTTATTATTGGAGTCATGGCCAAATTGATGATTCTGAATCATCAAGACAAAGCCCAAGTCCAGATGGGAGAAAGAAACGCTTACAAGTAGGAACTGTGTGCTCCGAGCACATTTACGTACCGATTCTGCACAACCTATGAGCGAAAATTAGATTGTAAAGGTGTTGAAACATGAGCTGGTGCACTTCGACATTTCCAGCTTACAATAATTGGAAGGAGCTCTGACATAATTGTTTCACCGTCAAGAGAAATGCAAAACAAAATAAATAAATCAATAAATAAATAAATAATAAAGTCAAGCAAACTGTTACACATGAACAGGGCATGCTGAGTTTTAAGTTACCCTGGCTTTATGCAAACTATATAAAAATATGAGATTGTATTTGTTCATCGATTCATTCATGACTTATTTATACAGGTGAGCACCATGGAGACAGTCTCATTTTCAAGAGATCAAACATAAAAACTATTTGTTGCAAAATAATATTTTAATATTGTATTGCAGAACACAATACTTTAGAATATAGCATCTGAGTAGATTAAATCATTAAAAAGGGAGATCATTTCCTTCTTGCCCCTTAAATTATATAATAATACAATCTGAAACAATGTCCCTAACAGAGCATTTTACAATGTCAACAACAGGTACATATGTTTTAATCTTCAAATTTTTCAAAGATTGCCAACTGTAGCTGCAGCTCTAATTGCAAATGCTACAATTACACAATTTAACCAACTGCCAATTATTGCATGGCGTCATGCTTTATACATAAAGACCATTTCAATAAAAAAAAAGGAAAATGTTAAAAACTAGTATGACAGAATTTTTGTCCAGAAAGTTTAGAAGGTGATTAATTCAGTTTTAATTGAATTTAGATCTAGATCTTGTTATGGCCTGCACACCGCTGGCTGTGAGCTCCACCTCACCAGTCAAGATGATGGATGTTATATTAGACGCGTCGTGAAGACGACTCTAAAGCTGAAGGGACAGACTTTAGGAAACAGCTGAGCTCAGCTCCATCATAAATGCATTTCACCGCAAAGACGCCAACACGGGGCCATTTGTTTATCTTCTCACGGGGAGCGGTCCTTGAGGTTTAGCTAAAGACTACAGCACTGCCAACAAGTGGATGGGAGGAAACTCTCATTGTGAACCGATGTAAACACACAGCCACAATCTCTGGGAGATAAAGCAAGAAAAACACTGATGCAAAGGAAAACATGAGTGTTGGGCAATAGCTGCACAATCATCTTAATCCCCGGTCCAGTAGAAATGTCTTAAGCAATAAAACAGAGGTTCAAGCAAAGACAGGCACATCACGTGCTCAGAGCTTCTCGGGGCTTTCGTGTTTGTGTGGCGGTGCAGAACGTAAACAAAACCCAATGGCTGTGCGGCGAGCGATAGAGCAGGCCCCAACTGCGGCAACAAACAGACGGGAATAATGACGAGCTGGTGCTACGCTAAGGCTCCGATGTTCAAGTCTGCACTGGCTCGGCAATACCAGTCCCACAGTCCACAGCAACGCTTCCTTTCACAGCCCCGCATGGTCCCAAACACTGAAAGCTGATCCGAAGGGCACAGGAGACAGCCAGTGATGGATCGGGTTGTGTGTGCCTGCAACTTTAAGGATCAGTTTTTCCCTCCTCGCTCCTTTGTTTGCCGACAGATCTCTCCGCAGCTGAAACTCTTCCAACTATCAGGATTTGCACAAAGAGCCGGTCACATCTCAACACGTCCCACTGGGTGATTTCCAGCTCTCGTCTCTAAAACAATCATTATGTCCTTCGTTTCAGGGAGTGTCAATGCGTTTATGATTTTGTTTCTTTAGGAAAAAAAAAAAAAAAAAAAAGGCACATAAATCAAATACTGATGCCTCGGGCAGATAATTAACTGTCAGGAAAATGATTACTATTGTAGTTCCACAAAACTCAAGTTACGGTCATCACCCAGTCTTTGTTTCACAAGCTTTCGCAACAACAAAAACAAGGATTGAACTCCATATGAAAAGAAACAAACAGTAGATAAAGTTATTTCACATTTAAAGAGAGATAGTGAATGTTTGGCACGTGAAGCAGCCACAGCAGGACGATCTGTACTCAGACCCACAGAGGCAGCAACACCAGAGATTGTTTGCCAGCCCATTTCCTCCACATCATTATGCCCCAACAAGCAGCCGCCACGCAGACATTAAGTTTTCAATCACTGTTACGGTGTTCTGTCGCACTAATCCCCCCCCCACCCATTGATTTTCTCTGCTCCACACTTCATCAGATCATGTTTTAGAAGAGCCGAACCACTCGTACGCTTGTTTTTCCATCCTTGTTGCAACCAGCCATTACAATAATGCCCTTTTCAGAGCTTTGCAGACTCCAAAGACAACAAGCAGAGGCCCAACCTTCAGCTTTGCCAACCTCTAACATCATATTGAATTTCGGATAAAGTAAGAGCAGTCGGGAAGGGCTCAGAAGAGAGAAACCCCCCCCCCCCCCCCCAAGCAGTCTACACAGGATGTTGCATACAAACTCTTAGACGCCATTAAAACAAATGGGCCTTTTTTGGGCTCCTGTAATATATAGGTTAATAAAACGTGATCCGGGAAACTGCTAAATGCCCTGGAGTCTTTTTTTGAGCTATAATTATCCCCTGCACTAAGTTTCATTTGAAGTGCTCACAAATACATATATTCGCTACATTCTTAGCGTTAGGGGGTGGGGGAGCAGAGATATTGGTCCTTATAAACCCTGACAGACATTTGCACGCATTCTCTCTCAAATAAGAAGAGCTTTTGGGACTTCAATCCTTGAAACAAGTTTTATTTTTTTGTGAACAGGCACTAAAAAGGAGAACTAAACTCTGTGCATTTTAACACTTGAAAATCACCAGAAAAAAAAGGAAATGTTGAAAACGACTTTGCAACAGAGAAAGAAAAGGCGGTTGCATGCATGTAGATTGAAAGGCAATGTCATTTTAATGTAAGATTTTGTGACAGTAGTGGTCTTTGCATATAAATAAGCTGAGGGTGGAGCAAGGCGTGCGGCAAAAGGTCCCAAGGAGGAGATTTCAGATGGCTGCATTGAGGACAAGTCTCTACTGCTACGCTCAGCCTCATCCCAGCACAGGTATTTCTACAGACTCGCTGTACGTCCGGCTGAACACGTCAACAGAAGTGAGAATTATTGCAAAATGTAACGTCAACTTCAGAAAACAGTCCCGAGTTTATATCCCCAAACTGTGTAGCTAGGGTCGCACATGAGGAATGTTTCTCCTCTTGTCTTCTGCAGCCACTTGTTGGCTAGAGGCAGACTTTTACTGAAATTAGGTGTGGCATTTTTAAAGACATCTGTAGCAGGTGTTGCGTGTCTGAAGCAACCGTTTTAAAAACAAAAAAACAACTTTTATGTCGATGAGGAAAAAAGAAACGATCTCTGTACCAGCATCACGTCTGTTTTTTTAAATTATTTGTTTTTAATGAGAACAGCCTCGTTGACTGATGGCAAGGCAAAAGGTGACAGAACAAGGGACTGTCTTTTATGGTACGGTTCTCATCTGAATAAAGTAAAAATATTAGAGGTGATAAAATGAGTCCTTGTGGAACGCCTGAATTTAAGAGAGAAAAATACTAATTTTAATGAGACGCAAGACAGAGTGACTGGAGTTTGCCACCAGCATATGTATGACAGAGCAGTGCCCCTTTTCCTGTGCACTGCCCAGCTGGCTTTAAAAAAAAAGAAAAAAACTTTTAGTAATATTTATGGACAACTTGCACATGGAAACTAAAGGAGCGTCACCCATCACTTTAAATAAGGTGATGCCGTTTTAAAAAACTATGGTTTCTAAGGTACGAGTGGAATATCTGTTACTTCTCTAGCAGATACCCTGACTAATTTACCAGCCAATATCAGCTTTTTGCTACTCTAAAGAACAGAATGGCAATATAAAAAAAAAAAAAAAGGTATAATATGTGCAACAACATGTCTGATTACACCAATACAAACTTTGGTAGATGTATATTTTCTATTTTGCTTATGTATACATGTTAAAAAATGGGTTTATGTCATCTTTATTGGCATCATTAGAACATTGTATTTTTACTCCTGTATGAGCCGATGCCCAGCAAAGACAGAACGTTGTTTGTCCCCGTTTATTTACAGCTCGAGGCATCTTAAGTTTCAGCTTCAAAATCAGAAATTCAGGCTCTCATTGAATTAGTTAAATGTAAAAAAAAAAAAAAAAAAAAAAAAAAAAAAAACTGACAAACTAGCCAAATCACATTCAATGTGTTAATTAGCTTTAGCTGGAATCAGTGACTTGAGTCAGGCAGCTAATACTACGGCAGAGCTAACTCAGAAGCTAGCGTAGCATTTTTTGTAACTTATACAGAGAAAGTTTCACCACTGGGTTTTACTGAAAAGTCTTTAACCCCTGAGAAAACTTAAAAACATTGAGTGATTTATGGAGAAGACTAAACTGAGCTGGGTCCGTCAGGCTTGTTGCGTAGCAAGCAAACCATCGATTACCAGGAGAACAGGCCGAAACGTGACGCGATAAGGCGGTAATCCAATTAGAAACAGATCCAAGATGTTTGCACTAAACCTTGTAGGCCTGTAAAACGGGCGAACATGTAATCATTTCCTGCGAGTTATCTGAAGTGCTGACTGATGCAGCAATTCGTGTGTGATTGATGGGGTTTTATTGCTTTTGAAGCTTTGTGTTTCTGAGGCGGACGTAGAAGGGAAAACAGAAACGAGAGTGACGTCGGCCTTTGGAGGATATCAACAGAAAAACAGCACCTGAAGGATTTGTCTCAACACATGAGCTCCTCCTTTCCTATGCCCACCCCCAACCTTAGATTGCACAATGGCACTCAGAAGAGGTAAATAGCTGCCTGTGTGCCTGCAGCAAGCCTCCATTGATCGGCACTCAGGACTGAAGATCAACAGCAGCACACACTCACAAAGCAGGAGGCCAGGCTCTCCGTAACCAAGTGCAGAGAGCATCCATTTCAACGCTCTAATGTAAGCGCACAGCCATCCTGCACATTAAGCCGAGCCTAAATTCATTAAAACAAAACCTGACAGAGTTTATTCTGCTCGGCGGTCAGGCCCACTTTCTCCGAACTCAACCAGGATACAGCAGCAACTGTTCAGTCATGTGTGTCAGCAAACTTTGAAATGTAACCGAAGGCTGCGGTGACAACTTTGCATTTATATTGCGCTATCAAACGACGGGTTGATGCACAGCTAAGTGCCAACTTCACAAGCAAGCTGTAAACAGTGGCATTTGCATGTTCATTAGCCATTCAAAAGGGCAAGCCGGAGGGAGTGGCCTCAGACCAAGGAGGGAAAGCAGAACAGAAAGAAGAAACCAAAGATTTAATCCCGCTTTCACTATACTTTAGTAACCATTACTGTGTGAAATCAGACTCAAACATGGGTACATAAACCACACAAATACAAAGACGCTTGATGTTAAAATAAGCAACAGAACGGTCCCATCTGAATAGAACATCTGCAGAAATCATCCGGCAACAGACTTCCAGAGACAAAAGTTGCCAAAAGGTCATGGATGAATTCACCATTTTTCTGCACTCGCAACGGATCTACTACAATACTATATAATATCTTGAATGGGATGCAAATCAGACTGAAAAAAGCTTAGGCAGACTTTAAACAAGATGCTACGTTTCTAATGCAAGCATTTCTAAATATAGACATACTTTGCACACAATGAAACACTGACCAGCAAGGCGCTGGCACCTGTGCTTGAGGAATGACTGAACATCACATTTTACTAATTTATCAAGATTTAATATATGTCCTTTTTTCCCTGGGGCTCAGTGCAAATTTATAAACCATGCCAATTCTAAATAAAGCCAATTTACAAAGGCAGGAGACAAAAGCCAGAACTGTCCACCACAGATAACTGTGACTGTAGAGGTCTACAGTTACAGTTATCTGTCCATCCATCTGTCCATCCTCACGCATTGAACTTTAAACGCGAGGAACAGGAAGACGCACGCCCTGATCCATGTGCAGTAAAAGCGTGAGCCGGCATCTAATAGTAAATCAATACGAACAAACACGTTGCGCAATAAAAACGGCAAAAAAACAGAAACAAGATAATGGAGCTACAATTTAAATTCATCAATACGATTCAGCAAAGATCTTCCTCTTCTGTCCTGCAACACTCTGTTCAAGTTTTCTTCCTTTAAATATAAAATATTGCAACCTTACCAATTACTATATTTTACGACCCAATGTTGTAGTTAACTGGTTAGAGGGGAAGAGGAGTAATTTACACACCAGTGGACATTCCCATGATATTCCAGTGGACCATTTAGGTGACGTCTGAGGGCAACTAAACTAACTGAATTTTTATTTTATGGAATCATAAAAGGGGGTTAAACACAAAGTTAAATACTTTTCTGTTTTTTTTTATTTGCAATGTAGTTTAAAAACTGAATCCTTTTACTTAAATTTCACTATACTGCGTTAGTTTGTGTTGGTTTCTCACAAGGTCCGATAACATATTTAAGTTTGTGATTATGTACCAGAATGTAAAACAATTTGGCTACCAATACCTTTGCTGGGCACTGTAGCGCAGCAGTAAACAATTTGACTAAAAATCATTCAACCATTTGACTTTTCGAAGACTATAGCCTTATTAAAACAGCAGTGTTTTCTTCTTTTAAGCCTATTTAAGCCAATTGACATTTTAAAAATGGTGCAGATTTTTAAAGTGGGATTCTGTTAAGGGGTAATGAGCAGTCAGTATCTTACCTGCAGTGGACTCTTTAACATCTTAAGTTTGGTAGAACAGAAAAGTTTCCTAGCAAAGAGAAACTCAGGTCAAACACCAAAGAGGATGTCTGCCATGTTAAAACAGGTCCAGTCTCAGACAACAAGAACTTCCAGATGGGAAATGCATACTGTGACACAGAACGGGCCAAGAAAAAGTATGTTAGCCAGAAAAATAAAAAATAAAACACACTTTTATACTGAGTTATTAATCAGCTAACTATTCTGACAAATTTGGTGCAAATAATGACAGACTTTTGTGAACCATCTTAAAATGCAAATATTTTTTAAAACAAAAGTAAAATATAGGTAAAATATTTACTGCTCACAACTTCCCAATAGATTCACCAAAAGGTCTGAATATTTGCATCGTAACAATTAAAAATCACATCATGTAGAACATCTGATTGAGCTTTCCCTTTCAAAATGTGTTCATCATAATAAAAATGATAGAAGGTAAACATACAATTCTGATATTGCAACAAGCTGTTGCAGCTAAACACCCCCCCCCCAAAAAAACAACAGATGCAACCATTTTCTTAAAATATATTTAACATTTTAGAAACTAAACTATTACCCAATATAGCCACCAACTGGATAGAGCTCATCTCACTGTGAAAATTAATTAGCATACAGAGCATGAATGCATCGCTCCAAGCAGGCCTATGAGATATGTTTATACTCTGATGACTATTGTGATTGGAAATATTGTGCAGCCGTTTAAAATCGGGTTATTTATTACATAACCTTTCCAATGATCGTTTTATTTATGTATTTTACACTGGGGATCATAAATCTAGGTCAGTAATAGGTTTTACACTGAGTCAACAGCACCCAAATGGGTCAGAAATAGTCACATTAAGCCTTTGCTTGTTTTTTTCTTATTTGGACCACCTCCATTAGGCAGGCATCATCAGAAAGGTCTTTTTATAACCCTTCCAGTCATGTAGATATTAAAGGACTGAAGATTGGAGACATTGCAAAGGCTTTATTTTTTTCTTAATCGCGTCTCAGGTGACCTAATTTGCTCCTTGGTCAGCTGCTTTTTGTAATGTGCCATCCAACGCCATTGTTAACGACGCCTTCCCCGCAATTAGGCTTTATGGAAGTGAGTAGAAGAACGGAGGAAGGCGGCTGCTGGCCCACACAGGGAGGGGAGGATAGAGTTACACACACATGCACCTGATCCACCCGTCCTGAATGGATCACCTTACACACCGAAAAACACACACTGGAAAAAAAAAAAACAAAATCCATAATGTCTCCATCTAAAGAGGTGTATGATGCATGTTCTCAATGACGTCGTTACAATTATTAACCCCCATGTTCCTCCCCTCTATACATGTTTGGTATATGCTCGCACTGGTTGCCGTAGTTAACACTCGTTTCACACAATGTGAAACCTCAAGTTGGTCAATAAAGATGACAGGAGGTCAATACCTCAGCCAGCCTGGTCAAACAGTTACACATGCATGGTTTTAATAAGGCAATGGGCCGTATGAGATTCTCACGGGAACAATAAGGCCGAGTAAAAATGTGGCTTTAGCTTTATTCACATAAACTAAAAAAAGTGTACAGCGTAATCTAATAGCTTTGCTTGAAAAACTGATGAAGCAGTTGTTCCTTCTACCGCTGAAATGAACCTGGACTATTACAGTTTTACCCAATGTGCAGATGGCTCCTTAGCATTTATGCTGCTCATGCCTAGCCAACCGTAGTTATTAAACAGCATTGCCTTAATAAGAGTGATGGGTGACGCTCTTAAGGTGTGTTCACATTGAGCGTGGACGTGTCAGGCCGAGCGACAGAGCTACGCGACGTCCCTATCCACGCGCGAGCGACGCGACGCAAAGCGAGGCCACAGAGGCGATTCTAGAGACGCAAAACGTTCAAATTTGCCGATTAAAGCGAAGCCAGGGCGACACGAAACCTGCGATTGATGCAGAGCGAAAGTTGTTGCAGTTGAAAAAGCTGAACTTTTGCGTCTTCAGGCAATCAGGAACTGGATGTGGCTGTGAGGTGAGACGAAGGACTGCCACGCAGACATAAGTTTTCATTCAACATGGAATAAAAGCTGAAGATAGCAGTCTGAGGTCAGCCTGGGTTATACGACTCAATTACTACTACCGAGAGACAAGTCCAGAACGGAGCAGGCCTGAGAAGAGAAGAGCGAGTGAAGAGACTGGAGGGAAAGCGTCACTAGATAACGCCATTGTGCTGCTGTATTTCTGGCTTGTCGCCCGCCGTGTGAACTGCCGCCGATTTGTCAGGCGAGCGACAGCAAGCAGAAGTGGCGACATTGTGGCACCAATGTGAATGTAGCTTTAGTTTCCAAGCCAGGACTGTTGTTCACCACCACCACCTTTATTTTGACTTTGCAACACACGTTCCAATGAAATTTGTCCTTAGGAAGCAGTGGGCTGCCATAAACATACCAACTATTCATCATGATTGTTTACAATACTGCGCGGCCATTTTGGAAGTGTGACGTCTTCTTTTTACTGCATTTCCACTGGTTATGTTGAGTACTACCGCCCTGTGCTTTTGGTGAATACTGCACCTACGTCTGTGTCAATTACAAACGTCTAGAGCGCTTCTATGGGGCTCACGCCCATATAATGGAGCCTTAAGGGTCTTGCTCCAAGATCCAGAGCGGCAATCTGCAGCCACCACTCCTGATATTTCACAGCAGTTAAATTTGTGTCCCTTGTAAGTAGGGCTGGCCGATATGGCTTAAAAATAAAATCCGATTATATAAAACCGACTAATCAATTTTCCCCCTCCATTTCGTTTCACAATAAGAAATTAAAGCATTTTTAAAAACTTCCTTATGTCGAGGATTTCATCTGGGAGTTGACCTGAATTCAAAGTGCAACTAAATACAAGCTCTGAAACATAGCGGCCCTGACGATGTAAACAATGAAAATATAACAAAATGTTTGCCATTAGTCGTTTTATACAATGAGCTAACAGGCTTCACTTTACTTGTATAACTTCAAACTAAGCAAATGAATAAATTAAATTACATCGTATTATGGTAAAAAAAAAAGTTTTCGCTTTACAAAATTTTGACAATATATTTTCCTAAACATATTCAGCACTGCAGCTGTTCTCTTCATGACGCCAAATGAGTGCATTGGTAAAATAAAATCCAGATTTTCCAAAAATAACATCTTTAAAAAAAAAATTTGTAAATTCAAATTAACGGATTAAATCAATTCCTTCCAGCTAGGTAACCGGATGTGCACTGCAAAATCTCAGGAGGGCTTACCATGAGTTTTTGCCACTTTAACTTGGTCACATATGATTGTATTAGTCATCTTCCAGCCAGTATGGTTCTTGGATGAATCCCACCCCAGGCAGCCATCTGCTTCTGAACCCCTACACCATTTATCACATACACCTTTTCACTGAAGCCCTACATTAGAAGAGTCACCAGCCTTTACTGATTTGCAACAAACTTTTTTTTTACCCATTCTGGTGCTTATGAACGGCCCGTTCTAATGGGGCCCTGGGCTCCTGCCCATATATAAAATACGGCCACTACCTTCTGTAGAGTTGCACAGAAAACTGCCTCTGGGTCTACCAGCTCATTACAGTGTATGTCTGTATTGTGAGACATTATATTGCTCAAATTAAAAATAATTTTAAAAACTTGCCAATTTATGGATGAAACAATACCCCCAGAGAAAGGGTACACCATGACAGTTCAAAAACATGTACAAATAATCAGATTAGCCATTCAAACCTTTAGTAGCTTTCGTTCAGCCAGCTGACCGGCAGTGCACAGCACTATGTTTGGTGATAGGTCAAATTTTCATGGGTTTAAATGTAAATTGAGGGACACAAATTACAAGTGAATTGCAGCTTTTAAAACGCTGGAAAAGTTTATTTTTAGCAAACAAACGATCTTAATATTGGAAAGTTTCCCCTTTAATGCTTCTCCAAATATTTTACCAGTATTTTCCCCACCAATTGAATAGCTGAACGGAAGCATTTCGGTCTATAATAAGGCGAGTTTTGATGAGAACCTGAAGGAAAACCTTCCGGATTCCCAGGAAAGGTGTGCTCTCACTCACCTTGAACACCTCGGAGAAGAAGCCCGCCCCGATCTTCTCGCAGCTGAAGTCATCCAGGCGAGCCAAGGTGGACACGGCGCTGCGCAGGGCCCGGTAGGAGGACGGTCGGATCCGGTTGGTTCCGTGCACGCTGTGCATGGGCGGCTCTGCGTCTCCCTCCGGCTCCGAGTCGACCCTCTCCATCTCGGACGGAGGAGGAGGAGGAGGTGGGACGTGTGCGTCGTTTAAAATCCAGCCCGACCTGCGATTACATCTCCACAAGCAGCGTGCCGAGGACCACCGCGGGGCTCCCCGGGGGAGGAATGGCGACGATGGAAGCCCCGGAAACGCTCTGGCGCTGTGGTCAGCGACCGGTCGGACCGAATTCCTCGGTCAAATTCCTGCACAGCTCCGGGACAAGCTGGAGTCTGTCCGTCTTCAGCGAACGGCGCGGCTGCGGCGGTGCGTCCGGTACAGTCACTGCCTCATGCCGCGCAGCAGAGCAGCAGAGCAGGCCCTCGGCTTCTGCAGATACTGCTGCTGCTTCCTCTGTCGGTTTCCTGCAGTGGAAAAGGCCGTGGCTCCCTCCCTGGTTCCACCAATTGAATTTCCAGCGTGCACCGAGCCGCCTCTCTGGCGCTGGAGCCTATTCGGGCTGAAGAGGGGGGCGGACACACACACACACACACACACACACACACACACACACACACACACACACACACACACACACACGTTAATTCACTAAATCATAGTGATGCGAGCAGGCTGTCAGTAAAAACTCCCACTGATCCGTGCAGGGCGATGACCTACATGCTGATGGTTGAGCATTAACATCCCTATAGATTAGAAGGTTTGCATGCAAAGGAGCGCAACACCTAAACCGAAGAGAAACGGCGGCCGATAAAGCGCCGCGAACGCACCAAGATATCACTTCTTGTCGTTGCTTGTACTTTAACCCTGTTCCGCTAACTTCCGGCGAATGGATTTAAAACGGTCACTTTGCGTGGGGACTTCCACGCGTCTCTGCAGCCACCCCACATCCCCGCAGCAAAGCTGGCCTCCCCGAAGCATGACTGCAGTTTGTAAATTATGGATGCTAAACGGAGCGGACTTCTAGCGCTCTGTCACGCACGCCCCTTCGGAGGCTATAATCTGAGCATGGAAAAAAAAAAATGCTGACGCACGACCTCTCCAGACACGCAGCGCAGCCGGAGACACGCGTGGCTGCCCACAGAGGAAGAGCCGACTCACCTGGCCGGCCTTCTCTGGGAACTTATCCTCTGCGTCCGTCCGAGGAGTCCCGGATCGGCTGAGGCGTCCGGTTTCCAGGAGCTTTGCGTTACTAATTTATGGTGTCGGAGCGCCGCCCGCACGCCTGCAGGATGGGTTTCTGTTGTGTCTGCGCCGCTACTCCGCTCCCTTTCTCTCTGCGTCGGCCTGCTGCCTCCCTCTGTGCGCCTCTGACTGCTCGGTGGAAGGAGGGCGACGACTTTTGCTGCGCTTTAATGGAGGCGGCGGGGCGGGGCGTGTCCACACGTGATCATCACAAAAATGCACCTGTGGGGAGGACCCGAGTATTTACTGCAAACACCCTGCATCTGCCCTAATATACGCTTTAAAAAAAGTTTCAAGGTTTTCCATTGGACTAAACTGTAGTTATTATTCACTCTGTAAAAAAGTAAAAAAAGAAAATCCCTTTGCTGTATTTGAACGGAGTTGGGGTCCTAAGCGGGAAATGGGGCTCCTTCAAACCCAAGGAGGACTTGAAATAACAGGACAGGTTGAATAATGCGCTGGCTGTAAACCAGCAAAAATATTTTAAGACTGCAGCTTTAAGAGGGCATAAGTCCCCATTGGTCCCTGCTTGTTTTAGCAGCTATATTCTCTTTCTTTGGGGGGGGGGGGGGGGGGGGACTAATTGAGCTTTTCCTTGAATGTGATTTTGGGATCGTGGTCTTACTGAAAAGCCCACCTTCATTTTACATTGAGATTCTTATGAAGAATGTCCCATTACATTTAGATACTGAGTCCTTTCATGAAGTCTGCCAGCTTCGCATTAAAAACAACCCCACGCGATGATCCAGCAGCAGGCAGCCAGCCTGCACTGCTTGCATGGTGCCTGCAAGGTGACGTGCAGTTTGTTTCCTCCTGCAAACATCATGTGTGCCATTTCAAGAGATCAATTTTCATCCATCTGACCAGACTATGGTCTCCCAGTGTTTTGCTTGCTTCTTCATATCTTACTCAGAAAACCATAAACTTGCTCCGGCATGATTTTTCTTCGGCAGTGGAGTCTTGCGCAGTGAGCGTAAAGAGGTCATGGTGTTTGAATGCATCATTCATGGAAAAACTGTTTCTGCTAATTCCAGGGCTCCATCCGAAAACAGCATGGCGACCGTTGACGCTCTACTGCTTTGGCTAAAGAGTCCTTACCCAAAAGAGGTATTGGGATGCAGCCCAGGTCTTTCCTAAGTTCTCTGCAAGTGCTGTTTGGCTCTTGAATGATTCTTCTGAATTTTTTATTTTTTTAACTCCACTATCACAAATCTGGCAAGCAGCATCTGGCAGTGGTTGGTTTATGGTGAAATCGTCTTCTTTCTGCTTCCGGATTATGGACGCAATGATGCTCACGGCAGTATTCAGAAGTGTAGAAGTACATCTGTAGCCAGTGCCATCAGTATATTTTGTAAAAGGCTGAGAAGGTCTGAATCAGCTGATATTAATAGGCAATGACAGCGAACAAGAAGGCTTTAGCCACAGATTTCTGTGATTTTTATGCCTCCCCATGCCTTTTATTCACCTAGCTTTATTTATGGACAAATTTGTTTTGATTTAGTTGCATTTGCTGTGAATTTCATGTCAAAATATAAAATTAGAGATCTACTGAGAAAAGCATTGACATGTTTTAATTTCCCCCCGCTGTAGCAACTGTATGAAAGATACCGACTGTTCATCATCTTTCATCAAAAAACCCTCAAAAATCAGAACTTTCTCTTTCAGGAGTCCGCTGTTGTTTCAATGAGATGTTCCCGTACCTAAACGAACTTTTGTTTTCTTGTGCTTGCTGTGAAATCTGAATAAATACACAGATAAAAATCAAGGGCCAATGGTGAAAAAAAAAAAAACCTGTTGCAACATGCTTCGAAAACATATTTCATAAAAAGGTGTTGCAATCTTCAAAAAGCCCCCGAGGAACTTTGAACCGTCAAAGATTAAAAGACTGTGTGGGTTTTATCGTGAAAATTTAAAATAGATTAAAATACTCGGTGATTCACAAAAGGAAGGACCTGGACTGCTGGGATCTGCAACAAGTACAGCAGTAGAAATTCAGATCAGTCCCTTTTATCTGTGTGTCGCCGAATCCCTGTAAGAAAAAGTTCTCACGTTCAAATCTAATCAAATTTTTTTCGTTTCTATTTGTTTCAGTCACACGTCTTATCGACATTCAGTCTATTACCATGAAGTCCAGCTTGATCCAATTACTCTGCAAATCGTCAGATTCAGGTCAATTAATTCAGTTTATCTCAGGATTGTTTATATCCAAAACCAAAGTGTTATCTCAGGACACTTTGTTACGCAAACAGGTCTAATTCAAACCCAGTAGTTCAGTTTAAATCAGTCCCATTCAGATTCAACACGGCCCAATGCAATCCTGATTATAATACAATCAGCTGATCATGGGGTATCAGACCTTCACTCTGATGCAATCTCTCATTCTGAGAAAGCACGGGGGGACAGTGGAGAGGAAACATCCCTTTCTAACAGGAGAAAACCAGAACCAGGGTGAGAGGCTATCCGCCACGGCCGGCTGGGGTTAGAGAGGACAGGAACGCTGACAACAAATGGCAACAAACGCCTGCCAAGGGAAAGAAGACAAAGTTGAAACGGGAGTGTGTTTCACATTCAGACGTATGTGTTCACAGCTCACTGTGATACGGCCTACCTAGAGGTGGCAGATGCCTCTGGGCGATAAAAATAAAAACATGTTAAACTGCGATGCGCCGCCTAACACCTCCCAGGTAAATACTGCGAGTGTTTAACACATTCGGCTGGAGGAGTGTGACTCCCAGGACAAGGTTCACGCCGGCCGCTGTGTGATCATGTTTACTGGCTCTGTCCAAAAGCCAGAGGGGAAAAGTACCCGGAGGTGACTGATGATAATCATCGCCATTCATTATTCAGGGCTGATGATCACTTATTCATCCCGCTGACTGCCGCGTGTGTTGTGAGTTCACGCGGGGTCTCACCAGGCGGGCCGGCAGGGTTCTGAGCATAAGTCATGCAGGACGCTGGGGATGTGGTTGATGGCGGGTTATTTGCACCCTGGCTGACCTGTCTGCGCTATTTTTCTCATACATGACTGTGATGAAGAAAATGTACAATAGTTTTCAAAACTATGCTTTTTTTATCAGGTCATATTTCAACCCCGGACTTCAATAGATTTTATCGGGACTCAGACGGTTCTCTGGTCTGCTGAGACCAGAATGAAACTTTTTCACCCACATGCATAACACTATTTTCTTCTTCTTCTGTCAGCTTTTCCTTTTCAGGGGTCGCCACGGCTAACCCTATTATCTGCTTCTTCTTCTCTCACACCAACAATCTTCATGTCTTCTTTCCCTCCAATCATGAATCACCTCTTTGGTCTTCCTCTAGGCCTCCAGCTTGGCAGCTCCAGCCTCACCATCCCTCCTCTGTGTCCAAACCATCTCAGTCTGGTCTCTCTGGCTTTATCTCCAAAACATCTGACATGAGCTGTCCCTCTGACGTACTCATTCCTGATCATATCCATCCTCGTC
The DNA here is from genome assembly GCA_037039145.1 of Fundulus diaphanus. Taxonomy (NCBI): domain Eukaryota; kingdom Metazoa; phylum Chordata; class Actinopteri; order Cyprinodontiformes; family Fundulidae; genus Fundulus; species Fundulus diaphanus. The sequence goes on from CM073131.1 coordinate 21,510,690, forward strand.
ACTCCCAAAGAGAACCTCAAGACCTTCATCTCTGCTACCTCCAGCTCTGCCTCCGGCCTCTTCCTCGGTGCCGCTGTCTCTGAACCAGACAACATCGCTGGTCTCACCGCCGCCTTGCACACCAGTGTAAACACTGTATGTGGTGGAAAACTAACACTACACACCCCCCTTCAACACATGATCTCCACAGTGAAGCATGGTGATGGCAGCATCAGGCTGAGGGGACACTTTGCTGCAGATGGACAGGGACAGAGGTTCACCTTCCAGATGCATGAAGCTGAATGGAGTTATTCAGAGGGTCAGTCCTGGCAGACAACAAGCACAACACAAAGGTTTATATCGATGCATGAATCGCCCAGTCGATGTCTGGATGTAAATCCTATTGAGAATCTGTGGCACGACTGGATGTCCGTACACGCTCTTCATTCAGTCTTGAACTACTTTGGAAGGAATAGGCAGCGATGTCAGTCTCTAAATATGCAAAACAGGCAGAGACACACCTCAAACAGCTCGCAGCTGAAAAGAAATTGGTCCTGCAAAGTGTTGACGCAGGGGGGGGCTGATGACATATGCCCACTGACCTTTTCATTTTTGCTTCCGCATGGCTGGTCTATCAACTAAAATCCCAACAGAATATGTTAAATCTTGTGATTGTAATGTCTCAAAATGTCAAACATGTGCAAGGCATTGCTTCTTTTGCATCCTTGTCTGCAAGCTGAGCTCTCGCGGTATTTGTGTGTTCACAAACACACGAGAATCACGTCCAGTGCTACACATTATCAATCTGGCTGGCCAGGTTACTTCTTTTGGTCTTTGCTGATATCCTGCTTTGGGAAGTTTTTATTCCCTGGACATTAACAGAGCTCAGCTCTGGTTACAAACAAACAAATCTACAGGAGTGGAGACGTTTTAAACAGAGCGCTGTCCGACTCATCTCCTCTGCTTGAGTTCAGGTCCTTCAGGGTAAATTTCCCTTCACTTTCATTATCTCTCAATGGTCAGATAAGCCTTCTTTTATTATCAATGAAAGCCTTTCTTCATCCTGATGGATGGACTGAGGGTACTGTCAGTGAAACAGGTCGAAGGACTCAGTCAATATATCATTTGTGTGAGTCTTGGTTTATGGATTCGGGGATCAGCGACCAGTTACCTTAACTGTGTATCGAGACCATCCAGCAGAAAAGACCCTAAATAATATGGGATCACAATTTGTTAATGCACAATGGCCATGAGTTACAACAGACTAATGAATTAGGCTGGTTCCTGCCATGCGGATCCCCCGCTGAAACATTTTAACCAGGCCTTCTGTTGGAGGACGATCAATAAGTGCAATCCTGCTGCGTGCACCTGAGCCACTTGGGTCGTCCTCATGGGAAGGAACAACCTCTGCGGGAGGAACACATCAACACACAGGCTTTGAGCCGGTTTCAGTCCCCTCAGCACAGCTACTCATGCGGATAAACGATTCCCACTTTTCCTCCTCGTTAAAAAACAATGTTTGCTCCTGATGACGTTAAGATACGCTGACAGATTTATCATCAGGTCAAAGTCTCTCTGTGTAAATAAGTCGTGAAACACAAATCGGCCCTCCTTCTCAAATTTCCAATTTTCACCTTAGCAGCCAGGTCCCCCTCTGATGGCCTGGGCGGCGGGCCCTCATCAGAGCTCATCTGGGGGTCCTAACGATCACACCCGGCCTTACACGCTGCCAGGCGGTGGGGGCCGGGGTCACTATAATTGCCTTCTTGCAGCACACAGCTGTTATTATGGGCCTGCACACAGGTCCCCAAAGCACAAGGCGCTGGGAGTGGGGGGTTGATGGGGGGGGGGGGGGGGGGGGGTCACCAAATGGGAGATCCTCCCCACCCCCCTATTCCACCTCAGTCTTTCTCTCCTCCAGGACTTAATGAAATGCTGCTGTGAAACATAACTGGTCAAACAGATGTCCTCAGGACAAAAACTAGCATTAAACACGCTGATGACTGCCTGCAAATAAAATTAACGTGTAATCAATAGAGAATACACAGGTGGCTGTTTATTAAAATGTATTATATCTAACTTTTCTATTCTAATTTTTTCTGTTCATCAGCCAAACTAAATAAGTAAAAAAAAGAGAGAGAAATGAAAGTTAGATACTTAAGCTGTATTTTTTCACCCTTAAATGTTAAAGACTTGTTAAAATGTTTGCTGCTTCGGTCAGATGCTCAGTCTATCAGATGTACTCATGGGTTTTCAGGCCCTGGCAGAAGTTTGAATTTTTTTTCCAGAGACTATGGAAAAACAACCTTTCTTTCACTCTTGGTTAGTGGTTTGTTGAAGCCATTTATTAAGGGAAAAAAATGTGTTTGCACTTTTTGAAATAATAAATTTGATGCTCACACGTCCACCAACCATCACTGATCCACCTCCATGTGTCACAAATGGTCTGCTTTTCATCACAAGACATATTGACTCCTCTCCAAATATAACTTTTACTGTAGAGGCGGCAAAGTTCAATTTTGGCTGCAAAAGTGTCTCTGTCTTGAAACGGCCGAGCCACTTTTTTCCCCAGAGAGCTCTCTGTGTCAGCTGGGTGTCATTGTGGGGTTTCATTTGCACCGTGAACAATGTTCCCGGCAGTTGTGGCCAGTTTCAGCAGAATCCCAGACTTTCCACTTCTTAAATAGTTTGAACACTTGCTGATGGCCAACCCAGTTACTTGGACGTCTATTTTTACACGATTCTGCCGTTTAATAAGGACCAGCTTACCTGCTCCCACAGATCCTTTGATGGTCATTTTGCTTTCCCCGTCTCTCTAAAACCAGTGACATCCGTCAGCGTTTGAAGGTTTCTCGGGAGCCTGGAAACTCACAGACTTTTTATAAACACTGATTTTGGCGGGAGAGTGGTAGAGCAGAGCACTTGCGCTCTGAGAAGGTTGCAAGTACCCAGTTGGCACCCCACACCCTGCCACTACGCGTCCCTGAGCAAAACCCTGAACACCAGATAGCTCCCCACTGCTCCCTAAGGGATGGGTTAAATGCAGGAGACAAAATTTGCTGGAATGTACAATGATAAATAAAGATTTCTCTTCTAAATTCAAGCAAGCCGATCTCCGATGAGGATAGTCCCCCTTAACACTGTTTAAATCCATGTGTGTCACCTTGGTGGGTATCTGAGTAGTTGTTATGTAAACCTTTGATCAGTAGTTTCTGTTGTTTTTATGCATTAAAAAGAGCAAACAATTGTTTAGTCATAAATGGGTCTACAACTTCTGATCACATGTAATATATATACACATTTGTAATATTAAAATATCACAAGTTCTGCTTATGAGCACAACTGTAGCCTTAACCATACCTTCGGCCTGCTAATTATTCTCGCTAAAGTTGTATTTTTTCAGATACAAAACTCCTTCAACCCCAGTTGAACATTTCAGCTGATAACGCTATTGATCACGGATCCAAAGACGGTTTCATTAACCTTTAAAGTTAAAAGCATCATAAAGCCATAAATCTGCCTCCCAGGATGTATTTGAAGACACTCCTACAGGAAGAGGATCCTGACAGAACCCCCTCTCCCCAGAGAGCGACATGTCCGCCTGTTTGGGTCTCCGGGGTGGTGGGTGGGGGGATGAAAGGGACATTTAAGCTCCAAACAAACAGTGAAACTAAATGACCGTCCACTCAGGGAGGAGTGAAATGTTTTGTTGACGCTGCCTGCCATGTGGGCTGTAAAACTGTCAGCCGTGTTATTATTAGTCTGCAACATTTTGAACGCTGCCGTCTGTGCAGCGGATGTCACAACAGCGACACACAGTCGGCATACAATCTCCATCCTCATTGACGACAAGGTAGAAATCAATGCAAAAGCGCCTGCAGCCATTCTGCCGTTGTTCGCTGGTCCTAAATCGCTCCAGCCCTGAGGGCATGCATTCAGAAAGCTTTCTATGCAACATAAAAGAGCGCATGCAACCCTCCCCTGCAAGCACACTGCAGCCTAAGGTGGAGCTGAAAGACGGCAGCGTTTGTGCTGCAGCTGCAGGACGTAAAGCCACCGAGCGTCTCCTCCACCTTCCCCTCCTGTCTCGACACGCTCAGCAGACGTGCAAAAGCCTCGGGTTTCACCTTACAGGTGATCAGGCTGTCTGTTTTTCTTCACTCGGCTGTGGATTGGGATATGTTTGCGCTGTGCTTGTTTTAAACACTGGGGCGTTCCCTTTCAGGGCATTTATCTCTTGACTCTCTAAGCGACACTTTTTTTTTTTTTGTCCACAGAACATGCGGTTTATTTGTCCAAGTACAGCCTCTTAGGTATGCATTAATGGGTTAGAAAGGTTGTAAGTCTGTGTGTGAAAGGTTGCAGCGTCGGAAGTCTGGCTAATATTTAGAGCGAATTGCAAAAGCGGTGATACCAATTGAACTTTTCACCCATTTTGTCACGTTACAACCAGAAGCTTCAATGTGTTTTTGGAGGATTTCACATCATGGGCGCACACAGAGTAGTCCAAAAATGTTTCACAAATCAAAATCTGAAACATGCTTTTAGTCCTGCTGAGTCAATGCTCCTTACAACCAGTTTCTTGGGGTATGTCTATCAGCTTTGAATAACGAGAGACTGAAAATGTACCTGTTTGTCTTTACAAACTAGCTCAAGATAATTCACTTTGAAAGGAGAGCGTCTGTCAGCATCATTTTTCCAAGTCTTGCTAAAGATGACCAATTAGATTTAGTTCTAACACATAATTATGCATTGATGTGAGCAATTTAATTGTAGTTCTTGCTGCATATGTCGGGCTTTTCCATAATTTTGCAGCCTCTGACAGTTTTCATCCTGTTTTGAAGCTTGAAGGTCTGTCCATCTTTCCGTTTTGCTCTGATCAGCTCCCTGCCCCTGGTGCAGAGAAGCATCCCCACAGCATGATGCTGCCGCCACCATGCTTATGGTGCGTTCAAGGTGAGCTACCACACAGCAATTTGCACGAAGGCCAAAGAGTTCAAATTTGGTCTCATTTGAGCAGAGCACCTTTTTATTTATTTATTTATTACACATACTTATTGTGACTCTACAGTGCTTGTGGCAAATTGCTGATGAGAATTAATTTGTCCCTTTTCAACAATTTAACAATACTTTCAGTCTTTACTGATCAGACTTGTGAGTGCAAATCAAATAGTTGTCCTGTAAACAGATTCCTCCACCCGAGCTGTGAATCTCTTCAGCTCCTCCAAATTGCCACGGGGCTCTTGGCTGCTGCTCTGATTAAAGCTTTAAATGTTTCCACAACCTTCTCCCTGAACTGCCAGCAGCAATAGTCGATAGGAAACCAAAAACTGATTAGAGTTGTTTACAGTTAAATATTTGACCTTGCAAAGAAAATTCACCAAAACGTTTTGTTGGATTATGCTGAATTGTCAATTTCAATTTAGGATTAATAAAGTATCATTGGGTTGAAGGAATTGAATTAGGATCTCATATGTATACGTTAGAGAACAGTCATTATAAGGCTGACCAGGATGTTTAATCATAGTAAAAAAAAAATAAAAAAACTATACATACATACATACATACATACATACATACATACATACACACACACATATATATATAATAATAAAAAATAAACACAATAAAGCAAGGGTTTTTCACAATACTGCTAACATTAAACATACTCCGTTTCTAATAAATGTTAGTATATGTTTATTTTATTAATATTCTTTGTTAAATCTAAATCAATCTATTGGAAAATAAAAATCCAACATCAATGCAGGTTTCTTGAAAAGTAGCAACAGAGAAAAAACTAATAATTTAATAATTTATTAGACAGAATTGTACTGAGGAGTAAAATCCTGAGTTAAAGTCCAGCCTTTAACTGTGGAGAATGTGACTCACAAAAGAGAAGAGAAAGGAAAAATCAGGTTGAGGTAAAACCAGCAGCATCAGCAGAAAGGTCAGACACCAAACACAGTATGGATTCTCCACTAAAACCAATCTGCATTGCAGCGATTCTTGTTCCTCTCGGTTCGTTTCATTTCAGAGCCCAGAGTGGTTGAGGTTTCTTTGGCAGTGCTTCCCTCTAGTGGTCACAGACAGCTGCTGCACTGGACCGCGATTGCGCAATGAAGCTGCTTGCCTGCGACATCATCAGAGTCTGGGGTCATGAACTGTTCTGTTCATGTGACTATTTTGATGGAAACAGCGGGGAATCCGCTTTACCTGAACGCTGGTTGAAGTAAAAGCCCCTCTGGCAACATTTCCATTTTTAAGAGTGATGACATAACCTCACTGCGCTCATTTTTAATAGCTCTCAGTCATGTGTGCATTCATTTAATCTTACATCAGTTAATAAAGGTGCTGCTGATCAGCCTATTGATATGCGATGTGCAATTATGAATTCCAAGATCAATAAATACCCAATATACAAAATATGACCAGTGTGTAATCAGGACTAATATAATTTGGGGACAATAAGCAGACAAGGCAAATTTCGACTGGTTGGGGCTAATTCCAGAATTTCAGTTGGGAGAAGATAGTGTACTTTTTAGATATGTTCAAGAAGTTCTATTTAAGAAAACACAAAGCAAAAAACAACGATACCCTATTGCTTTAAAAAAACGTTTTACTCTGTCACACTACTCCATACTTCTGTGATTATACGTCCTGATTTGAAGGCAACACGCCTTTGCCCACCCGAATTGGGGAATTTCAAGTTCTGAGTAAACGCGCCAATATTTACAGCAATAGGATTGACTACTCAGACTGCCTAAATAGACCTCCAATAAAAAATAAACAAATACATAAAAAATAAAAATCCAAAGGAAAAGGGGGAAAAAACACTGATTAATTGAGATAATCTTTTTAATTAAGTTATTGCATCTATTTTAGATCAATTTAAGCATATTCTAGACTTTGAAATATAGCCCAATACACTCTTTTTGGGAAGAGGAATAAATAACTGAGCTGTGTAATGAACCGAGATGTTAGGAGCTTTTTTATTATTATTTTTGTTTTGCTATTTATAAAACTAACTACTGTGTCTTTGTCTAAAAAAAAGCACAATTTTATTTAACTCCTCTGTTACAGATTGGTTGATGACAAAAACATTTAAGTTATAAATAAATACATAAAACATAATCTAACATTACAGTTGCATATACAACTAAAAAGCCTGACAATGCAAAAGTGTTTATTTCGTGGTTATAAACCTTTACCCTTCCATGACGTTTGGGACTGAGCCTCAGGTAAGCCAAAGTTAATGCTTGCTATACATTTCCGGTAGTGAATTTCAAAATAAGACCATCTCCCGCCTACGTAGCCTGAAGGGAGTGTTCAAATGCTTTTCTCGTTGACTTAGTATTCATTTGTTATGGGCGTGTTTGTTGATTAAAAACCATAAAATGTGATTTATTCTTCTTTATGAAGATTGAGGATGGAAGGATAATAATAATAATAATAATAATAATAATAATAATAATAATAATAATAATAATAATAATATACATACACTTGATATATAATTGTGATATCTACTTTGTAAGAATTAATAATTTTATAATACAACTAATCGTTGAACTGTTTAAAAGAGCATCAAATCATTCGTTCATTTGGATCTTATTCTGAAATCCAGCAGACGACTTCCGGTTGCTGCCTCCGTCCTCTCTAACCTGCGCCATCTTGACCAACAGGAACAGGTACCACTACCTACATCAGGAGCACCGCTGGCCGAGCTGCCGTTGACCCTCCGTCCTCCAACCCGCGGTGGAAACATGGCTCTGAGCCTCCTGGAAAAGGCTCAGTCGTGGCTCTTCAGAGCTGCCACGGCCCTTTTCTTCGCGATTTTCCAGCTCCTGTGGACCCAGAGACCCGCTGCCTCCGTGAGGAAGCTGCCGCCCGCCGGCAACCCGCTGCTGCTCCAGTCAGCGACGCAGCTCGCCAGGAGGATCCGGAGAAAAGAGGTGCGTGCCCGACACCGGCGGATTTATTCAGCCGTGTCCTGGTGTTAACCTAAGACCCATTCACAGCCAGCTGTTGTTTATCGCCCCCCCCGGTTATAAAGCTATAATGTCTGGCTGAATTAAAGCGGCAGTACCGCGGGTCCTGTGGGCGACTTTCCAGCAGGCGTTGAGCGGACACCTCAGCACCTGTTGAATGACAACACACCTGCGCTGCTGCTGGGGCTGCCCGGCATAAACAGACCTGTTGCTCTGTGATCTCAGGGTTTCCGACGAGACAGCATCATCAGAGGGATGATAGATTGCTCTCCATGTTGACCGCAGGTCATTCTGACACGCAAAGGTCAGATAAAGCCGCTTTTAGATCATCAGAGGTGCAGATAAACACGCTCAGTGCTGTAGATCAGACCACAGCAGATTACTACTGCAGTGTTTCTGTCATCATTGTGGACGCACACGTGTCCTAAAGGGGTTTACTTTGATTTAAAAGCTGATATAAACTGTTAGTTTGTGTTTCCTCCAGTAAATGGGATGCGGTGGTACTCGCTTGCATTGCTGCCTGTTCCCCTTAAGCGTCCTCAGCCGGCCTTGGCGTGATCTCTAACCGCGCGGTGTGTCTGCAGGTGTCCAGCGTGGAGGTGGTACAGGCCTACATCGACAGGATCCAGGAGGTCAACCCTTTCGTCAACGCCGTCGTGAAGGACAGGTGAGGAAGGAGGCGCCCGCTTCGCGCCGTGTCACTGGCCGCCCATCGTGACTTTCTGCGTCTGCTTCTAATAAATGACCTCCTTCCTGTCGTTTCCACATGCAGTGTTTGCAGGAGGTGTCCGTACCCTTTGAGTCTTTAAGTCCCATTAAAAATACAGAAGTGAATTTCTCCATTGTGAGATCAATAAAGTTCAATTATTATATTTATTAGTATTATGGCAAAAGGTTCAACTTACAGGGCTTGCTAGACACTGTATAAACAGTGGACTGACCCCCCCATAATGAGATCGAATGAGGAAATGTGCTTCTTCCTCTTCAGGTTTGCAGCTGCCCTCCAGGAGGCGGCTCAGGTTGACAAGCTGATAGAGGAGGAGACGGGAGGGGAGGAGGTGCTGGAGGACAGGCTGCCTCTTCTGGGAGTCCCGCTGTCGGTCAAAGAGTCCTTTTCCCTCCAGGGTGAGTACACCTCCTAACAGACCCCCCCCCTGCCTCTGACTGACCCGGGAGCCACGCGAAAGCTGCCGCTGTGAAAGTGTCTTTCCTTCCTGCAGGCATGCCCCTGACGACGGGCCTGATGTCCAGGCGAGGAGTCGTGGCCCCCGTCGACGCTCCCCCCGTGGCCCTGCTAAAGAGAGCCGGCGCCGTGCCTCTGGGCGTCACCAACACCAGCGAGCTGTGCATGTGGTTGGAGTCTCACAACCACCTGTACGGCGTCACCTGCAACCCGTACGACCTGGAGAGGATACCGGGGGGGAGCTCAGGTCGGCAGCCGTCCTTAACGGGAAAAGCTCGTTCAGTTCGACTTGATTCGCATAGCGCCAGTTCACAACACGTGTCATCTCAAGGCACTTTACAAAGTCAGCTTCAACCAAATCATACAGACAGATTGGTCAAATAGTTTCCTTTCTAAGGAACCCCAGTAGATCGCATCGAGTCCTGACCAGCAGCATTCACTCCTCCTAAAGGAGCGCAGAGCCACAGGGTCAGGGTCTGCTCATTCCGCTCCTCCTCGTGAAGGAGCTTTTGATCGTTAGGCTGCCGCTCCCTCCGTTTCCTGGAGTGATTGACTAAAAATCAGGACGTGCTGCACGTGCACGAGCAGAAACGTACTCTCTTGTGTCCTCAGGAGGGGAGGGCAGCATCCTGGCGGCAGCCGGGGCCGTCGTGGGCGTGGGCTCAGACATCGGCGGCAGCATCCGCATCCCTTGTTTCTTCAATGGGATCTTCGGCCACAAAACCACTCCAGGTAAAAAAGAAGCAGCCTGACTCGTCGACTCGTGGCTGCATCCTGCCTTTGTTCAGATTTTCCAACGAGATCGTGTGAAGAGAGAGGAAGCTGTCGAACGTAGACCTTTTCCAGTGGGGCTCAGAGTCGGTGCTGTGTTTCAGGTGTGGTGTCCTGTGAGAACCAGTACCCGCCCCCCTCTGGCAGACAGATGGACTACCTCAGCTCTGGTCCCATGTGCCGCTACGCTGAAGACCTGCTGCCCATGCTCAAGATCATGGCAGGACCCAACGCGCACAAGTGAGAAAACTGCAAACTGTTACAGCTTCTAGCAACATCACTTTAGATTTGACTCTGCCGCTGCATGTTGGTGTGAAACATAAATATCTGGAGCACATACCTCCATGAACTGGTCTCCGTAACGTCACACGGGAAGGACTATATTCAGGTAAACTCTGTTGTGAGTCCGGACCGGGAGCCTGTTATCAGTGAGCGGCTTGTTTCAGTGCGAAACGTGTGCGGATGTGTCCTCACAGGTATATCGCATAACATTTTATAACCGAGTGAATATTCAAAGTTTTGCAATCACCCAGAGGCTGATGCATGTGGATATCTATTGCTGGTAACAGCTATCAGTCTGTGGGTATAGAAAGCTGTTAGAGAGTGTCGGTCCTACAGAGTATCATCACGGCTCCACACTCATATTTTTATTTCTAAAAAAAAAAAGTTTAAAGCCAGTCAATCGATCAAACTTTATTTATTAAGCCCTTTACACACCAAAGTGGTGTACAGGTCTAAAAGACAAAGAAATAAGAACATAAAATAAGCAATAAAAGACAACAGCTACAGTAAAAACCCACTGAATGAGAGCAGTTAACATAATAACCGTCAATAAAACTAAACTAGCCTAATGCCTCCTGCTCAACTGGAATTAAAAGCAAAGTTAAAAAGATGTCTTTAAAAGAGATTTGAAATCATTATTGGCCACCCTTACAACGAGGGGAAGATCATCCCACAGAGCTCTGCTGGGAACTTGTTTGTTTAAGAGCTCAGATAAGTAGGGAGGTGCCTGAACGTTTAAACATTTAAAAAGCAGAAGTAAAATCTTCTGGACGAGAAGCAGACGACTGTCCATCCCAGTACAGAGAGTATCAGCGGCACTCTGAGGAAGGCGGGGTTTGATTTTAGCAATCAGCCTCCGATGGTAAAAGCTACTACACTGACCTGTTTATCGAATTTAAACCCGTTGTCAAAAAACATACTCCAGCGTTCCTGACAGCAGTACAATTAAAAGAATTTAAAGCAGAAATTGCACCCCTACACTAACAAGTCTGTTTTTACTCACAAACTGTCTCATCAGTTTTATCTCCATTTAAGTATAAGAAGTTAAGCTCCATTCAAGTTTGACGTCCTTTAAACATTGTAACATGTTTCCTACATATTGGCTTCCACTTGCTGGAAATAGTACTTTCTGGAAAAAAAAAACCAGATCTCAGAGGAAGCGGATAAACGGAGAACAGAAGGAGTCCTAAGATGAAGCCTTGAGGAACACCACAGCTCAGAGGAAACCTGAGCCAACTGGACAGAGGAGCTTCTGCCAGACAGGAACGAGTGAAACCAGCTCCGGGTTGAGCCCTTCTTAGCAGAGCCACCGCACAAAGCCACGGATCATGTTTTTCCACCTCAGATTCATGCACCAGTTTATGTCGGTCCATTACAGGAAATCCCAATAAAATGCATTTCTGTTTTTGGTGAAAACACGACATAAGGGGGAACACTTCAAAAGGTGTAAATACGTTTGGCATGCACCTGATTTTTGGTCAAACAAAGGAAGACAGACTGATTCCTTTTGCCGTATGTTGGCTCAGCTTAGTTTTGTTCCTGAGCTAACAGGAGGACGCTCCCAAACCCTGAAGCCGTTGCTTAATCTGGGATTCTAATCTGTGTCCAAACAGGCTGTCCTTAAACGCAGACGTGGACCTGAAGAAGCTGCGGTTCTTCTCCATCCCCCACGACGGCGGCTCCCCCTACACGCACCCAGTCAGCAGAGAGCTGCTGGACATTCAGAAGAAGGTGCGCGCCGAGCCTCTGCCAGATAACCCCTACAGATACGTAGCATTCGAAAGGACGTTCTTCTCAGACAAGACATGCGATGTTCTGCAGGTGGTGGAGCGTCTGGAGGCGGACCTCGGAGTCAGAGTGCAGCGGGTGTGTCTACCCGAGCTGCGCTACAGCTTCCAGATCTGGGACACATACATGGGTCTACCTGACAAGGAGGGCAAGGTATGTCCGTCTGACGGAGCGGGACTCTGAGTAGACTCACCAGGCACCCCCGGCTCACTTTGTAGACCCACTGATCACCTAGAAACCACTTTAACCTTCACAGATAAAATCATTGGACACCAGGAGCTTCTTTCCAAGTTTTTTTTTTTTTTTTTTTTTTTAACTAGGGCTGCTTTAGTGCCTGTCGTCAGATAGTTTTAAGATAAGAAATACCGTTTTTGTCCCACAATGGGGAAATGTGGGTGAGACAGTGGCAAAAACCAGAGTTGGACACTAGATCAGTAATGAAAACAAGCTAATCTGTAGCAATGCAAAGAAAGGTGAAAGTGTTTCCATGTTTGTTTTTCCTTATTTTGCTCTATTTCTTATTCATTTTATCTGACTTTTAGTGTTGATCATGTATTCATGTTTCTGGCTCAAAACTTCAACAGCGTTATATAAGTGTACCGCTTCCTGAGCTGGCTTCTGAATTATTGGACCAGTAAGATTAGAAAACAGTAATGGACTTGCTGGTCTGATAAGCTATTGAACCGAGCAGTTTTCATCCTGTAACAGGACATCCTGTAGCACGTTGTGACCCAGATCGATGCTTCACATTTTCATCTTTACACTGACAAGTAGCATGAGAAACGTTTACAGGGATTTAAACTAATCTTTGGCTTTAGATTGAACGTGTAGTTATGAAAACTACTAATAACCACAAGCTGGATGCAGAAAAGGAAAGTTTTTGTAGTTGTAAAAATAGAGAAGTGTTTAGCGGCAGCAGAGCTTTTAGTTACTAATGAATGTGTCGGTGAGAGGTTTATGGACGCGGTCCGGAGCAGTCCTGGGTCAGGGTCCATCTGGATGAAAAGTGTAAAATCTAGCTTTATGAAGAATGCGTTGCCTAAAACTGTCTGAACTTGAAAACCAAGTGGATCTCGGGGACCCTTTAGATGGCCTGACAACGTATGAATTTACAACAAATATAAAGCTTTATGTTTCGGGGTAATTCGAAAGCTGTGTGAGATTTAGTCACAGCGCCTATTGTCTGCAGCCCGGAAACGTTGCCTAATCTGTTCAGCTGCCAGCACACTGCATACCACAACTTAAGACGGGCACCAAAACGGAGCCGTTCCCACCACTTTACAGGACGCCGCGCTGACTTTGTCTGACCGCTGTCGCCATTTCAACTAAATCTCCTCCCTCTCTTTGTAACTGTGTTATTTAATGCAACCAAACTTGAGTTGAGTCTTCACTATGTGATCGCGTACAAAGGTTTATTAAGACCCGCACAAACACACACCTCTCTGTAGAGTTCACAGTCCATCGCTTAATCTGATAAGTCATTGTTAGGGCCATGCCATGACTTTACTATTTTACTGTTCGAACAAAATGTACTGTAAAATGTATTTTTGCTCAGTGCACTGAAGTAAAAAAACAGTGCCTTACAGGTATTTCTCCCCCTTGAAGTCTTTCACATTTTGTCACATTACAACCACCAATATCTGTGTATTTTATTGGGATTTAATGGTATATAGTGCAACACATAATTGGGACAATAATGTAGTTTAACAGGTGACGTTATCTGGACCTTAAAGGTATTTACCTACAAGCCGTATCTTGCTAGTTTCTGCCATTATTTTCCTCATACTTGAAAGAAAAACTCAGCCTTTTACCTCTCTGCTTTCCCTTGATAGTTGTAATTTGCATTCCATAAAAAACAAACAAACAGGAAGTTACAGAAAAATCCGCACTTTTTTGGGTTCTTTTGTGAATTTAAGAGGTGCGTTTCTACAGAATAATTACTCGTCTAAACTCTGCATGGGCTTTGATTTGAGCGATTAAATCCTACCCCAACCATACAACTATTGTTCTGTATGTTACAAACAGAGCAAAATGGCTCCCTTCCTTCAGTAAAGAAAACCACGTGAGACTTGACGGAAAGTTAAGGTTTGTAGGAGTGGTGTTGATGAGGATTCAAAAACCATTTTATTTTAGAACCCCAGTGTTTACAACCAAGAAAGTATTTAAAAAAAAACAAAAGACAAATAAATCATCTGTATGATTTTAAAAGCACAACCAAATGTTTTCCTCCTTCAGCCTCCTCGGGCCTTTGCTGAGCTGATGGGGGAACCGGGTCGACCTGCGTGGGCTCTCTGGGAGCTGCTCAAACGGATGGTGGGAAAATCCGACCATACAATGCCTGCTATCAGTAAGAAGAGAGCAGATAACGCTCTGGTACTCATTTACGTTGCTCTTGTCAAAGTTACTAAGAACTATGAGGTGTGCTCTGTGATGTGCTTTAGTGGTGGCCCTGCTCGAGATGACCCACTTGTCCAAATCGTCCCCTTTCATCATCCGGCAGAAGGAGGAGCTGCAGAAGAAGATTGATGAGCTGCTGGGCACCGACGGCGTGCTGCTTTACCCGTCTCACCCCAGAGTGGCCCCCAAACACCACCACCCCCTCTTCAGACCCTTTGACTTTGCCTACACTGGTTAGTGATCAAGCAGATCCCTCAGAATTTATCAGTCCTGTTTTTCGGCTCAGTTGGAGCAAAGAAAGCTAAAGCTGTTGTCTCACAGTTTGCCTTCTTGCCTTCAAATGTCAGAAGGTTTTGAGCACTTCATTATCAAACAAGTATCTAAAACAACCTACCTGGCCGTCATGGCATCTGATTTCCTGTCTTCAGGTATTCTGAACATCCTCGGGCTGCCCGTTACCCAGTGTCCTCTGGGTCTGGGCGCGGAGGGCCTTCCTCTGGGCGTGCAGGTCGTGGCCGGGAAACTGCAGGACCGTCTAACCCTCGCCGTGGCGCTCTACCTGGAGAAGACATTCGGGGGATGGAGGGACCCTGGAGCAAAGTAAAGGCCCTCCCCCGACAGACTGACGGTGCTTTGGGGAGAGGATTACGGTATCCTCGGTCTGCCTCGCCACCTGCTGCTGCGCACCGCCACAGGGAGGGACAGTCTGTGCGATGAATGTTTAAATATAAGAGAAGCAGGTTTTGCACTAATAAGGAATAACTCATTTAAGTTTGATGTTTTTACCCGTTAAGAATCAGAGGGTTATGCTCGCAGGCTTAGATAAAGGCTGAGAGGAGACGTCAGATCATTCACATTTTCACAGAAGAGCAGGTTTTGTCTTGAGGGCTTGTTACCCTGCCACATTTCATTTGTTTTATGACCGCAGCTTGTACCCTACTCCTAAACCCTCAGTCAGGAATCGAAACTTTGAAACCGTTTAGAAATGATAAAGTTTAACACATAACAGTAAGTGTATCAGCAGCTACTGACCAAAGTACGTCATAGAGAATAAACTGGACGGCCAGTTGTACGCCGACGATGCTAATTGTTAAACATTAACACGAGAAACTAAAAACTTACCGGGCCTCAGCGGCAGAGGCGATGAAGGCAGAGAAAAGGAAATGGCACAACCTTCGCTGCATGACAATACTGGCAATTATTGTCTGGGGATGTTTCTTATTTTCCAGGTTTTATAGGAATGACGCTTCAAATCGGCTGGTTATTCTGATTCTCCGTCCACGGCCCAGCCAAGCCGAGTTATCGTCATGAAGGAGCGTTCAATTTAACGTCGACAGCACGGGGATAAAATGTCCTCGGAGCAAGAGTGGGAAAACGTCTTAACGTTGGGCTTTTAATGATGCGTTTAATTTTCTTTTCTTTGGGCTGAACAGGCCGACTTTGCTGAATTTTAAAAACAGGAATTTGGTGCATCAGTCTTAATTTATTCTGGGCCTTCTCTAAGTCACACAGAGTCAAAATTATACATCCACGCTCTAATCTTTGGATGGCTGCAGAGAAGCCCCACGCTTTCTGTAGCTTCAGCAACGTCCTTCCATAACTGTCTGGATATTTGACCGCTCTTCCTGGCAGGACTGACCCTGTACTGGTTCAGCTTTTAAGCTTAGTCTATGAAATACTTAACAGGGCTGAGGTCAGGCCCATTAAGCCACTGGACCCGCCTCATTCCTTCCGGGACCAGTTTTGATGTGCGATCGGGATCATTGTGCTGTTGGAAGATCCGCTTGTATCCGATTTTAACCGTCTAGCGTCTGAGCGGAGGTGAAGTGGAACGAGTTTGAGACCGACCTCCATGTGACTGCGGTCAGACCAGAACACGGTCCTCCAGAAGGTATTTGGTTCTCCGTTCGGGCGGCAGCAAATATCTTCGTTTCATCCAAGTATGACCGTTCCGGGAGCAGGAACAAGACAACGATCCCAAACACATTAAAATAGGGGTTTGGTTGGATGAAGCAAGCTAACGCCAAGCCTCTGGATACAGCTCCTATAGGAAACACACGAACAATATGCTTAAAAGCCTCCTGGCCAGGAAACCAGCTAATTTAGATGGACCCTGCCAGTTGTAATAAGAGTGGTCAACTATCCACTGAGAGACACAACAATCTTATTGATTTCATGAATAAAACTAAACGTTCAAGGGAATTTAAGCCACCCATTAGTGGGGGGTGTATGTATACATTTGAGCTTGTGTGAAGTATGTACGACTTATCTGAATTGTAGAAAATCTACATTAAATAAAAACATGTGCAACAGTTACTTTATCAGCTTTTTTTGTTGTCCCCCCCCCCCCCCCAACTCTGCCCAGTTTTTATATTTTCTCGTAAATTTTGAGGCACTTTCCTTCGTCAGACCAAATTTATGGCTGGAAGACGCTGCCGGCGTGCCATTAAGCTGTAGCTCTGTGCAGACTGATGTTCACCACCACTGGTGTCATTAAATCCTTCACTGATTTCCATACCAATCTAAATAAACTCCAATACTTTGACTGGAGGTGTGTGACTTTAGATTTTTTTTTTTTTTTTTTATAAATTCATGTGCTTCCTGACAGCAAGTATCAAGTTTACGTCACTGATCTATATAATACACTGGAGTGCTGATTTTGCCGAAAAACTGAAGTCACTGTCCGCCATCTTGCTACTCCCTACTCCCACAGAATCCCATAGGATTTGGTTGCAACAACAAGCAGTTTTCTGGCTCAGTGAAAACGTTTCACAGGTAATTCTACAGTCAGTGGATGTACTAACACTATCAACTACTAGGAAATTAGGTGCTGAAATATTTTACATGTTATTCATAGTAAATATACAGGGGTTGGACAATGAAACTGAAACACCTCATTTTAGTGTGGGAGGTTTCATGGCTAAATTGGACCAGCCTGGTGGCCAATCTTCATTAATTGCACATTGAACCAATAAGAGCAGAGTGTGAAGGTCCAATTAGCAGGGTAAGAGCACAGTTTTGCTCAAAATATTGCAATGCACACAACATTATGGGTGACATACCAGAGTTCAAAAGAGGACAAATTGTTGGTGCACGTCTTGCTGGCGCATCTGTGACCAAGACAGCAAGTCTTTGTGATGTATCAAGAGCCACGGTATCCAGGGTAATGTCAGCATACCACCAAGAAGGACGAACCACATCCAACAGGATAAACTGTGGACGCAAGAGGAAGCTGTCTGAAAGGGATGTTCGGGTGCTAACCCGGATTGTATCCAAAAAACATAAAACCACGGCTCCCCAAATCACGGCAGAATTAAATGTGCACCTCAGCTCTCCTGTTTCCACCAGAACTGTCCGTCGGGAGCTCCACAGGGTCAATATCCACGGCCGGGTCTGCTATAGCCAAACCTTTGGTCACTCGTGCCAATGCCAGACGTCGGTTTCAAGGGTGCAAGGAGCGCAAATCTTGGGCTGTGGACAATTTGAAACATGTATTGTTCTCTGATGAGTCCACCTTTACTGTTTTCCCCACATCCGGGAGAGTTACGGTGTGGAGAAGCCCCAAAGAAGGGTACCACCCAGACTGTTGCATGCCCAGAGTGAAGCATGGGGGTGGATCAGTGATGGTTTGGGCTGCCATATCCTGGCATTCCCTTGGCCCCATACTTGTGCTAGATGGGCGCGTCACTGCCAAGGACTACCGAACCATTCTGAAGGACCATGTGCATCCAATGGTTCAAACATTGTATCCTGAAGGAGGTGCCGTGTATCAGGATGACAATGCACCCATACACACAGCAAGACTGGTGAAAGATTGGTTTGATGAACATGAAAGTGAAGCTGAACATCTCCCATGGCCTGCACAGTCACCAGATCTAAATATTATTGAGCAAGTTTGGGGTGTTTTGGAGGAGCGAGTCAGGAAACATTTTCCTCCACCAGCATCAGGTCGTGACCTGGCCACTATCCTGCAAGAAGAATGGCTTAAAATCCCTCTGACCACTGTGCAGGACTTGTATATGTCATTCCCAAGACGAATTGACGCTGTATTGGCCGCAAAAGGAGGCCCTACACCATACTAATAAATTATTGTGGTCTAAAACCAGGTGTTTCAGTTTCATTGTCCAACCCCTGTATATATATATATATATATATATATATATATATATATATATATATTTATGCAAAATATTTCAGCACATGACTTTCTCAGTACTTGATAGTTTTAGAACATAACATAAAAGTATATAGAATTTGACATTTTAAAAGTTTTAAGCCCCCTCTGAACATGAGAAAATCCTCGTTATCCGATGCTGTAGCGCACATATTGCCTAATTACTGGGGGAAAATAGGGAGTACCAATATGGCGGCTGGTGGCTTCACAGCGACTCGTTCTAACAGCGGGCTATTAGCAATCCAGTGTATAATAGAGATCAGTGGTTGACGTCCGGATCATAAGCCCTGAAACCGCCTCAGCTTCAAATAAAGAGCAGCGGCCTCCCCTCTTCAGCTTCCTGCCCTGTTAAAATGCCACGGTTTGTGGTGTAAAAGGAAGGAGACTATGATAAATTACTTGGGAAAAAAAAAAAACTTGTTCCACCTTTAATTCGACATAAATACTGTACAGTTTGAAGAAAAAAGATTAAAAATGTGTTAAACCTGGCTGCATGCATGTCCACTCAAAACAAACTACTGACTCAATTCCAGCATTCGGTCTTTAGTACGAGTCCATCAGGATGCCGCATCTTGTCTGGCTGACGTTCTCTAAATCTATCAGACTGAGGACTTCTCTTGTTCACAGCCATCTTCAGGCGACCATCTGCTCATTTTTGATCTCGACTCTGACTAAGGCCAATTTTTTGACATCATTGCTTTCCTGATTTTGGATGGAGGCTTGGACTCACTGCGATGCTGAAAAATTAAACCCATAATAAGATTTCAGACATTTTCTTTAGGAGAAAAGCCTTTCGCACTGGAGGCCTTCTCTTCAGTCTGGACATGGGGAGAATCCAGGAGAGCAGTGCTGGAGTCCACCTCCCCGCTTCTAAAAGTAAACGTCAGAGAAATCCAACTGGGCCTGCTGGCCTGTAAATATCGCTTCTTCTCTCTAAACCGACTGCAGGTGTGAACGCCGCTGTTCGCCTGTATGCAGCCAGGTTATTAAAGCTTTTCATTTTGATTTTTCCTCAAGGAAATCCGTTTTGTTTTAGTTGAACTGTACAGGAAAAACGTCTCGTGTGGAAAAGCTTTGAAATGATTGATCTACGTCCCAAAAACCCCGGCATTTTAACGCGTCTGAGAGCCACGGTGCTGCTCGGTGTGCGCTTAGTCCCACTCAGCGACTCGGGTCAGGACAACATCAGGCAAAACCAAATGTTACAACTTTGTTGATTTGAGGCGTAGTCAACGATGAAAGATGCTCTCGTTGGAGTCTGCTGTCACTTTATTTTCTTCCCTTCGCTTGAAAAAGGCTGAAAACTAATGAACATCAACCAGACGGCTCCAGACACAACGAAACCGTATTGAGAAGCACGTTTCTTTTTTTTTTTTTTTTTGGTCACCCCTAATGATGACGATCTCTTCATTTAGTGAAAAACATTATTCCATCAGGAAGGATAGAAGCTGAAAAATGATTTGTATACAGAACCCAGGCAGCTTCTGGCGGAAAGCTCCCGGCCATAACGGAGGCGGCCATTGGCTCCTTCACCGCCCTCCTCAAACAGCCTCGTCCAATAGCTGGAGCAGACTTAAAAACGGACAATAAAAGGGCAAGAGGGGGAAGAAGAAGAAGAAAAGAAAAAAGGAAGCTCTCCATTTTGGCCGCGCGGTGAAAGGGAGGATCTTTCTCTCCTTGACAACCTGTTAAGAGTTCGATTTGGCCCAAATGTGTACGTAACATAAACATGTTTCTGACGTGTGAATGTCAAGTTTAGGGTGCGGGTTCTGAGCCCATTAGGTCCCTTCAGGAAGTGTTGGTGATGGGTTTGTATTTCTTGAGCCGGGTCCACTGTCCCGTTGAATAGTTCATCTCGAAGACCGTGTCGACCAGCATGGTCGTGCTGCCGGTGCCGTCGGCTTTGGGCAGCACCTCGGTGTGCTCGCTCAGCTTGATCTGGATGATGTCCCCCTGTTCTGGGCACGGGTTCTCTGCAGGGGCACACCGGGAGAAATCTGGTTACGTTCAGCCCCAAACAGAGCGTGCAGGAGCTCAGCAAAGCAATTCTAACGCTTCAGGTGGTTGTGGTGAAGCAAGCTGACTGGAAGCAATCAATGACATAAAACCGGCTCTATCAGCTTCCATTTCCATTCATCCACTTCGTTAAAACCCAACAACACACTGCGGTCTGAGCTTGTAGTGTGACAAAAGGTCAAAGGGCATAAAGACTTTTCATGGCACTTTTCCACTACTTCCTTCTTACCTCTGGATCCGGCCATGAAACCCAGAATGAGCGCCTTCTCCGGTCGGGTGACCTTGTTGGCGGTCTTGAACATCTCCTGAGCAGCGTACATCTGGTCTCTCTGAGGAGCGGAAACGGCAAATGACAGAGAGTGAGGGCCATGCTTCACCGGGTCATCGTTCCCATGCTAAAGCTCGGGGTTTTCCACCCTACCGTGAGTGAGAGGTTCTTCTTGGGCTGGGGTTGTGCTGGCGTAGGTGCTGGTGTGGGCGTGGGGGTCTGGGGGGTGCTGGGAGGCTGGGTGGGGGTCTCCGGTTGGCTTGCCGTCGCAGCGGCGGGGGGCCCGTTGTTGGCGGGCGTGGAGGTCGGCGTGCTGGGGGACGTGGGGGTCGCGGGGTTAGCGGTGGAGCTGGCGTTGTACATGGGCGTCCTCTGCTTGTACTGGTTGGGTAAGGTGGAGCCGGCACCGGCCGCCGCCGCGGTGGACTCCTCTGGCTGGCGAGCTGCCTGCAGCGTGTCCCGTCCAGAACCGCCTGCATTGGCTGTGGAGGAGATGGCAGAAGAAGGTGTTCTCTACAAGGCGCCCCAGCGGCCCGTAACAGGGGCAGTGATGAGGCGTTTCACCCACCTGGCTGTGCCTCGGAGCTGGGAATGTAAGAGGAGGAGGGAACCATGCTGTGCGTGGCTGGTAGGTAGCTGGTGGAAGGCAGGGGGTTCTCGTTTAGCGCCCCAAGTTTCTGAAAGCCAAGATAAAAGGTTTGAAGAGGTTAATCCACAGGACTAAAACTAAAGGGAGCGACGTCGTGGACGTATTCTGTGATCAAACCGGAGCCGTGTGTGGATTACCTGTGCAGAGACGAGGCCAGCAGCATAATCTGGTGTGGTGTTCTCCACCACAGACTCTTCTTTGGGTGCTTTTTCTCCGGGCTCTGGTTCTATATCAGCAAGATAAATCATCCAATCATCAACATATTAAGAAATGTCCCCAGCCCGGCCTGGATTTTGTTCCGCTTCAACTCGTGGAGACACTCACCACCCACTGTCTTTCTTCTCCTCTTAGACTCTCTTCCACCGCCAACCATGTCCAACTCTGAAATATCTAAAAGCTAAAAAATAAAAAAAACACAAAAGCTCATAAAAAAAAAAAAAGAGTGAAACCAACCAGCACGCATTGCTGTGTTATTTTAAGCTGTTTAATGTTTGAACATCGCTTCATTTCCACAAACTGTTCCACACCGCAGACTGAAACACAAAAACTCTTTTTTTGTGCCTCTAACCTTAAAATTTACATTTCTCCATTAGATTAGTAAGTTCTTCTTTAAAAAAAAATAAATAAACTTTTGAATCCTTCCTTTTAATTGCTCATTTTTATCTTTTTCGTCATTTGTAAATCCAGTCAGTAGGTTTTAATAATTTTGAATTTTTAACAGGTGGGTTGGCGTCTAGCCAACCTTGTAGTTTAAGGAACCTCCTGGGCGACTTGTCCATGTGCTCCTCAGACACGTTACACATGTAACGCCTTCCAAACTGATACCAAGGTCATTTCTTTGCTCAGACCTAGGTGTGGCTGGCAAAATCGGATCAGCTTTTTAAAAAAAATTTGGTTAAATCACTGTTAATTTATGGTTTAACCCGGGAGGCATTTACTCTTTTAAATAGGGCCTGGTTGGGTTGGACAGAAACAAAACTGCATTTTGGATTTACTCCTCTCATCTTTATCTGATATTAAAATTAGTTTGTGGATCTGAACAATTTACATGTGTGGGGGGGGGGGGGGGGGGGAGGTGTAAAACATGAGGCAGAACATCAGGGATTACGAACCTTGACCCCTCTCTCCTTCCGTAGCGGGGTCCGCGGGGGAGCGATGGGCGTGCGGTTACTGGGGGGGCTGAATAAACTGGGGGCTGTGGGGCTGCGAAACGGCGCCTTGGGAATCCCTTTGAGAGGAGCTGTGACGCCGACATGAAAGCAGACGTTAACGGGGAAAATTAAACCGTTTTAATGAGAACAGAGATGTTCTGGACTGACTAAAGAGGAGAAGTCTCACTTGTAGTGTCGATCTTTTTGACCAGTCCTCTCCCTTTGGCGTGAAAAGGCACTCCGGCGGTCTTCTTGAGCTGCTGGGCTGTTTCTGTCGCTGCAGTAGAAGCACCATGAAGTCAAATTCGCCCAGAGATGTTTAACAGAGAATATAAATACCCCACGAAAAACCATATGTTCTCTTTAAGTAGATTCGGGGGAAATTCGGTGCTTCGCCGTCTGGATTTCCAGACTGCCTTACATTTCTGAAGCAGTTCCGCTCTCAGCGTGGCACTCTTGGGCTTCCTCTTGAGCTGGAAATGTTTGACGGGGGGTGTGATGGGTCCTACTAGAGTGGTCAGCGCGCTCTTGTTCAGGTACTGGCACTCTAGAGGAAGCATGGCCGATGCCTCGCACTCGCCCACTAATGAGAGGAAGGAAATGAACATCATGGAGCAGCGTGTGCATTTCTGACTGCTGGTTCGAAGCGTGGGGGGGGGGGGGGGGGGGGGGGGGGGAAGCACACGTAAGATAGAAACGTACGAAGCAGTAATGCCTAAATAAGTGTCAGCACCAGCAGCATTTTTGCATATGGGTACCATTTCAATGAGATGGACAGTACATTTCAGTACATTAATGTGACTAAAACTCCTCAAACAGGATCTGCGCGTCAAATGCGAGGAATCGGGAATCCCGAACCTTTCTCCCGGAGTTCACCAAGAATATCCTGCACGTTGGGATTCTGCTCCTCCAAGTCCAGGTTGAGGGATCCGGTCTCTGGGAAGGACTTGAGGATGTCTGCAACCATCAGCACCCAGGGCTCTGAATCCACCGTAGCCAGCTGGATTATCTCAGACAGGGCCTCTTTCATCTGAGAGGAGAGGAGAGGAGAGGAGAGTGAGTGGAGCCAACGCGACGGAGAGCCCTCGTTCGCCACCGTTTCGTTATGGCTTAGCGCTCCGTTCCAAACCGCTTTGGTGGGACGCTGATCGCCTATGCAGATCCTGTACGACGCTATATTCTGACAGGAATGAAACCACAACAGTGCGTCACCGTACCTTCAGTGATGGCAATTTTAGAAGACTCTCAATTTCACGTTTGAATACATAAACGAGCCGCAGTTGTCTAAGAATAAAAAAGCGAAGAAGAATCTTTCAGGGGGGAGAATAAGCAAGAACGAACTATTTTGTTTGAGTCGCTCACATAAAGAATAAACAGCGATGTTGACTGACCTCATCAAAGATGCTAGAAAAAAAAAAATCAGGAGTGGTTTCTGGAGCTTAGTTAATGTAGATTTATTATTTCTTTTAACTATTATTTTTGCTTTGCTACAGAACTGGGAACAATACTTGAGTCTCTGTATTATTCCTCCAAGAAACTAAACTTCATGCAAATCTTGATCAAGTGTTCTTGGTCAATTTTGCTGCTTTTTCCACTCATTTCCAGTGCAGTAGCAGACCATGATTCTCTTTTTTTTGTCTTATGAAATTATCTTATGTCTTATTTTGAGACAAAAAAACACTCGAGCTACAGGCAGGAGCCAGGATTGGGTCCTTTTCACAAAGTATCTATTTTACTGTGATCTGTGGACACTTTGTTACCAGCAGCTTGTCACAAAGCTGTTTGAATCAATTAAAATAATAATGTTAATCAAAATGACTTGAACACCAGCAAGGTGATTTCAAAGTACTATCTGATTAAATTTTATACAGAAGCAGATGATCGAATGAAGGATGACGCGTCTCTCAGGTCCTTTGTCAGGTCTGAGCCTAAATGAGATTTTAAGACGGGACATGGCGCCACAGCACAAATACACTTGGATGGGTTAGAAGTAAGAAACAGCAACCAATTTAAAAAAGGTTAAAAAAAAACAAAAATAAACAGTTGAGCTTTAAAATTGAACAATATTACATTCAGTTTGGAGCATGATGTTTTATGATGGCGACCTTTCAAAGCCCCGGCTGTTTTATCACACACCGTTAACTTTAAGCCGTTAACATCACCTTGACAAAAAATAAATGGAAATATTTAGCTCCATTTCAAATTTTTTAAATGAGCTGAAATAGGACTTTTTAATACTGACCAATACATACAATCTAGTGGAAAAGCAGCATAGGAAGCTGCCAGAAAAATCAATTCTATTTTAGCCTAAATAACATAAATTCTTTGTCATTTATATTACAACTACCATTTATCCATTTAATTAATGTGTATATTAATATTGATTATATTTAATGAAAAGGTATATAAAATATTCAAAAATAATTTTTTGTCATTACTTTAACATTATGACTTATGTAAACTTATTTCCACTATATTGGTATTCTTTATTGAAAACAAAAATGTAAAACTGCAAATCATAGTATTTTAGCCAGAATAATCTAAATAATTTACTACTTTTTAAATATCCTCACTGTTATTAAAACAAATTTTACTGTTATTAATATTTTATTATTAGAAGCAGTATTTTTATTTCATTTTTATAAACTTTATAGCTTTTTTTTTTTCTTTTGGTGATTTTATTTTAGTAGCCTTCGGTATTGTCGCTAGTTCGTGTTAAAAACAGCTGCAGGCCCAACCACACAGTCGGCACCTTGGCGTGGGCCAATGAAGCCCGTAGATGTAGAAGCGGGTCCGGCTTCGGACCGGGAGGCTCTGCGCGTCCGGCTGAACGCGGCACTGCGCGCAGCTGAAAGCTGATATGTCGGCCCGGGAGTTGGTACCGCCCTCCGGAGCAGCCGGGATCCTGCGTCTGCCGCCCTCGTCCACCACAATGTCTGCAGGAAGCCGCCAGGCTAACGCTGCCCGCGCAGGCTGCAGCTTCCCCGCAGAGAAAGACAGACTTCCTGCTTAGCCGACGCGGTGGCGGAGCCGCCCGCCGCTCCGGTTACTTTAACGTCGCGGCAAAAAGCGGCGGAAGCGTCGCTGTTTATGGCAGAAAGCAGCGGCGCTCGGCTGCGTCCACAGTTAGCTCCACCTGTTAGCGGCGGCGGTGCTAGCTTTAGCTCTCCGTCACAAAGCGACCCTGCCCGCCGTGCTTTGATTGAGTGCGGCCCAGAGCTCCCCTCCTGGATGTACGTCCCCCGCGTCCCCGGCTCATCGCCGCCGCCGGGCTCCTACATCAGCTAAAGCTCCGCCACCCACCTCGTCTACCGTCCGCCTGGGAAGATGCAGCATCCCGAGCAGCAGCTTGAGCTTCACCGGCGGCGACAGGCTCGAAAAACACAACCGTATGTTGTCGATTACGGACACGGTGAGGAGGGAGGCGATGCTCGGAGGCGTCCACAGCTCGTCCGTGGATCCCAGTTTGTTGTGAAGCCACAGGCCGGTGTCGCTGTCCTTCATCGACGCCATCTTGGAAAAAGAAGAGTTTTGAGTTCGGGCATTTTAACAGGCTACCTAAGAAAAACAGCAGTCAGGACCCCGCCCATACCCGTCCGGGCGACGTATATAAACATTGAACTGTATGAAAAGCGCTGGGGGGAAAAAGCTGGAGTTTGTCCCTTCAGCGAGAAGTTTTGTCTGTTTTTTGTATTTGCTTTTTTTCTTTGTGTTTTTAAAAGGTTTTCTCAGACCATGGGCGTTTATATCTGTGTTTTGAATTCTGTATTTGCATAACTGTAGTTCAACAAAGTATTGCACTAAAGGGGGCAAAGTACAATTGCACACTGTACTTTCAAGGTATTTTTTAAATAAAAATGTACATTTATGCACAAGTTTGAGTTGTTGTTTTATAACAAAATATCAATGGCACACATAATTTTTTGTACTTTCATTTCAATTCCAGAAAGGTTAAATGGTTGTAAATACTTTTGCATGGCATGGTAGACTCAGAGTTCAGGCGTTTTCTGTGTTGATAGATTGCATTCACAAGAGTGATTGATTACTTACATCATGTGTTTTAAGAGAATATATATGCACCCCAGTGACAGCATTGTTAACACATTGCCCATTCATTCATGAGGTCATGTCATCAGCTGACAAAAATACAGCCACAAATAAAATTAATTGTAGTGGGGGAAATAAATAAAGGCTGAATTTCACCTTCCTGTAGTGTCCCTCTTGTAATTTACGTGCTCTACCGACCAGCTTAAATCACGCACAACCCTACGAATCTTAGCTTTAAAATGTATTAACCGATTCAAATTAATTTTTACTTCAATCAAATGTAGTTTAATTAGAAGAAATAACTTCCAAGCAAGCCCTGGGCTTTATGAAACCTAGAAAAAACTACACCTAACAGAGAATATTCTCCTTTCATGATGTAACCTTCAAGAGCTTTTTGGAATAGTTAGTTTAAGTATGGTCTCGAATATAAGGGCACATCCACTAAAGCCTGGGTCAACAGGTAGCTTCCAAGGACGACGTGGCGTCCATGAGCCTGCTCTAAAAAAATAGTGCAATCCACCAGTGAGCTGCATCTAAAATTTGATTGTATTCCGTTACACTTAATTTTTTAATAACACTTGCATTTATAAAGATTTAGTTTCCCAACATCCAAGAACCTTCAATAAATGATTCAGAATCAGCTTTATCCACTCAAGTTTCTATGCACAAAAAGGATTTGATTTCTGTTTCACTTTGCTCTCAATAAAGACATTTTGAATATATGAGGGGAAATGATGCTAAAAGTGATTTATTCATTTTCAAAGTTTGTATATATATATATACAGTGTTTTTACAAAACAGAAAGACATGGTTGAAGAAGTGCAAATATCCATTGAATCAATGCGGATACTCTGACTGTTCTTAAGGCTGACAGCCTGGGCAAAGAAGCTGTTTTTGTAAATAACACTGACCTGAAGGTAAAAGTCGAAACAGTTTGTGTCCTGGATGTGTGGGTCTGCAGGGATGGTAGCTGGCCCTTTCCTGACCCTAGACATGTACATGTCCTGGATAGAGTGAACCTAATTCTCTGTTTTAGTTTTGAACCTGTCCTGTTTTGTGGACGAGCCAAACCACAGAGTTATGGACAAACACAGGATGGACTGAATGATGGGAATGTAGAAGACAAGGAGCTCCTGTGGAAGGATGTACAGTAGGTTGGTTTCCTGAAAGAAGTCTCTGCTGAGCTTAATTCTGAACAGTGTCTATATGTGAGGAGTATCTCAGGTCCTGAGAAAGGGTGGTTCCCAGGAATGGAGGCGACATGTGGAGGCCGGCACTGTGAGCTGGGTGAGCTTTTGGTGAAGGATGTCCGGGTTGATGGTGTTGAAGGATGAGGAAAAATCCACAAACAGGACCCCTGTGTACGGGGGCGAGGTGGTGCAGGATGAAACGGAGTCCCAAACAGACTGCAACATCTGCCAACCTGTTTGCCTGGTAAGCTGCAAGGACCAGTTCTGCGATTTTCTTTAGATGCTAGCACCAGTCGCTCCAAGGATTTCATGAACACAGACGACTGGGTGACAGACCTGTGGTCCTTTGGTGTTTTTCTTGGGGACCGGGATGTTGATGGAGTGTTTGAAGCAAGAGGGAACATCACACAGCTACAGAGACCTGGTGAAGATCGGAGTGAAGATGGGGGCCGGTTGTTCTGCACAGGCTTTCAGGCATGAGGGTTCCCTAAAGGTTCAGCACTGACGACCATCTGGGCATCAAAGAATATTCTCTAATGTCTGTCTCTGGGTTATCAACAGGTTTTCTGACAAAACCTTTATTACATTTCCTCAAACTTCCATTAAGGTTACAAGTTAGCTTTAACACCGGCCCTCTGGGCAATAGCAGGAAACGCTCTCTGAAGGTAATCTTCAGTCTTCAAAACAGAATCCATGGAGAACCTTTTGAATATGTAAAATAGTTACTGTTAAATTATTATACTGTAATTATTATTACTATTATCTTTTTCTGTTGAACATATTCAAATAAACCATCTACAAACGCAAACCTTCAGAAATGGTTCCCTGTAAGTTTGTTTGTACAAACACAATGAGTGGCTTTAAAAATCCACAACTACTTTTAAAAAAACGTATTAAAGTTTTTACAGTTAGATGTGGGGGGACTTTTGGATGCTATTTTCAGTGTAGAAATCAACAGTACAATGTCAACAAAACTCTCTCTCTATGGCTGCCTCGATAATATTAAAATCTGTCAAATGTTTAAATATTAAGACACGTCACTACATTTTATCATTCAATCTTCCCTTTTCTCCCGCTACACTTCATCCCTCCCTCTTTATTATTTTTACAACAGGGCTTTATTTTGTATTCTGCCACCGGAAGTTGTGACTGCGGTCTACAAAAGGCAGGTCGGAGGGAGGTATCCTTTGCGCATGCGCACTTGGTTGATCTATATAAATCATTGCTCGGTGGGCATTTTAACGCTGATCTGGTGCAAAAATAAAGAAAAAACATCCTCGGATCATTGAAGGTAATTAAACATACCAACCGTAGAGCAACCTGTAATTATTGTGTATAGATTGTATTTATAAACATAGTGTTTTGCGAACTGAACATATACATTTGAGCAACAAAGACGGTAATATTTTAATTTGCTGACGGCCTTTTATTTCGCTCTCTAGTTTTTCTCTAAAATGATTTTTTTCCACTCGCTCCTTTTTCTCTGTTTAACAGGGGCTGACAGGACCAGCACCATGGCATTCAGTGGATCCTATATGCAGGTAGCGGTGGTTCTGTTCGCGGTCCAGCTCGTCTGTGTCGCCGAGGCGGACCAGGAGACTGGGACCGTGATCCCAGCCGAAAGTAGGTGGATTCAAAAATAAAACCCGAAATGCTGACAGAGGTGGTGAAACGTCTGCTTTCATCCACGCAGGCAGCATCCAGTGGGAATTATAGGTCATAAGAACATTTATCTATTAAAGGTTTAAAAAAAGGTGAAAAAAAGTAAAAAATGTTACAGTACTGGCTATAGCCCTATATGAAGGTAGAAAATCCACACTGCATTCAAAACGAATGTTGAATATTTTCGATAATAACTAACCAACGTGTTTTAGTCTTAAATTGCATCTGTTTCCCGTTTAATTTGCAGTCTGTTTCGGCTTCTAGCTGGGAATATCATCACTCTATGTGTTACCTGTTCTAGATACACTTGCTCTATGTTAACAAATTGAACCAAAAGAGTCCAAGAAGGCTAAACTTGTTTTATTTGTGACCACCTTCTGTTTCCAGGTCGTCCGTGCGTTGACTGCCATGCCTTTGAGTTCATGCAGAGGGCGCTGCAAGATCTGAAGAAGACGGCTTTTAACCTTGATGCCAGGGTCAGGGAAATTTTAAGAGAACATTGGGGCTTGTCATTGTTTTGATGCATGCCATGAGACATCATCATCCCGCCTCCCAAACCACCCACCCCCCCTCAGTGGGTGTTGCAAGTGGGGTAGCACTTGACTGAAGTGAAGCACTTTGCAATGAAAAGGTGTTTTTCAGTGTAAAGATTCCTTCGGCTTTACATCGTCAAACTTCTTTTGATATCAGATACATTTAACCTGAGTGAAAACAGAACAGTTTTTAAAATCGAAGGGAAACAAAGCTATCCAAACCAACCTGATCCTATGTGAAAAATCAGTTGCACCTAGACATTTCTGAGAAGCTGAATCGCCGCTCCATGTTTCTCCGTTTGTGAATACCTGTGGTTCTCTGGAGTCCTGAAGCCTCAGAAATATATATGTAACCCTTTCCAGACTGATGGACACCAGCGAACCTGTTGGACATCTGCTCCTGAATAGCTTTAGATCGGTCCATGACGCGCTGCTTTTTGAGATCCTTCAGCCTACTTCGTGTTGTCACAGAGGTTCTATTTAAGTGATTTCTATTGATTAGGCCTATAAAATTTAGCCTACAATGTGGTCAATCACAGTTATTTGATGATATTCCCATAAAATGCTGGCTTTGTTTCAATAGACGTTTTCCCTTAACAAATTAAATCATTTGAAAATCGCAGTTAATATTTGTTCAGGTTATATTTGTCTGATTTCAAAATTGTTTGATCTGAATAATCTAATTTTGAAAAAAAGAAAGAGAAAAAAAACAAAAACAAAATCAGAAGCAATCGGGAAGGGGGGAAATGTGTTTTCCCAAGACTGAAGGGCTGTTGGTGTGTGCGCGTATGTCTGTCTGTTAGCTACATGAGAGAGTTCATTGAC
The DNA here is from genome assembly GCA_037039145.1 of Fundulus diaphanus. Classification (NCBI taxonomy): domain Eukaryota; kingdom Metazoa; phylum Chordata; class Actinopteri; order Cyprinodontiformes; family Fundulidae; genus Fundulus; species Fundulus diaphanus. Next base: position 21,541,593 of record CM073131.1, read on the forward strand.
CTGCCCAGCCTATTGCCTCAGGGAGTCGGGTACAGGAATTATACTACAGGCACAAGTAGGGACAGCTGTCTCTATCCAGCTAGTAGCTGGAGCTTTAGTCCAAATAAATCCTCATTCTTTCTATTTGATAAGTTCAACCGCAAGCAGCTCAGTGCAAAAAAGGGAACTAAATGTAAGTTAAATTTTCTTGAAATAAGTGTATTTGTTCTTGATACGAGCAGGCAAGTTTAAATGATGTTTGCACTTAAAATAGGAACGACTCATCTCCATCATCTTATTTCAAGTGCAGTATAACTAATTATCCTATTTTAGGGGTCAAATACTCATTCCATTGGCAGATCATCTTATTTACCTGCTCAAAGCAAGGACAAATACACTCATTTCAAGAAATATTTACTTACTTTAAATTCCCTTTTTCCAGTGTCTTGGGATCTTGGTCATTATTCCTGACTTTTCAGTGATTTATTTGAACCACTCTTCTTTCCTGGGTGGATTAATAATGCAACAAACACCACCAAGGATTTTTAAAAACAAAAATTGGATGCTAAAGTTTGAATTTATTGTAAATGTATTTTTTCCCCAGATATTTCTTTCTATCAAATGCCCATCGTCATTATAAATCCAATGTATGCAATATAACAATGGCAAAGGACCGCTTTGATGCAGTATTTATTGGGTGCTCTCTGATTAAAGAAGAGATAGTAGGTACCAGTAATAAAACTGGTTGTTTACATGGACTTTTTACAGGCCTCGAAGGCCACACCAGATTGGGACACTAGTGGCAGAGATGCTAAAGCTCACCGAGGTTGATAGGCAGAACGTGATGAGGGAAAAGCCAGAGAACAGTACATCAATGGCAACAATTACTGTCATCGCGATATTTAGCGATAATACTGCTATTGCATGTTTTCCTAATATCTTTCGGCTCTATAGTCAAAACGAATTTTTGGCTAAATGACCTTTTGCTATTTGGCCCTTAATCACATTTTTTGGCGTCTGCCATAATTCTGGCTGGACAGCTGACTGCTCCTCCTGACACAATTAGTACAGATTTAAATAAGGAGGTTTTCAGGCAAATACTCGTCTTTTTTGGCATAATTCATAGTCTTTAAGTCAGTCTGCTTTATTCATCCCCAAACCAGTTCCGGCGTGTTTTTTGGGATCGTTGTCCTGCTTGAACACCCAGTTATGTCTCTCTGGCTGTTGATTAGAGATGAAGTAGTCCTTCTTATTCTTCACTGTTCCCCTCGGCTTTTAAAAATGCATCAGTACCATTTGTGGCGATCCGCCCGACAGCATGATACTGTCACCACCAGGCTTGATAGTTTTTACATTGTTCTGAGCTTTAAAACCTTCACTTTCACTCATCTAAACATTCTTATTGGCCCTCTGGCTAAAGCAGCTCAATCTTTGTCTTGTTTGACCATAAAACTTTCCTCTAGAAGATATTTGGCTTCTCCCTTGATGTTGGCGGCGATTTAAATGTGGAGCAGAGGCTTCTGTCTAGATCAGCACCCTCTCAGTCCTTGTTAATGTAAAACTGGCCCCACTGTGGGCAGCGGCACAGATGTTCTTGCTTCTTCCAGCCTTGGTGTCTCTTGAGTTCATTTCTCTTCATCTTGTGGTGAAAGATCACAGAAACCATGGGCTTTCTCTGCCACCAGCATAGTGTAATCATACATCTGAGCTTGCATGTATATTTTTGCACCTGTGCAGATTAACAATCACTTCACCCTGAAGAACTAACAGTTCAAGTGCATTATTCAGATTTCCAAATCAGCATGAAAATTAATCTGTTTGACTGCATGAAATCTTCTGACCAGAAACACCGTAAATAAACTCACATGATATCTCATAGATTTTGTCTAGGGGTAAATTGAATAGCTGACATCTATGACTCCACCGGTGTTTCTTCAAAAGCTTCCTTTTGCTTGGCGTTGCAGACAGAGACTTTGGTTCTGCGGGCCGAGAGGAGGGCTCTGTGCGACTGTATGCCCACCACCACCACGCTGCGCTGAGCCCCACCTGCCCAGACACCCTGACAACAACCCATCTCAATCCTCTACACATGTACAGAAGACTCCACCCCTGGACTTCTCCAGACAACCGGCACTTTATTTGATTTGTTTCCACACCGTCACATTTGATTGCAGCTCTGATTTGAACCACAGGGGGCGTCATTATTTTCGCCTTTATTTAAGACTTTGACATCGCCTCTGTTTGTGAATCACACATCTCTGACTCCTCTCCATTGTCCTCTCCCGTCCTCATCCTTGAAGCATAAACACGTTTATTTCCCTCCAACTTTCTAGTAACTGACTGTAAAACGTAGACACGGTAGGATGCATCTGTATACGATTGTGTTGTATGAGGTTACTGTTTACACACTTCCAACTGTAGCATCAGAGTTTATTTACCTGCTCGTAATAACAGCGGTGTGACATAGTAATTTAAGATCATAGGGAGAATCTGACTGTAATTTAAATAATTTTAATTAGTTGACTCAGAGCCTGTGGGAGCGGTGGGGTAACTCCATAATTAACCGTGGAGATGTTTTGTTTTTGTGACGATACCTTTAGGAAGACCACCTGTAGGTCTTGGTTTAGCACAACACTGTAGCATGAATTTCTAGCACTTTTCATTTTACGGGGTAATAAAGACGTTGTGTACAAGCGATGCGAACGCACCGGAGTGCGTCTGTGGACCTCTGCCTGATTCACAAGCGTCTGTAGGAAGAGCGACGAAGCCGACGGGGATGGGATGAACAGCGGCATCAGCAGGGAGGCATGGAAGGGGTGGAGAGAAGTGCAGCAGGGAGCAGAAAATCGTCTTACTGTTGCTCTTTCATCAACGACGTACTTTGCAATTTACAAAAGGCTCCATTTACAGTCTTAATGTTGTACCTATGAATAAAAACACTAAACAACTGTCTTTTCCTTCATCGTCTTCCTTGTGGTGTGGGTTTGACCCATAATAAAGAAAGGAAATATGGATTTGAGACGATTTTAATGGATAAACTAAACATGCTCTTTGCTGTCACTGGATAACAAATGCCATGGTTCAATAAATGCTTAAAACAAACAAACAAGAATTATATATTTAAAGAAGCCAATAACTTTTAAACATTCATCAAGTTTTTCTTGCATTTAACATCAACGTTTACACAGGTGCATCTACACTGAAAAATTAATTTATCTCACAAATTCAATTAAAAAAAGTGAAACTCATACAGCTTCATTACAGAAACGGTGATATAGTTCTATTAACGTCGATAATTAAGGCATACAGCTAACAGGACCCCAAAAGTTTGTTCATCAGAAAATTTGAATATTATCTTTCGCCAAAAAAGATTTGTGAAGCAGAAAGGTGATCTTTACCTGGCGCAGTCATCAAGGAGAGTAAGCCACAAAAGGTCATCGGTAGCAACGGTGGCTGCTCACAGAGCGCTGCCTCCAAGCACATCCATGGAAAGTTGAGTGGAAGGAAAAAGGTGCACAAGCAATATGGAGAGCTGCTGCTTTGAGAGGACTGTGAAGCAAAGCCTGATCAAGAGTTTTGGGGGAGATTCACGGGGCATAGACAGCAGCTGGAGTCAGACCTCCTCCATGGCTGCATGTTTAGGGCTGTATTTTTCAGCATCTAACATGTTTTCCTTTGCTGTAGATCTGTTTGTAGCTCCCTTCATCTTCCCATTAACTCTGAGCAGCTCCCCCATCCCTGCTAAAGAAAGACAGCCCCCCCATCACCGTGCATAACAGCGGAGATGGTGTTTTCAGGGACATGTGTTATTTTTCCTCTAGACAACATTCAGCAGGTAGGCCAGGAGGCAAGGGCACATCAGGGTCAAGATGGCTGAATGTGTGTCACACTTCAGATTTTTATTGTTAAAAAGAGATTATAAAGCTGTGTGTGCCTTTCCTTCAGCCTCACAGTTACAAAGTACCTGCCATAGGTTTTATCTAAAAACCCAGTTCATTTACATTGAAGTTTGTGATCATTACAAGAAAAATAAGTGAAATGGTTTTGGGTTCTTTTGCAAGATACATTATAAAGTCAGCTGAGGGATTTCTTCTGCCATCCTCTCAAACAAAAAAGATGTTTGAGAGCAAGAGACTGAGTCGTGACATCTCTCTCATTCTGGGATTATTTGCCCTGTGAGGCAGGTTTTTAATGCCGTTTCTGCTACCTCATCTCTTTCTGCACACATACAAACATCTTTTTATTTAATTTACAATAGTGATCACCACCAGGAGGAGGAAGGAAAACATAAAACAGAATTCATTACTTCAGTGAGGGTGTTATCTGCACCAGCAGGAGGAGCCCCAAGTAAAGGCAGGCTGGCAGCTGATGTCGCAACACTGCACCACTCTCTGATTCCTGGTGTGCGGAAGCTGGCTCTAAAAGCAATCAGGGGAAAGACAGATACCAGCGGAGAAAAGCAGAGGAACCCTGCTGGCCAGTGAAGAGCCTGCGGTGACCTGGCAGGATTCTCAGTCCGGACGCAGCACCGAGCACTCAAAGAAGGCGAGTCCCTCCTTTGTTGCTGCACCACACTGAGATCAGCTGCCCTGCCGAGGCAGCCTCAACCTGCCGGGGCTCAAACTGGGAAAACTGACGGAGGTTTACGCTCAATAACTCTCACGTCTCCAATTTCTCTCAAACCAACTTTTCTTTCATCTCGTCCTACAGGATCTGACTGCATCGACAACCAGCTGTTGGAAGGTCTCCAGAGACAGCAGAAGAGCCAGATCCTCAATACTTCCAGTCCCTTTAATCCATCCTTTATCTCAGCTCGGTGCTGCTTCCACTGAACTACAGAAGCTACCACTCATTGTTCTGATGTAGAGCTTCTCCAAGTATATCAGAGGGAAACCCAGCCAGGGGTACTCAGCAGTGAAAATCATCGTCTAAATTTAGAAAACAACTGCTCTGTGACTAAATTATCGAACGCACAGAGATTATCTTTAGACAACAGGCTTTATGGGGACAATTATGCATCATTGCCAAGAAGTTAATAAGTTCAAAGCTCGGTTTAATCAACTTTCTAAATAACACCAAGCTGCTGTTTCTGATATTGGGAGTATCGGAAACATAGAGACCTGACCGTGGGTTGTCAGGTCACTCAAACATGAGTGGGCAGCCCGCCATGTTGTGCACGCCGTAAGTGATGTAAGAAATGATGACTGGCTGATGATGCTGAACGGCATCACTGAACTGTAAAGCAAATTACCCTGAGGGGACAATAAAGAGTCTTTGAACCTTGAACATGTTTTCTTTAAAACATAGTTTGAGATTGTCTGAACATTTATTCTTTTCATGAAAACACCCACACCTATAAGGATGTTTGTGCTTTTTGGGGACCGAGATAACCTTAGATTGAGACAAACGTTGAAACCTACAGAGAACCACGGTTTCCTAAAAAAAGAGAAGGTAAATAATGTTATCTTGTCTTATTCCAGGGCACAGTAGAAGGAGCTCACCAGGGGCAACGTTGACAAGGACTGCCACTGGTAACGGCAATCCAAGCAAATTTCATTTTGAAGTAACCTTGTATTCAAACAATGTTGATCTGAATCATTTCTAATCAGGAATCCTTTTTTTTGACCCAGCGAACCTGGATATTGCATCTTCAGTCATTTGGTTTACACAGCCTATACTTTTAAAGAACCAAACTAGTTCAGGCCACAAACTCCACTGATGTTGTTCGGCTGCAGCTGACCCTCCATCATCTTTCTCTGTCCCTTCTTGTTTCCTGGTCTGAATGCTCTCCTCTTCGTCTTTAGTTCACGGTTTATTTGTGATTTGTTGTTGGATAAACACCATTATAGTCTTGGATGGACTAGTGCTCTCCAAACAGGAGCTAATGAAGCCCGTGATGCAGCACCCCTGTCAAAGTCCTCCTGATGAACAGCACACAGCTCTTCCCACCCTGTGGTGCTAAAGCAGTGCCTCAGAGCTCCTTCAGTCTCCTCAGACCATCTACTCACAGTGTGTGTGTGTGTCACAGCCGCTTCTCTGTGTACAAAGGCTCTGTACACAGGCCAGAGGTGACCCAGGTCATGATCTAAGCGTTTTACTGTCTCTGGTGCAGCAGGAAACATGACTGAAGGTGGGGAGAGTGGAGGACAGGGAGACATGATCAGATTATAGATAATATGGCCTCATGCTAACAGCTGACCGTCGTTACAGCAGAGTGTGTCTCCGATAGATAAATTCCCAGATTAACACCATCTATGATTCACAAACACAGCCAGGCCCCCCTCCTCTCTTCTTACAAATCTCCTTCATGATCCCCTCTGGGTTTAATAAAACAATGGCACATATAATATATGCAGACTTTGTTTGTTACTTTTGTACTAAAGATGCAACTCTTGCATGCATTTATTCAGCAATCTTCTGGTAATATTAATGTACAGCTGAAGGCAGATGGAGGAAAATGGTGCATATCAATAAAAGCAGAGTCTGATCAAGGGTAATACTTCCCAAAATCCAAATGTGTATATAATCAAGAGCAGAACACCAAGCTAGGGGTAGTGAGCATGACCCGTGTATGGAGAGGCCTTAGTCCTTGATGCAGCTCACCCGGGTTTGATTTCGCCCTGAGGTCTTTACCGTATGTCTTCCCAGCTCTCTCAAACCACCTTTCCTGTCAGCCTACTTTGAAATAACAAGCCACAAGAACCCAGGAAGAAAAAAAGAAGCTAATTATACCAATTACATGTTGTATTTCTGGATTGGAAAATCAAACCATTGAGATTTCAAATTCACTAGAATAAATACAGCCTCTTTTAATTATTCATATTGAATATTCCTGTCTCAAATATTCTTGTGGCAAGACATGATGGCAATCTACCGGAAAATCCATCCACCCTTGCAGGGTCACAGGAGAGACACTGCCTATTTTCAGAGGACAGGGGGCAGGAGGCGTGATACACCCTGAACAGGCCAGCTGTCCAGTACAGGCCAGACTGCCTTGCATGCACAAAGGCTGTATGAGACTTTGTAAATCTCTATTTAATCTAAAATGGATGTTTTTGGATAGTAGCAGAGAAAACCAGTTCATACACATGGAGAAAATGTGTGTGTGTGTGTGGGGGGGGGGGGGCATTTCTACTGCAAGGGAGCAGATATAAAATGTGGGCCACCGGGCCAATACCTGAACAGCTGTGCCACCATAAAAACAACTTTCACAACTTTGTTTGGTTCCATCATCAGTTTCCCAACATCAACTCATCTTACCAACATCATTATTCAGTCCGTTTGGCTTCACGCTGGAGCAAACACATCTGCTCTGCTAATTCATATACATTTTGGTGTCCATCTATCCACTGATTGTTTTCCACTAATCTGAGATCGGGTCACTGAGGTAACAGGTGGAGGGGCCCAGACATCCCTGACCCGGCAACACCCCACGGCTCATTATTGGGGATTCCAAGGTGTTCCCAGGCCAGGAGGTAAATGTAGTCCCTCCGGTGAGTTCTGGTTCTGACCCAGGGTCTCTTCCATGTAGGATGTGCTCAGGGGACATCCTGACTACTTTCCATGTGGAGAAGCGGCACTACTCTCATCCTACCTCAAGCTGCCATATTGTCGAAGCTCATCTCACTGCAAAAAGGGAACTAAACGTGAGTAAAGTTTTCTTGAAATGAGTCTATATTTCCTTGATTTGAGCACGTAAATAAGTCTATTTGGCAATGGAAAGAGTATTTTTGCCCCTAAAATAAGATAATTAGATAGCCTGCACTTGAAATAAGATAATGGAGATGAATTTTGCGATTGGCAAATGGTCTTATGTACCTGTTCAAATCAAGCAAAAATACACTAATTTCAAGAAAACTTTCCCCACTTTTAGTTCCTTTTTTGCAGAGTGGGGGGCTTGATCCATTTCTCATGATTGTCAGAATCTAGACGAAAATCTTTTGGCTTGCAAGGAAAATCTTTTGGCTTGGTTTTCATCACAACAAACTGAAGAGGCGTCCACATTACTGCGGACAAGGTCCCAAACGGTGCATCAATCTCCTCCATCCTACCAACACTCCTGAACAAGACGCCACCATACTCGCTGTCATTCTGAAAGCAGTCAGCTGAGAAACCTAAACATTAGGAAAGCTCACAGCTCAGCTTGACCTTGAACAAATCCTTAACGCTTTAGTTTTTCTGTTTTTATTACTTAAAATATGCATCCAATGTTTCTAAGTGATATACATCACCCAAAGCGTCTATTTAATCAGCAGCACCCTAACTTCACCCTAACTAACAGCGGCAGAGACCCAAACACAGCCTCTGTCAAGATCCCCGGGGTTTGATTACTTAGTATTAGGCTCCAGGGGATCCTGCAGTTTTGTTTGTGTTTTCTCACATTAGTATTGTTTATTATCTGTAGATTCTTCATCCTGCCGTTAGTTTTCTGTTCATTATGATTTAATGCCGAATTCTTGTTTCTGTTAGATCCTTATTTTCCTGCCTGTCTTTAGATTAGTTAGTGGGTTTATTTAGCCACATGTTCATTCACCATGGTTTTGTTAGGTTCTGTTTTCTTCCTGTCCAGGCCATTTTAAAAGTATATTTGGGAGATCAATACTAATTTTCAGTGCTCTGAATAATTGTCAGGGCAGTTTTTGGGAGAATTAATTCAAAAAGTGACAATAATATCTAAGAAAAAAACTAGGATTTAGTGAAATAAAATGCACATTTTTAATTCTGTAAAAGAAGATTTGCTTAAATCAGAACACTTAGGGCAAAGATTTACTGCTGAGGTGAATTGCACAACTGCAGTTATGAAATTAACTGTAAAGTTTAATGAGATATTTTACAATTTACTTTGAGGTGTTTACAACCGTCCCACCCTTGCACACTCATCTTTCATCTCGTGTTGCTACATTACTGGAAGCACATAAAGGCACCACTCCAACGAGGCAAAGCAGAGTGACGCAGTGCGCATGCTCAGAGCATCCTGCAGCCGGCCTGATCCGCCGTGGATGATGTGCCGATCTAATATGAAAATCTTCTACGGTGTTCTTTTTGGAAGAGAAAATGTGCAGGTTGGGTCGACTATACAAGGATTTCTGCCTGCACCCTCTCTCCCCCTCTTCCTCCTGCTGCTGCTCACTGAGGAGGAGGAGGAGGAGAAGGAGGCGGAGGAAAAGATGCAGCCTCATCAATAGCAAACTAGTTCTGATCCAGTTCAAACTAGTTCTGCTTTAATAGGCTGCGAGAGGATCCGCAGTCCCACATTAAATGTTGCGGAGGGAGAGCAGAATCACAAACCAAGAACCTCTTTAGTTTTCCATTCTCATCCACTCTTCTTTACGTTTCATTATCTTTAGGCATGTCACAATTTGCTGTAAATACGCACCCTGCTTCAGCACTAGAAAAATAATTGATGCAATATTAATGTTTTATCTAAGTGAGCTGCACCAGTCACGGTCAAAGACCACCAGCATGTGATGAGAGACAACAAAGGAGCAGCTCCGGCATGACCGTCGTCATCATCATCCCAACCACCGGCGCCACAATAAAGCGGCAGGTGATTAATTCGCAACTAGTCGCCAATTGATCCTAATGGACGGGGTAGCAAGGCAAAGATAATCTCCGTGCAGGGAGAGACTTTTCGCAGAAGCAGGGTGGCGAGGCGGACTGAAGCCACGGAGGGATCACTGCAGTGCAGCAGAGCTGTCACTCACACAGCCCCATTGTGAGTCCGGATTGTACAGCAAGTCTCCTTGGGGCTCATTTTATCAACAAATCCTGCTCTGATACATATGTATAGATTTAAAACTACCTCAGGGTAGCTGTATATACAAAATGAAGATACTCATCCTTATTATAGCTCCCTTTAAGAACATTATTATATTTTTTAAATACGTTTTTTAAATAAATGCTTATTCAAATGGCCTGTAGTTGGTGCAACTTTTCCACAGCTTGCCTCTTGTCTGATTACTGAAAACTGCGTTCATCGCTGATGTGGTTTTCTGCCCAGGGCAAAATGTCCTGCGAGGGCGGCAGGAAGCAACAACAACAACAAATAAAGAAAAACACCTAAGACTTGGCTGAATGCTGTAAAACTGTGTATGGTTGGTGTATGGAGAGTTTTATGTTGAAATCAGTCATTTTGAGTTCTTTATGTTTTAGATAAATATCATTGAATTTTTTTGTAAAATAAGTTTAAATAAATAAATAACTGAATATTACAACTTATCAAAGCGTGTCCCTTTCTAACCTAAATTCATACAAACAAAAGACAAGACAAGCATATAGGGCTGGTCATTAAAGGCCAAAAGTGTCACAATCCAACAAAAAAAAAGGTGTTAAAGATTTTCTTTTTGGGATAGTTTAAATACAACTTTATTACTTACTTAATTATTATTTACTTAGTTATTAATTAAACTATTCATAATGTGTTGAAGTTATAAAAAACTATCTTAGCATTAATTTAAATATTTCAGATTTCCTGTACCCATCAGGAAGTAATGATAACTGACAGTGGCTCATGAAATGCAGCCTAACATTTGATTGGTCAACCAGAACAGCACATTAACTATTGACCAATCACCTCGGCTATAGTACTGCTGGACCCTCCCACTGATGGCAGATGAAATGATTTCACGATCTGTTGCAACACAGGGCTTCCAAATGGTTCAAAAGTTTAATAAATGATTCATAAGGTTAATGATTTAGGCAGTTTATAGATTACTGAAACAATTGCATACAGATAAACGTGTGTTAATTTATGCACTTTTAATTTATTTCAAACGTCACATATAAAAATTTATATCAAGTAATTTGTGGAATGAATTGAAGCACAACTACATTCGGTGCTCAATACTAATTATCGGTCGTGATAAGAAAACCTAACTTTTAGTTAATCATCTGCACATTGAATTATTTGTATATCTAACAAATGATGGGTGGTTTCAGTGCAGACCGAACGCCTGGTCTTCAGGCTAAAAGACAAAAATAAACTCAAGATGTGCTTCAATACAAGACTATGGAAACATTAAATCACTTATAAAACATAAAAAGTACATTTAGAAAATTTACTGAAATAATGATGCATGCTTTTCAATGACAATTTTAATTAAGTGTTTGCCCAGTGTAATTATTTAACTACGGGTTTCACAATTCTTTTGAAATAGCTGCTAATTTTTAATGTGTATTAAAAGGCTAAAGACAACCCCCACCCCCCAATCGATCCCCCTTTGGTGGCGCCACTGGAAGAAAAAAAAAGCTTCTCTGCGCATCTCTCCATCTCACCCCTCCTCACCAGCCCTCTTTCTCAAAATACATCCTCCTCGCAGCATACATCAGCTTGTTCAGACCTCTCTCTCCCTCATCACCTCCCCCCTCCCTCGGCATCCAATCTGAGCGGGCGGGAGGACCTCCCCAACCCCTGAACCCGCGTCTATACCCGCCCCTGCGCGCTTATAAAACCGGCCCGGATCGCGCCGGAAAAGTCTCGGTCTTCAGAATCGCTCAGGGTTGCAGCAGAACATCCCCCCTCCTTCGTCTTATCCCTCCCCTCTCCATCATCCTCTCACTGTTTTTTAGGAGAACCTTTTTTTACGCATCACCCATCCTCACCCATCCACCAAAAAAACAAAGCCAAACAAAAAAAAAAAATACAACTCCAGAAGTGTAGCGGGACCGTCTTTCTGCAGGCCAGTTGCATGCATTGTTCGTCTCCCAAAATGGTTTGCGAGACTAAAATCGTTGCGGACGAGCACGACGCTATACCTGGGACCAAAAAAGAGCCGATGATGTGGGGCTCCCCGGCGGCTCCCGGCGCGGCTCTCAGCCCCGCCGCCGAGCCCAAGGATGTGCGGAGGGATGCGGTGTTTATCCGCGAGTTCGAGCGCGGGGACCAAGAGGAGGTGCTGCGCATCTTCCACGAGGGGATCATGGAGCGGGTCCCCAACACTGCATTCAGGGGCATCTGGCAGCAGCCCAGGACGCAGTTCTTGTACGCCTTTCTGACAGGTGAGCGGTAGCTATAAGAGCAGACGTACAAACATGGAAACTCCGATCTAATTTGCATGCCGATGCTTTTGCTAATCGGGTCCCTGCCCCGGTAAACACGCAGCCTTTTCCGTAACGCGGAGATCCTTAAACTTTGCTCTGCCCCGAAGCATGCAGGAAACAAAGGGCACGCCGGGCGCATGGAGCATGTGTGTGGAGAGAGGCTGCTGGTGCTGATGCTGTGATCACATGCCGCCACGGCTTCAGTAGACGAGGAAATCCGTTTGAGCGTCGGCCCAACAGGGTGCGCCCATTGCTCAGAAGATTAAAACAAAAGAAGGAAAGGGAAATAAATCACTCCAGGGCGACACCAACCCTCCCCCCCCCCTTCTCCTTTGCTTGTTCAATTTAAAACCTCTGCATGGCTAAAAGACGCGCCAGACACGCCTGACAGATTTCTACCTCCTAATCCTGCCCAAAGTCACCCCGTATCAAGGTGAAAGTAAGGTTCATTTTAAATACTAAACACGTTTCGGTCCGCGGAGTAAATATTTGCGGGACATTGGACATGCGCGCGCAATCCATCACGATGGTTTCTGTTTCCCTTTGCGCCCCCTGGCGTTGCACCGGACTCACAGCCAGTCACGTAAATACGGATTTAACGCAATCGTCGTCCCACTAACACGCTCTGAAGCTGAAAGAGATACAATAATAATAATAATAATAATAATAATAATAATAATAATAATAATAATAATAATAATAATAATAATAATGGCCTTATTATAGGAGCCAATCTAAAGCATCTTTCTCAGGGTCCAAACCCCTTGCGGCTCTTTTTTGAAGCATGGGAACCAAGGTTTGTTATGAACTTACTGTAAATGTTTATAGGGAGGTCAAAATGTAAAAAATGATAATAATTAAAAAAACGGATGGATGGAGACACAAAGATGGATGTTTGGATGGATGATGGACAACCAGATGGGTGGATTGCTATATTATGGATGTACAAATAAATGAACGGATACAAAACTGATGAATGGGTGGATGGATGGATGGACGGATGTATAGGAGGACATAAAATGTCATCCACGGGGCAGGGAACAAAGCCTGGAAACACTTTTTCCATAAGTACCCAGAGCTGGATAAGAACATCCAGAAACTAAGTGTGAAGGAATTCTGTATACCTCAGTCTGCTGCATGTCTAACCCTGCTCATCGTCAACATGTGGGACTGTGATGCTTCCTGTTGTCATACTGTCTGTACCATTCTGCTTTTCTGTGTCTGATGTTGGATTCAAGCTCTTGCCAGAAATCAAACTTGTGATTCTCTCTTCTGACAGGTTTCGTTTACTTTTCTTCCATTTCTCCATAGTAATGTGCTTTTACGTGACCAAATCTGTCACGCTGACCTGCTGTGCACCGCTCATTCTCATGGGTGCGCGCTACTACTACAGCAGGAAAGTTATCCAGAGTTATCTGGACTGTGCTCTGCACACGGACATGGCTGACATAGAGGCTTATTACATGAAACCCACAGGTAAGGAACTGCTCTTACTCAATAATGTCCAACGGGTATGTGTAATTTGTCAGCAGGTAGCTCCACCACGATGTTACAAAATAAACCCAAACGACTGGTAAAGATCAGGTCCAAATGCCTGCCTCGGCTTGCTGTGCACCGTGACTTTAAACTAGCAGAAACGCAGAAGACGAATGAAAGCCAGTGAGGGACGGATACGCGACTAGAAGGTGGTTTCGTCCTCAGGCAGAGTTAAATATGCAGGTCATCCTTCTGCTTGCCTTCCTCGTTGTTCTCACCCCTCCTCCCCGTGTGTTTTTTACTCCTTCCCCCAACTGGCTTCCCGTCCTCGCTCCTCTCGGCCTCTGGAGTGGGGGTAGAGGGCCTATTGATTGCATGGAGGAGGCTGCTGATACTCCTTCTGCAGTAAGTTCGGTGTCGCCCAGGCTCATTTCCTCCACTAAGGTTTCTGATTAGAAAATCAATCAAGCTCTTTATTCTCCTCCGGCTATCTACACATATGTGACGGATTATCCCACATTCCCCTGCCTTGTCTTTGACATGGCCAGCGCAGGGAACAGGTGTTGGTTAAGCCAGTCAATTGCCTTCTCATTGTGCGTGGCTCTCCAGCGCTGTGCCCAGCGGCCCGATAATCCACAGCACACAGTTGTAGTTTAGCACTCCCATTATTGCTGCAGAGCCCTGATGGTTCAGAGGGGGTCAGGCACCGCTGCTCCTGGACAATGCTAATGATTACAGCCCCGTAAACGTGCGGACCCAAAGGCATGAACGCCGGGCTCGCCGTGAGCAGTTCTGATGGAGAGGCACGGCTACAGCACATGCTGTCATTTGCTGCAGCGTGTGCAAAACAACAACATTCACCCTGGTTTTGCCATGTTGCAACAAAAATCCCTGTATATATATATATATATATATATATATATATATATATATATATATATATATATATATATAATATATATAAAAGGTAGACCAACATGAAGTAGAGCATAATTAGGAAGCGAAAGGAGAATTACTATTGTTATTTTTTTTTACAAATAAAAATAATATGCAGTCAATCTCTGAGTAACTCCAGCTGTTCTGGGAAGTTTTCTACGGAGCATTAGTGAAGCAGCATCACGAAGACAGAGAATGACAGCAGACAGGTCAGGGAGAAACTTGTGGAGGAGTTTAAAGCAGGTTGAGGTCATAAAACAACATATACAGCTTTGAACATCTCATTGAGCTCTGTTCAATCTGTCATCTAAATAAAAAAACAGTCATCCACCTAAACTAGCAGAAAAAGCAACCAGATCATTAATTATAGTTTGAAACATGTGAAAGAAGGCGCTCCAAACTGAGCAAACCAAAGTTTGTTGTCTAAATACAAGACACTGTGTGTGTAGCATCTTTGTGCGTCACCCTGTTAACGCACCTTCCAGCATGGTGGTGGCAGCAGGGACATGTTCAGAGTCGATGGGAAGATGGATGGAGATAAACAGGACAATCAAGGGGGAAAAACGTGTTAGAAGCTGTAAAAGACTTGGCACAGCGATGGAAGCTCGCCTAAACGTGCAACCAGAGCTATAATGAAATAGCTTATATCAAAGCATCTTTAAGGGTTAGAACGGCCCAGTTAAAGTACAGACCTAAATCCAATTGAGACCCTGTAGCAAGACACTGATGCGACTGAGTTTGAGTCATTTTGTAAAGAAGCGTTTGCACAAATGTCAGCCTGTGGATGTGTAACGCCCATAGAGACTTACTCCAAGAGACCCGCGTAACTTCAGTGAAAGGGTCTACAAGGCATTAAATCAAGTGGGTCTGAATACAAAAGCACGCTGCACTGTTCAGATTTTTTCTTTGTAAAAAAACAACAACAAAAGCACCCAAGCTGCAAGAACATGTTTTTCCTTTCCAATTATGCACTTCTTGTGTTGCTCTGTCACATAAAACCCCAATAAAAGACACAGAAGTGGTTGTAATGTGGCTAAAAGTGAAAAAGTTTAAGGAGGCGCTTTAAGTTGCTTCATGCAAACTGTGCTTTGGTTAGAGTTTAACAATGTGTCATTAAAGGCACAGTACCCTTTTTTCAAACAAGGGTTTGGCAGAGAGGTTACGAACTGTCAATATTTTAAACCAAATGTTTCCTTTAATGAGACAGATTAGTTTTAGCCAACGACTCATAGCGGGACAGAGACAGAGCTGAACATTTGCTTTGTTCAACAGCTCCAACCTCTAAGAATTCATAGCAGATCAGGCGAGCATTAATTTATAAACCTTGTGTTATAAACATTGGTTGGAGTCGAGTTGCATGCTAGGCAGCCTGACTTTGATGCATTTGGCCCTCGTGCTTATTGTTCCCATGTAATGTTCACATATTTAAAACTTCAGAGTCCACCAGAGTGTCTGAATGATGATGTCCAGTTGTTGTATTGGATGCTTTTAGCCTAGCTTTAGTTTAGTAACCATGGTAGCTATCGGTTTAAAGTCCATAAGCACGCATACGTCTTAACAGCTTATCCACATAAGGAGCAAGGAGAGCTTCTTAAAAGGCCAGTTTATGTCCTCTACCTCTTGTTTTCTAATTCATTAATCCGAAACCAGTTGACAGGTCAAATCCAAACATCGCTAATCTACATGAAACAGAGTTTTTTCAAAACAAACACGTTGTGAGATTTGTGAAACCTCTTGTTCACCGTTTGGGCCAGCAGGACTCCAGAGTTGCGAGGAACACAGCTGCTCAGACGTTTTAAACAACTTGCCGCCTTATGATTGGTTGTTTGTTTCTACCAGCTCCTGGCGAAATCACCTCTCGCACCTCTGGAGCTAGTCGATCTGCACCAGAGTCGCTGCTTCTCCGAAGGGAACAGAAAGCACCAGACGTGCTTTGACGCAAAAGCTTGCAGTGATTCCTGCAAAGACTCTGCTAGCGCGCCAAAAGCAGCAAAGTTTAAACGGATTACAGTGGAGTCGGGTGGTCAACCTTTTCTCCACCTTTATTAATCAGTTTCGGGAGTGATAGTGGGGTAAACAGCCTGAACAGGATGGCAGAAGGTGTGGCAGGGCAGGGCTAAAATAACAATGTGACGGCTGCTAAACGATCATTTACTGGAAACAGGCTAAACAACTGTTCAACTGAAAAACCTAAATGCAGATAAAACTAATCACTATCGAGTGTTATTTTAAATTAATTTTATCACATTGTTAAGAAAATATGGGTTTCATTTGATGTCCAACAGCAAAGCTGGTGTTTCTGAAAACATTTGTGGTGGTGTTTACTTATTTACCAGACTGAACGTGGAGCTGAAATCTCTGACTTGTTTGAAAAAAGCTGCAAACACTCAACTGACCAGCATGGTTTTAATGTCTTTATGCATTCACTCTAAATATCTCGTCCATAGAGCCCTTTAGCTGGTGAAGGAGGAGACATATTACTGATTTCAGAACATGTGAAACTTCTTGTAAAAGCAAAGGAACGGGTTACCCCATTGGTGCATAACCTTTGTTTCCCTCTTTGCTTCGCTCTGAAGCTAGATATAAAAGCACACGCCGTCCCGCTCCAAGCGACACCTGCTGTACGCTACCACTGCCTGGTGTGGTTTCAAGATAGAGGCTAGATAAGAGGAAATGGGGAAAAAATAGTTTGAAGAAAAGGAAGGATAGGAAACGAGGGAATGCGAAGGATTAATGTTTGTGTGTGTGTTCGGATAAAGAAATCAGGAGCTTCCTGGTTACCAGCTAGATGAAGATGTACCTCTTCTATCCCCTCCTGTTGTTGTATTTTTAGGCAATTTATTTCCTTTCCAACGCGTCTCTTTTTATTTGCTCCGTGCTCCACCATCCAGACTCAAAGGAAGGGATTTTTCCTCACAGCCAACGAAAAGCCCTCTGAAGTGTTTATTGCTGGCAGGACACAGCTGCTGGACTTACCTGACTCTAAGAAAAAAGGAAGTACGAATTTAAACAATGTTTCGGACAAAAGCAAACGCAGTTATAGGAAACATAAACTTCTCCGTCAAACTGATTTGAATTTCCGCAGTTATGAAGACGGTTGTAAGTTTAAGTGAATAACGCCCCCTAGCATCGGCTCTCTGCACCCGTCATGCTGTGGCCTAACGTGATCGCCAGCTAAGCCAGGCTGCCACACAGTTCTTGGCCTGAAAATATCGCAACTCCGAGAAGTAATTCAAATCACAAACAAACACGACTGCAATGAAATTTCTAAATTCTATGGCAATGTTGCGTTGACTCCAGAATAATGCGCCTTAATCTCCTACTATGCTGTCTGCACCAATGAAGATTCAGTCACCTCAGCATGCTGAAAGCCCGAAGCAGCCGACAGTACGGGACCTGGCACCTCCTCTCGGTGATTCAGCTCGTAATTATTGTCCACTTGGGGGAACTCAAGTAAGCTTCCAGCTACTGGTGATCTGGCCATCATTGGGTACGGAAAAATAAGGGTACGGCGGTGGCATGGGGGCAGCGTGGACCTTTGCCACGTGTCTCCCCCTCTCTCGGCCTACTTTCATTAAAAGGCCACTAGTGGCACAGAAATGACATAAAGGCATGACACAATAAGGCCGCTATGTTCACAAAGTAACCGACCCTGTCCTGACGTAGTGAATAATACACCTGCTTCACAACATGCTCTTCAGTTGTTCGTGTGTGGGCCCTTGAAATACAGTTATGGCAAACTGCAGATACTAATCAACCATAATTAGGAGATAAATCAGGGCTGCATATTTAATCATGGAGAAAAAAATAGTTAAAAATCACTACTACTGGCATTCTTATTAAATTTACAGTCTCACTGACTAGACATAATTACTGGAAAAAACTGAGAATTATTGTAATCATAGAACTACTATTAGAAAGTTTAAAAACTGATAATGATACATTTAATTTCTCTGTAAATTGGCCAGTTTTGTAACACTGGGTTCTCGTAGTAAGAAGATCAGAAACACTTGTTGCTGGAGAGTAAAGATGCAGAAACTGCAGAACTGTCTCCACTTCCTCTGCTCTTCACTTTAGACATGTGTCGGGTTGATCTAGCAATCATTAATAATGCACCGAAGTCCCACTATTCTTCTCTCATGTTTTATGTGGTCATTAAATCAAAACTTAACTGCGGCGCATTTTGGAGAGACTGAGTGTCAACAGCTGCTTTATTAATTGCCACACTGAGCTTTTTTTCAGTAGCCTTGGTCTGTGGCGACAAATTGAAAGGATTAATCTTTGCATAAAAGCAGGACAAAGAAAGTTTATATCTGAGTGATTAGTTGTCCTACGGAAAGATTAAGAGATATGCTTGCAGTTTGACTCGAATCAATCTGGCTCTTGTACCGGAGGGGAAACGTTAGCGTACATTTCCTTGTAAAACTTCCTGAGCTTTTCCACATTTGTCACATTACAACCACCAACCTCTGTCCCTTTTATTGGGATGTTTATGTGACCGACAATACAAAGTAGTGCATGATTGTTATGTGGAAGGAAAATTATACAATTAAAGGTTCAAATGTTTTTTTTTTTTAACAAAATAAAACTCTGCAAAGGGCATCTAGTACGCGCTCAGCTCCTTTGAATCAATACTTTTCTGAACCAGAAACCAGAAATCTGCTGCAATTTCAGACGCTTGTCTACAGACTGACATTTTTGCCCATCCTTCTTTGCAAAACAGCTCAAGCTCCGTCTGACTGGAGTGTGTGACAGATTCTCAATAAAATAGAGGTCTGAACTTTGACTAGACCATTCTAGCACAGAAATATTCTTTGATCTAAGCTATCCTATTGTAGTTCTGGATGTATGTTTAGGGTCACTGTGTTGGTGGAAGGTGAACATCCATCCCTGTCTCAGGTCTTCTGCCGGGTTTTCTATCAGGATCGTTCCGTATTAAGCTCCATCCATCTCCCCATCAGCTCTGACACTGCCACCATGCTTCGTCATGGCGTTATATATTTAAATGCAGTGTTAGTTTGCTGCCGTACAAACTGTTTAACCATGAAACAGATCCTACTTCCTAATTATGCACTACTTTGGGTTAATCTGTCACATAACGTCCCATCAAAATGCACTAAAGATTGTGGCGACATGAAAAAGGTGACAATGTTCAATGAGTTCAAACACTCTGGGAAGGCACCGTGAACCCGGTTCCGTCTTACATTTCCCGAGCATCACCCAAGTGTAAATAATATTATTCTCATCCTACTTACAACATATCAAAGTTTTGCAACTTTCTGATGCTTTTTGAAGACGGTGTTGAATGTGTAGACATGTACATAAGGGCCTTAGCGCGTGTGAAAATACAAACTAACCGACCTGCATCAGGCACGCCGATGGGCAGCTGAAGGCAAAGCGCACAAAGTGAGTGCTCCTAATGGGCATTTCAAAGGAGAGAGACAGTCTCTGCAAAATGTCACACACCAAGGCATCAATCTTCGCTGGAAAGCAGACTTCACAGCCAGTGTGATGAAAACGACTTCTGTTTTAAATCCTCTCTTCTCAACAAATGAATTATTTATTTGCCGCGTTTCTGCAGGCGTGGCCAGTGTCTGACGGTCCACTCCCATTTAACGGTGGAGGAGATAGAAGCCGCTGATGCCCGAGCCCTGTTTGAAAGGCTAATCCCTTCCTCCAGCCTGTAGTTTGGCCTGAAGCTCAGGGTGGGTCTTAAGAGCACGCGTTCAGGAGGAGCCGTATGTACGCTTTAATAACAGATAGTACTTTATTTAATGGGAAATAAACAGCAAAAATCAGGTAAATAACGACATATAATGACATTATTACATTAGGAACTCATTTTAGATTTTTATTGCTTTAGCCTGCCATTAAAGAAGCTTTACAAATGAAGATTAAAGCCTCTCCTGGGACCAACCATCACTTCCTGCAACAATGACAATAGACAGCTGCAAATAATGAAAAGCAAAGGATGGAGCCACCCTCCTGAACGTGCACGCACGGCGTCTGTCTTTCTGGGGGGAAGTGAGCTACAGCACAGGGAGGCTGAGTCTAGACGAAACGCTTATCAACCGAATTAGCCCTGTAGGTTTCATCTGAAGGAAACAAGAATAATCCTGTTAGCTATCCAATCCAATCCACAACGTGCTCCTCGATGCAGTTTGGGAGGATTTCAGACAGGCTTCCAGTCAGAGTATCACTGAGTGTTTGACACTCCCACACTGATGCCAGTGCAGTAATCTGATTTTTCTTCTTCATGTAGGATGGATTAAAAAGGATCTCCACTGCTCTGAGTCGTTTTCTCGCCTGCACCCGCTGCTTCATGTATTTCAGCTGTTGAAGCCCCCTCCCCCCCTCCTGTAATAATGGCAGATTATTCATCATTCTTCCCTCCACTCTTTGTGCTTGGAGGTCCTAGCAGCAATAGCGGCTCCTTTTCAGGATCATCGCTATTACTGTCAACACAGAAGCCCCTCCGGTTCTAGTCCTTTTTTTTTTTTTTTTTATCTCCGGGACATGAATAATTTCTTCTTTGTTGTCCCTCTTTCGCCTTCTCCCCTCTTCCATGTCTCTTTTCTGAGTGAGTAAGCTCATTCATTCGACTTAAGCACAAACACTGAACCACTGGTGGTTAACTGTAGCAGCGCCGTGTCGAGCTCCTGCAGCTGCTGAGCTGCAACAAGGGGACCTTAATGGTTCAGTGAAGGAAAGCTGTCCCTTCACATGCCTGAGCAGACAGTCTTGCGGTGGTTTCACAAACTGCACAGCTTGTCTTTTTCATACCCTGCCACACCAGGCAGGAAACTGAGAAGTCAAATAGAAGCACAAGCCAATTGAGACACAAATGTCTCAAAATCATTATGAGAAACAAGCGACCAGTGTGCATAGCCGCCATTCTCACGGCTGCTGCTCTTCTTGACTCCTATTAACAGGCTTTTCCAGATGCTGACCATGTGGACAGCTACAGATATCGGTCTTAGTTTACTTCAGCACTCAACATTGAGAGGGAATAGTTTAGCTGTACCTGTAAAACCTTGGCGTGCCGTAACACCAGAAACGGCCTGTGCCAAACATTTGTTCTTGCACGTTGCGATTAGAGGAAACTTAAACAGAGCAGGAGAATGAGAGTAAAATTTGTAGCTTGGTTTCATCACCACCCGTTAAAAATGCTTTGTTGTTATTTCCAAAGTGCCAGAACAAGGTTGAGGGCACTAAACTGGAGTTTAAGAGTTTTTGACAAAGCTTAGAGTTTTCTGGTGGAAAAACAAGTGTTTATGGCTATGTATGAAATAGATTATCGTCTTTATATGTTTTCCTTTGCAAACTCTTGTTTTTTTGGATCGGAACAACAAAATGCGATTAAAATAGTAATTGCATAGCATATTACAAACAGTTATACCTTTAACACTGGAGTTTTTCCACCAACAAAACCCGCTACGATCCCTATGAATGGTTCAGAAAGTTACTGATTCACAACTTCACCAAGCTCATTCAAAGCAAATAAAACATGCCATTTTTAGTTGAGTCAGAGCTGCATAAGGTGCTGCTGTTATCCAGACGTGTTACGCCTGAACTTAGATGTCCATGAGGAGGAGCTCCTGGCAGAAAAGGAGAGAGGGTCTGGGGAGCCATCAACTGAGGAAAATAAATCGAGGCAGCCCAACAATGTTGAGCTGTGTGTTTCTTTTTCTTTAATTTGAGAAAATTACAAAGAAACACAAGCAGATCTTTTATTCTGGAGGAGTTTGGTCATTGAACAGTTTTCCTCTCTGCAGGTTCCCAGCTAATGTCAGAGCAAAAGAAGATGTGAGCTTCCCTGAGCGCTGTGGGCTCTTTAACGTACTTAAAAAAAAGATGTACGGGGGAAAGAAGAAGATGTAAAATATCAACTAGTTCAAGAATCAAGAATATCTTATTTGTCACCGTGGCAAAATTCTCTTTGGCTACTCCGGTTCACATTACACATGATGAAAGCAGGGTTCCCACACCTTGGTGAACACCTTTCAAGGACTTTCCAGGACCACTTTCCTCAAATTCAAGGACCACACGTGGCGGCATTTACCTACTGTGACCGCTGAATAGGTTATCATATTTTAATACAATGCAAATTCAATAAAAGACTAAACGGCATAGAAGTTGTTGGGTCAGAAGCAATGCAAGAAAGTGGACTTAATTTATAGCCTACATTGATATTGATCATATTCATAGCCTACATTTATAATTAATTTGCATAATCTGCCACATGATGTGATGTGCATGTTATTGACGCTGTGGGAGAAATAACGTTGTTAGAGAAAGACAAAAAGTGAGTAAAAACACTCAAAATATATAGAGCTACTTTTTTTGTCCATTAATGTTTATTTATTATTATTTTTTATTTTATTTTTTTATTTTTATTAATGTTTATTTTATTACAATACTAACCCTCCTCCTTTACCCGGGTTTGAGACCGGCAAAATGAACCATAAAGAGACACTATGGCGGAGTTACAAATTTTTTCTTTTCAACTTTTTTTTAACATTTTCTTTTTTCTCTTGTGGTCCACTAAGGAGCCTACAAATCACGGTAAAACATGAACATGTGGCTGTGTGAATCAAACGGCGTTATTTATTTAAGATAAAATATTTCAAATTCAGTTATTTATGATCAACCTGCGCCGTCAATCCCGGCGCATGTGCGCTTTATTTGCAGTCTGGACGCTGAGGGTAAACATGCTGTGGCTCTGACTGCAGCGCTGAGAGGGACTCCTGCGGGAGCGGGAGAACGGGGTTGGGACGGGGGAGGCGCCCCACGGCAGCACCTGCCGCTGGAGGACAAGAGTAGGAACGATACGTGCTTTCACGTAAGAGTCTCCAAAATTCGCCAGTGACACCAGAAAAGTCGCTAGATTTGTCGCTAGTCGCTTTTTTGAAAAAGAGTCGCTGGAGGGGTCTGAAAAGTCGCTAAATATAGCGACAAAGTCGCTGAGTTGGCAACACTGCGTGAATGTAACCTATTGGACGCACGTTGGCCTAAACCGTAGCCTACCAACTAACGAAGAAGAGCGAACGTACTTTTACAAATTAAAAGTCTGCGGAATCAACATAATTTTAAAAGATCGTGTGGTAGTAAAACAATGACACGAGTCGTCATCCGTGTGAACTTTCAACCCCACAAAAAAATTCAAGGACTTTCAAGGACAAGGTGTTTTTTTGGCTGTTTTCAAGAACTTTCAAGGGCCTTGAATTAATTTTTTCAGATTCACAAACTTTCAAGGATTTCAAGGACCCGTGGGAACCCTGTGAAAGCAAAAAACCGGATAAACAAACATGCCATGAACAAGGGTTACATTTTTTATTTTAGCGTTCAGTAAAGTCACAGATAAGGATAATGAGGTAGTACGGTGCTTATTGAACAATGACGATTTGAGGCTTCGTTTACAGCAATGTGCATTTAGATGTTCAGAGAGGATAGTGTGCAGGTAGGCAGTAACATTAAGGTGATTGTACCGTACGACGGGCTAGTAACAGAGGGGGTGATTATAAAGCGTTGGACTGCAGTCTCCCATCAGGGGGTTTCCTGTTCTCTGAGTGCAGCTCGTCGTCTCGTGTGATGGGAGTCGTCTTCTGAGACACAGGGTGAAGTTATGTGCACCGGTCTATGATTAGAGAGGCAGAGCGCTGCTCGCGGCCCTCACTTCTGGCACAGGTTCAGTTCAGACAGATGGTCAGGAGGACATCGTGGAGGCGTAATGCCCCCTGCCCCCCCCCCCCCCCCCCCCCGAACCCCAAACACACAGAAGCATTGTGTGCAGGGGCAAAAGAGTTGACACTGCAGCTTTGACTTCTGCTAATGATAAACTTTCGTTTCATCATATAAGTCGGTGCTGCGAGTCCTAGGGGAAGCTTGAGTTATAAAGAGGGTCTTTAAAGGGCAACCAGAATTATTCATAACACATCAACTCAAGATCTGCATATTTTGCCATCCGTTTAAGAATATAACACATAACAGCAATACATTGCCCCCCCCAAATATTTAGTGAAATGCTCCTAAGCAAGTAGCAGCTCGACCACATGCTGGTTCCTCATCACCCTGGTGGGATATTTGACCCTCCTCTTGGCAGAAGTTCACCTAAATGGGTTGGCCTCCAGGTATGGAGGTGGCTTTTAGACATAGCTGGTCAAGCAGGGTTTCACCCGTTACAGAAGTTTGACGTTAAGCTGCCAACAGCCCCATTTACGGTACCCTTTTTTAACCGATCCATGCCGAGTTCGGACCGAGCTTGGTTCAGTTAACCGCGCCGAGCTTGGTTCTGACGACCGTTTACACATCATGCTAGCACGGTTCCTCGCCTCCTAGTGACGATCTGCGGTACTACTGCTCTCTAGGATTGAAGGAGGGACTCAAGCAAATAAAAATGGCGGCGCCCGTAACATTCAGGAAATTATGTTTCGTTATAATTGTGATATTTCGTTGTTTGCAGAGAGTCAGGCAAAGACGGCAACTTTTGGTAAATTTACTTAACAGAGTCGGCTTTTGGGACGTGGATAAGACAAACGAACGTCTAATCAGGGCTTACAGACGCAGGAAACAACGACATTCATCACACTGCTAAGCAGAATTATCACTGGAAACCGTGTGGCACGGTAGGGAAGCTAGTATTTTTATGAATGTCAGAAATTTCTGACTGTAAGGAGATGACGCGGTCTGCTCATGCGCTCTTTGTTATCAGAGAACCAAACCACTGAAAAACCGGGCCAAGCCCACCTATCGAACTGGTCTGCATTTAGCGCGGTTCGGTTGTGTCTGGCTCGGTTCAGTTCAGTTTACGTTCCATTTACACTCGATAGTTATCTCAGTTACCGAGCTCGGACTGGTCTCGGCACGGTTAAAAATGGTAGTGTAAATGGGGCTAATGTTTCCATCCAACCGTCATGTGACTTTTGAGCAAACGTTTAAAATTTCGGCAAAAAAAGTGAATTAGGCATGTTTGCATCTACTGGCTTAGTGTGAATTAGCCAGGCTACGCAAAGCATAACTTCATCAGAAGTAGACGTTACGCATGGGTGTAATAAACAGGAAGCAGAGGGTGCAAACTAGTAGGACCACACCTCTAAAAATATAGAAGAGAGATGAATGTGTTGCTCTAAGGCAAGTTGTAACCGTTCTGTCATGTCAGCTAGTATTGGCGACGTTACATGCTGTCCGGAGACGTAGAGGAAGAAATACAATTCTACGTGTTATGGGAATACCTGGGAAGACACCGGCAGCAGAAAGTGCTGCCAAAACCTTTTATGCGAAACTGAGGAAGTTATTTCAAATTTTGCCGTTTCCATCAACCTTTTCTCATGCGATTCTTAAAAATGCACATAAGAAAACGTTGATGGGAGCACGGCGCAGCATAAAATGGACGGAGTAAAGAAGGAGCACTACAACCACATTCTCAAAGACAAACAGAAACAACAAGGGAGGAAATCCAGAATGGAAGAAAGGAGAGGAATGGCACAAGGAAAAAACACCGAACACAAGAAGTGATGCGTGAGACGAGAAAAAACAGAAAGGGAGAAAGGAAGGAAGGATGTAAGGAAGGAAGGATGTAAGGAAGGAAGGACAGAGAGAAGAGAGGTTGGATGTCAAGAGACAAAAAGGCAAATCAATAAGGGCACTGTGCAAGAGGGAGGGAGGGAAGGCAGCTCCTATTTTCTCTCTCTATGCTTATTCTGACCAGGCATGAAGTTCAATTCATTCCTAACTCTACAGGAACCCTGAAGGTCACCAGCTATTTATTCAGGTTTATAGGACTGAACCGCTTATTTCACCAAGTTTTATGATTGGTCAATTCTTTTTTATGAAAGTGTTTCTCATAATCTTCATCTTTTAGCTCAAAGTATCACTTCCTTTAAAGCTGTTTTATTTAAACTTTGTGCTGAAGACATTTTAACCACAAATATGTGGTTCTGTATAGAGATGCGAGCTTCAGCGCCGCAGCCAGATTAGTGAACCACTGTTTGCACGCCTGGAGGGCAGCGGGAAACATGGCCCTGCCTGCTGCTGCAACACCCCACGCATCACAGAGGTTTTTATTCTGCTACAGAGGCGTCCGGATCGGTTTAACACGGGCCTGCAGAGGCATCGAAATCCCTGCTAACACCTGGGACTCCAGCAGAAGCTGATGCCATTATCAGCGGTTCCTGTCTGTCACGGAGTGACACGTTCAGCTGAAACAAATGACGGGAGAGGTGTTGTGTAAAAACAGAGAGAGAGAGAGAATAAGGTTTTAGAGATTACTGAGAGCAGGTCCAGAAGTCAGACTCAGCCCCGTCATAGAATCGTCTGATTCACTTTGTCCGTAGCGAACAGATGGTATTTTGAAGGCAAAAAAACAAAACAAAAACCATGTAACAGCAGTCAAAGCATGACGTCAAAAGGGCATTTCAATATAGTTACCCAACAACAGCTGAAGGTCCCTTTGCTTTTACGATAAAGAAGCTAGAGATCATGACAAGGACTTTGTACTTCTTATGCAATTTCTGTCTGTATGTCCGTCTAATCTGGATTATTCTCTTTCAAAAGGGAAATCGACGCACTGTAACCAAACTAGGCATCTTAGACAACATAGTAACCTTTTAATAAGAAGCTGATATTCCAACTTGTAGTGGTTCTCATGGTGGAGCTGCATAATCTGCTGACAGGTTGCTCTAACCTTGTATCTCTGTGTGTATGACTAAGTCTTTTTGTCTGCGTTTAGCTGAGATGTGATAAGTCTCCACCACAATACGAGCTGATCTAAAAATGTATCTATCTATGTGTTACTCTGTATTTTCTCATTTAAAAATTTGATTTGAGTAAAAAAAACACTTGACGGCCAGAAACTGTCTTTAATTTCTTTACTTCCTGCTCTGTATCAGTATCTTTGCTTTCCACTTAGCCCCTTAGTCCGCACTGACCGTCTGCAATCCCAGAGCTTTTAATCAGTGGGGTCTTAATGAATAGCTAATGTCATTAGACACCAGGCACTGGTCATTAATCAAATCCCTGTATATACCTCACTCTGGTTTCCTATCTTTTGGTGTTTTAAGCAGATTCAACCCAATGCTATTAAAATGTGGGAGCAGGATGTTCTTCCTCCCTCAACCAGCAGCTGCTGTACATCCAGTCATTGGTCTGAACTCTTATCTTTGTCATATGTGTTTTGTGGAGTTTCTGCCAAAACAAACATCTTTTGTATTAGACTGTGTAATTGCATAATTTATCTCCAAATGGAAACTGGTAACAGTAAAAAAATAAAATAATCAAGATTTAGTATTTGTGTGAAATATAGTGAAAGGTTTTATAGTGTAACTGAGCAATAATATGCTAGTTGTAGCGGGTAACTGGACCTTGTCCCTGTCAGGATTGTTGGTCCCCAGTAGGGATACGGGTCATTTAAGATTGGGCTTTTTGCAAAGTCCCAATCTGATACTAAATTAAGTTATTAAAATGCAGGTTGACTAAATCGACTCAATCGCGAACACTATGGGAGTGGCTGAAGTAAAATAACAGACAGCAACAGGGACCAGGAGCTGAGTGTAGTAAGGGACCCTGATAGCCATCATTCAGGAATGATCAGATCCCTGACTTATATTGATATGCATTCAAACATCGTAGCCTCATCTGACAAATTTATTGAAATAAAACCGTACAAATAGTTTAAACAGTTTAATCTTACAGGGATAGGTTTGTGAAAGGGCCTCATTCCAGAACCTTTGTTCAAATGAAACAGTACAAAGATGCTTTGACTGGTCCTTATCTTAAAGGAATAGGTCAACTTCTTTAAGCCATGTGCCCTTTTTTTTTAATGCTTCAAAAAAGTTAACATCTCTCATTTTTTTGCATAGTTACTATGAAATGCAACCAGCTGAAGGAGTCGGTGTAATACATTGAAATCTAGATTTGTGCATACTGGCTGTTTCCAGCTTTCTTGGGAAGTGAACTGAGCTGTTGGTTCGGTATTGCTCTATCGACTTGGGCTTCGCTTTTTAAAGACTTTTAATCGTTTCATCTTTACCAGTTTCCAGAATGTTGAAAGCCTGTAGCTATTACATACTCGGCAGGCGTAAATCTCATCAAACATGTCCTCCTTTCCTCCACCAGGCTCCTGTTTCTGGGTGGCGGTTCTGGACGGACGTGTTGTGGGGATCGTGGCGGCGCAGGGCCGCGAGGACGACAACACGGTGGAGCTGCGGCGCATGTCCGTGGACTCTCACTACCGGGGCAAAGGCATCGCGAAGGCCCTGGGCCGCCGCGTTCTGGAGTACGCCGTGCGCAACAACTACGCCGCCGTGTTCCTGGGAACGACCGCCGTCAAGCTGGCCGCCCACAAGCTTTACGAGTCGCTGGGCTTCTGCAGGACGAGCCAGAGCGAGGACTACAGGCTACCCGGGATGAGCCGATCGCCGCTGGAGAGGCTCTTCTTTCAGATCCGCCACAGCCGCTACCGCCTGCAGCTCCGTGAGGAGTGAGAGGTGATGGAGGGCGAGAGATGGAGGAGGGGGAGATGGAGGGAGAGAGGGACAGAGAGAGCCAAACACCCTCCTTCACCTTTGAACCCCAACTGCATCCTCTCCTCTGACAGCTTTTATTTATTTTGTGCCATTATCGATATGTTTGAGTAACACTATTTCATGGTGAAGTCACTAATGTTTTTTTTTTATTGTTACAGTTTTCTTGCCGTTTTTTTTGCATTTTACATTTACACAGACTGAGTGTATTTTTCTCAGTTTCATTAACCTAATTTTTGGCATTCTTGTCCCTAAATAAAAAAAAACAACAATGCATTTTTAGAAGACACGTAACTGGCATCCAAACCAAACACTGCCCAGCGCCTTTGACCCCAGATTACGTGGCTCAGATCGACCCCTCCCCCCTCAAGGCTGCACGGTTCAATGCAATGAGGAATTAGCCTTCTGCTGCGTTGGAGGGGGATGGACAGGACGAGTCGGCCAAGATATGGTTGTCTTGAGAGGGAAGGGAAGTGTTGGGTGTCGTTCATAATCATTAGCAGCCCTGGTAAAGATGTGCATAACAGCGTTAAATGCATGGTTCTCATTTCGTCTTTCTTTTTTCCTAACCCGAAAAGAAGCCATGTAAACTGTAAAAATGGTGGAGACTTCCTCTTCAATTCTGTACTAACAGCGTTTTGTCAGCCAGTCCAATGAGACATCTTTATTAGGTGAAAATGTCTAGACAACGACTCGACATCTACTTCCTTTCTCACTTCAAAATAAAGAGTCTCAAACATAATTGGCCAACAGATCAGCAGACATTTGGCTTCGCTTGGATGGCATGTTTTCTCATCTTTCCCATTATGGGAAAGATGAGATTACTAATTAGAAGTTTCTAAACACCCTAATAAGGCAAAAAATAACAAGTATAGAAATTGCCAACAGCTTCAGTTCTGTTTATTTTAACAGGAGTTGTTGGGGGGAGCAATAATTAAGACACTGGTGACTTTGTTAAAAACTATTATTACCATTTGAGTTTTTCTTTTCACATCTTTACCAGGGGTGCCAGTAAATGCCGCACACACTCCTGCTTTGTGTGCAGCCTAATGCAACACACATGCGCTCACATCTGACAGCTGGCCTCTGTTTAAAGAAACCATATTGAAGCACAGCGAGAGCAGATTCCCACAGAGATGAAAAGACAACAGGATGGTCACCAGAGCATGCTCAGTGCATCCTGAACACATTAATCAACCCGGTGAATCTCCCTGAAACGTTTCTCTCTGCATTGCTTCCAAACAGATTGTTAATCTTGGTTTCCACTTGTTTTTTTTGACCTATTTAATTGGCAAACCGCTTGTTCTATCTGTCTGGAGCTGTGGATGGGTTTCTGGTTGAAGATGAATGGAGGGTGGCGCTTAGTCGCTCGGAGCTTGTGTTGGCGCGTGTTTTCGCAGGGAGCTTGTCGTGGCGTGTGTATGTGGATTCACCACGCAAGTGTGGTTTACGTTAGAACCGAGCCCCTGGAGTGTTTGGGGAATCCTTTTTCCTTCTTCTTTTTGGCTAAAAGTCAAGTGTTATCTAACTTAAACCACTTTCTATGTGTGCTTAGAAAATTGTTTACTGATTGAATCAAGTTCAAGTCTAACACTTTGAATACGTTAACAGCCTAACTGAAAAATTTGTAATTTTATAACTTTGACAAAGTCTCACGTTTAAATATGCAAATTTTACTGTCAAAACTACGACGATGACTAAGTAGCTGCAGTCTACACTTAATACACATTCAGGTTATTGGGTTAAACATGACTACTAGCAATACGTTGAAATGTACAGTATGTGACCGAGCACAAATTACAAACCAGTATTAGAACCCATGTATTGGCATAAGCATCTCTTCTGTTCTGTGTGTTTCTACTGTGTATAGAGCTGAAAACTCATGTAGCAAATGTCAAAGTTTCTCTCGTACCTGCTTACTCCGATCCAACAACCAGCAGCAGATTCAGCAATCCATGACTCTGAGCCCAAGCTGTGTCATTAGACCATTTGATAATGGCAAATGTACAGCAACATATAACAAAAAGCACATAAGAAGAAAAAAAAGGGGGGGGGGGACATAATTGACACAAATCAGCACCACACCTCACTTTCCTTTACCCTCCCTTCCCATTCATCTGTCTGCAACCCTGGGCTGGACCAAAACGCCCAGTTACCCTTTCCACTCGAAGATCCCACCCCTAACCTTCCCATCTCTGCATGTGGTCCCCGAGCCTTGCTGCAAAGCTTTAACTACTTCATTTCATAATGGTTTGGACCAGTCCAAGACCCGGTCCCCAATCAAGAGGTCAGCGTGACTCCGCCTCTGCAGCGAGGGGACCGACAGGCGTCAGGTTGCACATGACGTATGGCTGCGTGTGCATGGGTGCGACGCGGAGGAGTTGAACGCTGAGAACGGCAGATTGACGCGCGCGTGGTTAAGTGTTGGTGCAGATGTATAGATTACGCTTGCCGACTACAGCGCTGCCTGGACAACAATACACCCGCCAGCTCACCAGCTGTAGAATGCAAACAGCAATGCAAGTGTGGCATGCCTCTGTACCCAGTGTGTGTCCGGTGCCTGCCCTGGAAATGCATAGGAGAAAAAAAAAACATATGTACTATATAAAAAAAAAAATATATATATATATATATATATATATATATAATAAAAGAAAATAAGCATTTTTAAGACAAACATATGAAATAAATATGTGTTTCTTTAGAAAAATGAATTGTACCATCTGCATGAAATGTGTTGCTGAATGCAAATATAACATTAAGGGGAGGAACTCTGACCAAGTGGCAAACAGTGAAAGGAAAAAACTTGTTTACATTATTTCAAATGCTCCAAATTATCCGTAATCATTATTACCAGTCACAGGCAAGCACTAAAAAAATGTTATGAGGCAGATGAAACCTATCAAGAAGCTGTATTCCACATCTAAAGGGTTTGCCTTATTTTGAAGCAGCTATTCAGCGTGTCTGAGGTGGAGCAAAGTTTGTTTCCTTCGTCTTCTCTCTGTTAGACCAGCTTCAAATCTTCCAGAAGGCATTGGACCATGGTGCAATAAAGCACAAAGTACCAACTCCCGTAGGTGTTTACAAAACCAGATGCACCGGTGGACCAAAGTAAAAGCTGTACTTCAAGTTCAGCGTGTCTAAATGTCCAAAACACTGTACCCGTTTCCCTTAGGCATGGGCCGGTATGAGAGTCTCAGGGTATACCCTTGAGTAAAAATACCATGTTTTCACTGCATCACAGTGTTTATGCAAAATGATTGGAACTACGATGTTTTACGGGACACAATTGCTCTATTTAACTCAGAACTGCATTGTTACTCTTACTGCTGCGGAGATTATGTAACACATATTGATTATTACAGTTATACTAATTATAGCTATAACATTTATTGGTGATTTTCATATGCAGACTTAAGCAAAAACAGAATAAACACCTGACAATTTTAGCAGTAGTTTTTGAATGTTATTGCATGGAAACGCATACCTGGGAGATGATGTTAGCTGGGTAATTACTCAGGCTATCTGCTCTGGTAGGGCTGACAGTCAGCTGCTTAATCCCATTAAAAGGACTTTAAACCACTGAAAAACATCATGATGGACAATTTTAGCAATTATAAACTCGTAACTTTTTAAAACCGTGGTATACCCTAGACAGCTGTAACTGGCCCATGCCCACATTACACCTAGTTGTGAGTTTCACAGCATTTCCACAATGATTTTTGTTTGCATCATATTGTGGACAAGACGCTGACCGTAGTTACCTCTCCAAACACCCGTTCCGTATTGCAGCAACTCGAGGGGCTTCTTCTCAGTAAAGCCCACTTTGAACAATAACTTCCTGATTTCAGACTGAGCTCAGATTCA
Source organism: Fundulus diaphanus (assembly GCA_037039145.1). Taxonomy (NCBI): domain Eukaryota; kingdom Metazoa; phylum Chordata; class Actinopteri; order Cyprinodontiformes; family Fundulidae; genus Fundulus; species Fundulus diaphanus. Next base: position 21,574,409 of record CM073131.1, read on the forward strand.
ACCAAGCCAAACATCAGATGTCAAGAGTCACAGCTCTGCTTAAGCATCACGATAATTGGACTGTGCCATTTTACGCCGAATCAACTCCGGTGTCACGACAGTGAGACGTTAGTGGGGCTGACAGAGCAGATTTCCTAGCAGAAACACGTCGGTCGTCTTACTCTGAAGCAGACGAGAGGAAGAAGGGGAAACGTGTCAGCTCTGCTGCTGCCATTTTCGATTTCAACCGCAAGATCTGAACGCTCTTTTACACATTCTGGGGGAAAAAATAAGAGATTCATTAGTGCCGACAAACATATTACAAAGGAAGGCAACATCATTCAAAATGCTTTTGCCAAGGCCTTATGCTCTGGAATCATACATGTGTACTGCATGGCTTAACCTAGTCTAAGGGCAGATTTGGACTCCTAAAGACAAAGTGCACTGACTGTACTATAATGCATTTACTTGTGGTCTGAGCAATGTATGTTTTCTACTTCATGTGAATGCTTTGCCCTCTTTTGAAGACTTGGTCTTGCATATCTAACGTTAGAATGTAGTGACTTGTATTAAACATCAGTGTTAGCTAACATACGCTGTACATTTGGTTATGCACCATTCTTTTCAAATATTCTGCCGATGTACAATCCAAAAAAAACAAACTGTTGTATGTGGATTTTGAATTTTTTGGTTTTTGTTTCAGTGAGTGTGCTTTTCTTATGAAGTTTAAGTCAGGATGTCTCTGTTGGACAAGCTGAGGGGGATGTCTTTAGCTATTGTTTTCTGTAAGCGGCCACATTAAGGTTGAAAATGCTAAAGGAGGGAATATCTGTACGTGTAATCGGTTCTCTTTCGCTTTGTCATTGAGGAACGAAGCTCATATTATTCTAAGCTGCACAAAGGTACAGACTCTGTGAGAGTGCCGTTCTTTAAGAACGAACACTCGCAGGCATGAATGTAATTTCGCCAACGTTCTCTTTCAAATGCTGGTTGCGATTTATTTTTTTACTTTCTGAATGAAAAGAACTGTTGGGGGAAAAAAGGTTCAGAGCATCAGACGGTTCTTTCAATAATTAACACAACTATCGAGCATTTTCAGTGATTGTAAATAGCTGTACCTCTACCAACTGCTCTTTTTTTTTTTTTTTTTTTATGAGTTACCTGCCAGCCTTGCCGGTTTGGAGGGATCCGGAGGAGTTTATGTTTGTGACGGAAAATGTGTCGCCATGAATGCTCCGCCTAATGAGGAGGGCGAGGAGGGAGGAATGTGCCAACATTGGCAGTCAAAAGAGGGGGCTTTGCGGGGTTCAGCCCTGACTCCCTCCCTCTCTCTCTCTCTCTCTCTCTGCTGCTGTAGAGGACTTTGGAGTCTGGACAGAGGCCACACATTTTAAGAACGCATAAGCACTTGTAGCACAACCATGTGCTGTTTTGCTATTACTGTACAGAACTGATTGTTTGGCTTTTTTGTTTCTCTTTTGTCTTAACATTTCCCTCAAAGATGACAGATGGTGTTTCTCTTTCTCCTGTATTATCAGCTGTATGCATGATGAGCAGATATATGCAGGGCTTTACAGGCTATTGCTTTTAATGGAGGTAAAGATTTGCCAAAGGTGACAGTACTTTGCTGTACAAAAAGTATTGATACTCCTCGAACTTCTCTGGGTTTTGTCACTTTAAAATACTTTTTTTTTTTTCCTGTATTACACGGCTGTTTTATGTGATAGACCACCACCAAGAAGTGCATGTTTGAGAAATGTGCACTCTTATTTTTAACAAATCTATGTTGTCAATTTGTATTCAGCCCCCTGAGTCAATACTTTGTAGAGCCGCCTTTTATTGCAATTTCCACTGTAGGTTTTTTATGGTATGTCTTCACTAGCTTTGTAAGCTTACAGATTTTTTAATCCCCATTCTTTTTTGTAAAAAGACCAAGCTATGTCAGATAAATAGAGATGAATGGAGAACATTTGTGAGTATTAATTCATGCCACAGATTCTCAGTTGGATTTAAGTCTAGACTTTGACCATATGTTCCCTGGTCAAACTCAGCATTGTCCTCTATTTTGCTTCCCTGTCCCTGGTGAGAAAAGCATCCCCATAGCATGATGCTGCCACCACCATGTTTGGCCATGGGGACAGTTTTAAATGCTGGCAAGAAACAAAACTGAACACTAGTCTTCTCCTGGCCAGAACAGCTGTGATCACAGATGTTCCCTGGGTTTCACGATGCTGTTGTTTTTTTCACTGATCTTCTCAAACAACCTTCTGATGCCTTCAGGCAACATTTGGATTTGTACTGAGACAAAATCAAACACAAGTTGACTCTGTTTAGGAATTAAGTGATATCTGCAGAACATTTCATTTACAGGTATCAGGGTAAAAGGGGGAGAATACAAATTAACACCGCACTTGTCAGATTTTTACTATTTTGTGTTGATCTATCACATAAATATGTTGAAGTTTGTGGCTGCAACATGGCAAAAAGTGGAAAAAGTTCCTGGTGTATGAATAGCTTAGCAAGGCACTGTAAATGCTGCATTGAATCCCCCCAACAATATATATATATTTTACCATACAAGTTCTAAAATGTTTTTATTTTGTTTTTTAGACAGAATTCCTGCCCATGTGCCATCTGATCAAGCAATAAGTACAACCAGAGAAAACATGAAAGTACACAGATGTTATTAACAGATTAAATGCTGCATTCACATCACAGCCCTTATACTGCACCTATTACAGTGGCACAGATGCTATTGGCAATGACTACACATTAAATCAGCCTCAAGGGGAGATTGTAAAGTGTTTTTCTTGTTTTTGTATTATTTTTTTTAACTCAAAGCTGAAGTGCACAGGCGTACCTCTGAATAATTGTAAAGATGCCAAAAAGAAATGACAGGAGAGGGATGATGGATGCTAAAGAACAAACAGTTCAAGCAGACACGAGCAACAAGCAGTGCCGCTGCTCTGAAAGTGTTTTTCTGCCGTCTGCACCTCTTAACTCTGCCCTTATGCTCCCGGTCAATTTACTCCGCCAAGACAACTTAACAACCGTCAACCGTGCAGATGTTTACAACAACTGAGACTAACAGTGTTTCTTTAAATCTCCGTGTTAGTAACTGTAAAACTGTAAATTATATGTCAATGTAAATACCACTTTGGGTCATTTTTACACATTTTATAACTGTGAATATGGATTTAAAAATTTATACAGAAATATATTTAGAAATGGTTCCAGAGCCTCAACAGTGGTGCAGGTCCTACCTCACTGCAATCTCATATTAAGTGACAGCAGACACTTTCAGAGGCAGCAGTATGCACCACCTTAGCCCTGGTCCTTTAACCCAGTCTTTGTCCCACATGGACGGGTTAAGGGCACGGCCTTTTCTCTTCACGCCTGTCTGCTTGAACTCTGCAGGCTGGTGTCAAAGCTGCTGCAGCAGCAGCAGCTTTGTGACCCTGTAGCTCCGGGCCGAGCCGTGTAGCTACATGAAGCTGCTGTGATGCAAATATGCACTCTGTGCCCCGGAGCGGTGTCGTGGCTGTTGTCTGTTGCCAGGAAACCCAGCCTCACAAAGCACAGCGGGGGACAAGGTACACAGCCACACTGTGGGGAGGCTGGCTGGTCAGCTAGGAGGCCGTGATGCAGGAATGAAACTGATAAATGGATGAATGTAGTAAGCTGAGCGCATAGATGTTGCCACGAAGGGACTAAACAATGGCGGGGGTCTTCAGGGACGTAAATGGTTGAGGAAAGTAGATGCCTCGCATATAGTTCTTATGTAAAGTGCTAAGCCAAGCATTGCACATTTAGTGATTCCCAACATGATGGGATGAAAACCGAAAAGGCACTGAAACACCAAGAGGGCATGATTGGATCAATCAGTCTGCCCTAAACCTCAGAGAGACTGCAGTGAAACCTGTTCTGTTAGCCTTCAGTTCCCTTTGTGTCATTCCTTTGACAGAATGCTGTATTATCACACCAGAATTGCTATTATTACTGTGACTTGGCCCCATTTCTTTTGTACTGACAACTGGGACATTGTATAGATGTAAAGACTGACTGAAAGATGGGTGTACATACGCTGTATCGATTAAAGACAATGCATTGAGCTTTTACATGCTTGAAACTGTCAATTGTTTTTTTTTTCTAACTTCCAAAAATAAGGAAGCAAGAAAATAATCAAAGGAATATATAAATCGGATTTAAACTGATATTAAGTGATGGCTTTCCATCTGTAGTACCAGTCCCACTGGTGTTCTGTAGTGGTATGTAGAAAAGAAAACCTAGCACAATTATTTGACAGGTAAATAGAAACAAATCAATTATACTTGTAGTTTAGAAACCTTTTATAAGTAAAAGCACAGGAAATACTGCTTTACCACAATTTGATCTTTGTCGGCATTTTGTGTAATGTCATAAAAACAAAGAAAAATTATCCCCATTCTTATCCATTGATATACTGCTTAACTGGTTGAAGTGTGCAATTTAACTAATGAGTTTTATTTTCACTAAGAGGCCAGAGGTTTTTAATTAACCAAAAGGTCCCGAGAAGTCATAATTCCCTACAGAAAAGCCAGGTTTCTCAGTAACTATGATCTTAATCCAATACGACCACCTTGCGTCTAAAAAAATCTATGAAAGGTGGAATAAAAAACAAAAGCAAACAGTTGATCTGCACTTCTGAAAATGTTTAGCACATTACATCTTTAGCACACACTTCTATTAAAACCTTTCTTATTGAAAAACTAGCATTGCTAGCTTGTTTTGCTAGTAGCAGTTAGCCTGGTCACTGAGCTTCAATTAACAAATCCCAACACAAAGATTTCTGAATTTTCAACTCCCAAGGAAAATGAAATAAGCAGCCACCAGCGCTGATTTGTGTTTTACTTTCATCTGCTTCAGTTTGCACACGGACCTCTCACACTTTTCTCTTCTGTATTTCTCTTTTGAGAAGTGTCTGATGACACAACAACTACTGTGTCACTTTTCTGTGGGTACCATCAACCACAGTCTTAATACCAATACTCACACTGGTACCACACTTTGAAAATCACAGAATATGAATTATGAGGTCAGGGGAAATGAGAGACCTGCCACTGTAACACTTGCAATCCTGACATCATGGATGTTTCTAATAATTTTTCCCACTAGCAGGGTTGCCTGGTCTGACTGACAGTTTCCAGCCCAAACATACCGTAAAACCCATCCAACGTAGAAAAAAGGGGAAAAAAAAGAACAGCCCGAATCTCAGCCTCTCTTGAACTCATGTTAAAAGTCCAGAACTATGACACACATAATAAAGAAGATGCCATTAGCGCACAATTGCACTGAAGCAAAGAAAAAATGTGGCCCATACAGGCTCCTCACAAAATGGGCAATCAGTCAACCAAATATCCTGCACACAAAGATCACTTTCCCAATGACGTTGTCATAACAACCACAAAAATGTTATGAATAGCCTACCATCATGAGTTGTAGATAGGAGTTGATAAAATTGTCTCTCTCTCTCTCTCTCTCTCAGAGTATAGCTCTAAGATTTCTCTTTCACACACAGCCATGAAACATTTATACAGTAAGTCGATCAGCTGAACCCTAAACTCCATTTTGGGCGTTGACCAACACCATTTCATAGTGACACTTGATTAACCAATCACTATTAATCATTGATGATGTCAGGTACGACAGATTCCAGACATTTCAAAATAAATTAACTAGTACTTTTTTGCTTTTCATTCATGCAATGACAACTTTTTTGATAGAATTTTCCTATGGAGACTTCCTAAAAACCCACCAAACGTTGTGTAAAGCAGGCCAAAGTTTACTCAGCCGGCCCAAAGTCATTGTTTCCAGCCCAACGTGTTCAAAAGAAACCCAATTGGCCCGAAACCTGCCCTATCTGGCAACACTGACCACTAGAAAAAGGAAAATTTCAACTTCTGGGTAGAAATGGAACATCATTAAACTACATCCTACAACCAATCAAGACAAGGTGATGTACTTTAAAATGTTTATAAAAATGAACAAACAAAGCCCTGGTGCTGCCAGGCAAAACCTCCGTTGGAGTCTGGCAAGGTTGAAAGCAGAACAGGCATCAAGCAGGTCCGTAAGGCCGGCTTGATATAAGACAGACTGACAGATGAAAGGGCTTGGCAAAGATCGTGGTTGAGAGAACAATCCAGGTTGTGTCCAGAAAACAGAAAGTCGATGAAGTGTCAAATAAGAGCAATGCTAGACAGAGAAATCCAAAAAAACAAGAAACTTGATCAAAAAACATAACATGGACACTCAGGTCGATAATTTGTAGCACTCTCCGTTCTGCACATTATCAATCTGGGACTGCTTCTATCGAATCCATTCAGGGAAAGGAGGGACATTCAGCAGAACTCTCCGAGCTGATTGGAAGAAGCGACACCTAGCACCTACCAAAGGTTGGCTTTAGCCAATCATGGTAACAATGAGAACCCAAAACAAGTTACCCTGCTCCCGGCACTTCTTGCTGGTTTTCTTACCAAACAGATGTGATAGCAGCAGCTATGCGTGGGTCCTCTTGCGCTGCCATGTTTGCGTTGGTTCAGCTGTGGGCTCAGCAGCTCTCGCTTTCGTCACAGTTGTATGTCTCCCTTTAAACAATTATACTGCAACATGATTGGCCCAAACTGCTTTTGGTTTGGTCACAAATGGTTGAAGTGGAAGGGGTACAAGATGGATTCTTGTGTGTTTGTGAACGCACAAATACCGCGAGAATTCAGCTTGCAGGAGAGGTTACAAAAAACAGGCAAGGCAGGCAAAGAATGGTGGACGTGGACTCAGGAGAGTGCGGGAGAAGACAGCCAAGCCAGAAACATGACAGATATTAACCTCGCTCGTTTTTAATCTTTATCTTCCGCATATGATGAAACACCATGGTTTTTAATTTGCCATCTGGAGCTTTTCATATCTGCTCCATTTCATACACCATGAGCCTTAGCCTTGTGAAATGTGGACTGATTTAAAGATTTTTACAACCTGCATTTGAAGCCTCTATCATGTTCAAAATATAGTGTCAATCCTATTTTTGGCACCTAAAATGGACTCAGTTTCAGATCCACCACCATCTTAAGCCGAAAATAAACTATGATTTTTGCCCTTTTTGGGCCGATTCTTCAGTCGATCAAGAATTTTTTGGATCGAGCCGAGCTTCAGCTGCACTGTGCGTCCTGCGTCGTGTAGTATACATGGGGTAACGAGGGACCATTCGCCTTTCACGACCATCTCCCGATCAGGAATCGTACGGCTGGATGAAAATCAAACGTTTGAAATTCAGTCGGCCCTCGTGAGTGAACGTGAGCGCGTCCTGCTGTTGAAGCCGAGCTACGAGCGTCTACGAGATGATTTCCCCCGACGTTTTTGGACGTACAGTGTGAGCAGTCAGATCGCATCAGAGCATCGGGCCAAACGGTGTAAGAACAGATATGGTGAGCTGTGAACTTTTAAACACTGCGGTTTTGTCGTACAGTTTGAGCTGAATCTGAGTACAACGATTGAAAATATCGTACAGTGTACGCCCGGCTTAAGGCAGTAAAATGCCCTTCTCGTTATTTGTGAATGAGCATTCAGTTATCTGTTGTTTCCACGTCAGTAACTTAAAACTTAAACATTTAATGTCTCTGATTAAAAAAAAAAAGCTTTGATGTGGGAGTGGCAGCCTAGGGGTTAGAGAGTCGGGCGTTTGAGTCCTGAGGAGGCCCCAAAGGTTGGTGGTTCAAAACCCAGTCTGTCACTCTGGCAAGAGCTTTGACCACAGATTTCTCCCTGTGCGCCACTCAGTGTGGCAGCCACTGCTCTCTAAAGGATGGCTTAAACACAGAAAAAGTTCCCCTCTGTGGGACTATAAAGGGAAATATTAATTTATAAATCAAAGATGAAGGAAACAACTTAAATCTAAAAAATAAAATAGAAATTGATTTATTTTATTATCTATATAATACAATAAGGATTTCAGTTTTCCAAACTCAGTTTTATTTTTTCCATTGTGATCTGGACCTGGAAAATGACAAAAGCAAACTTTCTAGACTTTTGAGGCCTATTTAGGGATATAATGCCTTGCAAAGACATTTATACTTTTCCATGTTACGAAATATACAACCACAGACTTCAGTGTTTTACTGTAAAACTTTAGGTGATAGAGACCAACACAGGGTAATGCATGGTTTTGGATCGGAAAGAAAAGCATAACGGGGGGGGGGGGGGGGGGGTAAAATTGTTATTACAATTATGATAAATGTAAATAGTGTGAAATGCATATTTATTTAGCTCCCTTTACTGCAAATTAATAAAACCCAGTGTAATCAACTGCCGTTTTAGCAATTAAAGTACATGTATGTAATTTTACCTAAGGATAAATGGAGCTGTTCTATGAAGGCCTCAGTGTTTTTTTAGAGAACAAACAGTGTCAAAAAGAACAAGGAACACAGCAGACAGGTCAGTTGTGGAGAAGTTTAAAAGTTAAAAAACAGAATATATAGCTCTGCTCAATCCATCAAATTGAAAGACTATGACATAGCTGCAAACCTACATACAAAACACTGTCTGGCAGAAAACTAACCCTGAACATTAAAGTAAACACACCATCCTCACAATGAAACATGGTGAGGGCAGCATCATGCTTTGGGGATGACGGTCAGGGTTGATGGTAAGTTGGTTGGAGCTAAGTAAGCAGCGGTCAATCCTGGAAGAAAACCTGCTAGAAGCTAGACTTGAGACTGGGGTGGAGGCTCACCTTCTAGCAGCACAATGACCGCACTGTTCAGATCAACAGATACTTTTACAACACACTGCCACTTACTACCTTGTAATATCTATAAGACGAAGCGGTTACAATGTTCCTGTATTTGATTTAAAAAAGGGGGGAAAATAGACCTTTCAGCATTTAACTCCAAGAACGTTTAATTCACAATGAAAACAGCTTTATCAGCATTTATTTCATCAGCGTAACTCGAAGGAAAAACCCAATTCCACAAGTGCCTACTCGCACATACCAGTCTCACGCCTCCCTTTCAATAGAGCCAGGGTGGGGGGCTTGCACACTTAAACCACGGAACAATGAAAGAATAGAGGGGCAGATTTCCATAACACTATCCTCTGCTCTTGCTATGAAGGACTTGTGAAAAAAAACTTCTCATGTCAGCTAATTTAAATTACATTTTTCACGTTAGAAAACTAAGGGGTCGTTAAAATGATCAAACAGGTATACGATAGGCTTAAAATGCCTTAAGATGTTTGGTGTTGCCAAATTCATTTTCAAGGCCAATTGAGGGGCCAGTAGAAAACAGGGAGGTAAAAAAGGGAGTCTTGCAGTGGCTGTCAGACAAAAAGAAATTCGGTCAGTGTGCCACGGAGCCGATGAATGCGTGAGCATTTGTGGAATGTGTGAGAGTGAAAGAGAGCAAGGCAGAAACAATACAAAAGGGGTGAGTGTGCTAGAGCCAAGTGGGCAGAAAAAAGACGAGCATGAGAGAGCAGAGAAATGAAAGCTCAAAGATGAGCAAAAATCAGATGAGCTGCTTTAAATCATCTAACGAAATGTAAAGCTGACCAGTAGCTGGATAAAATCAGGATTTCACGCTGTCTGTTCACTAACGGAGCTCCAATTTCTCCTGTTAATAAAGATAATGGACCACAAGCCTTTCATCATAGCATCAAATCTGGGACTGGCAAAAGACATCTTTTCAATAACTTTAAAGCTTATATCCATTTAGACTGCTGGATCCACTTAGACACACCAGGTTTCCATCCTAAGTTCATTTGTTACGCATAAAAAAAACCAACATATTAACAATGCAGAGAAAAAAACAGTGTTTGGTTATATCTAGAAGCTCAACTAACAACCAATTTTAGCAACCAATGAATATTGAGCTCTCTCTCAAACATGAAACTGCACCTTGGTAACGAGGCAGAGGAAACATTTTCTTTTAGTCCTAACGAGATGTACGTGTGTGACTGTGTGTGTAGGAGAAAAGGAGGAGGTGGACAGGGGATCTGTTTCTTTGCACGATAGAGAGAGAGAGAGAGAGAGAGAAAGAGAGAGAGAGAACTGGTCCAATCCAGTCAGCGGTTGCCCCCAGAAACAGATAGAGAGGAAGCAAGAACCACCAGCTGCAGCTGCCTGGTTTCCATAGCAACGTGGATGCTGGACGAGTGAAGGGGGGGGGGGGGGGGGGGGGGACAAAATATAGATGTTTGAGAGGGAGGAGCAGGATAAGGGACTGAAGACAGGGTCAAAGATGGATGTGTGACAAATAGGGGGTCAAGGGAAAGAATATGACCACATGAAACAAGGACATTAGATAAATAATCATGGCGGTGGAGGTGGAGAGGGGAAGGAGGAAGATGGAGTTCAGGAGACAGAAGGTGGAGTGTGAAGCTCTGACATGGATCCCCAGGACTTGCCAATGGAGACTGCCACCTTCAGGGGCACCTGGGAAACACACGAAGAAAGAACGGCGTTAGGGCTTCAGCATGGCCACGTCATGCACAGCAGTCATTAACCACTCTTTTCTTCCTCTCTTCTTCACTTTTCACACTAATGCACAGCCGAGCAACAATAACAAAACCGACACCAGCGTTCACCGTTGGCTTTGAAAAGTTTTCATACCCCTTGAACATTTTTCTAACATTACCATCACACCCTCGCAGGACGACGACATTTAATCCAGACATTTAATTACAAACAGGCTGACTATTTACTAATTAAGCGTCTTCTGAAGGGAAGAATAAAGAAAAAGTGTTAAACAACTTTCCTTTAATAACACAATTATGCACTGATTAGTTTTAGAGTACAACATTATCCCAAACAGACTCACAAGAGAAGTTGGAAATGTAGCATAATTGTTATCAAAGGCGTTTGTTTGTACATGTGATACTTTTTCTGTCTGATGCAGATTCTGAGGATGTTATCCTGCACTCTCTTTTTCCTCTGCTCTATTTTTGTCCCCTTTCTGCCTTTTACCGTTGTGCCACATCTTCTTTTCCCTTTCCCTTTCTTTCTCTTTTACCTTTTCATTTCTGTGTCCGTTGAATTTGGATGAATCATAGAAAGCATTTATTTCTAAAGAGTTTGTTCTCGATGCAACAACAAAAGTCTAATTTTTACTCAACTAGCCATTAAACCTTAAACCAGCTCAAGCACTGAATGATTTCTTTTCACTTCACTCACCTTTAGATGAACTCCTAGATGGTGGATGTGCTGAAGAGACTCCATGGTGCTTCTCACCAGAGCTGCACATTATAACATACAGGTCAAGAAGGACATACAAGAACACAGTACAAGTTTAGACTCCATCTGTGTATTTGCTCTGTACCTAGGCTATTGGATCTGCCTAAATCATGGATGAAGAACTAAGCAGTTTCAGCTGACACATTTTCAGTCACTTTGATGATTGGACTGTTTTGTCTCACGTTTTTATTGCAAACGAAGGAAATAAAGTAATAAAAAAGAAAAGGTTACCGCAGTGAACATGGTATGAGACTGTATTGCATTAATATTAATGACTAATCGTACTACATCAGATGTGGCTCTTGATGCACTAACTCTAGCCACATTTCTTTTGAAATTAACATTTTTGTTTCATGTTGGTTTAGAGGCTTCACTTTATACTATTCAATTCAGGGTTTTTTTCTCTAGCGCTAATTCCAAACAAATGTCTCAAGCAACTCTACAAACAGATTTAGTTCATGTCCAGAAAATGTAATCCGATCATAGAGACAGATGCAAAGTCAATCCTATACATCCCAAACTGATCCTAGTTATAAAGCAATGCAGTCAAGTTCAGTTTGCTTTGCCAGCTGGTAAAAGGTTCTCTTTGTATAAAAGTGTACATTTATTGTAGCTTCAAAATAAGTTGTCACACAGCCAGTAATGTAGTGTGACAAGGTTTCAGGTGTGACTGGAGAGCAGGTGTGTTAAATCTGAGGCTATCCCTCTCACACTCCCATACTGGTCACTGGAAGTTCAACATGGCACTTCAGGGCAAAAAGCTCTCTGAGCGTCTGAATAAAACACACGGTCCTCTACATAAAGATGGCCGAGGCTTTAAGAAGGCTGCCAACCCTCTGAAACTGCACTGCAGCAATGTGGCCAAGACAGCACAGGTTCCACTCAGAACGGCTTCATGGGTGATCTAAGAAGTTGTGTTCATTTCCCCAGTGTCATTTCTAGAGGTTTTATTTTGAGAATAGATGTATGAGTGCCGCCTGCTTTGCTGCAGAGGTTGAAAGAGTGAGAGGTCACCCTGTCAGCGCTCCCATGGCGCACACTGCATCAGAATGGGCCTCGTGGCTTTCGTAATCCTCTGATCTGATCATGAATCATTTACACTAACTACATTTACACGGATCAACGTGGATATAAACGCTTGTCAGGCTCAAGTTATTCTGAATGTGGCAAAGTGACCCAAGTGCGCCCAACGTAAACGTGACGTATTTCCACTTTGGTGAGAGGCGGAAAAACGTGGGGAAGCAAAAACTGTTGGGTCTCCCGACACAACCTTTCTGTTCAAAAAACTAAAAGAGCTCAAAATTGTTGCTTACTAGCTATAGATTCTGTATATATATATATATATATATATATTTTGACTGCACTATCAACAGCAAGTCAAATTCCTTGTAAGCGCAAACCTACGAGGCAATAAACTTGTTTCTGATTCTTCTGCTCTGTAACATTTCAACCGTAATTAAAGTATCGTGGAAGTCCAGCCTCGGCGCTCAGAAGACAAACAAACTCGTATAGTACTGCTTTGTTTACTATTTTTGTTGTTTAGCAAAGACGGAAGTTCTTCATCTGTATTTTTTTAGGGGAATTTGATAACTGTGCTCTGTGACAGAGTGGTTACAATCTGAATAAAGCCAGGTGCATATACATTACGATTGAATTAATTGATTGTGTGCCCATATAAACGGTACAATCCGATTATTTAATCTGAATACATTTTAATCCGATTGTGAATTTTTGTGCATGTAAACAAGGCTACTATATCTCAGATGCTGATGTCCATTTGCTCATGTTTTATTATAATAATAATAACAGTCTGAATTTTTTAATTTAGTCAATTGTGGCAAATATCTTTATATTTTTACAGGTAATTTTGCAATGATATAATTTCCTTTTGGGGATAAATAAAGTAGAATTCAGATCAAATGTATTTTTTATATATAGCATACACCTACTAACATAAAGAGGCCTTATAATAAGATTTAACTACATTTATTTCCTAAACATACTAGTATATTTTCTTTTAGTTGGTGTGAAACTGACTTACCTGCAAACTGCTCGACCTGAGAGTCTTCCACTTCATAAAGAAGCTCATCATGAAGCTGTGCTAAAAGCCTGCAGTAACATAAACAACAGAAACACATAAAACACTGTCCTGTTACTAATAAACAAATACTCATCATAGCGAAGCAGTGTCTCTTTAAATGAACCAGAGTGAAAGCTGCAGTACGGCCATATTTACTTTGCACATTGCTCTGCCAACACATGATCTGCCTGATAAAGTTGGCTCCTGCTCCGAGCCTGTTTACTCTAGCTGAAAGTTTGGCAGCAGGAGTCAGTCTCAACTAATTCAGTTGGATGGGGAACCTGCGAGTGTTTCCTCTGTGTTCTGGTGCGAAAGACTCAGTCAGATAATCTCCGGTGATACAATGAGACCACCTGGAGACGCGACGCTAAGATCCAATGTATATTTGTTCACTGCTGGGTCTTTTAACAGCAAGAGAGGATCCAACACTGAAGCTAAAGAGTGGAAGTTTCAATGGTAACACTTGAAATGTTTGGGTGTTTCATTACTACTGTAAGGGCGTTTTTCCTGGTGGTACCTGGCAGAGAGCGAGCTGGAGGAGGAGACCAGGTCAAAGATCGTGATCATAGCCATCTTACAGAGATCAGCAGCTGAACCTGGATTTAGATACGGCACACAAATACATCCCTTTGATCACAAAATAAAGCAATAAACATTCAAAGGTCAAAGGGTAAATTTTCAGTTGCGCCTTATAGATTATCAGCAAATTTCACAGATTTACTTTAAAAGTTTTAATTCACCCAGTTCACCATTTTCCACCTAAAACAACAACATCATGCTTTGGGTCACAACAAAACCCATTGTAAACTAAAATGGAAAAAAAAAAAGTCTCAGGACAATCTGGAGCCATCTCAAATCACAATTTAGCGCTAAAAGGAACGCTAAAGGACAGCAATGACACCACTAACTGCAGTTAGATAAACAAACACTATCGATCAATGCTCGCCAATCCAACCCTGAGTCTGACCCGCTACGGGGCTGACGGGGCGTGTCTGACTGAGATGCGTTTATATCCGGACGCGAGGCTATGGTGACGAAGCATGTGCCCTTTAAACCAAATGGAAAGTTCAACTGCAATAACCACCGTTCAGCCCTAAGAGGGCAGCACTTAGACGATTTTAAGACAATTATCGCAGAACTAAGCTAGCTAACATGATGATGTAAAACAATGCACAGTAACATCAAAGGAGCAACCTTCGGCCTGGTTTATACAGTTTATCTGCAAAAATAAGCCAATTGTGGGGTGCATTACACTTTAATAGTCTAAAATTTCTTCCATCCATCCATCTATCATTCTTGCTGTCTGTCCATCCTTACCATCATTGGCTTTTACATGTTCTACATTTAAATATTTATCATAAATTTAAACATAACTTTTATATTTATACTTTTAAATTGGCTCAAAAGTTAGGACAACAGTTTTGGCTGGCCTCACTAAGAGCTGTCGGTAAACACTTAAATCAACACTTTTGTTTTTGTAGACTTTTCCAAACCAGGAAAATACTTGATTCAAATTGAAGACTTTTCCTGATTTCTCCAGATTGCTGCTTACAGTTGGACCAGAGTGGACCAAGCTCTGACCAGTGCTAAAACAATCAGAGATCCTACCCTGAACCACAAAGTTGACGGCCTGCCTCTCTGCCTGCATGCGGATCGCCCAGTCTGGGGAGTTGATGCGGGGAAGGTTACGTCTGCGACCCATTAATGAGAGAACATAACCTAAAAATCAACAATGAAACAAACAAAACCAAAACCACACCATGATTAAGATGTCATCATTATTAGCACTGCTTCTTTTAACAGTAAAGTGCAGATTAAAAAGTCTGTTCCTTAGAGATACAAAAATAATCAATGCAATTCAGGCTGTAAATACCAGATCGGAGGCTTAATCTGTCTTTTTAGGAAACTAAGTGTAAATGTAAAAGCAACCATTCACCAGAAACTTCTAACACTCCTTAACATATGTTTGCATTTAGTTAAAATTCCACCTCACCTTAAAACATGCATTGCTTTGTAAAAGTATTTTTTTTCACATCTGTTACAACACAACCACCAACATCATTGTGTTTTATCTATATTTTGTAAGGCAAAACATACTTATGAAAAAAATTACTAAGTGGAAAATGATTTCAAACTTTTTTACAGATAATCTGAAAAGGGTTACATGCTTATTTACTCAGCTATCTTAAGTCATGACTTAAAATCTCATTCTGTAATTAGAGCTGCAAATCTTTTGAGGTGCGTCTTTGCAGATCTGAAAACTGAAGGTTTTGCCTATTATTCTTAAATCACGTTAGCAGAGTCTTTAAACATCAACGTTCAAGACTTGCCACAGATTCTCAACGAGATTTGGGTATAGACTTTGACTGGGCAGTTCTAGCAGATGAACATTTTAACAACTACTAGGAAGTAGTTGTCTTGCTCAGTGTGAAGCAGCCAATCAGGCGTCAGGGTCTCCCTAATCCCGCCCACTGAGTGTGATGGGTGAAGGTGACAATTTAAATGATTTAATGATGAGTATGCTGCGCCACACCATGAAATAAATAAATACAGAGTGAAATAATTAAATGTATATTCAAATTCATTTATTTAAAAACAATTTTTAATTATTTAACGGCACATTTAAATATTTGATTTTACATTTCATAATTTAATGGTATATTTAATTGTTTAATGATGTATTAAATAAAGAAATTGAACATTGAATTAATCAATGGAACATTTAATGGTACCATTATTTCATTTTACATTTCATTATTTTACTTTACATTTAATTATTTCATGGTACATTTATTTATTTCACGGTGCATTTAATTATACATTTAATGATTTAATGGGACTTTTAATGGTGCACTTATTTATTTCTACATTTCATTATTTCATGGTATATTTATTTAATATTGCCCCCATTAACACACCATAGAGAGAAGCAATTTTTAAAATAAAACCTAGTTGTGCAGATGTAAATAAACTTTTTTTCCCCCCAGTAGCTGGAGATTTGTCCCATCATCTGAGGTCTATGGTTGCTACGAACCAAAAGCAGAAAGAAGGGAAAACACTTTTTGGATACTTGTTTATTTGTCATAAGTTATATGTTTATCGGATCCTTCTCCAACATTACTGCATGCTTTTCTAACACTGTCCAGTCTTGATGCCTATGGGACCAACAGTCACAGTAAGGATGGGGTGTTTAGGGTGATGTGCATTATTAGATTTTTGCTGAACATACGGTTTTGCACGTGGTCTAAAAAGTTGTTATGCATAACAACCTGGAACGGCACACACATTATTAAATGCAAGTATGCAAAACCAACACATGCTCGCACACATGGTTGACTGGTACATTCCACCAAACTGGACAATGGATCAGGCTTTACACCTAAATCCCTCCAGTAGGCCTTACTGTGAGCTAAGCCACCCAGGACATGAAACCTGAATGACCTATGTACACAATTATGCACGGAAACATCAACTATTGTGTAAGAAATGGGGTGCAAAACAGATGGCAAAAAAACACAAATCTGCTGCCCTTTGTGAGTCGACCTCTGACACGCACAGATGACCCTTCATGAGGAATGTGTCATTGTTATGGGGCCTGTGGCAGTTATAGAAAATCACAGACAGTGTTTTTGTCAGCGGACAGGTATGACTGGAATCCTACTGGAATGTGTTTCAGCACCTTTCTGTTTTATTTCCACTGACAGAAACACAACAAAACCTGTTTTTTCAAAGGATGTTTCCATGGTTTGAACATGGATCCAAAACGATCCAAGGTTGGCAACTTTATTAAACTTTAATTTTCCTCTACTACTAACAGTTCTGATAACTTCTCAACAGGATAAAAAAAATACACAACTTTCTGAGACTTAAAAAAATCATAAATGATTTTATCAGAATCTAGAAGGATTTTAATCCCAGCTGAAATGAAAGCTTTGGTTATTTGATTATTTTCAAAGTTTTATGAAATTACACCCACGCTATCCAGGTTCAGCAGATTCGTTTTTCACTGTGACCTAATTTAGAGAAACAAAACAAAACATTTCTCTTGGCAACTTTCTTTATTTTTCTCAAAACTTAAATAGACCTATATGGCTCCCTTGTAGGTGTGATCAAAAGATTTGTGAACAGCCTTGAGGATGAGCGTTGCTCAAGTATGGAAAAAACAGCAAGTTAGCGCAACATCACCATTCACAATATCAGTTTAAATACTAGCTAAGAATAATTTTAGGTAGTCAGGCTCTCAATGCCAATAATGTTTCTTTTTAATGCAGCATAAATAAAGGCATTAAAATGTTCTGATGTCATTCAGAGACTACAACTCTTCCTCTGTCGGCTTTTCATCGCTCTATCGGCGAGTCGTCTGTCTCCATCTGACCCTTTCTTCTGCATCTTCTTCTCTCACACCAACTACCTTCATGTCTTCTTTCCCTCCATCCATAAATATCCTCGTTGGTCATTATCTAGGCTTCCTGTCTGGCACTGCCAGTCTCAACATCATTCTACCGATGTACTCCCTATCCCTCTGTGCGTGTCCAAACCATCTCAGTCTGGCATCTCTGGCTTTATCTGAAACGTATTAACATCTGCAAACATCATAGTCCTTGGAGATTCCTGTCTAACCTCATCTGTCAACCTCTCCATCAGCATAGCAGAAGAAGGGGCTCAGAGCCAATCCTTCATGCAGTCACACGTCCACGTTGTCACACCTACAGCACACCTCACCACTGTCCTGCAGACCTCCTACATGTCCTGCACCACTCTAACATACTTCTGCGCTATACCGGACATCCTCATACAATACCACGGCTCCTCTCTCGGCACCCTGTTATATGTTTTCTCTAGATCTACAAAGACACATTGCGGCTCCCTATGGCCCTCTCTGTACTTCTCCATCAACTTCTTCAAAGCAAATACTGCTTCTGTATATATAAAAATGTATTAATGTATGAATACATTTGCACTGTCTTGTTAAAGCTGTTGTGTTGGCATAATGTAAAAGTAGAATATAGTCTACTATTAAAGTAAATATTACAATATTTAGTTATACAGGCCATGACATGCGCGCTGGTGGCGCAGCGGGTAGCGTGACCCATGTACGGAGGCCTTAGTCCTCGAAGCGGCCGACCCGGGTTCGACCCGACCTGCGGCCCTTTGCCGCATGTCTCTCTCCCTCTTCCACCCCCCTTCCTGTCAGCCTACTGTGTTAAAGAGCGAGCCACTAGAGCCGCGAAAAATCCCCCAAAGAAATAAAAATACAGGCCATGACATGAAGAACTAATTTCTGCATTTTCTTTTTTTTTTAAATTGCCTAATTTCTTGAAAGGTAAGTTCATCCATTTAATGAATTTGGTAACACCATTTCTGCACCAGATATTAACAATTATTATGTAAAAAACATATTGTACTTCTAATCTAAACATTTTATAGGTTTTAAATATATATTTTTTTTAAATCAGTCCCAAAACTCATCTGTTGTCCATGATTGTTCAAGATCACTAAACGGCTAAAATCTAAACCTGCCGTATTTATTTATGTTAAAGATTAGACGGTTTGAGAGCCAGAGTCTGTTTACACGTGTTTAAAGGTGAAGCCTTCAGGACTTTAAAGGAAAGAAAGATAAAATCCTTCGTTTGTAAATCATCTGACATTCTTAAAAGTGATGCCCTGGCATTTATCCAAAGAGCTTTGATGAAATTTCCATCATACAAAGAGCAACAGCAGTCTGACCCACAGCGGCAGATTTAACTAATTTTAACATCAAGCCAAAAAACATTACACAGAATTTAAAAAGTGACAACATAACGCAGAAATTACAGCTCAATACAAATGAATAAACTATTTTCATATTTGTTGTCCTCCCCACTTCTCTTTTCTTCGCTGCCTTGCTTTCTTACCTTCCCTGTCAGACGTTATAGCCACACTGTGAGGCGGTGCTCACCTTCACAATGCCCTTTAAAATATGTTTTCAACAAATATGACAGCAGCTGAGCAGCTGCACCGCTCCCCTCGTCTCCGCTTACCCTGCCATCATCCACTCTCCCAGAGTCCTATCAGGTAGCAACAATAAACCTGGTGCAGTGACCGAACCGCGTGAGCACCAATTTTTCACAGCTCAGACAGCCAGACAATTTGCTGTCAGACATTAATTCTTGTGCCAACCAAAGCAATGTTTTACATTCATTTCCCGGGTGGGATTAGAGGGACAGCAAGTGGTGAAAATAAACCCAGCAGAGTTCCTGATGCTTGGTGCATCATCACTCTTCACCTGAGAAGGAGGAGGTTCTCTCTCATCTGTGCGCAGCATTTTATTACAGAACATCGATTAGGGAGCTGCCTCCAGAGAAAGGAGACGTGCAGCACGAGGATTGGGGTGTGTCGCTGCTGAAGGGCTGCGTTGGGTGTTGCAGCATCGGTCTGTGTGCGACTGCAGAGCAGTGATTGTAAAAGAAGGGGCTTTGAATTGCTGATGGCATGAAAAATAATGTTGGCCACAAACTAAGGTTCGTTTTCAATACTTGTCAGAATTAACGCACTTCTGACTTTCTAATCTTTACGCTCATTTAGGAGGGCAAAAAAAATCCACAAAGTGCACAAATATTAAACTTGAGAGGGGTTGAACTGCTTTAGATTTGAACACAAATCGTTTAAAATGAATCCAGGGGACACAGATTTGCCGCTTTGTGATATCATTATGCTTCCTGTCCACTCGGTCAGGGTTTAAAGTGCAGACGATACACTATTTTGTGTGAGCATGTGCAAGTCTCAGGTGTGCTGTGCTGGCAGTTCAGTCAGAATATATAAGTAAAGTGCCCCGTCGGAACCATCAAACCCTTCCCGTCCAGCCCCTGCTTCATGAACCGCCCTTCAAGTATTGACCCGAGGCAGTTTGTCTTATTCCTGCCAATGCAAGCACATCCTCCTAACTCTTTAGCCACCCGCATCCACAGAGATGTGCATGTAGGAAAGGCAGAGAGCACACTCACTGACACAACTGTGTTTACTCAATGCATTTACAGCCATTGAACATTGACGGTTTCTGTCACGGGAATAAGCAAGTAGGCAAATCCCAACACCTTCACTAGATACCTTCTTGGGATCAAAAGTCTCTTTAACCTTTCTGCTGCTGGGTTTGGGATCATCGTTCTGTTTCCTGAAGCCATTAACGTTAAGTGTTCATATCTGACCCAATGGCTGCAAGGCACCCAAGGTCCTGTGGTTAAAAAAACAAACAAATCCCAAATCCACACCCCTCCACACCACCGTGCTAAACAGTTGGGATAAGGTGCTCAGCAAAGGAGGCACCGTGCACGGCAGCCTAACATCTCCACCATGGTCTCATCTGCTCCAAACGTTTTGAGGTTCAATCAGATGCAGCTTTGGAAACCCAAGTCTTGCCGCCATGAGCTGTTAGAAAGTAGATGGTTTCCTCTGGCAACCATTTGAAACAAGCCATTCGTGTCCAGATGTTTTTCTAATCTCCATTTTCTTGTTCATAGCATGTTTTTACACAAATACAAACACAGAGGCTTACAATTACAGTTAAATCATACAGTATTCATAAGGTAGTACACAGGATTGTATTTTTGACCAACTGTGTAGTTTTACATTTTGTGTTTGTATTGTTACTGTCTTTATTCTGTGTGTTTTCTCTTTCCTGTCATTTTGCTGCTGATAAACATGAATTTCCCCACTGGGGGACAAAAAAAGGACAAATCTATTCTGTACATGAACTTTAACATGCCGACTGAGGCCCCTGGAGTCTCATATGGTCTCATCTTATGGTGAATTTGTCAGAAAATCCACTCCTGGGAAGACTGGTAGCTGTATTAAATGTTTTCTTCTTGTGAATAATTTTTCCCACAGGAGAATGATGGACATTAAATCTCACTGGAAGGCCTTATAAACCTCCCTTGACTGCTTCTCTAAGGTTACTGCCGATGTCTTCATTAATATATGCGCATTAAGGTAGGCAGAGCTGTGAAGTAAGCAAACTGTCAGCACTGCTTTTATCAAATAGGTCACACTTGCTGATTATCAGTTTCAGAGCATATTCAAATTGCAGTACCTGGCTGCTACTTTCCCTTTAAATTCATATAATAGTGGCAAGGGTGTACTAAGTTGTTGCTTTTCTCCTATTATAATACACAGGATTTTAAGTTGTGTCACTGACATCTCTTTTACCTAAACATTACATTTTCCTGGGATTAAAACGTATTGAACTTTAAGATATATTAGGCACAACCTTAGTAGTATCATTTCCTTTTAGGTGCATTTCTTGAATAACCTTGATGGTAAAGCGCAGTGAGATTACAGGCTGACCTTGTCTGTGGCTCTGCTGGACGGTTCTCTGAATGAAGGCCTGGACTTCTCTGTAGGTCTGGAGGAAAGTGTCCTGGAAAGAACTAGCCTGCTCAGGGCTCACCCCCAATATTCCCGACAGACGTTCACGACCTGGAATGAAATAGATTAAATCATTCGGGGTTAAACGTTATTATGCCATTCAGACAAGATTTATTGTGTTCACTTGTAACAGATGCATAGCTTTGATAAGCTTTACAGCACTTTTGCTGTCGGTAACAAATCACAGCCTTAAATAACAAGTAGTGAATCTAGAGTAAAATCTCTGAAATCCTAAAAAAACACTATTCTGGTCTCACTTTGATGTCTTTCCGCTTGTTGACGGGTCTTTCCTGCATTTGTAATCCAACAGAACTGTGTCTGAGCAGTCATATGTAAGGAATTGAGCTCCCTTTGGTTTGGTTTTTACTTTCTTTCTGTTTACAAGCTCATTTTTTAGTTAGAATATACATGAGTTTTACAGATCCTAAATTTAGCCTGAAATAGTGCATTGGGATACTTGCATCGTGTGATGGATAAAGAAAAAAAAACACATATTGATGAATAATTTGGCTTATTAAGAGGATTAGACTCAATTTAAAAATGGATACATCACATTTTATAATTGAAATTAATAAAAACATACAAATGCAAGGTTCGGTAAGAGCCTTCTGAAATGATTCACCTTTTAAATGAAGGTTGTCAGATGTAGTTTTATTTGTAATGAGCTATTATCCGCTGAATCTGACGTGTAAATACGTACAAGAGGGTGTCCTTTATTTGGGCCTGTCGTGTTTTGTGTGATTGTGTGCATGTGGAGGGCCCCACATTCCTGCTGAATGAGGTCAGCACTGGAGTGAACTTTAACCTTCATTATTGATGCTTTCCAATGCTTCTCTGTCAGTCTTCTGCTTGCATTACTTTATAACCTCTCTCCTCCTTTCTTTCAATTTCTCCAAATTGTTTCTGCAATTTTTTTCCTTTGTTATATTTTACTGTATATTCCCCTTGACTGTATATGTGAAATGCCAAAAACTACTGTTGCGAAAAGCCTGTCAGACGTGCTAATTTAGGTAATTTCTATAAAGAAAACAACAAAAAACACAAACAAAATCCTCTTTGCCATGCTCCACTATTTTCTGACCTATTTTTATCCACATGTCTGTTTATGAGTCCATGGCGCTGCTGCTGTTGTGCCCCTCCTCCCTGGCCTGATTGTCTCATGGAGAGAGCTTTCCTTAGTATTTAGTAACCATAGCAACGCATCCCACCATAAAGAGCGGTCTGTCTACGCTGATCAGCATCTCCTCGAGTCCCCCCCCCATCCCTTTTTGTGTCTCTCTACTCTTCCCCATTCACCAATTTCTAACCATCAGCGACCTTTCACATTTTCACATTGTTGTATTTTGTTTTTCAACATAGTAAACTTTCAGTTGTATTTTTTGTAAATTTCATAATCTGTTCATCTTATTTAGTTAGTTAATTACTTAATTAAAGAAGTAATTATAATCACTTTAGGTCTGTTTTTATGTGACCTTGCCATAAAATGTTCAAATGCACATCCTGTACGCTACAGTTTTTAAAATAACGCTTATTTATTTATCCATTTATTTATTTCTCTGTTTATTTATTGATTGATTATGTATTGGCTTGGCTATTATTACTGTGTTAATGTAATATTTAGTATTTTTTGCTTATTTACTATCATTTATTATTACACATTTTTTATTCCTTTGTTTTCTAAGTGGTTTCATCATATAAAGATCAAAAGTAACAACCTGTAACATGCAGTCACAACAGTATAGATGTAAACCTCAAGTCCAAGACAAATCAATCTGTTTCTACCGTTTTCATGCGAGACGCATTTGGAACAGATTTAAATTTCTCAAAACAAAAGCCAAAAATAAACAGCCTTGCTGAGCTATTTATGCACAGAAATCAGTTTTAACAAAAGGGTCTAAAAATAAGCTTTAACTCCAGCTACAGTATATTAGAGATCAAATATTTACTGATTCCACATGATAAAGCAGAACCAAACTGGCCCATTGGCTTATGAACACCGGAAATTAGGATCAAACCAGTAATGTACCATGGATGTTTAAACTGGCTAGCCTTAATGCTATAGTTATATTTTGTAGATTTTTCCCTGTTCTTGCATGAGGGAATGTGTTCAAGAAAACAATTCACATAAGTGTGTATGTTTTTAGATCACCACTTATATCTTAATACTTTGTTTCCAACAATCAATATTTCTTTTAATCTCTCAAAGTGCTCCGGATCAATAGTTCTTAAGGGTTTATAAAGGTCAAAGATTTTCTTTGCACTTCAGATGCTTTTCAGTCCCATTCTTTTATCCGATCACGGTGACATAAAGTACAGCATTTTATGCTTGAAAAAAATCTATGAAACTTTATTTATGGAGCACTTTCCATACAGTCAAGTTTAGAAAAATGAGCAAAATGGATAAGGGCTAAAAAAAATATACTCTATAGAAAGTAGTCAGGATATGAGAGATGCACACATTTTTTTTTGATCATATACTCTATGTCAAGTTTTCATTGAACAGCTCTCTCAGTATAAACTTGTAGGTGCTAAAATACAACTTTTGTGTCAAATTGTAAAAAAAAAAATTGAACTGACTGAGAGCAGGGTGTCTTTTTCCTGTTTCAGTCCCACTTCTGTAGGAGACAGTGGTAATATGTACTCACCTGCTCCATAAACCAGTGAATACACAATGCGTTTGGCATGTTCCCTGTCTTCAGGAGTCACGTCATCAACACTCATCACTTTCCTGGGGAATAAACATCAACAACATGTTTACATTTTTGAATAAGAAAAAAAAAGCCTGTTTTAGGCCAGTGAGGGTTACCAAAATTATTTACATTAGTCCAATGTGACATTAATGAGAGGTACCTTTTTTTATACCAAATTCAACAGGTTACATATATTTCCCCAGTGTATGGTAGATTTGTATCTTAAACTGTACAACCTGGGCCCAAACATTTTAGGTATCCTTTAACAAACGTCTCAGAATAGTTTGTTGTAATTTTGGCCAGTTCCTCCTGACAGAACGAATGGAACCGAGTCAGGTGTGCCGGCCACCTTGCTCACATCCAACTTTTCAGCTCTGCCAAAAGTTTTTATTTTTATTTTTATGGGACTGAGATCAGGACTCTCTGATGGCCACTCCTAAATCACTGAACTTGTCCTTAAAGGCTGATATCTTGAGATGCTGCTTCAATACTTTCAGTTGTGCTCTTTCCTTTTGACGGCATCTATTTTGTAAGTTGCACCAGTCCCTCATGCAGCAAAACATCCTAGCATGATGCTGACATCCTCATACTTCATAATAGGGATGGTGTTCCCAGCTTGCAAGCCTCCAAATGCAACAATCATTATTATGGCCAAACACTCACATTTTTGATTTATCACACATGTCTCCAAGAACTGAAGTGTTTGTCCCTGAGTAGATTTGTAAGCAATAATCTGGCTTTTTCTGTTGCTTTGGGAGTAATGTCTTCTTCCTGGCTGAGTGGCCTCTGAGTCCATGTCAGCACAGGACTCGTTTGGCCGTGGATAATAAAAGCTTTTCACCAGCTTCAGCCAGCAGCTGCACAACGTCCTTTGTTCTGGGGTTGATACCCTTATTCTACACCAAAACACAGTACTCTCTGGAACACATCCTCCTGAACTGGAGATGGACATTATCTTGGTGTTTATACTTCAGTACAATATATTTGAACAGATGACTGTGGCGCATTCAGACGTCTGGAAATTGTACTCAAGGCTGAACCAGAGCTAGTAAGGTCCACGATTCTCCTGATATTTTGGTGGATTTATTTATGTTGTCACACATAATAGTAGTGTGCTGCCTTAAAATGCATCCACAAGACTGTCTCCATTGTGAAAAATAATTTATCAGGTTATTCTGACATTTAGCAAATACAATTAATTTTGTGAATCCTAATCAATCTAACACAGAAAGAGTTTAACATCACAAAGTACACACACACACACACACACACACACACAATTTCATTATGGGAAAGGTTGTTTGTGGACAGCACTAAAGCATCAGACATCCCTACGAAAGCAGATAAAATATGAAGCCGTGGAGCTAAATGGACATGAAGGACGACAAAAAGTACAGAAGCAGAGGACAGAAGTGGCAGAGACGGACAGGCAGTGAAAGCGATGCGATGTGACTCGTAGACAGCCGTAGTACTGCGGATCAGACAGGATCCGATGACACGTCGGCAATGTGGCATTTCTGGAGGGGCTTATGAGAAGCTGCCGTCGCTGTTCAGTGTTGACAGACAGCCTCACACACATACAAGCACAGACACACAAAAGTAGAAGCGTGTGAGAGGATCTTCAACACTCCAGGGTTGGTAAAAACATAATTAAATAAAAATGCCTCCCAGGCCCTCTTTCTCATCACCTATCCACACTCCCCTGTTTAACCATCTGTTATATAGTGGTTGACTGGCAGCCCCGACATTTCAAAGACGAACATTTACCCCCCTATTGTGCATCTGGCACAAGAATAATTCATACTAGGTTTTTTATTGTCTCCCCAGGGAGATTATTTATTTCAGTGCTTGAATTTAGTTTTTAACAGTGTGCCTTTATTTTGCAGATTAGTGCTTGGATAACTAGGACCCTGCAAACTTGGTAGAGATGCCTAAAACGCTTTAAAACCAAATATTTTCACTAAAGTAATATTATCTCACACTGAAAATCCTATTAGCCCTGGTAAAAGACTTAAATAATTAACGAGTACGTCTAACGGAAACATGTTAAATTGAAATGTTTAAAGTTGCTGTGAGTGTCTGGAAACCTTTACTTAGATCTGTTTCTGGGATTGTATAAAGATGATGTAATAGCCACTCTTCAAGATGGGAAAGACATGAGAAAACACCATTCAAATAAGTATGTGATTATCATAAGTCAGGAAAAGGCTAAAAGAAAGGTATTTACCTAAACCTGCTCATGTCTACTATCAGAGCAACAACAGTCTAAAACAAGTGGAGCTGCTGTAAACAAGGCTCCAATTTTAGCTTCCCTTCATTGGCTTCCTGTTAAATCAAGAATAGAATTTAAAATTCTTCTGCTAACGTATAAAGCCCTTAATAATCAAGCTCCATCATATATCAGAGCTCTGATTACCCCGTATGTTCCTAACAGAGCACTTCGCTCTCAGACTGCAGGTCTGCTGGTGGTTCCTAGAGTCTCTAAAAGTAGAATGGGAGGCAGATCCTTTAGCTATCAGGCTCCTCTCCTGTGGAACCAACTCCCAGTTTTGGTCCGTGAAGCAGACACCCTGTCTACTTTTAAGACTAATCTTAAAACCTTCCTTTTTGACAAAGCTTATAGCTAGAGTGGCTCATGTTACCCTGAGCTATCTCTATAGTTGTGCTGTGATAGGCCTAGGCTGCTGGAGGACATCAGGGTCTAATTTTCTCACTCTACTGATTTCTACTGTTCTCCAGTCTACTGTTCTCCAGTTTTGCATTGTATTACATTGAAATGACTGTCGTCATTTCAGCTTTTAACTTTTTGCTCTCTCTCTTTTTCTTCATAGTAGGTACACCTGGTCTGGCGTTCTGTTAACTTTGACATCATCCAGAGAAGACGGCTCACCCGTTACTACCATCTAATGTAGAACAGATTACTAGATCAATGTGTGCTTCTGTGCTTTTTGTCTCTCTTGTTGTGTCTCTGCTCTGTCTTCTGTAACCCCCAGTCGGTCGAGGCAGATGACCGTTCATACTGAGCCCGGTTCTGCCGGAGGTTTTTTTTTCCCGTTAATGGGTGGTTTTTCTTCCCACTGTCGCTTCATGCTTGCTCAGTATGAGGGATTGCAGCAAAGCCATGTACAATGCAGACGACTCTCCCTGTGGCTCTACGGTTCCCCAGGAGTGAATGCTGCTTGTCGGGACTTTGATGCAATCAACTGGTTTCCTTATATAGGACATTTTGACCAATCTGTATAATCTGACCCAATCTGTATAATATGATTGAACTTGATTTTGTAAAGTGCCTTGAGATGACATGTTTCATGATTTGGCGCTATATAAATAAAATTGAATTGAATTGAATTGAATTGAATGAATTTTATTTTACCACCATGATAAAGTGGTCCAAAGGTCACGGTTGGAGAAGTACAAGAAAGAGTGGCATCTCGGGTCACCATAACAACCATTAGATGCCATTAACATGAAAACTATTTCTTTGGAAAGCATCCCAGGAAAAAATAAATGTTTTTGTCCTACCTAAACAAATGTCAATACTGAAACTGGGTCGTCAACGGTTCTTTCAGCAGGATAGGATCCAAAACAGACAAATCAACCATTTTCTAAACATCTTTAGTAATTGAAGAAGGGTCGTTATTATCAGCTTATGATAACTTTAGCACTTGGAAGTAAGAACTTCAAGAAAGAGGTGTTTTACATTAACATTTTTGTTGTTGGGAGAAATATTTGTGTTGAGAACAGAAACAAAAAAACATAAAAGCTGACTTGGCAAATTACAGCACGAGGTAAGAACCAAATCCTGAAAAAAGTGACAGAAGAAAAAGAAGAGCAGAGGAAGTGGACTCTATAAGAGGGGAACCTGTCCAAAACAAGAAGTTCTGGCTGAGTAATGGTAGCAGAGCTCAAGAGAGACCCGTTAACGTGCTTAACGGTGAAAAGAGATCATTGCAGAGACGGCGTAAAGCCTGAATAGGGATGTTAATGTGATAATCGGCTTGACTGGTCAGCCACTGCTGAAGGGCCCGACTGAGACAAGAGTGTTAGTTAAACACACAACTTATAGGCAGGATCAAAACCATAAACCAAGTGAGTAAATATGTCACACACAGAAAGCAAAGGAGGGAAAGGAGAACCAGCCGCTCATTATAATAATACAAAAGCAAAACAACGTAATCACCAGGGTAACAACCCCAGGGTCCTCCTGGGCATGGAAACTGAGGCAGTTGGTGTGGTCGTCATGGCAGCAAGACCATTAGTGTGTGAAGTGAAGGAGATGGTGCGTCTGAGAGAGACACCCTGCGGAGCAGCAACAGTCACCTTGGCAGGGAGATCAGGGCGTGCTCGTGTGTGACGGAGACGTACCACTGAGAGGCCAGCATGGTGAAGACGTCAGCCTGGGGGTTGGTAAAAATGCGCAGCAGCTCGGGGTCGGAGGAGAAGTGAGCCAGCAAGCGGAGCTCCACCTGGCAGAAGTCTGTCACAAACGCAAACATTTCAGTCACTACTTCAAAGCAGATTACCCTAAGGTTGTGCAGTGCTGTGCAAAGGTCTTAAGTCGTCACTCGTTGACTTTGTTCTTCGCTTGTAAGGAGCCGAGCCTTCTTGTAATCTCCAGATCAAACTTTCTTCGAGCTTTCTAAACATCTTTTAACATTTTTGTGAAGGCTGCCTATATATACGCCGTATGACAATTTCCCCAAGCACCAGTTTCAAAGTGGATTTTTTTGCACTTTGTTTACATATTTTGTTCCCATTTCTTTGGCTGAATGTGCGATACATTTAAAAATAATTAATTTGTATTCACATCTCAGGATGAATAAAGTTTCTGTTTGATTAATTTCATTATTTTTAGTATTTAGCAGACTTGAGGTCTAAAAGCATTTTGTTTGGTCTGTATGGACATATTAGCATGCAATGACTACAGTCTATTTACCATTTTTTAACCGTAAAATCTTCAGAATAGTTTTGGCAGCGTTGACCTCTATTGAGGAATGACATTTTTGAGTTTGAGTTGTTTTATAAAGCTGAAAATCCTATCAGGGATTCCAAGTCTGACCTGCCAATAGTCTTCCTGTTGCAGTACAATTTCCCTCTTTTTCTACAGAATCATTGAGATGCCGCTGGTTTCTAACAGCTATGTCACAGAATCACACTTCAAAAAGCTTTAAGGACCACTTCAACTTTTTAAATAATCAGCTAACATGTAAATCCTTACATGTTACCAAAAGTAGAAACCAAAAGGTGGGGAAGAAGTTCATTGCAATGTGTTTTTTTTCCCACCTAAGCTTAAATTTCACCAGAATTCTGAAATCAGGATGGAGTATACTTGTGTTCAGAGTGCCTTGTCATCTTGACACCCTGAACTTCACATATCTTGGCAATATAAATTCAAAACGTTGTCTTAGTATTAAAACTAAAGCCACTGTGACTTCTTCCACGACTCTAAAACTTCCGCTCTTCACTCTGACTTGCAGGGCTCAAGTTCTGCAATGTTCAGTACTCAAAGGATGAGCTGTGCACCTCGGGTTGACTCAAAACAAAGAAACTCAGAAATAAGAACTTGATTCTGCAGTTCAACTCTGGAGAAACTAAAAGAAAACACTTTCTCAGATATACAGACCTTCACAAACATCCGGTTCGGTTTTTGAAAACATTGACAAAAAAGCCGTGGATATACAGAAAGACATCTGATTAACAGCTGAAATGAGGTGGAAGGACAAAAATAAAATATAACTGAGTACAGTCCTTCTGTTATCCATCTTAAAGGTTTCCTACGTAATACTGTAATTTAAATTCAATATCTGAGGCAAGATTCCTTGCTCTAATAACTCTGATAACTAATTCGATGAGGGTAAAATTCAAGCTAAACAGCAAAGTAAGACATGTCTGAACTTTTCTGCCTCTGCATCACCCAGTAACTATCTACACCTTCTTCCACCTTCTTCCAACATGATGAAATCACCGGAGAAACTATTGACCAATGAGCTACAGATACAGGAGGAGACACACCTGGATTAACATCAGTTTAAATACATAAGGAAGTGGAGAACAAGTGATGCCATTTTAATTGTTATGAATCTGGCTTTAAAACAGTTGGAGAGTCCATCTGCATTTTGTAAGACTGTTCTTATTGTTTTTTTGCCCTGTTTTTAAGTAAATTTAGCCACATATTAAGAAATAAAATATGAAGCGGAACGTCAACCCATTTTTCTTTAAGTGGTATCTTTAGCCCCGTTTACACTACCCTTGTTAAACCAATCCATACCGAGCTTGGACCGAGCTTGGATCAGTTAACCGTGCCGAGCTTGGTTCTGACGACCGTTTACACATCACCCTAGCACGGTTCCTCGCCTCCTAGTGACAACCTATGGTACTACTGCTCTCTAGGATTGAAGGAGGGACTCAAGCAAATCAAAATGGCGGCGCCCGTAACATTCAGGAAGTTATGCTTGGTTATAATTGCTTTTTGCGGAGTCAGGCGAAGACGGCAACCTTTGGTGAATTTACTTGACGGAGTCGGCTTTTGGGAAGTGGATAAGACAAACGGACGTCTAACCAGGGCTTACAGACACAGGAAACAACGACAGACGCTGAGGTTCATCACACTGCTAAGCAGAATCATCACTGGAAACCGTGTGGCACGGTAGGGAAGCTAGTATTTTTATGAATGTCTGATTAGTCAGCTGACTGTAAGGAGATGACGTGGTCTGCTCATGCGGTCTTTGCTATCTGAGAACCGTGCCACTGAAAAACCGTGCCAAGCCCACTCATGGAACTGGTCTAGATTTAGCGCGGTCCGGTTGTGTCTGGCACGGTCCAGTTCAGTTTGCGAACCATTTACACTCGATAGTTATCTCGGTTACTGAGCTCGGACATGTCTCGGCACGGTTAAAAAAGGGTAGTGTAAATGGCGTATATGTTTCCTGTCTTTAAGGCCACTGCCAGTGAAACGGCTTTTCTGATATTGTTTTTAGTAGCGTTGGGACCCCGCAGGATTGTGTCAGTTCACCTTTTTCATTCACCCAGGTCTGTTGGGGATCACCTCCCGGTGGCCGTGCACGGACACAGCAAACAGCAAGTGAACTCCTTGAAACACCCGAAAGTTCCCATTGACAATGACCTCAGCAGGCGAACACAAGTGACCAGTGTTTGTACTCGGATCCTTCAGCATCTACGCTTTCTCCACAGACTCAAGTTGTTTGGTCTTAGTACAGATATTCTGATATATATTTTTTTTTTTTTACAAAGGGACAATGGAGTTAATTTTAAGGTGTGGTATTGCATGCTGGCTTGGTAACTTGACTGTAAAATCAAGAACTCAGCAGGAAAGATTATGGGTATGACTGCTCCTCCAACTCCTCAACAACTGTTTGAACAGAGCAAGCTCAGACAGGCAGACTGTATTTTAACAGACAGCTCTCATGTTCTGCACGCTCAGTATATCTAATTAAACTCAGGACAAAGGTACAGAGTTGTAAGAAGCAATAATTTCTTCTCTTATGAAATAAAGTCATTAATAAACATAAGATGAACAGGTCCAAGAAGAGTGCAAAGCTACCTAGATAACTAATACCTCATTAACCAGTTTAGTCCTTCAATAATGTATTAGCTGAAGGAGCAGCTGTTCTTTTCTCTGGTTGCATGGGTTCCTTCTGTTATTTTTTTATTATGAGAATATGGCACTGTTTTACCAAACCTAACTATTTCTTGTGTTTTGTAATTTATTCACAAGTTTTCAATCGAACCTTGTGTGTTTTGAATTTGTGCTTTTCTTTTAGTGGGAAAGGTGACCTAGTGGTTAGGGAAATCGCTGTTTGCGTCTTGGAGAAGCTGCAAAGGTTGCCGGTTCGAAACTTAGTCTGTCACTCTGAGTCCCTGAGCAAGACTGTTGACCACAGATTGCTCCCCGTCTGCCACTCAGCCACTGGGCTCTTTTTGGCATTAAGACAACAATTCTTACTGCTACATTGCCAGACAGGACACACACACAAAAAAATCCAGGTTTGTGTCCACCCTGAAGTAGTTAAGTAATAGAGTTAAAAACGAACTTGCTAGCAAACTGAGCTTCTTAATCCTGAGGCAGTAATTAGTAAAGAAAAGCACATTGTAGCAAGGGTAGATAAGGAATTGTCTGCAACCATTCAAGCAACCACCTGAGTTTAAAGGCTCGATTTAAATACCCTTATAGAGCAAGGACTCCTTAGTCAAAGTGGAAGTGCGTCATCGGTTGCCATGATAAGTGCTGTCCAAATAGTCCAGTCATTAAGGAAAGAGGTAGCAAAAGTAGCCTGTGTGCTCCCTCTCGCGGCTAGTTTTGTCTATGAACTCCGCAAAGTCCCTTTAGGTATCCCACTCTGCAAAGAACCCGTTAGGTATCCCACAATCCTTTGTGTGACTTCACGTATCAGCACAACCCCCTTACAGAAATCAACGACACTGTCTGGAGAGAAGAAATTGCGCATTTTGTAGTTCATTTTCGGAAGGATGTTGGCCCGGATTTGTCTCGCATCTTCCATGTGTTCCTACTGTTGACCCTGTGAAAGGTCAAGGACCAGGAGCAAGGAGCAGAAGCTAGAAGCTATTATTAAGGGTATTCAGATCAAGCCTAAGTTTCTGAGGCCCCAGGACAGGTATAGGCAGAATGTGCAGGAAGCTTCAAGAAACTTAATCAGCACACCACTACCTCACGCTGAATTTCCTCTCCTTCTCATAATCTGATCTGCTGTTTTCTTTAGCTGCTGTGCATTTGGCGCTGCCATTTGAATGCGAGTAATATTGCCTGATCTTCATATTCAACACAGCCAAAGAAATCTAGGGCTGCAAGCGGAGAGCCCTAGCCGGCCCCAGTGGGCATGTACAGTTGACGACATTTATATCACATACGCGTCACAATCCAGCAGACAGTAAGGCAGACTGACAGGAAGGGATCAGGCCTTGTTAGGATAGATGTACCACTTTAGTAACTTAAGTCCAAACGAAAAGTTATTTGTTGTTTCTTTTTAAGATACCAGAAAAACCAAATGACTTCACGAAATCCAAGTGTTTATTTTTAGTGAAATTGATTACTACAACGGTGTTTTCACAGGTCTGCCTAAAAAGTGGATCAGACAGCTGCAGCTGATCCAGAACGCTGCTGCCCGCGTCCTCACTAAGACTAAGACAGTAGAGAACATCACCCCAGTTCTAAAGTCCTTACACTGGCTCCCTGTATCTCAGAGAATAGACTTTAAAATACTTTTGTTAGTCTATAAATCCCTGAATGGTTTTATAAATAAACTTGCCTTGCCTTTGGGCCTGCAGAGATCTTAGCTGTTCTTTTCCTGACCCTAGACATGTACAAGTCCTAGATGGAGGGAAGGTCAACCCTAGGGCCGCAAGCGGAGAGCCCTAGCCGGCCCCGGTGGGCATGTACAGATAACCACATTTATATCACATAGGCGTCACAACCCAGCAGACAGCAATGAAGGTGCGTGTTTGTCAATTTACTACAGTAACTTATTTGCTCAAGTCACATAATCTTGAAAGAAATAAAAATAGTTTAGTTCAAAAACATTCATAGACATGTAGAGTATCTGGCTGGTTGTTTTAAGTGTATTTCTTCTGCTCAACTTTCATCATTTATACTAGAAGTAGTAATTAAACTCTATCTAAATAAAATTAGTGTTTATTGTTACACCAATGTTATTGGTTTAATTTAAAAAAAAAAAGTTTGATCAGGTGTATCAAGAGAGATATTTAATAACTTAGCAAATCACAAAAATATAGAGGAAAACATGGTGCAATTTTTAAACCATGCAAAACTGCATGTATGTAATAGGCTACCAAATGGACACAAGGGCAACCAAACACACGTGTACCTTAACTAACAAAATAAAACAAAGTTTAATATATTTGCTTACTACCTTAAACTTGTAAGACCAGAGAATTTTTGTCTAAACAGACTTTTTGATACCTAGAGATGTTCAGTTTCTCTTCAAACATATAATTTTCTTTCTCCTGATAGATGTGTAACAGAGGTTTACAGCTCATCAGACATATATGCAGGGTTCTTCCCAGCCTATTTCACCGTAACAGTCCGTTGTCAAAATTACACTGAAATTAGACCATTAGGCTCATTTTTAATGAGCGCAACGGTCAGTACAACACGGAACAGTTTAAGAGCAAAATAGAAAGTTCAGTAAAGCTACTGAACGTGCATCAGCACAGCTATAAACCCCCCCCCAAACAACATAAGCTAACGCTAGCTGTTATTAGCTTGATGAACAGACCCCCGTCCAGCTGCAAGACGCAACGCTCCGCTGCAGTGAAGCAACACACATGCCCCCGTCGTTACGCTGAGAAAAATATCTGGTGAGGACTCTGATATGTTTGAAGACAAACTAACTTTAGTTTGGACCAAAATTCCCGGGTCTTAAGAGGTTAATACCGACACATCTCATCCATCTGGACTTCTTTGGCATCAAATGAGTCTCCAGCTAATGAGCAGAGAGTTTAACTCAGGATGTTAAGAGGTCTCAGTTGGGATGCCTGGAGGACAAAACTGATGATGGGGAGATGCAACAGTGCGTAGGATAAGATTATACGTGATAATATATTGAAAATAGAATAAGGCTACATTTATACATATTGAGCTCAATCAGTTTATTTTGCCACATATGACTTAATGGCGATAAGATGCGAGCAAGCAGCTCATAAAGGGCCCTAAAGCAAAAAACAACTATCAAATAAATAACTGTTAAAGATCTCCTGGGCTTGGACAGAAGGAGACGGTGTAAGATGTGCAGAGCAATGACGGTGAGGTGAAAGATAAGGAAAAAGATACAACTGGCTTTGGCTGTGCTGACATGGCGAGCAAGTTTCTAAAGATATCGTCTTATTAATATTTGATGAGCTCCAGAGCTCTTCCCCCGAGCGAGCCTGACAGTTCAGAAACATACTGCTGACTAGGATGTGTGGACGGCAGAAAAAGAAGCAGATAACAAGAGAAAAGGAAAAACCGATTCATGTGCAGTATGATGCAGGTTAAAACACAGAGCACATGTGATTGTGTGAGCTTGTGAAAGCCTGTGGCCTGATTACAGCTGAGACTGTGTATCGATCCAGACAAAAATAACTCGGACTTCCTGTAAATGCCTCTAAATCTGCACCAGATTCAAATCCAAGTTAATATTTCTAACTAATGTATAATTAAATGCTTCCTTTTATTTCTTGTTGGAATCAGGTTTTTAAAATAAATAAATACAAGAGCATGTAAAGATGTTCAAGGTACAGTGGAAGCTAATTTTAAAACTTTGTCACATTCTGTAATGGTATATCCACTCTAAATTTTAACATCTGAAGCAGAATGTGAGGAACAATGTACTTTGAATTCAAAGCCCTTTCTTTAAAATTTGTCTTGATGTAAAATATGATTTATTTACTGCTTTAAACATCCGACATTAAAACATTTGATTATTAACTATTACTCATATCTTTTAACGCCATTATTCATATCCCCTTGAAAAGCCCGTGGTGAAGCATTGCAGGACACTAAAGCTCAACGCTTATAGATAAAAGCTTAAGAGCTCAACATGCTTATTGACTGCATAAAACGCCTCTTGTGGGCTGTGGTTGACGTGCAAAAGGCTTTTAGGAGGACTGTATTGATCAGCATACAGACTAAAGAAAGCCATACATATGGATGCAAGGAGGGCTGCGAAAGGTAACGCCTTTAAATCCATCCTTCAGACAGAAGTTTGAAAAGTAAATACAGATCAGCAACACATTTCTTAAAGAAGACAGCATTCTGTCCCTGTTAAAAAGAGGCACTGACAAGGTGAAATAGAGGGCGGTGAAATCAAGGTCCTGCTGCTAAAAGCAGATCTACAACTGGCTGTGTTTGGTTTTTCCACACACTGCTTCTATATTCTGGTTAGATTTTCCTAAACGTGACGCAGCAATCTCATCTGTTACTGATGTCAGGCTGTACAGAACACATTTTAAGACTCGCAAGGTCCAGGTTACTTTCATCTTATCCACATGTGTAAAACCTTAAGCATCAAGACAATGTGAAGCTTTTCACTTGAATGTTTTTCAGGTTTTCTACTTGTTTCAGTAACCTTTTTAAATCACTGTTTAAATGTCTGACTTAAACGATTAAAACTAACTAGGCTGAGTTAAGTTAGCATCTATGCTAACCTACACTCATTTTATTAGGCACAACTTTTTAATTTCTTACTAGTGTTGAGAATAAAAAATATATCTTAGTTGGGGTTACTGAGGGATGCAGAGTGTCTCCCCTCTCTTTTGCCGGGTAAGATAACATGCAACTTTAGTTTTATGGCTGTTAGGTCATTAGGCCTGACCCCGTACTGGGAAGAGCAGCCCCTTTGTATGAGAAACAGATAGTTTACAGATTACCCCTCCCTCCCTAACTTAGAGGAGGACAGACACTGTAGAAAAAGGATGTCTTGGCAAAACTTACTCCAGACAGACTTCTACATCGCGCTGTGAAATCATCTCATAACGGTAATGTAATACTCTGTCTCCATATTTCCTTTTCTAATAAATTAAATATGCATATTGCAATGTTTTACCTCTTGATCAACGTTTTCCTCATTCACTGCCAAATCCGGAACCGGGGTAAGATGGGCCTTCAATAGGAGCAGGCCGGGTATATCAAATCTTTAACACTAGCTAAAGTAAGTAAGTACTAAAATAGAGAATCAACCAATCACATGTCAGCAACTAGGTATCTAGATGTGGCTCAGGCGACTTGATGAAGTTCAAACTACGCATCTTAAGTGACTTTGAACGTGTCATGGCTGTCGGTGCCGGACAGGCTGGTCTGAGTATTTCAGAACCTGCTTATCTGCTGGGGCCTTCATTTACCATACAGCCATCTCGCAGGTTTACGGGGCTCAGTCTGAAAACAGAGAATATCCAGCAAGTGGCTCGCAACCAGTGTGGTTTGCTCATTTTTGAGGAGCTGGCTATTATCAACCATACAAGCTGATAACTGTCTATTTCTGTCCATTTCATTTATTTAAACACCACAGAAACATATTTTAAAAAGCAGATTGTACGGTACAGTTTGTACCGCTAGTTTATAAACCATCAGAAGTGCTAATAATTAGGCTAGACCTGCAATTTTCAATGTATGTTTTTTATGCATGGCAGCTAGAGGTGTAATGATACACGTATTCATACCGAAAACATCTGGCATATCCCAGTCGGTTTGGTACGCATGTGTGCCGAATAAATACAGCGCTGGTATTTTATCTGAGCAAATGCAGAATGTTTATGTGTGGCGCTGAGTGGGCAGTGCATCGTTCTGTAGCGCAACTTTAAGCAGTGACACCAAAACAAAACAGAGAGGACTCCCAGCTATCACTCGATTTATGAACGTTAAGGTTTTTCATGCAGCTACAGTGGAGTAAGAAAGGTGGACTGAACCAGAGCTTTATGTCAGTGAACGCATCTTTCAACAAAAATGAAGCACTTGACTCAATTACTCACTTGAAACATTATGCTCGATGTAAACTCCATCCCTCCACCCCTTGCTCGGCTATTCCTGAGTTTCTAACTAAAAACTTGGAAAATCGGACTCCCTGGTATGACCAAATGCTGGCAGCACATTTCTTCAAAACATAAACTGAAAACGAATTTCTAAAAATAAATAAACACATGAATTGGTAAAAGGTTTGATGGAGGGGACTCCACATGAACAAATATGTGATTTTATATAATAATGAATGTAATTTAGTATAGAAAAATCGGGACATTTTTCTTTTTACATTCTGAAATGAAAATCAGTGAGACTTTTTAAGACCCTGCAGAAACTTTGTTTTTAATCTGCCCCTCCCCCAGCAGACCTCATTAAACCAAACGAATCACCTCCACAGCTTATCACCAAGTTTCTGCAAAGACCTTTTAATTACCTTGAATCTGCACATCACCTCAAACCAGGTGTTTTGAAGGAGGGAAAGGTATGTTTTGGCGAGCAGGGTGGGGACATACTTCATTGTTTAATAGCCTTGAACTCTGCCTTATCCAGTGTTTCTCTCCTAAATGCCGCCTATATAGGTTGGATAGTACTTATCTGACAAAGAGGACTTTTGAGGGTGCTATACTTAAGCATGGGAGGTTGTTGCTGCTCATAAAAACAAAAACTGCAAAGAAAAAAACCCAATGTGTCAAAAAGAATGAAGCAAGACTGAGGAGAGGCACTTCTACTAACACAAGTGGTAGTTAAGTAATCAGAGGAAAATGCTGTTTTCCATTAGATGCTCGTATCTTAACCACCAGGATATTATTGGTTATCCTCTCCTCATACATAAGGCTGCTCAGAGCCTTTGCTTGTGCTCCAGCTCTTCTCTTCTAGGGACCTAAACCAAACCTGTCCACGTGCTTTAGCAGGATCCACGAGGGACACGCAATGCCTTTGTTCTCATCTTGGCTACGCTCTGTTTTTCTCTCTCAGAATCTCCCACACGCCAGCAGGGAACAGAAAATATCTGATTGCAGACAATTAATAAATACATAAAAAATTGCAAACACAGAGCCTGCAGGAGGACAGAGAGCGTGCTTTAAATGTGTTTATTTCATCATGAGGAAGATAATGTGGAGTTTTCTTGTTGTCTGGATGGATAAGCATCAAGAAGATCTGAATATCTGTCTTGGAAAAGTTTAATATGGGCAAACAAATTGTTCTGAACTGCAATTTGGACAAAACATGATGGGAAAACTTGTAAGGAGCATCTCTGTAAGGGCACAGAGGGACAACATTTTTCTATGGCAGCATTGTCTCCTCTAATTCCAGGCAGTCGTGTGTGTGTGTTTGTGCTTTTGTGGACTTTAATATGCCTGCTGGAATGAGAATGCATCTCTGTCCCCACTCAGTGTGTTACCATGCGGTATCCTCACTCTTATCCTGCAGCTTTCCTCCAGCTAACCCTGTTTCATCTGTCTGGTTATATAAGTGTGCGACTCTGTCAGGCCCAGCAGACACCCAGCAGCAGACAAACCTTTTCAGGGCTGACAGTGTCCCAACGTGCTCTCTTGGCCAGACCAACACAGGCCAGAGGCAAAGACTGGAGGGACCTTTTTTTTTTTTTTTTTTCAAATGGAGGCCATGGCAGGACAGGAGGGCTTTTAGGGTGACTTTGTAAATCTGAACAGAATATTGGGGCCAACTTTGCTTTGGAAAACTACTGATTACCCTTGAACGTCTTTCAGACATTTGCTGTGTCCCCTACATGGCTTTTGACGAGTGGGATTTATTTCTGGCTCTTCCCAATCTTCTATAATTGCACATAGATTTGAGGAGTGTCCAATTAATAATTTTTCTTTGGACAAATTCTCCCACCTGAGCATTGGATCCCTGCAGCACCTCCCACGTAACCAATGGGCCACCGGGCTGCTTCTCTGATTAACGCGCTTCTTGTATCTGCTGTGTTAGATACTTTAATGCCCTAAAGAGATATTAAATGCTCAACATTAATTTCAAGATGTTCTCCAACAAACCTCTGAGGCTTTTCAGAACCAGTGGATTTTGAGTTAAATTAAATTGCACACACATGGACTCAGTTTACTAATTAGGGTCCTTCTAAAGGCTATTGGTAGCACCGGATTTTAATTTTGGGTATCCGAGTAAAGGGGGCTGCAGAAAAGTGCAAACCTCACTTTTCTGATAAAAATGTAAAAAATAATAAGCATGAAAGAAAACCATATATGGTTTTCCTTCCACTTCTCAAATATGCACTACTTAAGTCGTAATGTGACATGTGAAAAACATCATGGGATATGACGACATTGGTAAGGCAGTTTATGTGTTTCATCAAAGTCAAAGAAACGTATAAAGAATTTTTTTAAATTAAGAAATTTATATAAAACATATCGAACACCGAACAAAAAAATGTATCGGCCATGGATAATGGCAATCGGTTGCCTCTTAAAAAAAAACTGTAAATACTAAGTCAGATGTGTATGTGTCATATAATTTGTGTGTATCTTAAGCCGTGGTCCGCCTCAAAGGTAGTTTCACCGTGGTAAAACATGGTGACAGTAAAAGAGTCTTGATTCTTGTGTCACGCCGGTCATAGAACACCAAATTTCAGTCGACTTCTACGATGGACTATAACCGTGACCTTTCAAATTACTCAAAGTAAAAATAGTGAATAAAGATCTCTTTGAGTTGATTTTCACACAGTAAGAAGTAAGGGGTAGATAAAAAAAGAGACATTGGCAGAGCTAATAGGACTTGTTTAACCCCTGTAATAAGTTAACAATCACAGAAATGACTGAAGAACTGGACTGATGCACAAGACAGCAGGTACATCCCTGGGGTCAGGATGTGTTTATTTGAGCCGGCAAGATCTCTGGAGATACTTGGAAGCCTAAGTATCTCCTCAACTTCCTACCTTCCAGTTTAATATTCCAGTTAAGTCCTTTCTTTTAATAAACAGCCGGTTTCCACTTCTTTCCACTGCGGCGGACCGGGACATGGTGGGATTTTCTTTTAGAGAAACCAACCCCTCAGTCCTATCTTTTTAGTACGTAGATCATGGGTGTTGAAATTAATCCTCTGCAAACTACTTCTATAGGGGAAACCTTTAACATCCACCCACTGCTTGAATATTCTATCAAGTATAGACCTTCATAGTGCCAAAATAATCTTTTAGTCTTATTGCTGTGTAGAAAATGTAGCGTGTGTGCCGTTAAGGTGAAAAAGACGTTAAAATATGTTACGCCACACAACAAAAGATCCTACCAGCAGCAAGAAAGGTCCAGCCCTCCTGAGGAATGAACGTGTCCCGAGGATGGACAATCACAACCTCTTCCTCCTTCCCTGTGAAGACAAACAGATAACATGTGTCATAACCGATAACCAGATGAAGGCTACCTAAAAAAAAAGTGTTACATTAACTTCTAATGACTTATTGCGAGGTTGGCTTTAAAAGCAACAAAAGAGCAGATGCGTTTACAGGACTTATACAAAGTTCATCGGTCAGAGAAAGTCAGAAGGTTTTCAAAATGAAAGGCGTTGTTCAACGCTGTTAGCTGGTGTGAGCTCAAAGCACCACAGAGCAAACTGTGCGCGCTGTGGCAATCCGTCAGGCCCGATGCTGAAAGCCATATTCAGTGGTTAGGGAACATGTGTCCGTACAAGCAGATGCTGGGCAGCCAGCATCTGGACTCTAAAATGAAAGAAAAGACCAGAAAAAAAAACATTTATCCCATTTAATGAGGGGGGGGGGGGGTTTAGAGCCTGATCCAGATAAGATTAGCGATGCACGTTGCTCTGAGGTGCTGAACTGAAATGCTGACTCTAGTGATGGAGAGCCTTTTTTACACGAAGTGTAAACGTGCAAAGGTTTTAAGCAGGTATGGAGACATGCTGTAAACTAAGAATAAGTTCAACAATGGAAGCGTCGATGGTTTATTTTCATCAGCTGACAAAATGCGGCGAATGAACTGAAGAGAGATCTAAATGGAAACAATGTCTGGCGTCACCGCCATTTGTCGTCGAGACAGCATCGATTCTTCTAGGCTCACTTGCACACAGCTTTTGAAGTCACTCGGCTGGTAGGTTGTTCCAAGGCTATCAGAGAACTAAGGAGCTGCTGTGGATGTAGACTTCCAGAAATCCTTGTTCCTTCATGTAATCCCAGACACACGATGATGTTGAGATCAGGGCTCTGTGGTGGTCATCCCATCAATTTCAGGACATTCTGTGCTTCTTTACACTGAAGATATTGCTTAATAACCATGGCTGTATTTTTGAGCTTGCTGTCCTTCTGTAGAATAAATTTGGAGTCAAACATACTGTCACGCTGATGGCATTGCATC
Source organism: Fundulus diaphanus (assembly GCA_037039145.1). NCBI lineage: Eukaryota > Metazoa > Chordata > Actinopteri > Cyprinodontiformes > Fundulidae > Fundulus > Fundulus diaphanus. The sequence continues at coordinate 21,616,647 of CM073131.1, forward strand.
ATGGATAAGGATCTGCCTGTTTTTCTCACCATTAATTCTGGATAATCCTCCATTTGCAGAAATTCAGCCCTAAACTTGAAATGAACCTCCACCGTGCTTCACTGTTCCTGCAGACACTCATTACTGTCTTCTGCTACAGCCAAAGCTTTCAAATGTTGACTCATCGGTCCAGAGCATCTGCTGCCATTTCCTGCACCCCAGTTCTTCCATTTTTGTGCATAGTTGAGTCTCTTGGCCTTGTTTCCATGTCGGAGGTATGGCTATTTGGCTGCAACTCATCCATGACCGCTTCATGGACTTCTCCAGAAACTAAATGGGTGAATCTGGGTCCCATTGGGACCCATTGTGAACTCATGGTTTCATTAACCGGCCACTGTGTCTACGATCCTCAACGCTCCCCGTTTCTTTGAGCTTCCTCAAAAGAGCGTGAACAGCTAATCTTGAAACACCAGCCTGCTCTGAGATGTTTGTCTGGGAGAGAGCTTGCTGATGCAGTATTACTGCCTGGTGTCTTGTTGCGGTGCTCAGTCTTGCCATAGCGTCTGACCTGTGACCACAACCTCCTTTTGGTAGCAGAGGTTGTCTGTTCCTCACCCAGTTTTAAGCCTCATCCATAGCCGTTTCTGTCTCAGCTAAATACTTTGCTTCCACCTACATGTGACACAGATGAGCATTAGCACCTGTTTGGTATCGTTAGTGGGTCATTCACCCAACTATAATCCTAGAGAAGCCCTGACTTTTTGCAGGTGTACCTATGAGAATGAATGCTGGTATACGATATTTATCTCAACATGTTTTTCTTTTCATAAAGTAATTATAAAACAGCCTCTCTGAATCAAAGCTTTATCCCAGATGTCTCACAGGTGCATTTTTTAACAAACAGCTGTAAATAAATATGAGAAACAGCTGAAAAAGAACCTACAGGAATACATAAAAGTATAATTCTAACGCAACATAGACCATCTTAATATAAATTATACAGTCTCATCTTATGTCTCTTTTAAAAAAAAAATCATGATATTTTAAAAATCTCAATATTTTTGCCGAGGCCTAGTGGTCACGTCAAATTTTGATGTGATTTAGATTTTTCTTTTGCTCACTCACTTTGTTTATTTTCTCCAATTTACAAAATGCAAAACTTATTAATATTTTTTAAAGCATTCTTAGTTTGCTGGATTCTTTTCATACCTGCCTAAAACTTTTACACAGTCCTTTATGTGCAAATGGGAGTTGTGATTACTGTCTAACCACCACCAAGCCCCAGTGTGCCAACTGATACAGAAAGAAGATGGGGTGATAGCGGCGGCGGAGGAGGATTTGATGACGACGGGCCCTGGGGATCTGAGTCAGGGAGGAGCAAGAGGTGCTGATGTCATGACAAGTGCAGCAGAGTCAGTGTCCTCCATCTGCAGGTCATGGCAGCAGATGGATGGGCATATTCTGTTGTTTCACTCGCTGTTCCTCTACCTGTTTTTGTTTGCGCTGTCATGACATAACAGGAGTTTATATATAAAGAATATAAAATTGCTCTTAATTAGAAGCAGCTCATCTGTCAATCAAATCAAGTTTGGCTATTTACTGAATATTTCAGCAAAGTCATCATACTATAGGTCATTAAAAATATATTTTATCTTATCTTAAGACTTATGAAATGTGTGAAATAAGTCTATGAAGTACCCGCCACAATTATTTGCAGCCCTTGATAAAGATATTTAAAGAGTTCAGAATAAATGTTCCATTTTATGGCCATAAACTCACACTGAAACATTTGATAGTCTAAGAGTGAGTTTTATTTTTTTTAACCTGAACATGGATCCTCACCCAGCCTTGTGTGTTACAGTTCCTGTTGTTTTAAAGATGACATAGACCGCAGATATCGACATGTTTAGGTAAGTTGCTCTTTTCTTGTAGCCATTAGTTGACTTTTTTTCTCCATGTTCAGCACTTTGAATCGTCTTCTTACTGAAAAGTGCTTTAAAAATAAACTTGCCTTGCCTTATCAAGTTCAACACACATCTCCCTCGTGTTCGCTGGTATTTCTAATCTGAAATGGTGGCTGAAAGAAATAAACATCATGTAATATTCATAACCCAAGAAGAGGAAATCTTGATTCCCAGTTTGTAGAGAGCCTGATCAAATTAAGGGAAAAATAATAAATTAAACAAATGTTTGAGGTATATTTAGATAAAAGGGTTCACCATGCCTGAATGCTGGGGGTCTGTTTTGGCTCTAGGAGAATTAATTCATCAACTTGGCCTTTAACAGCTGGATGGCTGAAGACTTAAGACAGTTTGGTGTTCAGACAGGACAACCATCCCAACCAAATAGTAAGTATCCCTTATTTACAGATTTATCCAAATAATAGTTTGGGCCTACGCACATATTTCAGTCTATAATCAAGGGCCAATGTGCATTAAAGAAAACTGTAATAAATTCACACAATTTCTGTTTTTAAAAGTTGTTGAGCCCGCTGGTAGTATTATTTAATCCTGAAAAAAACAAAAAGCCCCAAATCAATACATCATAGATGCTGATACGGTGAATTCAATATATCCAGTTTTATTCAAATTCACTGGTAAACACCAGAAGGTTACAAAGGCATTTTCTAATCTTGCTGTTTAAAAAAACCTAAAGACCCTGAATGCAGGTTGTTTTTTTAGGACACAGAAGTTTCAAGCATTTGCATGGCAAATTGTTGCCCATTTGCAAGTTGAATATAAGATAATTACATATATTATGTATAATCTAGTATAAAACAAAGGAAACTATCTTTTAATGTAATAAAAAAAATATTCGAAGCGTAATCATTTTAGCATCATGATTATTCTTGGCTTCTTTATTTTTACATTTGGTACTGAGTCATCGGATTACCTAAGCCTGCGATTTAAGACAATTACTGTATGAAGCTGAGTGGTTTTAAAACTTGCAGTGTGTAAATCGAAGGCTACAGTGTAGCGAGACAGACAAGCATGAGACACCTTTGAGAGTTCCAGCGGGGGACCCTGTAGACTGCAGCTGTAGACTTTTATTATCCTCATAAACCCTCTTTACTGGCTCCCTGCTCATCAGTTTCGGCAAACCTCAGGAGATCTCTGCCTCACCCACACACAGGCACACACCTCAACATTTATCACTGCCTCATTCTCTGAAATGCACGGTAGGGATGTTCCTGTGTGTGTGTGTGTGTGTGTGTGTGTGTGTGTGTGTGTGTGTGTGTGAACAGGAATGAGAGCAGCTTACCTTGGATGTACTGCGTTTTGCTGATTTGAAGTGGCTGCCTCGGCAGGGCTTGAAAGTTCTAGTTCAGAGGAGACAAAGACTTTATCAGTCAGAGCTGACTATTGCTCTGTAACCACTTCCCAGCTCATTCTCTGCTTTCAAACGGTGCTTCATTCAGATAAAATATTCTCCACTGTTGAAGCTAATCTAGCTCTGCATGAGTACGACAGGTTGTTAGCTGGTGCTACATGAATAAACTGAATTGACAGCTGTATGTGGTTTAGGTTATTTTCAGTTAGTCAACTTTTCTGTTTTAGGATTTATTTCTGTGTTGTGTTGTTTTTGATTTGTGCTTAGTCTGTTTTTAGTCATCTGGTCTTGGTTATTATTTATGTCAGGTCGTGTCCATTAGTCTTTGTCTTACTTTCTTAGGTTTTCTCTTTTAGTCTGTACTTCTTCTTCTTCTTCTTCTTTTTGTTTAATGGCAGATTGCAACCTTAACTTTTAGGTGCATACCGCCACCTACTGTACTGGAGTATGTAGCATGGGCCATATCAATTTGATGATTATTTATATCTATATCCATATTTCTATATTTATATACATTTATATCCATATTTCTACACATCTATATCTATACTTCTATATACCTATATATCTCTATCCATATTCCCATATCCATATTTCTATATATCTATATCTCTATATATCCATATATATTTATCTATCTATACATATACATATATACATACAAAATATACATCCATCCATATATACATATACCTTTAAATCTTATAATATAATCCTGTATTCTTAAGATATTTAATAACAGTTTTCTGCATTTCCTTTATCCCCTCTCCTGTTGTTCCTATTAATCCTTTCAAATTCCATTCCCTTCCAATTTGTCTTGTCTTTTGTTTTAATTCTATCCTTTCTTTATCATATTTCCTACAATATAATAAAATATGTTCTACATTTTCTATTACTTTACATTCTATACATTCATCTGTTTCACTTTTCTTTAATAAAAATAATGTTTTATTTAACCCAGTATGATCAAATCTTAATCTAGTTAACATAGTCTCCTCTCTTCGATTTTTCCTTGTCACACCCTTGGCATTAATAGATTTCTGTATCATATAATAATTTCTTCCACTTTTATCCATTTTCCATCTATCCTGCCATTTTTCCTTAATTTCTTTTTTAATTATTGCCTTAGCTTCTCCTTTCCCATACGGTATATTTATAATATTATTTGTTCTAATTGATTTTTTAGCTATTTGGTCTGCTCTTTCATTTCCATTTATTCCTACATGGGCTGGAACCCAACAAAACTTTATATTTATATACATTTTTTGTATTCTGAACAAACTTTGATGTATTTCTAATAATAAATCTTCTCTTTCTGATTTCATATTTTGTATACTGTAAAGTGCTGCCAAAGAATCAACACAACAAACTACTCTATCAGGTTTTACTTCCTCTATCCATTGTAATCCTATAATTATTGCCATCATTTCTGCTGTATATACTGACATCTGATCAGGTAATCTCCTACCGATGCTTACATTCATCATTGGAATATATATTCCTATACCTACTTTTCCTTTATCATCTTTAGATCCATCTGTATATATATCTAAATAGCTATAATATTTAGTTCTTATATAATGATTTGCCATTTGACCTCTCCTTCTGTTTACCCACTCTTTTTTTAATTCCATTATATAAAAATCTACCTCGACATTTGGAAATAACCAAATAGGGATATTACTTATAGGTCTAGGTGAGTTAAACCATATATTTCTTATTTTATATTCTTCTGATTTATCTTTTATTATCCATCCAAAACCTTTACCTTTAAAAGAATTATATTCCCAACACTCTTTTATAACACTTTTTGCTATATTTTCATTTCCACATCCATATAACCGACACCAGTATGTAAGCATGAGCTGATCTTTTCTTAAATCTAAAGGCACTTCTCCTAACTCTACCTGCATTGCTTTAGTTGGTGTTGATCTTATTGCACCAGTACAAATTCTCATTGCTTTATTAATTACTCTTTCTATTTTCATTAAATTTGTTTTAGCTGCTGCTCCATATATATAACACCCATAGTCTATTGTTGATCTCATTAAAGCCCTATAAATATGCACCAATGATTGTTTACTTGCTCCCCAATCTTTTCCTGCTACTGCTCTCATGAGATTTATGATTTTCTTACATTTCGTCTCTATTTTTTCTATATGTGTTCTCCATGTTCCTTTTTGATCTAGCCATATACCCAGATATTTAAAATTACTTACTGTCTCCATTTTGTGACCATATAATTCCAAATTCTGTTCATTTATCTTTTTCTTTTTTGTACATATCATATTACAACATTTACTTGTCGAGAGCTTAAAGCCCCATCTATATGACCATTTTTCAATTTCTCCTATTGCCTCCTTGATTCTATTTCTTACTATTTTGGATTCTCTTCCTCTTGTCCATATGGCCCCATCATCCGCATATAAAGCTGATCCAATCCTTCTATCTAGTTTCATAAAAATATCATTAATCATTATATTAAATAATACTGGACTAATAACACTTCCTTGCGGAATTCCATTATTTATTTCAAATTGTTCTGAAATTTCAGCTCCTACTTTAACTATAATTCTTCTTTCTGTTAGAAAATTTAGAACCCAATTATAAAATCTACCCCTAATTCCTATCATATTTAATTTAATTAATAATCCTTCCCGCCACATTGAATCATAAGCCTTTTCTATATCTAAGAACACAATATTCATTATTTCTTTCATTTTAAATGCTTTTTCCATCTGATTACTTACTTTCACCACAGCATCCATAGTAGAACGACCTTTTCTAAATCCACTTTGATATGGTGCATATATTCCTTTTTTCTCAAGAGTATAATTTAGTCTTCTTACTAATATTTTTTCCATCCATTTACATAAATGTGATGTTAGGGCAATAGGTCTATAATTTCCAACTTGATTAGGATTTTTCCCAGGCTTATTAAAAGGCAATATTAATGCACTTTCCCATCTTTTTGGCATTTTACCTTCTCTCCAAATTTTATTAAATAATTGTAATATAAGCTCAAATGCTTTCTCAGGTAATTTCTGAAACATCATATAACTTAACTTATCTTCTCCTGTTGCGCTATTTCTGATACCCTTTAATACAATTTTTAATTCATTCATATTTATATCTGCATCTAATGCATTTTCCTCACTTTCTTTGTGAATAAATATATCTCTATTTTCTACTAGGATCTTCTCCATATGCTGTCTATGCTTATTATCTAAATGGTCCCCATTATGCACACTAGCAAACTTCTTTCCCAGTGCATTAGCTTTTTCCTTATCTGTTATTGCAATTACTCCATCATCCTCTAATACTGGTATTTTAACAAATACTTTAGTCCCACTCATTTTCTTTAACATTGACCAAACCTCTCCTATTTTAACTTCACCTCCTATTGTAGAACAATAACTTTTCCATGTATTTCTCTTACTGTTCTTTATAACTCTACGAACTTTTGCTCTTTCCCTCTGATAATTAATCACATTTTCTTGACTCAGATTTTTCTTTAACATTCTAAATGCTTTATTACGTTCTTTTATTGCTTTTGTACATTCATCATTCCACCAAGGTATTGTTTTTTTCTTTCTCCCCACTGATTTATAAGGTATACTCTTTAACGCTGCGTTTAAAATTATCTGGGTGATCTCAGAATAACATTCCTCAATATCTTCCTTCATTGAAATTGATTCTACTGATTTGTTACATATTTCTTTAAATTTTTCCCAATCTGCTTTTTCAAACATCCATTTCTTATGAATAGGCCTTTCTTGTATATCTATTTTAACATTAACTGAAAATATTATTGGATAATGATCACTTCCTATACTTGTGTTTTCCTCAACATTCCACTCACATGAATTTGCCAGACTATCTGATACCATGGTGAGATCAATACATGTGACCATGTTAGAATGGATATCTATTCTAGTCCCTTTTCCATTATTTATACATACTAGTTTTCTAACATCCATTAAATCTTCCACCACTTCTCCATTACTATCAGTATGCTTACTTCCCCAAAGACTATTATGTGCATTAAAATCTCCACACCATATTTCTTTCCCATTCCCTATTCTTACGTTTTCTAATGTTTCTAATTTTAATGGTTTACAAGTATTATAAAGATTAATTATCATTAATTTTTTATCTGCTTTATATATTTCTACTATTACACATTCTATTTCTATTGAATTTACTATTCTTCGAAATGATATTTCTTCCCTTACAAATGTTGCACATCCCCCACCCTGCTTACCATCTCTATCTAATCTAACGGATTCATATCCAGGTAGAATAAAATCAAGATGAGGTTTTAACCATGTTTCTTGTACACAAATAACATCTGGTTTAACTTTGGAATCTGTTACATATTTTTTAAGTTCTTGTCCATTTGCTATCAAACTTCTGGCATTCCATTGTAAGAAATGGAGTACCATTATAATTTTAATTAATACTTTGAGACCCTCCATCATTATTGATACTTAACATTTCATGAATATCTTCAGCTTTAATATCTTTGATATCTAGAAACTCTATGGCAGCTTCTACCACTGTTTTGATTCTATCACTTTTTCTTTGTTGCCTGGATGTAACATTGATGACTTTGCATATGAAAGCTATAAAGCCCTTCTTTTCTACAATCATTGAATTTTCTTCCACTATACACTTATGGCTACATGTCTGCTGTGAAATCTGAGTTCTTTCTGGTTGAACTCTTCTTGTATGTATTCTCTGTGGAAGTCCTTCCTGTCTCGTACCATCATTTAATTGACATTCTGTTAATCTGTTTTGTTCCATAGCACCAACATTTCGTACAGCCTCTGCATATGACACTTTGTTTAAGATTTTATATTTCTGTACTTCTTTTGCTTTTTTCTGAACCTCACATCCACCGTAAGCAGCACTATGCTCTCCCCCACAATTACAGCATTTTAATTTAGCATCCTTATTACATTTACCATACTCATGTTCTCCCCCACATTTTGCACATCTTTGCCTCCATTTACACTGTTGCACTGTGTGTCCCATCCTCTGACATTTAAAACATCTTAAAGGTAGAGGAATATATTCCCTAACTTTATAATTTATCCATCCAATTTTCACTTCTGGAGGCATTGTTTTTTCAAACACCAGCAACACAGACAAGCTATCTGTTTTACTGCCACCTCTATTTGTTTGGAGTCTTTTTGCCTCTATTACTTTCCCACCTTTTACTTCTTTCTTCAGTTCTTCCATAGAAATTTCTAAAGGGACATTTGAAATTACTCCTCTTAATGTAGCTGCCATTCCTGGTATGTGAACTTTAATTTTTTCTCCCCCGAGATCTTTCATTTTTAATATCATTTCTTGCTGTTTTTTACTTACTGCTGAAATCAAGATTCTTCTATTATTTAACAGTTTAGCATATTTAATCATTCCTATTTCCTTTTCTATTGCTTTAGTGATTTGAACTGGATGAAAATGTCCCTTCTCGCTGCTAAGTGTAATTATAGCTTTCCATTCTTCCTGTTTTCTTTCCTCGTAACTACGGCTATCATCTGCTTTAGCTTTAATCTTTTTAGCATTTTTCCTTGTGCTATTTTGTTCTTCACTACTCACTTCCGACCAAGATTTCTTTCTTGCCATTTTGGTTTGACTTATCTCCATATCGGAAGTCCATTCATCATACTCATCACCATCAGAACTATGGCCCATTGCTACACTCACGGTACAGCTGGTTGCTATCTGCTTTGTCCAACTTGTTTTCTTCAAATCTCCCGCCAATGTCTTCCGCCGTGTTCGCAATCCTTTTAGTCTGTATGTTCCTTCAATTGCTTTCACCTGTTTTGGTTAATTGGTCCCGCCCTGCTCACCTGTTCCATCCTCCTATTTAAGCCTGCCTTAGTTGTTTGTGTGTTGCCGGAACGTCTTGTGTTTATCCCTCTCGCCAGCCTGCGGTAAGCTCTTTCCAGCCTCTGATTATTTTTGTGTACAACCTGCCTGTCTGCCAGTCCGTGCCTGTTCTGTTTTTTTTTGCCTTCCAGTTTTTTGAGTCCTCCTTTTTGCCACCTGGATTTTGTTAATAAACCCTTTTTTTTTAAGCTCCAGCTCTGTGTCCGGCTTACATTTGGGTTCTTCCATCACAAATCATTACAGAATCTTCCTGGATGAAAGGGAGGAACAGAGTGGGGAATGTGTAAGTAGTTTACCAGAGGGGTACTGCAAACCCCGGCAAACGCTACTGAAATAAGGTGTTACATGTTGGGCTCTCGTTTATCCATCCAACTGAGTTTTGACTTGATCAGCACCACTCTGAAGCATCACACCTGGCAGCTTTACTCTGTTAGAAACACCGACAACATCTGGAAACACAGTTCAAGCTGCATTGGGAGGATCTGACAGAGCCTATGTCTGTCGTTGTTTGTGCGTTCCTCTAAACAGTCAGCCCCCTGAGCAGCCTGCTGCGCAGTGAGGGAGAGGTGCTTGAAGCTGCCGGACTAAACCATTCCATCAAGGATAATCAGTTTAAACTAAATTTAGTATATAATGTACAAATTGGGTCAACTCAGAGTTCTTATTGTACTTCTAGGTGCAGCTGTCCGAGGTGAGGATATAGCCGATAACCAGAGCGAGCTGGTGTTCAGGAAGAAAGCCAGACTGGAAGAGGATTCAGAGATGAGAGCATCGCTCCGCTGCAGCTGAAGAAGTCTGGGATGATGTTTGGTTTTGCCATCCGGACAGTCGCACAATTTATTTCCTTTCACAATAGCAGCTGTATATCTCAGCGTTTGTTTGTTGACTTAAACCAGACATTTACAAACGCGGTCCAAAGAGACACATAATCCTCATTACCAATCGTCTGATATTAAATCAGAATAACATTTTGCTAAAGCAGTTAGGATTGCCAAAAATATTTCTATTTCTAAATGCTTTTTGACTTTAGAGTGTTTTTGAATTATGTTTATTAAATTCAGAAACTTACTTCAGTGTAAGTAAAAAAAACACTTTCCTCATCCCAGAAGAGAAAATACAAAAATATTTAGAAATATAACTATTTTTAAAAGGAGCCTTTTAAGAGTCCTGTCAACCAGCAGAAGCAAATATCCAACAGTATAGTTAAATCTATGAGTCAAACATCATCATATTACATCTTGTATTCCCAGAGTGCAGATTAAAGTATTATTAGATGATTATTCTCGTCTTTAGAAACTTGATGCCAAATGTCAGTAAGTGTTGCCATAGCAAAGACAACGTATTATATTTATTTTACAACATCAACTGAATGCTTCAAACATTTACCCCAACAAAAAGTTGCCAGTAAAAGGTTTTCTCATAAACACAGTGTCTCTTTTGCTATGTGTCTTTGGGCAATCAAAAAAAAGTGTGCTCCCTGACCCAGGTTTTACCAGGAACGATTATCCTGGAACTAAGACATCAAAGGACTAATAAGATTATATCCAAAGAAGGGCACAGATTATGACCAGAGCAGAATATGGCAGGAAATCTCAAAAACCTGTGTTAGACGTCGGAAGGGACGATGAAAGAGCAACGTTAGCTTCAGCGCTAACGGATCAGGATAACAAGCCGACACAATCAACAGGTGGGACAGAGTCGAGCCTGAGGAACCAAATTAAAGAGGCTCAGTTTGCTCTAAAGATGGCAAACTTGAAAACAATACTACAAGAGCTGCGAGATTTGCGTAGGAAAAACTTACACAACCTTAAAGAAATTAAAGAGGATATTAAAGTCTCCAACGACAGGACTGATGGAGCTGAAGGGCAGACAGGGGAAGGAGCGGTTATAACAGAGTGAGGATGCAACACTACAAAAACAGCTTGAAGTCAGGCTGGTGGATCAAGGAGGACGCTCACTGAGCAGGGTGTCTACAAGTATAAACAAGTTAAATTTAATACTTTTTAAGACCTTTTAATACCACTTCTAAATGAAATTTAAGACCAAACGTACGATGGAAATACAAATCAAAATGACTGTTGAGTTTAAGAACATCGACTAAATGTGTTTAATGCGAAAAGACAAACATGTCATTACAGTCCCATGAACAAATGCTTATAAAATCAAGTAAATATATAAAATACTGTTCCTTCAGAACAAAAATAAATAAAACAGGGGTTGCGGGGGTTGCTGGAGCCTTTTTCCCGATATAAAATAATTGTAGCCGTCCAGTGGTTTCAGGGGCTTTCGTGCTCTCTCGTGTGTACTGGCCTGCGTGTTTATAAGGCAGCTGTATGTCGCGGTACGGAACACTTGTCAGCATTTCCCAGACTCCCTCCGTCCCTTCAGGCTTTTGCTGTGTGGATCTGGCAATCTGATACCATCAACCATCAACTTACTCTTATAACGATCTTGTGATACGTTATCTGAAGAAGAAAAATACGCGGAGAACTCGTCAGTTTCTCTGTTTGCGTCCGCCATTGTGTTCGCCTTTTGCCAACCAGTCCGGCGTGCATGCGCGAAAAACCCGCATCAAAACAATAACAATGAACTACCCTATAGGCCACCGCTGCGGTGCCGGTGCTATACATTTACTTGTACATTTGCCAAAAAACGCACCCCTGCTATTTTACTGAAATATACACTTGTAGCTGATTTAACATTTCCTACATGTTTACAAATGTGTTCTAAGCTACCAGTATGAATTTCATGAGTCTGGGACAATTTTTAGATTAAAAACATAGGGGGTGCATTTTTCGGCAGCCATTTGCCAAAAAACGCACCCTCTGCTATCTATGAGGGGTTGGCACTTGTATGACTTTATTCCTGTATATCCATGTGTAGTTAAAGGATAAGGGTCAGCAAATGCAAATTCTGCCCGTTAAAACAATGACAGGGCAATTGTTGCTGTATGATCTGCAGCTCAATTTGGAACTTTTAAACAGGCTTTTGAAGAACTTTGATAATTTGCTGCTGTAATATTATAGAATTTTCAGAATAAAAAGCTAGCAGATTTGCAGAATCAAAAACAATTTAATAAATACAAGTATAGAGCATTAAGTATTGTTAGAAAGGTCACGCTATTTTCTGGAAAAATACATTATTGTATGAGTTAAGTTCTTTTCCGTTTTATTTCTCTTTCTTTGTAAGTTTGAAATGTCCCATGCCCCTGAAAGCACCATAGCTTTCTAACAGTAGCGAATGCATCAAACTGGTCTATGAACGCTGTGCTGTTTACTGTAGATGCAGTCTGATCTTCCGTTTAAGAAAAAGCTTTGCAGTTTCAAAACTCACGTCGGTTCTCACGGTTTATTGTTGTGTGTGAATGACAAGAGACCACAACAAATAAATCAGCCGTACCTCGGATAAAAATTTTGGATTTAATGGTGTTCATTAAACCCGTACTTTTGTAGTACAAAAGGCTGTTCTAAAAATACTATCAGCATGAGGAATCTAAAGGGGTACTTGGAAAAATGTTACCCCTGCTCCAAAGGGTTAGGTGAGAAACAGCGTTCCCCTCACATGGACTTCAAACTGGAGAAATTCACTCAGGTCATTTTAGTAAGGTTATTTTTTTATGTATTTCATAGAGGTTGGGGCATATCTTTTTTGTTTTTCTGGACATAACACACAAGAACAAAGCTAACTGCAAAACAGAGGATCCACTCCCCCTGGAAGCAAGAGGTCATCCCTCTGAACAGACCGGTCAAAGCTTGGAAAGGGTCACAACACAGACAACCCACAAAAGGAGGTCGTTATGTGAATCACTAGTTCAACAGTGAAGGTGTGGGAACTGTGTTGTTCAATGCTCTTTATAGTTTGGTGTATCTGTAGCTTAAGGGGTTTTCAGGGAGTAGAGTTGAAAAATAGAGAGTAAAAATTGAGACTGACAACACAGAAAAAGGTGTTAAAGATAGCCTCACATACAGTTATGGGGTTCAACCAAAAAAAAAAAAAAGGACTAAATGAGGGAAGTTGAGAAAGTAGGGGGTGGGAGTCACATTGTTGCAGGAGACCCACCAGATGGTGAAGGAAAACGAAAAGAAACAGGTACAATATTTTATTCGTCCTGTAGAACAGACCATAGGAGAGGGGTGGTTATTATATCAGGTGAATTTTTATGTGAAAGCCTTCAGAAACCTCAGACAAAGAACCAGACATCTTTCACCAGAAGGTCACCCGGCTCACAATAACAACTTCCACCTGTCAGTGGATCACCAGCTTCCTGACTGTCCGGCAGCATCAGCACTGGCACCCCCCAGGGTTGTGTTCTCTCCTCTCTCTGGACACAAACGGCTGCACCTCTTCAGACCCATCTGTGCAAATCCTGAAGTTCACAGATGACACACTTGTCCTTGGTCGGATCCAGTATGGTGACAAGTCTGCATATAAACAGGAAGCGGATCTGCTGGTCAATTGGTGCTGCCAGAACCACCCGGTGCTTAACCTGCTCAGATCAGTGGAGATGATAGTGGACTTCCGGAGAACATCCCCCACATCGCTTCCCCTGACCATCCTCAACAACGCTGTGTCTGCTTTGGATCACTTCTGGGTCCTAGGAACCACCATTTCCCAAGACCTGAGACACACGGACACTGTTAGGGAGAAGGCCCAGCAGAGACTGCACTTCCTGCAGCAACTCTCCTCTTCAGTCTGTCTCGTGTTCATCCAAAAAACAGGACAGGACAGGTCCGGTCTGCAGAGAACCATCCTCAGGGTTCCTCAGCGCTCACCTTCCCTCCATCCAGGACTTTATCAGGGTCAGGAAAAACACTGCCAAAATCGCTGCAGACCCCACACATCCTGCACACAAACTGTTTAGACTTTTATCTTCAGGTAGGCGCCACAGAGCACTATTTACAAAAAACAGCCGCTACAGAGAGTTTCTTCGCCAAGGCTGTTACTCTAATGAACACAATGGACACCTTAAAGACTGAGTAGTCAACTACATTGCTGTGAAACAAATATGCTGCTTTTTTTCACAAATCACAGCCTCCCTTTTCTTTTTTGTCCCCAACACAAACAAGAAGAAAGAAACAAAAACACACTCTTTATATATGTATACCAGTTTCTGTATGCTGTGAGCGCTGTAACTAAAGTCATATTCCTGGATTGCAAACAAGTATTGGCAAATAAAGATGATTCTGATTCTAAGTGATAAGAAACTGAGAATACATCTCAGAGAGAGGTTGAATCCATGATTAGGTGTTTCCCTTAATAAATAAATAAAAAAGATCTGTAGGCAACAGAGTAAAACATCTTGTTCCCTTTCATGGATGGAGTTTGGCTGGAAGAAAATTGTTAGATATTTTATTACAGCAGCAAAAAAAAAAATAAATAAACATCCTCATACAAGATGTCAGAGACAATGCAGAGTAAAGCCAATCACTTCCATGTTTTCTGGCAATGCCTCTGTATAGTTCGCAGTTAACATGATTTGAAGAGGGTGAAATTTCCATTCCCATTTGACTTTTTATACATGGAGAGAGGAAACAAAAGATTAATAAAATTAGGAGACAAATATGCAGAGGGTCTTGTTAATGGCTAGTAAAATGCTGTTACTAGCAAATGGGTGAAGAGGCTCCAGGGAGGGTAGATTGGGTCAAAGTGCTGCATGATAAAGTATTTATGTGATTCAACTTTTCCATTAAATTAAAATCTGAAAAATCAAGAAATTCTGGAAAAAAAACCTACTTGGAGTTTATAACACATGTAAGATCATATTTTGTTGAGTAAAAGTAGTTTACTATGTGAACCGGTTAGTTAGTTCCACACACTGTAAATAGTTTGATTACTTGAACTTTTATGGCCTTTTTATTTATTTATTTCTCTATTCTTTTAAAAGGATTCTGTCAGGCGAGATCAAAAACACGAGAACTGGAAAAGAGGAGAGAAGAGCCAAACCTTGCTTTGTTCTGGAAGTGTTTGTGCTTATTGAGGCCTGGATAGTAAGGCTGTTTCAAGTATCCATCTGTTTCGTGTGCTGTTTGTTGTTTCTTTCTATAGGACTCTACAGTGTAGTTAGTGGAGGTATATTAAAATCAATAAAAGAGTCAATAAAAAAAAAAACATTCAACAACTTTTGCAGGAGTTATTCTTTAGTTCTCAAGGACAAAGAACTAAAATGATAAAGGTTCAACGCGTGCACATTCAAACATACCCCAGTTTGATTTCCTGAAGTTTAAAACAAGTTCTTCTGTATCAATCCCTTAGAATCCCATTTTATCCACGCTTTCGAATACCCCCATTCACACACACCTAAAGCAGAGTGGGGATATAAAGGGATGTTAAAGGTTGCTTTCAAAGATGGGAAGGACAGCTCCACCTGTGTGTGCACGCAGGCAGACTCATGATAGATTAACGTAGATGATATAAAGTCTTATAAACACAGAGACCGCATAGGTAAAAGCTAAATCGTGTTTCCCATCATAGTGTGAATCCACACTTCTTCAGCTTGACTGTATAGTGGGAGTAAAGGGCTCAAACGTGTGAGATCTCGGAGAAAATTAATTATTTACTAGGAGGGGAAGAAAGAGTGAGCCAACAAAAAAAATACAGTGGAAGGATGTGGAAATACTGGGCATCATATTCTGCTGTGAAGCATAAGACTTAAACTCAGCGACACATTCAAGCTCTGTACTCTTTACGGTCAATGTGATTTGAGGGGTTTGGCGGTATGGATTTTCAGTCCTGTGACGAGACGAGCGATTAAGTGTGTGGGAAATAACTTTTCCACTTGGGCTGCACAGTGGCATGAACACAATTCAATACAAATACCCTCACACTTACATCCAAGACGTAGACCAGAGTAGATTACCTGCATGAAAGTCAGCTGCTACGTGTGGGTGCATCTGTTTAATTATGCCAAGGCCAGGAGTTAACAGTGTTGTGCGTTTTGATTCATTACTCACCTCGTGGCTTTAAGCACGATCAGAATATCATCAACACAAACACAAACAAAAATGTAGAGATTAGAAGTGCAACAAAAGAGATTAGATGTGCAACAGAAGTTGAAGGAAGATGAGATGAAGAAGAGATGAAAGGCATAACGAACAGAAACAGAATCAGCTCATTAACAATCATAATGTAGACTGGAGCACATGTGCCGGTACAGCTTTATAGAGGGGAACGAGAAGAAATGTAACAACTGGAACAACAAATGTTTGCTTGTTCAGCTGGAAACTGCCCGTGCAAAATATCTCTCACACTCAAATATATTAATCGATAAATAAATCCAGCCAATGTCAGCGGCCACAGACAACGAGATTGGGACTACATAAAGATATCGACACATACTGCTTTACTGTTTGTGAGCACAAGGGCTAGAAAAAGCCTTTTTCCTGTCAATAAAAATTTACGTAGAACTGTGCGTTTTCTCAAATGAGAATAAGATGGAGGTTTTGTAAACAATCTAGGTGGATTTGTTCTGAAACGAAGGGAGATGAGGTGCTACGCAAGGCCAAACGCTGCGTAGCTACTGTGCGGGATGATTGTCTAGGATAGACTGTCTCTGTTTTGTCTCACGCTAAGGCCACTGTCAGGTATTAGGGGAGCCGAGAGACAGAGGGGAGAAAGAAACAGGGCAGACGCAGACTGCAGCGGAACGTGGGGGTGCGATTACTTTTCATCTATGTGATCTCTGCTCTGTTTCTCAATTAAAGTGCTGGAACTTCATCACTCCACCATTTCCTTGTTCAATAAATCTAGGAAGTCAGTTATTGTTTAGAACTCCTACAATGGGTCATTGCGACAGCAAACAGGCTTAAATCGGATAGATTTTGAAACTTAAGAAAAACTGAGTGAAGGTCTGGTTCCTCCGATTCAAGCCTGTTTGCTTCCCCGATTAATACAAAAATGATTCCCCTGACACTAAATCATCCTTCTTCCATCTCAGTCTACAAACTTAAAAGAAGATTTGTGGGATGAGCTGAAGACTAGAGGCCACCAGAGAGAACCCACAACTGTGAACGAACTACAGCAGGGGTGTCTAAGTCCAATCCTCCATAGCTGCTAACCTGTAACTTGTAGAATCTTCCCTTCACCAACACACCTGAGTGGCTTGTAACCAGGCCTCTTCAGGGCTGAATGACACGCCGCTGATGAGGGAATTCAGCCATTTGACTCAGGAGTGTTGAAGCAGGATGCATCTAAAAGCATCAAGAACTGGACTTGAACACCCCTAATGTAGCGCAATAGCGTCTGGCATTAGATGGTTCAACGCACCTGATTCACAAGAATGGGTCATTAACAGGATCTTCCAACACCTGATGGGACGCTGATGTCATAATTCAGCCTTTTGATTAAGTTGCGTTGGAGCAGAGACATATCTGAGACATGCAGAAGTGACTACAGGCTGTCCGACTGGCAAAAGGGGGGAACAGCACCACCGACTGACAAATGTATTCAACTTAAAGGTTGGATTTTTGCAAGTTTTTTAGTGTGAAATTATGCAACTGCAATAAATGAGAAAGTAATTTTAAAGCTTTTATATATATATATGTATATATATATATATATATATATATATATATATATATATATATGTATATATATATATATATATATATATATATATATATATATATATATATATATATATATATATATATATATATATATATGTATGTATCAGTTTTTACTTTATTCTCACACCTGTCACGTGAGATCGATCAGCCGAAAAGCTGGATGTGCTGGAACGCAGACTGGCTTCGGTGGTTGAACTCTAGGGGAGATGGGATAAAATCTGGAAGTGAAACGTAATTTGGAATATTGGATTTCGCCATTTGGAGCCAGCAAAGACTTAAAGCTGACAGGAAAGTCAGTGCAGCTTGTCCTCATAACAAATAAAGTATTTGGATTATGCCTCCCCTATCTCCAACACTCCCTGGTTGTTATGGCGATAGAGCTCAGAACTGCCTCCCCCGCTCCCTCCTACCCCGCTGACATCTGCGGATGCTTTCTTTCTTTCAACTGTTGTCCAGTTGATAACATCAAGGACAATGGCTTCTGGAGAGTGTTCATGGAAATATAAACACTTTCACCCAAACAGACACACATAACTGATGCTCACAACAACTTATGAATTTACACACGACTAGTCTCCAATGTTATCCTTCTGCTGATGTGTCTCGTCATACTTGTGCTTCTCGTGCCAGAGGTTTTTGATATCTCAAACGGTATCCTGTTATAGGATAAAGTGTGAAATATGTGTTTTTCCCTCCCCCTTTCTATTGTGGCCCCTATCTTTCCACAGAGTCAATGGCAGTGCCTTGTGGGCACCGTGTAAGGCGGTGTCCTTAGCAGCATGGCTTCAGTCAATCGTCTCCCCCTGAAATGTTTGTGATGTATGTTATGTTATGGCGGTTGTACTAATTTCCCTCTGGGATTATTAAAGTATATCTGATTCTGATAAACCAAGACAGCATATTCGAAAACATCGAGGCATTCGGAGTGAGAGCAGCGTTGCTCCAGGTTTTACATCATCCCAACAAACATATCAGCACAAGAGCACAAAGACAACATTGTGAGCTAGAAAAAAAACCAAACCCTTTTTAGGCATAAGATGGGCTCGCTCATGTAGACGCTAACGTCTACATGTGTTGAAAGCGTTGCCCTCTGTTCCACAGCAGTGCAACAAACGACACGTCATTAGGAGACGAGCTCTGACTGCCAAGCACAACGGCATAAGTTGTTGCTTCTTGAATGTGTGTTGATGCCGAATTAGCCTCTCAATCATGCAGGTGCGTTTGGTGCTTCTTTTGGTGCTGCTTTTCCATCTCTGACAGTAATCAGTGCCTTATCACGTTTTATTTTTTTTAATCAACCCAGTTTCTGCATACTTTATTCCCTCCTTCCCCCTAATAACAGCTCGCAACGGTTTGATAATGACACAGCGACTGGCTCCCCCAAAAAGCCAGACTAATGATGCATGTTATTAAACCATCTGTTTGCACTGTGAAGAACGGTGCTTTTGAATCAGCAGCTCTGGCTGGAATATTCATGGCAGCGTGGGGAAATCGGGATCATTTGCAGGTAGAAGGCAAATAAAGAAAACACAGGCGAGATTATTCCTCTGTGCTAATGAGTGTGCAAATTAGCCTTAATGAGAGGCTCAACTGAATCCCAGCGTGTTCATTTAGTCTCTGTTCAATGTGGATTTTGCTAAATTTCTCCAATGTTGATCTAGTTTATCATTTGTGTTTTTCGCTATTGGTCACAGATACAACAATGTTTAAAAAAAGAGACTTGAGATCAATAGGCTAATGTATTCCCATCCTATTTGGTTTTGTTTATTTATAACTTCATGTTGAGGGCATGATACTTACTATAATACTTTTCAGTATAATAAAAGCCGTGATTTCCCGTGAGTTCTCTTAAAGTGCCAGAAATACAGCCCCTTTCAAAAGTATTCAGCCACTAATGTTAATGCATCTTTTTTTATTTTACGTTACAGACCAGCATGAAGCAGTGCACATTAGTGAAGAGGAAGACAAATAAGGCAAATTAAACATGTCTTTTAAAATTGTTTAACAAATAAATGAGAAGTGTGATGTTCTAGCCCTCTAACAGGTTTTTCTCCAGGATTGCTCTGGTCTTTACTACGTTCATCTTCACCTCAACTCTGACCAGGTTGTCCATATTTTGTTCCGTTTTTGCCTCATCCGACCAGAGCATCTTCTTCCCTGTTTTTGCTGTGTCCTACATGGCTTGTGACCAACTGCAAACAAGAATCGCTACTCTGTAGCGTTCTTTCCACGCAACTTCTTTCAAGCCACTCTTTGATAAGGCGTAGGTTTGCAGATTGCACAACCGGCGCTACAGTTCTGAACGCATCCACAGGTGTCAGGGGGGGAAGGCCTTTCTGCCATAACATCCAGGGGAGTTTTGATAAGGGGGGAAGCCAAAATACACTTTTGTATTGAGAGCAAGCTGCACCAATTTTCCCTCAGCCTCGAAGTCTATGTCGCTGGGCTCCACGTGGCGAATCCAATATTCCAAATTTGTTGGGCTTTTCCGCACAGCATCCTAGGGTGTATCCCACGAAATGTGTCCCGTAAGGACAGGACGGGTCCCCTTTACCCTGCCTTCCCGTCGAAAAAATGTGATCAATTGCATTGAGAGACCAGCAGACCAGACCCATTGTTTCAGAATTCAGGTGATATGAAGAGAGGGCTCAGAAAGACAAGACACAGCAAAAGCAGGGACAGAGCAGGGAGGTGCGGGAGCAGCAGGAAACGTGACCTCCTCCACCGAGAGCAGAACAGAAATTCAGAAGTTCTTGCCCTGCCTGTCAGTTTAGGAGGTCAGATATGTTTTGGTAAGTTTTCCATCTGTGCCATGCTGTTTTATTCAGAAGATAATTGAACAGAGCTCTGTGAGATGCTCAAAGTTTGCTATATTGTTTTATAATCTAATCCTTTAAACTTTTCTTTTCCTCCCTGACCTGTCTGCTGTGTTCCTTGATCACCACGATGCTGTTGGTTCACTAATCTTCTCTAAACCCCTGATGCCTTCACAGAACAGCTGGATTTATACTTAGATTTAATTACTCGTTCACAGTAGGACTGTTTACTAATCAAGCAGCTTCTGGAAGAAGTGATTAATTTGGACTTTATTTTAGGGGTTTTACAGTAAGGGGTTTTAATGCACCACATGATATTTGAGGTTTTCATTTTTTAAACATTTCGAAATTCATGTTCAAGTTTCCTTCTAAGTCACGTTAACCACCACTTTAAAGTAAAATCCAGATAAGGTACATTTTAGTTTGTATTTTTAACATAAAATCTAAAAACGTTAAAGATATATAAATAGCTTTTCAGCGCATTGTACTAAGGCCAACTAGCTGAATGTTATGTGGAAATCTTAACAAAGAGCGCTTCAAACTGATCTTACAAACAGTAAAGTGACACAAATTCCTAAATTGCTCTTAGTATCAAACCCTTCTAGTGGATTAAAAGCAACACACTTGTGTGCCTTAAAAAGAGTAAAAACATTTATTGGTGACAGTTGAATACATTATGTGCGATAAAGATTGATGCATTAGTGGATCTGGTTCTGATTAACACTCTGTGACCCAACACTGAATGAAATGTCTGCTGTAAGTTTGCCCCTGCACCCCCATGACTTCAAACCTGATCCAAATCTGGTCTACAGTGACACCGAGATGGATCCTCTGAAGCGCATTGTCCTGTTAAACAGATTGGGGTGGATTGAAACCCTGTGCCAGTGTCAGGTAATTTAATCCACACAGCGCCACTTTAATAACCCATCACACTGTATGCACACATACATAAACGAACACATGAAACACAGCACTCGCTAAATTATCTGCCACTCATGCTGCAGCCACTAACACACCCACCGAAGTCCATCTGCTCAGCCCACAGAATGACTTATGGTCGAGGCGCCGTAGCTAAAACGGGTTCATTAAAAGGAAGCGGGGTTGTTTTATCAACACCTACTTCTGTCGACTTGTCAAAATTTGCTTCTGCTAGATACTGAAGTCTAAAACTCAACAGAATATAAAACATCCCTGTGTATTGATTAAAGTTTGTTATGTGTATAAAGTAATTGGAGGAATTTGGCAGGTAATAAAAAAAAGACAACCCTGTTCAAACAAGGCTTTAGGCAATAAAATCCCTAAATGCTCAGATCCAAGTTATCCAATTTATATTCGAACAAACGTTAAATTTCAATATTTTTAGATTACTTTGCTTTTAAAACAGTTGAGGAAGCCCAGATGATGATGTCATTGCGTTGCCAGCGTCAAATGGGTTGATTTTAAACAATTTAGGTTACAAGTGTTTTAGGGGAAAAAAGACTCAAACATGCCTCTACCTTGTGTGACGTCTTGGGAAAATCAAAAGATAAAGCAAAATGCAAGATATCAACTAAAGATTTGTGAACCTCCACAAGTCTGGTTCCTCTTTGGGTACAATTTCCAGACTATTTAATGTATCAGATTCGTCTGTTCAAACAAGTATATGCAAGTATAAAGAGCATGGGAACGTCCAGACATAATACTGCTGTGAAAGGAAACGAGTTGTGCATTCCAGAGATGCTGGTGTGAAATGAGTGAAAGCCCGGGAAAATAAAAAAGGACCTTGTGAAGATGCTGGCTGAAGCGTGTAAGAGCCTTTTTATTCAGAGTAAAACCAAATGGACTCAAAGGCCACTCAGAGAGGAAGAAGCCATTACTTTAAAAACATCAGAAAAAGCCAAACTAACGTTTACAAATCCACATAAGCACAGATACCTTTATTTTTGATACATGTGGTCTGATGAACCTAAAATTGGTGGTTTTTGGCCTCTGTTTAATTTAAAGAAA
Organism: Fundulus diaphanus; assembly: GCA_037039145.1. Lineage (NCBI taxonomy): Eukaryota > Metazoa > Chordata > Actinopteri > Cyprinodontiformes > Fundulidae > Fundulus > Fundulus diaphanus. The sequence continues at coordinate 21,639,223 of CM073131.1, forward strand.
AAATGGGAGGCTTGCAAGCATGAAAACACCTCCCAAACTGTGAAGTACAGAGGTGGCTCCATTATGCTGTGTGGCGCTGCTTTAAGAGGGCCCGGTGGACTTTGCTAAATATATGGCAACACAAGGTAGGAGCATTATAAGGAAATATGAAAGCATCATCTCAAGACACCAGTCAGGAAGATAAGAGTTTGGACAAAAACGCGTCTCCCAGTTGGATAATGACCCATACAGCCAATTTAGTTGACAGGTGGTTTGGAAGATCAGGGCAATTTGGGGGGGATTTAACACCTGAAAGCCCTGCTCTCAGTCCCATAGAAAGTTTGTGGGCAGAGCTGAATAGATTTGTGTAAGCAAGGCGGGCAATAAATCTGACCACCAGTTATACCAGTTCTGCCAGGAGGAATTTAATCCAAAAACATGTAACCCAACTCTACTAATTTGACCCAATAGTAAGAAATGTCTGTAAGCTTTGGAAGAAAAATAGAAAGAGATCTGAACAAAGGAAAATCACTTCTTGTTCTGGTATTTATTAAGTAGAAACCTTTTTTATTTATTTTTAATACACATGCTTTTCAATTAGAATGTTTATTCTATAGTTACTATTATGATTATTGTAATCATAATTACAATTTTCCTAATTGTTATTACGTTAATTGAGAAAGCTTTTTTTCCTAGTATTGTTGTTGCAGTAATAATAGTTTATTCCTGACTATTAAATTATTTTATTTTCCATCATTCAACAGACACTGCACTGTGCATAGTCAATGGACTACTCAGGACTCTTTAATTCAATAATATTTGCACAGCTCTTTTTTCTTTTTGTCTGGTCCCTTATTCTTACTGCTTTTGTTTGTCTTGTTTACCTTAAACAAACATAGTTTATTAAAATGCCTGCAGTCTTTTATCCTACAGCACCAACAACACTCTGACAGAGATTTGAAACAGAACAGCAAGTCAACACCAGTTTGTCTGTTTATGTAAACGACACAGAGAACTTAACACTTGTGTGGGTGTCAGAAACGTGCAAATTTGTCAAAGAGAAGAAGAAAAAAAACACAGAACAACTAAAACCCAGTGGTATCTTACTTAAAAGGCTCGAGAACAAGGTATTGTTAGGCTTGTGACAGAAAATAAGTAGGAGGAGGAAGTAGAATCTAACTAGAAGTCAAGTGTTTCTTCTTTGGCTTTAAAGGATGGATAGGAAGGGAAAGAGCAAAGAACTGCACAACATAATTAAACAAATTATTTAGACATTAAGTAAGACAAAGATAGCTGAGAGACAAATGCATACAAATGTAACAACAAAAACGGAGGGCAGAGAATAATACGTTAATGAAAAGAAACAGAAGTGAATAACACCAACAGACATCACCAGCAGGGATCAGACTGTATGCCATTTTGCATTTCTTTAGATCAAACCATGAGCTAACTCTGCGTAGACCCACTTCTCTCTCCAACACAACTGATTTCTCATAGCGTTCCTTTTATGTCTGCTATTACTCAGGCGCCCCTTTGTTACTGCACCCTGGCATTACCTCGGCTGTACTCATAGATGAAAGTCACATCCCTCTTTCAACACTCCTCATTTGAATCCTCAGAATAGCGTCTGAACTGCGTTTGTGAGCGGTGACGAGTCGCACCGCCTCTCTTTTCTGCTTTATTGGACCCTTTAATTAAATCTGGTCACCAACAATTTAGCCGCAAAAGCCGTTGTGCTTCATTACAAATCAAGTAGGAATCAAATCCTAACCATAGTGCAGTAACCCCACCCAAGATCAAACTGGCTAGCTCATATCAACGCAGCTACACTTAAATTACTGCACACAAGCATTTAAGCAAACAACCTTGATGGGATGATCAATCAGTTCCCATATTTGTGTTCGAGGAGGGGAACCAGAGCTGTGTTACGCTGCAGCTAACCAGCATCAATCATTTAGCAGCAGCACAATCAATTCGGTGTCATATTGCTTCCAAATCACACAGTGAGATTAGACCGGTCTAAAGGCTTCACACAGAAGTAGATGTGTGTTTCATTCAGAGGATCAGTACAATACAGAGTGAAAGAACTAATGGACTCTGACAGCTGGGGAATGTTGAAACGAGCTATCGATCGTCACATACAGGTAGGAGTGGTCCGGCTTTACAGTAGGAGTAGGAAAGAGGTAGAAAATGTGTTTGAATCGTCTCTTGACACTCAGTTCTGTGCTGAAATATCGAACCCCTGCAGTTCCTCGTATTTTGAATCTAAGAGGCTGAACTTTCTTTGTAATCTTTGGTTTAGGGTCACCGATCTCCAGGCTGTCTGAAGATTTTTTATCGTTTTATTTGAACATTGGCTTATTCTTCTTTCATTTGCTGTCCCACTTTCTCCCATTGCACTATTAACTGAATAGTCTGCTCTATTTTGTGTTTTTGTTCATTGAAGCACATTTGAAAGGCCAGCTTGAAAGGATATAAACCCAGTTTCAAGCAGTGGAACTAAGGATTTTATGCATAAACAATCAGATGTTGTATAATAAGGAGAGAAAATTATCTTGAAATCTGAAGCTGAAAAGTGGCAACAACGGTGAAGATGTTTAAATAGCCTAAAAATAAATGTATCACTTTCCCATTGTAGTGTCCATATAATTTGAAATTCTCCCTGCAGGAATCACAATAAAGCTATTTACATGCACAAATCAAGCGGAGCATTATGGCGAAAGCTGTTTGCTCCACTTGTGAAAGTAAAATCTGTCGAGCTCTATTTGGCATTAAGATATCAATTCTTATTGCCACATTGCTAGACAGGACACTGGGGAAAAAATAAATAAATAAATAAATAAATGTATCTTCTATTGCAGCAGTATACTTTAATCGTTACAGGGAAACAAAAAGTCTTGGATGACTAATTAAAGGTTCCCAGAGACCCTGATCAACTTAAACAGGGGAAGTTTAACTAAAATTCTTAAAATGTCAGAGGTGCCAATAATTAAAACACTAGAAAATAAACATGTATTTGTTACAATGGAATTTTCTTCCCTACATAATAAATATATTGAAATTAAATCATAGATGTGCAAACTTTTCTGTGTGAGATTTTGAATTTATTTTCATCATTTCAACCCATCTTTCCAGTGATTAATATTAATATTTCTGGAGGCCTCTGTATGCAGTTTTTTTTAATAATCCAGGAGTGTAGTGAGAGAAGGCAGGGTAAAGGAAAAGTCCCCAATGCTGAAAATATTTTTAAACAGATTTAAGTCTGTCATTTCTTTGAAGCGTGTACATGTCTGTCTGCTCAAGGAATAGTAAAGAATTTTTCAACAGCACTGTTCCCTTGACTCCTTAAAATCATTTTAATGCAACACACTCAGCCTGAATTGTTCCCCTCGTGAAACTGACAGAACGTCTTATGGTTTTAACACTGTCTGTCAAATACACCCTGCATCATAAACACAGCTCAGCTGGTCATTTTATACAAGAGGATAACCATACGGCTCCGTCACGATGTTTCAGATTAATTATTTTCTTTAAAAAAAAACATAAAAAGGCAATAAAAAAAAAGACTCAGAAAAGAAAATATGGGAGCTATCAAATTGAGACAAGAAAGACAATGAAATTCCTGGCATACTAAACGGTCCCTGTTTTGCTTATATAAATTGCCAAACAATTAAAGAACAGAAGCTTCAAGTAAATTACATGTTGGCTAAATAACTAAGGTGTTATTTTTTCCACACGTTTTTAATTGCTTCATATACACTTTGTAAAACTGAGAGGTGAAGGATTAAATATTTTTATGTATTTATTCTCTTCTGCAGGATCTCAGAAGAAGACTGCAAGATCCAAGAAAAAAGGGTACTGCCGACCCAGGTTCAGCACCACGGAAAGCTCCACTCAGTCCGCCTGGAGCTGACTGAGTGGAGCACAAACGAAGACAATAAGGAATATTAAAGAGACGCCATGTTGGCTCTACTTACGGGGTGTTTGGCTGAGATTCTCCCGGTCACAGCACTTGTCTGGTGCCATGTAGAGGAAATGTAGTTCTGATATGTTCCAAGGGACAAAGACATACACCAAGTTGGAGTGATACAAATCAAATACATAGAAAGGATATAAACCCAGTTTATGGGAGAGAACAGTTCTACCCATTAAAAGGTGATTACATACATCACATAATAAACATTTCTGAGAAGGAAATGTGATGTGTAAAAAACTTCCTAGAAGCTGATTTCTTCCCGGTTCAAACTAATAAGAACAGCTGCTATATTTAAAGCAACCATCAGTATGTATATTAGTATATTTTGGCCTTAAAAGCCATAAGCTATGCCCAGTTACAATCTGGTAGTAAATTGTGGATTCTGTTAAATGAAGAAGCAGAACATCTAGTAAGATAATAAAATACACTATGCTTTAAATTGGTGTAACTCAGACATTTAACTGCAGAAAAAACCTTAGAAAGTAATCTAAATATGGTGGATAATGTTTGGAGAAGAGGCCTTATCAAAAGACACATCAGGCTATGTCTGGTTTGCTTTCGCTTCCATCTCTTCCTAATTCCAGTTTAGATTAGCCGCACATGTAAAGGGAATAGGACATAATTAAGGATTTGTTTGTGTCTCATGTCCTCGTTCCTGACTGGGATTGCTGCCTGCACTGGCTGAAAGACCACCGAATGAATCACTTTCACCATCAGCCAAGCAGACAGACTTTGCAGGGTGGACAACAGATCTGACAAACAAAAGCTGCTGCTCCCATATGTGAGGTCTGACTGAGACCCATGATGCGAAGAGACAGTCAGACTAAGAACTTTCCCAGCAAATTAATACAGCGCTGGCAGCAAAAGAGAGTGACAGCTTTGGGGAACCATCTCAGACATGGTGTTTCATGGCTTTGCTGTTACAGAAAAGCCAATTTGTGCTGGAACATCTGAGGACTACTAATTATAATCGATTGTGTTTATTCCAGTTTAAGGAGGTCTTTGACATTGTTGAGTCATATTCTTATAAAGGAAATGCTATATTTTCCTTCCCACTGTTTGCCAGTCATACCCAACCAAATCTGTGCACTAATACAAAAACTAACAATTCTTTTGAACATTTATTCAACTGCCTTAATGGTGTTAAGGCATAAACAAATTTAAATGTGTCCATCTCAGTTTTAACTAAACTAAATCTCAGTTTTAACTAAACTAAAGTAAATCATTGTATTTGAGGGATCAAACGATTGTTGTAGCATTACTGAGCCTTTCACTTCACAATATTAGTCTTTTGCTATAGTTCCTAGTGTATTTCTTAAAGCAACCCTTAAATTCACTGAAATTGAATTAGCTGTTACCAAAGGAAAACCTTATATTTCTCCTAATGACTTCATGCTTTTATATCAACAGGTATTTCCAGTGTGTGGGCTGTTTGGACTGCTGCTCGACTCCTTACAGGAACTGGAAAACATGAGCATATATCCTTGTGTTGCTGTCACTCCACTTCCTGTTCATTACGGGATTAATTATGTAATTTTACCGTTCATTTTAAGTTTGTTCTTGAAAAAAAAAAATCACATTTCAGGGATCTTTTAAAACATTTCGCATCAACAGGTTTAAAGCCTGAAGACTTTTAAGGCATTTTAAAGACCCACCTCTGGTCTTTAGCTTTAGACTTCAGGACAGCATTAGATCTTAATTCTATCACTGTATTTTACTGGGTTTTACAGAGGGATCTTACTACGGGGAAATGTTTGTTTAAATTTTATCTGAATTATCTTCACTGTTTTATTTTTGCTGCAATGATTTTATTTTACTGCTTTTGGCTTTATTGTATCTTGTTAAGCAGCACTATAAGTTTGTTATGAATGTTGCTTTATAGAGAATGCTGACATTGAGAGAAAGACAGCATTAGACTTCCCACATTATTATAATGATGGAGCTCTAATCCTTTAAAAGGTATGAAAGATTTTTCAAGTCGTATACAAATAAATGTTTAGGAAATTCCAAATAGTAAAAAAAAAAAAACAACATCTCATTTTGCCTAAATGTGAGCAAATACATTTGCAAACATGATTATAAGTCATTAAGTGTGATACTGTGTTTGCAAACAGTTCTGGATTTCCTGAACTGTTTTGTAACATGAAACCAGAGGTTGCCTCACCTTGCTCTTCATGCATGACAGAATCCCATCAACAAAAGTGGACTTGATCTTGTGAACCTGGAGGAAACAATACAAGACGTTCTAAGGAAGAATCAAATCAACATGCTCCAGTTTACCCGTCAACTTCATTCAAGCCACGAGATAAACAAGAAACAGGGTCAGAGGGATCCTCTTAAAGAATCTGTTGGTCAGGTAAGATATTCTTACTCTGAGCCTCCACACTGTTCTGAACTGTAATAACATAGCTGACCTGTCTGTATTCCAGAATGATCTTTGGCAGAGGATGAAGGTGCTGAAGCTGCAGCAGCTAAAACAAGAATAGCAAAAGTATTTAACTTTAATAGTTCAAATCTCAGCATTTTGAGTGCATAAATGTCAAGTTTTTTTGCTTTAATCTTTGAGAACTTTTTGCAGGAGAGAGCTCATACGATACATTCTGTACATGTTTGGATATATTCTATGCATCCTTGCTCCTTAAGGATTCATGTGTATGAATATGTGTGCGCTCATATTGGAATGATAAATTAGCCTGACCAGTTTGCCATGTATTATTAAAGATCTGAGGTTTAAACTGATATGACTGTGTGTTTGCCGTACTGCAGCCTCCGATGTTGACTGTTGTTGTTTGTTGATGGTCTTGGGAAGCTTCTTGTTCTTGCAGCGCTCATGTAAACGCAGCTTCTCAAACAGTACCTTCAAACATTGCATATTGAAAAAGTAGCAACACTGGAATATACACAGAGCATAAAAGCACAAACAGGAAACAGCACACAGAAAAATCCTGGACATTTTAAACATATCTTTTAAACCGTACACCAATGGATCCAGGCACATTTTGCAAATGAAAGCTTTCTGCAAACTCAAGTCAATTTGTAACTTACTGTTCGTAGCTGAGTGTTGCTTGTCACCAAGAAGATTTGCCCAGCTGCTTTGTGGGCCTCCTGCTCCAGCTGCTTCATTTTAGTCTGTTAGAAACAAAATCACTTGGTAATAAGAAGAGAAGAAACCTACTCATCCTAGCAACTGCAATTTACTACATGAAGATCCTCCCCTGACCGGTTTATTTTATCCTCGAGGGGTCTAAATCAAACTATAACATGCTATAAATTATAAGTGTCTAATGAGTTGTCAAAGGGATATTGATCATTTTTGCTCACTTTTTGTAAATTGTTTATAATTACTGGCTCCATTACTTTGTGTTCATTCTCAGTTTTTTCCCATGGAAGGTACAACTGGTCCTGTGTCTTTGTTTTTAGCTCTCTCCGGTACAATCTCTTCATCTGAGGTTTTGCCGCTATTGACTTTTTGGACTCGTAATGTCCACATGGAGCCGAATACCGTATCCGCACAAAAAAGGTTTGAGCGTAACGATGAAACCAAAGCAGGCCGGAGGAGTCTTAACGGTAACGGTGACACAATAGTAATGGAGGAAGAAGAGCAGAGTGAAAACAACTAAGGCAGTAAAGAGAAAAGAGCTGTTTGTGTGGATCCGCCAACAAAAACACAGCAAAGGAGCAAAATGTGTGAGTATAAAATCCACAATGTGTTGAAAACACAACCACAACTCCAACGTCCGCCATTGATGTCTGTGTTAGCACACGCATGTTGGGGAAAAGGCGAGGTCTACGTTGGGTTCGCATGTAGCCAGTTATGTAGATAGGGGTGTCCAGTAGGGCTGGACGATATAGAAAAAAAAAAAGACTATCGATAAAATAGAAATCATATTGATCCGACATCAATAATTATAAACAAATTCAAAAGATATATTTTAAGTGTGGCCCTGACTATTTTATGCTGTTGCTTAACAACCTATTTTTAGATACAGAAAACACAAACACTGGATTCAAACAAAACCCTTTATTCAACCAACTTTTTACCAAAACTTCAAGTTTTTAAATAAGAAAAAAAGAACAGATGCTCTCTGAACCCTTTGAAGGGGGCGGAGCTTGAATCCTGGGTCTGATTGTGATTGGTTGGGAGGATGTAGTGATTTTAATATTAATCTAAATGATAGGCTAGAATGCAAAAGGAAAGCAAACTATTATTCTATTGAACTTTTACTGACCCTTTTTTTCTATCATCGATATACATCTATAAATCGATATATAATGTTATTGAATTATCGTCCAGCCCTAGTGTCCAGACAAGCTTTCCCACTTTGGGAGCTGGTTTCAAATGTTGTCGGTTTTGTGGCCACTTCGTCTGAACAGACCAATCTGACCAAAAAGTTTGTCGGAAACGGCCGAACCCATCTTTGTGTGGACTTTACTCAGAACGCAGTCCTGCTGGGGCGCTGAGTCATCCTGTTCAAAGGGAGTGGCTCTTCTCCAGTCGCTACAGGCCAGCTCAGGCTAAGGGATTGCTGTAAATATCTCGATGACACTGGCTGGGTTTTCTCAGATACCTTTCTGCTATGAAATTATGAAATGAATTATATTGTATTATAATTAGGATTGAATTGAGTATCATACAATTTGATATGCATTGTACCTGTTAGTCATAGTGTCTTGAGAATGGATTTGTTTTGATTTTGTGCTTTATAAATAAACACAACTGTAGAAAAGTAAAAGTCTGTATAATTTGCTTGTAAAAATATTACATGCATAATGATACGAATATTCTGTTATTTGGGAAAAGCGAGCTACTGGCTATCTGAAAAAAATAGACAAGGACTGCCCTGATTTTCATTGTTATTCTAACATTTGCTCATATAGAATGCCATAAAAATTTTAAGTCATACTATGAGTCGTACATCTATTTCATTGGCCAGGGGAGCAGCGCTACAATGATGCTTTGGGGGTTCTTTCAAGAGAAAGCTTCCTCATTTTGACCTTATTTGATGCTCAAAGCCAAAGAATATAAGTTGATCCTGTTACTGCCGACTTTGGTCACACAGAAAATGCATGTCTGTCACCAAGTAAAACAACCAAGAAATATCTTGACCTAAAACATTCAACTACGTGCAACTTTCAAAACTCATCCATACAAAATATATGTATATCAGACACAACTATAGCAACTGAAATTTCTCCAGGAATCCCAAAATGATGTATTGGTTGCTGTAATAATTGACCTATTAGTAAAGCAATAGCTTTGCAGAGCAGCTTTATTATGGAGTCAGAAATACGAAAGATATGCAATGAAGAGCAGGATAGGAGAAAGAAAATGAAACTACATTTTGCAAGAAAAAGATAATGGAGATAAATCAATGAGGAAATGCAGAAAATCTATTCGGAGAACACAGGAATGAATGTAAAAAGGTTAAAATGACTCATACTCGTCTGATATAAACTCAAACATCTGTTTAAAGTAGTTTGAATGTCATTCCTCCTTAAATTGCGTGGCACTTACAGACGGCAAGCACAATTACAGCACTTGTGCTCTTCAAAGGCAAAGACCGGACAGGGAGAACAGACAAAAAGCAAAAGGGATGACAACATGGGAAACCAGACAGCACCGAGAAAGTGACAGATTGAAGGGAACTGTCAGGGGATAGAAGGTGTCGGCACTTATTTTTAAAGAAAAGGTGAGAGAAATCATCTGACCAAAGCAGAAAAGAGAAGAACGAGTGATGATTTCTGCACACATATCAAATGCTATTTGGAGCAGTAACAGAGGCAAACAAAGAGATGCCAGAGAAAACAACAAATTACAGTAGGAGCACATGAGGAGACAGGTTAAGGGCTCCTTGTGTCAATATTCCACACATTTCCAGGCTCTGTCGTGTAATTTAGCCCACTTCTAAAGTATAAATACAAACGTTCACTCTCACTGATATTTCTACAGCCGTTAAATAGAAATCATGCAGAAATCACAAACTTTAAGGGGAGCGAAGGACGGATACAACTTTTACGGAATTGTACATGCAATAAAACCTAAAGATATAAACGTAATCCATATCATATTTCCTTTTTCCAAACATATGCATACACAGAGAATACAAAAGTTTGTTTCCAAATTTCTCCAAAGACTCGTGTAGGAACCCTGAAGGTGGAGAGAGAGGAAGCAAACACGAAGGGATGTAGAGACAGACAGTCTCCACAAAAATAGGGTGGCCGGCAAACATCCAGCCAAACTCCCAGAATGTGACTTTTCTCTGTGTCTCCCTCACTGCCTGGAGCTGGTTCCAGACTGCCTCATCAATATTAGATGCCAGCCCTTTAGTTGGTACAGGCTTGGAGGAGATCTGTGTGCCAACTATATGAATGGCTGCATTTTGTTCCATCAAGACGCAGAGTTTATCCCTCTTGATCCGGATTAACTAGATATTAAAAAGGATCTACAATGTGATCTAAAGAGCCCAGGCAAACAGTGACATGTTCTTTCGGTGACACCTGTCTCGCTGAATTTTAGTGATGTCGTCTGGAAGACAAAACACCCTGTGAGCACGCTGGTGAGTCACTGTCTGGCTGAAAGGAGACTGGATGTTCAGACAGGTGAACCTGACGGGTTCACGTCTGAAACCCTAAACGACAGAGTAGGGCCATACCTGACTGCATTCATTGTTACTGAATATTGCAAAAAGACAAGCGCACGCGCAGCTCCGAGCCTCCATCTGTGTGTGTGTGAGATGTTCTTTCATGCAGCTAGCCTCTTAAAAGACAAAAGAAGAATCAGACCATCTAGTCTATTTATAGTCTTAGCAGCCAAGATGCCAGGACAGTCTCCACGACGACTCCCCTGTTGGTGACTCCAGCAGCAGCAGCGACTGAGTTTAAAGGCGTATGTTTGATTCTGCGCCTGGAAAAAAAAAAAAAACACTGCGGGGATCTGTGTCTACAACATTAATCAGTGTCTTTGTGAGGCCGTGATAACTCTTGCATTTTTATCCCCACATAATCCCAGAAGACGTCGCCCTTTAATGGAAAAAGAAAACACAAATCTCTTTTTTCCCTTCATCAGTTCTGAAAGTTTTCCCCCTCCCGCTCCAGAGGTCTCGCTGTTTAACCGTTCTCTGAAGCCAACTATCTCCCAGACTGTGATTCTGTAGCCAAAATTTCACCCAGATAGGAATGACGCAGCAGAAATCTACAAAAAAAACACATTTAAAAGGGCAGTTATCAAAAAAGTGTGAAGACAATAAGCAAAAAATAAATAAAGTCTTTACATCATGTAACATATAGACTACCAACTCCTTATTTTTATTACTTCCTACATTATAAACTCAAATCAAAACTATGAAGCATATGTAAGCCTATATAGAATTTTGTAGCAACTCAAAAGATCTTTTATATGCTAGATTCTTCAGAATACGCCCCCATTTGTTTCGATTGCTGCTTTTCCCACTCTTGACCTTCTCTAGCTGAGCTCCTTGAGGTCATCACCTGAAATAGTTTTCCAACACTCTTGAAGGTCTTCCTAGACGTAGCAGTAAAAATAAAGGCAAACCACTGAAGTGGAAAGTGTGTCCAAACTTTGGAACAGGTTGTGAATAGACCACTACAGTTGTTCCTTAAAGCAGAGACGCCTCCCTGAAACACAACCACCATCACCATATTTGGATGAACACAATATGAACTGGTTTAAACAAAAGATTCTCCCTATCGCAGAAAAGAGGAGGCTGATTATGAAGTTCATTCTATTCAGCTATTCAGTTAAATAGCTCTAACATGTGACGCATGCAAAGCCATTCCATGCTACCGTTACGTCACTCCATTTATAACCACATCTAAGCCTTTTGAAATGTAAATGTGTCGTTTCACCAATGCCTAAAGATTCCCAATCCAACATGGCGCCTTTGTACCCACAAAGGTTTTTTTCCCTCAGCGTTTGAGCCAAACAGCTGACAGGTTGCATTCTAGCCACCACACCTGCAGCCAAAACATTCAAAACATCCATGCTTATACCGCTTTAATGTATTCCAGTGCTGCTGTGGTATACCGCTGAAACATCCTAAAACATTTTGGCAGTGGGAAGTGAGTTTGCTCAGACCGTCACCGACCATTTGAAGGTTTTCAGACGACGCCTCCTTACCCCAAGCAGGTCTGAAGTCCTCTTAAGCGCCCCTTTGTCCACACAGATGCTGTTGCTTTCCATGGCTGAAATGCAACAAACATTTTCTAATAATCAAGAGTGAAGTGATGAGTGTGCTCTTAATTGTTTCAGTAAGCACTAAAATCACATCTGAAACAATATAACGGTTTAACACCATCCACATTTTAAAGGAAATGGGTGTAATAATTAGATAATAAGGTTTCCTACTGGTAAATGCTGTTGCTTTTCTAATCACACATAAATCATACTAATTCAGGGAGAAAGAAAGTCATTAAAATGTATCTGAAAAGAATGTTGGGGAAGAAACAGCGGTGCTTACCTCCGAGAACAGTGATCATCTTCACCTCCATCTCTGAGTAAAGTTCCCACAGGCATTGGCTCTGAAAATGCAGTCAGTCAGGCAGGTTATTTGTGTCTTTTTACACATACATTTAATCAAGAGAGTACCACCAACCTGTAGTTTAGAGCATAAAGTCACATTGAGCTCATAGAGCCGATAGAGACTTGAGATGATCTGAGAAACCTAACAAAAGAGAGCCGACAGGTGAATAGAGGGAGGTGGTAAGACTATTTTGTAGATGTCTTGTCATGACTAAACAGGCATGGTCTGATTCCCAGTAGGACAATGCACCAAGGGTTTTAAGGTCACCATTATAAAATCTGTCAGAGATTTTGTCGCACAGTTCCAAGGGTTTAAAGTGGTTCGTTAGACGGTAGAGAAAGGGTCAAAGTTTTCTTTGGAACAGGTGGAGGAGCCCCTCCACCTGTTCCTGTGCATTGATGCTCAGCTGCCTGAAAGAAGGCTACAAGAGTTTTCATTCACTTCGAAAGAGGATAAATACAGTCGTTTGGATTATTTTCCAGCCACGAAGAACACATACAGTATGTATGGTGTGGAAACAAAGAGTGCCGTTCATCACTCTGATTAAAGCGACGGCCATTTAAACTACTACAAAATGAGGCTGTTTCACTTGTGCTACTCTAAAGGGTATAAGTGCAGAAAGGGATAATATTCTGCATAGTAAGTATACACAAAATAAGCTTTAAAAACAACATCATTTTGGAGTTGCTTTTTAGCTTATGTTCAAGTGTGAACATTGAAAATAAAATAGAAAACAAATGGGGCCAAAGCCTGTTCCTGTAATGCCCGTTACACACCGTGCGATCTTCTGTCGTCGCGGACGGAACACCAGGACGGCGGTAAAATCGTGGAGAAACCTTTGGTCCTGGCTCTACATCGGCGGTCTTACGTCCCACAGTGAGACAGGTTCAAGGACGGTTGTTAGCGTCTCGCGACCGAAAATAATCTGTGATCAATATCTGACAGTGCAGGAATTAAGAATGAATATCTCACAGTGTGACAGCTGCTACGACCTGCCTCTACTAAGCTCCCATGGTAGCCTACGAGAGTTTTCACAGGTTCCTAACGGTGCTGCCCGCAAATAAAGAAAAAAGGGGATATGTTTAGGACTTGTGAATCAATTCCTGTCGGGGATAACCTGTCCTGTTTGCTCCGATCAGACAAGCTTGTTTAACCGGAACAAACACCGCCACACGGAGCACCTTCGGCTGCTGTGTGCGTGTCGAACTGCACGCCAGCCACAAACCAGTGACAGCTTTTATTAATGCTTCCTTATCGTGGCAGCCTAGACCAAGAGCGACAAATAATTTGGGTTCCAGAGCATTTTTTCGTCCTCTTGGATTTTTTTTCTTTTTTTGCGCCTGACTTTGATCAGCCGGACTGGGACATTTTGCCGATCTTATTTTTTTTTATTTATTTATGGAAGGACATTGGTAATGGATTAAACAGATTGATCCAAAGATAACTATTTAATTTATTACTGGACCATTATTCATTAAACTTAGTTAGTTGTGGTTTTGTCTCAGATGGATTTGGGATTGAAGTGTAGAGCATGCGGCTGAACAGCTGATAGTTTGTGCAGCCGGTGCTCTAGATGGATGGCAGACGCTGATGAGGTTTCTTATTGTTGTACTTTGTACGTTCTTTTGTAGTAAACGGTGATCATACAATGTGCACACATTAAGCTTGACGTTGTGCCAAAGATTATTAAATCCGCATCGCACTGTGGGTCACGGAGGCCAGAAAACGGTAGACCGCTCCCTCTACTTTAGGGGTCTGTCCCTGCTGAAAGCAGGAGGACTTTATCTTGGGGTCGTGTTCAGGAATGATGCAACAGGAGAGAGACGGATTCTGCAGATGAAGCCTCATCTACATTACTGCACCTATGGATCATGACCGAAAGAACGACATCCTGGATATAAGCAGAGAAAGCAAGCTTCCTCCATAGGGCGGCAGGACTAAGCCTCCTGGTCCGTGAATGCCTTGGGACTCCGATCGATCGATCGATTGATCGATCGATGGATCCATCCATCCATCCATCCAGTCTTTATCAGCAATAATGATGGGACTTCAGGCCCTTAAATATGTTTGCAAACCTACTTATTTGAGGCAAGCTTTAAAATACTACTTTTTATTGCTCTTGACAGTAATCCTAAATGTATCTGTTGTGTTTTTCTTGTGCAGTCTCCTCCAGTTCTAGTAGCTTTACTGAATATCATGGTTGTAGTTTATTCTTCCAATGTTAATCAAACAGAAGCGCCACATGTTCTTTTGTATACGCCTTTAAGTGATTTTATCCCTATTCGTTTGTTTATTAGTCTGGTGAAAAAGTCATTACGGTTGTGATTTGCAAGGTTAATTATGCTGTAATTCAATTGAACTCCGGGATAATTAAACCCAAACCGGAGTTGCACCAAAACATCCTTCTAGCATACCAACATCTCCTAAATCCTTCGCAAGTTTGTTCTTTATAACTCAGATTCTTCACTGTTCGGAGCCAAATGAACTTCCTAAAATATTCACTGCTTTTATTTCAGGTTTTTTTTTTTTTTATCGCATGTTAAGATACATTTAACTCCTGCTTGGCTGTTGAAACTGTCTTACCTACTGTATGTCACAGCACTTCAGAAAACAGTACTTAGTGAAAGCAAAAAGCTTCATTAAGGATAGATTCTGGGAATTGTTTCTATGTTCGTCTTTCCCACAGTGAAATATTCCCTCCTCCATATTGGCTGCTGTGTTTGAAGAATAGTAACATAATTAAATAAAGGCTCAGAGATCTTGAAAGGCAACAGAGCATAGACAAGAAATCTCTGACTCTTGCACGTTCACTGCATTGACGTTTAACAACCTGCTGTTTTCACACACAAATGAACGAAATGACATTTTGCTAACCTTGTCAGGACCCGGGGAAGATGCTGCGCTCGGTCTTTTACAGTGTTTATTAAGGAGGTCATGGAAGCAGGAGGAGGGATCAGTGGGATCCAGCAGCCACCCTGAAACCTGTGGATCGTGGATCTGACAGCCTGCCACTGCAAACAGTGAAGAACTCATAAAGATAAGAGCAACATAACACAGTGAAGCCTGATATGAAGAGAGCCTGGTAGTAATAACTGAACACAACTTGTCTAGAAAGCACTGACAGAGCAATCCTTGCAGAAAGATGAAGCTGACAACCAACTGAAAAACCTTTGGTGTGTGAGAAGGGTGTGAAGATGCATCATGTTGAGAGTCCCACCTTCTTTCCAGCTGAGATCCTGTCTGTAATACAGCAAAACTGTACGAAGAAAATCCTTGGCTTTATAGCAAACCACCAGCTGAGACCTTGACAACACCCGCAGAAGCACATCTCTGCGGTACACAATCATCGGCATACTTTTAGGATGCTTGTGACAGACATAAAAACTAATCTGCATCTGCAGCCAAACTCTTCATCGAACCGAGATTTCCCTCCTGCGAGCGGACAGACCTGGTGAAGAGCTGCTGAGTGTGCTGAATGTGCTGTTGTGCCCACGGAGGGTTGCGCTCTAGTTTTAAGTAGACCAGCTTGTCATTCAGAGCCGGTGAGCAACGAGGTGTGGCGCAGCGAGGATCGGTCTTCATCAGCACAAGGAGGCCACTCGCTGGTGGAGCGAGCTTCTGTGTCAGGTACCGGGGAAGAAAAACGTCAGACAGCAGAGCAGGACTCAGGCAGGCTCTAAGTCACATGGCTGTCCAGCTTAGACCAGCAGTTCTCTTAGTTGGTTTCAAGTAAAAAAAAAAAAAACAGCCACCCCTCTTTGGCTCTTTGTGACTGGTTTAAGGAAACGTCCTAGTTTTTTACTAAGATGTTGACATTTTGGTGAAGATTCTCAGTCATCCAGGTCATGGTCATTCCAAAAAAAGTAAAAAACAGTATGCAGTTCAGTGCAGTGAGGAATGTTCTGATCTTTATATTGGAGAAACCAAACAACCTCTCCACAGACGCATGGCTCAACACAGGAGAGCTACCTCCTCAGGACAAGACTCTGCTGTCCACCTACACCTTAAGGACAAAGGACACTCTTTTGAGGACCAAAATTTTCACATTTTGGACAAAGAAGACAGATGGTTTGAAAGGGGTGTGAAGGAAGCCATCTACGTTAAGAGAGAAAAACCAACCTTAAACAGAGGAGGAGGCCTTAGGTTCCAACTCTCAAAAACTTACAATACAGCTATAGGATTAATTCCGGCCAATCTTCACCTTAACTCTCACCCTCATTCGGGTGATCAAAACATCGTTCCTTTAAGCCAGGCCAATAACAACCCTAACGACTCCTCGTTACAGAGGAGTGGACCAGATTCGGTCCAATCTGCTGGCTTAATGGCTTTAACGACCGCCCATTACTAAGGGGTGGACCTGTTTCGGTTGAATTTGCATGTTATCTAAGCCATTACAAGGCCTTTGTTTGGCATTGGTATAAAGCTGGTTACTCCACATTACTCCAGACTTTTTGAATTGAGAAAGCTTCCTGGAGAGGAAGCGAAACGTCTTCTACTACGGATAACAAGTCTAGTTGCCTTGTTTTTTACTTTTTTTGGAATGTTGACATTTTCAAATTTGAAGTCAGAAAGATTTACAGAAGAGTCCTTCCCCCCCTAAGTTGGAATTTAAAGACAGAAATCCAACATGGCTGCTTTGTATCCATTCCTTATAAAAAAAAATACTCAAGTGACCATGACGCTACAGTGACTAAAGATTCAACATATAGAGATCATTATTATTCTTATCATGGTCGATGAGCACATCAATCAGTGAACTCCACTGTTGAACTGTGAGGCATGATGACGTTGGGTTTGATGTCGTTCCCAGATCCAAGTTCTGACTTTAGAAGCAAAGGAAACATCATAAGAAGCCACCGGTGATTATTTATGGTTAGTTGTTGTCTGCCTCGTTTCGTACCGGGCGTTAGGGCTGGACGATATAGGAAAAATAGCATATCGATAAAATAGAAATCATATTGGTTGATATCGTTAATTATCAACAAATTTAAAACATATATTTTAAGTGCAGCCCTGGCCATTTTATGCTGTTGCTTGGCAACTTATTTTTAGATACAGAAAACACAAACACTGAATTCAAACTACAACCTTTTATTCAACCAATTTTTTTACCAAAACTGCAAGTTTTTAAAAAAGAAAAGGGAGGATGTAATGACTGTAATATTAACCTACATGATAGGCTAGAATGCAAAAGGAAGGGAAACTGTTATTCTATTGAACTTTTTACTGAATTTTTTTTCTATCATCGATATACAGGGGTTGGACAATGAAACTGACACACCTGGTTTTAGACCACAATAATTTATTAGTATGGTGTAGGGCCTCCTTTTGCGGCCAATACAGCGTCAATTCGTCTTGGGAATGACATATACAAGTCCTGCACAGTGGTCAGAGGGATTTTAAGCCATTCTTCTTGCAGGATAGTGGCCAGGTCACGACGTGATGCTGGTGGAGGAAAATGTTTCCTGACTCGCTCCTCCAAAACACCCCAAATTTGCTCAATAATATTTAGATTTGGTGACTGTGCAGGCCATGGGAGATGTTCAACTTCACTTTCATGTTCATCAAACCAATCTTTCACCAGTCTTGCTGTGTGTATGGGTGCATTGTCATCGTGATACACGGCACCTCCTTCAGGATACAATGTTTGAACCATTGGATGCACATGGTCCTCCAGAATGGTTCGGTAGTCCTTGGCAGTGACGCGCCCATCTAGCACAAGTATGGGGCCAAGGGAATGCCATGATATGGCAGCCCAAACCATCACCCATCCACCCCCATGCTTCACTCTGGGCATGCAACAGTCTGGGTGGTACGCTTCTTTGGGGCTTCTCCACACCGTAACTCTCCCGGATGTGGGGAAAACAGTAAAGGTGGACTCATCAGAGAACAATACATGTTTCAAATTGTCCACAGCCCAAGATTTGCGCTCCTTGCACCATTGAAACCGACGTTTGGCATTGGCACGAGTGACCAAAGGTTTGGCTATAGCAGACCCGGCCGTGGATATTGACCCTGTGGAACTCCCGACGGACAGTTCTGATGGAAACAGGAGAGTTGAGGTGCACATTTAATTCTGCCGTGATTTGGGGAGCCGTGGTTTTATGTTTTTTGGATACAATCCGGGTTAGCACCCGAACATCCCTTTCAGACAGCTTCCTCTTGCGTCCACAGTTAATCCTGTTGGATGTGGTTCGTCCTTCTTGGTGGTATGCTGACATTACCCTGGATACCGTGGCTCTTGATACATCACAAAGACTTGCTGTCTTGGTCACAGATGCGCCAGCAAGACGTGCACCTACAATTTGTCCTCTTTTGAACTCTGGTATGTCACCCATAATGTTGTGTGCATTGCAATATTTTGAGCAAAACTGTGCTCTTACCCTGCTAATTGGACCTTCACACTCTGCTCTTATTGGTTCAATGTGCAATTAATGAAGAGTGGCCACCAGGCTGGTCCAGTTTAGCCATGAAACCTCCCACACTAAAATGAGAGGTGTTTCAGTTTCATTGTCCAACCCCTGTACGTCTATCGATCGATATATATCCTTATTGAATTATCGTCCAGCCCTAACCGGGAGTTCCCTGAATTATCTCGCCTGAACCTCTAAAAACAGATAATTTGCTCACATTTACCACTAAAAGCAGCCAACGTAGTATAAGTAGTATGTGTAACACAGCATGAGAGGCAATTCCTCGAAGGCCAAATTAATAAAGTATGACACAATTTACCCAACGACCCAATAAATGTAATGTTAATGATCGGTACCAGCGACTGATCTTTTAACGGAAATAGTTGTTCTCAGCGTGCGCATCACTCGGGTCCACTCACCTGTTCTGGGTCTAACTGGGTTGTTCCATCCTGGAACGTCATCGTCAGCACCACCACCTCAGCCTGCCCCGCCTCCTCTAGCATCTGTACGCTCTCCTCTGGGCTCAGCCTCCCAGAATCCTTTATTCTGGCGTCAGATGTCAGGGCTGCGGGTTTTGGGTCGGTTCTGGGCTGAGTTTGTAGCTCACTGGTGGTAACTACGTCATGAGAACCTTTTGGACCATCTATGGATGGGTCGATCACCAATTTGGCCAGCTTGTGTTTGCATAATTTGGCAAGGGCTTTCTGCTTGGGTGCAATCCTTGCCATTTCATTGGAGGATTTTTCCCCTTTGCTCTGACTAGTGGGCTGAGTTTGCTTCAGGACGTGGGATTCTGCATGGGTTTTAAACAAAGTCCTCGTATCGCAGGGAGTGATTTTAGCCTGGGCTTGTTGCTCCTCTGATGACGTTGGACATCCAGAAATGGATGGCTGAACTCTGATTTTAGTCAGCTCACTCACACCTCCTTCCACCGCTGTGAATTGTGAGGAACACGGCGGTTTCCACTTCGGAGGGCGACTCGTCTTGCAGCTCTTGAGGGGTGGACTCCCACATTGACGTTGGAATGCATCACACTTCCTCTTTTGGGGAAAGGATGGGGTGAGGGGAGAACGACGTGAATAAATCTCAGAAGGTTTTTCTTTTGGATCTATCTCTCTGTCGAGTGCTGCTGAAGCTATGCTCAAGTTCATTTGCAGCGAGGAGTTTTGTGCGCTTTCTGGGACCGCTACCGGGTCTGATTTACTGTAGGTCTTCACCAAAGATGAGCAGAGAGCAGAACAGGAAGGCAAACAACAAAAATATAGCACAAAATTACAAGATGACAGAAAACGGACTGCGGCTGTTTATGAAGATCTAATATGCAGCATCATATGGAAATATTAAAACCCTATGAAGTTTTTCACATTTCATTAAGTCACAACCACAAACCTTAATATTGTTGTACATGATGCACCAGCACAGAGCAGCAGATAACAGTGAAGTGGAAAGAAAATTATACATGCGTTACATTTTTTTCTAAACATAGAAGTAGAGAACAGACAGCATCATGAAGATCAGGGAACCCAGCAGAACCCATGCTAACTCTGGAGGAGCTGCAGCAATCCACTGCTCACGTCTCTGTCAACAAGACAACTATTAGCTGTGTCAACAAATATGGATTTTTTTTTTAGGAAGAGTGCCAAGAAGGAAGCCATTGTTTTGGGATTTTTTGCGGCTCGGCTTTTTTTTTTTTTTTATGAAAGTAGGCTGAATGCTTTTGCAGGTTACTATAGCTTCAACATTTCTCTTAGAATAATGTGGAATTTGCCAAAAAGCAAGCAAACATAACAGCAGGTGGGTTTGCGGTTAAAAAGGGCAAAAAGAAAACACAAACGGGTCAAAAAGGATGTGGGAGTCAGCCCTCGGCACCGATTCCCAGACAAGACGACAGACAGGGAAGATGCTGTTTGTCTGAGAAGTCTGCCTGAAGCTGGGACGGGGTCACAGAGCTGGACCTTTATACACTCACTGAGTACCAACCCCCATACGGTCCCCACGTTTTGATTTATCAGGGGGGGAAAATGGGTCGCTTCTTCCTTTTTCCTGTTTTGTATAATACTGATTATTGCAACAGTTAACAGGCATTTACATAAAAAGTATTATACTAATACATTATAAAGTATATATTATTAAATAAGGAGTATATATTGTGTTCAGTGAGGATTGAGAACATACTAAGCTTCCTTATAATCTGATGGAAATTATTAAAAAATTTCCCTAAAATGCAGGAAATAGATGTGCAGCTAAATATTGTAACGAGATAAAACAAACAATTATGAGCAAGTGCATGCAGGTGCATAATTGTGTATGGGTGTCAGCACAGGGTTCACTGGATAGGCATTCCTGTGAATCAGCTCCCTGAGGAGAATCTTCCTCATTTCCCTGTAAACACAAGCCGTTTTCCTGCTGACAGAGTCATGAACCTCCCCTGGGTGCTGTGCTACAGGATATAGATAGAAAAGCAAGGCGGGCCGTGGCCCGTAGCCGAGCGCCGGGCGAATCAAACTGTGAAAGAGAGTGAGTGAGAAGGGAGGGAAAGAGAGAGAGAGAGAGGACATCTGCTGCTGATTGTAGCGATACAGTACAGTTCTGCACCTCTTTCTGTAATCTTCTTCCCTGCATCTTTTTCGTGCGCTCTCTCGCTTCTTTGATCCGTTCATTCATAGATCCATAACCCCCCCTTTTTCATTTTGTAGTTCCTACTACAAAGAACCAACTGTACCAACAACATCGGGACGGCTATGCAAGAACTTCTGGTGAACCTTCCGGCTTTAGTAATGAGCCATCAGCTGCCTGTGTGCTGCAACACTTCCTTCACTTCCCAATTTCACGCAAGACAGATTAATTTGTCAGTGTGTGAAGACACGGAGACCTAATCCCCCATCTGAAAGCAGCTATTTAAATGTAAGGACTTTTTGGATGCCAGCAATAAGAGTGTAACGAGTGTCTCCCAGAAAGGGGGATTAAGAGGCAGAGGAAGTGGTTGAACACGTCTGCATGTATAAAAACAGTAAGTAAGCTCCAAATAACGTCAGTGAGTACTTTTCATGTTTCAGAATCAAAGTTTTTCACTATAGAAATGTAACTCACAACTTCAAAATTACTTTGATCACCTTTTGTCTCACTTTTATGAATATATGGTTGCTCCATAAAGGCTCACCTGCAGACAGGCAAGGAGCTGCTGGTTGCCGGGACCACAGTGAGGCTTGAACTCTGACCTAAAAGGCCCGTACTCAAGGGAAAGTGTTGGCACGGGACGTCGCTCTCCATCCGAGCCATCTAGAAGGAAGCAAGTGACAGCATTTTTTTTTTTATCCGATCATCGTTTTTCTTGCACATCCTGAATCAATAGATCTACTCTCTTGGGTAAGCGTGTATAAAGGCCGTAAAGAGGGCAGCATGCATCAGCACAGCGCGACGCAGGGAGGCCTGCCAAGAATGCGTGAAGCTTGTTTTTAAGTGTGCGCTGCTGAGAGGGGATCTGTCCGTGAGCCGGGAGTGTCAGCTGATTCAGCACTGTCTCTGCGTCTAAGACTCAGGCAGCTTCAGGCGAATGCAGCGTGAGCGGCCGCAACATTGTGTCAAAGATGTTTCCTCAGCGCTGACGTGCCATCGCTGCCGATCAGCAGAATAAATGACGGCTGAGTCGCGCTGCTGCTCCACCTTAAATGTTTTAGTCTCCTTGAGAAGGGTTCTACCAAAGCCACTATCTTCAACTTTAGCTTTAATACTGTCAGGTGGCACAGCGCCGCTGTTAGCGCTATTGCCTTACAGCAACAAGGTCCCGGGTTTGAATCCCATCCTGAGCTGTTTCAGCACTGAGTTTGCATGTTGTCGCCATACATGCGTGGTGGCTCTTCGGGGTACTCTGTGTATGTCTAGCTAAACTGCTGCATTAAATGAACATTTGATCTAAGATTGAAGGACATCTAAATCTTTATGAATCCTCTTACCATAATAATATGGTGAGATTATAAATACAGCCTGCTACCATCAGGTTGGAGACACAGTTTAATAAGGTCCAACTGAGAAATGCTTCTGTAAATGATTCAATGTTGAAACTAAACATGGAGCGTTAACCAGCGTGGATCGTTGTCATCTGGCATCTTACAACGTGTCCTTTTTGATTCTGTGTATGGATGTATGTCAACGTGGTGCTGCAAGACTAGCTTCAGACTCGTTCTGACAATAAAGGAATATAGCATCGTAAAACTATCCCTAGTTCTCCAGAATAAGGCTGATTTTGTGCTCAAACTTAGAGCTCAATTGAGCATTCATCATTTTTAATATTTTGTTCCTTCGTGTTTAAGTCGTCTGAGGACTAACTGAAGCAAAAATATTCATGACTGAATTTCCATGGTACTGTATATATTTCCGCTGTTGGTAAATGTATGCAGCTAAAGAAGGACTGTAGCTCCCCCTGGTGGTGACTACTGTATGTACAATCTAGTTAAAAATCAGGAATAGAGGGATAATGATTAGTCTAATTAACCCAATGCTGTGAAGAATGATGGTATTGAAATTTAAATACAGAGTTAACTGAAATAAAAAAATTAGACCATGACAACAGTCACGAAAATGTAACAAATCACCAAATTCAATGTGGAGAATACAAGACAACTAACTTACCAGCAGATCTAGGCAAAGGTCTGACCTCTTCTATCTTTTGTGCATCTGAGTTTAATTTGTGTAATTCAGCGTCTTGAATATCAAAGCAGTTCAGCTGTTTAGGGTCCACATCATGCTTAATGTTTTCCTCTATGCCTGCTTCTGCTCTGCAGTCCACTGCCACAGCTATCAAGCCAGATTTATCCAGGTTGTGAGCATTGTTGTCCTCCGGGATAAATTTGGTGTCTTCAGACTGAACTAGCGGTCCCTCTGAGAGTTCCCCCGCAGCTATTTCAGCTGCTATTTGGACCGTGTCTGTTGTTACAAAGTCAGATGGAGGCAGGTGTCGCCTTTTAGTTTCAGCTGCGTTTAGTTCTGGGTGCGGATGTTCTTCTACAACACCAGCAGCCTCTTCTGAGGGGCTAGACACACTCTGTCTCCACTTCCCTCCACCGCCTGAAGGTACAAGGCTCTCTGCTTCATTGGTACTAATATCCCAGATAGCTTCGTCTTCATTATCTGCACTTGATGAGTTCACGGTCTCTTTACGTTTATCAGAGTAGGGTAATAGTGTGCGACAAGCTACAGAATGAGAATCAGGCTGCTCTGCTGTGGAGGCAAACACTTCATCAGGGCCGTTGTCGTTTGGGAATATATTGAGCGTGGAAGCTGGCCTTAACGTCCCTGCAGAACTTTAGGAGAAAAACAAAAATTTACATGAACATTTTAAAACCTCACAGTTAATTTGCTTTGCCTCTTACCTAATGCAGAGTGGAGTTTGATGATCAGAAATACAGTTTGGTAGTTGGAGGGAAAAGGAAAATGGGTGTTGTTGGCAGGAGTATTCTTCTGTCTCCTGAGAGAATGACAGAGCCTGTCTGGACAGGTAAGCAGGGGGCTCTGGGTACAATCTGTGGGAATATGTCTGGAAACACTCATTATAGGGGGACGCCTGAGGAGTTTCCTTGTAGAGTGAGGAATCCCAGCAGGAGGCGGCCCAATTATCAGCAGTAGTCTGATGACTGGGTGTATCGTTGGTAGAGTTATGGTCAGAGGTGGCAAACAGGACTTGGGGCCTGGATCGCAGCAATACAGAACAATATAATACAGAACAACATTTTTAGGTATTCTAATATTGTGTAACATTCCCTTACTAAACAGCAATAGAAGTTAAAGGAGCATAGCGCAAGTTCCAGCTTTTGCAGGTGTCTGCCCCCTCTGGTGACTGCCACTGACAAAAAGTCTAATATGCTGTTTCCTCAACGGTCCTTTTTTCTGTGAATCTCCACTGAATTTTTACTTACACAGGACAGTTATATAATGTTGTGTTCTGCTCTATTTCTGGTCTGCTTCTCTTACTTGCTTCCATGTTAGCAGGCTCCTGACCTTTTGCCAAGATAAAATACCAAATGCTGCTCTCTGTTTTGGGAACCCTGGGAACTCTCATCTGATTGGCTCAGGAACCAGGAAGTAAACACGGTCTACACACTGAACCAAAGTAGTTCCAGACCGTATCTATAAGTTTGAAAGGAGAAAAACTTGAGAGGACCGATTGTTTATTGGGAATTTTACTTCCATCCTGGGTGACAAGTGAGAACGATTTTGGTTAATTTTATAGTACGGTACGTTTTTTACTTATTGCTCCTTTAAATGATTGTTCCAGTCAATATACAGCACCAGGTGCGTATCGATGCTCCATGATGGCTGCCCTTCTCAAAAACAAAAACTCACCTATATAACTTTAGAGTGTCGGATCTGCTGCTGAATGGGTCTTGTGACCGAGAAGGCCGCTCTCGGTCACAAGACCCATTCTAGTCCATTCTCCCAAACAAAACAGATATGACACCTACCTGAACACACATATTTGTGGTTCTCTAATGTAGGATTTCATGTAGAGGGGTGAATGTGGTAACTCCATGACTTCTCAGTCTGCTGGTACAAAGTGGTCTGCTATCAGATTCCAAACACGGAGACTGTTTACTTTTGCGACAGTGCAGTGTTGCCAGTGACCTTCAGAGGTACTAAACCTGGAAGTTATAGGTGTAACACCCCCTAGTGGCTAAAAGTTACATGGTGCTGCTTTAAAGTGGCCAAGTGAACGTGAGCCCGTCACGCTCAGAGAATTCGGCCTGAATCACTCTTTCATCTCTCATGGAGCCTAGAGAGGCAACCGCGGTAAATAGAGGATAACTAATTTTACACGTCAGGCAATTGTAAGGGCATGTATGGGAAAGAAAATAAATATTTAACCTTTAAACTTGCGCAATGCTCCTCTAATTATAAACACAGACACAGCAAACCTAAGAGAACATGACCCCAAAAATGCTTTTGCCAGATGAAACCTAAATTTATCTTTTTGGCCTTAGTGCTAAATTCTGCGTTTGGTGCCACCACCATGATGATGTGGGAATATTTTTCTTCTTCTTAGAGATTAGAAAAACCTGAGACTGTGCCAGAAGTCCCCCTTCCCAACAGGAAAATTATTAAAACCAGAGCCACCATGCAATGGTTTAGGTCAACCTGTTCTATTACACTTGGGCTCCATTAAAATGAAGAATGGGCCAAAGCTAATGTGCAAACCAAATAAAAAAAACATCAATAATACATGCAATTATATTTGTAGCAAGAGGATGTTCTAACCAGCATTGACCTAATATGCTAAACACAAATGTACACAACTTTGTCTTACTTCAAAAACTGTTTGCAAATGATGTAATACTTTCCAATTCACAGGTTAAGCTACTTTATGTAAGTCTGTCAAGTAAAACCTAGGATGGTCATGTCCACGGCTGCACAGTTAATCACATTTGCAATATAATCACAATAAAAAAAATGCAATTTCCAAATCAGAGGTCTGGAATTTTTGGCTATGCAACAATTAATGGATCAGACGCATTCTTTAGGTGTTGGTAATATGTTTAAAGTGGGTTCGCCTCCACATGGGGGGGTGGGGGGGGGGGGGGGGGGTGGGGAGGTGAGAGTTGCACCAGTGAGATAATCTAATTTTATTTGTTTTAGTTTATATAATCATACTTTTTTTTACCAGAAACTTTCAGGAATCTCACCATAGCATTCAGTAGTGGCCAGTATGTTTAATACATAGACATGTTTGTTGGTTGCACTTTATGTTTAACAAGGATTGATGTCCAGCTCAATTAAAAGCTGTTCTCTTTAATAATATTCTGATTAATAAAAACTGTTAAATTTCTTGTTTTAAAAAGTCCTTGTTTACAAGCATCTTTATCTACAGGCCATTTTTGTTGCTTGTGGTTAATGCAGAGAAAAGTCAAAAACCGCAATAGCAACTATGGTTGAAATATATCGCAATTTTGATTTTTGGCAAAATCGTACAGCCCGTCATGACTTTGTATTACTTGGTCTATATTGACACTGGACATGGTTTGAAAAGCATTTATAGCTGAACTTTGGTCTAGCTAGGTACTTTATGGCTGATAGAGTAATCTAATGGCTTTTAGTTGCTTGCATTACTCAGCTGCAGCCAAGTTCTGTTCTGCTGAGTCATGGTCAGGTTACCCAAAGGCCACCTTTTTAGAGTTTCTAATAGCACACAAACTATATTTTTTATTGGTGCAAAGGATTGCACATACTTTCATAACTGTCTAGAGACATATCCGACTTACCAATAGGAGAAACTGTCTCTATTTTCCATCTGACTGCAGCTGCTTGGAGTCCATGACTCCACGGGGCTATAATTACACCTTTCCTCTGGCAAATAAAAAAAAAACACAAGGGAAGAAGTCCAAATACACATTCATTTATGACTTGGGTGCAGGTCAAAACAAGCAAGTGTTTGCATATTGATAATTCACTTCCCCTCTTTCATCACCAACCTTTACAAAAAGGTACATCTAAAATAACATCCAATTTTGGAAGTTCTTAAAACACTCCTATATAGGCTACAATATTAAACTAAAAATAATAGAAGGGACTAGACAGAAAACGGTATTTGAACTCCAACTTAAAGCTTCTACTCTGACTGACTTTGCCTGTGACTGCTGGAGGAGCCCTGGTTGCGTCCGCCCTCATCCAGATTCTGGGCCCGTAGAGCAGCCAGGACCTTCAGGGCTGCCTGCGAGAGAGGACCCGCGTACAACCTGCTGCTCCACTGCTCCATCTCTCTCCTCCCTAACAGGACGACTGCTTCTTTTGTTTCTGGCCTCCAGCTTTTAAAGGGGTAAAAGAAAAAAATACATTTTTTTTTTTATAGGGCTGAACAAACCTGGTCTAAACTAGAATTTCACACAGACCTGCACACAACAAAAACTTGAGGGACAAAAACTTGTATGAAAGTCAATCTCCGTGTAGATTCAGTTGAATTTTATTTAGCAGATAAACACAAAAAGGAACAAATATTTAATAACAAGAAGATATATTCATAAGAAACGGCTTACAAATGTTTGCTTTTACAATTTCCTTTTTATGTGTCACCTTCACAAACGAAGCAAAGAGCGGTTCAAACGTGTTACCAATACAGTATCTGTCTTTAAGAATAATAATGTGTCCTCATTATCATAACAGGGACAGAAGAGGAGCAGAGGTGGCTGGAAGAGCTCCTGGTGGCTTCACTGCTCCCCTCTGTTAGTCATCCTGCTCTCCAGATCTTCCACTACTTTCTGCAGAAGCCGAGCATCCAAGTGGAAGAAGATGTACAATTCCCTCTCCCGCCTGAGCAGGGGACTGCGTTCCAGCTGAGAGCGCTTGGCTTTGACTTCTCCCAGGATTTCCTGCATCACTCGCTGGAGATTCTGCAACTGAGACTCAGCTTCTGCGAGTTTCAGGGTCAGCTCCTGTCAAGAGAGGGAGGCAGTATGAGAAACTCAAAGCGCACATCTGGTTTATTTTGTTTTTTTTTTCTCACAAATATTTCCCTAAACAAATGCCATGCATTCATCAAATTAAATATGCGCTACTGAATTAAATAAAATTCCAGACAACTAGTCTTAGGAATGTGTGGTGAAAAACGCAAATGCATTTCTTCGAAAGCTTGTAACACACATTTGTTCCTGCGTGCTATTCTGTCAGGGCGTAGCCAGAGTAACTGGGTCATGACTTAGCAGAAAATAACCTGGATGCAGCTCAGCAACATGTGCAAACAAAACTGATTACTCATCATTACAATGTCCAACTTCAAGGATACGTCTTATCTAAACTGAGAAGAGACGGTTCTGGTGTCTGAGAGGAGAAAACGAAATCAATTGACACAGGTCTGCAAGGTTTTCTCTCCCAGACAATAAAAGATAATCATTATACAAGCTACAGTAACTAACTATTACTACGTTTTTACGCTTCAAGTGCTACAAAGATGATTAATGATGACAAAGCAACTATTAATGTACCTGAGCACTAACATCCGACTTATTATCAGAACTTGAGTTTGGTGTCACTGACTTTTAACTAAATACAGAGATTCCAAGAGCAAAAAATAAATAAAACTCATTTGTAATCAGAACAACTAGACAGTGGTTCAGGAATTGGGTTATATGTTGAACTGAAATAATTTAACCTGAAATGTATTAAATCTGCCCGCATTAACGCATAATTATGAGCAATGCACCAATCGAGCGTCATAAAGCGCCATTTAACTTTCCTGACCAGTTCTGAAAGGTGATTAATGAGTCACTAATGAAAACTCTTTAATAAGTCCAAACTAAAAACTCCCACTGTTTCCAACCTGTAACTGGATTAAATAACATGTACGTGGATGCACGTCATTTTGAGTTAGGAAGGTTGAATAAGTAAACAAGGAAGGGGGTAAGGAAGGTAAACATATGGGTGCATGGACGTGGATAAATGGAAGAAGCACATGGATAAAAAACGGATGCACAAATGCATAGATAGGAGGGTAGATGGACAAATGGGTATGGTTGATGGATAGAAAATGGCCAAAATGATGGATGGATGGAGACAGACGGATGGAAAGATATAGGGATAGACAGACGGATTACTGGATAAATAGATATGGGGCTAAAATGGTAGCTTTACCATTTGCAAATGTGTGTGGAGAGTTGTGTATCTGTATCTCGATTTGTGTGTCTGTATCTCGATTTGTGCGTGTGCAGTGGGATTTGTAAATGTGTGAGGAGAGTTGTGTGTCTGTACAACAATCTGCAAATGCGTAAAACTACTTGTGTGTAATCCGTTTTGCAAATGTGTAAAAAATCCACAAATCTGTATTCAGATCTGCAAATGTGTACAGAGATTTGCAAATGTGTAAAAAATCCACAAACCTGTATTCAGATCTGCAAATGTGTACAGAGATTTGCAAATGTGTAAAAAATCCACAAACCTGTATTCAGATCTGCAAATGTGTACAGAGATTTGCAAATGTGTAAAAAATCCACAAATCTGTAGTCAGATCTGCAAATGTGTACAGAGATTTGCAAATGTGTAAAAAATCCACAAACCTGTAGTCAGATCTGCAAATGTGTACAGAGATTTGCAAATGTGTAAAAAATCCACAAACCTGTATTCAGATCTGAAAATGTGTACAGAGATTTGCAAATGTGTAAAAAATCCACAAATCTGTAGTCAGATCTGCAAATGTGTAGATCAATCTGTAAGCACACACAGAAACACTTGTGTCTGAAGTATTTTCGCTTCAAGACCCAGAAATACAGACAAATCATTGGTTACAAGTCAAGCGGTTTTTCGGTTGGTTCTCTTTACACACGTGATTTTTGCTACTCTTCTGCCGCGTGAGATGCACAAATGCGTAGAAGGATTTGTATCTGTATTTTTTCGATTTGTGTCTCCTTGCGCAGACTCGCAGGCTCAAAGGCTCACATGTTGCCCTGAGCGCAGGCTCACAGGCACACAGGCTGCCTCTTCCGGCTGTGGTAGGTCACGTGACTTTCAAGGATTGAACCAAAGCGTTTTGCTACCAGACCGCTGACAAGGCAACTTGTTATAACTATATAACTTTCTCCCTTTAACGACAGAAGTTTCTTGTTTTAATGAGAGACTTATCTTGCTAAAACCAGATAATTGTCTCCTCATAACAACGCAACATAACCCGGCATCAGCTCGCGGGATATTTGAGTGTCATGGAGAAGAGGAGAGATGGAGGGGCGCCTTTTATTTCTTTTTAAAAAGTCATTTGTCGGAGGAATGTATTTCTGCACTGAGGAGTGACAAGGTAAGTCGTGCATATACAGCAAGTCCTCTACTTGAAATTTAATCAATTCGGCAGTTATTTATATTTAACAACTATGCTTTGGAAACACTTGTAGCACTGTAGAACAGTCTCTGGCTCTGTTTACACGGTGAAAACAGGTTTGCGTTGCCTTTGTACTCTCCATTTACACACTACAAGGTTTAACTGTTGCTTAGGGGGACTTTCAGCTATAGCTGTGGGTTTATTTACAACAGTTTGCAGCCGAAACAGTCCTCCGCCAGCCGCTGCTTTCTTCTTCTGGGCAATTTGACGCGGAGCTTCAGAAATCACAGCGCTACTAGTGGTGCGGCATGGGAATTGCACCGTTTAAGTACTCTGTAAACAGGGCCTGTGACTGCAAATGTTCTACATGGATGTTAATGAGATAGAGATAAGGATAAGCAGCTTAATTTTTTTTAAAAACATGTCATGCATTTAATCATAAATTCTGCTGTAAAGATTAATAATCATGTACTTAAAATAGTCTTTTTAGTTTTTTTCAGTTTTTATATTAACCATAATTTCATTGTGCTTGTAGACTGACATATCAGCTATAGCAAGCATGGATGATGAGAGCTTGGCCATCTATATTCCCACCTATGCTGACAGAATTGCCACAGAATTACTAGTGGTGCGGCATGGGAATTACACCGTTTAAGTACTCTGTAAACAGGGCCTGTGACTGCAAATGTACCTATTCCTTTATGTATTTTAATTAAATATGATTAAAATATATTTTAATTCGACACTTGTAAGGCTAATTAAAAATATGTGTATTCTACACAATGAAAGTGAGGCTAGATAAAGCTACATTTATCCATATTTTATTGTGTCAAAACAAAGATATGAATACAGAGCTTTCTAATGGGACAATTCACACGCCAGTGAAGGACAACTATATATATGAACTTCATTAATAAACCCAGTCAACTACTGACATGCTTTAATAAGGGGAAAAGCAAAAACTGATAATCAATTATCATTGCTGCAAATTCAAAAGTTAATATCAGAATGTATCAATAAAAGCACCTGGCAGCAAAGCACCATTGTTCTCAGTTTATTTGTTGTTCCATTTGTTTTTTTCTGATGTCTTTAAACTTACTCAGAAAAGAAAACAAATCTTAATCAACATTGTTCCATTGCAGTCTAGGTTTAAGCAATTTTAACATTGATCCAGTCTAACCTTAAATCACAATTTTAAACAGCAGCTATTCTCCTTCTGATGGGAATTCTGTAAAAGTACTTTTTAAAATTCTCATAAACAAAAACATTAAGGTAGGAGGACCAGGTTTAAGATAGCTACATTAAAAATACAGCCAGAAAATCATGAATGTTCTCTTTTACATCTTAGAATGCCTGTGCATTTGATCTGACACTCAAAATTTAAATACTTAAAAACTTTGAATTTGTAATATTTAGCTTCTCACATTTAGCATAAGTAACGTGCTCAATTTTTAGAAAGAATAAATTGTTATTTTTACCTTTTGTTTAAAATAAAAAAAACTTGAAAAAACGATAACAAATTGTCTGCTGTGTTTACAGGTTGGCATCTCTAAAGCTGAATACATGGATGGTGCTGTCCAAAAGTTACTGCTGGATATTTTCTTCCAGCAGTAACAGAGGGGGTACCACAGCCAGAATTCATATAGACATGGAGACAGAGAATGGTACAATGAAAGACATTCAAAGATTTTTGCGTCTTGATGACAGCTATCCTGAAAACTACTTCATTGTGGGATCCAGCACCCACAGCCAGCTCATCAACAACTGGTGGGATTTCTTAAGGAAACGTCGTGCACAGTACTGGATGAACCTTTTTCAAAAACTGAAGAATACAGATTACTTTACTGGTGACTTCTTGGATAAGCAGCCAATTCTGCTCACCTGTTTAAATATCACTGAGGTATGTTTGAATGTAAAAGATAAATACTATATGATACATGCTTTTAAATATGGAGTATGTACTTTAAGAACTTGTTTATTTTCTTGTCTTTCAGGAACAACTCTAAAAAGTGGTTCACTTATGGAACATCATTTGTAAGATTAGAGATGCAATTGCTCCAAGTGGCCGGCCCTACATGATGTATACCTGGGGTGTCAAGCTCCAGTCCTCGAGGGCCGGTGTCCTGAAACTTTTAGAGGTTTCCTTGGCCCCACACACCTGAATCAAATAGCACAATTAGCTCCTCAGTTTGCAGTCAGGTTCTTCAGAGTCCTGGTAATTACCTGATTATTTGACTCAGGCGTGTCGGACCAGGGACATATCTAAAAGTTGCAGGACACCGGCCCTTGAGGACTGGGCTTTGACACCTGTGAACCCTTCCACGGCGTTTTGGTGAACAAGATCATCTCAAACAGGTTTCTAAGCAAGCGGCAGAAACTTGCACAGTCCAACGTCTTCAGAGGACCGTTCACATGTTATGAGACAGTTCGAAGTATCATACCTTCTGATGACGGAAAACTTTCATGCGCCGTCAACACATGATGAAACAATTGAGTTATGCGTATTTTTAAGAGCTTATATACGCACAAACCTGTGACACGTGTGACATTTTCTTGTAAAAAAGAGTTTGTGGAGCAAATGACCTTGTGAGCCTGTCCAGAATGACCCTGTCACTTTCCCATACAGTCAGAAATAGGCAGCTGCAGACCCCACAACCAATAAAGGAAAAGCAGTCAAAGAAATACAGATGGAGGAAAAAAAACAGACCTCTGTTTTCACTGACTCCCATGTACTTAAATGTTTCATCATGATGTACATAATTTTTTGAATTTTGGTGCTAGGTTTTATATTTTGTGTGATTCTTGTTGTGTGTGACAGCAAATATACACTACTAAATATATTAGGACAATAACAAGAAATTTAACTTCACATTTGCCTTGTAATCTGTCATGTAGGACAAAATGTTTAAATGACATGTTCTGTAAACCCCACCACTGCTCCTCATATTCAAGACATAATTTTTATATTTATAACAGCAAGACTCTTATAGTTCTCTGTTACTGAACACTGAGACCCAAGTTATGCACTGTTTGACAATGATGATATGGTCAAATGAGATGAAAAATAAAGTGCCTATGCTTATGTTCAATATGAAAACCTTTAATGAATCTTTGGTAAAAACTCATTACAAAAGAAAGTGCAATGGTTTGTGATCAAATCAACTCATTCTTTTCTTAGAAACATAACATTATATTGCAATGTTACATCAACTCACAGAAGAACATACATTAAAAGTACCTTTAACAAGTTCTCTGAAAGATCCTTTTAAAAGGAAGTTCTCTACCTCCAGAAGATGACCTAACTAGAACGTGATCTATGAGTATTAAAAAGATGAATACATGGATCTCAAAATTGAACATGAGAAAATTCTTTTACATATGAAAAAAGTCATTGTTAGAAATCTTGGCACTATTGCGCTCAAAGCATTTATCTATTTTACAATCAACTTTGAAGAATATAAAAGAAATATAATGCCCTATGGAAAGGAAAGGAAAATAAGTACAGTTTAAACACATGCTTCAAATTTTTTTAACCTTAAAGAAGCTTAATAGCAACAGCAATAATTTCACTTCAAAAACTTTCACAAAAATTTCACAATGTTGTTGGAGTAATCTTTTTAATCAGTATTTTTGCTCTATATCTTTGTCAGCAAAAACAAAAGCTAACTGACTATTGTGGCTCACTTCCATATGTTCCTGAAAACATGAAATATATTACATAGTGGTATTACCTGAAACCAAAAACATTTTAGATCAAATTGGACTTTTTCCATGAAGATTTGCATGTAGAGTTTTTCAAGCAATGTCTGTTGAAGGACATCTCTTTCACCTTTTCCTTGGAACTCGGAGCAAAATCTCTGGGTGGCAATTCTGTCAGCATAGGTGGGAATATAGATGGCCAAGCTCTCATCATCCATACTTGCTATAGCTGATATGTCAGTCTACAAGCACAATGAAATTATGGTTAATATAAAAACTGAAAAAAACTAAAAAGACTATTTTAAGTACATGATTATTAATCTTTACAGCAGAATTTATGATTAAATGCATGACATGTTTTAAAAAAAAATTAAGCTGCTTATCCTTATCTCTATCTCATTAACATCCATGTAGAACATTTGCAGTCACAGGCCCTGTTTACAGAGTACTTAAACGGTGCAATTCCCATGCCGCACCACTAGTAGCGCTGTGATTTCTGAAGCTCCGCGTCAAATTGCCCAGAAGAAGAAAGCAGCGGCTGGCGGAGGACTGTTTCGGCTGCAAACTGTTGTAAATAAACCCACAGCTATAGCTGAAAGTCCCCCTAAGCAACAGTTAAACCTTGTAGTGTGTAAATGGAGAGTACAAAGGCAACGCAAACCTGTTTTCACCGTGTAAACAGAGCCAGAGACTGTTCTACAGTGCTACAAGTGTTTCCAAAGCATAGTTGTTAAATATAAATAACTGCCGAATTGATTAAATTTCAAGTAGAGGACTTGCTGTATATGCACGACTTACCTTGTCACTCCTCAGTGCAGAAATACATTCCTCCGACAAATGACTTTTTAAAAAGAAATAAAAGGCGCCCCTCCATCTCTCCTCTTCTCCATGACACTCAAATATCCCGCGAGCTGATGCCGGGTTATGTTGCGTTGTTATGAGGAGACAATTATCTGGTTTTAGCAAGATAAGTCTCTCATTAAAACAAGAAACTTCTGTCGTTAAAGGGAGAAAGTTATATAGTTATAACAAGTTGCCTTGTCAGCGGTCTGGTAGCAAAACGCTTTGGTTCAATCCTTGAAAGTCACGTGACCTACCACAGCCGGAAGAGGCAGCCTGTGTGCCTGTGAGCCTGCGCTCAGGGCAACATGTGAGCCTTTGAGCCTGCGAGTCTGCGCAAGGAGACACAAATCGAAAAAATACAGATACAAATCCTTCTACGCATTTGTGCATCTCACGCGGCAGAAGAGTAGCAAAAATCACGTGTGTAAAGAGAACCAACCGAAAAACCGCTTGACTTGTAACCAATGATTTGTCTGTATTTCTGGGTCTTGAAGCGAAAATACTTCAGACACAAGTGTTTCTGTGTGTGCTTACAGATTGATCTACACATTTGCAGATCTGACTACAGATTTGTGGATTTTTTACACATTTGCAAATCTCTGTACACATTTTCAGATCTGAATACAGGTTTGTGGATTTTTTACACATTTGCAAATCTCTGTACACATTTGCAGATCTGACTACAGGTTTGTGGATTTTTTACACATTTGCAAATCTCTGTACACATTTGCAGATCTGACTACAGATTTGTGGATTTTTTACACATTTGCAAATCTCTGTACACATTTGCAGATCTGAATACAGGTTTGTGGATTTTTTACACATTTGCAAATCTCTGTACACATTTGCAGATCTGAATACAGGTTTGTGGATTTTTTACACATTTGCAAATCTCTGTACACATTTGCAGATCTGAATACAGATTTGTGGATTTTTTACACATTTGCAAAACGGATTACACACAAGTAGTTTTACGCATTTGCAGATTGTTGTACAGACACACAACTCTCCTCACACATTTACAAATCCCACTGCACACGCACAAATCGAGATACAGATACACAACTCTCCACACACATTTGCAAATGGTAAAGCTACCATTTTAGCCCCATAAATAGATGAACAGATGGACAAAATGACTGACAACCTGATGGATGGATCGACACCTGGAATGATGGACAATGATATAAATGGATGTACGTCTGATAGTATGAATACGTGGTTCTACGGCTGCACGATATTAGAAATTTTCAGATAGCGCCAACATTGGTAAATATTGCAATAGTAAAGTATATTGGGAGTAAAGCGTGGCGGCCCGCCAGCCTTATAATACGGTGGGGGAAACCCTGGGATGACTGTATTCGCAATATATTGTACAGCTTTACAGGAATAGTTTTAGAGAACTCCATTTTCTTTGTCTGTACTAATCCAGATCTATATGATACTTAATTTCCACTGTTTCCAGGCTGCACATACATTCTGGTTTACATACATGAGTTTTTCTGCATTATTGTCTAAAGAAGCCCGGATCAATCTGTTGCTGGCTGGTTCTCTACAATGTTTGACCTCTTGAGTCCCATGTTCTTTTACAATATCACAGACTTGTGTTTGTCTTCCACAGAGACTTTTTATCCCCACACCCACAAGGAAAAGCTTGTTAAAATTACACAGGTCCTCCAGAGACCCCCTTAATATAAAGAACCCAAATCGTGACAGTGCATCACAAAACGTGCAAATCAAAAGAACCATGCAGCCAGCTTCCCTCACCCAGAGTGAACATGACAGTAAAATTTCCAGACTCACGTTAAGAGCTGATTGTAAAGTATGCTTAACTAAGAGAGTGAAAACAAATAAACCCACCTGTGCATTGGGACAAAGGAGGTCCTGGTCAGTAATGGCCATCGGACGTACCTGCGGCCCTAAGACTAACTGCTGGAGCTCAGTGTACATGGTCCTGCGGAGCACTTCGCAGTCACTGGACAGACGAGCGGCCGTGTAGAGCTGCTCACGGCAGGCACCGTCTACCGAGTCCCGGGTCAGCTGGATAGTGCTCCTCAGGCTACGAGCCGCTTGGTCCAAAGTTTCATACGTTCGAAAAGGTTCTGATCGACCAGGGTCGGAGTCACGGTCAAGGATCTGGAGAACTCTGTGGAGGAGAACCAGCACACATCCCAGAGTGAGACAGAGCAGCCGTTGAACAGGCAAAGCTTTAGCAGCTTTAGCTATGGCAGCACAGAAACCCTAAAGCTGTGGAGCAATCCCCGCGATCCACGGCAACACATGGACAGAAGCAGAGCAAATGAATACGTTAACCAGGTGTTGTTTCCATTTAGTCCTTTAAGTCTTACCTGTTGAATGTAGCATCCTTGGAGCTGATGATAGGGTTGGGCCTTGGGTTGACGGCCAGGTCTGGGTGTGCCAGAGACTCCATTCTCAGAGATGCTGCCTTGTCTTCCTCCGACAGCCTCCTATGAATTTCCATCAGCTGATTCTGACAGCCCTTCCACCGTTTCAACTCCAGCTCGTGAGTTAGGAGGAGCAGGTCAAAGGACGCTTTCTGACGAAGTAAGTAGTCACGCACCTACGTGGTAAGAGCGATGCAAAATTATCAAACGTCAAGCAATGACCCAGTGTCCAAAAATGACAGGGCTTCAGTTTCTTTGTGCGTTTCTTTTGACCTCCATAACTTCTACGACAAAAAGGTTTGTCTTTCACATGAAGAGCAAGAGAGCCTCGTTAACATGTTCACGCTCAAACCTTCGCGTTCTGTCATGTTCAAACAACAATCTTCAATGTATTTGAGAGAATTTTATGCCATTTACCAACAAAGTAGAGCATCTTTGTGGAAGAAAAAGAAACTTGTTACCATTGAAAGTTAGAAATGTGTAGCATTTAATTATAGTCAGTCCTCTTACTCAGATACCCCAAAATAAAAATAAAAACACCACCCACAATTACTTGCTAAAGTTACCTGGTTAGGAAATAGAGTCAACCTGAGTGCAATCTAAACACTTTTAATTAGAAATAGCTGTTCTGCAAATGCCTCACAGGTTTGTTAGCGAGCATTAGCGAACAAATGGCACCAATGAAGACTGTAGTTTATAACAGAAAGCTCAGGGAGAAAACTGTGGAGAAGTTTAATCTCTCCACGCCATCCCAAAGAGCCTTGCTCAACTTATGAGAAAAATTAAAAAAGGACGGCACAACTGCAAACCTACAAAGACGTGGTTCAACTAAACAGACAAGCCCGGCAAGCAGCATCATGTTGAGGGGATGTTGTTCTTCAGCAGGAAGAGGGAAGCTGATTAACATTGATGATGAATTCTCGCGGTATCTGTGCGTTCACACGGGAATCCATCTTGTACGGCTACGGCTTCAACTCTTTGTTTCCGAACCAAAAAACGGTTCGGACCAATCACGTTGCAGTATAGTGGTTTAAGGCGGGACATACCGGTGCAACGAGCCCACAGCCGAACCAACATAAACATGACAGCGCAGGAGGATACACGCATAGTTGCCCCTCAAACAACCGATTAACTAGCAGGAATCCTAATATCCCAAAACATTTTCATCTTAAAGCTGGTGCTAATGTGAGGCTGACATAGCAGTGGTATTTTTTGCGCATACATCCTCAGGTTCAAATCAGTATATTATGCTACTCACCTGGTCCTGCCTAGAAGTGTAGTAGTTTTGTCTGGCAAGTTGCAGAGCCAGGTCTCCCCTCACTACAGGAACATTAAGCAGCCTGGCCGACTCCCTGAGAGCAGCAGGTACCGGTCCGTTGAGCAGAGCTTCCAGCTCAGCCTCGACGACCTGCAGCTCTTTCCTAGCAACAACGTCGCGCACGTGCAGTGAGGAGGATATGGATATGCTCTGTCAGGGTGACATAACGGAGGCAAGAGTGCGTTTTAAGGACAAAGGCATATCAGGATTAACAAAGCCTGAGTAGGAATGTGTCCCAAGCACATTGCATTCATTTATTTTACCTTTGTATGGCAAGCCTTTTCTGAGAGCCAGTCTAATCCTGCCTTGACAGCCTTCTCTTCTGCCATCGCCTGCATCAGTTGGTGCTGGGCCACAATATGTGACCACTGAAGTCGGGCCATTTCCATCCTCCTGTGCTCAACCGTGCGATCCCCATTAGTTCCACCTCCACAGTCAGTGCCCCCCGCCTCCCCATCTTCATAAGAGCTGAGGTCAAGGACCTGGAGGCGCTCGGAGCAAGAGGTCTCAACAACGTCTGAAATGCCATGAAAAAAATGCTTCCGAGTGAAGGCTGCAAGTGTTTTTGTGTTGAGCTCCTCCTGATGCAAGTAGGGATCCAGAGACAGCTGAGAGAGGAGGACTCCGGGCTTTTTGGAAATGGAGGGCTTGAACTGATCTGCTTTTTGTCTAGCTTCTGGCTGCTGGAGGTATGATCCGAGCCTGCTGACCTGATCCGTTAGGCTTTGTAACGCCGTGTTCGTGTCGGCATTCTCTGCTGCAATCGACATGTTGGCTTCCTTGAGCTTGCACGCGGCGTGGTCCAGCTCGGCACCGAGCTGCAGGTCAACATCGGCGTGGGACGTGGCTGCTACCTGCAGCCTGTTGTAGCGCCGCTGCTTCAGCTCCTTCTCTTTACACAGCGCCTGCAGTTCTGCCTCCAAGTCCTCTATGGCCAAACCCCCCTCCGCCTCAAACACGGAGGCCGAAGAAAGATGACCCAAGGCGTTTGCGCGGCCCCCGTCGGAAGGTCCCACGGTTTTCAGAACTTCAGCCAAGGATGCTTCATCCAGAACATGCTTGCCAGACTTCTGCAGCTCCTTGAACGCGACCGCCTCCTCTGCGGTGAGAACGTTGCTTTGGTCGAGGGTGCGGCAGACGAAGCGCAAGAAGTGGAGGTTCTCCGGGGCGCAGTCAAACAGCCAATCAAACTCCGACGCCTTTAGTGAAGCCGCACCAGGATAACCCAGACGGCGTAGGGCCTCCACAAAGTGGGCGCCCTCTAACATGTTTAACACTGCGCTGCTCAGTCATCCGGCAGCACAATGCACCACAAGAACAACAACAAACACAGTCAGAACAGACGGTGAAAGGAATGAACGCACCTAAATTTAGATGTAGTATATTCTATGTGCATGCACATGCTTGTCAGTCGTCAATTTGAGATGATCAGGTAAAAGTTCATTGGGTCCGTTCCCAATCTGTGGGCCACGGACTGGAGAGCCTTTAAATGTTATATTCATTGTCTGTGGAACTAGATGGAAGGCAAAGTACTTCTTTTGACCGTTTCCACTGCTAAATAATGGCCACTGGATACCAAATAAATCACAGAAAGAAAAATAGAATACAGGAAGTAGTAAATAATAGAGACAAATGACAACTGGTCATTGTATATTAAAGGCGATTTCCTTTTTTTTTTAAACAATACCTCTTTGAAGATAGATAGATAGATAGATAGATAGATAGATAGATAGATAGATAGATAGATAGATAGATAGATAGATAGATAGATAGATAGATAGATGATTCTTAAAGCTAAACTTTGGTTTCACTGGAAGTCTTTCCTTCCGCTTGATATTGTTTGTATCATCGCGATAAGCTAAAAGTCACAGAATCGCCTGAGTCATCGTTACGTTTACGCCGAGTGAGCACAACAGTTGACGTCAAAGCATGCATCAAATTTCAAACGACACCTTTACGTGCCAATTAATAAATCAAATATAAAAAAATATAACTAGCAGCACTTGTGAGAACATGTTTCTGTTTCTTGTGAAAACAACTGACGGATTTAGCAACAGACCGTCGCAACTAGCTTGCTAGCTATATAAATAACGGTTGAAGCACGCGAGCCTGTTGGTGGTTCTACCGCTATCTTAACTGGCGGATAAACCGGGTTTAAACATTTCATGTGTTCTGGTTAAACTCCATACTTACAGCTCGACTAACAATGACCCAGTTTTATCCGTCCAGACTCAACTGAAAGAGCTTCCCCCGCGCCAAACTTCCAAACTGAGCGTCGCTGACGTTTTGCGTCATACGTAAGCGGCTGACCTACGTGTTCAGCCAATCACAGCTGTGTGAAGAAGAGCACGCTCTTCTAGTTCCGCCCACTGTCCCAGATAAATACAGCTGCACCTGACTGATCTTACAACCTCTGCTTATTTAGCAGTCCTCCCTGCTACTACTAATAAACACTATTGGTAAGTCGGTAAAAAAATGTTTTCATCTAAGTTTTTTTTTAAGTTGCGTACATTATCTTGACACGTTG
Source organism: Fundulus diaphanus (assembly GCA_037039145.1). Lineage (NCBI taxonomy): Eukaryota > Metazoa > Chordata > Actinopteri > Cyprinodontiformes > Fundulidae > Fundulus > Fundulus diaphanus. Next base: position 21,680,708 of record CM073131.1, read on the forward strand.
CATTTATATTTCTCTAAAAAATTACATTCATAGTCAATACTTTGGCTTTGAACATTTAAAAGAAATGTTTCAGTTAGGATGTCATGCCGTTTTTTACAATAATCTCGGTTTTCTTCTATTGTTTGAAGAAGATCTTTATACTTCCTTTCAGTTATTAATCTTTTACCAGGCAACACAGTATATGGCAGCTTTGATAAGATCCTGCCAGTTTGATCACACCTGGCGCTCTTTCTCTCCCAGCAGCCCTGAGGAAATCACCATGGTTCAGGCTAAGTCGTGGATTCTGGCCAAGCACTTTGATGGCTTCCCAAAGGACAGCGACTTCAAGCTCAAGGTGGAGGAGCTGCCCGCACCTACAAAAGGAGGCAAGAATAGGTTCCTCATTGTTTTTGTACGGGGTTGAAGAAGAGTTCATTAGTCTCACACATGAATAATTTTAAATAAAGTGTGATCCACCTTGGTTTTCTTACAGAGGTCCTTTTGGAAGCGGTTTTCCTCAGTGTGGATCCATACATGAGGTAGGTAGACAGCATGCATCCAAATTTGGCAAACATCATCAATCGTTATCAAATCATCTCAGAATCATGTATTTATCACACATTAATGCTTTCATTGTCTTTCCTCCAGACCTTTCAGCAAACTGTACATGAAGGAAGGGGACGTAATGATCGGAACACAAGTGGCAAAGTAAGGAAAGACCTTCTCAGGCACAGAAAGATCTGCTATCATTCCTGACAATCCTTTTTTGGGAAAATCTGAAATTTATTCATCAAAGAGGAAGTTTAAATTACGTTCGCACCACCCATTTCAACAGTCTTCTAGATCCTCTACATTCATATTTTGGTTGTATTTATGAACCTTGCATGTTTCGTTCAGTAACAGCAGTAAAAGGACCATATTTTATCACCCAAAAAGTCTTTTTTGTTTTCATCAAATGAGAGTCTGGGCTTTCTGAGAGCTCTGTGTTCTTTCTTCTGTCTTTTAAATACTTTCACATGTGCACGCCTGTCTTTGATGGCTAGTTTGAGCTTTCCGATCGTGGTGTCTAACATGCATAACAGGGTTATTACCAGGTGAAGAAAGGCCAAGTCATAGTAGAGTCATTTGTTTCCAAGCTATTAACTGCTGTACTGGATTTATGTGATGGAGCATTGCCTCATTAAAAGGATATAACTTGGCTGCCTGCTGCACGCTTGTTCCAGTAGTTGCAGATTTTTTGATTTGTCATCCATCTTCAACAAAAAAAAGAAGAAAGAAACAAAGAAGGAACTATTTTCCAACTGAGCCTAACTAGTACAGGATTTACAAATTGGTAAAAATGCATGTTGGTGACTTTGCAGTATTTATATTTATAGGTTTTCTGATAACATGAAGAATTATGAAGTTTGCTATTCACATTTAAAAGCAATAGGGATGTTGGTTATCGCCATCTGAGCTTTCTAGGAATGCATTTAACAAAGTTGATCATGATGACTTTCTGTGCTTGGCTCCACACCTCGGTCTGACAGTGTCATACGGTGACATGCTTTTTAATTTATCATTTATCTCCTTTATAACATGTTAAACAATAACTACTGAAAGTGCAGAATTTATCTGAATATGTGATCCAGCTTTCATGACCTTTTATAGATCGACACTTAACAGTGGCCTTTTCCTCCTTGGAAACACTTGACTTCTAATGGTTCCCTCTGTCCAACAGTGGTTATATATACAATGTGTGTATACACCTCCAAAAATGTCCGTTAAAGCCAGATGGATGCCACAATAAATCACTTAAAAACACGAAATGACTTATATCCTGGACAATTTAACTGAAAAACAGGATTGTTTAGGCAAATGATAAAGAATGCAACAAATGTGCACACGCTTATAGTTACACATTGCTTTTTGAAACACTCTCTCCCTCTGTGTAGGTCCAGTCTCTGTTTGCCTTACTACCCCATTAACACAAACACTTCCGAAATGGTTGAATTAAATTGCAGTTTTTAATTGTACATCCTGAGTAGGTCTGAAGTCACTGTTTCATAACTATCAGTGCACTATTGGTTGCAGAGTAAGCATTATGAGTCTTTTTTCCCTATACTCAAGGAACTTAGAGTGGGTCACACATGTCATATATAGTGGCAGCATCGAGCCAAGTTGCAACACATGGAAACTTGCTGGAAAGATGACTTTGGTTTTCTTATATTTTTGCATAGGGTGATCCAAAGTCAAAACTCAGCATTTCCTGTGGGGAGTCACGTTGTGAGTAGCTGCGGTTGGAGAACTCACGCTCTCAGTGATGGGAAGGATCTCACTCTCCTCATGGCTGACTGGCCCAAGGACGTGCCAATGTCACTGGCCGTGGGTGCCATCGGCATGCCAGGGTAAGACATGCATGAACAATGAACACTTGAGTCACGCTATCTGCCTGCCGGGGTTATAGTTTCATACTAGAGATGCAGATCACACTTTTCCTGACCAGGACTCTTTGCCCATTTACTTCAGGGTCTGACTTGCCAGTCCTGACTTTTTACTGATTCTAGTTTTTAAATTCTAGTGACGAGACCACATAAAAGAGGATGTAAATGTGCTGACGGTTCTTTGATAGAGTATCACAAGATTATCCACATTTATGCCTCAAAACATGTGTCCCTAAGCTAAATCTTAACTTTATGACTAAATAAAACCTACATCAAGGTGCACATCAGGTTGGCTGATGTGATTTTTGGACTGAAAATGGTGGGAGTTCTTAGTTTGCTGTTGACCGACTCAGCTGAAGGAAACTTACCAATTCTGATCACTGACAGCTTGATTTGTGCATCTCCATTTTACGAATGTAACATGTTGGTTTCAGTTCCCCTTTTGCCAGGGTGGGGCCAGAACAAAAGAATGAAACAAACAGTGCAATATTTAATCTTTCAATTTATTAAGTGAGCCAAAGAGCCAGTTGCGGCTCTGAAACTGCAGGTTGCAGACCCCTGATCTAGCAGATGAAAACTGGGATCCTATCTCAATATGGCTGAAGTTAAAAGTGGAACACCCTAATTTTTAAATCTTTGTTAACGTAAAACTGTAAAGGTAAAAAATGGCATTGGTCCAAGTTACCAATCAGTTATGTTTTCTGTCCCAGCACGTATCATCATAAAAAACGATTTAGTATTGCCTTCAGTACAGGCGCCCTAACAGGGGCCAGGACCAGTTCTGCAGTGTCACTGGCCCCTTTTGGCCCCTGTCTAGAACCGCCACTGTTGGTGGCTCAGTTTCCTTTTCAAATGGACAGCAAATGCAGTAAAGCATTAAATTCAGGAGCTTAATTAAGGAGCTACAAGTGCTAAACACAGACGGCTAGGAGAGGATGTACAAGAGACGATATATTCTGTCATCGTTAATTCTGGCAAAAAGAACAATAACTCATGTGCCATTGAGGTTAACCGTTACCTTTGTCCTGGAAATTGTAAATGGGTTTAACAGTATTTGAGTCTTAGAAGCTTCCGTAACTATTAGGAAAAACTCTGGATGAAGAAACTCTCTTGCTCCGTTCCTCCCTGTCTGCAGACTGACGGCTCTGTACGGGGTTGAAGCAGTTTTGCAAGCGAAAAAAGGCGAGACTCTGCTGGTGAATGCTGCGGCCGGAGCTGTGGGCACCGTGGTGGGACAGATCGCCAAGATCAAGGGCTGTAAGGTGGTGGGTTCAGCCGGCTCCGACGCCAAAGTAGCTTACCTGAAGGAGCTCGGGTTTGATGAGGCTTTCAACTACAAAACCGTTTCCTCCCTGGAGGAGGCTCTGAAGAAGGCGGCGCCTGAAGGATATGACTGCTTCTTTGAAAACGTAAGCTGGTGTAGCTCCAGATGTCTTTAAACTCCTCCTGTTGGTCATCATGTTCCTAACCTGTTGAGGTGGTGTCTCATTTTTAGGTTGGGGGCCAGTTTTCAACTTTTGCACTACAACAGATGAAGGAGTTTGGTAGAATAGCTGTGTGTGGAGGCATCTCCACATACCATGATGCTGCATACCAAACAGGTCAGTTCCTCCACACTCTTCCTTTGGTTGGTAAGAAGCCACGTCATGGTGAGATGCTGTTAAAACTGTCCACCCTGCAGTACCTTCAAAACTAGCATCACTATTATAAGGTTTAGATGGAATGCAATGTAATTTTTCTGTTTATTCAACTAAGGCATTATAGATCAAAATATATTCAGAATGGCTGTCAAAGTTTAGACTTAAAATGAGAAGTTGTAGCAAGACTTGCAACTTATTTTTCCGCCGATACCCTTGATCCCATTTCACTGAGCTTGAGCTATTTTGCAAAGAAGAACGAGTCAAAATTGTAGTCGTAGCTTTAATGCTAATAAAGCTATGATTGTTGTGTTTTTAATGTACAGCACGTCGAATCGTCTTGTTACTGAAAGGTGCTTTATAAATAAACTTGTCTTGCCCTCGTGAAAGCTGGGTGTAGTATTGAATTTGAATTCAGGACATATCTTTATTTATAATAATTTTTTAAAACTTTCCTTTCCAGTGACAGAATGTGGAAAAAGACAAAGGGGGTATTTATACTTTTGCAAGGCACTGTGCATGTTTCTGTCAATATTTGTTCTTTTTTGTACACTAGAGGGCGACCTTGTGTTGCTAAAGTTAAACAATAGCTGTATGTACAGAATAGTGCAGACCCAGGACAGTGACTGCTGGGCCATTGTTTTGCATCTGACTTGGAAGGCTGCCTACGAGGATGGGCCTCTGTGTAGCTTAAAAGCAGCAGCGCTCCAACTACTGGTTGCTCCAGTGTGAGCTGCCAGAACTGACAGATGTCGAAAGATACCCTGGATAGGTGTGGAAACGTTTTCAGAAGAACTGAGGGAAAGTCTGGTTGCCTCCGATTTAAGCCTGTTTGCTGTTGCGATGACCCGGATAACTGAGAATTTGCACAGGCATGTACAGAATAGCCTACTGTTTATTAAAATAGTACTTGTTGCTGCTTTATAACGTTGCTTTTGTCTTTCCCAGGGCCATACCCTCTAACCACCATTAACTGGAAACAGGTTAAGATAGAAGGCTTCATGCAAAGCAGGTGGCAGAGCGACCATCCCCAAGGCCTGAAGAAACTGATGGGGTGGTACAAAGAGGTATTATTGCTTTTTTTTTGGGGGGGGGGGGGTACATATTTAAACCTTGTGTCCCTCCACATGAGTTTAATGTATGCATTGTGCCTCTGCAGGGGAAACTGAAGGGTCGGGAGCACGTCACCAAAGGCTTTGAAAACATGCCAGCTGCTTTCATGGGGATGCTGCAGGGAGAAAACATCGGCAAGGCCATCATCACTGTTTGATGCCTCCCCAAAGGATGACCTTATTACAAAATGATCTCACAGAGGAATAATAATTAGATATAATTATACTAACAATAATATAACTATGAAGATCAGGTTATTAGTTTTTGATAGTTGTTAATACAAAGATGAAACATCTTGGTATTGCGTCATCATCATTATAAGTCTTTCCTACTTGTACCATTATGAGCAGTGTGCATCTTATGTTGCTGCACTGACACAATAATTATGCACTGTTTTCACTATTGGCTTCTGTGCTGATAATAAATGTTTATTTCAGCAGATTTCTTAATTTTGTTTGATAATTTCCTCTTTTTAAGTCTCTTAAGATGATATGAAATACTGCCAGAGGCAGGTGGCTGAAATATTAGCATGAGCACAGATAGGATTTTGTTGTCAACTGCTGCCTTTTGTTTTAGCAGTAAAAAGACAGCACATTTGAATTTCATTGGGTTGGGAGGTGCTGGATGTCAGGTTCAGTGATAACACTGGCTGTCCTTAAAGGTTGGTGTCGCTATGGCAATGGCTCCACAACCGGTTTCTCAAAGGCCCCGGATCCTAGCAGGTCTGTGCAGATGTTTTTCCAAACTCTGCTGCATTTATACAAATACACTGTGGGAAGGCCATAGATTAGGGTTGTCCAAACTTTTCAGCTTGTGGGCCCAAATTGTCAAGTCAAACAACACTCGAGGGCCACACAAAAAAAAAGAAGACCAAAAAAAATTTTTTTTAAGTTGCTGTGCAAAATATTATTTTAAATAAATAATAATGAATAAATTCAAATCAGGTTTTACTGCACCACAGTCTGCATTTGAGTAAATGTCATTAGATAGCTAAGGTCCTATTTACTAGGAAATTAAAGAAAATGTGTGGTTAATGAAAGACCTAACATTTAATTGTAAAATTTTAATTTGACTGCAATAATGTTACCCTAATTAAAAATAAAAAGTTTACATCTGCAAGAGCCTCCAGGCTGGTTGGCCAAATCTTTCTTGAAATGCAGTTCAGGGGCCATACAGAGTCAGTACAGGGGTCGCTAATGGCCCCTGGGCCACACTTTGGACACACCCGCCATAGATTGTCTCTGTACTATTTAAAAAGATCCAGAGGGCAAAATTTGCTTCTGGATGCTAGAAATGCAAAATTTCTAAGCATACGATACCTTGTGATAGCATTCACTTCTCAAATTTTTTTTAGGTTTTTACAGCACTAGTGGCTCGTTTTTCATACAGTGGGCTGACAGGAAAGGGGGTACGAGAGAGGGGGAGAGACATGCGGCAAAGGAACACAGATGGGAGTCGACACCCGGGGCGTTCACATTCACTTCTCTTGAACTTTTTGTTATTTTAAATGTTTTGTGTTACATGTAGTATAATACTCTTTGTTTCAGGGCTCGTTAAAAAGCTCAACAGAATTTGTTTTACATTTAGTCCCATTCGACTGCACATTCATGGGCAAAATATGTGACAGTCACATCAAAAACTTTACATCACTTGTCAAATCATTACAAAAGTTGTAACTTGAGGTTTTTACATTATGTAATTTGGCAATCACTTATTTTCAATGCATGTTACTAACACGCTGTGGTAGAAACTAACATTTGTGTTCTGCCCTCCTGAGTTTACTATTTTGTGGAACTACATTTCATTGCAATTACAGCCCCACACTGTTAGTGTTGCACATCTAGAGACTTACATTTTTGCCCGTTCTCCTTTGTACACTAGCTCGAGCACAGTGTGTTAGCATGGGGAGCATTTATGAACATTGATTTTCTGTTTCGTTTCTTTAAAAAAGGTATTAGTCTTATCCCAACAACAAAACAGAACAGGTATGACTCTTTGAAAATGTATGCTGTATTGAGCCGTGTGTTGATGAACGGATGCACCCAAGTCTGTTTGCCCTGTAACGGCTGCTGAATGTTTGTGGGTTTGTTTGCTTTGAAATCAAAATGAAAGTGCAAGAAGAAAAGAGAAAGTAAAAGACTAATACTTTGTGTTGTACCTAGAAAACTGCAAAATGTCTCTAATCTGCTTCAACTGCCTGAGTTGGAGGACCAAAATTTTTACCAAAATTTTTACCATTTTTGTGCCACGCTTTCAACGTCACTGATCCAAACAATTTCACTGTAGCTCTGGTTGTATGTTCAGAGTTGTTATCCTGATGATCCTCCAACCCAATCCCTTTGACAATCTGTGGCAAAACGTGAAAATAATTTAGTGCTGGCATCACGTCAATGATCTTATTGCTAACTTGGTGGAAAGTGTTAACTGGGGCCGCGGATAACACGCGTTGATCAGCCGCATCCACTTCCCTCTCCGTCTGCTTGGTGTCTGCCCGCCACACCCTGAGTTTACCCTCCTGTTTGAGTTGTTCGCTTTGTCGTAACTGTGACTTAAGCCTCTTGCATCCCTCATGTGAGGAAACTCAGTGAGCTTCCCTTTTTTAAATAAATTAGTGAAACAAATGACCTTTTCAAAGATATTTGAATTGAATTAGATGATCCAATGCAAGAGACCTAAGAGCAGAATGGTTGCTTTAAAAGGAGCTCCGCTCTTCGTTTGAGAGCCATTTCCTCTGAGGAAACACATGCTGTCATCATCGCTTTACATTTATTTAAAGGGCCTCCTAAGCGAGGATGTTGCTGTTTCAGTTAAGATTGGACTCGTACAGGCATGTAATGAATCATCATCAGGAACTTAAAGGAGGGAGGTTCAGTGGCTGTGAAGAAAACTACACAGCAAGTACCAGAACCATCTCTTGAAGGGGATTCAACCAAGAGACTGGATAAACACCAGTGCAGAGCGTGCTCAGGAGTTATGGCAGCCATGTGAGAGTGTTTCTGCATGCTACATGAGATAAAGACTTTTGCATGCTGGCCTGGTGTTTACAAGGGTAACAAAGAAGTCATGTTTCTTCATGAAAATCATAAACTACAGACTCATATTCTGCAGGAAGAGCCAGGTTTGGACTCCAGGGGACTGGGGTAAGTTGTGTTTCTCTGATGAACCTTCAAATTGATTAAAACATCTAGAAACAGCACTGCCTGGTTTTGCGTATCCAGTCCTGTGTCAGGCTGACAGTGAAGGATCGTGTCACCGTTCAGGTGTTGGACTGAATTCCTTTCAGGTGAGTTGGCTTATTCAAAATTGTGCCTTAAACACTGACATGAATAAAGACTGGGGTTCAAAACATTCTCCAAGAGCAAAGTTGTCCAACAAACGATCCATTTAATGGAGAACAATGTCATTCAGGTACAATGGAGCATCATGACAAAAGGTCAGTAATAACTGACAGGCTTCTGGATCACATTTTGAGACAGCCAACCAATCCTTCAGGTCTTATTTCTATAGAGAGTTAATTGACACTTGACATAACCTTTACAGAAAAAACAAGGCATTTAAAATGAAATGTTTATCATTGACCTGCAGTGTACCACGGAAGAATCCGACAGAGATTTAACAAAACCGAAGCAGCACTGGACTGAGACCTGGGAATTTAAAATTCAAATCTACTCCTCAAATTCATTATGCTCCTCAAACCATTCCTGGGTATGTTTTGCTTTGTTACAGGGAAGACAATAGTGGTAAAGCCAGCAGGAAAATATATGTTCATGGATTATAGGGGTCTGCAGGGATGGTAGCTGCCCTTTCCTGACCCTAGACCTGTACAGGTCCTGGATGGAGGGAAAGTCAGCCCTGATCCTGTCTGCAGATCTAATTGTTTAGTGTATAGTTTGGATCTGTCCTGTTTTGTGGATGGACCAAACCACACAGGACAGACTCAATGATGGCAGTGTAGAAGATGACCAGCAGCTCCTGTAGAAGGTTGTACTTTTTGATTTGCGGCATGAGGCACAGTATCAGCTAGGGCTCGCAAGGCCCTCTTCAGTGGGAGCTGGGTGAGCTTCTGACGGAGGATGTCTGGGTTGATGGTGTTGATAACCGAACTGAAGGCCACAAACAGGATCCTGCCATATGTCCCTGGGGGCTTCAGGTGGCGCAGGATGAAGTGTAGTCCCAGAAAACTACAGGAGGTCCAACAGCGGGTGTGCCTGTGATCTGCTTCAGATGCTTCAACAAAGTTGACAATGTAATGTCTGTTTGGTGTATCTCTTTTGTTTTGTTTGTTTGGAACTGTGGCTTGTAAATATACTATAACTTTGAAAAGTAGGTGTGTCAGTATTATGTGCTTTAAAAGCTATAGTTGGTAATCCTGTTCAGAACACTTTTTGTTATACTGGGTGAAATGGTCCCTCCATCCTGAGAGTAGTCAATATATTATAAATTCAGAAAAAGGAACAAAAAAATGTAAACCCGTTAGAGGTGCAGGCCTGTAAAAACTGACCAATCCCTGCCATTCAGTCCAAATGGTCAGAGGATTGGTCCTGCTCATGTCCCCCTCTGTCCCTCGAGTTCATTATCTATTGGTTGTCTCACATGCTAATCATTCTGAGGTGCTCACGTAACACCAATGTGTGTTTCTTGCTAGTTTCTGCTTGCTGGCTACGCATGTGCACTTCTAGTGTTTATGCATCCAGTTAGCTTTGGTTTCAGCTGTTCGTTGTATCTCCACTGCTCTCGCCGTCTACTTTGAAAATGGCTGAAAGTTGCAAGAAGCGAACTGTCTTACATGTTTATAAGAAGAGGAAGGCCTCTGAAGAAAGAATTAAGACCAAAGAGTATTTGGGAGATTTTTTCACCCAATACGCCTGAGGAGCAGAAGAGCCGATAAGATGGTTATTCAAAAAGGGACTCCGGCGTTTTTACCATACTTTTTGGACTATAAGTCGCTCTGGAACATAAGTTGCATCAGTCAAAAAAAACATCATAAAGAGGAAAAAAACATATTCACACCAGACTATAAGTCGCACCGGACTATACGCATTTATTTAGAAATTTATTTCACACAATCCAAAACTTAAAACTGACATTTAATCTGGTAAACCAACTTATACAATTACACAACTGCATCCACAACTGGCTGAATAATATGGAACATACCTGGGAGGTTGAATGGGGTAAATTAGTATAACAAGATAGCAACTTCACCCGGGAAGGTTCTTGCCAGCGCATTTCAGTGTACCGGCCCATTACGCTGAAAGTTGTCAAAATTACACTAAAATTAGACCGTGAGCGTAATGGTGCTACGTGCTAAGCTAGCAGTATGATGCAGATGTTTAAGAGAAACATAAAGCTGATGTGCATCAGCGAAGTTGTAAACCACCCGAACAACAGACCTGTAAGCTAGCGCTAGCTGTTATTATCTTCACGAACAGCCCAATAACAGGGTTCTGTCACGATCTGGGTCCGTCGAGCTGCACCACGCAACACTTCATGAATGCATACTGAACAGCAAAATAACATATAAACATGTGTTCAGTCTTTGTTTCTAAGTGGTACAAGAGCAGCATATAGTGTTCACAAACCTAGACAGCCCTCTTGCGGCTATATGGTTATGTTTACCACATTTTGGTCAACATGAATTACCATTTAAAACTGATATATAAGTCGCACCTGACTATAAGTCGCCGGATCGGCTAAACTGTGAAAAAAAAGTGACTTATAGTCCTAAACATAAGGTAGGCCTACTCACACTTCCGCAAAAATCGTCCACTGTCTTTAAAGGAGCACTAAGTAATAATAACACCTAGTGTTTCAAATCGGAACAACACACACACACAACAGCCTGCCACTGACAACAGCCTATTATGCCGTTTCCTCAACGGTCCGTTGCTGGTGTGAAACCCCACGGAATCTCTACTTTCATAGGATAGGTAAATGATGTAGCATTTTGATCTATTTCGGGTCCACTTCTCTTACTGGATTCCATGTTTGCAAGCTGCTGCTCTCTTTTGTCAAGATAAAATACAAATGCTGCACCCTGTTTTAGAAACCCTGGGAACTCTCAATGGAACCAGGAAGTAAACATGGGTTACACACTACACCGAAGTAGTTCAGCATTGTACCTCTAATTTTGAGAGGAGAGAAAAACTTGACTAAGCCATTGTTGATGTAGAGGACCGGTTGTTTATAGGGAATGTTACTTCCATGACAAATGAGAAGGATTTTGGTTAATCTTACAGTACATTTCTTACTTATTGCTCATTTGACCCAAGACTTTTTGTCAAAACATTGGCTTTTTCAGACCGGAAAATCATCAGTTTCTCTTCAGACATGTATTTTTCTTTATCCTGACGGATCCGTAAATAAGGTTGACCATTGATCAGTTATATGTTTGAGGAGAAACTGAACCTCTTTCAGCCTTTTTTTCAGCCTCTCTGTTTGAACTAAAATTCTTGGGGCTTAAGAGGTGAATTATATTCTACAACCACTTGCCATAATTTTGACGTCGACGACTCCGTCGGGGTGCCTACGTCATCTGTTAGTGGCTGGGCTAAACTTGGACCAATCACATGTTTACGCTGGGAGCGTTTCTCCCGTGCTCTCGTCTCAAGTCTCTTCACGGCTCTGATAAAGTTTCGGGAACTTCAGCTGCTGGCCTCGTTGTGAGGTTAGACTGCTGGGAAGCCTGAGAAGCTACAACCTGCACCGTCTCACAGAAAGAAACTGAAATTAGGAAGTGGAGCCGTCCGACGCAGTGAGTGCGATTCTTACATTTCTTGGTTGTTTTAGAAGAAGATAATGATGCCAAGGTCCTGTTCGTGTTATACAGAAACCGTGCATTGTGCTCGTTTTTCTTTTCTCCATTGTTAAAGCATTAACAATGGTACCTTCCCGGTTGGTTGCATGTGCTCGCCTGTATGTGAGCAGGCATGTCTAGGTCTGGTTGGTTCATTTCTCTTGAAGTTCTGCTATTATAACCACAGAGCAGCAGCAGCCACTGACATTTTTGGTTGTTTTTTAAAATGTGCTGGAGAAAGAGAGTTTGTCACGAACAACCCCAGGGAAACCTGTTTAGGTGTGCCTCGATATCAGATCGTACCTAATCTCTGTACTTATCTTGCAGAAAAAAGAAAAGAAAGTGTCAACAGCAATCACTGCCTCTCAATGCTTTAGCCAACTTGAAAAGCCTGGCCAAGAGCATTTGTTTGTTTTCCTCTGGAATCTCATCGGCCGATTTCCATTTTGTTTGTTTTTTCAATGCATAAAAGATTTCTTAAAAAGTGGGTTTTAGGCTCTCTGATAGAGGTACAAGTTTTGCAGCGACTTGAAAGAGTTGTTATTATTGTTGTTGTTGTTATTATTATTACTGTTATTATTATTATCATTGCTGTTGTTGTTGTTGAGGCATCAGTCGCTAACCTTTATCTGAATTTTTGTAAATTCAGAGAAAAGTACATCAAAGCACACGCTGGTGCTCTTAGTTCTGGGTTTTGATGCATTCGATGAGTTTGAAAAAGAACCAGATTTTTCAGTATCCAACCTGCCATGGGAGCATTGGTCGATTGCTTCGTTGCATCACTAATTTAACTTAAGACCCAAGAATTTTTACCTGAACATAAGCTTTTAGACACCTGGATAAAAAGGCTGGCAAAGATCAGCTTCTCTTCAAACATATATGTCGACAAAAATTCTCAGGTCAGGTCTAAGGTACGCTAAAGGAGGCAGTAACATGTTTTTTATTTTATTTTTTTTATTGATATGTTATCCGGAGATCTATGCACAACCTCTCAATTTCTTTTGATAATTTGCTTTCAAGGAGTCGTGCTTGCAATCTGTTTTCAAGTGGGAGATTTTGGCTGCTTTTTTTTAATTGCTTGGTGTCCAGTCGTTGCACCTGACTTTGTCCAGCGTGTTCTTAAAGAAATGGGAGCAAAAGAGATTTCCGCTTTTAAAAAAAACAGGCAAAGAGCCCCTGAAAAATTATTTATTCATATAATACTGGCAGATCTAAGAGATGCCTCATACATCACATTTGTTCTAACAGCACTTTGAGAAGAAGCTTTTTGGTGCTCCCTGAGGAAATCATCATGGTTCAGGCTAAGTCATGGATTCTGGCCAAGCACTTCGACGGCTTCCCAAAGGACAGCGACTTCAAGCTGAAGGTGGAGGAGCTGCCTGAACCCAAAGATGGAGGCAAGAAAACTTCCCTTATTTACTCAGAATAAATTTAAAGCGTACAATTCCTTGCAAAACCATTAATACCCCTAGAACCTTTTCACATTTTGTCACTTTGCTACCACCAATTTTGAAGTGGAAGAAAAAAAACTAATTAACATTTTACAAAAAAAGAAAAAACAATAATTAGTGTGGTGTGTACTTGTATCTACCCCTGCTGCCCCTTAATAAAAATTTCTTCAGTGCCCTTAAGAAGTCAACCCTATTAGTAAACTGAGACCTTGTGTATGTATCTTAATCTCATTGTAAACATGGCTGTTCTGTGAAGCCATCAGGTGTTTGTTGAAGAGCATTAGTGAGCAAACGGCATCACGAAGAGCAAGGAACACAGCAGACAGGTCAGAGAGGAAGCTGTGCAGAGGTTTAAAGCAGGTTTAGGTTATAAAAACAATGTCCTAAACTTTGGCCATTTCACCGAGCTCTGTTCAGTCTGTCATTTGAAAATGGAAAATCTGCAAACCCTACCAAGACATGGCTTTCCAGCTAAACTGAGAGGTTGGACAATGACACCATTAATCAGACAAACAGCCAAGAGGTAGTGGAACTCTTTAAAAGCTGCAGAGATCCACAGCTCATGTGGGAGAATCTGTTGATGGGACAGCTGGGCCTCTATGAGAGAGTGGCAAAAACACGGCAAAGTCCTGTTTGTAGCTTACCGCAGGTCAAGTAGGGGACACAGCAAACATATGGAAGTTTCTCTGGTCAGATTGGGCCAAAAACGAAGAGTCTGGCCTAAATGCAAAACACAATGGCCCTCATTTATTAAAAACCGGTGTAGAGTGAGGCGCAAAAATGACGGAATAAAGGGTACCAGGTTTGATTTATGAAATCAGCTGTGGCGTCTGCATTTGGGGCCAGTGGGGCCTGGTCCCACCAGATGTTGCTGTGGAGTTCTGTTCGCAATAATCAGTGAGACATGATCAATCTTTATAGAGTAATATTGTAAAAAAAGACAGATTCCCTTACCAATAAAATTCTGTTAGAAACATTTGTGTCTATATATCTAAGTCTGTCAGAAAACTGACAAGCTCAGTAGGCTAAATCCTCTTGAGGCGCCTTGATATTTGGGCCGGTCCACCAACGTTTGTTTAAATAATGAGCATATGAAATCACAGTGCGCTTGGCCAACACGCTCTCAGTAGACAGCCGGGGGACACAAATCCTCTGGCCCCAAGCTCGGATTGTCCAATCAACATACTAGAAATGCACACGCTACGTTTACGTCCTGAAATTGTTGGAAAATGTGCGACCATTTAGTGTTGGTTGGCCTTGTTGGCTCATTGAAGGATCAATGTGAATCTTTTCTGTTCAATAAATGAACATTACGAGTGAGACTGTAATTCTGATCTAGTGAACCCGAATTCAGCCACACACAGAGCCACGTTTTAAGAGAGTTTATTAAAAGGTGGTGGGTTGTGGATGATGGTAACCAGGGAGGCTGTAGTGGACTGGAGCTGGAGGATGATTACAGAAGCCGCTGGCAGACGTGAGAGAGCGGGAGCTGGTGGACGTGCGAGGTGGAGCGCCGTTGGAGCTGTGCTGCGGAGTTGGTCAGGCGCAGGGTTCCAGGAAAACTCCTGGGCAGGCGAGTGAGCGCTGGAGTCAAGGGAAAGCCAGGAGCTCAGCAGCGAGGATACACGGGCGCCTGGAAAGTCAGCAGGCAGGTAGGCAGGCAGGCATGAGGAAGGGGAGTGCAGCAGGCTTGAGGCGGAGGAAGGCGGTGAGGAAGACGACGAGGGACGAAGGACGTTGGGAGACCAGAGGCACGGAATACTGTGAACAGACAAGGGAAGGACGACGTTCCAGTGGCGATGATCAGACTGAGGAGGGTTTATGTATGTTTATGGACAGGTGGGTTGAGTTCAGTTTAATTAGAGGTGGCAGGTGGCGGTGATCTAGAGTGGAGTGATGACTGGGGAAAACTGGGCTGGGTGAAAGGTGAAAAAGTCCAGAAAACTGTCCCAGGAGAAACAGACCAAAAACTGAACCATGACAGCACCCCCTCCTCAAGGTTGGATTCCAGACGACCTTAAAAACAAAACAAAAAAACAGACGACCCAAAAACCAAAAACAACTCAGACAGGGTGGGCGGAGGGAGGCTCAGGACGGGGGGGGGCTAGGGTCCAACAAAAAACTACCCCAACAGGGCGAACGAAGGGAGGCTTGGGATGGCGGACCAGAGCCAGGACTGGGCTGGACTGGGGACCTCGAGCGGCCACTGAAGACCCGCTGGAGGCTCTGCCGACGACTGAGGACCCGCTGGAGGCTCGGCCGACGACTGAGGACCCGCTGGAGGCTCGGCTGACGACTGGAGGCCAGGTGGGACCACCGGCGGCGACTGAAGACCTGGAGGAGCCTCTGGTGGGTGGTCCGGGCGTAGCAGAGTCTGTGGCGGGCGTCGAGGAGGGCGACCCCGGCGAGGCAGAGTCAGAGGCATCTCTGATGACTGGGGAGTGATGACTGGGGTGGAGTGATGAATGGGGAAAACTGGGCTGGGTGAGAGGTGAAAAAGTCAAGAAAACTGTCCCAGGAGAAGCAGACCAAAAACTGATCCATGACAGTAGTGTTGGTTTAACTAATCTGTTTAATTTAAAACTGATCAAAATCAGGTTGTATGGATCACAAAAAATGGGTTTCTGCTAATAGGTGTTGAATTTTTGTGCCCCACTTAGCTTATCATGTCAAAGAAGCCACTGGAATTTAGACATGGTACCCATGTCCACATTTAACAATGTGAAGGGTGGAAGCAATAATTGTTAAACATCAATTTACATGGGCGCGCATGTGGCGCAGCGGGTAGCGTCACCCATATACAGAGGCCTTAGTCCTCGATGCGGTCGACCCGGGTTCGAATCCGAGCCGTGGTCCTTTGCCAAATGTCTCTCCCCCTCTTCTACCCCCCCTTTCCTGTCAGACTACTTTCGGAAAAAGCGACCCACTAGAGCCGCAAAAAATCCCCCCCCAAAAAATAAAATAAAAAAAAAACATCAATTTACATAATTTGTGACATGAACAAACAAAAAATAAAGATTTCTTTCAAATTTCAATGCGCCAGTGCCACAACAAAGGAATATTGACTTGTTAAAATACACAAAAAAAACAGAAACATTGTTTCTCACTAAAATAAATGTTTTAGTCATTGTCAACATGTATAATATAGTAAATAATTACAAAGTCATGGTTAAGAACAAAAGCAGAAGCCTATTCCCATGTTCCCGATATTTTTCACCTGCATATTAAATTCACCCAGAGTAATCAGATCAGATGGTTTCGGCTCCTTTTTGGAGATGATTCCAAGCTAATGGCTAAGAGAACGTGGTCTTCTCTAGTTCTGTATGGACAGAGAGAACATTGAGAACAGTGATATTCACGCATGACTGGTTTGTTTGGGTGACAAATAAGAAGATAGGAGGGCAGCAAGCCCAGAACTGATTTGGAGATAAAATACAAGGTAGAACAGCCGGCAGTTTCTTTCTCTTTTCCAACAGAAAGACACATAGTCTTACTCTCTGCTATAGTAACCCAAAGCAACGGTCCACAGTACCCCACATGCTTTGAAGCGGCATGTTTTCCTATAAATGCGGGTCTAGATGTTGACATAACTCTACAATACCATTCCTTGGAAGACAAAGTCAACTTAATAGTCCGATTCAGGAACCCCTCCTCCCCTGTGTGCTATTACACAGAGGACATCCGCAGCGCAGACTGAGCATGACAAGCTTGTTGTAGACTTGTGGTAAACGTCAGCATCTTACCACACATGTTGCAGAATTACAACAGCCCTGAGAAACCTGAGGTGGCTAGAACTTGGTGGCTGTTTTCTATTTTCAAAGCTAGGTGTTATTTAAAGCTGTTTTCCCCAGTGAGCCTCTGTCATCTTCAAAGTAAATTGAAGAAAAATTATTAGCTGAATATAATGCATCTATGAAATTCTGCTCCGCACCTGTGCGTCCGTACATTAACTCTCCATGGCTTGATTTCTTCTGCTACACTGATATAAGTAAGGGATAATGCCCGACGAGGTGTTTATTAGACGAAATTAATGGACGACGCGGAGGCGTGAACCGTCCGACACATTACTTTCTGATAATGGACGCCTCGAAGAGCATTATCCCGCTTATACCATGGTCACTTACAAAATAAATAAATATTAAATCAATTGTTAATACCTTTATGGGTTTTTTTCATTGTTAAAATCGTAAGTTTTTCACAAGAAGCGGCTGAGAGAACAATTTATCTCTTGTTGTGATGCGTTGCCAAGGTAACCAGCATCAACTTTCTGTCGTTACCAGCGTTAGTGTTTGAGCCAGCGCAATAATTTAGAATAGTCAGACTATTTGACCAGAACTTTTTTTTAAAAATAGGTGTCCTATAACACTTTTTAACGGACACCCAGCAGCCAATCAGAATCGAGTATTCACCCAGACAATGGTATAAACAATGATGGTGAAACTATTTAAGTGAAAGTTGGACAGTGTGTGGGATTTGGCCGTATCCTGAGCTGACGTCCTAGTTATGTAATCCCGAAATGGGTATGAAAATGACTGCCGAACACACCACCCTGAACATTAAATCAACTGCTACAGTTTAGATCCAAGCCTACTGTTAGAGTGGCCTAGTCAAAGTCCAGACCAAAATCTGACTGAGTTTAAACTATCTTGCCAAGAAGAATGAGTCATGTATATACAGATATATCTCAAAAGACAGGAAGCTGTGACGGCAGCAAAAGCGAGTTCCACCAAGTAATGACTCAGGGGCTCAGTTCTCATTCACATGTTTCATGTTTGTATCTTCTTTTTTTTAACGCAAAACAAAAACTTTACTTTACATCTCTTCAGCTTAACATTTGAGAATGCTCTACTTTCTGATCTATCACCTGAAATCCCAATTAAAAAGGTTGTGGTTGTGACCTCACAAAATGTGAAACAGTTTAAGGGCTTTAAATACTTTTCCAAAGCATTTTTTAACTGCTCTCTAAATGACCCTCCGCTCTAATTTGGTTTTCTTTCAGAGGTGCTTTTGGAAGCGGTTTTTCTCAGTGTGGATCCATACATGAGGTGGGTTTTAATTTTGGAAAGCGCTCTTGTTAAATCTTCATGAATAACAATTAAAAAAAAGGTTTTTAATATTTGTTTCTGGTGTCCTCAGACCATACAGCAGGGTCCACATGAAGGAAGGCGATGTGATGATAGGAACTCAAGTGGCAAAGTAAGGAAAACGGCGGCGATCCCACTCGTCCAGAGAAAGCCCTTTTATCCTCCGTGATGCGTTTTGCATGCCTGACGCTTCCTGAAACAGAGTCTGCACCTGGGGTTAATTACCGAAGCCTTTGATTCAGCAGTAGCAAAGAGCCAACGACACGCAGCCAGAGCGTCCTGGGCTCCGTGTCCATAAACATATCTGTTGTTTTTGTTGATGAGCTCCAAGGATAAGGTTCTCAGTGAAAACACTTCCAATGATCCTCACGGGACCGTTTGGAAACCCGAGTGTTTGGCATTTTCCTCATCTGGAAGCCAACCACTCTGTGCAGGAAACGTCTCCTTGCGTTGTTGATGTCCAGTCATCAGGGATGCCAGACAGCAAAGACATCCCTTCAGATGTGCAGCGGTGAGCCAGCAAATTTATAGGCATGGCGGTCGGCACCTGTTGCCCCCCTTTATTGCCCACCAATGTGAGACTGGGAGCAGGAAGGAGAGGCAAGTTTGTCTCTCTCTGCATGTAAGTAGTGTATATTAGAGAAACATTGATCAGGCCCACACTGATTTTCTTTAAGATCGGACCTTCCGATTCTAATTTTGTGACAAACTGATTTTTTTGTCTTTTTTATTATTTTGTTTTATGGACTAAAACCCATAAATAGAGGAAATATGGTGCATGTTTTTGATACAGAAAGTGTTTTTATATACAGCTGAACCAATGATTACAATATTATCAGTGTAAATGCATCAAACCATATGTCCCTAATCTTTATCAGATTTATCTACTTTTCATTATTACAGCCAAAATGGTGCATCAACATATATGCAGTGATTGACTGAGAATTGGGTTTTAGTTGGACTCTCACTGCCTTCGATGCCCACACCTAAAGTATAGTTTAGTGCTGCTGAAGCTCAGAAAGGGGCAGGGAGATTATGATGGAGGAGAGGGAGAAAAATGAGGCAACACTGGCTTTAAGCCATATCACGCAAACATTGTGTATCAGGTACCACCTCATTAGCTACAATGCGTTCCAGGTACCAACGTCCTGACGAACCTTTTAAAATGGTAGGAAAAAAAAAATCACTTTGACTTTTTGTGTGCAAACCAAAGAAAACAATTTGCAGTGGATGGTTGGTTAAAGGCTGCAGTGATTTTTTTGTTTTGTTTTAATTGTCACGTAAAAGTTTAAAATAACAACAAAGTTTTGGAACAGAAGGGCCCCAGATTAAAGTTTGTAGTGGGAAAAGATAAGGTTGGTCGCCAAACCCGGTCTCAAAATCATATAAAAGTCTAATAGCTGCACAAAAAACAGTAAATTAGCACCTTTTAACTTTCTTTTACAAATAGTACCTTACAACAACTTTTATTGAACATATTGCTATAGTGTTTGAAAGTACAAAGCATAGAGGAGAACATTACTGCTTACTTGAACTGTTAACAGTAATCAGCCCAATCACTGAACATATAGTGTAAGTCCCACGGAGCATGCCTGTGCAAATTCTCAGTTATCCGGGTCTTCACAACAGCAAACAGGCTTAAATCGGAGGCAACCGGTTCGTTCAGTTTTTTCTGAGAACATTTTGACACCTATCCAGGAGTCTTTATCAGTTCTAGTGGCTCACACTTGAGCGACCTGTAGTTGGAGCGCTGCTGTTTTTAAGGACATGGAGGCTCATCCTCCTAGGCGCATTCTCAGTCTGATGCAAATCAATGACCCACCCGCCACTGCCCTGGGTTGTTAGAAGCTACTGCTTGGTGCGAGTGGAGTACTTGGTCCCCTGAATCGTGATGAGACTGTTGACCCGGATAGACAGTTAATATCTCTGTCTGTACTTGTGTTTCCAGCTTTTTCTCCTCGTCTACAGAGAAGAACATTGGGAATCAGGTTCAACGCAAGTTGGGTGGGAGCCGGGGGCTGACAGCATGGGGCTTTCAAAATATTTTTCTACAAGGGAACTATTCAAACCTGTGAATTTTTTTTATTTCATCCATCCGTCTTCTTCCGCTTATCCAGGATCGGGTCGCTGGGGTAGCAGCTTCAGTAGGGAGGCCCAGACGTCCCTCTCCCCAGCCACTTGGGCCAGCTCCTCCGGAGGAATCCCAAGGCGTTCCCAGGCCAGCCGGGAGACATAGTCCCTCCATCGTGTCCTGGGTCTCCCTCTGGGTCTCCTCCCGGTGGAACACCTCACCAGGGAGGCGTCCAGGAGGCATCCTAACCAGATGCCCGAGCCACCTCAACTGGCTCCTCTCGACGTGGAGGAGCAGCGGCTCTACTCTGAGTCCTCCCCGGATGACTGAGCTCCTCACCCTATCTCTAAGGGAGAGCCCAGACACACTATGGAGAAAACTCATTTCGGCCGCTTGTATCCGGGATCTCGTTCTTTCGGTCACGACCCAAAGCTCATGACCATAGATGAGGGTAGGAACGTAGATCGACCGGTAAATCGAGAGCTTGGCCTTTTGGCTCAGCTCTCTCTTCACCACAATGGATCGGTACAGCGCCCGCTTCACAGCAGACGCTGCACCAATCCGCCTGTCGATCTCCCGCTCCATCTTCCCCTCATTCGTGAACAAGACTCCACTAGGGGCAGCACATCCTCCCCAACCCGGAGGAGGATGTGCCTCCGGGTTGATAAATTGAGATTTATTTATCAACATGATAAATTGAATCATATATGATTCAATTTATCATATTGAATCATATATGGCCCCCACTGAAAGAAGACTATTAATAGACCTGTTGTCATGTCTGAATCAGAAACGTCACTGATGGATAATTTTGTCCTTGTGTAGGGTGATCCAGAGCAAAAACCCAGCATTTCCCGTGGGAAGCCACGTTGTGAGCGGCGGTGGTTGGAGGACTCACACAGTCTGTGACGGGACGAACCTCACTCCCATCATGGCTGACTGGCCTCCGGAGGTTTCATTGTCTCTGGCTCTGGGTACCATCGGCATGCCGGGGTAAGACCCAATATATGGCAAAATCACCATCACCTCAACATCACAAAGAACTGCTTGCCTGCAATACGTATTAGCTAATTATTGAAGTACCTTGAATTTGCTTGTAATATACTTGATGATGCTTATTGTTTAACGCCAAATAAAACACCCTAGAAGGTAAGGTGGTGGTAAAGTCATGACTAAACGACATGGTATGTTGTTAGGTGTTTACTTAATCATCCCCAGTTATATTTTTCTCGTGAACTTTACCAACATTATGGCTTATTGCATGTTTTCCTGTTGTGTTCAATGTATGACTGGCAATGTAGAAGGGTGTGTAACGAAAACAGGTAAAAGGTTTTAATGTTTAAAAGAAACACTTGAGAAAAATACAGATTCATCTCAGTAAATTAGGATATCTGAATAGTTGAAATTGTTTCAATAGTTCAAAATGTTAAACTTGTATGTTGTTTAGATTCATTAAACACGGGTTGACATGTTTCATTTTATTCCTATCTTTTCTTTCTATGATTTTGGCTCACGCCTAATGAAAACTACAAATTTGGTTTTTGCAGATGATTCTATCTGAAATCAATAAAATAAATGATTGTTAATACAGACATGTGGGCCTATTGAAACATTATGTCCAAGTACATAAGTCGGGGCTCCTTTTGCATGAGTTAATGGACCAGTGCCGCATTTCAATAAATAAAATACCTAGATAAATGAGTGACTAACAGGCCTCTGGAGCCCTTCGTGGCTGCTGAGGAGGTAATGCAATGATTGGAATCAGGTGTAGTGGAGCAGAGCTGCATCTAAAGCATGCAGGACAGTGGGGTTGAAGACCCCTGGGTTAGACCATTAACACGGCCATAACCTTTCTGTATTAAAAAAAACCTTTTTATTGCTCTTATGTAATATTCAATTTTTTTTTTTTTTGGAAAAGCTTAATTTAGCCTGAATGCATGATTATCAAAATAAACATTATATTGTTCTGTGTAACGAATTGTATGAGTCTCACTTTTTTAGTTGGTGAAATAAGTTACCTTTTTGATTATAATTTAATTGAAACTTCTGAAGTGTTGAGTCTAAACCGGTTGATAAGCGATGATATCTTCAAAGAGGCTTTGACTGGTTGAAAAACAGCTGACTTATTTTATTATTTCTTTTTTTTTTTTTTTTTACTTTCTGTAGACTGACGGCTCTGTATGGTATAGAGGAGGTTCTCGGACTGCAGAAGAACGAGACTCTGCTGGTGAATTCTGCGGTCGGAGCTGTGGGCATCGTGGTGGGACAGATCGCCAAGATCAAGGGCTGTAAGGTGGTGGGTTCAGCCGGCTCTGACGCCAAAGTAGCTTACCTGAAGGAGCTCGGGTTTGATGAGGCTTTCAACTACAAAACCGTTTCCTCCCTGGAGGAGGCTCTGAAGAAGGCGGCGCCTGAAGGATATGACTGCTTCTTTGAAAACGTATATGGAGCTGTTGCAGCAGTCTTTAAAAGCTTTTTGTGCGTTTGTCCTGTCATTGTGTGACCAGTTTTCGTGTCGTCAGGTTGGAGGTCATTTCTCAACCGTCGCACTTCCACAAATGAAGAACTTTGGAAGAATAGCTGTGTGTGGGAGCATCTCCACGTACAACGACGGCAGACCTCAGACCGGTGTGTGTTTGTTTACTCTATCCATCTCAGAGCTTCAGAGGTGGTAACGTAGGCAGGGTGTGGTTTTGATTTCTGTCCACTGGCCAACTTCTCAGGGCCTTACCCACACATGACGATGATCTTCAAGCAGCTGAAGATGGAGGGCTTCCTGCAGAACAGGTGGAGGGAGAAAAACCCCGAAAGCCTTAAGAGACTGATGACCTGGCTACAAGAGGTATTATCCTGAGCCTTTCTGTTGTTTTGGGTAAACATGTGAACGTCATGTCCCCCTGCGTCGGTGGAACTAGATTAACATATTCATTCTGGCCTCTGCAGGGGAAGCTGAAGTGCAGGGAGCACGTCACGAAAGGATTTGAAAACATGCCAGCCGCATTTATGGGGATGCTGCAGGGAGAAAACACCGGTAAAGCTGTTATTGCTGTGTGACTTCTTACCAACAAGGTGTTGGTTGTTCAAGAATTTATACCTGATGGAGGCAGTCGGTACTAATTAAGTAGGGCTGTAGTAAATTGCTGGTATAAGTTTCTTGACTATTTCTCTAAAGAATGTCATAAATGTAAATTAGCTGCTTTAGTCAGTTAAGCATAGGATCAAGCTTTTTTTTATGCAATATAGTTGAAGCTTAAATTTGATGCACTGCAGTGGTTAGGTTCCTCGCTGTTGAAGAAGTGCTTCGCAAAACCTTGCAGCAAAAAGGTTTAGGAGTTGAGCGGAGTCTAGTGCAACAATGGTTCCCTTCAAGTAGATACATGCTGCAAAACACGGTGTAGAAATAGTACTGTCTTACAATGCCGACCTGGACATATTACAACATGGCTGTCGGGGCTGCGGGTGCTATTGCAGCCCAGAAAGACCCCGCCCATTCATGGGGGGGAGATGCAACTTTACCACCACCTTCCCCATTCGTTTTGCACTTCGCCTCGCTCAACCTGTGTGTGGCTCTGGTTTTATGCTGCTTGCTTCCTTTTTCAGCTTGCTAGCCAGCAGAATATATTTCTTTTGTTTTAACATGGCTAAAGTATAATGAAAATGATTCAGCATGACTAACAATTAAGCCAGTGTAGTGGACTACCAGGAGCAATAAGTTTCTCTAGGGTTCTGGAGAAATGAAAGGAAATGTTATGTTTTTTTTTGTGGGGGGGGGGTCTCTACTATTTCTGGTTTGAGATCTTTGCTCAACCCATCCTTGAAGGTTGTGCTTACCCTCATGAAATCAAAGCGGATTAATACTTCCACAAGGCAATATGCTTCATCACGGACAGACCCTTTAGCTGATTTTATTTGGACTTGTGATAGACCAGCACAAAGAAGTGCATATGTGTGAAGACCCGTCAACCAGTTTTGCTCAAGCCGAGAATGTTCCCCATACTTCTTTGGGAAACTTCTCAAGCCTGGTCAAGTGGGATGGAGATCTGTGAGCATTTATTTTCAATTCTGAAAATAAATGAAAATTCTGAAAATTTTTGTGTCACAAGAAGACACAAACGTTCAGCTTTTTCCAACTCCAGCAATCCATTGCAGGTGTCGTGTCGCTCTGGCTTCGTTCTAATCGGCAAAATTGCCTCTGTGGCCTAGCTTAGCGTCGCTTTGTGACACGTCACTCCCGTGTGGCAGCTGTGCAAAGGGTTTTGATGTAAATCTGTCGCTCGGCCTGACACGTTCGCGCTCAATGTGAACATGCACATGCTTTTATATAAACTATGCCAGTGTTAGTTCTGGCTGTATGTTTTAGGGCCCTGTCTTGTATGAAAGTGAACCTCCATCACAGCCTGAAGTCGTTTATAGCCTCGCCTTGACCAGCTTCCCTGTCCTTGCTAAACAAAAGCAGCCCCACAGCACCATGTTCTCATCACTTTGGCCTACTTTATGTTGCTCTATCACAAAAATAACCCATTAAAATAAATTTAGGATGGTGGTTGAAAGTTGGAAAGAAAACTGTGAACCATTGTTCAAGTGGTCTGAATAGTTCCTGTAATGCACTGTACCTGCACAGCTTTACTCCACGACTGCAGTTCACCTTTGTACATGTAATACAGAATCAGAGATACTTTAATAATCGTCTAATAATAATACGTCTCTTATGAATAACATGTATTGCTAAACACTAAAAGCATTCCATATTGGCAGATTCCTAAGTATCATCATTCTTGTTTGTTACCTTTCACTAAGATAGTAATGATTAGTTTACATGTTAAACAAACTGTACCTTAGTATTTGCACACACAGTATTTGATTGTTATTGCCACATTTTGCGCATTGTATTCTACCTGTCTCGAGTATTTCAGCTTTTGTATGAAAAATAAAGGATTTTTTTCTTCATCTTTTGGTGGTTGGCAGTGATTTTTGTTTTTTTTATATGCATGTAGTAAACATTTTCCTATATAAAAAGCCTGCACACCCTGGTTAAAGTGCTTGAATTTATGACATAAAAATGTAATCTATAATTTTAACCATTATAGATTGACTCAAAAATATGTGAAAGATTTTAGGAGGGTAAAAATGAATAAGATGTGGCGTTGTGTAGGTGTGCGAATTATTAAAATATCTTAGCTGGGTTTTCTTTTCCCATTCGCATCTCGTGGCAAAAGCCATTATCTGCAGAGAGACTCCAAAGCATTGATGGGGTCTCGTCGCCATAAGGCATCAGTCAGGGAAAGGGTACAAAATAATTTCCAAGAAATTATAATTACCATGCAACGCTGAAGAAATGGTAGCGCCACAGTGACAACACCAAGAATTAAACGTACCTCCACAACTGAAGAAAATACTAGAAAACTGGCAAAGAAGACAGCTAAAGGCCCATTCATACACTCCTGATCAAAATCTTAAGACCAGTCAAAAATTTGCAAGAATTTGCATTTTGCACTATTGGATCTTAAGAAGGTTCTAAGTAGAGCTTCACAATGTTAAAAGGACAAATCAGTGCAAGAGACAAGAACATTTGAGCAGGGAATTTTTTTCAGCTGATCAAAAGTTTAAGACCATAGCTCAAAAAAACCCGAAAACCCCCCAAAACAGAAATCAAAATGTAAAAAAAAAAGGACTCAGTAATGAGTAGCTCCACCATTCTTGTTGATGACTTCAAACAATCGTTTAGGCATGCTCGATGCCAGTGTTTCCAGGAGGCTAGTGGGAACGTTGCTCCAAGTGTTGAAGATGGCTTCACGAAGGGCATCCATTGTCTGGAACTGATGTCCATTTTTGTAAACTTCCCTTGCCATCCATCCCCAAATGTTCTCAATTGGGTTTAGATCCGGGAAACATGCAGGATGGTCCAAAAGAGTGATGTTATTCTCTTGGAAGAACTCCTTTGTCAGGCGGGCATTGTGAACTGCAGCATTGTCCTGTTGAAAAACCCAATCATTACCACACAGACGAGGGCCCTCAGTCATGAGGGATGCCCGCTGCAACATCTCCACATAGCCAGCTGCTGTTTGACGCCCCTGCACAACCTGAAGCTGTCATGATTTTAGGTTCTGTCTTAGTTTTGAATTATGGAATAGTTTGAGTTTTGTTGTGGTTTGATTTTGTTCTTTGTTTTATACTATCTGTTAGGGTTCTGTAAGCTTTTAGCTCAGTTCTGTTCACCTGCCAGCTCACCTCCCTGTTTTTGCCCTATTAGCTTGTCACTCCCCTGTCAGCAGTCACCAACCTATCAGTTCAGTTCTCTGTCAGTCACTTCCCTGCCTCTGATTAGTTCCAGCTGTTTCCCTGTAATTAGTTTTCACTCCATTTCACCTGTGCACTTCACTATATAGTTCTGCCTCAGTCTTTAGTTCTCCGCCAGATCATTAACGAGCCACGGTGAGTTTTGTTCCAGCGTTCTTTTCTTGATTGACCTGTTGATGATAACCCGAGAGCCTTTTTGATTCTGAGCCAGCCTGTTCCCTGATCTGTTTTTCCTGCCCTGTCTGACTGATTTACCGGTTTACCGACTAGTTTCTGTCCCATGGTTATCCGAGCTTGCTTTGCCCTGTCTGTACCTCTGCCTATTTTGGACTGCTTCTTGTGTACCGGATTTTGGACTGCCCTTTTGACTATTGAGCCCGCCTGTCCCTGTTTTCATTATTAAAATCCTGTTTTTTGCCTTAACCTCACTTGTTTGGTTTGAATACTGGGTTTGCCTGATTCTAGTTCTTAACAGAATGATCTGGCCCCCTAAAACCTATCGCCAAACAAGTTTTTAGAGGTTTTTTTTTTTTTCCCTCCACACGCTATGGCTTGGGAGGGTTCCAGATTGGCGTTCTGTCCCCCTGGTATCGGTCCCAGACGCCATCTCTCCAGCAGCCGCAGCAGCAGTAACCCGCTGCCTGCTCGGAGCTTACGATTGGGAGGGCTCTTTGTCACTAATTCAGGTTCTGCTCAGAATAGAAGGGATCACTCACCCAGCGACACCGCTGTCGGCTCTGCCCATGGGTTTTATCCAGACCCAACTTTGTTTATGGAGGTCGAAGCGGAGGTGGTGCGGGATCTTCGCCCGGATCTTTTTCTCTCTCTCCCTCCAGAGGAGGAGATGCAGGGAACGCTGTGGGCTCCGCCGATCCCGGCTCTACCGACAGAATCAAACCTCCAGCAAGTCCTGCCGTCCCGCCGTCGGAAGAGGGGACGGAAACCTGTGGGTCGCTCCCTCACCCGTTCTGTTCGGCCGACAGGCGAGTCAGTACCGCGCCCGTCCGTTGCCACTTCCTGCCCAGTGGATCGGAGTCCGGTGCTCCCCAGAGCTGAGCAGCCCACAGCGCCTCCTGGTGGCGCCCGTGATGCTGAGGATCTGGCTCTGGAGGACCAGTTAAGAGCTTTTGCCCCTATTATTAAAGACCTTAGGGAGGCTCTTTTCAGCCAGTATTCAGAGGAGCTGGAGGCTAAATTAAAGGAGGTCGAGGGGCACTATAGAGCGGCTCTCCAGGGTTTCTATAGTGGACTCAATCCTGTCCCTAAGGGTCCAGCCGACGCCTCGGCACCTGCACCTGTCCCAGAGGACCCGCCCCCTACCTCAGCTCCAGTGCCGACCTCCGGCAGCTATAAAGCAGCACTGTCTGCGCAGCCGGCCCAAGACGCTGCAACCCCGGAGGGTCCGCAGCCGGCCCAAGACGCTGCAACCCCGGAGGCTCCGCAGCCGGCCCAAGACGCTGCAACCCCGGAGGCTCCGCAGCCGGCCCAAGACGCTGCAACCCAGGAGAGTCCGCAGCCGGCCCAATACGCTGCAACCCAGGAGGGTCCGCAGCCGGCCCAAGACGCTGCAACCCAGGAGGGTCCGCAGCCGGCCCAAGACGCTGCAACCCAGGAGGGTCCGCAGCCGGCCCAAGACGCTGCAACCCAGGAGGGTCCGCAGCCGGCCCAAGACGCTGCAACCCAGGAGGGTCCGCAGCCGGCCCAAGACGCTGCAACCCAGGAGGGTTCGCCGCCAGTCTGCGACGTGGGAACCCAGGAGGGCCCGCCGCCAGTCTGCGACGTGGGAACCCAGGAGGGCCCGCCGCCAGTCTGCGACGTGGGAACCCAGGAGGGCCCGCCGCCAGTCTGCGACGTGGGAACCCAGGAGGGCCCGCCGCCAGTCTGCGACGTGGGAACCCAGGAGGGTCTACCACTGGTCCACGAGGAGGGGGTTCAGACGAGCCCTCTTTCAGGCCGCAACTCTGGGGCTCATCGGGACACTGGGCGTCGTGGTCCTCGGCCAGACGACAAGCGGCGTCGTGGTCCTCGCCCAGACGACAAGCGGCGTCGCGGCCCTCATCCAAACGACAAGCTCCGTCGGGGGTCTCGCCGAGAAGACAAGCACCCAGAGCCCCATGGAGACTTAGAGGTCCCTGGACCTCTTCTGAAGCTCTTACCCCCTCACCTTTGGCTAGACAGCCAATTTCGCAAGTGGCTAACCAGGCTCTCTTTGTCGGATGTTCTGGAGGGGTTACTGCTGAGGTTCTGGGTGTTAAAGGGTCTGGGAGCATCTGAAGTCTGTAGCCCGGGGCCTCCTGAACCTGAAGCCTGTAGCCCGGGGCCTCCTGAACCTGAAGCCTGTAGCCAGGCCCCGTCTGAACCTGAAGCCTGTAGCCAGGCCCCGTCTGAACCTGAAGCCTGTAGCCAGGCCCCGTCTGAACCTGAAGCCTGTAGCCAGGCCCCGTCTGAACCTGAAGCCTGTAGCCAGGCCCCGTCTGAACCTGAAGCCTGTAGCCAGGCCCCGTCTGAACCTGAAGCCTGTAGCCAGGCCCCGTCTGAACCTGAAGCCTGTAGCCAGGCCCCGTCTGAACCTGAAGCCTGTAGCCAGGCCCCGTCTGAACCTGAAGCCTGTAGCCAGGCCCCGTCTGAACCTGAAGCCTGTAGCCAGGCCCCGTCTGAACCTGAAGCCTGTAGCCAGAGGCCGTCTGAACCTGAAGCCTGTAGCCAGAGGCCGTCTAAACCTGAAGCCTGTAGCCAGGGGCCGTCTAAACCTGAAGCCTGTAGCCAGGGGCCGTCTGAACCTGAAGCCTGTAGCCAGGGGCCGTCTGAACCTGAAGCCTGTAGCCAGGGGCCGTCTGAACCTGAAGCCTGTAGCCAGGGGCCGTCTGAACCTGAAGCCTGTAGCCAGGCTCCTCCTGAACTCTGTAGCCAGGCTCCTCCTGAACTCTTTAGCCAGGCGCTTCCTGAACTCTTTAGCCAAGCGTCTCTTCTAGCTCTTAGTCCGGCGCTGTCTCCAGCCTTTAGTCCGGCGCCAGGTTCTGTTCTCTCTCTCTCCAGGCGTCGGTTCCTGAGGGTCCTGTTCCGACGACGGCCTCCGAGGTTGCTGCTCCGCCGCCGGTCTCCAAGAGACATGCTCCGCCGCCGGCCTATGAGAGACCTGCTCCACCACCGGCCGCCGGACATCTTTGCTAACCAGGGCCGTCCTACAGGACATCCGCCGGAGAACCTGACACGCCGAGGCCGTCTGCCGGAGAACCTGACACGCCTAGGACGTCCTTCGGGACGTCCGCCGGAGAACCTGACACGCCTAGGCCGTCCTTCGGGACGTCCGCCGGAGAACCTGACACGCCGAGGCCGTCCTTCGGGACGTCCGCCGGAGAACCTGACACGCCGAGGCCGTCCTTCGGGACGTCCGCCGGAGAACCTGACACGCCGAGGCCGTCCTTCGGGACGTCCGCCGGAGAACCTGACACGCCGAGGCCGTCCTTCGGGACGTCCGCCGGAGAACCTGACACGCCGAGGCCGTCCTTCGGGACGTCCGCCGAAGAACCTGACACGCCGAGGCCGTCCTTCGGGACGTCCGCCGGAGAACCTGACACGCCGAGGCCGTCCTTCGGGACGTCCGCCGGAGAACCTGACTCGCCGAGGCCGTCCTTCGGGACGTCCGCCGGAGAACCTGACTCGTCGGGGCCGTCCTCCTGGACGCCCGCCTGAGAACCTGACTCGTCGGGGCCGTCCTCCTGGACGCCCGCCTGAGAACCAGACTCGTCGGGGCCGTCCTCCTGGACGCCCGCCTGAGAACTTGACTCATCTTGCTTTGTTTTAGTTTGTATTTGGACATTTGTTTGACTCTAGCCCTCCGTCCTGCACCTCCCTCCACCCACCCGATCTAGTCTGTCTTCTTTGTCTTGCTTTAGGCCGTCTGGAATCCGGCCTTAAGGAGGGGGTTCTGTCATGATTTTAGGTTCTGTCTTAGTTTTGAATTATGGAATAGTTTGAGTTTTGTTGTGGTTTGATTTTGTTCTTTGTTTTATACTATCTGTTAGGGTTCTGTAAGCTTTTAGCTCAGTTCTGTTCACCTGCCAGCTCACCTCCCTGTTTTTGCCCTATTAGCTTGTCACTCCCCTGTCAGCAGTCACCAACCTATCAGTTCAGTTCTCTGTCAGTCACTTCCCTGCCTCTGATTAGTTCCAGCTGTTTCCCTGTAATTAGTTTTCACTCCATTTCACCTGTGCACTTCACTATATAGTTCTGCCTCAGTCTTTAGTTCTCCGCCAGATCATTAACGAGCCACGGTGAGTTTTGTTCCAGCGTTCTTTTCTTGATTGACCTGTTGATGATAACCCGAGAGCCTTTTTGATTCTGAGCCAGCCTGTTCCCTGATCTGTTTTTCCTGCCCTGTCTGACTGATTTACCGGTTTACCGACTAGTTTCTGTCCCATGGTTATCCGAGCTTGCTTTGCCCTGTCTGTACCTCTGCCTATTTTGGACTGCTTCTTGTGTACCGGATTTTGGACTGCCCTTTTGACTATTGAGCCCGCCTGTCCCTGTTTTCATTATTAAAATCCTGTTTTTTGCCTTAACCTCACTTGTTTGGTTTGAATACTGGGTTTGCCTGATTCTAGTTCTTAACAGAAGCTCCATTGTTCCATTGAAGGAAAACGCACCCCAAATCATGATGGCGCCCCCACCACTGTGCCGTGTAGAAAACATCTCAGGTGGGATCTCCCTGTCATGCCAGTAACGTTGGAAGCCATCAGGACCGTCAAGGTTAAATTTTTTTCTCATCAGAGAAGACAACTTTCTTCCACCTTTCAATGTCCCATGTTTGGTGCATCCTTGCAAAGTCCAAACGGGCAATTCTGTGGCGTTGAAGAAGACGTGGCCTTTGAAGACGTTTTTTGTTTCTGAAGCCCTTCTCTCGCAGATGCCGTCTGATGGTTATTGGGCTGCAGTCAGCACCAGTAATGGCCTTAATTTGGGTAGAGGATCGTCCCGTGTCTTGACGGACAGCCAATCGGATCCTGCGGCTCAGAGCTGGTGAAATTTTTTGGGGTCTACCACTTGACTTTTTTGTTCCATAACCCTCAGGATCATTTAAAAAATGCAAAATGACTGTCTTACTGCGTCCAACCTCAGCAGCGATGGCACGTTGTGAGAGGCCTTGCTTATGCAGCTCAACAATCCTACCACGTTCAAAGTCAGTGAGCTTTTTTGCTTTTGCCATCAGGAGGTCTTGACAGTGTAAAGACTTCACAGAAAATGACATGGAATCCAGATGTTTGCACAGCTTTTGGCTTTTAAAGACTATGGTCTTAAACTTTTGATCAGCTGAAAAAATCATGTTTGAGTATAAATGCAGTTTTCAGACAATTCCCTGCTCAAATGTTCTTGTCTCTTGCACTGATTTGTCCTTTTAACATTGTGAAGCTCTACTTAGAACCTTCTTAAGATCCAATAGTGCAAAATGCTAATTCTTGCAAATTTTTGACTGGTCTTAAGATTTTGATCAGGAGTGTACCTCACGTAAAAGACGGATACGGATACGTTTGGAGTGTTTCATACGTTCTAACCGTCGATTTCGTCCGTATTTTGACACGAAAATTGGGAGCTGACGATTACGGACGAAACGGATCAATACGGAGCAATACTACAGGAAAAGGTGGGGGCGCTATTGAGTTTGTAGTACAAAATGTCAACAAAATCACGAAGAAAGTTATAGTTCTGAGCTTTAAACAATGGCGGGATTCGAGGAACGACTTGCGGAGCTTGTCCGCAACTACCCACACATATGATGTGTCGTGTCCGGGGCACAGGGACAAACAAAAAGTTCTTAATAGTTTTCAAGAAATCGGGGAGGCTGTGGGCATGACAGGGGATTTTGCGCTCATAGCAAAATAAATAATAAAAAAAAGCGGCGATGGAGCAAACGGGATGTCTGCCACATGTAGGGTATGAATGGGCCTTAAGAGGTTTAAAGCAGCAAGCTTTTGAGATTTCTGTCAAGTCGCGTGTGGAGTTTACGTAACAAGAATTACTGATGGCAAGGTGGAAGCTGGCTTTTAATTGAAGGAAAAACATTTTCAGTGATAGCTTGGTGAAATGTTATTCGCAATTAAAAGTTTTCCAAAAGCATTTGAGATGATAGTTTTGTGGTTTCAGGAAACTAAAGTTTGACTTTTTGACCCTAACTAATTCAGTAAGGTATGTTTGGCACAAAAATAGCACCATACCCACAGTGGAGTATGGTGGTGGCAGCATCATGCTTTGGCTCTGTTTTTCTTCAGCTGCCACTGGGGCTTCTGAGAAGGCTGCAAGAACGGACTGGTGCCATGGATCCCTGAGCAAGACCTCTGGCCCCAGATTGCTTCCTGGTCGCCACTCGGTGTCGGCAGCCCACTAATGATGAAACAAGCCAGGCTCCAAGGCTGGTACTGAGTAAAAAGGGGACGTGTCAGATGAAGCCCTGCTTCGATGCTTGTTGTCTTGAGGAAAACCGTGTGACTGATGACAAACGATGCCTCATATTACATTGGACATGATGTGACTGCTTCATTTTTTTGTGTCTGTTTTTAAAATAAAAGTGTGTTGCTTTGTGGGTAGCTCGGTCAGGGCATCAGTAGCGATAGAGATTGTATCATCTAAGAACAATGTTTTTCAGCAACAGTGGCTGAAATTCAGCCAGTTTAAAAAAAAGAAAAAAACCTCCCCCATCTGGGGTACTTTAAGATCCACTGAAAATAAATGTTTACATATGTGCACTTATAGAGAAATAAAAAACAAGTGTTAACCCACAAATACTTAGCCTCCAAACCAGACATCAGGCTTATCCTCAAAAGGCTGATTTTGAATTAAAACATTTAAAATGTTTTGGATATCTGTGTTATGTTTTATCCATTACTGGGGTAATGTTAATTTTGGAAAAATATGACAAACACAATACTGTGTCTGCCTCCTCAAGCAAGTACTCTCAAGACACAATTGCGCCATATATTTCTTCACAATTTTGTCCATGCTATCAAATAAAACACAACCAATGAGGTGCAAATCATTTTAGGAACTGAAAACAGATGCCAGAGTTACATAAAACTCAACAGACATATGGTTACTATACATGGGTTGGACATAAACTCTGTGACAGTATTACATACACTACTATATATATATATTTTTTTTTTTTTGTCTTTTACTTATTTTAAGTGACCATCGTAATCTAACTGCAGCAGCAGATGTCACTACAGAGCACTGAATGAAGCATATATTATTGGTTAAACACAATGACAAATTTCCCTTTTGTGGGACTATAAAATGAATCGTTATTAAGAAAAAACCTTTATAATATTACCAGGGCATCATTTAAATCTACAGAAAACGGATAAAGCTCTTTGAATTTCCTAGATTGAGTCTCACTGAAATTCTGAGTTTTAGTTACACATGGATTTTCTTTACCCTGGGCTGAATTTAATTTAACTGGATTGGTTTACTATACCAGTGCATAATTATTTTACTGAATTGGCTTCATAGCCACCAAGGTTGTTTGTATGTATTTAAAGTGCCCCAAGATACATTTCTTTTAAGTGCTATATAAATAAAAGTCATGTAAATGTATCAATTTTCCCATGAAATTAATTCAGATACCAAAAAAGTCTCTTTTGTTGCTGACCAAAAAGAAAAATCTGTGAAGTTCACAGAGAAAGGGAAAAAAATTCTAGGCGTATTTGCGCAGGCGCACACGACGTCGTTTTGCTCCGTATTCAGTGCCGTATTACAACACTGGGCGTAACGACTGACGAGTGACCAGTGAAACTGAGCTGCACTGAGTCAATAATTTACGGTAAACCAAGAATGTGTCAAGTCATTATGACTTTGAACACCACATCCGCAAGATCCGGTGTTCAAAGTGTATATATATATATATATATATATATATATATATATATATATATATATATATATATATATATATATATATATATATATATATATATATATATATCATTTAATTTTATTTATTTATTACCGTATAGTTGCAATACCGACAGTTGCAATTACATTTTCGCGCACTCACAAAATACTCCCCAAGTTTCAGCGCCTGTAATGTACACGAAATAGAAAGATGGAAAGAAAACTAAGCCATTCAGTTTCTTTATTCAATCAACTCAGCTAGCCGGAGGCAATGAAGTACAGGGACATTTCAACTACATTTACCTCTCTGTAGCATTATACCTTGTCAGCTCAGGGTAAAATTTCTATCGTTTGTTTAATTTTGGGATGATAACGCTAGTATTCAGATACAAACTCCTTATGGCTTTAATCTGGACCTTGCACCGGTTAACCAAAAATAAACTATTGTTCTGGCTCAGCTCTTTGCAAGCGTTTGATACAGAATCAGCTTTATTTGCCATGTTTGTGCATTAAAACAATGAGGTTTCACTTTGCTTGGACCTAAAACAAGCTTTTGTCTGTGTTGACAAAGCCGTCAGAAATTGCTAGCAGTTTTCAAAATAAAAGCGACCCTTAAAAAGATTAACTTTACCAATTAAAAACATCGATTAAAATAACATTGACATAAAATGAAAATATAACAAAGGACCCTACAGAGATGCAATGTTCTTTCATCTTTGAAGAAAGCTTTATTTTACAAAAAAAGTATTGTAGATACTTTTAATTTCGTAAATCGTAGGAAACCAACTTCCGCTGTGGTTGAGGCCAGATGACGGAGCCTGTATAAAAGCAGGGAGCTTGCATCAAGCTTAAAGTAAAGGGAGTATTTTCCAGCATCCTCTGTGGTTGTGGCACACATCTAAAGGCGGCTATCATGGTTCGTTCCGTGGAGGATTTGGTAAGTGTTTATTTCTTGTCATGTTTTGTCGCGCAGTGCCTCCTTTTGCAGCTTTTTTCCCGTCATAGTTGTCGACGGTACTTTCTGGGTTTCGGCAGGACAGAAAACGTGTCCACGCTTCCGCGCGCCATCCCCGTCTACAGCTCGTGACTTACACCGTAGCTGAGCCGGGCCTCTGGGCTGCAAGCTAATTGGAGTACTTTTTTTTTTTTTTTTTTTAAATGCTATTAATATCGTGTTAAGTCAAACCAGCCGTCCATGCGTCCCCATCATGTTAGGCGGGACCCAGCGGTCATCGGGCCACGTTGCTGAAGTTGGCTTCTGATTCATGGCTGCTGATCCTAGCAGGTAGCTAAAGGGCTAACTTCACTGTCATTAAAAAAAAAACACCTAAAATGGGCGTCTTTCTATTAAAACCGGCTAAACACACAAGTGATACTTTAATATTGCTTGCATGTCGTTCAGATTAAACCTATACGCTGTTGGCAAAAAAATAAAAATAAAACAAAACTTAAGCGGACAACTTTATTTGAGCTGGGATTGTGGTTCCTGCTAGCTTAAACATTTGTAGTTCTTAAACAGGACCTGGTTTAATTTCATTTAGGGGCCAGTCCTCTACCTGGCGACCGAGCAGGAAGCTGTCTGCTCAGCTGCCGCTGTCAGCCTGCGTTCAGAGGGGCTGGTCCGGTTGTCTTGGTGGGTAAATGAACCAAGTTCGGGAGGAAGGGTCTGCTGGGACGATGCGCCGCCATTCACAGCAGGCCCCGGACGAAGGGTGGGGACTTTACACCGCTCAATAAAATGGAAACGAAAGATAAGAAATCCCGCCTGGGTCGTGGCTCCATGGGAAGTGTCAGGCGCAGCTGCCAACCATGGCGGTCCCAAAATAACGCCCGGAGCTATTTGGTGATCGAGAAGTCTTGAAATGATAAAGATAATAATCCCTTAAACTGAACAATGTTTATATTTTTTTTTTTCCCGTAATCTGGTTGGAGTCGTGTGAATAGGCTTCACCGACTACACTTATTTCAAAGATTGCAGAAATGCATAGCCCTTAAGTTTGATATGCTACATTCTGACCCTATGAGCGCTTGAAGATGGGCACCGGGCAGGACAAGTCGGCAGCAGTGTCTTGGACCTTCAAGCAACAATAAATGAACGGCCCGAGCAGAAATGGACGACATTAGGAGCCGGGAGGGTTGGTTTGATTGCTGCGTGGTTTTAAAATCGTTGCTCTGTGTGCACTTTTTGTTTCATAGCAAGAATTCAAGACCATCCTGAAGGATGCAGGAGACAAGCTGGTGGTGGTGGACTTCACCGCCACATGGTGCGGCCCTTGCAAACAGATTGCTCCAGAATTTGTTGTAAGTTGGTGGCTTTTAAACTGAAGATTTGTTGAAATGCTGAGTTTGTGTTTATTATTGGTTTAAAAAAAGAAAAAGGAAAAAAGCTTGTATCCAGATGTGTATATAAAGCCCAACTCCTGTAGCAACCTCTCTGAATGAAATGTTCTGGATCGGTTGCCCCGGGCAGCTCAAAGGGAGCAGCATCTGCTCGGAGAGGAAGCTTGTTGCTGTAGCAACCCTTTGTTTGGCTTTGCCCGCCTTAAAGAGGAAATGACCATGCAGGGACACGTGGCTGCTGTGCAGGCAGTCAAACACCTTCTCATCACAAAACATTGCTTCATGTATAAAAACTTGGATTGGTTACAGAAATGCCTTTAAAGTGACACTAAAAGTGATTCCTCTGTACATTTCTTCTTTTAATACGCATCTTGATCGTGTTGCAGAAGCTTTCAGAGCAGCCTGAAAACCAGAACGTGATTTTCCTGAAGGTGGACGTGGACGATGCTCAAGTAAGAGTCTTTCATGCGTTTCTTGTTCACTTGTGTCCCTGTGACTTGCGTCATTCAAGGTGGACAGAGCTCATAGCTGTAACTCTTGTCCAATTTTATACAAAACGATTGTTTAAAAACTGTTTACGATAATACCTTCATGTACAGAGGCACTGTTTGGTTGGCCTGTGAACTGGCTGAGGGGACCAGAGGAGATGCCAGAAAAATCAGAATCTGCTATATTAGCCGTGATCGTGTGGATAGTTTTTCATGTGTACAGACTTAAGGGATAAATGTATAAACTTAAATGCATAGAGAACTCAAAACCTCTGGACTAAAAGTACTCTATGAAAACATTGTTACCTTTAGCTTCACATTTGAAGGCGCTGTAGCAGTTGGCTGAAGGTGGGGAGAAGGAAAAGTGTTTTCCATAAAGCAAAGTGTATGGCAGCAGCACTACAGACACAATTCAGCCATCCTGACTAAGCTTTGTTTAAGACGGATGCCCCATCTTAAATGGACAGAGATGGAGCATCAGACAACTTGCTGACACTGGGTTGTGGTAACCTCCTGAAATGAGTTTTCTTTGTTCTCAGGATGTGAGCCAGGAGTGCAAGATTTCATGCATGCCCACATTCCAGTTTTACAAGCTGGAACAGAAGGTAAGTCCACATACTCATTAAGTGAGCCATTTCATAAAAGTAGATCTTATTTTTCACATTTCATGCAGTTCTTCCTGTCTGTTTGATGGGCTCTAGAAACGTCACTGCCTCTTGCGGCTTTTTTTTATTGATCATATCAGGCATCTTATGGTTAATATTTCAGAGATCGGGGTCCTGGATTAATTTGTACACGTTTATCCATGTGTCATCGCGTCTTTGACGTGTTCAGTTTGAGGTGACGTATGTCTGGTTGGTTGGGGGTTATAAAATGGTTTAAAAGTAAGGTTTATGTTCAATATTAGGAACTGTGATGTAGCGGCTTTCTACATGCAAGAGCTTAACCAGTTTTTATAAACCCACCATGATTACAGGGTTCCTCTAAGGTCTAAACTCCTGATGCGTCTCAAACAGGAGTGTGACGATGCGTCCTGCTCTTCAGATGAAACGCTACATCAGGGGTGGCCAACCAGTTCAGCATCAGAATACAATCTAGCAGCACTGGCTAAGAACCGGGACGTCTATGGAATAGTCCTATCCTGCAGGCTTTAGAGCAGTTTTGTCAGATCTGAGAATTTGATTTGGGCGTTTGTCGGTCACCGTGACGGAACAAGGGCAAGATGTATGCAAACGTGGGAGATTAAGTGTCACCTTGTGTGATGCATCTTGTTTTCTGTGTTTCAGGTGTTTGAGTTCTCTGGTGCCAACCTGACAACGCTGAAAAGCAAAATTGAGGAGCTGAGATAGACGGCGAAGTCCTGCTGACCAATCCACACACGACTACATTGTACAAAGCCCATAGTAGAAGCTATACGCCCAAAGGGGTTCACGCTTATATTTGCTGTAACCATGATGTCCTCTGTCCCATTTAGGCAATAATATCTGTTCCACCCTTCATGTGATGGCCCCGTAGTCCTGTGTAGATCAATGTGTGTCGACAGTCTTAAGAATGGGCTCCAACTAGATTCCAACCTGATTGACAATGTGCGACGAATAGGCCTACTTCCTGAACATCTGTGTTTTCAATAAAGTTGATTTAATAAAAAACGAATTACCCAGTACTCAAACATTTTTGTAGTTTTCATTTGAATGCAGTAAAAACAAGAGCTGACAGAGATCTGAAAGAAGTTTGTTTGAGAAAACCAGCTTTGGTTCTTGTACTTTTCCATTGAAATGCTATGGCTATAAACTGAAATCTCAAAGTCCAAAACCAAAGTGGTTTAACTGATTATTCACGACGACAGTCATAAAGTTTGACATGCTGTCGGTGGCTCAGTTTAGCACAGGTGTCCCAAGGGAATAAATCTGGGCCCTGACTGCATTTCAACAATGATTTAAGTATTAATTTTGTTTAAATCCTGCTTTTACTTTTTCTTTACCATTACTAGAACTATAAAACAGATGCATACAGTTGTAAGGTCAAGCTTCTTTATTTTGGGACATCTTCCTCATTTCTCCAAATTGAGACCTGAAGTCAGCTTGACGGCCGTAATACTCTATTTCTGGGATGAAACAAGGTAGTCCTTGAGTTTTTTTTTTTGTTTTTTTTTAGGAACTGGATCTTGAATTCCTCTGAAACAAAAAGCTATTCAGAAGCGCTGGATACGGGTCGTTTGACAGACTATATTGTCAAGTTTAATGAATTGGCGCTCCCTAAGTCTGCCAGAGTAAAAGTCGCCGGATGTCTTTGGTCCTACTTGCCATGAAATTGAAATGAAAGGGGGGAGAAAATGGACATTAAAAGACTTTTTGTTGATGAAACGATTTAAATTTAGCAAAGAAACATCCATTATCTGCCTGTTTTGGTGGGACCAGATCTCTCATTGAATAGCTTTGGGAGGCTGTACAAATGGCCCCCATGCCACACTTTAAACACCTGATTGGTACAGATGTGTTTAGCAGATCTGGTCAGACTTCTGTGTTGAGCTGGTTGTAGTAAAAGATCCCCGGTGGATGTTGGAAAACAAAGGACACCGAGCATTTTCACAGCCTTCTGTGGCTCAGTCTGCCCCTGCATAGACACAGCACTCAGAGATCGTCACAAGATAACCTGTTTTCTATTTTACAAACTTTTGAGACCGTACTTGAGTTTTTTTTTTTTTAATGACAATTTTTTTTCACAGCGATCTGATTTATGAAACATCTGGGTTTTACATTTAAATGTGACCCTCTTTTGCATCTGTATTATGTTGCTTTTTCAGGGAATGTAACTGACTAGAACAGAGAGAAGTCTTTGTGCCTCTTTGAAAAGAAAAAAAAAAGCTGCTCAGTAAGCTGAGGGGGATTCCTGGATTCGCTAGTCTTTCCTGTTGGGAGATCATGTTCTCATTTACTGTACTGAGTCATGCTGAGTCACTGCTTCAGCACAACTGACCGTAAAGCTGCTCATTCATCATGTTAATCCACACTAAAGAATAGCTTGAGCAAGTGTAATGTCCCTTTAAATGCATTGGTAGACCCTCCAAAGGGTCCACTCCCACTAACAGGAAAGTGATGCAGGTGGACAGGGCAGCCTTGGCATCAGGTTCTCCTGATTTGTTGCGTGATACTGACACGCAACGAGCCGCACTAAAGTACTGATACCCCTCAAGCCTTTTCAAATGTTATGTTACAAACCTCAGTATACCTTACTGGGACTGCATAATAGACCGACAAATTAAACCAGGCTAACATGTATTTAGATTCCCCTCCTTTACTCTGATACCCCTGAATAAATTCCAGTGCAGCTGACTGCCTTGAGAAGTTGACTAATTATCAGATGGAGTCCATCTAGGTGTAATTTGTTGGAGGTATTGGTGAACAGCCTTGTGAAGACCAGGTAAAACTGGCAGGGTTAGGTTAGAAAGTGATGTCCAGAAGAGAGAGATTCTCTCCAGTACAAGCTGAATCTGCCCTGTGGTCTCCCTCTCTGATGTGGCTGGACAGCCT
Organism: Fundulus diaphanus; assembly: GCA_037039145.1. Taxonomy (NCBI): domain Eukaryota; kingdom Metazoa; phylum Chordata; class Actinopteri; order Cyprinodontiformes; family Fundulidae; genus Fundulus; species Fundulus diaphanus. The sequence continues at coordinate 21,721,801 of CM073131.1, forward strand.
CTAAAGGGAAGCGCCTGGAGGGTTACTGATCAGAGGCCTAAACTACACGGACGACTCCTTTCGATGCAGAGGAACAATACCTCCACCTGGATATCGGAGCTCCCCGCCCTATCTTCAAAGTTGACAACACCCACCCTATAGAGAGTTTTGTTTAATCAAGATCTCACGACCACAGGAGCACCGGAGCATGGACAGACGGGTAAATCAAGAGCTCTGGCTTACACGCTCAGCTTTTTCTTCAGCTCAATAGACCGGAGCAACAGCCACATCACTGCAGTTGATTCGCAGTCTGTGGGACTCGTGCACAGGGCTCCAGGAAGCCTAAACCCATCTGAGGAAAAGATTGACACCCCAACCAGGCGGACTTCACACATGGCTGCAAACCGAGGCTGGAGGTCTTGGCCTGAAGACACAGACGAGAAGTAGCTCACTTCTCTGGTTCAATTTTAGCTCTCTCCTGGACCAATCAGGTTGGACCCAAAGAACTGATTAATATGTGTTAAAACAAAGAAGAACAAAGGCCATGCAAATACATGCAAGAAACCAGAGCAATGGCAGCGCCGCTGAGCTGCATATTCAGGACCGCTGCACTCAGATCAAAGCGTATTAGTCAAAGGTTGCCATGGCGGCTGCAGCGGTGCCTGTAATCAGCTCAGCATCCAGGAGACAGACGCGGTGTTTACATGCAGCTTTGTTTAAACTGATTAAAGCTACTCAGAAACAACACAGCAAAGCAATAGTGAGGCTAAAAGATGGATTTTTACTCAGCAATCTTGTCAGATAGCTAGGACATGCAGAAGTGTGCTCACTTCATCATTGTCATCATTGACAACGATGAATGATGAGTCATCATTGTCAACATTATTTTGCGGGTCAAAATAATGACATCCTAATGATCAAATCACTAAGCTCATCTAACAGGATTTTTGTGTTTTCAGACTGATTTTAAAAGCATTTTGACTGATATTTCAGAGGAAAACTAAAAAGTAGTATGCTCACAGTGAGCCTCTCTTAATAAACTTTTAATACCTTTTAAAAATGATCAGTCACAATACATTCTAGGAGAAATGACAGAAAGAAAAACTAGATAAATATGAAAGCACTTTGAAAACATGCCAAAACTGCCTACCTAACATCATATTTGCTGTGAATTATTATCAAAGGCAAGGAAAGATACCAGTAAGTGGTGATATTAATGATCAGCTGATGTCCTGGTTGGGCTTTATTCCTCATTCAGTATATTCCTGTGATGTGCTGCCTCTTCTGAGCTGTGTAAATGCACCTGGACAGGATAGTCCTCTAGAGGTAAAAAGTTAAATCTTCTTAACACCGGAGTTCCCTTTATTCTACTAACTTGAACTCAAAACCTCAACACATGGCAGCAAATTCAAAACAGATTTTATTGACTCTAGAAGACTTTGATATTGAGGGGAGTTACAATAGACTCAGTGAATGTAAAGTGCTCTGGTCCTGAGATGGCAAAAGAAGCCCAAATTATTAAGCTTCCACCACCGTGCTTGACAGCCTGTACGGGGCGCCTGTGCTGCGCATTTTGGCCCCACATCTCGGCTTTGGTCACTTGAGGCCCAAAGGGGTTTTGTTGTTTATTCAGCGTCAGAGCTGTGCTGCCATATTGTTTGAATCCATACTTGTCATGTTTTTCAACATCTACTATGCTTCCTGAGCTCTGTAGTCTGAGAGGGAGGGTTTTGCTGGAGTTTTGTTTTTCAGTTTCACTGAGGATGTCAGGGTGTGACTCTGCTTGAATGTGCAGAAAAACATCTACCACTAGTAAGATGTTCGGCTGTCTAACATGTTTTACACGTGTGTATATTCTTCCTCATTGATGTGCTCCAAACAGTTTGGAAATGGCCTCATAATTTTCCCCCAGCTTGATGAGCAACAACAACTGATTCTCTAAGGCTGTCGCTGATGCCTTCCCTTTTATAGACTTGCTGGTAATGCTGCTATTTTCCTCCCTCTTAATCATATTGAAATAGAGACAGGACCTTGTTTTTCCCCATGACTGTATTGACTCTTAGGGAAACAATATCCCCCCCAAGGCTGTATGTCCACTAAACCTTGTTTGTTACCTTTTTTTTTTTAAAATAAACCCTCCAAAACATGCGAGTTGTAAAATACAAAAAGCAGCAAAAACATAATCTTAAAATCAGCAGTCTACTATAAACCAGTAATTATTTGCTCTGTATATGTCTCTAGAAGGAGCTATAGAAAACACAATTATTGGTTTGTTTGCTATGAAGGCTGTTTCTGATTGAAGGGATGACCCGATGTTGCAGCCGCTGTTGGGACACTGAATGAGGAAACTGACGGGAGGTCTGTGTCTATGTTATGCAAAGGTTTGGGGAAACGACGGCCATTGCCACGGAAACCCACATGGCAGCAAATTCAAAACAGATTTTATTGACTCTAGAAGACTTTGATATTGAGGGAAGTTACAATAGACTCAGTGAATGTAAAGTGCTCTGGTCCTGAGATGGCAAAAGAAGCCCAAATTATTAAGCTTCCACCACCGTGCTTGACAGCCTGTACGGGGCGCCTGTGCTGCGCATTTTGGCCCCACATCTCGACTTTGGTCACTTGAGGCCAAAGGGGTTTTGTTGTTTATTCAGCGTCAGAGCTGTGCTGCCATATTGTTTGAATCCATACTTGTCATGTATTTCAACATCTACTATGCTTCCTGAGCTCTGTAGTCTGAGAGGGAGGGTTTTGCTGGAGTTTTGTTTTTCAGTTTCACTGAGGATGTCAGGGTGTGACTCTGCTTGAATGTGCAGAAAAACATCTACCACTAGTAAGATGTTCGGCTGTCTTACATGTTTTACACGTGTGTATATTCTTCCTCATTGATGTGCTCCAAACAGTTTGGAAATGGCCTCATAATTTTCCCCCAGCTTGATGAGCAACAACAACTGATTCTCTAAGGCCGTCGCTGATGCCTTCCCTTTTATAGACTTGCTGGTAATGCTGCTATTTTCCTCCCTCTTAATCATATTGAAATAGAGACAGGACCTTGTTTTTCCCCATGACTGTATTGACTCTTAGGGAAACAATATCCCCCCCCCAAGGCTGTATTTCCACTAAACCTTGTTTGTTACCTTTTTTTTTTAAATAAACCCTCCAAAACATGCGAGTTGTAAAATACAAAAAGCAGCAAAAACATAATCTTAAAATCAGCAGTCTACTATAAACCAGTAATTATTTGCTCTGTATATGTCTCTAGAAGGAGCTATAGAAAACATAATTATTGGTTTGTTTGCTATGAAGGATGTTTCTGATTGAAGGGATGACCCGATGTTGCAGCCGCTGTTGGGACACTGAATGAGGAAACTGACGGGAGGTCTGTGTCTATGTTATGCAAAGGTTTGGGGAAACGACGGCCATTGCCACGGAAACCCACATGCAGTAAAGACTGTAACGTAACAGGAAGTCAGATGATCAATATCTGTATGACTTTTCTCTGAATATAACCCCCTTCTTGTGTGTGTGTGTGTGTGTGTGTCAGAGTTCGGGTTGTACTCCTGCACTTCACCGTGCAGCAACTGCTGGGGACTGTTCCAGAGTAACTGTCACATTTTCTATCCAAATAGATCTACACTCATTTCAACATTATAAAAACTCGTGCCACAAAAACACTACATGTACGTTGCCTTATGAATTCTGCTTTGAGTTTTTTTTCTAACATTTTATCCAGTTACAAGCACACACTTATGGGGATTTTTAATCACTAGACCATCACAAAGTCAAGTATAAGTAAGAGCTGGAAGAAAAGTAAAACATGTGAACATGTTTTCAGTTTTAAAGGGTTTTCCTTTGCTGCTGTTTTCTTGTTGAAAAATGAAAAGAAGAAGGACCGGTATGTGCGGTATTGCAGACGTGACCTGCTGGGAGTGTCTTCCTTTGTGCTTGCTCAGACATTCGATATGTTCTCCTTTGTCCCACTCATGCCACGAACTAATAATGCAGAGATTATTCTGAGGAGGAGTTGCTAACCTTACTTGTACCGAGAAAATAAATCATAGCTAAGATCCAAACATCAATATTTAGAGAGGCTCTTTGGTTCAAATTAATTTTATTACAATTTTTTTTTGGTATGGAAATTTCTCATTGGCATCCATCCTAAAATTGTAGAAAAAAAGTAAATACTTTCTACTCCATACTGTTTAAACTGCAGAGAGCCCATTAAATGATTGCAGGAACCGGTCAGACGTCATGCTGCGCTGCGTGCCTCTGTATCGGGAAAAGTGATTCAGCTCTTTTCTGATGGCTTAGTAACAACACACCCCTATTGACTGCTGCATCGAAACCACGTGACTTTCTCTAATGCGGCTGCTGGCCGTTGGCCCAGAGCGAGCAGCTGTGGTTCACAAAGCAGCGACTGACCTGTACAGCAGACTATTTCAATCTCTTTACAACTTATACACAGCGCTGGCATCTAGGCTTTCTACACAACTATTGTAAAGTTGTGTAAAAGTTCTTAAAAATAATTTTTTACTGAAGTTGTCCAATCTCATGCTGATATATTTAGAAACCTTTCTTTCAAGTTATTTAGTGGGTGCAAAGATCCAGTCTTAAGAAATACCGTTTTTTTTAAAAACATCCCGGGTGATGAAACTCTCTGGTTGTTAACACTTTGTAAAGCCCCATTTTGCTGTAACATTTCTCATGACCATTTAAAGTTCTAGTGTACGTTTTTATCTTTACGAATTATTCATTTCATGAAATCTATTTACCAATTTCTGATTATTAGCTGATCGCAAAGTGATTAAAGTACATTTTTCCCTTTTTAAATGTTTTAAAACAAATTATGAACCTTTGTTGGTGAGCTGGTTTTGGGTCAGTGGTTTCCTTAATGCAGGGGTGACCAACACGGTGCCCGCGGGCACCAGGTAGCCCCCGAGGACCACATGTAGTGCCAACCAGCCTGTTATAAGCTTTACTAAAAAAGCACAATCCACCAGTGAGCTGCATCTAAAACTTTGTTTTATTCTGTTACTCTTCCTGTTTAATCACACCTGCATATATATATAGATTTAAAAAAAACAATATCTACAACAAAGCATGAAAATGTGTTAATTTTACATAAAGTTAAGGTGAACTCTGAGTTCAAAGGTTAGTACAGGACAGGTTGGTGACCCCCGTGTTAATGAGTTTTATGGGCCAAAGTTGCTTTCTGAGTAGAAGCCTTTGATTTAGTCCGTATTAAAGGAAATTATTTAATTTTATTTAAATTATTTCTATTGCTTTTTTGTGAAGTTCGAACTATATCTGACCATCTGTAAATCAATATCTTGAATATTTATACTTTATGCTTCATACCGCTCATTACTTCATTATGAGGGAAAACCTTTCGGGTTTTGAATTTTTTTTTTTCAATATCTGTATTCTATTAATGTATAACTGAATGCATGCGCTCTTCTGAGTTTTTGTAGTTTGTCCGTTTAACTTATTATCAGCTTGTCCAATTTGTTGGACAGTTGACTTGTAGTTGACGGTCATAAAGTCTGGGTCCATCTGAATGTGGACCCAACTGAAATAGTTACACCAGTTTAACCAGAGTCTTACGTTTGGATTTACAAAGGTCCATCTTAATGATGGAGTGGAGATCCAGATGGAGCTGGCTCCAGAATGCTGAAAGGCTAAAAGTTTTAAGAGGCAGTAATTTACTAATATTTGCAAACCAGAGGAACAAAAGTAGAAGGCTATCCTCGTAAGTATTTGAAAAGTTTGAAAGGTAGAAGAGCATTAGGGGAAAACACGGTATCTCAGGAAGTTATCTACAGTATGCAGCATGAGGTATTCACAGAATTGAAGTTAGTGGTATAAAGAGATCACAGGAAATGATAAACCATGAAAGAGTTGACAGCCTCTCTGTACTTCTGGGGTTTTCTTCTGTTGCGTTTCCTGATAGAGCTTTCTAAGTTATCCAATCAGGCCTTCCTCCTCGGCTTCAGTGGTGCAAGTGTCAGAAGTATGGCCATATTGCTGCAGTACGTAAAGCCAAAAAGATGATGTGCAGGATAAATGCTGTAACTGTGGTAACTGTAAGCAACACAGGGCAAGACACAAAGTTTGTGAGTTCAGAATGGGAGTGGTTGGGGTTCAATAGGTGAAGGCAACAAATAACTTAAGCTACACTGACGCAATAAAAAGGATTCAGGAGCAACAAAAGATCATTTTAGGTGACATTCAAGCAGTGAGGCAAGAACCAGAGCAGCATAGTGGGATTTTTTTATTTTATTTCGTTTTTTGCATTTGTCATTAATTGCACTAATTGCACTGATTGGGTTAGACATAAAACTGAAAGGATTAAGGTCATTGTAAAAGGAGATTTTTTTTTTTTTATATAGGAATGAGCAGTATTTCATGGGAGCAGATCAAACAAAAACTAGAGGAAGATGGCAAACAAACAGGTTCAGGAGACAAACAAATATTGCTTTAATAGAATGCTAGCTGATAGGAAATGGTCAGGAATTAAAAGGATTCATAATTTTCTTTAAAAATAAAACCTGAAATTGGATCTATTAAAGAAACATGACTAAAACTTACATTAGATTTTGTTCTCAAATGAATAATTTGATAAGGAAGTGGATGTGAGTTTTTTCTGAAACAAGGATTGCAATATACAGGACTGTAAATTAGAATATTGTGATAAAGTTCTTTATTTTGCAACAATAATGCAATTAAAAAACATGAAATGTCATACATTCTGGATTCATTACAAATCAACTGAAATATCGCAAGCCTTTTATTGTTTTAATATCGCTGATTATGGCGTAAAGCTGAAGAAAACTCAAAAATCCTATCTCAAAATATTAGAATATTTCCTCAGACCAAGTAAAAAAAAAATTATAACAGCAAAACAAAATCAAACATTTGAAAATGTCCATTAATGCACTCAGTACTTGGTTGGGAATCCTTTTGCACAGATTACTGCATCAATGCGGCGTGGCATGGAGGCAATCAGCCTGTGGCATTGCTGAGGTGTTATGGATGCCCAGGATGCTTCAATAGCGGCCTTTAGCTCATTTGCATTGTTGGGTCTGGTGTCTTTCAGCTTCTTCTTCACAATACCCCACAAATTCTCGATGGGGTTCAGGTCAGGGGAATTGGCAGGCCAATCAAGGACAGTAATGTCATGGTCAGTACACCAGTTACTGGTGGTTTTGGCACTGTGGGCAGGTGCCAGATCTTGGTTGTGCAGCGTTTCCTGCCACATTTCCCCCTTCCAACACACTTTTTGTGAATGTGCTTTGAAACTGCACTCTGTGAACAGCCTGCTCTTTGAGAAATTTCTTTTTGTGTCTTACCCTCCTGATGGAGGGTGTCAATGATGGTCTTCTGGACAGCAGTCAGATCAGCAGTCTTCCCCATACTTGTGATTTAGTTTACTGAACCAAGCTGAGTGTTTTTCAAGGCTCAGGAAACCCTTGCAGGTGTTTCGAGTTAATTAGACGATTCAAGTGATTAGTTGAATAGCCTACTAGTATACTTTTTCACGATATTCTAATTTTCTGAGACAGTCCTGTAGACTGTCAGGTAAAGGAAAAACATATGCATATGAAATACTTGAAATTTGTACAAAGGAAGGGAAGTTTAAGGTTATAAATTATTACAATCCTTAAGAATCCCTAAGAAAAGTTAATTGGAGGAGGTAATATTGCATTACGACGAAAGACTGATATGGTGTGGTGATTTTAATGCACATAATACAATATGGGACTCCAGGTCTGATGGGAATGGGTGGGCGATTGAACAGCTAATGGAGTCTGAAAATCTTGTATGCATTAATAATGGAGACAGAACAAGATCAAACATCAGAACCGGTACAGAGACAGCTGTTGGTCTTCCATTAGTTTTCTGATTCATTGGCAGGGCTTTGTTCTGGGAGCGTTATTAAAGACGCAAAAATTAGATGTGATCGTTTCCAATAATGATTGATGTTGGCCTGAATGAGCAAGAGGATAATGCTGGAGGATGGCCTAATTGGGATTTTAGTTGAGCTGACAGGGAGGAATACAAAACAGTACAATTTAATTAATGTGTATTTTTCAATAGCTGAGTTAAGCTGTGCCCTGAGAAAATTAAATTGTCAACTCCAGGAAGTGATCAAATATTTTATGTGCAATGATAAGTAAACTTAGTGAGTATTCACAGTTGATTGTATTAGACTTGTATAATACAGTATGGGAATGTGAAAAATTTCAATAAATTTGAAAAGAGGCTGATGCCAATACTTATACTTATTATTTGTCCAAACCCAGGAAATTATACGACAATTGCCTTTGCTTCCTGTTAGGTGTTAAATTGTGAAGGAAATGACAAATGAAAGATTTACCTTTTTATTGAAACCAGTGGTTTGGGGAGATAAAGAAACACAATTGACACCAGCAATACTTTTGGAGCATGAGTTAAAAAAAACTCAGGTAAAGGCTGTTTCCACTTGTCCAGGGTGTACCCCGCCTCTCGCCCATTGACAGCTGGAGATAGGCACCAGCACCCCTCGCGATCCCAGCAGGGATAGGCGTGTTAGAAAATGGATGGATGGGCTGTTTCCGTCATGTTGGAGTCACTCAGGAGAGAGCTATAGAGGAACAGTGAGATTATTAAAACCATTTTGCTTTCTTAATATTTCACAAAAATCCAAACATAAAATGCGACAATGGAAACTTTTATGTGACAAAGTGTGAGCTTTTACAAACCCAGTAAACATTTAATTAGATATGCCCTGTCCAAGATGCTTAGATAAACCTAGTGTAGACTTGTGTTCTTTACGTTAAGACCTTCACTGCAGTGCTGCCCCTTGCAGTGAGCCAACATGTGGGGACAGTAGAGAGGCACTGTTTGGTTGGCCTGTGAACTGGCTGGGGGCCGAGTGGACCGGAGGAGATGCCAGAAAAATCAGAATCTGCTATATTAGCCATGATCGTGTGCACAAACAATGATTTCTCTTGTGTTCTTTTTCCACATGCATACAGGCTTGAGGGATAAATATATAAATGTAAACAGAACACAAAAAGCACTGGACCAAAAGTACTCTCAATGAAAAAGATAAACTCTGCAAATATTGCTACCATTAACTTCACATTTGAAGGCTGTATAGAGGAAGTCTTTTATTTATTTATTAACCTATATCACAACAACTTCCAAATATCATCTAAGGTGCTGTACTGATCTTATATTTAAAATTTGTATGTAATTTCATTCAAAGCAATTCAGTTAAAATTTTTTCTATTCACAATGCTTCCCTAGGGGGTGGGGTGTAAGGATTCATTAGGCAGGGACAGCCGTTGGGGGCTAATGCGTCCCAATAGGGGGTTTTCACTGACGTCACTGGCCAACTTCCGGTCCGCCATATTGGGTGGTACACTTCCTTATCTCTAGTTGTCCTACACGTATTTTCGTATCGAGAATGGATAAGTACGCCAGCACGCTAGAGCGACCAGATAAGGACGTCTATCTGAGGAAATGTTCCGTGATCGACCATATGGACCCCTATGCCTTCCACGGTGCCTTGTTTAGCCGTAATCCTGATGATTGGCCAAATGTAGAGCACGGCGACATCGTGCATTACCTGGTGTTCAGTGAAAACCCTCTGCACACTCTCGAGGAAATGAGAGCTTACAAGGGTCTAGAGGCTCACAACCAATTCACATCTGGTTGGGTACGAGATGTCGAAGTTATGTACATCAAGGAAATCGCCATCATACGTGGACGGGTGAGTTTTAATAAGATGGTAAAAATGTAAACAATCCGACGCAAATGCGGCGCATGCTTCTGCGGTGGCTGACTGCCGGCGGTGCGCGAAGGCGCACCGCCGGCAGTCGATGGCTGATCGATGCCGCTGGCGGCTTTAATTATTTAATCAGAACAATGACCAGTGCAAAATTAAGTTGTATTTACCGTATTTACGCCGGAAAAAGCCTACCGGCGTAACCCGGAAGTAGCGTGGACGTCACTGTCCATATCGGACGTCTTCGGCTACCTTGTTTGTGGTGTGAGCGCCTATACTTCAGAACAGTTCTGAAGCTACAAGTCCTTGGAGTCTCATGTGCAGTTTACGAATGGATGGGTTCAGGAGCGGCAGATCATAAAGCCAGCAAACAGTGGGAACACAGTAACTCGTACAAAGGTAAGCTGCGCTCAGACGGGCTCTGGGACATGCTAAGTTAGTAGCTGCTAACCGTTAGTGCTAACAACCACTCACGCATGTAATGTACTTTTAACTAGCTGCTATGTGTTTCAAAGGTTTAGAACACACTCTCATTGACATCGGGATACTGTGGAAAGTTATGTTCGGTCGTCTTACAGCCGCGATCCAAGCGAGCCGACGACTCTTTGTTATCTCTGACACTTTTTCTCCGTGGTTGCGCCTCCAGGCAGGAAAGCGGTGGAAAATTAACCCGTTTCTATGTTTTTCCCATGGCGATCATGTGTTGCGCTGTTACAGCCCACAATACAGCAACGGTTTACATGTTTTAAATACTTAACAGTTAATTACCTGTGACAAAGTGAGCACCGCAGACTCTGGCGTATTCCAGCTTAACACCGTCCAAATCGGACCTGGATATCCGTGTCAGCCATAGGTGACGGCGTTGTTCAGAGAGCTGTTTTGTTTTTTCGCACTGATTCACTATTACGGCTGGTAGGCGAAAGAAAGAGCGTTGATCTCCACCTCCACGGGCCGTGCAACCAACCATTAAACACGTTTTCACCATTGTTCACTTCCAATACTGCCTAAGGCGTAATACAATGCGGGTCAACGGTGCGAAACGACTACCACCCAATATGGCGGACGCGCAGAGTAGTCACGTGAGCGTGACGTCAGCTGAAAACCCCCTATTTACAAGCTGATCTCATGTGGTCTTGTCTTTTTCGCGGGTCATTGAAGGACCCGGCCCACGAAGACCGGGTGGTTCGAAGGATGCAGCCAAGTCGTTGCATCAAATGGCTTGACGCTACTCCCGCTTTAAGAAGCGTTACTACCAGCACTTCCGGTCCCTGTCTCCCTGGTAGAGAAACAGTGCCGCTTTTTTACACTCGCTGCCTCCGAGACTTGCTTGAAGTCAGTATCAACGAGGTACACCAATTTTCCAATATGAAGTAAAACAAAGACTAGTATGTTCCCTGAAGGTAAAGCTAAAGGTAATGTAAACAATGGACTGTTTGCACTACTTCTGTCTCAGTTTTCAGTGCATTAAGCTTCAACAACACACATTGTAACTACATTTCAACAATGCACTTTATAGTTTTATGTTTGACTGACAGTGATTAGAGAAATCTTTGTTACTGTTCACGCTGTGACTGAAGGATGAAGCAGGAGCTGCAGACGGAGACAGCCGATGCTAATATCATGCTAGGCTAGCCTTTACTAGGAAGAGCGTCGCTTACACATTTATCTTGCAAAACTAAACCTTTAATAGTAATAATAACTACTTATAAAATTGTACGAACGTACCTGGTGCAAATGCAGATGTCATCGTCTGAGCCTGCAATGCGCCTCAAACAAAAGCGGCTCCAAAGCTGTAGCTCCTCAGTTTCATTTACCAACTCGTTGGCAATCTGTCCCATCATCACAGAGTCATGATAGTCATAAGCTGGAGCCACGGTCACATCCATCTCAGTGTCTGGATCCTCTGCTGGGTCTGCGGGAGGGTTATCCACCGGAGGACAGCGTTGCCACCCACTGAGCCTCAGAGGGGGCAATGAGTAGTTGTATGAGGTATAGCCCCTTTCTTCAGGCTCCTCAATCCACCAGGAGTCTCCACTACATCTCCCGGTAAGAAATTCCAGCTACATACTCGGGTTCCTTTTGTGGGAGTGAAGATGTTGCGTCGTATTTTAGTTAGCCACTGGAGATGCATAGCATTGTCAACACAGGAATGAATGGAAACTCATATTACGATTGTAAAGCCACAAATTGGTACAGCGAGGCACACAGCAGTGTTGCCCTGAAACTCGTATCTTTAGATAAGTTAAACGCCTTCGTTGAACCTTAAACACACTCATGTTTCTTCACTAACAATGCCAATGCTCGTGTGCTAAAAGTTCACTGTTGGATAATAACACCGGAAGTGCTCAACATAACATGTAATCAACCAGAAGTTGACAGAAGCCATATTGTGCACAGAGCCTATTGGGACAGACCCAATGGAGGAAGAAGCCATCACTGAGGACAGAGAACATTTATGAGATGTGCTCTGGGGTTTGATGGAACTAAAATCTTTGGCCATAATGACCATCATCAGATTTGGATGAAGAAGGTGGACACTTGGAAACCTGACAACATTTAGCAAATAAAAATAATTTAGGTAATCCTAACTGAGCCAAAACAGGAAATATTTGGTCTGATTTAAAGTCGGGCAGTTAGGAAAAAAAGGTTATGTCTTTATTTATGCAGTATGTGTAAATATCTGCTTTCAACCATATAATGCTTGTAACATTGTCATGTTTTAATGCATAGTTATTAAAAAGAGATCAAAGAGTTTTTAGTGGCATTTTATGCTTTAATAAAAAGGTGAATAGTTTACACATATACACTGGACCATGAAATCAAATAGTTTTTACACATCATACAAGTATATAGCAGCAAATGTTTAATACTGTTGAGTCTGTATATGAAAAAATACAGCTTTAATTTACAGAATGGTTCTTGCTTTGCCTGTGCAGAGATGAGTGAATGGTTTACATGAGTCATTTATACAAGGATTCCCTTCATAAGATGTTCCACGTGGAGACGAGTGAAGGTTTCAGAAGTGGTAGTATACCGACTTCCTCTTCCTGTAACAACAAATGGCAAGGATTAATGAAGAGCACTTCCAGTTCTTTAATAGCAGCCTTTAATAGCCTTCTATACAGTGTACTGTAACATTTTCCTGACCCTCAGACCTTTCTGTCTCCTAACAAATCAAAATCATCAATTTCATTAATTGAAATATTATGTGATAACCAAAAAGAAGCAGGTTGCAGACACCTGGTCTTTGACAAGAAATCCTAAAAAGATATGTGGGAAAGTTTAAGTGTATCCTAAAACTTATGAACATTTGTTTTTAAGCCCACACTAAGCAACCCTATGGTTGCTTAGTGTGGCAATGCACATTTCTTTATTTAAAACTGAGAAGACTTCCTTAGACTCAAATTTTCAGAGTTTGCATCTACCTCAAAATATAAAATACTAACATTTAGGACAAACGTTGAACAGCGCACAGGCTTTAAATATTTAATCGGTCAGAAGGAATGAATGAATAATTTTTTTCAAGACCTGGAAAATATTCAGATACAACTCCATACTTTTTCAAACTGCATAAGGACCCTGATTAAAAATTTTAATTTAATTATATGCAGACCTCTCAACTTTTATCAAAAGTTAAGAGTGAGATTATGCTAATTTTGGGGGCGGGGCTTGTTTGGGGGTGGGGCTAACTGGACCCTGGAAGAGCCGGTGGAGTCAACTCCATCTCATTTTTATCCCACCAGACATTGAAGTAGACATGTATTACTTTTGTTAAAAAGAGAAAGAGACGTGTTATTACTTTATTGTTCAGTTAGTGGATTAAAACATTAAAAATTTGTTCAAATAATACTGAATAAAATAAAGTAGCTTTAAGTTATTTACCGAATTATTACACAGTTACAGATTAATTTATGGGTTTGTTTCATTGTAGATCTATAACCTGATTGGTGAATCAGGCTGAGTTTCATCAAGCCTATACGGCATATGGCTTATCCGACAGTTTCCCCTCAGCAGCAACACTGAAGCACACAGAGGTTCCCGCTGTGTCTTTACGCACGATCCAGCTGCTGATGTCTCCCTCTTTTCAGCTCAATGCACTTCTAGACTTTTACAGTTTATAACCATTATCATCACCTTTTACAGCGACAGGTTTCTCATCTCAGTCGCTGCGCTGACCAGACAAATATGTATTTGTCTCGTCAGTGCGCTCTGGGTGGTGAGGTGGGCGGATTTTACCCCCGTTGGTGCGCTGCGTGCGAGGGATAAGCAGTGGGGAAAATGCATAAATAAAGACTGTAAAGGACTCCTTTAGAGGAAACAGCCGGACTGACAGGTCTGAGATCAAGCCCCTGATGTTACAAGTTATTTAAAATGACCTTTAAACTGCGCACCAAAATTACATGTAACATAATTTTGCGTATCTGAACTAAAGCGCAAGGCAGCATGCCCACCAAAGCGCCACTGATTCTATGTTGTTAAAAACAAAAGAGCATGAAACACAGCTACTAACTCTCCTATTGACTTTAACTGGCACACTTTGCTACGGATGTGAGGACATTAAACGTAGTGATTCACATTTTGAATGGTGAGAAAAGCAACTGGGTCCGAGGAAAAGGAGGGGGGAGAGGAGCAAGCGCTGAGGCACAGAAATACGGTGCATGTAGTTAAAAAATGCAGAATTAATAAAAACGAAACTGATAAACAGACTAAGTGGCGTTTTAAACTGCATCTGGTTAGCAGAACTGTTTTATGATCCAGAGTGCAGCCATCACTGGTTCTGAATGAAGGCAATATCTGGCAGCAGCTCTCTTCCCCCACCCCCTTTCCTCCTGTGTACGCAGTACAGGACCGTACCGGCTTACTTTCACCACTGGTTAAGATTAAAATTATTCATAACTCTGATCGCTCTGTTAACACGAACTGCAGCAGGAATTACTGATGGCCACAAGCTGTGAAAGAAGCGAAACAGCTCAGCAGAAGGCAGAGTTTTGTCGTCCGCAGCCCAGATGGGCTTTTTTGATTTTTATGCGTGAGAGATGCCATGTTTGCGTGTGAAATGCCATGTGTTGCATGTGAGCGTGTGAAGTCAGTGAAATGCGTGTGTCACACGGTCAATGCGTGAAAGTTGAGAGCCCTGATTATATGGTTTTTGACGCTTGAAATTGAGGATATAGGCATGCCTGCATGCAGCGCAACTTCAGGTTATTGTCCTGGTTCCTAAAACATGGACCCGCTCTTCCAGCTCGAACTGATAAGGCTCAGTTCCGCTTCTGGCGGAAACCCTGAGGTGAGTTACACTTTAAAGGTTTACCGAGAAACACATTATAATCTGGCCTCGTTTCTGGGCAGTTGAAATAAATCCATTGAGTCTATTTAAGGACTTGCTGTGATACTGAATGAACTTCAAGTTATTTTACGGAACGACCATATACACTCACAATAAACAAAGTAATCTTGTGCTGAATAATTTCTCTCTAAAATTAAAATTTTTTCCTTCTGGCATCTGGAATACCATCAGTAGCATCATCACAGCTCAATCCGATGATTGAGCTCCAATCTGTGTTTTATAGTGAACGCAACAGCATTATCCTGTCTTGATTTCCTTAAAAGCTGTTTTGTTTTATGTCAGTAAGGTTGTAGTAAACGTTTTCTTAGATAAAGTTTTTATTTATTTTTTATCCTGGAAATCTCTTGTTTGCGTGTGATCACCTGGAGCAGTTATGTCCGCTCCAACCAGGAGTGCAGCTACATCTGTTCGGCCTGATGCATCGTCCTCCGTTCAGACACGGCGATGAACACACAGCTGGGAGAAAACGAGTTACAAACAGCGATACAACCATCAGAACCATCACTGGTATTTTGTTTTCTCGTGAAACAAAAATCAAAGAACTGATACTAGTTTCATAAGCTGTTATGAACAATTACGAGGATAATTCTCTAACGAGGAAATGCAAGATAAATAAACCCTACCATACTCCATCTACATCTTGATTGGTAAAGTAACTCTGCTGGGGCTGTTCTTTTTTTTAAGGATTTCTTATTGTAAGATCAAATACTGTCAGTCGTGTCAATGCTACATCTGCTGAGGTGTTTCTGGGTAATATGTTTTTTTTTTTAATAAAATGAGCTGAAGCAGACCCTGCTAGAAATAAAAAGCATTTCACACCAAATACTCTAGATTATGAAATACTAAAATACTCCTATGTTTTAAATATTGGTGTCAAAGGAGACGGGTTGGTTTATTAATTAATTCAGTATATGTTCTCTGTGTTAAAAAGTACACTCAGTGCTGATGTTCCCAGAATAGCTAATTAACCATGATTACTGTCATTGAGTGAACCCACCAGTCTGACATCGGGTCCCCGTCCACCCAGCAGGACACTCACACTGGTATGGGGCCACGCAGTGCCCTCCGTTCAGGCACGGCAGGATGCAGATAGCTGCAATCAAACAGGAAATAACTTAACATGGTAACAAAACCAATTTACAAGATGACGACTGACAGACAAAGCTTGAAGTTTGCTTTTCATTAGACCCGGAACTAAAGCTGGAGCCCTCTAAACCAGGCGTGCCCAAAGTGCGGCCCGGGGGCCATTTGTGGCCCCTGTACTGATTCTGGGTGCCCCGCCCCCCCAACTGCATTTCAAGAAAGATTTGGTCCACCAGCACAGGTGGCTGATGCAGATGGAAGATTTTAGTTTTTAATTAGGGCAAAATTATTACAGTAAAGTTAAAATACTACAATTTAAAACATTTAGTACAACACAAAGTATTCATCTTTTAATAAACACACTTTTGACGTTCTCTTTAATTTCATAGTAACATCTATCCGATGACATCTCAAATGCAGACTTTGGTGCATTGAAATCTGCTTTGAATTAAATTATTAAAATTGGCTAATTACAAAGAACATCCGACCCAAATACTGTTCTTATAATTCTAATAAATAAAGTTTATTATTGTTAAAGAGTCAAATTCAATTATTCTAAATAATTTGCAAACTGGATGACCCTTTAATACGACAAATGAGCAAAACCCTTTTTTTAATTTTGGGTCTACAATAATTTACACATTAATTTCCTACAAAAAATATGACTAATGTATTTATTTAAAATGATCATATTTTGTAGAGCAGGTAAAAAATTAACAAAAAAAATGTGTTCATTTTTTGGCCCTCAAGTTCCTTTGACATGACAATTTTGGTCCATGTACCGAAAAGTTTGGACACCCCTGCTCTAAACGTTCTTCCTCCAGTGATTTCTGCCATTATCAGGCTGGTCTAATGATAGATGAAATAATTACTCTTTTTCTTTATCTTTGACAACATTAAGTCACATCAAATTTGTACATTAAAAAATATTTCATATTGATACATAATATTTTTAAAATGTTCTTTTTAAAGGAAAAAAAAAATACTTGATATATTTTTTTAGTCTTTCAACAAATTAAAGACCCAATAGATCAAAGAGCTGTTTTGCCTCAACCTTGTAAAATACTTTGTGAGAAGACTACTACTAATTACTTTGCTGCTTGCACGACAGGATGGTAAAAAGCACTAACAGCAACCGTGCCAACAACTGTGGGACTGGTGAATTTGCATAGAAATATATATTTCTTAATAATACATTATTTCCCCACCAAAACAAA
Source organism: Fundulus diaphanus (assembly GCA_037039145.1). Taxonomy (NCBI): domain Eukaryota; kingdom Metazoa; phylum Chordata; class Actinopteri; order Cyprinodontiformes; family Fundulidae; genus Fundulus; species Fundulus diaphanus. Next base: position 21,739,199 of record CM073131.1, read on the forward strand.
TGAAACATGCTTGACCATGTTGTACTTACGCTCCTCACAGAGCCGACCCATCCACCCCTCGGGGCAGGCGCAGATGTTGGGCCGCTGGCACATACCTCCGTTCTGACACGGCAGCCAACACACCGCTGAGGGAGGAGACACACATGAACAAACAACAATGGATAAGAGACTGACGATGGAGAAGCTACAGAGTGGACGGTGAAGGGAGAAAAGAGCAACAGGTTTTACAGGAAGGATCTGTTTTGCACGTCTTCAGCGTGTGACCTCATGCACGCAGACAAGCTAGATCTCATGCAACAGACTAATTACCTGGAAACGTACAGATGACAAATGCAAACTGGCAAGCAGAGCAGTTATGAGAAAGCTGGCCTGGACTCAGCTTGTTTTTCACATGTAAAACAGATACAGTGGCGATGAAAGGAAATTTCACGCTGCCTGGACACGAACATTTCTTTCCATTTTCTTCCATGAAATTGAATTACATTCCACATAGACTTACTAAATGTTATGTGTTTTTTTCTCGGTGTCCATATATACAGACACCAGCAGGTGTAAGACCACAAACTCTCTTGATAATCGTTGTTTTGAAGATAATTAAATGATATTATTTCAGCTTTATGCTTCCAAGAATGTTTTTGAACCAATAAACTCACTAACATATATTCGTAAACACAGATCCAAATTAAGATTAATGGATTCCAATTCGCCTCTTTGGTGTTACATGCAAAAAGGAAAGATCGAAAAGACCTGTTGCAGAAAAGCAGTAGTTCAGTTTAGAGGTAAGCTTAACGGAGCCGCAGAGCCCCATTAAGCTATATATTGTTAAAACAGGAAGCTTCCTCAGATAGGAGTCCCTTCACTCTTCTCTCTACCTCTGCATGTGGGAGGGGGCGTCCAGGTGCCGTTTTCCTGACACCTGCTCCTTCCGACACCCTCCATGGTGTAGCCACTGAAACACGAGTACACGGCCACGTCCCCGAACTGGAACACCGCCCCCCGCACCAACCCGTTGGCCACATGGAGTGGGGGGCCACAGGACACCCCTGGACAACAGCCACGAGTTACTCACTAAAGTATGTTTTTTTTTTTTTTTTAACTCTCATCTAAATTAACTGCTGCAATTTTAAACATGCTAGAGAAAATAGAGAAAATGTAAAATCCTGCAGTACCATTCAGCGATAATGGTAAATGTGTGCGATTTCAGCTAATCTGCCCCTGTGTGATCACACAAAAGGATTACATTATTGTGCACCAGAGAAAAGGATTTGTGATGATTATATTTTCTGTAACATCATGAAGCCCGTGACTTTCATGCAGTATCCAAATGGACAAATACTGTGCGCGGCTTACTTCTGTGGCTCAGTTAGAGCTTTGTTTGACAGTTCAGTTTAGACCGAAAGGACGCTGATAAACATGCATATAGGAAAATAAAGACCATGCAAATTGATGAAAAGACTCGCAGCAACATCATCACCACTGAGCCCCGTATTCAGGACTGCTGCACTTAAAAAGGAAAGTATGTTAGGCAAAGCCGTAGAGGTGCGTGTAATTGTTTCAGCCGAAAGGACACAGACGCAGGGTTTGATGCGGCATGATTTTTTTTTGACTAAGGAAATGGAAAGAAAGAAATGACAATTTAACTAACCAGGAGAGTTAAAAGGAGAAGCCATGCAGGAGGGAGGAGCAGCTGATGCAAGGCTACAAGAGCATGCAGGGGTAATTCTTCATATTACCATCATCAAAAATACCTTGTCCTGATATAATAATAAATTAAATCAGATCTGCTCAAACAAGAGTGAATCCCATGACCTAGTTTTCAGATTCATTATGAAAAAGCAATACTACTTACTGATATTTCAGGGAAAAAAAAGGTTTCATTGAAAAATGGTCCATCCAAATCCTTTTTAAATATGAAGTTACATTTTAGCACAAGGTTTTCATTTTATCTAACCTGTATTCAGACAGGTTAATCAGTCATGTACAGTACGAGGTCTAAAATTATAAATCAATCAGATAAACACATAAAAATATGCTATTACTTAACAAAAACTTGTAATGATTGTGTGTAATTTTAACTTCTGTCAATTTAACAGTAAGTAACCAATATTTTAGAGTCAATGCTAGTAATTGGCTGACGTACTGACAGAAAAGGAGGATGCTATTTAATTTGCCATTGTTATAACTTTGCATCCATGTATAGATCACTGCTGCAGACAATATCATTTCTGTTCCAAATGAAATATTGTGTAGCTATGAGAGTAAATGTTAAGCCCATTTCCCTAAATGAATAAAGGTCTGTTTAAATATGGCACTTAATCTCTCAGATGCAAAGATGTGACCTACTTTCACACACTGAAGAGAGGGGGGTCCAGGTCTGGTCTGGCCTGCAGGTGATGGTGCCACCGCCTTTCACCCGCTGTCCCTTGGAGCAGGTAACGCGGACGGACTGTCCAACATGAAACCTCTGCTGGGATCTGTCACTGTTAGCGCCTTTCATCAAGCCCAGGGGAAGCGGGCAAGATTTTGCTGTAAAGGAAACACATCATGAATTCAAATTTTAATGATTTCTTTCTATTTCACCCACAACAAAATCATATATTTTTTAGATATTTGCCAAAAAAAGATGCATAACATTATGCATGAGCTGCAACTGGAGGACTTCTTCAGTGACAGACTGCTGCATCCTAGGTGCACTAAGGAGCGTTATCGCTGACCCTCCCAGCAGCTTTTAGACTTTATAACCATCACTGCTCCCAACAAAATAAATGTTTATCATCTTCCTGCTTTTAGTCGTTTTCATTATTGTAGATAGTATGTAGGTGTTTTTCATGCATAACAATGAATGCATGTTCTACACATTTCTTGAAATCATATTATTCAGTTCCATACTTCTTTAATTTCTTGACTATGCTGTTTTTAATATCTGAGCAAATTTGCTCTTTGCTGCTGGTAAACTTGAAGGATCTTTGTATTTTTCCATTCTACTCAAAGCTGACTACAACATTACTTTTACTAAAAGCAAAAAGGTTGCATGAATACCACGATTTTTTGAAAATACTGAAATGGTTTACTAGTACAAAAACACACACATGAATACATTTTGAAATGGACTCCAAATACGTTGTAACTCTGAAACATACACACCAATTAAAATCCAAGCATATTTGTGAACATGACAAGTTATTGCAAAACCCTTTTCTCCTTTAATCTGATACAGTGCAACTGGAAAGCAAAACCATTACATGGAAACCTGTAAAAAAATAGAACAATTTAAATAATCCAATTGGACAAGTGTACGTGGTTGACTAAAACTTTGTTGAAGCATGTTTTGTTTTGTAAACATTTCCGCCTCCAGCCACATCTTGACTCAGTAAGAAGTTTCTACTTTGCCTTGAAAAAGTTCTCATTATCTATCAGAGTATGAGGTTATATCGTGTCTACAGCCCTCTTCAAGTGACCTCTCCAGCTCTTACTTCTCCAAAATTTTGATTTTCTTTTGAGTCAAATAATTTTTACGCTAACATGAATGGACGCTCGGACTCCCAGTGATGCTGAAACACAAAATCCGTCCTGACTGTCAACTTTGTAGCAGACACTTAAAACTGACTGATATTTAGAATTAACTATTCTATCCACCTTGACGAAAAGTATTTTTCCATCTGAATAAAATACCACATTTCACTGTGGTATGGTTTAGCATACCAGAACACAATCTCCCATGAGGTTTTGGGAGATTTAGCCAGATAAAGATGTTTTTTTTTAGGAAGGAAAGGCTTCAGTCTTTCAACCATAACTCCTTAATCCACACATCTAAAGAATTCAGGTCGTCTTTCTACATTGTCACATCTAAAGCATAACCTGATGTTAACCTCTTCCTGACCCTTTCTTCTTCTTTTTGGTATCAGTTTAAGGGAAATGCTTTTCTGTTTTGTCTCCATACCTTCACATGTCGGTGGCGGCAAACTCCACGAGCCGTTAACCAGACAGGTGAGCGTTCTTGGGCCCACGAGCCGCAGCCCCACATCGCACACATAGGTGACATTGCGCAGATGAGTCTCTCTTGATGTTTGGATCTGAGCATTTCTCACATCTGGTGGAGGACCACATGAGCGTGCTGAGGCTGCAGACATGCAAGCACAGCTGTCAAAAGTCGTGGTCGGAGGGTCATTTATTTACACATATCATTACTGAGAGATTGTTTTAAGCAATAGAGCACACTGGAAACTGTCATGTTATAGAGTATAGTGGAGCTTATTTAAAACAACATTGTTTCTTATGTAAAAGGTAATTTTTGTTTAAACATTTTTAATGTAGTAGTCACTTTTTCCTTTATTTTCAGTTTTTGTTTTTCAGCAATTATCATTTAAAGCATTATTTGACAGCAGCCTTTCAGAAAGGATCTGCTGTGTGGGTTGTTGTCTCTAGCATTCGCCTGTGCATTGCCATTTCATCCCTTCCTACTTCTATTTTGCACCTATAAGCAAATTATTTGGTCACTATTACTTAAACCCTAGAGGATAGGTTTATTTTTCCTTGTGGCTAAGAACGTTTTTGAACTCATCTAAAATTTAAGGCATATGTTTGTATCCATAAAATCTTGATATGCATTCTGTTCGCATTTTTCGTTTTGATTCTTGTCACCATTTAGTCCAGATGACCCTTCTAAAACATAACGTAAAACACTCTAAATGACCTCCCGTTGGTAAATATATTTTTTATTGCCGAACTGGAACAACTTTTCTTTCCAGGTGACCATGTGAAGAATACAGAAAGGTACTTTAAAGTGTCTCTTGTTAAAGCGTGTCTAAATTGACGGATGGTTAGTTTGAAACAATTACAACTGCAAATATATGATATGAAATGTTGAAGGGGTGACCTACACGTTTTGAAATATCCTTGTTTCTATTTGCACACACACTTACCAACGCACACTGGCTGCGTGTCACTCCATGTTCCATCTCCTTGGCAAGTCTGGATGGAGTCTCCCTGAAAGAAAACGGGTAAATGGTAAAACAGAGCAAGGTGCATGAATACTGATCTCCACTGCACCAAGCTAGGATACAGTAACATGCTGTGAATCCACAATACCACTTTAGATTTCTCTGCATTCAGAAAGAAATTGTTTTTACTGTTTGAAAAAGTGCTGGGTGTTGTTAAAGAAATCAGATTGATCTCTAAATGCTCTCAGAACATACACATTTCTATTTTTTCCATTTAATTGGTTTTAGGCATAAACCAATGCTAATGCTTGCTTACCACTAGTTTTTTCTATTTCCCCCCAAATAAATACTCTGGCACCGAACTAGTGTAGCGGTATCTTGAGATGCAACTCTGCGCCGTGCCAGAGAAAATAACCACAATCACCAGGAGGTGGAGTGGGTCCATGAGACCAGCAACTAGCAAAATAAAGCTGGCTTCCTTTAAACGGGCTGAATCTCAGACAAAAATAATAAAACTTCTTCATTAAAACATTTAATAACAAGTACATTTCAAGATCCTACTTCTTTTTGGAGACACCAGTCATCTCTGAACTACTACATCTCCAGACCTCTATTAGGTCCTTCAGGTCCTGTGATCAGGGCCTGCTCATTGTCCCCCATGCAAAATGGAAAACTCAAGGAGACGAAGCTTTCTCTTCTGGGGCTCCAAGACCCTTGAACTCTGACATCAGCAGACTCAGCAGTTTCATTTTAAGGCCAGCTAAAAATGTATCTTTTTAAATCTGCTTTTACTTAATTATGTCTTGTGTACTTTTTACCTTTTGTTTGTCAAGTTTTTTGTGATTTGAATCTTGAACGATGTTATATAAATAAAGTTTTACTTACTTTTAGATTGTCTATCTATACTGTGGTCCTCTACTGAAATTAATTAATTGACAAAGAGAAGGTCGAACAGTCTCTGGCCGAGAGATTTTTAGTGGTGAAATGTAATTGTTAACACAAAGCGATATCACTAGAAGGAGCTTTGATATAACACTGAAAAAAAAAACTGGGCTATTGGAAGAGGTTATTTTTATATGTCATTGCAACAGACATTACAATGAATGTGCCCTCCGCATTTAACCGATCCCTTAAGGAGCAGTGTGCCGCCACTGTGCGGCGCCTGAGGAGCATTCTGGGGCTAAGGGTCTTGCTCAGGGACCCACAGTGGGAGTCTGTGGGATTTAAGTAAGGAAGCATCCTGCTAAAACCACTAGGCCACCACTCTGGGTATCCCTTGTATGAAGTCACTTCTTTTTCAACTGACCACCTCTATTGACAACTGAGGCCAAATCACGTGATTTACTCTTATCTGATTGTTTGCCATTAGCTGTAAGTATGCAGATATTTAATAGTCTGAAACGACATTTCAAAAAAGTAACACTGGACCTGTGTACATAATTTAAGGAAATTGTTTAAATCCTATAATAGCTTGGATCAGACTTCTAATGTTAAAACAGAAAATACGATTGTTTCCTGTGCTATTTTAGATTAGGTAACCTTCGGCATCCACAGCATTGTGTTTTTATTTATATTTAACAACATTTTATAACTCCCGTGGTTGCAGGATGTCATGTCCTTTAGAGGAAATTTCCTTTTCTAAATCACACAGGATTTTCTGTCTTTTATTTTTTCCTTTGTCTAAGGGCTAAGAAGTAAACTTAATGAGCACCTTTAAGTCAAAGCCAGGCAGACAGGAGTAGAGGACAAAATCTCCGTAGTTGAAGCTGTCACCCTCCACAATGCCGTGAAGAAAAGGAGAAGGTTTCTCACACACCACCATCTCACAGGACACCGTGATGATGCTTGGAGACCAGGTTCCTCCAACCTAATCACAAAACACCAAGTACAAAAGTACTAAAGGATAACATTAATTGATAAAACAGAATTCCTTCATGGGTTTTTAACATAACCATAAAAACTATTTGAAAAATACAGATCTTTACATATATGTTTAACATTTGCATTTAATGGACACAAACAAAAAACAATCAACCATCCTGTTTCCTACCTGACACTCTGCCAATGCTGACCCCTGCAGGTAGAAGCCAGTAGGACATGAGAGGGTGATGGTGCCCCCCACAGGAGTGAGCTCCCTCCCGCTGATTTGCAGATAGGGGATGGACATTTTGGTGGGTAGCAGGCATGGAGCGGGGAGGCACTGAATGTTGTGTCTGGACCAGGTGCCATCACTCTGACAAGAAAGAGATGCTCTTCCTGTTGCCAATTCGTATCCATCGTCACATCTGGAGGGCAGGAAATATGCAAGTAAGGAATTTTTTAATACCAAGTGAGAAAAAGGAGGTGTTACGTTTGCTTACTAGAAGAACAATACATCCGACTCACAAAATAAGAAATAATAATGGATTCATGAGAATGATAAAAGATTTTACAAAAAAGAAATGGTTCATAATGACAAATAGTGATTAAAATCTGTAATCAATGTAGAGTATTGGTGCATTTTCTTTGTACTCGGAAAACCGATTATAAGGGTTCCCAGTTGTAACACATCTCAAGTCAGAATCTGGCAAGGAAAGTCAGAGGTCACAGAGCAGCCCCCAGTTCGGTATCCCTAATGACCGCTGTACAAATGAAAGTTAGCTAAATGACAACATAAAATTCAAATAAATATATTATTAGCCCCTGTCTTCCCAATAGTAAGTGGTGCCAAAACAAACAGAAAATCTGTTTTTTGGTTTTTCTTTGTATTTAAACCAGAACGTGTTTAACTCATAATGACTCATAACTCTGTCATTATTTCCAAATTGGAGCTCCCACTTTTGAGAGAAACTCATCACAGTACAATTCACTACATTTATAACTAGTCCATTCAATGTATCTTTTATGCTTTTCTAACCCTAATCACTTATTTACAATTCCTGGTGTTTTCATTGTGTGAGTGACAATTCTTTGAAAACCTACGTTGATTATTAAAATCCAATAAGAGAGTTTATCACTCCTTTTAATATGTAATCTATTCAAAGCTGGGTTACTACATGTTTCCTACTACCACAGCAACAAGATAATACTTCATGAACAGACTTCGTTTTGACAAGAAACATTGTGGAGTTTTAAGATGGCCACATCCCATTCAGTCTCTGTTATGTCTGTTATGAAAATAAATACTTTTAAGTAGACTACAGTAGTAAGAAGAGTATTTACCTGTATGTGACCTGGTTGGGAAAGGTGGAGACACCTCCCACCACCTGACCATGGTCTATCACAGGTGGTTTTCCACAGTTTACCGGCTCACAGCGGATTCTGGTTTCCCGCCATCTGCCATCACTTCCGCAGGAGAGGAATGGGGACCCTTTCATCAGATAGCCGAGCCGACACTTGTATGTGACCGTTTCTGAAGAGGTAGCTATGCCTCCCAATTGTACTGCATTGGGGACCATAGGTGGAGCAACGCTGCACTTCCCCCTGCCACACACTGGCACCCCGGGACTCCACACTCCTCCCTTGTCACATACGGCCTGAGAGGGACCCAGTAGTCTGTAGCCCTGATCACAGCTAAAATGTACCCGTTCTCCACAGGCTCGGCCAGGGCCAGTGACCGTCCCAAACCGAACCTCAGGTAGGGAACAGGTACAGGGTTGGCAACGAGGAACAGAGCCCACCCAGAGTCCCTGAGCCGAGCACCGCAGGATGGGATCGCCAATGACCTCATATCCTTCAAAACAGATGTACTCTACCACATTGTTATAGTTGAACCCTGAGCCATTCACAAAGCCGTGACTGATGTCCTCAGGTGGATCGCAGCTAATAATGTCACAACGGGGTGGGGGTTTGTCCCACAGTCCATCAGACTGACAAACAAGTGTAGGATCTCCAGTAAGCTTGTATCCTTCATCACATTCATACTTAACTTTGCTGTTGTAACCAAATTCCGACCCTATCACGTAGCCATGGGGTATGGGAGAGGGCCTCTCACAATGAGCTGGTACACAAGAAGGGTTACCATGGCTCCAGGTGCCATCAGCCTGGCAAACACCTCTAGATGTTCCTTTTAAGATAAAACCAGGTTGACACCTCAGTTCAATTTCATTATGATAGGTGTATTCTTTTCCGTGGACAGTGATGTCACTAGATACTTTCGGTGGACCGCAGGACACTGGCTCACAGCTTGGTTTTTGTCCATTCCACGTTCCATCTGCCTGGCAGGCGATGGTGTCTATTCCCTTTAAGATAAATCCAGGATAACATTCAAAAAGCAAAACTTCTGGGTAAACAAAATCCTTCCCATGAGTTGTACAATTAGCGACAACACCAGGATCGCCACAGGATACAGGCTGACATACTGGGGCATCAATGGGGGTCCAAAGTCTACCTGATATGCACTGTCTTTCAGGCTCTCCCACCAGCTCATACCCATCTTTACAAGAATAACGGACCACACTGCCAACAGGACCATCAGTCACGTTTAAGAAGCCATGCTCTGGATTGGGCGGTGTTTCACACTCTGCTGGGATGCATAATGGGGCTGTCCCATTCCAGCTCCCGTCTTCCTGACACACCAGCCTGGTGTGGCTGCTGATGTTGTAACCTGGGTGACAGCGATACTCAATCAGTGTCTCATGAAGAAAGTTCAACCCCAAGGGAGAAGCTGGTATGGTGTCTTTAGGAGCAGTGTCCAGCTCCGTCACCCTGACATAGTCCCCAAAGTCAATGTGAGGAGGCAGTCCACAGTCTGAGGGTACACACATAGGAACAGAACTAGACCAGCCAGATTCCTCACAGGTTAGATGATCCTGCCCAACAAGTTGGAACCCTGGGAAACAGCTGTAGAAAATAGTGACACCAAAACTGTGATCCTGACCCTCCACAAAACCATTTTCAATTGGTTGGGGCAGAGTGCATGATATCTGCATGCAGACAGGGGGTGCTGAGTCCCATTCCCCATCAGCCAAGCACCTGAGAGTCTCTGGGCCGTGGAGCCGAAAACCACGGTGACAGGAGTAGGTGGCACTATGACCAAACTGGAGTTTAGTATAAACCACTTTCCCGCTGGGTATCTGTTCAGGGATGGAACATTCTACTGGGCGACAGGAAGGGACCCCACCAATCCACATACCCTTCTCGCCACAAAGGACAGTGGAGTTTCCCACTAAATTATATCCAGTCTTACAGCTATACACAGCTTTACTGAGGTACATCAGACCCTGGACGTCAATGATTCCATTAGAAATCTCCACAGGCTGAAGACATTCAACTGGGACGCATTCTGGATGAGGACTACTCCACTGGGAGGTGGTTAGACAGGACACAGAGTCTTCTTCCCTGAATGTGAAGCCCCCCATGCATGTGTAGGAGACCACCGAGCTGAAAGGGAATGGAGGGGAGGCGTTGGATGGAGTACCAAATGACACCTCAGGCGGAGGTCCACAAAACACCTCCTTGCAGACCGGAAAGGTGTCGTTCCACTCCTGAGACGGAGTGCATTGAATCACGTTAGCCCCCTCCAGAGCAAAGCCATCCTCACAGGATAACTCCACGGTTCCAGATTCAGTGTCCAGCCTCTTCAAGACCAGGTGGCTCTCCTCTAGAGGTGGCTCTGGACACCTGACTGGAGAGCAGCGCGGAGGACCGGGCTGATCCCACTCGCCGTTCTTGAGGCAGGTCCAGACAGTGTTCCCTCCAAACTCGTAACCCTCATCACAAAAGTATTCCACTTTGCCGCCCACACGGAACACAGAGCCCTTGTAGTATCCATTGACAACACCAGGAGGAGGGTCGCAGGTCAGAAGGACACAGGTGGGAGGGTTGTTGTTGGACCACTGTCGATTGGCTTGACAAATTCGTTCTGGACCACCCGCCAGTTTGTAGCCTGCATTACAGGCATACCTCACCTTGTTATTGAAAGTATATCGAGGTCTAACCTAAAAAAAACAAAAAACATAAACAGCCGTTAGTGTAACAGTCAAAAAAGGATCAAAGTACTCTTTCCGTTTTTATTTTACTAACCTGGATGTATCCATTATGCAGTACGGGTGGGGGGGAACAGGATACAGGAACACAACTGGGCAGGACTCCTCCCCACTCCCCATTAGCCTTGCAGATCCTCCTCTTCTCTCCTCGAATCAGATACCCTGTCTCACAGCTGTAGGCCACCACTGCTCCAAAGCTGTAGTTAGTTCCTCTCACGTACCCTCGATCAATGCCCTCAGGTTTGGAGCACCTTACTGGCACACAGCCAATATCAAATGGCGAAGGCTCCCACGCGCCTCCTATCAAGCATCGGAGCGTGGCGGTGGTGTTCAGCATGAAGCCCTCTCCACATTTATAGCTCACCTCAGTGTTGCTAGAATATTTGGGTTTGTTGACTGAATCTAAAATGGCATGGGGGAGTTCAGGCGGGCGTAAGCAAAAGTTTGCTATGCAGCGAGGAGCCTCCATGCCATCAGGGGGCACCCACACACCCTGAGCACTGCACACCATCTTCGAGTTGTTGCTGGCAATGTATCCGTCTGTGCAGTAGTAGCTGGCTGTGTCTCCGAACAGCTTGTGGGTCTCGTGGGGCACGGCGTGGTCGATAGTGGGAGGTGGGCCACAAGAGCGAGGGACGCATTGTAGAAAGCCTTCACTCCATTGGCCAGTTGGTAGACACTCTCTAGTTTCTGGACCAATCAGAGTGTACCTAAAGAACAAAGCAGAAGGTAAAATGTGGACTTTTATTTCTTCTTACAGTGCCTTGCAGAAGTATTCATACTCCATGAAGGTTCTCTCATTTTGTCATGTTAAAAGCACATACCTCAATGTATTCTATGGGGATTTTAATTGATAGACTAATTTTAAAGTACAAAATATATATATTTTTTCTTACAAATATTCTGAAATGCATGGTGTTGTGTTCAGCCCCACTTTTCCCTGGAATTACAGCTGCAAAGCTTTTGGGGTACGTCTCTTTCAGCCTAGAAAAGTCTGCATTTTGTCCATTTTTATTTGCAAAACAGCTCGATCTTTGTTTGGATGGAGAGCATCTGAAAACATCAATTTACAAGTCTTGCACCAGAATCTCACTTAGATTTATGCCCAGACTTTGACTACGCCATTCTACGGTGTAGATCAAAGCAATGGACATGGTGTAGACCCAAACCATCACATTGCAGCTCTGGTTATATGTTTAGCATTATTGTCTGACTGGAAGATGAACCTCCACCCCAGTCTCAAGTCTTTTGCAGCCTCCAACAAGTTTTCTTCCAGGATTGTCCTGTAATTAGCTCCATCCTTCTTCCCATTAACGTTGTTCTGCTGTCCTGGCTCTGCTGAAGAAAAGCATTGCAGCAGCATGATGTCCCTGGCACCATGTTTGACGTCCTCGTCTGACCAGAGTTCCTCCGTCCACATATTTCCACTGTTCAATATGTGACAGCTGGTAAGTTGCATATGTGCTTTCTTTTGGCTGCCTTTTAAAAGTAGTTTTCTTCTTGCAACACCTCCATAAAAGCTAGATTTCACAAATAATAGCTGTTATGGTTACAATGTGTGAAGAGAGTTGCACAGACGTAGTTATCCGCCACAAAGGTTTTTGTGTATAACCTAACCCTGCTTTAAACTTCTCCATAACTTTGTCCCCGACCTCTCTGCTGTGCTCCTTGGTCTCTGTGATGCTGTTTGTTCACTAATGTTCCCTACCAAATCTCTAAGATAGGAACAGCACAACTAGATGTAAAGTGAGAATTAATTACACATAGATTACCAATGTTTACTAATCCAGTGATTTCTGAAAGCAATTTGTCACCCTGGATTTTATTTAGGGGCGTAACAGTAAAGGAGGCTAAATAAAATAGCTCACAGAACTTTTCAGATTTATATTTGAAAACAATTTAAAAACCATTTATTATTTTCTCTCCACTTTATAATTGTGAGCTATTTTGAGTTGATATTTATGGCATGAATTTCCAATAAAATATGTTGAAGCTTGTGGTTGTAATGTGACCGAACGTATGTGGAGTACACGTAACTTTGAACAGTTTATGCACCTCTCATTCCTTGACCACTCACATAGAGGAACATTTTTACATTTAAATGTTAATTTCAAAGCCAAATGTCTTTTTGGCTAATCAATTTTTGACACGAGGCAACAGATCCACATTTACCCTTCCTTGCAGACGTAGTGAATTTTGTTTCCCACTTCATAGTTTTCTCCAACAATCACTGCATCTTTAAGTGCTGGCGGCTCACTGCACAGGATGCTCACGCAGCGAGGAATGGGTCGGCTCCACTCGCCTGTCGCTTCACAAATCACTTCCATGGAGCCCTGTGGTCTTTGCAACAACAAAGCTCTGAGTATAGACGGGTGTTTTCACAGGTGAGTAAAAGATTACAAAACTGCTAATTTACACCAATAATAATAAAAATCATCATCTGTAATTCATCCATACCTGTATCCCTCAACACAGGTGTACTTAACAGTAGAGAGGTAGGTGTTTGTGCCAAGGACATAGTTTGCATGCTCCACAGTCGGCGGCCCCCCGCAGGTCACTGGGTAACAGACAGGCGGCGTCCCGCTCCATCTCAGAGTCGAGAGACAGTAGAACTCATAGGGGATCTGGGGCAGGAAGCCCTTTTTACAGCTGAGGGACAACCAAACAGCAGACATTCATTTTCTACAAAATGTAAGACCCCTTGTTGCACTAACGTTTGTCCCAGTGGCACTCCGACATGATGCAAATGGTACCTGAAAGTCACCTTGCTTCCAAAGGTAAAGTTGTTTCCTGTCATGACAGAGTTTTCAGGCACAGTGGGAGTCGGGCAGGAGAGAGCTACGGGGGAAGAGTGGGACAATTATTAATACCTGCTTTTTGATGCTTTGCTATTTCAATGAAACCAGTGTTTTATGTAATGAAGCAACTTTTGATTGCAACTTTTATATTAAGATAACTGAGCATCTGAACGCACAATAAATTGTTCATTAGATTTGTCTTTTCCAAGACGCCTTTCATCATTTATGCACTGCAATATTTTCCACTTATAGTAAACATTATGACGAGTGGAGCAGCTTAAATTCAGGATGGAGCTCAGAAGGCAAAAAGAGGTCACTGTGATTTTCGTTTCCTCTCATTAACCGATGTAAATAGAGGTTAACATGGCTCTAACATGTCTAGTCACACTTACAGACCTTTTTATAGAAAGACTGGCAATATCATTGTTCTATAAAACGAAAAAATAGCAGTAAATCTTGCATTTTCATATAATAGTTCTCATGTAAAGAAATTGTTGATGCTATACCATATTTGTGTGTCTTATTTGCCTTTGAAAGAAATATAATGGTCAGCATGACAATAAAGAACTAAATGTGCTAAATACGTCAGACTGGGACTATCTCTATGCATAAGGTTGTTGCTTAAACACTATGGTGGTCAGATAAAAAAACAACCACAAGAGAGCTTATCATGTAATTAGCTCTTCAGGCAATTCAAATGTTGCAGAATTTGAAAAGAGTACATATCTGTTGCCGTTTATTGGCACTATTTGCCTCTGCATAATGAATTTACATAAGATGTTTCTATTACAGAGAGTGGGTCACATATCTAAAGTTCACCCTATCTTGTGTGCAAAATGTAATCTTCAGTGTTAAATATCACAGTAGTTGACAGAACTATCTAACTCTTAAACAACAATTATCAAAATAAAATGCACATCAGCATGTCTGTGCATTGATGAGCATTACGTTATATTGAACTGTAAATCTAAGTACCTGTTTTATAATTAAAGGATTTAAAACAAAGATTACAACTGTGCAAGCTTGAAAGTGCCCAAATTGTACAAGCATCATGGAAAATATAAATCAATCTATCTTAAATTGTGTACTTTATGCAGTTCAGTGGTAAGAAAACTCAAATTTGAACCCTGCTGATTCTTCTCAAGGATCAGTGAAGAACAGTAAATCTGATGGGTGTGAATCTGTGGAGAAAATATAAAATCCATGCCTTGCCTTACCAATAACCTGCGACCTGGAGATCATAGTTGAGTTTTATTACAGTGTATTTGCCTCTGGTCCAACAATGCTTAATTTCATATGTAAATAGTTGTGCCATCACCACATAATTTATGGTTTTCACCTAAAATCTTAGCAGTTCTTTAGACAAGACAACATTTAAGTGAAACCACATAGTTTCCCTTTAGAACATGAAGCAATTTCTAACAATCGTGCCCCATTGTTATCGAACATAATAAAAAAAGTGCAGTTCCCAAAGCACATTGTCAGTAGACAACAGCAGCCCTGCTGAATCAGCACATACCTGAGGTTGAGGGCCTTGCTGCTGTACTGGAAAATGTTCCTGTTTAAATAAGTTCATAGTTTTGTTGTTTTTCCTTACTTTATTGATAATCTGATAGATTGATAAACTGCACAAACAGACATATCATCATCCTAACAAAGAAAATACCCCCCCTAGTGGTATCTAAATGCTGTAAAGTGAAGCCAAAAGTTATTCATTCACCCCGGTAGATCTATATTTAAAGTCTCTGACAGTAAAAAAAAAGGCAGGGATTGCTCAAAACAATAAAAAAGGAGCAACAATGAAATATATGTTTTGTTTTACATTTTGTGAAAAAAGACGTGATCAATTATTTACATCCTTCTCAATAATCAATAGAAAGAATGTTTAGCATTACAGACATTAACCCCTTCATATCATTTCTGATCAGTGTTTTGCATGTTTCCACAGGTATTTTCATAAAATAGTGAACTCCAAGTCTTCGATGTTGGAAGGCATCCCAGTCATCAGGCTAATCTTTAGCTCCCTCTGCAGATTTAAATTGGGACTCTGGACGGGCCACTCCGTTAATATTACCTCCAGTTAGAAGATACATCTTGGTCAAATTAAATCAAATCTGGATCATTTTGGGCTTAATTTATGTTAACTTATTTAAAATGAGAGAAAGAAATGGCTAATGCTTGAAAACCGAAGCTCTCACCTCTGCAGTAAGGCACAGGGTGGTCCCAGGTCCCTGAATCTAGGCAGTGGAGCCGCGAAGATCCAATCAGCTCATAGCCGTTATCACAGCCAAACACCACCGCGCTGCCCATCAGGAAGCTGCTGCCATCTCTGTGACCAAACTCCGGAGACCCAGGGCTCTGACACTTAACCGGCTCTGAAAACACGTTATCACTCTGCTCATTGAAGAGTTACATAAGTAGTCATACAGCAACACGTTGAAAGAATTATAAAGCTGCACTTAATTGTTCAAGTTTAATGTCACGGGTTAAGAATGACTCGTTATCTGCTTGCAGCATAACTCATCCGCTAACATTAGACAGGAGGGCTCTGGCGTTTTGCACCTGTGCAGTTCTTGCCATCTCCGGTGTACGGGTGAATGCAGGTGCAGGTGTACGAGCCATCCGTGTTCTGGCAGCTGGCATGACTGTCACAGTCAGACCCCAGAGCGCACTCATCCACATCTGAACACAAACAGAGTCACATGCACATGAAGAAAGGCAGAACGCAGCTCAGATTTTGCTGTTTTTCCAGACTCGTTGTCATTGGCTCTTTTATACCCAGACAGGCAGGTGCATGTCCTCCCCACGTGCCGCTGTTGCTGCAGTGCACCTTGGCGTCTCCCAGCAGGTAAAAGCCAGCATTACACTGATAGACCACAGAGCTGCCAGCATGGAAATCTGAACCCTGGTACAAGCCATTCTGCAGAGGGCGAGGAGGTCCACACGACACTCCTGCAGCACGAACAGAGGGAGAAATATACCGTGACACAAACATTATATGCCATCTGCTTCCAGCTGGATAAATGGATCATTTTACAGTCTTCATTTTTTCCAAATAATAAAACTGAAGCCACATTACAGATTCCCATTAATTGCCGCCCCTATGGGAGATGTGTAAAAAGCCTGTTATTGAAATCAATGTCTTTGTCACGTCTTATTTTAGGAACTGGCATTCTTAAAACAGTGACTTGTGCAGGGTAATGTGGTTGATTTATTTAAAAAAAGAGCAACTCATCCAGATGGAAAACAGAAAAGTATGAATCTTACATTGCATGTGACCCAAAAGGAAAGCAAAGCAAAATTAAACAAACAAAACAAAAAAACATGAGTAAAATCTGAACTGCTGTTATGGTTACTGCTGTGATGATCACAATATTTAGCAAGATTTACAGAATCAAAAATCGGAAGAACATTACACCCTTTTATCCTATGAATTTAAAGCAGCATGCAGTATTGTTGCTTAATTAGTGCTTGGGTATGATCCACTTAGCAATAATTTAAGTATTTGACTGTCAGGATGAACACGTCTGTCAGGTTTTCTCCAAACTTTCCTTTCAAAAGCTTTTTATTATTTTTATTATTGAAGGATTTTTCTTCATGAAATACCAATAACAGTTTTGATCTGTGTTACACGTATTTCTGAGTTCCCTTTTTTATGAATGTCATAATTAACCTCAGTAATCCCACGGTGGAAAAGCACCCCATTCATTTTTAACACTGTAAAATACACATTTTATGCTGTTTCAGACTTTTCAGGAACCACGTTTGACTCATGCTGCAGTGTCGTGTCCATATACTGCCCTACATTGCCTAAAGCATTGTATTGTTCATTGTATGGATCTTTTTTTTCTTAGTAAGAAAAGATGGTTGTTCCAAGTAATACGGATGATTACAACAATGTAACTAAGGTTCTGTGAGCAAATGTAGGCATTCTGAAGCCAATAGAAAGTGCAATAAGAGGGTGAAACTGAAAAACAATGTGTTAATGCATTTTCTATGAATATTCTTATGAGCCTCTAGTCCAGATTCATCTACCATTCGTTCTGTTAGCTCTTTCAGGTCGTACATCACCACTACAGAGACCCTTTTGGTCCAGCCTTACTTTCACAGCTTGGAAGAGGGTGGCTCCACTCTCCTTTGTTTTGACACTGCAGCACTGGCTCGCCCACCAGGTAAAAGCCAGGATCACAGGACAGGTGCACCTGAGCACCAGGGCTCACCTCCACGCTCGAGGCATGCAGGTGGGGCACAGCACTGTCCAGCCTGGGGCAATCTGGAGAAACAGAAACCCGTTGTGACTTACGACAAGGTTTGATCAACAAGGAGCTCTGCCAAACTACTCGGTGCATCTCTCTTACCAGCACAGAAAATACTGTTGAGGTTAACTTTGACTCGTCCTGCCACACCATTCAGAAAGTCAGGCCAGGCCAGGACGTTTCCTCTGTGGGTCACATGTGAAGCTGGACAGCTGCTGGCCAGAACCTTAATCTGTTTATTCACAAAAAAAAAAAAATACTGACTGAATTATACAAAATTCACAGTTAGAGACATGAAATGGCATCTTTTGAACTGGAATCCATTCGTGTCACAATGTTAAAGCTGGACCGGTGGTGATAACGGAAGAGAAAAGGTTAGATGCTTACCTGCTGCGGAGTGAGAACACGATCCCAGATGTTGAGCTGACTGATGGAGCCAACGAAAGACTCGACAGGGTTGAAGCCCTCGCCTCTCTGATCTTGGTCCTGACCTAAAACTAGAGCCCCTCCACCTGCAGCAGGAGAGCAGCGCTGAGGTTAATGACTTCGCAAGGAGCGCCAGAACACCTTCCCAGAAAAACAAAATGAATCGACAGGAAAGAGTCCAGGCTGAGGATAGCACTACACCTGGGATAGTGGTGCCGACTGACAGGCTTTTCCCTCCGTCTGAGGGCTTCCCATTGATGTAGATCCTCCAGTCGCCATCCCAGCTCCTCCATGACACGCCAATGTGGTACCACTGACCCGTGTTTACAGCAGGGCAGTCAGTAATCCTCTCCTTCCCATTCACATAAAGCACCCAACTGCAGGCAAATCAGATGAAAAAAACAGTCATTTAAAATAGAAAGAGGGGTTTACAGCGACGGCTTTTTTTTTTCCAGATGTCTGTGCATGTCTGACCCATTGTAGTCTATTAAAAGGAAAGCATTGTCGCTGCCTTCCACGGCGTAGGAAACAGGGGTGCCATAGTTGGTGATGTCTGTTGACTTCATCCAGAAGGTGCAGGTGATTTCTGTCAGCGCCGGCATTACTCCATCCATCATCACATAACTGTGGATACCGGACACCTCAAAGTCCAGGTTGAAGGCAGAGGACATCTCTGGGGGAGGACACACACCAGAAAATGATCAAAAAAAACATTTCTGTAAGCCACATCTGTGTTAAATGTGGCATTCTTATACCGGAATGCCATTCGCCAGCCAAAGATAAAATGCATGCTTACATTATGCTCTAAAATAAAACCAAAATAGAACAATTAGCATTTTTAACTGTTTTATTAAACAGGTTTAAAACGCGATTGTCTGATAACAAAATTAGCCTTTGGTGGCCCGCTTCTGTAAAAGGGAACCCTTTTGGATGGTGAGGTAGCGAGTGTAAAAGGAGACCATATTGTTCTTGACAGAGTATGAATCACTTTCTATTAAGAACAAAAGAGCTTTCTAACAGGAACGTGTTATATTTATGTGTGGCTTGCGTATCGGCAGCAGATAAATAGGAGGGAGTGAGCACTCTTACTGTTCCCAAAGATCTGTGCAGCAAACATGGTTGAGATTCTGTGGAGAGGACAGATCATTCCTCCCACACACACACACAAAAAATCTTTCCCTTGGAAACATTTTTCACCCCAGGATTAAGAAACAACTGGAAACCTGGCTTCAGGAGAAGGAACAACTGAAAGCTGAGGAACGGGAACACAACGCGGTTTTAGCCATTCTGACAACAGATACCACCAGCTAAGGCAGGAATCACATCATCGAGGCGACAGGTGATGTTGTTTGTAAGCCTAAAGTTTCCCAGGGAAGACAATGTGTTTTTCTGTTATTACTCTTTATTTTCTCAGCACCAAACGTCCACAGATTGCTTTATTAAATAAATAAATATTTTTTTTTTTACAAATGTTTCTGCTGACAGAAAATGTCCTCAGAATAACATTTTAACAGTTGTATTTATGTAACTAAGTTAAACGCTCATGATTAAATCTCAGACTGATTACGCCTTAAAAAATGAGATTTTCTACCACTTCCTTTCACAACAGTCATGTTTTACACCCTAAAAGCTGGCTTGTTAATATCACCGTGTCACTGTTCTAGTGACGCAGTTGTTGGAAGAAATGGAAGTGTTTGCTAGCTCGCCTACACTTCAGAGTGTTTCTGTCAAAACCAAAATAAGAATGACCTTGTCTCCATCACCGGTCCCCAACCCCTGGGCTACGGACATGTACTGGTGCATGGGTCATACGGTGCCAGGCCGCACAGAAAGAATGAATAACCTACATTGTTTCCGTTTTATTTATTTAGTCAAAGCAATGTCTTATTTTGAAAAATAGATGGTTGCTCTCCATGACATCCATCTATGAATCACTCTTGATTTATGTCAAGACGCGTGCCTCGGACCTGTGATACCTTACAGCTAAAACTAAACCCACGAGCTAGCGAAACATGTTAAAAACAGACGTCTTTGGAAAGTCTCTTTACGAAGGGGAAAAGACCCAGTGAGTCAACGGTAAAAGAGCCTGCGGCTTCCAAGAAAAAGAAATCTACATTTCAGTGATCCTGTTAAAATATGGATTTTTCGCAGCAGGTGATTCCCACGCACCAAACCCGCTCTGCAGAATATGCAGCTCTCTATTGAAAAAAAAAAAACACCTGTGTGAAATACATGTTCCCCACAGGATGCTTTTAAATCCTTGGGTAGGGTGCCAGTTTGTTAGGTTTTCAAGCTCAACATTTCTCCTGACTTCTTCCTTCTCACAGAACAAATTAACATATAAATATACATCTTAGGAACGCACATTAAAACTCTATAATTTGTCAATACAGCCTTTGTCTTAGGTGTCTATTATGTTTGATGTGCTCTTTCAAAAAAAATTTTTTTTACATACACCTCAACTTTTAAAAGAAAATAACAACTGCGTTACATAAAAGAAAAAGAAAAATTAAAAAGAACATTTGTAAAATTGATCATATACGCCCTTTAAACATTTCATGCTGTGTTTCCCTCTTCCACATTTGCCATGGCAATGTGGCATCTGTCCTATACAGTAGTACCTGTCTCACACCTGGATCCGTTGAACCCAGGGAGGCAGCGGCAGGTGTAGGACCCCAGACCATCAAAGCAGCTGGCCCCGTTCAGGCAGGGGTTGGGAGAGCACTCGTCCACATCCACCTCACACAGCCTGCCTCGAAAGCCCGTCACACACTGACACCTGAGCGGGAGGGGGGGACAACAATTGTTTTCTTTGCTTCTGTAAGCACAGATGGAAGCAAGCATAAAGCCACTGTTTCTTTACCTGAAACTATCAACAGCATCGACGCACGAGCCTCCATTGAGACAAGGAGAGCTGTAACATTCATCAATGTCGATCTCGCAGCGATCCCCGGAGAACCCGACGGCACAGTTACAGCTGAAGTCTCCCGTCAGGTCTTCACACACACCCCCATTCAAACAGGGGCCGGACAGGCACTCGTTGATTTCCAGCTCACAGCGAGAGCCTGTGGAGATGGGACAGTTATGTTACAAATTATCACCCACAGCAGTGGCAGTTTCTGGGAAAATGCTGCGCAGGGCGAGCCCCTCCTTCCACCGCCCCTGAAACAATCAAAATGTGGGAGTCATCTAAATTCTGGGCTGGGATAAAATGCAGTGCATTCCCACATAAAGCCCACAAAATAGACTCCTTAGTCTCTCTCAGCAGAAAAAAAAAAAACTTCAAGGAGCGACTGACAGAAGCATCTAACTTGTGTCTTGGTGCACCCGCTTTCTAATGGACAACCTCTTATATGATCCATACCAAAAACTGCCACTGACCCACAAGATTATAAGTTCAAATGTTTATCAAACTTTCTGATGCGCATGAAACTGCTAACTGGACGGTTAAAAATAGAAAAAAGGTTCTAGGGAGAAATACAAAACTTCTTTGTGAACTGAAAATAGAGTCCAGCTGGCTGCCATCAAAACATCTTGTGGACTAACCTGTGAAGCCGTCAGCGCAGCTGCAGCTGAACTTATTGACCTCGTCCACACACCGGCCTTCGTTCAGACATGGGGAGGAGACGCACTCGTTTACCTCACTCTCACACAGGGAGCCTAAGTCAGACAAACAGAAAGTCCTTTAAAACCTTCAGAGTATCACCGACTCTGTTTTTTTAGTAACAAGTTAACATGTTCTATACCCAGGAAGCCAGGCTTGCACTGACACTGGAAGTCTCCCATCCCATCCCTGCACAGGCCTCCGTTCTGGCAGGGAGCAGAGTCACACTCGTTTATGTCCACCTCACACTTTGCACCTGAGGGGGAAATGGCAGCGGCTGACACTGATAGTGGTGACGTACGACGACTACAGCTGATCCAGCTGATGAATGGGATTTACCTGTGAAGCCAAGCATACAGGTGCAGACGTACCCTGCTCCAACCTCCTCACACGTTCCCTTATTCTGACAGGGATTCAGGAAGCACTCATGGAAAACCTGAAGAAACAACATTTACAATCTAACTTAAAGAATATCTCTGGTCGTAACTCTTCCTCTATTGCTATACATTTTCCAGACATGTTCTAAATATTGTCCCCCCCACTCCCCCTCGCTGCTGTTTTTCAGGTTTTTCATTTGTTGTAAATAGGCTGTAGTTGTTTTTTGCACAAATACACATGCATGTTCTGTACATTTGTTAAATGACATAGTACTACTGTGTTAGGGATTTACTGTATTTTTTTTGCGTAGAACTGGTAAGAGCATTTTTGTGTTTTATTAGTTTTTGAACAGTGTACAGAACTTTGGTCCATAGTGTTGTTTTTAAAGTGCCCAATAAATAAAGTAGTATTGTATTTGATAGTACACCTTAAATGTTGCACGCTTTATTCTAATGCATGCTATATAAAAACAGGGCTGTAAACTTCTAAGACATTTCACAAAATCCCCTCAAAACTTGTTAGATCGTCTAAAAGAGGCTTTTTTTTTCTCGATACACCAACATATTTAGTCAGATGAGAAAGCAAATTTTGAAAGTATGGATAATCACCTGACTGCTGACTTGGTATTCCTCACTGACCTCCACTTCTGGAGCAGGAGTTACACTCTCCTCCTTAGCGAGAAAGCTTGAGCCAAAACCTGCCAACGACACCCAGAGAAACCATGAGACGTAAGCAGAGAGAAGTCAGTAAAAAAGCCACAGGCCCCTTTACTGCACACTGGTCCCTGTTCTCAACCCTCTTTGTTATCAAGCCCGTTTCCCTCAACACTGTCGAACTAATGCAGAAAAGTTACAGAACCACCAACAAAAAAAAAAAAAGAGCTCGTCATTAGCTACAAGGCTGGCAGACAAGCAGGAAAAAGGCTTGTGTTTTAATTCATAACTGGCAGGACGCTCTAACCACAGTTCATGCTTGCATCTAGGCATGCAGTGCGGTTTATTTTCTATTGCTTCACAGCAATAAAAACCTCATTATTACCATGTCCCCTGATCCCGCTCAGTAATCCTGTTTCCAATTGGATTGAGCTGTCAAGAGACGGATCAGGAACCACACAAGTGGTGTTAGACATGGGAAAGGCTGACACAAAGCAGTTCCTTTACAGCAATGTTGACGTAGCTTGGCCTGACCTACAGAGTTAATATAAGTCACATGTCAGCCCAACGCTGTAGAAACCCATGGAAAGTGGAGGCGACATGACTGCATCTTCTTTACGGCGTTAAAATGCTTTGCACTTTAATTTCCTGCCTAGAATGCGTCTTATTTTCCTCAAACTGAGATGTTCAAATACACTAAGATCACAATACCTTTAAACAACGGGGTGCAGCCCAGATGATGATGCCCTGGCATTGTAAGCTTCTGACTGAGTTAAATGGAGGCATTTTAAGGCAACGCCTCACACCCTCCACTTCCTTTTGTAACATTATGCAAGACTCAAAAGAATCCAGGCAAAATATTAGGAAGAGAACTGTGGACCTCCACAAGTCTGGCTCGTTTCTGAGGACGTTTTTGGCCATAGTGACCACCTTTACATTTGTAGGACAATGTGGGGAAGCTTACAATCCTGAGGACACCATCCCACCTGCGAAGTACAGCAGTGGCAGCATTCTGCGGGTGTTTTACTCCAAGAGGGACTGGCATATGTCAAACAACAGACGGCATTATTGTGAAATAACTTTGCTGTATGTGGGAATGTTGAAAACAAGGCTGAAAGTGACACTAAGCATATTATCTAATTGGTTACACAGTGGCTTAAGGAGAACAAACCCATGTTTTGATGAGTCCATCAGAAAGCTCTGACCTTAGTCAACACCAAGATAAATCATCTAGTTTCTATTGTAAATCTCTGCATGAAATGACAAAGCTTTTATCATTTGAAGGGAAGGTTGTACCAGGAACACCTACTGGAGCAGTGCTGTATGCTGGAAGCCCCGGTTATTGTGGTGGTTCCATAGAAGGGACAGGAGAGGCAGTACGAGCGTCCGTGATCAGGTTGGTAGTAATCTCTTGGACACGGGTAGCAGGGAACCAGACCAGTGCGAGAAAAGTGACCCGCCATGCAGGGAACTGCAAAAGAGTCATCAGTGGGAGAGGGAAGAAAGAGTAAACAAGGATTATAAAAAAAAAACTACAAAGGTCTGAGATCATCCCAGATCAGTGAGGAGAAACCAAATTGACGCCTAATGTGAAGATTTTTAAAGCTTATGTAATTTATCAAGATAGCATCCATCCACGGTTTAAAGCAAAAGTCATTTCACACAAAAGTAAGTCAAACTCCAAAGACTTGGAGATGACAGAGCTACAAAGTGTGCTCGCATGGTCAGACGGCTTCACCTCCACACTCCGTCTCATCCACCGCTCCTCTGGTGACTGTGGAAGTTCCACCAGGACAGACTAAACATTTCCTGGCACCGTAACCGGGCTGGAAGTGACCCAGCGGGCAGGACTCGCAGATCTCCAGCCCGTTCATGGAGTGACTGCCAGGTTTACACTGCCCTGCAGACACACGCATATCCCACCATCAACAAAACACCAGAAGCTTTATTTAAAAAAAAAAACAACAACAACAACAACGATATTCACATGTGAGCACGAGCACGGAACAAATCCTTTTGCTCCTAAATGATGCCCATAAATGATGATAAAAAATGCAGAGCCTTAGTTGTGTTCACATGTCTAGGAAACCAACCTTTGCACTCAGCGCTGCTGCGGGAGTGCAGGTACGCTGTAGATGTTCCTCCAGGGCAGGACTTGCACTCCAGCTGACCTTCCTGGTCCTGGTAGGACCCCAGCCAGCAGCTCTCACACTCGTTATGCTCCAGTGAAAAATATGTACCAACTGGACATTGGACTGCAAAAAAAAAAGCTCACACTTAGTGACTGTACAGCATTACTAACCAACCTTTAAATTTAGTGTGTGCAAACTTAAATATATCTAAGTTAGATTATTCTGTTTATCACCCTTACCACACATTCTGCCCTTGAGCACCGAGCCTGGCCGGCAGAACAATGAGGCCTTTTTGCTCTCCAGCGATCTGGGGTCAGCGACGATCATCTCTGAGGACACGTGGTAACTGGACAGCGGCTGTTTCGCCAGCGTCCGTTTCAACCGATTGGTGAGCTGCTCGAGAGTTCGCAGGAGCCTCTTCTGATTGGCCACTTCGACTGAGTCATTCCTCGACAGGGGCAAAGGGATGCTTGCTGGGAGAACGGCCAAACGTTAATGCATCAGGCATACAGAGACAACCGAAATAGATTCTACTTCAAGTCAACTTTTAAATACCGACGCTTGCTTTGCCGGCATAACTTGCAATTCACAAATTGCTTTGAAGTATTATTTTATGTTAAAATGAACATCATCTAAGTTTTAACTTCACTTTACACAGGATTGAGAGCAGCCTATTGTCTCCAGGATGGTTTCAACATCACTGGATTGCAGTGGATAACTACGGGAGGTTTCTGCATCTCCACCATCGGTTTGAGCCTTCACGCGGATGGGGGAATGCCAACAATAGATTTAGCAGCTTATATGCAGCATGAGCGACCTCTGTGAGCATATCACAGCAAGTTCAGTCAAAAGGAAATTATGAACACAAGATCCCAAATCAGCATTTTCATTCCAAACGTATTGCATAGTGGCACTGTGACTACTGGGTAAGTGCTCACAGTTTCCCTCCTCCTCTATCCAGCTTAATACAACGCCAGGGATTCTCTTTGACCGCTCAACAAATACATTTTGCTTTTAAACTGTGACTTTAAAAACTCACAGTAGAGCTTGGTCTCTCCAACCAGCCTGTTTGCATAACTTGGAGGTGGGTGCATTACTCCCCAGCTTGGAGCCTCTTCCATTGGAAGCACTGGGTAGACTAGTCTTTTGCGTGAAATGTGCTGCATTTATTTCGGTTTTGAACTTTGGGCATACATTGATAACATGTTTTTGAATACTAAAACAGTAATTAGTATGGATTGTTCATTTTAGCTTTGTGGTGAGAGCCTTTTGCTACCCAGGGGGACTGGGCGCAAACAAACTGTAGCGTTTCAAAGATCGTGCAATGAGCTCCTTTGTTGTCTCTGATGACACGTAATAGAGAAAAACCACCATTTCCCCTACCAGGCTTCTCGTTGTAACACCCAAGGCCCAGATAAGGTGACGTCAGGATACTGAGTCATGAGATTTTTGCGTGCTCTTAATAGTCGGGGAACTCACAGGCTCCATGATGCCTAGAGAGAGGAGTGCAGAGCACTCTTCATGTACCCCAGCAGACCTGTCTAAAACCCTGCAAAGACCGTCTCCATCGTGTTGGATATCTTTGTCACGATGCTGTCTATTCTGTGTGAAGGGGGCCTTACTCTTCGGCTCGCTAATCTATTTGAAATCTAACTCAACATTAGAACTGACAGTTCATCCAAACAGAGGACATCGCTCTACCTGTGATGTTGAAATAAATTTGGATCTTATGGTCTCTGGTAGGACCTCTGATCTTTCTGTGCCTCTTGGTGCGTTGGTGGGGCCTCATGCTGGCGTCTTGCTGCCGGCTTGGGAGCTGCCGGGTGCCTGTGGCAAAGCCTGACTCAAAGTAGGCGTAGTCCTGTGCACCCTGAGAGCCCCAGCCTCCTGGTGCTGTTTGGGAGGCAAACAAAAAAACAATTAGCTGTAAATGCTTCACAGGTTAAATGTTTTGTTACTAGTATGAACATATATTAGATAGACTCCTACCAATAGAAAACCCATTTTCATAGTCATAGTTGTACTCTAGACAGTGACCCTGGGACATGACCTCCAGTTTGCAGGTGATTTCATCGCTGCTACAAATATTGGGAAGCTATAGAGAACAGGGAAAACATAGTTAATCATGCTGTGTGTGTGTGCTTCAGTGAGTTTGTGTGTATTTCTCCTCACCATGCTTCCCAGTTTGGCATTAAAATCACCAGCAAACGACTTGATGAGGTCCGCATCGTCGCACCGAGATGCTTTGAACAGCATCTCAAAGGGCTTAAACCCGTTGTTTGCTATCCGGTTCACTGAAACAGAAAAAAAGGGCAACATTTATTTTACTTTATAAGTGCAATTTGAATATAGACGTCTCTGAAACCAGAAAATGATACTCCGGAATTATCAAACATATCCAGTGGCGTCTCTGCCATGATTAGTGAAGTGGGGCACAAAAACTTAACACCTATTAACAACAACTACTTTTTGTGATGCATCCAACCTGACTTTGATCAAATTTAAATTAACATAAACCAACACACTAGAAATGCCATTTTAAATAAGTTAAATGTAATTTAAATTTATACCTAACATTACAAATAAAGTATGAACATATATTAGATAGACTCCTACCGATACAGATACAAATTATTATACAAATAAAGGCTCACTAATGTTCATTTATTGGACAGAAAAGATTCACATAGATCCTTCAATGAGCCAACAAGGACAACCAACACTAGATGGTCGCACACCATCCGGCAGAACGTAAACGTAACGTGTGCATTTCCAGCATTTTGATTGGACGATCCGAGCCTGTGGCCGTAGGATTTGTGCCCCACAGCTGTCTTCTAAGAGTGTGTTGAGCAGCCGCACTGCGATTTCATATGTTCATTATTTAAACAAACGTTGGTGGGCCCGCCCCGATATCAAGGCACCTCAAGAGGATTTAGCCTACTGAGCTTGTCAGTTTTCTGGAAGATTTACATATATAGACATAAGTGATTTTAACAGAATCTTATCGGTGAGGGAATTGGTCTTTTTTACTATATTACTCTATAAAGAATGATCATGTCCCGCTGATTATTGCGAACACAGAGCTCCACAGCGACATCTGGTGGGGCCTGGCCCCTCTGGCCCCAAATGCAGAGACGCCACAGAATATATCTTAGTGTAGAAACCTGCAGTCGGTCAATGTAAAGACAGTTTAACATGTGCTGCACTCACATGAGCAGTCCGGTCTGTCCGAAGAGTACGCCGGCTCCCAAACACCATTGTAGGCACAGAAGTAGCTGTGCACTGCATCTTGAGCAAAGCTATAGCCCTCTTTACACAGCAGAGTACAATTAACTCCTTCCTCTTCTTCCGAGCAGATGAACTCTCCATTCACTGGGACATACGGCTGGTCACAAGTAGTTCCTGGGCGCGACAAAGCACAACGCTTAGCATTCATCTCCAGCATAAAATATATCCATACCACATTACGCAGGTATATGAAACATATTATAATGCATCTCAATACATTTGAATGTAAAAAAGATAATTTCTTTCAGTTACTCCATTTAAAAAGTGAAACTCAGTCATAATATAGATTCATTACACACAGAGTGATACATTTCTAACTTTTATTTCTGTTCATTTTGATGGTGATTAATGCTTACATTGAATCAAATTCCCTAAATTCAGTTTCTTAGAAAAAGAAAATGCTACATAAATTAAATCATTAAAAATAAAATCTTCAAACATAACAGCATATGTAATGAATCCACATGGGTGTCATTTTGTAATTTTAATTCAGGGGGGTTCTAATTTACTGATATATACTTATTTATTTTCAACAGGTAGGCCTGGAAAACAGGAACACTTCAAATTCACTCTTATTTGGCTTGTTGAGTGTTTTAATGTCAGACGTGTGATAATCATCGGTCACCTAAAAATAAAATTAACATGGTGCAAAATTTGGCAGCAATTACTATGTTTGATACTTTTATTAAAAACGGAATTCAATCAAAATAAATAAATAAATAAATTTAATAATTGCCATTGAACCCCCCCGATTTTTCGGTCCCACCTTGCACAGTTATGGTGAGGTTGCAAACGCGGCTGTTTCCCGCTGCATCAGTTGCAGTGTACTGGACCAGAGTTTCTCCTACTGGGAACAGAAAGCCCGGTTTATGGCTACTGGTCACAGTAAGGCGACCACCTGTGGAGAAAAAAAAAAAAAAGAAAAAAAAGAGGTGTTGGGCAAAGAAATTAACCAAATCACACTGATGTTATGTTGTTCATCATTCTCATGTACAGAATAGCAGTACAATAAAAGAAAGAACTAGTAAAAGTGAATACATTCGTTTCCTTTTTTCATTACGGTTATATAATGGCAATAAAGACTCCTGGTTTTTGATTCATTTTATGTTATGAGACATCACTGTTATTAGAACACATCCAAATAAAAACCTCAAATCATCACAAGTGTTCAAACTACACAACCAGAAGCTGCGTTTCTTTGTGCATAAACCGTGCTTCTTGACAGATCCTCCAGAGGGCAGCCTTGGGATTAGTTTGTTTTTTTCTAGGATAAAGTAAGGCACTTTCAGGTAAAGGATGGATTTTTAAGCAATTATGTTATTTCAGTTGGAAGGTATTTAAGAATATAAATGCATCAAAATGGTTAAAAACTGACAGCTGGAGCAGAAAGCTGCGAGGAGAGGTGTGTGCTGGCGTGTGACGCTTCGAAACTTGTCTGCAGGCTCAAAAAATGGGCTTTGGAAAAAAAAAAAAGAAAAAAAAAGAACAATGAGCACATCTGTAAGCGTGAGAGACACAGAGCGCATTGAAATGCAGGGAAAAGTGAGTGATTTGCCTTTCTTTTGACTCAAGTCCACCCCCTCCATTAAAACGGCGGCAAATATCGCTCCAGAAAGTCTGACACACGTCTGGAGTCTCCCTTTATATTTAGCTTTAACCCGTGTGTTTGTATGTGCGCTCCTAACGAGTCATGACTATAAATAGAGCTGGCATCAGGGCGTGGGCCTGGAAAAACAAAACACTGACGTCGAAGCCCCGCTGGGCTGACGTCGTGTGGACCCGGAGCAGCCGCAGCAGTCTGTCATTAGTGTGCAAGTGTGGGCGCGTGTGGTATGGAGGCCATTTGATTGGGGTGCACCTCCGCAGACAGGTGGGAAGGGAATCGTTTTAACTGGGGCGTAGAGCTTATCTGCTTAGCTGCGTTCCTCTCCTAGAAGAGGCACCTAAAGGAGCGACTACTGCCATCACACTTTTGCTTTTCTCTCGCATAGAAAGTACTCCTGGATCAGTGCTTCTGCGCTTTTTCGTGTCTCTGCTCTGTCTTCTCTAACCCCCAGTCGGTCGTGCCGGATAAGCGTTCACACCGAATCTGGTTCTGCTGGAGGTTTCTTCCTGTTAAACGGGAGTTTTCCTCCCCACTGTCGCTTCATGCATGCATGATGGATTGCTGCAAACTCAATGACACAATGCAGACGAGTGTCCACTGTGGCTTCACGCTTACTGATGCTTATTGATGTTGATGCAATCTGCTGGGTTTCCTTAGATAGAAAACCTTTAAACCAATTTGTCTGGATGATTCGCTAGAATGGATTTTCTAAAAAAGCCTTGAGAGGACCCGTGTTGTGAATTGGTGCTATGTAAATAATCTGAATTGAATCAGTTTGACTTGTTTGTGTGTGTGATGTTAGGTTTGGGGCCCAAGCCAGGCTGTGTCCATTAACTCATACCAGAACCTACTGCATGCGAACATTTCAGCGTTAATCAATGTAAACAGAGAGTCAGAGGGAATCCAAGCTGCTTTGGAACAGCCAGTGTGCCAAGAGAACGTGTCCAATATTTAGTCTGTTCGGTGGGCCGGCCTTTCAAGCACTCCTCTGCTGGAATATTAGTCTGA
The DNA here is from genome assembly GCA_037039145.1 of Fundulus diaphanus. Classification (NCBI taxonomy): domain Eukaryota; kingdom Metazoa; phylum Chordata; class Actinopteri; order Cyprinodontiformes; family Fundulidae; genus Fundulus; species Fundulus diaphanus. Next base: position 21,770,254 of record CM073131.1, read on the forward strand.
ACAGATTGTTTATTATCATCATAACAATTGCAGGTGTCCAACACAGCACTCAGGCTTTTAGGGGAACATCTGGCTAATTTAATTGGATGTGCGTTTGTCATTCACATTTAGCTCTTACAAAACACACCAACAAAATGAAAAGTACCAAGATCTCTACCTTTAGCAACATATTGGATATACATTGAGATATCCCGAGATGTCTAAATTAATAATATCACGTCCAAACATCAGTACCTGTCTGCATCTAATTTAGTTGCCCCTAACATTCGTGAACGCATCACTCTCCCATCACCACTTCTGATAACTCTGCCGGCAGCATACACATAAAAAAGGAGCCGCTGCATTGACAACATTGTTCAGTACAAATTATAACATTAGTGCATTCATCATATTGGGATATAGCATTGGTGATCACTGAAACAAAAAATTATTTATAACTGCAGAACTGAAGTCGGGCCCAAGATTGCTTCACTGTAGATTGAAAAACGGGCTTTATTTTAATTAGTAAATTGTTGGTTTGTTAGTAAACATCAAACAGGTTAAGGGAGGATTATATAATCTATGGCCGTGGTGCTGTCCTGCATGTATCAGATTTTGTTAACCACACATGAAACAAATGAATTGGTTACCCGAGCGAGGCACGTCTAAAGCACGCAGGATCATAAAGAGTGGAGTTGGTTGGCCATTGTCTATAGTATTACATACAAAAACGCAATAAATAAATACTATATCATTAAAAGGTCTTTAAAAGATGTGGTGTGTGGTACTAACATGAAAATGGAAAACAAAACAGTAAATCAACAGGTCAGAATTGCTTCAGAGATAAAAACAGGCATTAGGCATTAGTCAAAATAAGTCCTGGAAATACAAATAGTTACTGTAGGATTAAAATTCGTCCCATACAGGTCCTTATGAACAACCTCCAGACTCACAATCGCTCTGTGTTTTCGCTCAAGGTACGTGATCCCGATCACATTACATGTAAATCAAGCTTGTTTCCCAAATACTGTCAGAAATATTTCCTTGGGCTCCTGGAACAAAGGTTACATTTTTCAAACCTTTATAAGGATGACTTTTCTTTAGCATCCTGCTGCCTATAAGCTTCAGTTTTACTAGTTAACCTCTTTTCAAAGCTCTCTTTGTGTTTCCAACATTAATCATCTCGCAGTCGTTTGGGAAAACCTATCCCGTGAGGATTTCCATGGCTGCATTTCCATTGTCTCAGGATGGGTTCACTTGAGTGCAGCTACGGGATCATTGAGTAAAGTTTGAACTCAGAGACCAGATGCAGAAACATTTGGGAATAAAGCCGTATGCACAAGGGAGGTGCGACATCATGTTCAGCAGAAATATAAAACAATGCACGTACGAGCAAATAGAGAAGTTTATAACGCAAGTTTTTAGACATGCCAAAAAGAAAACAATGAAGGAATAGTAGTTTGGCAGGAAAAGGAAGAACAACAGATTTTATTTGCTACTATGAGGTTTGAAACTACACAGAAATTAAAGCCAATGAATGGAAAAATGTCTCTGGGACCATGAATGCTGCAGGTTTAACAGGCTTGACTTAACACAATGAACACATTTTCTATGGAATCCATCTGCAGTGATTTATAAACTACACACTTGCATAGAAATGTAAGAATAAAGTAAAAAAAAAGGAATTAGGCTCTGTTACATGTTTTGTTTAATTTTACGAGTTCCTTTACATCTTATTTACACTTTAACACATCAGGCTTGTCTGGTCCTATGAAACATGTGCACACATGGTTTGAACTAGTCATGGGAAAAAGGAACATTTTCATGACCGTCACTACAGTCATGGAAAAAAAAAACAAGAGGCAAAGAAGTGGCCGCCAGATTCCTCCAATGAACTGCAAAGCAAAACCTGATCATCAGCAACTGCAACCACCTCTGTAAAGCCTCTGTAAAGCAGTACCTTTAGGCAGTTTGCTGGTCTGGAGTATCAAACAGGGCTTTGATAAAAGAGGGCCAGGGCAGAAAGACATCAGCAAAGACATTAGAGAACTGATTCTTGCTGCTTGTTGCTCGGTGTATAAAGTGATATAGGGTTATTTTCAAACAATTTCAAGGAGATTATTGGCCAAAGAGGACAATATTTTCAAATTAAAACCGTTTTGAACAGCTGCTTGTCCTCCAAGGAGAAGCCAGAAAATCTTTTTCCAAGAAAGTGGCATCTGATTAAACAACAAAACGTCTGGAACAATGTCACCGATGAGACCAAGGTGGTAATGTTTAGAAATCCGGATAGAAACAGTGAAGGATGGTGGAGGAGGGGTGGTTTTTAATTTGGCATAATGACAAATATACACATCGATACCAAATGCAATAAAACTGGTTTGTAATCTTCATGTGTAACAGAGTTTAAATGACGTGAGAAGATACCAGAATACAAAGAGAGTAAATCACAGGGTGTTCCCATAATGATACAAATGAATGTGTGAAAAATGGATGGAATGAGGACATATTCTCACCAAATAACAGTTTTTTATTGCAATAACACCTGTGCCAGGCCACTGTCTCCATCTGTTTTAACATTAATCGCATTAGCAGGCCCTAGAACCACTTCATCAACTTCCTCACTACTGTTCGCCCAGCGTCTTTCTCTTAAACACAGACAATAATGTCCACTGGCTCCGTGCTTTATTCACAGACAGACAGCTTCCTCCTGATTCACAGTTTCCCCGCCACTCATTGGAAAAGATCCAGTTGAACCATAATCAGCGGGGACGGCGGAGCGGAGCAGAGCAAAGCATACACAGAGCAGCGGAGCAGACATACCTGAGTTATCTGAAAACTGTGGCACTTCCCAGACGACGGCCGTCTCTGTGTTCGTGGCCTGGACTGTTGGGGGCGACCTACACCTGTCGATGAAGGGCGGCTCGGTATCTGCAAACACAGAGAGAAAACACTTCATCGGGAACAGATTTAGACAATATTGGGATAAGAAGAGAGTGATAACGGAGTGCTGCACTGTGATCCGACTTTTAAAGTCAGAGGGCACAAGTCGGACACATGTCTCTAATAAAAACCCACTCCGTTCCACAGCCATAACAACACATGGAAATGTTCACGGCTACCATGCTTGAGGTTTCACCCCCCCTCCCCGACTGCAGTGATTACTGAGCGGCTGACATGAGACGCCCTCATTTTTCATTCTCTGCAGAAACAATATCTGGCACCTGTTAGGCCAGATAAACTCCCTTGCTGGAGAACATCTCAATGAAATCCCTTCCTTCTGACCTTGAAATAAAGAAGAGCTCTACAGAAAGAGGGAGTTTAAAAAAAAACAAGTTTGTCTGCAATGAGTTAAACAGGTTCTCATGTGTATGAGAGGCCAATCGGTGTTTTTACAGGGAAATTGTTAGCATATTTTAGAGCCACAAATCGCTAATTCTTAAACGTATGAAACTTTAAATAAAAATCACAGTTATATTATTTTATAAACTAAATTAGTAAATAAAAAGAGCTTTGGGTTCACCCTCCTCTAAAATAAAACACAGTTCATCCCCCGGCCATGACAGATAGATCGGGCAATGCAGACCATCAAGGCCGCTCTGCGTGTTGTTTGTGTTGTGAGGAAGGATTAGCGTGAAATACCATCCAACGACTGCTTTGTTGAATGAAATCAATAACTGATTTCTTCCACTGCTCCTCCTGATCAACACCAGGAGCACCATTCGCTTAAACTTCATCCATCGGAGACGCATAACTGCACCGTGCTTTCTACTTTGATGAGACTTCCTTATTTAGGTCGAGGTAAGTAAGGTGAGGAGCGCCGTCTAGGGTTTGTAAATAGTAATTGAAGGCTGCAGTAAAAAAAAAAAAAAAAATGGGACAAATATTGTCCCAAGCAGGGGAAAAATGGGACATCCAGAAAGTGAGACTTTCAGCTGCTTCCATCCACTGGTTCTTTGTTTTCCACAGCCACTGCATATCCCGCTGATTTGAAGTCTCTTGGTGACAGCGCTGTTGCAAGAAAAAGGGAGGACTGCTGGGTGCTTGTTTGGGTTACACTGACAATGCTAGACAGAGCAGGAGCAGAAATTACAGCATGTGCCTAACTCATGCCAGAATATTGAAATTACAGTTTTTGTCACAAGCAGTAAATTACCACTGTGTTGAATTACAGACAGATTGGGTTCACCACAGAGTCTGGGTAAAGCGCTGCTTTGTCAAGCCACCAAACTACTGCTGTCAGACAACATCCTCCTAATTTGGAAAAATCCCTTTATAAAACTTTGAGTTATGCAGCTAAGGACAACATTAAGCATACTTTAAACAAGTATAGATTTAAAGTGATCATCTAATTTGATCGTTTTTCTGACTGAAAGTAAAATTAACATTTTGAAGTGGTCCAGTCAGATTCCTGACTTAAATTTGATAGAGAATCTGTAAAAAGAGCTAAAAATTAGAGTGACTGCAAAGAGTTTATTGCAAAATATGGAGAATCATGTGCATTATTTTATTATCTTTTGGGGGGATGCATTGTATAATTTCTAACCAAGAATGTAACTCTTTCAGGGGTATAAATAATTTTAAGCTTAGCTGTAAATCTACATTTTTAAAGAAGCCTTTTAGAAACTTTATTATGACTTTATTTGAGTTATTCAGTTAATGGTGATGGTAAAATGCTGTTTTTAATTTCAGTACTATCCTGAAGGTTGTTTTGAGCCCTCTGCTCTGTAGCACTTTGAGATTTCATTGAAATGTGCATTATAAATAAAATGTATTATTATCATTGTTATTATTATAATGATGATGATTATTATTATTATTATTATTGCATTATAGCTGGAAACGTTGCCATCATCAGGTTAGAGGCCAGTGATTTATGAATTCATGTCTGAGTTTTGTCTTCCATGTGTAACGTCATCACTCAGTGGCCACTTTCGGCTACATTCTGGTCGGGTTTCTCTCTCTCAGCCTTTAGTACACGTCCCTGACTTTGGACGTGGAAGTGAACTGAACTATCAAAGATGCTGAACAAAACTTGACAGGAGAAGTTGCAAACATTCTGATTATTACCCTTTAATATAGAGGACATTATGCAATCTAATCATGGCAAAATCATGGTAAAATGACACTTTCCTGCATCGATACTGTGTTGGTATAACATTTCCTTGTTCAGGCATGTAAATGAAATCTAAAATGTTTCTTAAATTTTCCTCCTAGGGAGCATTTTACAAGCAGGATTTTCAGTATCCAGATCAGGGCAAAAACCTATTTTCTCACCATTTTCTGTTGTTTACTCTGTAGGTTAACAGAGACGCCGTATCTTTAAAAGCGCTTTGATTGCGACCTCATTTATTTTACTCCATTAAACACTTGCTGCTGAAACCACGCGGATGTCTTACACTCTAAGCTTTCCCATCCTCGTGCTTAAACGCGCCAGTGGAGTTACGCCAGAGGCCACACACAGTATCCACTGTTTGCTCTGATGCAGTTTTTAGGATGACCTCACCGATCACAGTGACCGTAAAGGAGCAGTTGGCCTGGTTCCCGGAGCGGTCCGTTGCAATGTAGGTGATTGTTTCCTTCCCAATGGGCAGCAGCTGAGGAGGGTTGTAGACCGGTTTCACCTGCACCACCACCTGTGGAAGGAAGCGACAGTAAAATGTAAGGGAGAGAAACGGGGAGGAGGAAAACCTTTAACGCCTGCTCTTGCTTGTCTGAAAGATAGGAATCTGTCGCTATGTTTTAAGTCTTTAACCTCTTCGTCAGAGTTGTCGGCGGCTGCTGGGACATTCCAGCTGACGTTAGCGGTGCCGCGCCGTTCGCTCGTCTCTGCAACGATATCCGCAGGACACCGGAGCCGTGGCGCCTCTGTATCTGAAGAGACACGAAAAGGAAAAACGGAAACGATGAAAGGATTAAGAGCCAGATAAGATACTCCAGCAGATTAAATCCAGCTTCACATTAGAGCCAAATGTTACATGAGTTTTATCCAGTCAGTGAGCTCTCACAGGGACCTAGCTCTGCTCTTTGTCATCACAGAGGGAGTAGCTGCATGAAGTCATTTGACCCCTTATCTCTTTAATCCCTACACATCATACACTTATTATTGATCATCATCCAATAAAAGATAAGGAGGAGCACCATCGTTCCAACAAGACCTCCAGTCCAAATACAAAGCAGTGCCTTAAATCTTTCAGGGTTTAAAAATTCACGGCAATAATCCCTGCGGACCAATGAATCAGTGGCTCTGGCCCCGGCGAGGGATATTAAATATCATCCATGCATATCAAAAGCATTACATCGCTGATGAAGAACAGAGATGAATGGATTTCTGTTACAAGATGTCTTAAAGATATCATATCCTAAAAGACTTCAAGAAAGGTTTAACACGGTTGTGCTTTTGGATCTGGGTGATACGGCAGAAAGCGGCGGATCGGTCAAAGAGGGCCACGTGCGTGTGAACAAAACAAGTCGTCTTCCAGGTGAGCCCTGTGTTTGTTTGCATGCTCAGGGGCCGCAGAGGGTCCAGAGGACAGTCAGGACTTTAGTTAAAAGGGTTCAAAATGGACATGATAGCTATATAAAAAAAAAGGTCTGACACAAACCAAACCCTAGGGACATGCAAAGTCATCTGTGAGTCTTGATTTAGGTATAGATGTAGATGTAGTGGGAAGAATGCGAGGAAGCATATAAGCTCCTGTTCTTGTTGAGAGCCACGATAAGGATATAACGATTTCTTCATTTAGCCTATACTACAAGCAATGAGAAACAAGGCCAGTTCAACTCAGTTCAAGCCTCCAGTAAGCAGTTAGGCTTCAAAGAGTTCAATCTCCCATCTGAAAGTGGTCATGCCTCTCGCGTTATGTAAGAGAACTGTTCTCATCTGGACCTGATGATCCATTCACTTTGGCTTTTATCTCTGCCTGACTCCAACACACTTCGATCCCGTCTGTTTATTTATCTTGACAACAAGGGAAGTATCTTTTAGATGTCCTCAGTAGGATGGAAAATGCATAAAAGGTCAGAAAGTTCTTAGAAATGCTTGCTTTCTGCAGCTCTTCATGATAAGCTCTAATCTGCAGCCTACTCATTATTCTTTGAAAGAATTGGTTTTATGTACAATGTTTTGCACCGCTGCCAACATGAGGCTCAGAGGATATAAAACAGTAATAAAAAAAATCCCGATAAACCTTTCCAAAACACCTTGGAATGACTCATCCATGCCTTTCACTTCCCCGTCAGCGTTACCTTACCATTTGTTTTCCTCTTTATGGCCCCTCTTTTTCTCCTTAACAACAGCTGTTCCTCCATTAGCCAAGTGATGGAAGTAGGCTGAGGACATTTTGGGTGGAAATAGGAAAAGTTGTTCTGCACCACCTGTTTCACCTGCAAGGCATCTGGAGCGCTACAGTGCATTATAATAAGCTCCAGAGACCAGTTTGGAGCAGAAAGGAGAGACATGACAGCTTGGACGTGGTGTGGTTTCAGTTAAAGACATGCAAGCTCGCTTAAAAAGGAGCTAGCATAATTCACAAAGCAGAGCGAAATGCGGAAAACCAGAATGGAAAATGAAAACTCTCTCCAAGTCCCCGTTGTTTATGTTTTACTGCTTCTACTTTGTCAGCCTTTTCTGTTTATTTCCTTTTCAAAAGTTCTCAATACCGATTTTTGCATGGCGGTGGGGGCAGGTTTCTTTTGCCTTTAGGCATTTCTGCAAAGCTAATACCCCTCTCCTCTACCTTCATGATGAGAGAGTTCTTCAGTTGTTAAGTCTTACTGTTCTCAGACGAGATTCAAAGTCAGGCCCACCTCACCCACAAAGACTCAGAGATGAACCTAAGTCCGTTCACTTGATTACTAGCCGTTTGATAAACGCCTGCAGCTCGTCCTAAATGCAACAGCTTGACTCGTGTTACAAAAAAAACACAACGCTTTTTCCTACACTTCCTCTGATGGAGTCTTTTTTCTAAATCGTACTGCTGACTTTTAAATGTGTAAACAGGCTGGAACCATCTTAACAAGCCAAACTGTGAGAGCTGCAGTCATCCGGTTCATATTTCCCTGGATGGGTCCAAAACTAAGCTCTGAAAGCAGACCTGTTGACTCTTTGGACGAATTGTCCCCACCTTACTGAATGGTTTAACACTCTCAAATGTCTTACAACTCTTGGGGCGTCCTTCAGTGTTCTGGCCTTCCTGAGCATCGCCATCCCCGCAGTTTAGCATGTTTTACTATTTCATTTATTGCTTCATAATATCACAGATGTTCATTTCTTTGTATTAACTTCAGCTCTGTGCTTGGCTAGCTGCACAATTGTGTTACATGTATAAAAATGGATAAAAAACCAACTGGACTTGCAAGAATTTCAATATGTTTAAAAAGATTTGAGCCACACGTCTAAATACAGGTGCATCTCAATAAACCAGAAAATTATTGAAAAAGGCCATTTATTTCAGTAACTCGATTCACTAGATGAACCATTAAATAGATTGATTAAAGACAAACTGATGTTTTTAATCTTTTATTTCATTTCTTAGTAGATTGCACTATTATGTCAAAAAACATTTAATAGAGTAATGTGGGTTTAATGAAAAGTATGTTTAATACCTGCTTATTATTTTCAAATGGTGCTTTTAATCTGACAACCGGGCCTCGTCTGAATGCATATCCTAATTTCTACTGAGATGTACCTGTGTAAGTAAATAAACAGATAAAACTCAAAATTAAACAACAAAACTCTTATATGTTGACCGCAGTATCCTTTACATTACCGTTTAGACCTCTAATATAATACTAGTGGAAGAGAAAAGGGTTATTTCCTCACCTTTGCAGACAGCTTTATGGACAGTAGCGGTCCAGTTCCCGGAGCTCAGGCAGGCCGCCCTCCTGTTTCCCTGGAGACTGTAACCTTGGCGACAGCTGAGGTGACAAATGAAGCCTGGGGCCACGGGTCTTTTTCTGCAGGCAGGGGGCGTCAACAAAATGTTGTCCTTTGTGTTCAGGATGGGGGGACAACGAACCTCTGGGGAGGTAAAACAAGAAAAACAGTAATTATGCTAATGCGCCATGTGGCTTATTATGCTGCATGAAGCATTTAGCGCATGAAATCTTCTTAGAAATCTCTCTTTATTGTCAGCAGGGCCACGTCAGAAGGCCTATGTGATAAATGCTTGCTAAGAAACAAAAGTTTTTTTTAGTCACTACTGACCAACTACTTGCACAAAATTGATAAATACAAGATCAGAGGGGTGGAGGACCAGCTGCAGCGGTGGTACTAATTTTTAAGAATCAGGAAAGCAGTGTCCCAAGTCTCAAGGGACCAGTCGTCCCAGCCTTCCTGAGAAAACTTGCTATAGGATGTGGGAAAGAGGCTACAACCCATTGTAAGGCGGTGGATTCGGGATGAGCAATGTGTGGTTTTTGTCCTGGCTCTGAAACACTGGATCAGTGGACCAGAGCTTTATCCTCACAAAGTAGCTGAGAGGATCATGAGAGTTTGGACAACCAGTTCACATGTGTTTTGCGGATCTGGAGAAGGCTTATGACTACATCCCACAAGGCATTTTGTGGAGCTGCAGCAGAAGGACTGGATAGCTGGGATAAGTTTAAGGGACAGACTCTTCTCGTTTAACCAAAGTAAAAGCTGCGTCCAAACTCAGCATTAAGTCGGGTTTGTACTTTCTGCAGGTTGGACTCTGCCATGGCAGCCCCCTCGTCTCAAATCGTGTTTTCCATGGACAGGTTTGAAAGAAGTAGTCATGGAGAGGAGGATGTCTGGTTTGGGAGCCGCATCGTCTCCTCTTTATATTTCAGAGATGAGGTGTTTCTCTAGGCATCTTCGAACCAGAATCTCAGCATGGACTGGAACAATTCATAGCTGACTGAAAACAAAGACCTCAGATCCAGTGGAGCTGACTCTCCTCCCAGCTGCTTCACAACCATTAATAGGTAGTTTGCTCTCTCCAAAATCGGAGATTAGTTTCTGATTCATGCTGTTTTGTTCAGGAGTGATGTTTGGATAACAAGAGATGGATAGACTGGGGTCTGGCTTGCAAACCTGAATGAATACAGTCTATAACAGTGGTCTGTTTATGTTGATCATGACTGAAAGAACAAGATCAAGGAGTCTAGCTGAGGTGGTTTGTGCATCTCATCCTGAATCCTGGTGGGTCCCTCACTTTGGAGGTTTTATTTGCACTCCTCACTGCAAGGAAACCACATGGGAGACACAGGACTCCATTCAGGTGTTTACACATTTCAGCCATAACATTATGACCACGACAATATGGTCCAATAATGTGTAGTTGCACCTTCTGTTGTCAAACCAGTTCTGTCCCACTGATGCATGGACTCCACCAGCCCATGCTTTTTTGTCAGCACGTCCTAAAGCTGCTGGACTGGATTGAGATCCTGGGAAATTGAAGGCTAAGTCAGCGGCTAACCAGAACATTGCCTAAAGCATCACACTGGCTCACATAGTGCTGACAGACAGTATCAACGCTCCCATAGTTTTTAGTCATTTCAAAATGAAGCCAACCAAACCCAAAGAAGTACAAGATTCATCAGACAAGGTCAAAGTCCTTCTATTGTTCTGTTATCCAGCTCTGAACGTCACATTGGGAGGTGAACAGGGGTCCGAACGGTGACCCTGACAGGTCCGCGGCTATGCAGCCTCATGCACAACAAACCCTCTCTATCAGAACCAGGATGAACTTTAGCTAACTGAGCTACGTCCGGTTGCGTGTTCGATCAGACCGGGCAAACCGTCCGTCCCCAGAGTCCTTGGACAGCTCTTGATAGATACTGATCCTTGCAGATCCAGAACCCCCCTCTAGAGTTGCACACTTGGAGGTTTTCTGACGCTGTCGTTTGGGCATCTCCGTTTGGCTCTTGTCAAACTCTCTCCAGTCTTCATGCCCATACCCATTTTTTTCTAGTTTTAACACTTTTGCCTTCAGGAAAAGACGTGGCCAGGTAATTTCCACTCACAGGTATTGTGATTCAGAGACTGTCAGTGTTATCCACTCCACCTGTCAGTGGTGATATTTACTGTGCCTGATCAGTGTATATCTCTTTTTCTCCAGAAAGAGCTCCTCAGAATCGCTTGGGGAGGGGGGATGTCAGGGTTTTGCTTCAGGACCTGTTATCTCAGATCTCCGCGGCTTTCATGTGACAATGGCTCACTCTTCCTAACTGAGCCTGTATTGCCTTGGCTATAGCTGTAGGGTAAAAAGAGAAAACTCTCACCGAGGGAGAGTCAGAAAGTCAGATTTCAAACAGACTAAAATATCCGTTTCCTCCGATGCCAGATGAGTAGTTTCTCTTTCACCACAGCACAAACAAACAGTAAAACAATCCAGCCAGCTGCATCAGGAGCCCACAGAGGCTCCTCTGCTCTGTTAAAAAAGTGATGACAGTTTGTTGGGCTAGATGATCAAATAAGCGAGCCCCATCTCAGTCAGAGCAGCAGAGCAGCAGAGAGGCGATATATCGATAAGCGGCTACAGTTTTTTTTAAAATAGCTCACCAAGCTGGTGGGTTGGCAGTGCGTCAGAGCGAGCCGGAGCAGTGAGGCCGGAGGCTTGCGGCTACACGGTCTCACACTGTCCCTTTTTTGTGTGTTTGTGTGCCTGACCTGAGCGCTCTTTGTGGTGGGCACGAGTGTGTGCAACTATTTTAACTTAACTATCAGTTTCAAAGTGTGTGAGCAGTTCTGAATGCGCATGAGGTGGCTGGGAGCGCGCAGATGCATCTTTCAGCGAGTACGGGTCCAAAAATACACCATGTGTTTAGCCCACTGTGCACGTGTGTTTACATACGTGTGTAAAACCACATGATTACGGCAGAAACATACAGATCGTGTGTTATTTCAGGCTCCCTCGTTTGATAAATTCCCCCTGGGTTCTGTGAGGCAGACACGTTTCAGTGAGCTAAAGAAAAATGAATTATATGAGCTTATAGTTGCACGTCAGGTTACAAGAACCGTGTGCTGCTAGAAGTCTGCAAAAGTTTAACGAGGAAAATAGTGTAAATTAAACAAAGCGACAATCTCATTTAACTGGAGAGGCAGGAAACCTAAGGACTTAGGAGGAGGAAAGGGATAAGAAGGGTTTTTAAACTGTAGATGTGAGGTTTACGCTTAAATAAAAAAAAGGTTTGTCCAGATATTCTTGCCCCCCCCCCCCCCCCCCTTAGTTAGCTACTAACTAAATAAATAACTGATAAATATCCGACATCAAAGTTCCTAAAAACAATCTACAAACTTAGAGGAAGACACTAAAGGACATTTCTAAATATTCAGTAGGACGGCTGGCCTTGATTCACAGAGTTTGAGATCAAATTTTTTGCTATTTGTCAATCTAGCACCTGGTGTTCACAATCACATAAATAAAAAGAAAGAGGAGGATAGGTGTTTCGGAGCGATTATATGGTAATTTATTGTAAATAAAAACCTAAAACATCTAAAGCTCTGTCACTACATGAACACACAAGTCAACCTGAAGTCTTACAAACGATCCTTCAAGCTCACAACAGCTTGGATTTGGCCAAAGCTGACATTGACATTACAGCTTCGTCGATACAGATACAAGTAGAGGATCTTAAATAAGATCCTTGTCAGCTGGCTTTAAGATCCGCTTTAAGTCAACGCCATGATATTATTATTCAGACATTAAATAGCGGTAAGGCTGTGCTGAGTTGAATTTTTGTTTAGTTTAGGAAGCAAAACAGTTGGTGAGCTTATTTAGGTGGTTTAACAAAACTACAAAGGGCGCCCTTGGCTCACAGACTCTGAGGAACACTGCGAGTTTTATTGCTGGGAGTGCTTGTTATGTGCAACTGAGCAACTAAGCATGGTGGTAACGAGACACCAAGGCACCGTTGGACACTTACAAACATGTAGCTTTGCAGAACCTTTGGGAAACCAGCGTGGATCTATAACTGGCCGAGCAGGCTTACAGGAAAACAAAGCTCCAAAACAAAAATGGTGAAGAAGAATAGGGAAACTTTAAAAAGATTGATAGACTGGGTCATTTATTGTCAAGGGAAGCAGGAATTCTCCTCACAATGAACGCGCTGGATCTAAAAGCAGAGGAAACTATGTGGGAGCGTCGTTCTCTCACTGCTGAGAGCAACACAGACTTACATCACCATTCATCCACTAATGAAGTATTTATTACTGATCACTGCTATTGCTGAGGTGATGGGAGAAGAGATCAGAAAGGAGGTTCGTAAAAGCACCACTTGTCTCTGTTACGGTGGATATGACGACAGATACAAGTGACGCGGCGCAGCTCGCACTCGTCCCGCGTTACGTAACGGGTACAGGTGTCAACTTTGAGGTGGGAAAGAAAACTCTGCAAAACAGAGAAATGAAAGAATGGTGGATTTTGTGTACAAATAGATAGGATTTTCGGTGTGCATAACTATGCTGTTTTCCTAAATAATATGGCCGTTCTATGAGGTTGTTATGCTTTCTTATGTGTGCAGTAGAAGGAGACTTGTGCACCCCAGGTTTGTTTCAGTAGTAAAGACATTTGTTCTGGCTATCTATCTGGGGATGTGTCGGTTCTGTATGTTTTTATTGGGATAGAATAGCTTTTGTAGGGAGGATTGAATCAGACGGAGCACTACTAAAGGTCTAGGAGTGAAATGCATGGCACGCCACTGCCTTTACCTATACTGCATCCACGATGCAATCCACTGACCAATACAATCCAGTGTTCCTGAGTATATTTCATTATTGAGGACAATTTCAACAGGGAAATCCTTAAACTTTCAAAATCAAATGGATATTGTGCTATTTTACACTACCAAGGAGCAGTCTCTTAACGATTTTAACAAAGCTTTTTTTATTCTTTATTTCTGTGCTCGGAGCCATCCAGGTAACAACTCTTCTGCTTGAGGGCGTGACTTCACATCAGAGGGGGGCCTTTAAGTGTTGTCTCAGTGCAGATCGTGTTCAGACTGTTAAAAAGATTCAGAGATCACTTTCACAGGTTTCCCATTACAGGAAACTGTCCCCGAAACGATTTGAGTACATTCACACCTGCACCTGGATGTTAGCGTGAGGTGTGACTGGGATCTTTGAGAGGTTAAACCTTCCCCCTTTGACCAACTATACAACTATACTAACAAAGCTGATTGTTTCTTTCTCTTTCTGACACGTGACAAAATGTGCAACACCGCAAGTCTACATTAAAAAATGCTGAAGTTACACTCAAGTCCTACATTTTGTTCTCTACAGCTCTATGTATTGAAATTCGGCTTTTTAAAAAGACAATAACATTAGCTTACGTGGCAAATGCCTTATTGAAAATATGAACTCATTCAGCTCATGACACCTTGAGAGCTTCTATGGAAACACAGTTAGATGATGGCGAGAAGTAAAATAAAGGCTTACCCACACACCGAGGTAGGGATCCACTCCACTGGGAGTTGGCCTGGCAGGTGAGTGTGGAGTCTCCCTCTAATCTATAGCCTCGCTCACAGCCGACCTGACACTGGGTCTGGTAGGACGCGCCGCCGTCGCCGCACCGCAGGAAGCCGTGCTGGGGCCGGGAGATGGGCGGGCAGGAGCGCGCTGAAAGAGTCAGGAGACAACAAACACGAGGATCAAAACCAGGAAAGGTGAAACAAAAGCCGCTTTATTTGCTCATACAACAACTGGACCCGTGTCTGGATTTATTGTTCGACCATTATTTATTAATTTATTAGGGCTTGGTTGACATAGGCAGTCTCGAAGACAGGAAACCCCTACCCTGCAATCCCGTGACAAGCGCAGGAAATGTACTTGTAATCTTAGACCAAAAAAAATATCCACCCCCGGACTAAGTTTAATGATGAACCCCCACATGTAAGCTTCTCCACGGCAACTGCAGTTTATTCTTCAAACAGAACATAATTCGCTGACACCGAAAGTGAAATGTAAGAGATAAACTCAAACGCCGTAACTCATCGGCAAACAAGATCAAGCATCATCTCTGGCTGTAACTCGGGGGGGCCATCAATTAACCAAAACTGTGAAAGTCCCTGTAAAATAATGGGGGAAAAAACCCCTCCTGGTGTGTCTGCTCTGAGTTATGTTGAGGTCTGGTGCGGGCTGTGCTATTTCTCATCGCCACCCATAGACAGACAGGCGGTTCAGATGAGACCCCTCTCCCTCAGGGCCTAACTAGCAGGGAGGTCCTACAGTATGTGGCAAAGACGAGACGAACACATACAAGCAGACATATGCACACACACTTAGAAAATATATACTCAAAGCCACATACTATAAATCTTCACCACACGCCCTTACATATTCAGTGTCTTGGTATTCGTGTGAGTCACCCTGCTGCTGCCTTTCTGCTAAAATGAGCGTTTTCCTCATTAATCTCTTGACCTATGGAGCCCCCCCACCCACCCCCTTCTTTTTCCCCAGCTTACTGAAACTCCCCCACTCTGCTCCTGCTTGGTTCAACTTTTACTTTTACTGTTCCTCCTGTTGGTCGCTCCGCCATGAACTCTGTCTCTGTTTAATTGAATCCTCCCTACTTTTCCTCCTCCCGCCATCTGGCAGAGCAAATAGAGGTGGAATCCCCAGGAAATGTTGACTCGTCTCCCAGTCTAAAAGAAAAACACATACGTAGGGGCTGAGACCATGCTAGGGGATTCTTTAAAGATAGGTTTGAATTCCCACCACCTTCAATCATCTGGAATGCAAAACAGATCAGCTTATATGTTTCATTTTGACAATTTCACTCCAGAGGTGCATGCGTAGAAAAGCGCTGCGATGCTTTAAGGTATCAACGCTCAATGAGAAATCATACAGAACAAGCTGTAAGGACAGCCCATCTGACCAATGAGAGACCAAATCATCGGACTTCTCCTTATCCATTTTCTTTACCGGCTTAAAGGTTGTTGGGGGCTGCTGACTTTCTGAAGCGATCAACAGGTAGAGAATCACGCACGCAGACACTCACACCCAAGGTTTGCTCAGCGTTGGCCGTCAACCTAACATGCATGTTTTTAGACAGTGGGGGAAGGTTGGAGAATCTGTGGAAGAGCCATTGATGCATTTGTAGACCATCCAAAAAAAAGGTAAAAAAAAAAAAAAGCAAAGAGGAATCCTGGACTTTTATTCTAGTTGTTTTGTCTTTTAAACTGTTTTAGATTGATCATGACCAACATTTGTAGACCATGCACACTCCACAAAGAGATTCAAACCCACAACCTTGCTGTTGTAGGGCATCATTGCTAACAGCTGCTCCACTGTACAGCCCTCTTGCATGCACTATAGATAACGTAAATATTAAAGTCCCATTCCTATTAGCTTTCGTTTATATTTATCACATTTTAAGAAAATCTTAAAGGAGGCACCGTCTTTGGAAATCACTTTACTTTGCCAGTTTGCTGTCTATTTTCCCAGTTTAAATAGTAATGGCAAAGGGTGTCTAATATTCACAGTAAAATAAGCAGTTTGAACAAATCTGTCTATTCTGGGGCGCATTTGCCGACCGATCCAGACAGCTTGCAAGACGGCTGGGACTGCTCCAGAGCAGTGGTTCCAGAGGTACACGCCATAGATGCTACCTTTACAATTCAAAGAGCTTTTTTTTGTCCACTATCCCAAAAAAAGGAAATCTGTCAAGAGCCTTTAGGTCTTAGAGCAAAATAAAAAACATCAACCTTTTGCAAGAAAAAAATACTTTTATTGGAGTGAATGTGGCCAGTAAAGTTTCTTTACATTTTAATAAAAGACAGCTTACTCTGAACAACAAAGCAGAGTATAAGGACTAGTAAATGGACCAGCAAGAAAAAATATCCTGTGTTCTCAATTAGGTAATTCGTAACTTTAATGAGCCAGTTGGCAGAACAGCTGATACTAGCCCCTCTATTTGTCTTTGTGCTTCTCCTTTCTTATTTTTGTCATTTCTTTGGAAGCCTGTAGGTGAAACGGACGCTTATCACCAAAACTATTCATAATTCTGGCAGATTCAGGTTCAGTTATTTTGATTCAACCAATAAATATATTCCTGATGATACAGGCATGTCTCAAAAAGTTACACCATGTAAAAGGAGGACCAGTTTAAAAGAGTATTTCGAAGACTTTATACCCTTTATACCCTCATCAATGACAAACAGAAAAACATTCATTGGTAACTGAATACTTCTCATAATTGATGACAAGATTTCTTTTCACCATTTATTCAATTAAATTACATTTTATTCATATAGTGCCAATTCTAACCTCTGCAGGTTGCAGGCGTCCCTGACCAGGTGCCGTCAGCCTGACACAGCCTGATGCCGGTTCCATGAAGCTCAAAACCCGGCTGACATCGAACTCCACAGGCAGCCTCAAAGTGGTTGTTGCACACATTCTGGACAAAAAAGCCATTTTCTGGAGGAGTCAGTGCTGGGCAGTATATCACTAAAAGAGAAGATCAGAGGAGAATTAAAAAGTCAATATAATAGAGACAAAACACACAATGAAAAAGCACAAAGCCGATAAAACTAAAACAGCCTACATTGCATAAAAGAGGGTACGCATCAGTGGCGGCTGGCCCATAGGGGGCGCTCGGGCGCTGCCCTCCCTAGATGTGGAGGGGAAAAGTCAAAATATATATAGATTTTAAAAGTATTATTAATGTTAGTTTTTACTTAATAGTACGTGGCTACATGTAATAAGAATTATTAAAACACTTCTACTAATTGACTCTACCAACTGACTCTCATTTAACAGTGCATTTCCACCAACAGAACGTATCATTTCTCTTCTTCTACGCTTGTGGGGCTGCCGCTCAAGGAGCCCCACAAGTGTAGCGAAATAACCAATCGTATACTGTTGCTAGGGAAGATTTATAAATATTTGGCCAATCAGCATCGCCTAAATGAATGGCTTTGGGGCTCCTGGAGTCGTAGCCCTAGCTGCACAGTGATAGGTGCACTTCACGCGTGACGTCACGAGCTACATCCGCACTACATCCGGGTAACGTTGGACGGCAAACACAGTACTGTTTTCGCTTACCAGCGTGACAAAACGGGTGAATTAGAGCGTACTTTTAGTTTATTTTTGGAATCTAAACAATGCCTACGACTTGTTGTGCTCCCGGTTGCACACAGAGGCATTCCAAATCGTCGGATGTACGTTTGTTTCGTTTACCGAAGGACAAAGAAAGAAGAAAGAAATGGATCATTTCAATGAAAAGGATGCAGGCAGACAATCCCAATCGACTGTGGGAGCCATCATACTACGACAGAATTTGCAGTCTACACTTCATCTCCGATAAATACAACTTAATTTTGCACTAGTCCTTGTTCTACTTAAATCATTATATAAATAAAAAATTAGGATATATATTTAAGTCAAGACGTAAACGTTCGTTTCGTAATAATATACGTACATGTACAATGTATGCAAACCCTGAGTCTGTGAAAAGGATTAATAAGACAAAACCACCAAAATAATCCTTTGTGAACAATGTTTTTTTATTAATTAAATCCTTATTGTGGTATCGTAGTAATTTTCCGACTTTTAATTTAAATGCATGTACTGGGTTAGGCAGGGAAATCTATTGGCCAGCCCCACCAAGATTTTTTTTCACCAGCCGCCACTGGTACGCATAAATAAAATGTTACAGTTCATAATGTAAAACTAACAGACCATTACGTGTCAAGCTTCACCCTCTTATCTGTGTTGTGGGAGGAAGAGAAAACAAAACGCAGTGTCTGAAACTGGTGATGAATAGACTTTGCTTTTAGATGAAAAATCCAGTGATTTATGCACGTCTCTGGCTCCTTCTTCAAACGACAGGGCAGTTCATGATATTACTGGATGCAACTTAAGAGAAATGGCCCGCTCTAATCTTACGCTTCTGTGGAAAATTACAATTTTGGTCCAATGTGCATTGGTTCCCTTTGAGCAGCTGAGAGGAAACGGTCAGGATGCGGTCATCAGACAGGCCGACTCTGCCCTGGGATGCTCCGGTCCAGTGCAGGTGGAGGGAGACAGAAGGACTCTGGCAGAAATGATGGTCACTGCTCCCACAAAAACTGCAGGGAGTCTTCACATCCCTGCAGTTTTTGGACTGTTATAAATAGTCTGTTGGTGTTTTTTGTACATAAATGTGCATGCGTGTTTTCTAAATTATTTTAAATTACCCAATTCACTGCCACACTAGACAGTATCTTTTTTGCTTGTGTTGTAAAATGGCTCTTTGCTGCTGGTAAACCTGAATTTCCTCACTGCCTACAATCAGTTACCGCTTCTTTGCACCTAAAAACCAAAGGAAATTGTTTAGGTAAGTTAAAATGATGTTTGTGTTTTGTGCTCTGGGGTGGTAACCTTGAGCTATTCGCCACTAAGCTTCAAGTATTCTTCAAAACAGATGAAAGACACCCTTCAAACTCCAAGCTCTCCTAGAACGTCGAAATGTTGGAAGATCACAGAACATTTGGAAAATGTCCCTTAAGTGTAAAGGCAAGAGCTATACGACCGTGACACCATCAAAGCTGTCCTTTTCTGCAGCTTTCTCGGCTGTCCTGTCTCACAGCCACAGTGATGCCAACTCAAATGTCTCATCTGCACAGGGGTGCGTCCTCTCAATCTATGAATTGTCACAGATTTAGAAGAGAGCTTTCTGTATCTCTATTATCAGTTTCAGCCTTACTCTGGAAAAGGAAACCAGTGCCTTTCATTGAGAGTACCGGTACTACAAATTAACTTTGCATTTGAACAGCAGCCTAACAACGTCAGAACCTCGGTAATAAGCTTAGACAGACAGACGTACACACACTTTGTCATTCAGCTGCATATTCACAATGTGCAGTTGAGCGAAATGTCGTTGCAAGGATCCGAGTTAAAACGGAAGACAAAAGAGAAACATTATAAATATTAGTATTTATAAGCACAAGTTGGAGATGTGCACACCTCTCTGCTGGACGTGCAGTGCATACATACTTTCCATGCACAAGTTGTCTTAACATTGCTTTTTATTTTATTCCTTTTGGCTGATTGGCGGGATCCTTTTTGTTACAGCCAGATCAGTGGCAGGACGCAGCACGTAACACATGGGATGCGGCAATAGCTTAACTGAAAAGTAGGCACTGCTGCTACCGATCCCCCCTAAACCACGTCAATAAGACCCTACTACCTCCTCGGATATTTTGTACATGCTTAAAACAGTGTGGAAACTGTGACGCTCCATCAGCCCTGTTAGGTAGCACACGGTGCTCTTGATCCCTTCAAGACTCCCCAGATACCACACACTTTGGTACTTTTATTTAATGCCGCCCTTTTAGTTCAGCATGAAGGGCGCACTAGGTAACTTGATTTTCTTGTATTCCTCCGTTTAGAGTGCACTCAGGCTGCCGTGGGTTTCTTGCAAACGAGGTGTTTTCTTTGCCATTTACAAGAAATTCCCTAAAAAGCAGCATTTACTTTGCATAACGACAAACCTTGATTACGACACATGCATCTGAGGCACCACGACCACAAAAGACAATACGGTTTTATCTTTGTGTTTAACATTGGTGCCACTTTTAAGAACTACTGAGTTAGAAAACTGCAGACTTCAAGCCAGAAAAAAGGGAAAGAAAAAAATATTTCCTCTCAACTTTTTCCTGGAAAAATCCTCTCCAAGTCTAAATATTTACAGTAACCGCACATAAAGTGTCACTGGAGGGTGTCGTTGTAATTCAGCTGCTGCGTATATCAAAAGCTTTGCTTCAAGAGAGCCTTACCCTGACAGGTCATGCCTACTGGCTGATAGCCCGGCTTGCAGACGCAGTCGTCGAGGGAGGTGCTGCCAGGCTGGGAGGTTTGCTGTGTGTCAGGACACGGCAGGCAGGTGGTCAGTCCTCCAGGCGTTCCCTCTGGTTTGTAAGTACCAGGCGGACAAGCTGTGAGGACGACAGGTCAGGGGAGACGATGATGTGTAGGGACCAATCCCAAAATACTTCAACATGGAACATTTCTTTGAAAATATATGAGAAAAGACACAAAGTGACGGCTGATTATTGTACATATAATGAAGAACATCTATAAAAATGAAAATGTTGAATTAAAATAATAAGATAAAATGAAATGGTCTGTAAGCACCCTCTTTGGAGCAGATGACAATGCTGAGTCAAGAATTTTCATTTTAATTATCAGGGATATTTTTAAGCTCAAGTCGCTTAAGAACAAAGATGACAGAAGCTTTTCAGGGAAACTGTACTTTCTATTACATGTCTGAAGTTTATTCTGGCTGTGGGAGAATGAAAGAGCGAGATTTTCAGCGGATAACAGGAAGGCTGAATACAGCTGTTTGTTTCATCCTTTTGAGCTTTTAACCAAGTCCAACATGTTAGACTTGGAAATGTTGGTAACTTTTAAAAAAAGAGTTAAGGTGAAGGTCCACAATCTCTAGGAACATAGACAGTTTTAGCAATGCTAGCCACACTGTATTGATTTATAATATAAGAAGCTAGACTCTGCAATGAGTTGTCTCTGCTTTAAAATCATGAAACCCTCCTTTACAGTGGCTGCTCTCTTACACACAAGGCATGACAACTTGTGATCACTCCAAGCCAATCCAAAAGTTGTTTCCAACAATTAATAAAGCAACCCTTATGTTGGCAACAGCCTGGTTCTGATCCAACAAGCTTCAGAGAAATGGGTGTTTTGGGCAGTTTTAATTTGGTAGCATGTGCTCAAAACAAGAAAACCATAAAACTCCACACAGGGCTGGAACAAGTTAAACAAATTCAAAAACATGGAAAAATCATAGGAGTATTGAAAAGCCCTTTAAGTGGAACAGAAAGGCCGAAGTAATTATAAAGTTTATGACTGCAGAAGGAATAAAAATTACACGACAGCAACTTTCAGACACATTCAGAGAGCGGCTGTAATTATGAGCCGTCCTGACGGGTGCAACAGAGAATCCACAGTCCTAATATTCGTCGCAACTCGTTTATTTTTCTTAAAGCCCGAGACTAGGTGTGAATTTCCACTGCAGAGCTGGTGCCAGGTTGGCCTCTCTCCTCCCTCCTCCTCAGCTGCAGCAGGTCAGACCGGAGAAGTTAACCAACTGTAAAGCACACGGCAGCTGCTGGCAGTGAAATGCACCCAGTAACCCACATCAAATACGAGCGCAGAGAGAAAGCCCTGATGGAATAGCTCGTCCGGTGCAGACGGTTTGCGTCTCGGTCTGCCCTTTTTCATTTGATAACAAAAGCATCTGACGGCCCGTCTCATTTCTGCAGCTTTTAAACTCAAAGGAGACACCTTACATAAGACGGAGCGAGAGCAGAGAGTCCATGGGAATCTGTTTTATAGCTTCATTTAAAGGTTTACAGGAACCCTATTTAATTTGAACCCAAATATGAATTCACCTTGAGCTCTCAACAGTGGAAATACTGTATCTGAAAAATATAACATTTCAGTTCCTGGCAGGGCGCATGTGTTGACAGGTAGTAGTCTCCACATTTATTTGATCACACATACGCAAACAGACACACGTGCATGAAAAGACCAGGCCTGGAATGAAAGGAGGGGGCAACTAGAAGGGAGAAATGATGAAAGAACGAGCAGAAATTGATCTAAAGTAAAGGTGGTCGTGGAGGAAATTATTGGAACCTGCAGACGCTGTGATGAAGTAAAATGAGTCTGGATCCAGAGTTGGTTTGAATTATACAGCAGCCGAACATCTCCTTTTGGGTCTGTCAGCCTATTGCCTAGGGCCAAGTTATTGTAACATTGTACCTCTCTTTTAAGAGAGGAAGTGAACCTACAGCAGCCAGTTGATCATAAAACCTCAAGATCCTGCTCTGTCTGGACTACATAACATCAATGGACAGAATTAGACCTTTCTAATTATCCTTAATCAATGAGGGACATTTAGAACGTAACAAAGCTTATGGTTTATTTGAGGTCAACATTTCCTTTGCCACCTCAGCTATGCTGAGGTGAATTATTACTTTAATAAAAGATGACAAGGCCAGTTTTGTTTTAAAGATAAGCTAAACTAAATTAAGAACACGAGCGTCTATTCGGCAGAAAGACAGTTTGCCTTTATCACTTTATCAGTCCTACAAATTGATCTGTTTTTTGTTACAACAACCTCATTTGTCTGCTCTGCCGTCTTTTTTTTTTTTTGCTCTGCCGTCTTTTAAAAAATATGTTGCTGCGAATACTTTTTCAGAGTAAATAAACACGACAAAAAGAGACCTGAAGTCAGCACTTCCCCTTACAGCTCATTAACAGGTGAGGGTTAAAGTTGTCTCACGCACTAATAAGGAATTAACAAACTTAAAATTTAGAAAGTTAGTAACAGTAATAAACAATGTCCTCGTCATGTTAGTTCACGTATTGAGGATAAGACCGAAAACATGGCAGATGTATGGTTATGGTGATAAGTTAATGATATTAATTAGAATTTCATGAAGTTTGTAAAGTAATCAAGTAACTGTTTCTTTTTATAGTACGATAATTTCACCTTTACATTTAAGACACCGAAACCTTATTAGGAAACATTTGTGACAATTTCCATGTAATAATCACGACTCATATTATATTCCCAAACATTATACAAAAACTTCTAAATACTTTTTTTACATCCTGATACTACTAGGTGATTAAATAACATTTGCCACTAGATTATATCATTCTGCTATTATAGGCTTATTACAGCAGCACTTGCAGTCTGGTGTTCCTCAGGGTGCTATTTTAGGTCCTCTTCTTATTCAAACACACTGCCTCTGTAATAAATCTTTAATTAGGATGCATTTTTTTCCTTTGCAGATGACAACCAAATGTAACTCTTGTTAAAAAAAAATTAAATGACAACATTATTACAGTGCAGGACTGCCTTAAAGGCATTAAATTATACAAGGGAATAAACTTTATAAGCTTAAGGGAAAATGAAAATCAAACAAAGATTAAATGAAAACAACATTAGGCCAAGCTTTTTGTTTGCTGCTCTTCGAATACTAAATGCTACGCTCTCTATATAAGCAGGACTCAAAGACAATGTTCAAAAATGAATCAAAAATTAGATGGCATGTGGTGTAGTGGTAGAGCGTACGACCCATATAGTGGAAGCCATGAGTTCTCAACGCTCAAGTCCAGGGTTTGATACCCAAATTTGGGACTTTGGCTGCATGTCTTCCCCTTTCTGTCTGTACCCATTTCTTGTCTGGTTATTGTGATTTTAAAAAAATCTTCAAAAAAGGGGAAAAAACTTTATTCTTGGTCACCGTCCAGCAAGACATTTTTCCAAAATTTACTGTTGTGCATTTCTTCTACCTTCTGCACAGCATTTTGGGACAATAAGGATTTGTTTTTAATAATACAAGACACTTCACCTATCACATCCATAAGCCTTTTGTAGCCGTCATATTACTGAACTGTAGTGCAAAAAATTTAAGATTAATGGATAAACGATTGTAAGTATTGTCTTGGCAGCCAGTAAATAATGACCATCTAACAACTGTAAAACTTCACTGAAATACCAAGGTGGACTAATACATAGACATGCATCATGGCTGTGACAGAAAATGGGCCATTAAATATTTTTCTGTTAACTAGCCCTCATCCCCCAATTAAGATTTTAAAAGTTCACACCAAAAAACAAAGATTTGCAGCTATTCTGAGACTAAATCAACTAAACTGGGGAAAAAAGTCTGATAGGGAAGCCGAAAAAGAAAAGGGGGTGGAAAAAAAAACACAAGAGCAGACAAGTTCATCTGTTAAAGTCCTTTGTCCCAACACAAAGTAAGTCAAAGTCAGCTGGCAGATACACTGAGTCCTGGAGCCAAAGTTACTATCACACGAGAATCTCCTGGATCTCCCAGGAGGGGGAGAGCGGGTTCGATCAGCCTGACCTAAAAACAGACCCAGACGGAAACCCTGAGAGGACGTCCAGAGGGGCGGCGAGAACATCTGCCTTCTCAGCCGCAACGACAAACAGGCAAAGAGTAAACTAAACCCACAATTCTTTTGCTTTAAAACACACATACTACACTGATGAACTGACTACTCCCCAGACAAATTTGACTAACTAAAAAATGAAATTGAACGAAGACACTAATTTTCCAGTCCAAGATTCGGAAGCTCAATTTTGAAGCACCAAAAGCGCAAAAAATATATTGTTGACTGAAGAGTTTTAGTATAACAGAGAACTTTAAGATTTTATTTGCTTAAGGTATCAATTGAAAGCACAACTTTCATAATCTTACGCACGGAGCAAGTTTGTAGAAATCAAATTACTTTGTTTTCTCAAATATTGAAGTCATAAAGCACAACTTCTTACCTTTATATCTATGGGGCCTTGTTCTGCAGTGAAATATGACTGCATTTGGGTCATCTTCAATTTATTTTATTCCCTCAGAAACCCCAAACACTTCGGTCGAGTGTTAATTCTACTTTGACAGAGAATGGCTGAAAGTAGGCACAAAATCTGGCTCACCTTGATGATAAGACACTCAAATGTGAGCCAATTCACCTTCAGTTCTGTAAAGGTGACCCAACCCCAGCAACAATGAATGTGGCCAGATCAAAATGACTGGGGTGTAAATGTAGACATTATTTGAAACTAAAAGAACTCTCCTGTCACTTAAAGGTTCTCCAAGATGAGACTTTAAATACATATATTGTTTCCCACATTAAACTGTTTTGTGAAGATTTTAAACAAACATTTTTTTCCTTATTGAAAATTGTCTTTGGGCAATTGATACCTTCTTGATTTTGTAAAGAACAAAAAAAGGGGGGGGGGGGATGGCAGAGACAAGTAGCCGACATTGTGGCCTTCATGAGAAAAACAGATGACTAAAGTAGCAAATGCTGTGATCCTTTTGAAATGTGTGGTCATCCAAATCTGTCTGTCTGTCATCTTCAAAGGCAAAGAGTGGGTATGAAGGAAACCCTGCAATCCTGCAAAAGAGTTGACAAACATGACCAGAGGCCTGGTCATTTGTGGTCAAAGGCCTTCTCACACAAGAGACCTCGTTAAGTTGGATCTTAAATTCCAGGGTTTTCCCTGTAATATTAAAAAAAACAACGGGGTCATGCAAAGAAAGCTCACACAGCTGAAACTGTCCTTTGGCACAAAGGCATAAACAGACAAAGTTTTATGACATAGCATAGCCTAAAGGCACTAAAGCGTAAATATAGGTAACCGTTCTTCTGACATATGCGTTATGACTTTGGTAACAGCATATCTGATTAAGGTAGAAAATGGTGGAGCAAATTTGGAAATATATTGAGCATCCACTAACAATACAGCACAACATGTGGAAGACGGTGATCTAAGATGAGACAAAAATAATATTTTTTCAAAAACTATGTGGTCGAAAACACTGTAAATTATCGTCAATCAACAAGGCTTATCTACAGACTATGGTGCAACATGGTGGAGGCGGTATCATCCTGTGAGGAGGGCTTTACTCCAGCAGGGATAGGGAAGGTCATCAGAATTGATGGGAAGATGAATGGGGCTAAATACAGGCAAATTGGGAATTGCTCCAGCCAACGAATAACTTGTGTTGGGTTAATCACGTAAAACTGTAATTTCATTTCTATCCAGTCACCACATGTTTCCCAACCAAACCATATACTGAGATTACAATCTAAGGCCTTATACACACGTAGCCGGGTTTTCTAAAAATATATATCTCCCCACATTGTTTTTTAAAAAAAAACAATTTCGTACACACAGGATCGTTTTCAGAAAAGTTTTCATCCACACAAATCCACAAAAATTCACCGCTAAGCGTTGGTTTAGACATGCCCGACGCATAGGGCGCGGTGTAGTGCAACGCTAAAACCTGTGTCAGCCAATCAGAACCCTTCAAAACACAGAGAGCCGTTGTGCCTCTCTATGGGGAGGAAGAGTTGGTGTAAAACAGCTGAACTCGGAGCGCTCTTCCTCCTTTAACACCTCAACGTACTGGAGCAGCTGGGTTTGGAAAAACAAACAAGCAAAAAGCGTCTGAACCAACTGGAGCCTGATAACATTGGGCTAAGACAGGAAATGCTGTGTGGTTGCCAAGGTATCGTCATTTAGGGGGAAAAAAAACAACCGGAGATGCTGCTGGTTTCGTAGGAGTGAATTTGTCCCGATTAATATCAATTAGACGCATATTGTAAACAGTCACAAAGCCAACGTAGAAATCAGCACCTCTCTGATAGCATTCATTCTTCCTCCAAAGGTCGCACCTGTGAGGTCAGCGCTGCATTATTTAATCGCTGACTGTGAAGCGCCTGACCCCTAAACTCTGTTTTATCATGTAGGCCTACACACAAAGATTTCAGATATCTTCGCTTTGGCCAGTGTTTTCAGAAAAAAAAAATCGTTTCTAGTGATGTAAACCTAAATTTTTGTGTGCACGAAAGGCCAAAACGCATAAACATGTATTTGTTTTCCCAGATATCTACATGTGGAGAAGGCCTGAGTGATTCATTGTGACCAGGACACAGCGAGCCTTTAAAGGTAACACCTGTCCGCAGTCTGTTCAACTTGGAAGACGGGTCCCTTCTGTGAGCCGAGACACAAACAAGGTCCACATCCTCACAACATTGGGAGTCAGACAACTTCCTTCATCTGGAATTAGGAACATTTTGTAATCTCCCCCCTGATAAACATCAGGAGGATCTAAATCAAGTCACATAAATCCCAGTGATTTTTTTTTTTAGTGCACTCAAGCTGGATTGTAGGGTAAGATAGGAGGTCTGTGCTGAAATGTGACTGCTGCAGATCTGCTATCACGCCATGCCTGCATCTGGGAGGAAGAGGGACCTCCACAGGCCCCCTGCAAGACAGTGAAAACATATTTGCTGATATTTGATGCGAGCAACTCCACTGGGAGGAAACTGTAAAAGTCTAGTGTCTACAGTTGTCCCACTTATTATTCAGTGCTCTTCCTGAATGATTTCACCACAATTGCTACATGCGTCTCAGAACAGCAAGACGTCCCTGCTCGCTTATTAAAGGCTCCAGGGATCCTGAAAATCCCTGGAAGATGGGGGGCAAACCGCTAAACAACTGTACAAACACAGATTGCTCTCCAAGCCGGTCCGCCTGATTACAGATGTCAGTGTACTGAGAAATGCTGTAATAGAGGGGATGCTGTATGATTTCTGTACGCTTGGAACGACACAGCATGACACTCGAAAGCTTAACGCCGACATGTTTAAACGAGACGAGCCCGTTTTCATTGCCTTTCAAATTGCCATGTCACCGTTTCAGCAAATTCCTCAAACACTTACTGTTTCGACTCAGGTTACTCAGCCTATATGTAGGCAAACAACACGTAGGTGAGACAAACAGCAGCTCAATTAAACGCGCTGCAATTTTTTAACGAAGTTAAAGTCAGGAGCTGCTTGAGAAAACTAAGTAGTTGTCGACTGCTTCCATGAGAACCAAAAAAAAAAAGTTAAATAGCAACCAGCTGCTGTTTATAAAATGCACTTAATTAACTGGCCATGAGCAAGTTGGACTTTTCTTTATATGGTGATTTACACTGTGATCCTTGTTTTCACTGGTCCCTACGTCCACCCTCTCCTACTTGGCTTTCTGACATGGATTTGATCTCCTTCCTGAGATGTGGTAGCTCTAAAGCTGATTTTAATCTCTTCTTCAAAGCACTGCATGTAGCTGGCATTTCATCCATTTATTTCTCCATCATCCTATCCACTTCAATGGCGCTTTGTTGTTTAAGGCTATTTGGCATTTTAAGGTTTCTAAAATCTGTCCCCCATTTGCCTGAACGATCCTTGCAGTTAGCAACAAAACGGTAAACTTCAGGGTGTCCTAACGTTTCCCTCTGTAAAATAAATACATTTTTGTTGATATGTTTTGTTTAGTGAGCAAAACAGCATTTTGTTTTTTTAAGTTCAAGTAAATCACGTTCTTTTCAATAGTTAATATGTGAACTTTTTTTTAAAAAAGAACTGAATACAGGGATGTGCTCTTTTTTCCACACAACTATAAGATAAACCTAAAGATTCAAAATGAACAAGAGCTGTTCTGTCGACTGACATTTAAAGACAGCACTAACGAAGCAAACGTTTCTCTTCCCGGAATAAGAAAAACCCACAACAGCTGTGGACTTTCTCTATCATTAACTTATGGCCCTTAATGGGTTCGTGTCCCTCTTCGTCCTCCCAATAAAGACGCTTCAGCCGAAAGATCACTTCTAAACACTCGAGCATGGGCTAAAAAAAGGTGGAAGCACACAAGAGGGTCAGTGAGAAAAATCCGGACAGATGAGAGTCAAGGATGAACAGGCTGAATTTAAGGAGGATAGGCTTTAAAAAAAGAGCTTAATATAACAGTAACTATGTTTACATGTGCAAAATTCCTCGATCAGATTCAAATGTGCTTGAATTGAAAATAAAAAAAATAATCCGAACACACGGTTTAAATGAGCAAAAAAAAAAAAAAATCTGTTAATACAATCATGACGTTTATTTACAGGCTTTATTCAGAATAAAAACCCTCTGAGATCCGCAGAATCCTCAAATTTCCCTAAAAACCACAAAAGAAGTTGTACTTCCATCTGCACTGAAGAAAAATCGGAAGTTTTTTTGTTTAACTTTATTGACCAATCATTCAAACAAACACATAAAACCAACAATTACGTACATAATCGCCAAAGTATGTTCGTTTGGTGTCTTCCGAGCAGCCAAGTGTTACGCCGCCTGCTAATAAAGCTAATGGCTCAGCAACACATGATGTTGGTCTTTCTGCGTTGCAGGACGTGAGACATGGGGACACGTGTGGTCAGGGCAGTTTGCCCCCATGCGAATGACATGATCTGAACAGGTGTTTAGATGGACACTGTTCAACATCGTCGCATTAAACATCCGTCTCATTCACTCCTTAATCCCATCACCATGTTCCGACTGCTGTGCTTATTTGACACTTTTTTACTCCAATTGGCGCCCTATTCCAATTACTTATGTCCATATAAACATAGTAATCCACTACACCTTTAATTTATTAGAAAATTTTGCTTTTGAACTTTTTGCAATAAATGTGACAACAAATTTAGCTAAAAAATTGCAAAATGTTGGGAAATAAAGCATATATATTCTTGTGTTTTTATTTAAATGATCAAACGGCAAAGCCAATCTCCCTAACAGTATCAGTGCCTCATATAAATGAGCTCCTGGTAACCTGAAGCAGTACGCTGCCAGGTTGGGGGTTAGGAAAGACAGAGGCCGCGTAAGACATGAGCAAATCAAGCAAGACCGGCAGAGAAGAAGAAATAACGAGGGATGTAAAGGAGTGGTAACACAGAAAGGTTTGGCTTCACTCCTGTGGTTGTTTCCTGGCGTCTTGTTTTTCACCCTCTCCTGCACGGTAAGGTCTGATTATGTTCCTCTTTATGTCTCTGTATTCTTTCACCACTCTTCTGTTCGTTTGTTTTTTCACAAGCAGCATTCTCAGTAAGAGATGCAAAATATTCCTTACAGCATTCCAGGACTACAGACACTGCAGGAGTAGGTCCCATTTAACAGGTTTTACAGACCAAGCTGTTTAATTTGGGGAAAAGAGGAAGACAGAGACTAAAATATGAATGAAGAAAATGTGAGTGCATTCCTACCTTTTGAACCTATTCCACATTTTGGCATGTTACCATCAAAATCTTAATTATCTGTTATTGGACTTCGCTTGACAGAGCAACACAAAGTTACTTGTCACAAAGACAAGGATACATGGTTAACGTCTTCTATAAATATAAATCTGACATGCATTTACATTCAGCCCCTTCCCTCTGATGCCGCTAAATAAAATTAACAAATAGACTCCACTTGTGTGTTACTTATCCTCAAGTTTAGTAGAAAACATTGGAGACCAAACAGCATGAAGAGCAAGGAACAAAGCTGACAGATCAGCTATAAGATATAAACCAATATCTCACACGCTGAACCTTTCACAGAGGACTGCTTAATCCATTATCTGACAACAGAAATGAGTATGGCACAACCTACCAAGACATGGCTGTCCATCTAAACTGGCATGCTGGGCAAAGAGAGCAGCCCCTGGTAACTCTGGAGGAGCTGCAGAGATCCAGACCTCAGCTGGAACAATCTGTTGGCAGGACTAATGGACCACAGAAGTGACCTTTATGCCGGAGTGGCCAGAAGACAGTCGTTTTTGGAAGAAAACTAAGACATCCTGTCTGCAGTTTTCCACAAGCCATGTAGGGAACACAACAAAGACGTGGACACACGCAATCAGACAGAGCTGGAGGTATTTTGCAAAGAAAAACAGGTCAAAATTTCAGTCATTACAGTTGGTACAACAAAAAGTAGCAACGGTAATAGGTTCAGCCAAAAAAAAAACAAAAAGCTAAAAAATATTGTGTACTGTTTAAATTACTATAACAACATGATAAAATTAGAACCCATGTCGGTGCGTGTATCCAGTCCTCTGATAATGATGCTGCTATGTTTCAAAACTAAAAGCTCAACCATTTACCGTAAAACTTCCTGCTGCCCTGAAAGAGCTTTAGGAGGAAGAAGCGTCCGCTCTCCCACCACAGAACCACAGTCACAACATTCGGCCACCGAGCTCTTTTCATCCAAAGATGCATGTCTCTGTTTGAAAGACCTGCCCTCCCACTTTCTTTTTTTTCTCCACTTTTTTTCCCTCTACAGAAAAACACCAGCCTAAACCATCCTCCGGTCAGCTCCAGCAATTAATGGGGGAGTGTGAGCATATAAACCCTCCTTGGGTTGTTGTCAGGAAATCCCAGGCGTTTGACCCCGAGACCAAAATGAGCAGGAATTCATGTTGAGCAATCTTGGCTTTTAATTCTCACCACAGAGACACAGAGGAATAAGAAATTGGACAGAAGCAGACAGTCTGGTTGTGGATGCCGGAGGGAAAACATTTCATGCACAAAAAGGAAATAGAGAGTCTTTACAAAAGAGTTTATGTATTTTTTTTTTCTTTAAACCAAATTAGCTTTTTTTTTCTGGTATGAATTTAGTTTGAAAAAATATTTAGGTACAAACAACTCAGCTAAAGAAAAGTCTGGTTTAAACCTTTAGGGAAACCGTGAGGCCAACAATAATTCAGACAAATGCCAAACTTTGGTTAACAGAGTCCTTTTATATGACTTTTATGATTCATCTGGCTGACCTTCGGATTTCAGATGTTTCAAAATAAGGCTTGTGTTTGTATCTGGGATAATGTGTAATGTGCAACACTCTGGCAAGACATGGTAAAGGAATAGCTGAGCTGAATAACAGGACTGTGGATTCGCTAATCCAACTACTGTCGGACACCCACATGTGGGCATTCAGGTCTGGATAACGGCTCTGGACGGGACGGGATCCTGGACACCAGAGGCTGAAATGAGCTTCCTCTGTTCAGTATCTAGGCTCCACCGCAGGGATGAGCTTAGGGGCAGAGATAGCGCTCCTCCACATCAAAAGCAGTCAGTCCTGTTGGGTCAGGATGCCTCCCTGTAGGCGTTTTCTGGGCATATCCCACTGGGAAAATTTAGATGTAGATTTAGTACGATGCAGCTGATCCTTGTATCCGAGGCAAATTTCTCCCAAGGGAGACTGATAAAGATACGTTGACTTTGAAAGGACCCGGAGAAGACCCTGAACTCACAGGACTACATATCCCTTCACCCTGGGAACTCTTGGGATCCCCCAGAATGAGTGTGAGTGTTTTTGGGGAGAGCAATGTCTGAGTTTCCCTCCTTAACCCGTTGCCTCCACAAAATGATCTCAGATAAGTGGAGATAAGATGAGTGGACTTTGCAAAGTGTTGTCGCATTGGGAGCCGGATCATCCAGCTCCCGCTAGGCCAACAGTTACCAGATTCAAGCAGCTCGTCTAATCTGTTTTTCAAAAAGACTTAAAACAAGTAGATCACTAAGAGTTAGGTTTGAGTGATCTTATTTCATGAGCAGTTTGTGTATGATTGTAGCCCAGAAAATGAAGTGCTGCCAAGCAGGCGAGACAGGGAGGCATTTAAAGAGTTTCAATGCCAGCTGTCATGAGGTTCGGTCAACCCGTGTTTTTACTGGACAGATTAAGCATTGTGGAAACAAATGCAGGAAGATAATATTTTATACTCTCTAAATGTTTAAAATGTTGCACATGGAGATCATTTATCAGATTATTTCTATATAACTAATAAAGGCTTTATTCTTCCCTGAGCAGATTCATTTAGCACTTGTTTCCCTTCGGTCTAAACACTGGACTCTCTAACTGCTTCTCTCTGCTATTTCAGTCTGAAGAAAATTCGCAGGTAAACTAGATCGACTTGTAGGAGCTCCCAGGTACGGATTCTGTGTGTTCATTCTCTCGTCTGATCCAAACGGACTCCGCACGTTTATCTGGTTTCTGTCAGACCCTTTGAAGGCGGGACACTCAAATGTGTGCCAGCGCGCCAGCAACTTGAGGCGGCACTTATCGGCAAAAGGCTGGTATCTGCGTAGCGTACAGCTCTGTAAGCAGGCATTAGTGTGACAGTACAAAGTGACTTGAGCTGCACAGCGTCCAGAGCCGTGATAACTTGTGACACGTGGAGATTGGCCGCATTCCTTTACAAAAACACGCATCCTTGGTGGATTTCTCTGCTTTTGGCTTCGGCTACGCGCTGAAAGTTACGGCCATGCATCAGGGGTGAAAAGAGTGGCGGCAGATCAAAAACGATGTAACATCCACTCGTTTTACTCACTTTTTAAGCCTCCTCCTCTAGAAATCTGTTGATCGCTCGCATTAAGAGCACAAATATTTACAGGGCTGATGACTCTAGACGACAGAGCCCATCCATGGTTTAGACGCTGATACGTGCAGGGTCGGGTCAAAGCTGGATGCTGCCACGCGTCTCCTCAAGGGATCAAGAGGGTTTCATTAACTTTGCTAATGTAAACATGGTGCTATTTCGTGTCTTAGCAAAGACTCGCTTTGGCTGCAATGACCGCATTCCAGTCAGCAGTCAATATCCTGAAAAGGCATAAATAGTCCAAGCATCTCTCTTCGTTTCCAAGCACATCCGTCGGGGATCCAGGGAAACACAATCTACCCGGAGGAGAACACAGCAGTGACCTCAAAGCTGAAAAATGTTTACAAACACAGCTCTATATTCAGGCTCGTCCAGCAAGCATCTCCTAATGATTTGAGCAAAACCACGTTCTCGGGCGTCACATCATGTATTTCCCCAATTAGAACCAGCCTTTTTCACGTCAAAGGTGATCGCATGGTATGTTAATCTAAACCAGGGGTCACCAACATGGCACCAGCTAGCCCCCAAGGACCACATGTGGTGCCCCTGAGCCTGTTCAAAAACATAGCACAACCCTCCAGTCAGCTGCATTTGAATTGCTATTTTATTCAGTAGCTTTTACTTTTTAATCATACTTGTATTTACATAGATTTAAAAATGACAAAAGCATTTAAAACACATTTATATTGCGTAAGGTTAAGGTGAGCTTGGACTCTTGTAGTTCAAAGGTCAGTACAGGTAGCCCTTCATACGACACGGTAGCAGTGAAGTAGGTTCCTGTTTCAAAAAAGTTGGTGACCCCTGATCTAAACTGTATTGTGCAAAAGTTTTAAATCACCCCTGACCTTTTTATTCAGCAGCACTTCACTAAGTTGAGGTTACAAAACCCTGATTTTCATAAACTGCAGGTTAAAAGGTTAACAGGTGACAGCGTGGTTATAAGATGCTTGGATGAAAAAAAAAAAAACTACAATTAGTGTATATTTATCGCGTTCTGTGAAAGAGCAGCGAGAATAGAGCCATATAGAAATGGGAGAGGTTTAACATCAGGACATCGTAGAGCTGACGTCTTCCTGACAACCCAGAAAAACCACATTGTAAACTCCTAACCGTGCTTTGTTTTTATTTCTTAAATGTATTTCCTCTACGCCTTCCTGCTGTGCTTATCGCTCCCTCTCATTCCCCGTCTCCGTTCATTTCTCTCGGAGAACAAGCCTCTGCTGAGCCACGCTAACAAAGTCCAGAGCTCCTGTCATCCTCCACAGCTACAGAAGAGGCTGATAAGTCAGAATGTGTGACAGGAGGAAAACATGTTGCTCCTCTGCGGCCCTCTTGCTCTGTTAACCCACTTCCCCATTCCTCCGCTGATCCCATGTGATACAGATACCGAGGGCGCGCGTTTGGTAGTCGGAGGGAAACAACGTTGCCGGATCTGGCCTGTCGGAGCCAAACTATGCAGGAACCGGGGGTCATCGCTCGGTTCTATCTGCTGGGATTCCAGTCGTGTTTGGTGGAAGAGGCTGTTTCCCTTGGTTGTTGACAGATTCATAAACAGCACTGCTGTGCGCTGGTGTGGGGATTTAGATAGTGTTTCTAACCGAGCCCTTCAGCCAGCGATAACAACAGTCCCCTGGCAGGCTTACGGCTTGGGCCGATTATTTTCAGATGTGTCAAAGTCTCTGAGATGTGCTACATCAAAGCGCAAAACACCTAAAAGTCATACGATTAATAGCAGCAAAAACTATAAAACCTTATGATGCCACAGTGACTTTTATATGTCAGAGTAATCCAAACATGTTTTGCACTTTTCTCTAATTAAGCAGCCATTAGGGATCTACTCTGGGTACACCATTAATTCATCTAACAATTATCGCTCAGCCGGTCATTTAATAAATATTAAAACAGACGCAGCAGTCTGCCAAATGATGTCGCATCTTTTTTTAACTACGTGCTCCTGCATATCTAATTGGCTTTGGAGCCTCTTATTTCTAAGACAGCCTCACAACTCATGTGTGAGGTCATAAATTCTGCATTTAAAACATATATGAGGGTGATTCAGATCAGTTAATGACACCAAAGCTCGCAGTTTAAAGCGTCTTGGCTTGCCGATGATTACAAACAGTATCTATGGAGACTCGTACATCAACACCGGCTGGGGTTGAGGGTTTATGTCAGCTCTTTAACTTGAAAGGAGTTTAAAGACAATCAAGCAACCAAATAACCCACTCCTCTCCCATCAGATCTGCTTTATGGCGGATTGTGAAAAAGCCAGAGGAAGTATCCCCGAGTTGTTGTGAAAGGGCCTCACTGTGACTTCCCTCCGTCTGGGCCAACTCTAAAGCCCGACATTAATTAAACTATTAAAACCGATTAATACGCTGCTGAGGCTCCAGTCTTAGCAACATCTGATGAGAATTATGGAAGTGTGTGTTGTGATCCAGGTGCCCTTTCCTTAGCGCTTTGCTTTTGGGAGTCCATCTCCTCGGGCTGCTCTCAGTTTCACTTAATAAACTTGAGTTTTATTTCTTTAACTTTTCTTAAAGTTAAATGTGGAGAGGAGACAGGAGTGGATAATAGTAAGTCATTACTCCCCCCCATCTCACATGCACACGTCTCTTTTGCAAGATGGGTGAGCTGTCTCAATGAATGAAGCTTAACGCAGCAATTAGTTTCTGTAAACACAGACACAGAGAGTTAGCCGTTCTGCTCTCCAGCGCTCTCAGACGGCTTTAATCCTTGGCGGGTTTGCTGATTGCACGTTCAGTAAAAATGACGCATTAACCCTTAACCCTTAAAAATCACTTGGCAGAGACGTTCCACTGGGAAAAGTGAAGATTACCGAACCAGAAAAAAGTCAAATTGTGCGTAAACTTTACACGGTAACAAATGTTTTACTCCCTGCAGTGTTGAAATGTTAATGCAGTAAAGCTACTACGTTTTCTTTGACTATTTTCAATGACTATTAGCCTTTTCTAGAAAGAAACACAACATTGAAAGATAAGATTATCTGCCTATGAAATAAATGAGGTAAACCAGGCAAGATGACAGAGTTAGAGGTAATGGTTTTGCTTAAGATGTAAAAAAAGTAAAAGCCAGTTCACGCGGTAAGTTTTTAAAATACTCAACCGATTTTCAAAGCCTGAGCGACACCACACGTAACAATAAAAAATCGTCGATAAAAGCGGGTTGCTCGTACAGTGTGTGGTGTCGGGTCAGAGGGCAAGCACAACACAACAACAGATTTCCCTCGGGATCATTCAGATGTCAGTCGGGAAATCTTGCGAAACCTCTTAGGATCAAACGTGACACCTCGCTTTCTGATTGGTTACACGTCACATTCAACAGGTTACGTGCTCGTTTGTCCTCGGGGGACACCATACACGCTGGGATATCGGGACAAAACAATCCAACATGTTGAATATCCCCGATTTGAGGTCGGAGCAGTCCCGAACCAGATCACTATTAACACACCACCCTGCAGGAATGTCTCTTAAGATTATCCTAAGAGCCACGGCGAGATCGGGGCAAAAATCCTGCCGTGTGAACCAGCCTTAACTCAACTACAGGTGTACTTCTTGATACAAGAGCTTATATAGTTTTTGCTTCTTATACCAACAATCTGAAGAAATAAACCAACATTACATTTACACTTTATGGATCAATGAAATACACCAAAAGCTGCAAACTGTGGTTTGTGTTTGAACGTCATATTAATGTGCTCATGTACAGGAGGTCGTGATCACACGCAACTGCACACACTAGTCTCTACTATAATCATAACTGCCTTTTATCTAAAATAATGAGTGGAGTCCTTAAATATGATGTCCCTGAACATTGGCTCTATAAATAACCAGTAGGAAGGAGTAGAGGCCTAAGAGCCAGAGCCGTCTGGCAACACATGAAACAGATGCTTTAGTTCAGAAACGGGTCTGTATGAAATCTAAGTGGTAAACGAAGCAATAAAAAGTTTTAAAATGACAGCAGCCTCTTTTTGGTGCATTTAGAAAGCAAAGAAGTTATTGTCTAGGCTGTGATTTAGAGGAGGAAGCTGAGTGTAGGAGAACAGATTGGGATGAGTCCTGCTGGGAATCAGAGTCAGAGGTGAGCAGAGGCAAATGTGTCCCGGAACATCAAATAACCCAAAAACATCAGCGTATCGTTTCTCCGGCCGTTTCCGCACATCACTGGATTAGTTCAAACATAATCTGTTCTGTGGACACCTCATACTGACAGGCTGCTTATTTAACATCCACTCTCAGCAGCAATATAAGGCCTGATTTTACACTTTTATCAAAAGCCGTGTGCGTCTCGTGGAGCTCTGTTCAATCCCTCATCTGAAAAAGGAAAGATTACGGCACAGTCCTGAACCTACCAAGACAGACTGAAAGGCTCGGTAAGAAGAGTCTTAGTCAGAGACGAAGCCAAGAGGCCCATGATAACTCTGGAGGAGCTGCAGAGAGCTCAGGTGGGAGATTTTGTCAACAGGACGGTAGTTGGTCTTTATTTACCAAATCTGGGGTTTGTGAAAGAAGGGTAAGAATAAAGCCATTGTTCAAAATAAACCATAAGAAGTCCTGTTTAACGTTTGTGCTACGCCATGTAAAGAACAAACATGTAGGTGCTATGGTCGGATGAGTCCACAGTTGAACCTTTCTTATTGCAAAAGCACTATTTGTGGTGAAAACTAGCTACACATCACCCTGAAGACAACAGTGTGATATGGTGGCGCTGTGAATACGCCTTTTATTTGGCAGTGGTACCGAAGCTTTTCAGAGTTGATGGAAAGACAGAAGGACTAAATGCAAGACAACCCAGAAAAAGGACAAAGCAGGACAACGGCCCTAAGCATTCAGCCAGAGCTGCAATGGAAAGGTTTGGATCGAAGTATATTCATACGCCAGACCGACCCAGTAAACGTTTCTTGAGAACTGAGAATCTCCAATAAAACGGCACAAAACCACTACGTCAAATCTGAGTGAATGTGAAAAATTAATAAGGAAAATTACAATCTCTGGAAATGCAAAGGTGGTAGAGACAACCCAAACTCAGCACGCCCAAAGTATGGACACCCCTCTGAGTCAATAGTTATCCATTACAGCTGTGACTCAGGGGAGGCTGAGAAATTCAGAGAACACTGTTTAGATTATTAAATGTCAAAAATGATATAAAATAATCAGTAATGTGGATCCTTTTCATTATATTTAACAACTATACACTATCGTTTGTGTGTCTATCACATAAAGAACCAAAGAAAGTACACGTATGTCACTGTAATGTGATAAAAGGAGATCACGTCCAGTACTTTTGCCTGCCGCTATACACTAGCATAGCTAGCAGGCTTGAGAATAATATACTATATAAATCAATACTAAAGCCTCTAGGATCAGGGGTATCAAACTCCGGTAGTCGAGGTCCAGTGTCTTGCAACTTTTACGTGTCCCTGGTCCAACACATCAAATAATCAGGACATTAGCAGGACTCTGGAGAACCTGACTGCAGACTGACGAGCTAATTCAGCCTGATTCAGGCGTGTTGGACCAGGAACACGACTAAAAGTCGATAGTTGAGGACTGGAGGAGCTTGACACCCCTACCCTAGATGCTCGGGTTAATCAGAGCAGTTTGGTCTGGATGTGATCGCTCTTTGCCCTCATCTGTTCTATCTGACGAGCAAAAACAAGCAAAAGGAGAATGACGACAAAGACAGTCTGAAAATGGAAAAGCTGTTAGTATGAACGACTCAACAAATGTCGCGGTCAGAGATGGGAGGAGTTCTTCACCTGTACATTCGTGCTTCAGACCCTTGCCGTAGTATCCCTTCTCACAGATGCAGTCGTATTGTCCGGTGTGAGTACCACACTTACAGCTGGCCATCACGTCGCAGCAATCCTCGCTCTCATCGCACAGGGAGGAGCAGAGCGAGAGGTCCTCCTGGATGTAGCTCCCTGTTGGTAGGTCTGGTGGTGAAAACAAGTAACGTTTAGCAAAAAACTGTGATTAAGTTGTTGTGTTTCACGATAATTAGAGTTTATCATAACAAGGTTCTTGGTAGTCAGACAAAATCAAACGACCACCAACTGGTAACATCTGAGAATAGCCATCTTTTAAGGCTTTGTAATAAAGGAAAATCATTTTACTGGAACACATACACTGGAATTGGCAATAATATAAAGAACAATATTGTTCCCATGAAACTTAAACCAAAACTTTGTGACAGGAAATAACCTCACTCATAAGTCTCATGAGACACGATTCAAACTAAGCAACATCCATGAGATGCAAAGGTGCTTTTTGTCCAGACAGGACATTTTTTTTTCTCTTAAAAAAACCTGAAACAACATAAAAGATTTTCAATTAAAGATGTGGAAATTTAATGGGAGCAACGTCAGTGCTGTGGGCAGCTATGTTGGACCTGCAACTTGGATTTAACTCTGGAGTCAAAACTGTGATGCCTCTGCTGCTATTAGGACAAAAACTATTTACTTACAGATGCAAATAAGACCTTTTTGTCAGAGAAATAGCTGAAATGATGTCACAGCGACACAATCTTTGATGTTTTATATAAAACACGGTTGTCTGCTTTGAATGATGATGTGTATCAACTCTAATTTCACTTTTACTCGTTCTTTCTCACCAACCTCTTCTAATGCGCTTACATCTGG
Source organism: Fundulus diaphanus (assembly GCA_037039145.1). NCBI lineage: Eukaryota > Metazoa > Chordata > Actinopteri > Cyprinodontiformes > Fundulidae > Fundulus > Fundulus diaphanus. The sequence goes on from CM073131.1 coordinate 21,810,610, forward strand.
AATTTCTGTAGGAACATACTTCTCCTATACCTGCAAGCTCATGTACATGATTTACAGTTCCCTCCAAATTCACCATGCGCTCGGCTGGGATGTTTTATGGTGGTAGCGCGGGCTTAAAACCCACAAGCAAACCCATTTTTAACCACGACATAGGAAGTCCTTTCCTACTGTGAGGAAATGGATTTGCTTTTTGATGAATGGAAGCGAGCTGTGATGGCCATTGGCAAAACAAAACAGAAGAAACTATCTGCAATATTTATGTTGTCAGACTGTGGATGAAATATTGTTCCGCTCCTTTTAAACGAGAACTGAATCTTACCAGGTTTTCTTTTTAAATAGGGGCATTAATAAGAGACATTGCTTGAGGTCAAATGGTGATGGGAGAGTCAAGGCTTCAAAGAACTGAGAAAAGAGAACAAAATCTTAGCTGCCATTTGACCTAAAGTCAAAGCTTTTCCTAAGTCTCATACTTTCTTGGCAGCCTACATAAAGGTATTCTTTATACCGCTGTTTATGCAATTCCACTGGGGTGTAAAGTCCTCTAAAAACAGACAAACAAACCCAATAAATGTAAAAATCAATACCTCTTGTTGCTGACTACAGTACAAAGAGGGAAAGCAGTATTGTGCAGTCAGTGAAAATACTGTATGTGCTTGCCATATTCTTATTATTTATACAGTTTTATATAGTTTTTTTATACTGTAGCAAAGCACATCACGTAAAATTAATAATTTTATAAAGGGCCTATATAATGCAAAATCTACTTTTTTGAGCTTTTGATTATGTTATGATGCTATTCCTGCATCAAAATCATGCCTCAAGCGGTATTTTACTTGATTCATGCATGTTTGAGTATATCTTGTAAATTCAGCTCATTGAGGAGCAGCCCCTCCCTGTTTTGGACAACGAATGGTTCATAACAGGTAGAGCATCGATTACCTGCCGCCTCCAGGAAGTACCTACCCTGATCACCCCCGCCCAGTAAAGCAGGGGTTCTCAAAATGGGATCGTGAGATGATTTGATGCTGATGTGCTAAAAAGATTTTGCATTTTTTTATGTAAACCAGAGTATAACTTTACAAAGTGCCCAACATTCCTCATTTTACACAGGCTGGACTTTTTTTTGTAAGAGTTCTTATAAAAAAGCTACTTTATTCTCATAATTATACAATCTTATTCTCATAATTTCATGACTTTATTCTCACCACCTCCAAAGAAAAAGAAAAAAAATCCCACCCACCAAAAGAGGGTCACCAGTCTCTGACACTGTTACTTTGGGAGTCACAGGCTGGAAAGTTTGGGACCCCCTGCCCACCAAACACCACACCCAACGAGCAGTGATGTGAGGCAGAGCGCGATCATTTCTGCTCAAAGTTGAGACAAAGCGGCTCTTTTAGCACCTAATCTGCACAACAGCTGCTCTTTTTTGATACCATGCTGCAGCGGCTCTAGGGCGACGCCACACGGGTTGAAGCGGTGGTGATGTCCTGGCTCTTTGGTTGGGAAGTTATTCATGGGGGAAGAGGTTTGTTATTTTCAAAGTTACATATTTTCATAGCTGTATTTGAAATGACAGAAAAAACAGAGACGTTCAAAGCTGTTTGAAAGCAAACTATTTTCTTCGACTTTTCACGACTGAATTAGATTGTATGAGGTCTGTCTAAACTCACATCAGAAAGCGAGGAGAGGGGGAAACCTTCCTCAGATCAGAGATTGCTAGGTGGCTACAAGAAGCATCTCACTGGAGTTCATTTTAACCAGAGGGGGTAACACTATTCATCAAAGCGTCCTAACTATACCTCAGCTAAAAAATGCACTGTTGCTGCCATCGTTTGTGTAATGAGTGAAACTTTTTCACAACACATAGAAAAATGATATTAGACAATGATATATGAGCATTTCTTTAAAAATAACCAATAATTACATAGGGTGTCCTAATTTCTCTCCTGGCATATCTAAAAAGGACTACCTGTCCAGGAAGGCCAAATTACCTTCCATTTGCATTGATTAGAGTTAGAAATGGCTGGTCTTTGGGACAAGATATTGCAGTAACATGCACAGACATAAAGAAACACTTGGAGTTACATTGTGTTGTTTAAGTGTTCCCTTTATCTTTTGAGCAGTATATATATATGTAAAAATGACTGAGAATGGAATCTGATTGGTCTTTAAGGCAGGCAACTTGAAAACAAAACACCTTGAAGAGATCTAGAAACTGCATGGCTCCTCCCTACCTTCATGCAGAGCCCGACGAGCAAGAGCCTCAAACTCAGCAAAGTTGTGCACCAGGTAACAGTGCTGGTCCTTGGGTTGCGAGGCCATGTCATGCAGCTCCCTGATGTTACCCTGCCAGATGCCCAGAGTGAAGATCTCAACGCCTCGCTCTCTCAGAGCAGCCGCCACAGGTCGGGGGTCTCCACCGTTAGAGTAGCCATCGGTGATGAGGAAGATGGCCTTGGTAGCGTTCCCACGGGAGTGACGGAGAATTTGCTGTTGGAGAAGAACATATATTCTGATTAATTAGAAGAAATGCTTTGCCCTTTGTTTATATTCACACATCCGACCTTTTGACAGCTCAACAGGCTATATATTTTGCGTCTTATTTTACCGTTTTGTGTTTCAGGTCATAAATGCATTATTTTGGATGCAGGTCTAAATATCCCTTTCAGATTTTTTTACGAGTCACTTTATGTATGTTTGGTTGGGTTTATCTTTACAGTACATTTTTATAGCCTTCCTATACATTAAGTTGTTAACCATTATAACTGCAAGCTCTCAAATGTTTCAAAGATTTCCAAGACATTGCACTTGCAGGGTGAAAAAAAAATCTACTGGTAAGTTTGTCCAAAAAAAGGATTTCTAGTAATATAGTCCTTGCTGTCACTGCGTATGTCATAAGTTTGAGCGTTCAGACACAGATCCTGCACACCGCTGCCAACATCACCCCAGCATTAGCGACCTGACTAAATCGGATAAAGAAGAACGTCACACAAGACCACTAACAACAGCCCATATTTCCAGCGTTCCAGAAAACCCTACATCAGCACGGCAGCCGGCGAGCGAAGGATGGGAAGAGGGAACAGAAAACGGGAGCAAGCTCTACCATTGTAATTATTTCTCCAACAGACTATGCAACTGCTTGCCAGTGGTTTCAGACCACTGGCGAACACCGAGTTTGCAGGCCAGGCTGCTGTGCACGCCCGAGACACCAGCTACAGTTCTTAAACTAACTTTAGCCAGCTAGCGTTTACGATCCACCACATACAATTAGAAAAAAACATTAGTTAGAGAAACATATCTTTATTTTCTGAGAAGTAAAAGAAAACGACAACACATCTGTCTTTTAGCATTGCTCTAGAGAGCAAGCGAAAGCGGTTTTGGATTGCTTTAAGCATGTTTTAAGTGACGTTGAGACATGTAGAGAAAGCCCAGAGAACAGTGGACTGAAAAGAAAAAGGAGTTGAAGCAATACAGAACACAGAATAGCAAAAAGCAAAAGCAGCCAAGATGAGGCCAGAAGGACAAAGATCCGCTCGCCGACTTACTTAAACAGAATCAAACATGAAGGGCCTTTTATTCTCCATCCGACAAGGACACAATAGCTCCAGATGACGGAATATCAGAGCTGAAGGGAGGGAAGGCATGCAAGGGTGTGACCACAGACAGAACGAGACAGGAGACAAGTCGGAGAAGGCTCTGGACTTTATTGTCTAACTGGCTACACTTGCAGCAGCTTTGGCAGGAGTAGTATAATTAAAGAGGCTGTGAAGCAAAGAAAAATGAGGATGGAAAGAGAACAGAGAAAAAAGGGGGAAGTTCCAGGTTGTCAGTCTGGAGATGCTGACTACACCCAACCCCAGCATGCAATGTTTCTACTGTCTCTGGTCGTTTCTGACCAACAATGCCAGTTGTAATGTGTCTTTACAAGAAGCAGCATTCTTGCATGAATAGTGCCCTGGATGAGCCCCTTTTCTTCCACCATCTGAGATTATAGAGTAGGATAAACTGCAGGGCAGCCTCAAACAAAGCACGGGACTCATTCTTCCTGTTCTCTGCAGCAAACAGAGGTTGCCAACTCAACACATGGCCGCACATCGACTCCAAATACTTGAAAGCAATAGAGAATTGCTTCGGGGCGCAATTTGTTCAAAATCTGGTTTGAATTAGTCCACATGCTTTGCTGTTATTTTATTGTTTTACCATTTTTCATTAGGCGTTTCCTAAAAAAGTGGCGCTTGGGTCACAGTGGTTTCTGTGTTAGCCTCGACTCAGTAGTTGGTGAGAGAGACCGTGGAGATGATACCAAACGGAGCATACCCACTAATAATAGCCTCCCGGACAGCCTTGGCATATTTCAGGTCAGAGTATTAACATGAAGGTGGCCACAGATGCCAGTGTGTGGGAACGCACTGGCCTTCTGAGAAACACTCAGAGAGCACCTTATCATTCATTGCAGAAAAGACAGAGCGGAAAATCACATATGCCGCAAACAGTGTCGGCTGATAAGAGAGACACATTTTGCATGTACAGCAACATGCCATATATTCACCTAGTTTTTTTTAACATAAAAATAAATATCATTTATTATTTTCGTTCTATTTTGGGGTTTGTGAATGCGTCTATCAGGCGCCTGCAGGTTGTGCAAAATGCTGCGTCACGACTTTTAACCGGAACAAAAAGGTCTGAGCACATTACCCCATTATAAATTCCCTTCACTGGTTGCCCGTACGTTTCAGGATCCATTTTAAAGTTCTCTTACTTGCTTTTAAATCTCTTAATGGCTTCCCCCCGCCTTCTTTCTGATCTCCTCCACTTCCACTCACCTGCCCGCTCCCTTAGGTCTGCCAACCAGCAGCTCCTTATTGTCCCTAAATCCAAGTGGCTCCAAAATTGTGGAACGATCTGCCTTTGGACGTCAGGCAGGCCTCCTCTCTTTCAGAGTTCAACACTCTTCTGAAAACACATCCGTTTGCTGAGGCCTTTCGCACATCCTGAGAGGTTGACTCTCTTTTTTAATCTTTAATTATTTTAATTCATAACTATTTTTGCTGTTCTCAACTATCTTATTTGCCTATGTTAGGTTGTCTGTGTTTTTACTGTCTATCTACTCTAATTTTACAGTTATTTTCAGTGGTGTAGAGAACTTTGTTGACCTTTGTTCTTGTAAAGTAGTTTCTAAATAGATATGGTATGGTACAATTTGATTTAAAGATTTGTGTATTGAGAGACAAGACTGAAAGAATCTTCAACTAGAAATGCAAGCCTCAATGTCAATGTTAAAACAAAAAAAACTGATTCATTGTAAAGTTTTTAAACTCTTTATTTTTTTCTACACAATGCATATAAAACATTTTGTTAAAATCTATTATAGTGCCTTGAAAAAGTATTTATAACCCTTTAAATTTCTCACATGTTCTGTAACTAGTACTTCAGTGTATTTTTATTGGGATTTCTGGAGATAGACCCACATTGTATTGTGTAGCCCAAAATTCAAACCATTGGAGCCAATTATCTTTTAATGCCACCAAAACAGTAAATAGACTTTAGTGATTTAATATCAGCGTCCTTAAAGTGCTTAAGTACGGCACTAAAACTATACGCCAAACTTTAAACATCTCATGGGCTTTGCCAAACCATAAGTTGGAAATAGTGTGAGATATCTGCAAACCGACCAAGAAACAGCTGTCCATCTAAACCAGGGGTCTGCAACCTGTGGCTCTCAAGTGGCTCTTTGGACCTTCCACAGTGGCTCTTAGTAACTTTGGCTACAAATTGTATTTTTATTATGGTATTTAAATGCAGGTTTTCGCTGTTTTTTCTTGGAATAATTGCTTTGAATGATGCTAAAAGTGCCAGTAATATTTAATTTTAAATAAATATTTTTTCATTATGTTGGAAACTATGATTTTTTTTTTACATCGTCATCCACAAATATCAATATCCCGTCAATCCTCTTTTTTTAAACCTCAAAATAGACATCAATGGGTGTTTCTTTAACAATGACAACATACTTCCCACAGTTGAGCTGTATCAAAAATTATAACTTGTCTTTTTTCAATAGGTCAGGCAACATTTGCGGCTCTGAACAAGTTGAATTCAACTGGTCTGTAGGCAAGATGGCTCGCTGGACTGTAAAGGTTGCAGGCTCCTGATCTAAACTAAGGTCCATGGTAACTCTTGAGGAGCTGCAGAGATTAACAGCTCAGGTGGGTGAATACGTTCAGAGGACAATTAGTAGTCATGTCTTTATGCCAGAATTATGACAGGGCACAGCAAACATGTGCAGGAACATGCTATAGTCACACACAACCAGTCAAGAGTTTGGATACACCTTCTTATTTAAAGGTTTCCCTTAATTTATACCAATCCCTCAAGGCTTTTCAAGACTGCTGAAAAAAACATTTTCAACAACCTTGTGAAGCTCATCGAGACAATGCCGAGAGTGCGCAGAGCAGTAATCAAAGGAAAGATGAACTATTTTAAAGAATCTAAAATGCTAAATATGTTTTGAGTTATTTCACAAACAAAAATTATATGTTTGCTATATAATTCTATATACACTGGCTCCATAGTTTTCACTATGTATCTTCAGTTTAGAAAGCAATAAAAATAAGGACAAAACCCCTGAATGACAAAGGTGTGTCCAAACTTTTGACTGGTAGTGCATACATTAGATTAGTTAAAGACGGTTCTGACACACCCTAAAAAAAACCTATATGTCGTCAGTTCAGATTCAAAGATGTCATAATCAGTGACAGGACAGTTTCAGTCTATGTGGCTTAGGGCCAGTGACATCCATCAAAGAAGTGATGACAGCACAGGGACCAGCGCGCCAGGAGGAAATACTGGTAACCGGATTCTCCGGTGCGCCAAAACGCCCTCACACTCTGGCAGGAAGCAACCAAGAGATGAGCCGACCATATGTCGAGGCAGGGATTTCTCCAACGTGCTGCATAGGAAAACTTACACAGGGTCTGCATTAAGCACTGAAATTCATTCAAACAGATTCTGTCAGTTCGGAAAATGCCTGCTGAGATGATCATCTATATTTTGGTGGAGGTCTCCACGCTTGGTCTCTATCAGAAACTAAATTCCTTCTTCAGATGTTTTCACAGATTTATCTTTGGACTGCAAACTAAGTTACTGGACCGTAACACGTACGTTTTATCTTTTTTGTGGCATTTGTTGATGAAGGGGCAAGTTGAGACTCAAGTTACAGCAAGAAAGCTCTTAAATCATGTGCTGCCACTCTTCTTGCTCTGAAAAACATAATTGCACTTTATTCGCAAAATAAAATAAATATTCAAATTAACACAAGCCAAGGTTCAACGTAGGTATCTAAACCCGTCCAGAATCACAAATAAAATACGAGATATAGATGAAGTGAAAAAGAAACCACTGTAAAGAAAGAGCATCAGGAATTCCAGCATCAGGATTGATGCTAATGGCTCTCATGTGGATATCAGGGATCTCTTCAGTCCCTATTGGAACTCATTTTGCTTTCTTCTTGGCTCTGCTTCACAACAATTCTTACATCATGGTCTAAAAAGTCCCTCTATTCAGCAACTGCAGAAAGAAAAAAGGAGATTCTTTTTGAATGGACGTTTCCGTCATGTTTTTCCCAAGGTATAAACTGTAGATGTCAATAAGACCCCAAAGATCATTCAGTGGCATCACCGCAGGAAATCTTCGACCAAATCCATCAAGCTAATGTATGACTAAACAAAAGCAAATCAGTGAAAAAAGCTAAAGTATCATTGATAAATAAACTAAATCCCAGCACACAGACAGGAACTCTGTTCAGTCCTTTTTGACTTTATTAATCCCCAAATACCTGGACGCCTCCCTGGTGAGGTGTCCCGGGCACGTCCCACCGGGAGGAGGCCCAGGGGAATACCCAGGACACGCTGGAGGGACTATGTCTCTTGGCTGGCCTGGGAACGCCTTGGGATTCCCCCGGAGGAGCTGGCCCAAGTGGATGGGGAGAGGGACGTCTGGGCCTCCCTACTGAAGCTGCTACCCCCGCGACCCGACCCCGGATAAGAGGAAGCAATGGATGGATTGATGGATGGATTAATCCCCAAATAAAAATTAGACGTTGCTTAATTATCTCAGTTTCTTTAAAGATTCTCTAGATTGTTAGGGTCAAATTTTGTCACAACCCTGACATATTTAGATGAAAAGCTAACTTAATTATTGTTTTTACAAACACGTTTCTTCTGAATGGAAGTAATATTAAAGTTTTGAGTGAATCTGCTGAAGTCCTGATTTGAATCTGATAGAGGATCAGTGAGTGGAGCAAGCTAAAAATGAGAGAGATGACAAGGAGGCTTTGCAACTCAAAGACTTGGAGTTCCCCGCAAAAGAAGTGGACCAGAGCAGACATGCAAAACTTGTCAGAAAGTGATTAATTTGGTGGAATGGAAATATTTTTTAAACAAATCCTCCAGGGGTATGAATAATTTTAAGGCTAATGACAGGGATCACGTTTTATAGGGTCCTGAGTGGCAGCAGATCTGAATAAAAACCTGACTGAAAACACTATATTATTAATTTAGTGTGTTGAGAATAGGATACTCATCGTTGTTCACAAGGATTTTCACTTTATGTAGCATTGGTCTTTGCACAACAAGCTCCACAATTGTTTAATAAACTTTTTTTTTTTTTAAATCCGAATTCATGGTGCAAAACAAAAAATCTTAACTGAAAAAAACTGAAAGTTTTTAGTGTTTAGACGACCAGGAACAAATTAACTGCAAGGCAAGAAGGAATGAGAAAGCTAAACAGCATGTCTGACACTGAACTGCTGAAAAACAGGGGGGGTGGAGGTGAATACTGAAAGTCAGCACTCGAATGATTACAGAAAAATAGCAAAAGAGCAGGAAAGGCTCACAAGGAAAGTGAGACTAATAACTCAGCCTTACTATTGTTTATCTGTTTTGCATTTATTTGGGATATAAACATGTGTAGCCTTAAATAACAATTGAAGAAAATGCTGTTATGCACTGAATAATTTTCAAAAAGTTATTTAACCTCTTCAGTGGCATAGGCGTTGCAGCTCAGCGGCATCATATATAATGCACACGGTGCTACCCTCTTAGCTATGGCCTCAACATCTCTGGCTCTCTTGCTTCCATTATGCAGACACTTTGTCTGAGATGACGGAGATTGACTCACCAGGGGATGCTGAAAGCTTGAAGTCGCTGACAGAGTGGGGGAGTTGTACCCGTTTACTGATAAATTTGGCTAATAGATCATAGATTATGTATCGAGCATTAAAGTTTCAGCAAGTGGTGGTCGGCCAATCACTAAGTATGAAAGAAAAAACACCAATGCAAGACTTATTTAGTCTGTCCTGACACAACAGCAGATGGAAAATGTTATCCCGTTCATCCACACACATTTAATACATGTAACTGGGACGGGTATGTATCATAAATGATACACACCCTTTCTACACATGACAGACACTGACTGACACATTCTAAGACAAAAATGTATTCAATTGAATTTTATTTATATAGCGCCAATTCACAACACGTCATCTCAAGGCACTTTACAAAGCCAAATTAAATCAAATCATACAGATTGGTCAAAAGGTTTCCTATCTAAAGAAAACCAGCAGATTGCTTCAAGTCTTGACAAAGCAGCATTCACTCCTCCTGAAAGAGCATAGAGCCGTCTGCATTGTAGATGGCTTTGCAGCAATCCCTCATGCTGAGCAAGCATGAAGCGATTATTCAAAATGCACTGACACTAAACTGTCAACATCATGAAGATACTGCAAACGTAACAGCCAGAGACTACTCAGAATTTATCATCTCTGTAATGCCCGGTACACTCTGTGGGATTTTGTGCTGTCGCAGACGAGGACTGTAGGAACATCGTGGATAAATCTTTGGTCGTGGCTCTAAATCTGCGGTCTTACGTCTCACTGTGAGACAGGTTCAAGTACAGCCGCTGTTAGCGTCTTGCAACCAAAAATAATCTGCAATCAATATCTGACAGTCAGATATTTAGAATATCTCCCAGTGTGACAGCTGCTACGACCTGCGTCTACAAAGCTATCATGGTAGCTTACGAGTTTTCAAAGGTTCTGGAAGGTGCTTTTCTGCAAGTAAAGGAAAAAAATTAATAGGTTTAGGACTTGTGAATCAATTCCTGTCGGGTATAACCTGCCCTGTTTGCTCCGATTAGACAAGTTTGTTTAACCGGAGCAAACGCACCGCCACAGGAACAGTGACCAGGAGCATCTTCAGACTGTTCAAACCAGTGGCAGGTTTCATTATTGTTCTCTTATTGTGGTAGTCTATATCGCAGATGATAAATAATTACAACACATTTTCTCTTACTGATGGATTTTTTTTGTTTTGCTCTTTTTGCACCTGCCCTTTGATGAGCTGAACTGGGACATTTTGTGGAATTCATTTTTAATTATATACAAAAGGAAATTGATGCTTGATTAAACAGATTAATTCAAAAGGAACTCTTTAATTTATTACTGGACTATTTTTCATTAACCTTAATTGATTGTGGTTTTGTTTTGGATGGAACAGCCAATCTTGTTTGTTTATATTAAATCCAGCCGGTGCTGTAGATGGATGGCAGATCATACAATATGCACACATCAAACTTGACGTTGCACCAAAGATTATTAAAACCACGTTGCATCGATGAGAGAGGTCAGTTTTAGCAGTTCTTTAATAAAACAGAAAACTGGAAATTTTCAAACATAAAAGGTGCAAGAATGGTTTTTCTTAACTTGATGTCATTAAGAGGCAAGTTATATGCTTTTTAAAGTGGGCTATCTTTCACAAATATGGAAAAGACTCAGTTGGCCATGTACATTTCAGGAAACAATATTTTTTCGTTTTTTTCTTATTTTTAAATGACCTGTTTTTTATTTTATAATGAAAAACAACAAAATATATAATTTGGTATTTAAATATTAAGGTTAATATCTTATCTTTTTGCCAGTGATCAAGCATGTTTTACAGCTATTGACATATTTAAATCTACAGAGGCTGGGGTTAAAACGGCCCTTTGGACTGTAAAGATTGTCGATACTGGCTTGGTTCAATAGTTCAGAAAAATTAGAAACGCAGAATCTCCCAAACATAACAAGAAAATCTGGCCAGTATCTCTGCAAACATACACCTCCATGCATTTCTCATTAATTATTAAAGACAAATGAAGCTCTTTCTTTTAGCCTGTGTTATGTTTGGTGAGATCCAACTGGACCTTTCAATAAATATAGTCGGAGACGATCAATTACAGAACCGATGTTAGTCTAATTAGAACTTCAAAAAGGCATCTCGCTGCATTTGGCAGAAGAAATGATAAATGTTTTGACACCTTGAGGGGCTGATGATGAAGGCCAGGAGCACAGCTGTTAATCAAAGGCTTCAACATGCAGAGAGCTATCCAGAATCAAGACCCTGCATCAGCACCGTGCTGAGGTCCTCCCATCAGCTGCTCCTCTCACTTTGATCAGGGCTCATTGACTATTCCCTTATTTGAACACATCAGAAAACTAGGAACCAAAACTGTAATAGCTAAATCTAGTTGCTGATCTGATGCAGGTAAAACAATAAATGGCAATAAAAGTACAAACAATTGTTTTTATTATATTCTGACTTCAAATTATGAAAAAATATTCTGTTTCACATACTGTCATGGAATGTGTTTTATAACATAAACCTTAAACGTTTATTTACAGAGACTCCATGGAGGAGAAAAAAAGTGAACCATCCGTTCGGAAAGCTCTCTCCGCGTCGGTCGGAAGTCAGACCGCTTGTTTGGACAGGCTATCTGCTCTTGGCTCGGGTGGTAAGAATAACAACAAGAATCCTGCAGGGGCCCAACAGAACAACATGCACGCACACAGCTACAGACACAACACTCGTGTTTGCAGTTATTTAGCAACAATCTGGAGAGACAAAGCTGGGGTAATTTATGACAGTGAAGGTCATTTTCAATTAATTTAGATATTTCCAACAAACATATTCATATTCTGAATACCAACCAGGCAAATAAATGCAATGAAGCCCAAGATGTTTTGAAATTTGTATTTCCCTTTGTCTGGATCAGTTACTATAAAGTCCCCTTCAAGCTTTGGTTCCATTTCTTCCAGGCTTCTCATAAATGCAAAAACATCTCTGTTTCACTGAGCTGGGTTCTGAAAACTTTCCGTGCTCCAGTTTTCCTCAGTATTGAGCCATGAGACTGACACTTTCAGCATGAGTAGACTGGTTTCCACTCACAGCAGGCCACCCAGATGGGGATCGCTGTCGCCTTAAAATGAATGAAAATTAGAAGTGACTGATTTTCAACTTCTTAACATGTTGGGTCATAAACCTGCAAACATACCTCGTTATGTCAATCAATCAATCAATCAATCTTTATTTGTCAACTACAATTTGCATTGTAGTCGAAATTTTAGTTCCAGTACAACCGTCCATCACATACACAAGCCCCATTTACACTACCCTTGTTAAACCGATCCAGGCCGAGCTTGGATCAGTTAACTAAGCCGAGCTTGGTTCTGACGACCGTTTACACATCACGCTATCTCGGTTCCTTGGTTTCCTCCCCTCCTAGTGACGATCTGCGGTACTACTGCTCTCTGGGATGGAAGGAGGAAATCAAGCAAATAAAAATGGTGGCCCCCGTAACATTCAGGAAGTTATGTTTGGTTATTTTTCGTTGTTTGCGGAGAGTCAGGCGAAGACAAATTTACTTGACAGAGTCGGCTTTTGGGAAGTGGATAAGACAAACAAACAACTAATAAGGATTTACAGACGCAGGAAACAACGACAGACGCTGAGCTTCATCACACTGCTGAGCAGAATCATCACTGGAAATCGTGTGCCACGGTAGGGAAGCTAGTATTTTTATGAATGTCAGAAATGTCAGCTGGCTGTAAGGAGATGACGCGGTCTGCTCATGCGCTCTTTGTCATCTGAGAACCAGGCTACTGAAAAACCAGGCCGAACCCACCCCTGGAACTGGTCTGCATTTAGCGCGGTCCGGTTGTGTCTGGCTCGGTTCAGTTCAGTTTGCGTTCCATTTACACTCGATAGTTATCTCGGTTACCGAGCTCGGACTGGTCTCGGCACGGTTAAAAAGGGGTAGTGTAAACGGGGTAATAGACAAACATTTTGGGGGAACGATTGACTGAGGCCTTGCGTTGCCAAGGAACACAGCCAGTCGGCCACTGCCACTTCGACGCAGCTGTTAGGCGCATTCCTCCAAACTGCCCTGGACCCCGCCTTACACGGTGCCCATAGGGGCACTGCCCTTGAATCTGTGGAAGGATAGATTTTCACAATGGGGGGAGGGGAGGAAAGAAAAATAAGACCGATGTATCACACTCTATCCTCTCACGGTACAGTTTGAGATATCCGACAAAAAAAGTAGCTCAAGTAGCTACTATGTCAAGTAGCTTATTGCAATATTAGATGCTGTCAGTATGTGAATCTCTTACCCGGCAGGTAACAAGCTCCTTTAATTATTCCTAAAGTTTTAACAGTCCCAGTCGGGGATGTTTGTGGGGGGAAAACCACCCATTTTTCCCATTAATGGGTGGTTTTTCTTCCCACTGTCGCTTCATGCTTGCTCAGTATGAGGGATTGCAGCAAAGCCATGTACAATGCAGACGACTCTCCCTGTGGCTCTACGGTTCCCCAGGAGTGAATGCTGCTTGTCGGGACTTTGATGCAATCAACTGGTTTCCTTATATAGGACATTTTGACCAATCTGTATAATCTGACCCAATCTGTATAATATGATTGAACTTGATTTTGTAAAGTGCCTCGAGATGACATGTTTCATGATTTGGCGCTATATAAATAAAATTGAATTGAATTGAATTGAAAAGGACAAAAAATGTTCAGCAGTGAACCATGTCCACTGGATGGACAGAGGTAGTTTTATTGAACAGATACGTAAAACGGGAAACTCCTGTTTGGACGATGGAAAGGATTGACTTGTCAGTCTGTCTCTTTTTTTTTATTTTTACACGTTTTTACTTTATTCATAGCCTGGGCTTGATAGTTTTTATATTATCAGATGCACGTACTGAGCAATTATGGAAGTATTTACACTATCAGAGTCTGCATATCTTGTGTTTCTTCGGTAAAAAGCCTGCTCAAACTAGCTGCTGACTGAGGTAACCAGGACCTATTACTATTCACCTGATGAGGTGTTGAGCTCAAACCAAAGCTGCACGTGCAGTTGTACTGACTGTGGTGCGCTGAGATTCGTACTCATGTAACCAATAGACAATGGAGCAGAACCAGGGATGGGTTAACCATTTCAGCAAAATTTTGGCAACTGCTCTTTGGATCACATCGTCTCAACCAACCTAACTTAGTCAGCATGAACCCACACATCTTTTTGACCTGGCAGGGAGGATTTAGATCTAATATACTGAACCACTTTTTGAAGCTAAAATACTGTTCATGTGTGAAAGACTAGTCTGCAAAGGCCGGTCTACTTGTACTAGAAAATGATCAACTTTTGCACTTTTGTCAATACTTCAGTGTATTCGTAGGGTAATGTCTGAGTTTACTGATCCCAAATTAACCAACGATTTATGCCCATTGTTCATCTTGAATACATTTAATAAGCCTCCAATTATCGCCTCAAAGAGACCGGGCTTTACTCTGATTTCGCCGTGACCCACTTTCCCTTGAAGCTGGTGGTTTTAGGCTGCTGTTCTCCATATAACCTGACACATGTTGATAGATGTGCTGTTTAGAGGTGATACTTAACGGTTCTATGTTCCAGATTAAAATGAGTACAATTTATGTAATATTTGCAACAAAGCAACCATTACCTCACCGCTTGAGCACACAGCAGCCGACGCACCATCTCTAAGGCTGAATTTTGTGTTTGACATAAACAATGGCAACAGTGTGATGAAGTTTGAGTATCGCTTCAGACTGAGGTGCAGAAAAAGGGTTTTGGAAATGAATGAGTGGCTATTCCAACTGGCTTCAAGAAATTTACCTCCAGACAGGCATCGACAGAAAAACACTCTTCGATTGTTGCCTTGGCTGCATCTTCGTCTTTAGGTTTCCTGCATTTTCCTTTACTGCAGTTGGGTTTATTGGTCTTGGCACCAGCTTTAAGTAAAACCTTCTTTTTAACAGAAAACTAGAACAATAGCGATTGTAGCATGTATTTATGAAAGGGCTTCAACCCATTCATGCTGTTGTTATCATGCTTGTAGACCAATTAGACTAAACTTTACAACATTACAACTGAGCACAACCTGATGAGGTCCGGTAAGAGGGCAAAAATAATTTGGGTGTCATTCTGAAATTATGTGCTTCCATGGAGTTGATCCGGACCTCCACAAGGATAAACAAGCTAAAACAAAGTTAATAAATTCAATTATAGACATATGTAGGTGCTGTGAAACATTGGATATAGTGAGCGGAGACTGAGTAAACTGTGCAAAATGCTAGTGGATGACTTTTTATTGTCTCCTCTCAGTGTTTAATAATGAGCCGATTTAAGCCAAAGCTGAAGCATTCTTCGTCTCCGCATTTGAAAGACTATCTGGAACAAGACTCTACATTTGGAAACACAATTACTGGGCTCTGAACTTGAAATCTTGCACAATCGGACACGAGGAATGCTTTAAAAAGAAAATCACATAAAAAGGTGATTAGAACGAACAAAGCAGGAAGCAAACATGCTCGAGTTGAGTCCGTATGGGTTCCTGCAGGCGCAGCAGTGATCTGCTTTTAGTTATTTGCACAAACTGAGACAGACAAACACGAACACACACGCTCAGTCACCAAAGAAAACAACCCAGTGGAATCTGGCACTCTCAAACGCCAACCTCAACATAGCAAGTGGTTTACTAATAGACCTGCACGCCTTAGCTCATAAAAACGTGTTATTTAGTTTGCCACTGCTGGCACTTTGAAATAGTTTTGGTTTCTTCACATGCCAATCTCTGACGCTTTTGGTAAATTTCAATTTCGAGCTGCCAGAATAAATCCATGTGTTTAAAGGATTTGTGTGATTTGTGCCTTTAATCTCAGTGCTATTAACCCAAGGAGGCATGACGGAGGTAAAAAGGTTGACGGTGGCAGCATGAAAAGTTCAGGAAGGAAATCCTTTGCTCTAATAAACGCTTAATGTTAACCATTCTTATTATATGCACATGCATTTTGGTGGACTGATACACCTAATTTTAGGGCTGGGCGATATGGACCAAATGTAGTATCTCAATATTTTTAGGCTCAATGCCGATATAAGATATTTATCTGAATATGCTTTTTCTTTTCATAAATTAACTATAAATTAACACCTCTGAATGAATGCTTTACCCCAAATGTCTCACAGGTACATTTTTGAACAAACCGCTGTAGATAAATATTCGAAACAGCTGAAAAATAACCTACTGAAATACATAAAAGTATAAATATAACGCAACATAGACCATCTCGATATAAACAATATAATCTAATCTTATATCCCTTTAAAAAAACATCTCAATATTTTTAAAATCGAGATACATTGCCAAGCTCTACCTCATTCCTTACAGAATTGTTTTGTGTGAAGAACTTGCAAACTGCACACAGAAAAGGATTTTATAAAAGATTTGGCTTTTACTGATAAAATAATATAACTAATATACCTGATCGTTTTCTAAGAACTCACAACTTAATGGGGTTTGGTTCGATCAATGCACACTGCAAAACTCACATTATAAACCTAGATTTAACAAAAAACCATGGAATATAAACGGAAAATATTTTTTTTAACCTTAAACACAAATGCAAAACAATTTAAGCCAGAGTTTTATGGGTTTATGTAGAAAACTTTCTCCAACCAGACGAACCAACAACAGACCACCACAGCTGCTGACGGCCACTTCCTCTGCATGTCGATGGCTCTCTGACCTTTGACCCTGCCAAGGTACTAATAGTCTTTATAGTTCAGCCATGTCTCCCCTTCAAGTTTGAGAGATGTCCATTTTACTTTGCTTCCACGATGTAAAACGGTTGCACATGAATATCAATCCCTGATGAAGTAGTAGAGAACCTGCAAATGTGGGTCGGGACCGCGTGAAAACTGCTCAATGCAGCACAAACGGGAGCTGCTGTAAGCCCAGCAACCAGAAACACATGGCGAAGGTGACATAATAACTAGCTGTTGCACGGTCACATGCACTTCTAACACAATCTGAGATGAAACAATGAAAATGTGTGCTTAAAAAGTGTTTGTGCTGTTTCCTTATGAGTTATGTTACTAATATTTAAACTATGTGTGATGTAGTGTTTTAGCTTCTGTTTGGAGGCATGTTGAATCTTTTGCATTTTCTACCTCGACTGTGCAGAGGGGTGGGAAAAAGCCGTTTATCCTTATCCTTTCACATCATAAATATACTCCGTTATATGCTGTGCTGTCAGGGGAGGACACGGTTGGGTAGACCAATTTATGCTTATGCAACCGGTGGCTCAAGGGCTATAACCTCCACCTGATATTTCACTGAGCAGCTCCCAGACCCCCCTAACCCTCCTCCCCTTCTTTAGTCCGCAAACAGATCCATTGTCTCAGTGGACGAAATGAACTGTTCATGTATACTTTTAGAGAAGTTTTGATGACAGATATCTAATGCTTTTGTGGAAATATTGAGTTTTATTTCTGTCTGTAAAGCGAGTTTTGCAGATATCTTGGTTTGCCGAGCCAGGAAAACTGGGAGTAATGAGTAGAACGAGCCTTCTGGTGCAAAGCTGATAGATGAAATAATGGCGGGACTCAATAGTTTAACAGGAACCAAAAGAAAAACAGAGAAGAAGAAGAAGAGCTTTCAATTAGTTACAGTTCCTTATTTCCATCTCACAAGTTTCTATAAAGTCATTTAACTGGAAAAAAGAGGAATGAGGAATACCTGATTTAGACGCATTTTTTATGTATTTCGATGCTTATTTTTTTATTGGAGAAACAACTAGGATCATTTTGCATCATTTGCTTGATCAGACACATACATAAATACCCCTTGACCTTAATCACCACCTTATCATTCACTGGGATGGCTGGATTTGGCCAGGGCCAACTCCGCTTTTTGACCACAGAAGTGTTTGCCTGGAGGCCAAGTGGGATACTGAAGCATCCAAAACCACCACATACTACATACACTGACGTCTGCTGAAAGAATGCTGGAGCATAGCTTCGAGGCAGGAAAATTCGGCTTGACACACGGAGAGAGAGGAAAGAAATACTAAAGCAGAAATGAAATATGGGGCATATTTAGTTTCAGAACATTTCAAGTTTTCCACATTGTTGTTATCTTTAAGAACAATTTTAAAGTGGATTCAAAGGCTTCTTTCCCCTCATTAGGCTACATATAGTTTTCCACTGGTATAAATTAAGCCAGTCTCCAGGAATAAAATTAGCAAAAGCAAGAAAATAATTTACTATTTACAAATGTGGCGTCCTTTATTATAAGACTTGCACTTGGGTTCCAAAAGTTCAAAGCCATGCTTCATGGAGTGAAGCTCCATGAAGCATGAACTGGACTTAGGAGGGCACATAGCTGTTGCTATTTGCCATATATTCGATGTCTAGAAAAACTGTCCACAGATCCGAGAGACGGGGATAAAGGAAGGTGACAATAAATCGTTGCGATATTCAGAGAGTCCAAAAGCACTGCTGCCTTCCTCATTCTAACATGTCAGAGGGTTAGGATAATCACCAGATCTGCCGGATCAGGCTGCTAAACTAAGGAACTATAAATCTATAGCTTCAGGTGCAGGACATCTGAAACCAGTTTTAGCAACGATCTTCTTGAGAGCGTTAGGAATCAGAACTTGTATGCGTGCTGCTACAAGACGACGAGCTTTACAGTGGCTCAGCCAGAACCTGGAGCCGAGGGCGAATGGCTGTGCAGTGTTACTTGTCTTCCCACCTGGTTCAACTTCAACATCTCTGCCAAAAAGAATATAAGGCTGAGCCAAACACAAGGTGTCCTGAGCTTGCAGAATCATTGCAAGGAGCGAGCTGCTGCTGCCAAAAGGCACATAAATACAGTGTCAGGGCGAATCAAGTGCCCGAATGCTTATGTAAATTAAATCAGATTTTTATTTTGGATAAATAAAACTATTCTAAATGTTTGGTTTTGCTTCATTATTGCACAGAGGTTTAATGAAAGAGGTGACTTCTTCAAAGGATGCCTCTGTTTTAAAAAGATCTTTGCGAGGATCCAGTGATGGGCTGATGAGAGCATATCTCTCTGCGCCACGTTCGGTCTTTCATGAGCCTCTCTGCACTTCAGCGAGGAGCAGATAAATCTACCGCACCTCCGCTGACCTCTCGGTGAACACGTCACCGCTCTGCCTGAATGTCTGTCAGTCCTTTCTCACAGATAGGAGAGGAACAATTTAAGAAGTTCAAAGTTATCAATACAAGGTGACAGCAACCAGAGAACGGATTAGTTAAGACCAATGTGTTGACCATGTCTGTAAAGAAATTATCCAACATACTGCAAACACAGCAGCAACAAAGAGGAACTAATAATAAAGCCAGCTACACGATTTCTTTAAGTTGAAATTTGGTTTGATTTCAGTTTTTTTTTAATGTTGCAACAAATTCAGGTTTTTTACTGTCATTCAGAGATGACTTCAAATCACCACTTAAAAAAAGGACCAATTATGCTTTTAAATCCTCCCTTTTCACATTTAAAACATTCAGTTTTGGTCTATATAAAGTGGAACTGCATTGCTTTGGTCTAAATTCCTTGTTAATTTAGCCCCACAGCTCGCCTTTTACCCCTTGCTTTGGGGTACGTCTAAGAGTAAGTCGTTTTGGTGCCGTCTCTTTAAATCTAAAGGAGGCGCCTCACATCCTCCAGGTCGCAGAGCGTTCCACTTCACCCCGATCGGCCATTTTTGTAGTATGCTGGGGGACGGTGTAATGAATTGTGTGGATTGATACACCCAACAACCGAACATTTTCACTTATCCACTTCTTTGAACTTGTACTACAAAGGCGCAATGAAGATTTTTTTAAATGGCAGATACGCTAAATGTATTAAGCCAGAAATCCATGACCTTTTTTAGCAACTCCACAGCAAATACTGTGATGTAATTGTTAAAAAAAAGGGTAATAGAGAATAGAGAAAAGTTAACATCTTGTAAAATGTGACCCAGACAGAAGATAAAGCTATCTATGCAGATCCTGGATAGACTACATTTAACTTTTCTGCATTCCTAGAGACTTAAAAAAAATGTATTTAAGGGCTAAAAAAAGTGGATTTTATGTGATATGTCCTTTACATTAATGAAATTACATGGGATTGGACCATACAAAAAAAGTAGAAAAAAGAAACCCATAAGGAAAATAAAGCAAGTTGAAATAATCATCAAAAGACATTGCAGTGTAACAGAACAGAATAGGCACATAGTAGAAATGTGTTGAGGTAAAGTACCGGTTTAAGTACACTACTGATCTGTTGCAAGTAGAAAAACAGGACTGAGGTGTAGTCGGTCAGGTGTTTAGAGATAATGGTGAATGTAAATGCTCACAGGCTCAACAATATCCTTTTTTTAAATAAAAGGTTTCTGCTGCTGAACAGACGGCAGGGGTGAGCAGAGTGTGATAACAGAGAGCAATAATGGAGCATCAAAGACTGATTTAGTTTAATGTAGACATTTCTACTTGTATGAACAGACAGGAAACTATAAATCAAGTAAACTTACCAAATGTGAACATTATTACTAAGTAATTTACTGAAGTAAATAGGGATAATGAACTCATGTTACCATACAGATAATACATTGAAAGGATAGACAAATCTGAATACTTTAAACTACAATGGCCGCTCCTTAAAAACTACGCATGGAGACAGTAAGACAGGGAACCGCTCAGTGAAGTGCTTTTGAAAAACATATTTGTGGTTAAGGAACAAAGTTCAGAGAGAAAGCACCAGAGTGAGTGGGAATAAAGAAGCCAAGCAAAGCAAAACCTCCTTCTGAGCCCAAAACACACGGAGCACACACATTCATGTTGAGTCTACAGCGCCGATCACCATGACAGAGCCGCAGCACCTTTCCAACTTTGACCTCAGCACCAACAACAGGTATGTACCCAGTGTTTATATGGGTTTGGGACGGTTTTGAAATACAAATAGTGACATGAATCTAGACAAAACACAAAGTGTCGCATGAAAACTGAACTGCATGGCAAAAATTCACAATCCCATACATTTAAAAGACTGAAATATTCCCTTGCTTATGCTAATATTGTCAAAATGTCAAAGATTACCCTGCTCATTAGATCTTCAAACAGGCTTATTAAGAGACCTTACAAATACTGGTGCACAATTGTAACGGGAAAAAAACAGCAGAAGCTCCTGGCATTGACCCTGAGTCTGGAAGACTGGATCTCTGTTCTCTCTAAATGGATCCTGGAGGTGAACGGCACTTGAAAAGATCCTTTACTTCTAGGAAGGAGTATAATTTTAACACTTTTATTACCATTTGGCAGAGTTAATTGACACATTAACTACACCCTTAATGGACTTTGTATAAAATGCTATTAAAAAGTTTTTTAACTGTACAAGCCGTGGTTAGTACCAATTATTATTCTCCTTCCTCTCCTTGTTTTCTTTATTTTTTTATCCTTCTCTATATGTGTGGGTTTATAGATATGTTTTGTTAATGCTTTAGTAATTTAAAGATTTCAAAATAAGGAATTGCATAATAATAATAATTTAAACTAATCAAACAATTTATACCTATCTGCATGTGTTTGAGCCAAAAATGTGTTTTATAACCCATTCCACGTTTTTAAAATGCACATTTTGGTTTCCTAGAGCAGACAGTGAAGTATTTAGTGCAAACCAACATAAAAGAGAAAGACTTATGGTTTGCAGACTGTACAGTCAAAGTCAATAAATTAGAATATGGTTTTCTAAGAGGCTTGTTTGTCAGATTAAAACTACCTTTAAGCCGGTATTAAACATACTTTTCATTAAGCCCCCATGTATGCATGAATGTTGCTTTTTTATTGGTCTGATTCAATATTCTAAACTTAAATGCTGTGTTTCTATTAGATGGAGGTAGAAAAAAACATAATTAACTGAATTAAAGGCTTTAAAACGTCATCAGTCGGTGTTAATGTGTTTCCCTTAGTGAATTGAGTTATTGAAATAAATCATATTTATTCAATGATTCATTGAAATATCAATGATATTTTAATTTATTGAATATGGCTGTATTAAAGCTTTACTTTATGCTTCTAATGAAAATTTGGCTTGTTTAATAAAGACTCCATATTTAATTCTTGTCTGCCTGCCTGTGTCGCTCATTCTTCTCAGAGACCCTCTGATGCCAAAGAGGGTAAAACGAAGGAGAAGGCAGACAGCAGGGGGGAGAGGAAGTGATTCAGAGTGAGATGTCAGGAAGTGGTAGTTTTCCAGACAGGAAACAGTGTTTTAATCACTCTTTCATTGTCCAGCCACATGGACAAGAACAAAGAGATGCACCTTGCCTTTATTGTGCTGCAGAGGGAACTTTCCTGCTTCCCTCTCGCTCCATCAATCACACCGTATTTGTTTGCTTCGCTCTTCTTCTTATTCATGGGGGAATTTAGCAACAGCACATCTGAAGATACATCTGCTGCACCCACACCGTCACTTAACTGCAAGACTTAAGTGAAAGCCACAAACTTCACAAAGGATATTATGAAGTATGGAAATGCAAATGTCTGTGTGTGACAGCAATGAAAACACAAGAGAACCCTAAAGTTTTTCTCCACCAGACCAGTACAAGAGACTTTCTCAGGCCTCATTTACCCAAACAGAAGTTTTGAAAAACAACGCGCCACGTTTTGACTGTAATGCGTCCGAGCTGCCGAAAACGACAGGGGAGGTCTGTGTCTGTGGAGGACGAGGTGACAAAAAGGAGTCGAAGGAGGAGAAATGAGGTCAAGTCACTGGGTGGAGGATTGGGTTTGATTAACCCACTCAACAGTATTTATTTACTCGTGTTTTGTGGAAATAAACTGTCAATGGATTCTGCAAGAAGCTCTAGGAAAATGTGACTGATAAATCCAGAGAGGCTTCATCCAACAGGCTGAATATCTATGCCAGCCGAGAACTCGTAATACTTGGAATAAATGAACAAAGTAACGATTGCATTCCAGTGCGTTATAGTAATATTGCACTCAGTGATATAGCGATGCGGTACATTGCTGAATATATTAGGCAACACTGAAGGTAACTACATACGAGCTCGTTTATCTACAGCGCCTTGCAAAAGTATTCATATACCTTCAACAGTGGGTCATGTTGCAACCACAAATGTCTATGTACTTTGCTGGGCTTTTGTGATAGACCGTAGAGTAACGCAGAAACGAGAAATGGAAGAAAGAGAATGAAGTTTTCAGAAACAAACATCAGTGAATAAACAGGGTGATAAAACCCAAAGTCTGAAAGTGTAAAAACATGGTGGTGGGAGCATAATGATGAGGGAAGGCTTTTTTATCAGGAGGTTCATCAAAGCTGGTCGGGTTGATAGTAAGAAGGACGAGCTAACTTTAGGACTATCCTGGAAGACAACTTGTTAGAGTGGAGGTCCACCTTCCAGGAGAACGACAACCCCAAACATGCAATGGATTGGTTAATTCGGAGCACACGCCTGTGTTAGAACGGCCTAGTCAAAGTCCACACCCAACAGAGTCTGCGATAAAGGTTGCATAGCCATTCAGACATTCTCAAATCAATCTGGATGAGTTTGAGCTAATCTGTAGAGAAGAATCAACAAAGTTTCCTCTACAGATCCCCAAAATGTTGACCAAAAAATAAAGTTGCATCTGTAGTTATGGCGAAAAGTTGCCTCCGCAAAGGGAGTTAAAATCAAACGCCTCCCTTTTCAGATTTCTGCTTCCACTTCCTTGTCCATGCACACCATTGCGTTGATCCATCATATAAAATCCCAATAAATAAATAAATATTTGTGGTTCTAATATCAAAATGTGAAACCAGTTCAAGACACTGTAGCTTAAACAGTCCGTGAAATGACCTCTCTGACTGCTACATAAACTGTGTGAGGGAACATTTGTACAAAGAGCATAAACACACATTCTTGAGAGATTAAGAAGAGAATTACCACCTAGAGATCAAACTTCAACTAATTTCTAAGAGTACAGTGGCTGTCTTAACAGGAAGCTTCTTTGATCCGGTCATTATGGCTGCTTTAGACGGACAACTCTGATCTCTGTTTTGAGCTGGAGTCAAGCGGCAGTAGAGCTGAAAACATGACTGGGAGCAATCATCGTCACCCGCTTTCCCCTCATTTTCCAGTCTATCTTTCATCTTTGCTTTTCACGCCCTGCTCACTTATGCAACTGTGAAGACAGATTGACATGGAGACAAGGCAGGTTTAGCCAACTGTTTTCCATTGCCAAAGCCAGGCTCGCCTGGGGAAAGCAAGAAGAGGTTCATCTGGCAGCTAATGGCAGCCCAGAGGTGTATTTTCAGGATGAAGAGAATGACAGCGAAAGTCACGGCGGAGATTTCTGACAAGCGAGAGGAGACGAAGCCATTTTAAACTTTCCGTCTTCTTTTATATATATAAAAAAAGAAGAAGAAAGTTATCCAAGCCACAACGCATCATAAAGAGCAACAGTTGTGAAGGCAGTGGTCTGTGGATCGTCAAGAGTCTTTCACATTAGAAAATAAACTTCTAAAATCATCGAGACACCCATTCAAATTGTTAAATTCAGGTTTTCCAACCTAGACTTGCAAGACAGCTTCACAGAGTTGTGAGACCACGGGTTGCTGTGAGGAGCTCAGGGACTTCCACTGTTGTATTGGAATACGATGCTGTTTGTAAAAGTTTCTTAATATTGCAATTAGTGGTACTCTAACAAGGCGAAAGCTATAAGGCATGACGATCTGAAGATGTTGGCCACATGAAATGCCAGAGTGGGAAGTCACATGTTGAAGTCTCCACCTGTCTGACTGTCAGAGACGGATATGGCTTCTCTGTCGGATCATCCCATGAACGAGTCTGGGTTTGGTGGTTTCCATGAGAAAGTTGCTTGTGGGAGCCCAATCAGCACAATGAAAGGTTTGGTAGGGATGGCGGGGGGCTATGGTGCGAGCTTGTTTCTCAGCGTTTGGGTTTGGACCCTTAATTTCAATGAAATGAACTCTAAATGCTGCAGAATAAGGGGAGAAACATTTTGGACAACTAATGCTCCCCAGCTAGGTTTGGACAGTTTGATGATGGTCCCTTTTAGTACCAACAACCTCTGCGCAGCGGAGCACTAAGCCACGGTTATAAGAACATAGATTAACTGGTTGGTTGTGCATGAACTTGTCCACCCTGTACAGAGTCCCGACCTCAACCCAGAAGCGCAGCTTTGGGAATAATTAAAGCAGAAAATACAAGTCAGGCCAACCCATGCAACAGGTTAATGACCTCGCAAATGTTCCCCAGGAAGAATGGTCAAGTACCCCAATAGACACTGTCCAAAACCATGTGAAGAGCCTTTTCAGAAAGGCTGAAGCTGTTATAGTGGAAAAGAGCGGGTCAACCAGCTTTAAATCCTTTGTACTGGGATTAGGCTGCCATGAGGCGGTTCACAGTGTTGGGGTAGAGCGGGCGTCTCATTTACAGAGGTTATTTGTCCTTGACCTGGACATCTGGGAATTAACTGTGAAAAAATGTAACCTGAGCCACAAAATCTTTGAAGTTCATGTCCAAAGGGGCAAAAACATGGATTGCCAATGTATGATTTCATCAAAATATGAAGCTTTTAAACAGAGGGTAGATGGCTAAACAAGCAGGCTGGCACAAACAGCTCTCAGGCTGATTTGCTGGATTTAGTGCACAGTTCTGGACCTCTCACAGATTCTGATTTGGATTCAGAGGCATTTTTATCCAGTACAATTGGCTTTTAATTGAGGAATACGGCTCCAACAGAGGAAATGTATCTGTTGCATGTCGCTCAGCCTGAAGCCGAAAGTGAGTCTGAGGATCCACGGTCCACGATGGACCGTTTGGACACATTTTCAGAACATAACCATGTTTCAATCGTGGTGTAGTTGCATTTCTATTCCTTTTTTTTTCATGTGATTGATTCTGTCACACGTTTACCACTTGTTATATATATATATATATATATATATATATATATATATATATATATATATATATATATATATATATATATATATATATATATATATATACGCACATACATTAAATAGTGCAGAGAATCTAATTGTATGGCTTGTGCAGAACTGAATCAGATGCTCCTAGTGCTAAAACGCACCTCACATTGTGGGCTGTAATTAAAATATACCGAGGATAAGGCTTTGTGTGTAGCCATGGCTGAGCTGCTGGTTCAGTTTGACCCATCGTCCGACCGTCTGCGATCGTTCTTTGTCGTAGGGACAGATGAAACTGTTGTTCTGCAGGTGTTGGTAGGGTACGTACTAGGAATCTACTCGCCAGGCAAAATTTCATCCAATTAAAACAAGATTTATAACAAAAAACAAAACAGACTGAAAATGGAACTGTGAATTTGTTTTTCATAGACTATGAACTAGGTGCAACTTGAGTTTGAGTTTCAATCTTTGTCAGACAAGTTCAAGCATCTCAATACATCTATCAACATTCATGGAAATAAAAGACAAGGAAAGCATCAACTTTTTCAGGTTAATTATATGAATCATCCCTGGCAAAGGTATGCCTAATAAATAAGAAGTAGATATTTCTTCTAGGCTGTTTTGATAAGAGTCCTACTGTTGGCCGTCGTGTTTTCTAATGATGAAATCGTTGGTCTTGTGCCTTAAATCAAAACAACGATAAGACGGTGGTTATTCTGGAAACTGTATTCTCAAGGCAACATTACATCTACTGTCCTGCATGTTTTAGATGTGTCTCTGCTCCAGCACACCTGAATCAAATGATTGAAAGACCTCCTCAGCAGCCAACAGGGGCTGCAGAGGCCTGTTAATCTCCCTTTTATTTAGGTCAGGTGTGCGGAGGCAGGGAAACACCTAAAACATGCAGGACAGTAGATCCCGCGGAGCTTTCGGCTGAGATGACACTGAAACTTGCTACCATGAGCATCTAATTGAAGATGAGAACAATCTCAGTATCCTGAACCTTATCAAAATATGAATAATTCACCAAGATAACAACTAAAGCACACAGCCAAAAATCACACCAGATACTTTAAAGAAGAAAAAGTCAAACGGCTGCTCTAGCCAAGTATGTTTGACTCCAACAAAGCACCTCTGGGGTTTATCAGAGAAAAAAGAACCACAACTCAACACATCAGGCAGACAGAGCAGCATGAAAAAAAGGGTTCCTCTGAAGCAAGGCCAAGTATTTCTTAAGATATTTGTGCCACGCTGGTATTCCCCACGCTCTGCAGGACTGAGGCCGTTTGTCAGAACAAAACACTTTGTGGATGTGTTAAAAAAAACAAGTCAGTTTTTAACTGAGCTTTTCTTGCGTCAACTTCCCTCTGTAGGGACAACATTGATGAGGCTAACATTAATGTGATTCAAGAGCAACAACCACATTTGTATTCCTTACCTGATAAAAAGTTTTTCATTATTTAACAATCAAGGTAAAGCAGCAAAATCTGGATTGTCAAAATGTCAGAACTACTTCCAGCGACAAGATACGTAGATTAAACCGAAACATTACTTTAAACCTAAATATTTCGCCTCAACAGTTTATTACTAACTTGGTTGCTGATCCTTTCCCAGCTTCACCATTTAATCGTTTTTTACAGTAATTGCCGTTTCAAACACTACCCTTTTGTGTACAGAGCAGAGCTTCGTAGGGGAGGCTTGATAACGACCGTGCACCTACTAACCACTTTGAAAACAGTGATTATTGAAGCTCGTTTTCATCACAGAGGTGTCTGTAAGCAAATGTGCTGATGTGATTCCGATAAATATTATCTGCCAGTCAGCAGGTCATTTAAGAGTTATTTTGGTTTGATCAGGGGTCAGAATCGGTCATATTTCCTAAAGGTCAACCTATCCAAGAAGCTTCATAGCTAAAATTGGTGGAAACAATGTGGAGCGGCTGTGGGAGGTTATGGGTTCAGCTCCAGCCCCGCCCCCTGGGCAAGGCTTTTATGCTGCGTTGCAGTTGCAGGCAGAACTCGGGAATTCTGACTTCCGAGTGGGAAGAATCAACTGGAACGCCCCCCTAAAGTCGGACCTCCCACTCGGAAAGTCGGAGACAATTTTTTGTTGGATCCAACATGGTAGCTCCTCGTGTCAACAACAGCAAGCTGCGATGAAAACATGTTCATTTTACAAGACACAGTTGTAAGAAATCAATGTTAAATGTAGCGGCTGCAATTCTGAACCGAACAAATTAAGAGTGGTGTTTGAATGTGGAAACTAAAGCTGCAAACAAAGGTAATATGAAAAAAACGGCTTTCCTGGCTGTCGCCATGTTGGACTCCCGACTTCTCTGATTGTTTACTGGAACGCTGTTAACTCGGGTATAACGTCATTCCCAGCTCCTAGTTCCGACTTTTCCCTGGTAAATTGGACGTAGCATTACCCCAGGTTGGCTACCTAGCGATCTGCGTATCGGTGGATGAATGTCTGCGTCAGCGAGTGCGATTGGGGGAACGTGACTATAGTGTTAAGGCGTTTTGAGTGGTCAGTATGACTAAAAAAGCCCTGCATAAATTCAGTCCACTTACCATTTTATATAAAATCGTTAGAATAAAATTCTTTATGTGAGTTTTGGACATTTTGACAATTATTTTCTTCATAATTGATACAAAATATTCACCTACAAAGAGATATACTGATATGCACTGGTTTAGATAAAAGATGTGCAACGGTTTGTTTACAGGTAAAAAATGCAAGTGAGAAGGGACAAAATGTTACTTGTGTCTACTCATTTGGGATGTAGGCAAATATTCAGACACCTTAAACCTTAAATTCAAACTAATTAGCCAAGTCCAATATCTACCAAATAGTCTGAATTAGTGAGAAATCACAGTTGAAGCTCTGTGTCCATGCGTAAAGCCCACTGGATGATGAGTGTGGGGAGAAGCGAGGCAGCAGCGAGGCAGACAGCGGCGAGGAGGAGACAGACAGAGAGGAAGAGAGCTGGAGGAGAGCCCTGTCTCTACACGCACGGCTGGTGGAAAAATGTCTCTCCTAAAGGATCCCAGCTGTTAATGGAATAAAAATAAATGCCACCACTATGATTACACCGCAATTATCAATTAGGCTTTCTCTTTCATACTTTGACAGTTTCTTTCTGCACAGATGCACAAACTCGCACGTCTCATGGGCGAATGCATGCATGTTCACACACCTCTACTTTTTCTTAAAATGGACAAACACAGACGTAAAATCCCCAAATCCTTCATGGTGCGGAGCTGCAGCAGTGGAGTTTAGTTGGTTAAAGGTGAGAGCCGTTTCCCTTTTTCAGAGCTTGCTGACCTACCTTTTCTGTGACTACTGGAAAAGGACAACAAACCTTTTATCATTTTTTTTGTTTGCATTCAGACAGGCAATTAAAAATCTGTAGGAGATAATAAATCAAAGGGAGCCCTGTTTTGTTTTTTTGTGTTTTTACTTCACTGGCCATACAAAGATTTGCAGCAAACACCAAGCTGAATCTATTAAGCGGAGAGGTGCTCCTGGAGCCCAGTTAACGTTACGCATCTAGGTCTGGATCTGCTAGGCTCATTTATCTTCATTTTGAAAAACTGTCTCAGCTCTGCGTAGGCAGCACAAAGCTCTGTTGTTAGTCAGCCCGAGTCTTACACATTGAATGTGGCACAAAGGAAACAAGCACTCAAGTGTTTTTGTGGCAAACATATGCAAAGAAAAGTGTATCATTAATCTACTGAAAAATTATCTTTTCAAAGCGGACTCTACGCAGCTAACCAAGGTGCGCTAGAGCAGGGGTTCCCAAAGTGGGGGTAGGGACCCCTAGGAGACACCATGTGGGGGTAAGAGATGAGATGTCAGAGAATATCCTAGTTTTAATATAGCAAATTTATGCCTTTAATTGTGGAGAATGATAAGTTTATTCTCCAATATGTACGGGTTTGACATCAGGGAAAGATTTGTTGTCGCAGTTATGTGAAATTGATCTCAAACTATATGTTTTTTGTGGAAATGTACCCCTCCGCGGCCAATAATTTATTTTCTTTAATTTATGATGCCCCTAATACGAGTGTGTGTGTGTGTGTGTGTGTGTGTGTGTGTAAATTATCAGATTATATCATAATATTAGGTGTACAAGATTGTAAAATTATGAGAATATCATGAGAATAAAGTCACACAATCGTTATACTCGTTATATCATTATAAAAGTCCTTATACAGATAACCCTAAGTACAATGTATTATTATTATTATTATTATTATTATTAGTAGTAGTAGTAGTAGTAGTAGCAGTGTTGGGCACGTTACTTTGAAAAAGTAATTAGTTATAGTTACTAGTTACTTCTCCCAAAAAGTAACTGAGTTACTAACTGAGTTACTCCACTATAAAAGTAACTAGTTACCAGTAAAAGTAACTATTGCGTTACTTTTTCGTTTCTGGCTTTTTTATTTATTTCTTTACAAATTTTTTGCTGCCATGTCCATTCAATGCACCCCCCCCCCCCCCCCACACACACACACACACATACTGCCCCTTTTGTGTTGAACAGTGAAGTGTGGTGAAAGCAGCTTTAATTCTCCATCACATAACTTTCATATTGCGCATGCATTGACTTTTTCAACAATTTTCTCTTGCGGTTTTCAGCAGCAACAGCGTTGTTTCTTATGGTTTAATATTGTCCATATGCCTTCTTTAAAGATTTCTAATTCTACTCGCAGGACATGTGCACTTCCAAGCTTATTTCCTGTCATTGCCATGGTGAATCGCGTTATTTGCGTTCCAGTGATCGGGATTTTTTTCATGCTCACGTTCAAAGGTCGGTCGGGCGCTGTGTTAAGTTACTTGACTAATATCACCTGTTATGAAAACGGACATGCTGAGAATGACAAAGGGAGGAAGAGCTGCTCAGAGTTGCAGCTTTCTACTCAGGGTAGATCAGCCGTTTTTTCTGAAAAGAACCTCAGAACAAAGACGCACAGCGCAACCTGCCCAACCATAAAGGCGTCTGCCCAACCCATCAATCAGCGGTGCGCTCCGATCAGCACCTGGCGCTCACTGAGCCGGGCCGTGGTATACCATCACACCAGAGTTGCAAAATGGTTTAAAAAACTTGGTGTGTCTTTAGAAGCTGGGACACAGCCAGCTGCCTGTCTGCCTATCAGCACCTGACTAAGGATGTTTAAATGAAAACCTGTCCTGAGGGCCAAGCTTTCAGTACTTTAATCGAAAAGCATTAGCTGGAACAAGGACCTGCTGAAAGAAAGCATACTTAGGTTTCAGACCATCTAGGCTCACAATGCACTCGATGTTGAAATTACTTCACATCTCCACCATCGCTTCATGCATGCTCATTATGAGGGATTGCTGCAATGCCATGGACAATGCAGACGACTGCCAATGTGGCTTTACGCTCTTTCAGGAGGAGTGAATGCTGGAAGTCAATGACTCGAGGTAATCTACTGGGGTTCCTTAGATAGAAAACTTTTCAAATAATCTGTCTGAAAGATTTGATTGAATTTGACTTTGTAAAAGGCCAGTTCACATGTTGTAAATTGGCTCTATATAGATTAAATTGAATTTAGTCATGATAATCTGTGTCATGTAACCGATTCTCCCTTCATCTTACTATAATGAAGAAAACGGTGAGTTTACCTCTTTGCTGTGAAGATGTGAAGTGTGCTTGTATGTTTACACAGAAATAGCCACAGTATACAGCCAGGGCAGCTTTTACAGCTTAGCTGTTTGAACCTAACAGGTAAATTATGCCATATGTCCATTTTGGATGCCCTGAGATTGAGAAAGCTCAAATAACCCCCAACAATAAAAAATAAACATTATGACCACGAACAAAGATAATTGCATTAACAAAAAAATATCATGCATGCTTAGAAAAAAATTATTAAAAAAACTTCTTACCAACACATCTACTAAAGTGACAATCCTCTACTTCTAGCGCCTCGTAAAAGCCCTCACACGTTTTCAACTTTTACACAGTGTATTTTGTTCAGGTCTTATTTCATAAACACAAATTAAAAGGTGGAATGAAAATTGCACATTGTTTTGAAATAAAATGCAGTGCACTTCTATCAGCAGTCACCAGTCAGTACATCAAAGTTTACCCGGGTGTAACGTAACAGACTGAATCCTGCTGTTCTCTGAAGGCCTCAGAGGTTCACTAGAGAGCTTTGGTGAACGGCCTCAACAAGACCACAGAACACAGCAGACGTGTCAGACATATAACTTTATGAAGAAGTTTAAATCCAGGTGAGATTATGAAACGATATCCTCACAGAGGACTCTTCACGGCATGACCCGAACGTGAAAAGAGTACCAACTGCAGACCTACGGAAACATGGCTGTCCACGTAGAACGACAGGCCGAGCAAGGAGAGCATCAGTCAGAGAAGCTGCTATGGTGGCTCTGGGGGAGCTGCAGAGATGTGCAGCTCAGGTGGGAGAATCTGTTGACAGGACAGCTGTTAGTCATGCAATCAATAAATCTGACCTTTACGGAAGAGTAAACCCTGTTTAGTGCTTTCCACCAGCCATGTGAGGGACAGCGCTAACGTATGGCAGACGCTGCTCTGGTCAGATTAAAACAAGACGCTACGCATTGGAGTCCGACTGACACTGCAGCCGACCCTGAACACACCGTTCTCACAGGGATATACGGTGGTGGCAGCATCACGCGGTGGGGAGCGTTTTCTCCAGCCGGGACAGGGAGGCTGTACTGAGTTGATGGGAGATAGGTGGGGCGCTAAAAACAGGGCAGTCCTGGAAGAAAAGCTGTCAGAGAGTATGAGGCAGAGGCTCGCCCACCAGCAGAGCAACAGCCCTTAAAACAGCCAGAGCGTAAAATGAAAATCCTTATTTGTTTTTTAGAAAAACAGTCAAGATCCAGACCTAAAGCCAACTGACTAGAAAACGGATTTCCATCCAATCTGTGGTTTAAACATTTTGCAACAAAGAATGTGCGACAATCTCTGACTTGAGATGTGCAAACCAGGCAGGGAGACACCCACAAAGACCCACAGTGGTAACTACAGTGAATGGAGCTTCTGTTAAGCCCTTAGGTCATTGGACAGGAAGACAGATGCATGCCACACTTTTTAGATTTTTGTTTGTAAGCTATTTTTGAAAACTGTTACTTGTTTTCCTGTGACTGAAGACTAATCCTTCCTCTTTTCGGTGGCATAAATACCCAATATGATACACTCACGTCTGTGGTTTTAACGCAGCAAAGTGTGAAACCGTTCAAGATGCAAGGCTACTTTTGCCAGTGTTTGTCTCCTCGTGTCGTCCGGTTTTAAGCTCAGCTTCTGTTCATCCATGAGTTTCTGTTTGCCTGTGCCGTCTTGCTCTTTCAGGTATTTTCCTCGCTGGAAAGCCTTGAACAATTACCCAGCAAGCAGCTTCCCCTCGCTGCCTGCTGCTGTGTAATTTAGAGGAAGCTGCACCAGCAAAGCCATGTAGGGCCTCATTAACATCGACCTTTCTAAACCACAATCATTCCTTGCACGCGTAGACACACACATACACACAGCAGGCTGCAGACAGACACATGCACAGGCAGACAGCACCTTTAGGGAATACATTTATGCCACAAATGAGAATAGAATAAGAACTGGCAGATCTGGCGGTTCCTCCTAAAAACATCAGACTTTAATCCAGCCAGACTTACTGCTGCTCTCTGGAAAGCTCCTTTGGTGTAGGTTCCTCCTCCTCTGTAGTTGATGGCCGGGATCT
This sequence comes from Fundulus diaphanus, assembly GCA_037039145.1. NCBI lineage: Eukaryota > Metazoa > Chordata > Actinopteri > Cyprinodontiformes > Fundulidae > Fundulus > Fundulus diaphanus. Next base: position 21,844,495 of record CM073131.1, read on the forward strand.
CCTGGTTGAACAGGGAGCACTTGTGTTGGTGGGACTTGGGCGCCGAGATGTGGTCCACCCTTGTAACCACGTGGGTCTTGGAGGAGAAGGTCACCAGCGCCACCCGCGTGTTCTCCGGGGCCACGGGGAAGTCGGACAGCATCTTGCGTATGAACCTGAGCTCGCTCTGGAAGTTGTTGGACCCCACGCTGGAGGACTCGTCCACCAGGAAGACGAGGTCCAAGCAGGCGCTTTTCTCGCGCAGCTCGCGCACGTTTCGCTTGAACGCCTGGCCGAGGCGCTCCACTTTGCTCTCGGCGCTTTCCGACAGGTTGCCGGATGTTGACATCTGCCTGGACCTGCGAGACAGCTGCTGCTGCTGCTGCTGCTGCTGCTGCTGGGGCTGCTGGACGGCCGGCCCGGCCGAACTCCAGGCATGCAGGATGCACAGAGCAAGGAGACAAGTAGTCCATGATGCTGCTAAAGAGGGAGACATGGTGTCAATCAGCCCGGCGCCTCTTCTGATGCCCTGGTGACGCAAAAACAGGGAGGCAAGATGTAGATCGTCTTCTCTGGAGCAATCAGCGAACATAAACGTGTCCTGCTGTGTCAGCAGACTCCCCAGGATAACTCAGTTCAAAGTTTCTCAGGAGCATTTCAAGAAGACGACGAGGAATCCTTTATCTAAATGTGCTTCTTTCATCCGCTTCTCTCTCATCAAAGAAAGACAACTGCAGCCCAAAAACCTTTCTCCAGTCTGATAAAAAAAATATTTAGCTTTGCCCTTGCTCTCGGTACGGTCTCTACGCCGAAACGTGCTATTTTTTGTTTATCTGAGGAGTCAATACTCCTTTATCTCTCCTTCTGCATGGCTGTGAATCGCCTATCTGCTCTGTGTATTGGATCCAGAACCCCCCCCCTTCTTCCCCTCAATGCCTCTTCAGTCCCGTTTTAGTCCCAGTCTGCAGCCCCTCAGGCTCCTGTTCGTCTACGTGACGCTCCTGCCTGCACCGTCAGCCGAGCTCAGAATGCTTGTCCCCCTCTTCTCCCCAAATCATTTAAAACACACACAAACAGAGGAGGAGGAGGAGGAGGGAGAAGGGAAGGAGGGAGGGAGGGAGGGAGGGAGGAAAAAAGTTAAGAGAGGCTGAGGGGAAAAAAGGGGGCAGTCCAGTTGGGGCGTAAAGTCATTTTTTCCCTTCATCTCTCCTCCTCCTTTCTTCCCTGACTCCCCCTCTTTCCCTATCTCTTTCTGTCTCTCGCCCGCTCTCTGGTCCCCCCCCCTCCTCCCCTCCTCCTCCATCCCTCTGTCAGTGTCTCTCATCCAGACGGTGGACCGCGGCTCCATGTCAGCGCTGCGAGTCGGCTGTCAAGCAGTCAGCATTCCCGAGGAAAACTCATCAGCAACAGGCGCCGTGATCACCTCCACATGTCGACACTTTCACACGTCAGGATGGGGAAGATCGGTGGCATCTGACTTCCATAACACACAGCGAGGAGGGGAAAGTGGAGCAGGAGTCAGATTAAACCTTTAAACACGTCTCGGGACATCCAACCACACAGGTCGGAGGTTTAACAAAGGAAGGAAGAGCCTGGATCTGTGATCGTTGGGACAGATCGGTCTGCTCTGCTTCGTCCAGTCCTCCCTCCTTTACCATCTCCGTCCGTCCAGCTCTATCTCTGGACACTTCTGGTTCCAGACATAAAAGTAGAGGCTGGATAATCCACCCTGTACTTTGAGTTTCTACGTTTTTTCCACAAACAGACACTCAGACTTTCAGCACCTCAGTCCCTCTTTCTTCCTCTGTACTTTTGGTTTTCTTTAGTGATTTTTATCTGTAACCCAAACAGAAGGCAGCCAGCATTATCTTGTGCCCATTAAAGCTAAAAGTTGGGCCTCACTGCAAACAGCTCTTTGGCGATAAAGCCTGAGGCGATTGTGAAGAGGAGTCGTTTTGTTAAGTCTCTACCCGCTTCGCACATCTAGAAACTCAAATATATCCCAAATCTTCTCTGTAAAGCAGCTCAAACTCAGTCAGATCTAGAGTGCAAGCATTCTTTTTTTTTTTTTAAGTCTTGCCACAGCTTTCTTAAGTGCATTCAGGTCTGGACTTTGACTGGGCCGTTCAAACACATGCTCTGATGAGGTAAGGTTGTATTTAACTCCATCCACCTTCACATCAGCGCTGAGCAGCTTCCCTGTGGAAGAAAAGCAGCCCGACAGCATGATGCTGCCACCGCCATGTTTCACAGTGTTGTTCAGGGAAAGTGTTAGATTTTCTGCACACAGCCACACGTTTGCTGCCCCTCGTGGTGAGAGGCAAGCTGCTAATGGATCTTCTTTCATCGACGTCTTCTCCTCTTTATTATATGGCCTGCACGTTTAGGTGGACGGTCATGCCTTGGTAAGTAAGTTAAGTAAGAACAAAATGCATGAGAAAAAAATAACACATTAAAAGCTCTTCACAACAGCTGTGGTTTTATCTGAGAAGGCGATACTGAAAATGTGTGCCGCAGTCCTCTGAATCACTGTTTCTAATAATCTCCAGAAAACCAGACAACACATGAACACCGCGGACAACGTTTTTAAAGATCTCTGCCCAGAAAAGCATCTGTGACAATCTCAGTTCTTCTCGATGAAAACTCTGTTTGCGTCTGGACGAGAGATACGCTCGTGCTGACAGAGAGGGCAAAATCCCCACACAGACTGACCAACTCTCGGAGCTCAGGAGTTTGACAGAAACGAGCAGAACAATCGAGCTTTGTGCTCACATCAGAAACTTTACCAAGTACAGCTGGACTCTGAGGAGAAACAACAGCCCCTGAAAAGGAGTGGGTAGCGGTGCAGTAGTGCACAGAAAGGGGAGTATAATTGTAACCTTTTTTCCCTCTTTTTGTTCCCTTCAAGCAGCCAGCACCGAAAACGCTAAATTGCTTTTGTTGCAAGCGTGAGACAAAGGTGCTCTGTTATCTAAGTTTAATCCAAAACGCCGTTGCCTATTCTGCGGTTTAGAAGCAGAATGCAGGAATTTGTTCATCAGATGTATGACAATAAACATACAACCCCAGTTCCAATGAAGTTGTGTAAAACAGAATACAATGATTGGCAAATCCTTTTCAACCATTATTCAATTGAATCCAATACAGAGATAAGATAAGATAAGATAAGACTTCATTGATCTCACAGTGGAGAAATTCACTTGTCACATCGGCTCAATAATCAAAAGAAGGTGCCAAAGGGAGGAAAAGGTGCATGAGGTATATACAGTGCTTCCACATATATACAGTGGATCGAAAAAAATAAATAAATAAAAAAAGGAAATAAAGCAGAGGTTTAAGATGACTTATGTACATTCAAGGTGACTTACATACATACAGATTTGACGTTGAACATTAAAGTGGTACCAAGTAAGAACAACAGTGAGGTAGTGAGATAACTATAACAGCTGAAGTCACTTATTTTTTTTTTTACCTTTATTATTTTTTTTCTGGCTCTAGTGGCTCAATTTTTATGAAAGTATGCTGACAGGAAGGGGGTGAAAGAGGGGGAGAGACATGCGGCAAAGGACCGCGGGTTGGATTCGAGGACTAAGGCCTCCTTATATGGGTCGCGCTACCCGCTACGCCACGAGCGCGCCCTGAAGTCACTTATTTAACAGGATTATTGCACAGGTTATTGCACAGGGTATTAAATAGTGATTGCACATTACTTATTGCACGAGTTATTACAGTTATAGCGCAGCATTGTAAAGTCTGATGGCAGCAGGGATGAATGACCTGCGGTCATGACCTAGCGCTGCTTTTTACAGACAGGATGCCTAAGTCTGGCACTAAAGGAGCTGCTCAGCTCCTCTACAGTCTGGTGCAGGGGGTGGAAGGTGTTGTCCATGATGGATGTAAGCTTGGACAACACCCTCCTCTCAGCCACTTCCTTCACCGAGTCCAGAGTGCAGCCCAGGACAAGGCAAGGCAAGGCAAGGCAAATTTATTTGTATAGCACAATTCAGTACAGAGACAATGCAAAGTGCTTTACAGGACAGAACTGGACCTTCTCACCAGCTTATTCAGAGAAGAGATATTTAATGTTTAAACTGATAAACTGGTCTTTTTCTGCACATATTCACTCATTTTGTATTTGATGTCATGATTGTCTATAAAAGGGCCATTCCTGTAAGGCTCAGTCATTTACTAGCAAGGATGGGGCGAGGTTCACCACTTTGTGAACAACTGCTTGAGCAAATAGTCCAACAGTTAAAAGCAATGTTTCTAAATGTAAAATGATGAGGACTTTAGAGATTTCATCATCTACAGGAAATGATTCAGAGAATCTGGAGAAATCTCTGCTTGTAAGCAGCAAGACAGAAAACAAATGTTGAATGTCCGTGACCTTTGATCCCCGAGGTGGCCCTGCCTTAACAAAACGACATCGCTCTGTAAAGGATATCCCCACATGGGCTCAGGATTCAGAAAACCGTTGTCAACCAACACAGTCGCTACATCTAGAAAGTGCAAGTTAAAACTCTAGCTAGCAAACCTAGAAACGACGTTGGCGTCTCAGGGCGCGAGCTCACCTGAGATGGACCGACCCAAAGTGGAAAGGTGTGAGTTCACATGTCAGATTTCTTCTCTTTTCTTTTCTTCACGTCTCCTTCAGTGCTTATTTCAGCAGGACAATGCCGAGCCACATTCTGCTCGCTACTACAGCCTGGCTTCGTGCTGAAAGAGAGCGGGTACCAGACCGGCCTGCCTGCAGTCCAGACCCGTCTCCCACTGAAAATGTGTGGCTCATTATGAAGCACAAACTACAACATGTGAGACCGTGGACTGCTGAACAACTAAGGCTGTACATCCAGCAAGAATGGGGAAGACTTCCACCTACACAGATTAAACAATTAGTGTTCTCTGTTCCCAAACGCTTATTGAGTGTTGTTAAAAGGAAAGGTGATTTAACACAGTGGTAACAATGACCCTGACCCAGCTTTTCTGGAACATTTTGGAGGAATCAAGTTCAAAATGAGTAAATATTTACAAATGAACAATGAAATTTAGATAGCTCATCTTTGTGATGTATTAAATTGAATATAGGTCTAAAAGGATTTGCAAATCATTGCACCCTGTTTTGTATTTATGATTTTACACAACTTCGTTCCAATTTGGGTTGTAATTGAAAACAATCAAGAATCTTTTATTGCCACTGTGTTACCACACAGCTCTTTGGAAAGAAGCTGTTTCTGAGTTTATTAGTTCTGGATTTGATGCTTCTGAAGCGTTTACCTGAAGGAAGAGGGTCAAACACTGGATTTGAATCTGTCAACTCTAATGCGAGGATTAAACAAATCGCCAATTTTCTACATAAATATATGCCAGTCATGCCAGTCTATGCCAGTCAATAGTTGGGACACATCTTTGTCATTCAGCGGCTTCTCCTTAACTGTGTTACTTTCTGCATTGTAAAGATAGTGAAAACATCAAAAATACAAAGTAAAAGTTTAAAGAATCCGATAGCAAACACAAAATTGTGAAATAACTGAAAATACCTTTGCTTTGGTCACTCTTTGTATTCTCTAAATGAACCTCAAGAGTCCAAAAGTCTGGAGCATTAAAGGCGTTCCCAGAGTTAGTTGCAAAAGACAAACCATTGACTAAGAGGATGTGTCCAAACTTTTGACCAGCAGTGAATCTCTGAAGGTTCAGCTGACATTGAAGTGTCACCAGGTGTTGCTAAAAGCCAATACTCATGTAAAGAAATCAAACCATCGATGTCCAGGTAAAAAGGGGGGAAATTATTGAACATGCTTACAGAAATGCAACATATACTCTGTAAAAAGGAAGCTTAGTTGGTGATGACAGCTTCAAGACGCTTCCTGTATGGAGTAACATGCTGCATGAATTGCTCCGGTGTGATCTTCCACACTGTGATAGACTGGCGACCTGTCCAGGGTGTACCCCACCTCTCACCCATTGACAGCTGGAGATAGACACCGGCAGCCCCCGCGAACCCACAAGGGATAGACGTGTTAGAAAATGGATGGACGGATGGAGTTGCTGTGTAATGATTATCAAGAGATTTCAGCAAGTGCCACAACTTTCTCGGCCTTTAAGCACCTCACTGTCTTCTTGTGTTCAGTTATTTTTTTCTGTCATTCTACTTTATTACACATAATTTATGGACAGCTATGTTTTGATTTCATAGCACGCTTGGACTAGATGGGTTTTTAGCAACACCTGGTGAGAGTTTCATTTTCATTTATTTAGATAACTGGTGATGTGTTTATTTTTTTTTTCACAGGATGGATTTGATTATGTATTTTTGTATATTAAATCACTTCTGGGTGTTTGTTAAAGTCTCTTGAGATGACATTTGTTGGAAACTGGCTCCATACAAATAAACTGAGCTGAATTTAATAGAATCTGTTTAAGTTAGTGCCTCATCCTAACAAACCACTACAGTATGTATTGCTTTACAATGCTGGTTAAGGATTGAAACGTGTTTTAAGGGCCTTTAGACAACGCTGGTGCATGTCTCCGATTGTGGTATTAACATAAGGAATTTTAACATTATATACAGCAATTATTTTTTCTTTTTCGACACTTAATATTATCTGTATTTGTAGTTCTCTTACTGTGTCTTTCTGGGAAAAGAATTATAATGTGTATTACAGAGGATGCAGCACATTTAGATGCTTCAAATATGCATCAAAATGAGAGCTAGTCTCATAAACTCAAAGAAATGTCTTATTTTATCAAACCAACAGTTTGCAACTGAACAATATGCCCGGTTTACTACATTTCAAAACTGCTTTCACTCAATCATGTTTAATAAAAAGAATAAAAAAGAAAAACTCCAAAGCACATATGTGCATTTGAACACATCACTTAATTTGGTAAACAATAAAATCAACAGATGATGACGAATGCAACAGTGAGATAAATCAAAGAGAAGCATGTGCAGGAGTGAGAAATCATTAGTTTTGAGTATAGGTAGCGTGTGCGGGCACGTTTTCGCTAAAGCAGTCCATTGCACTGTTAGCCCAGAACAACAAACACACTGCTCAGATGAAGAGAGTGGTTATCGCACCCATAAGCCATCCTTTGACTCCACTGGAAACTTCTGCGGAAGCGCGAACAGAAAGTAGCGTCATACCGGCCAGATAAACTGAATGGAAGAGCCACTCGGACACCAACAACGGCGTGTACAGGCTAAAAACACACACCCTGACCTAAATCCACACACACAGATGCTGCTACAGAGACCAAAACATGTACTCTGAGCCCCAAACATGTTGAAAGAGGGAAGAGCACAGCTGTGACTTCCTGCGTTTTGGCATTTGGAGACCCCTAACCAGACTTCTGAAGGGTTCCCAGGAGACCCGGGGGGGTAAGTGGTGGGTGCAGAGGAAGTTTGAGAGCATGTGTGTTCATTTAAATAGAATACACCAAGCAGGAAGTCTTTGAGAAACAAAAACATATTTCTACGACAGATGCAGACGTTTTATGTTTCCAGGGTTCTAACAAAAGAAGCATTCGACCAAATTCATTAAACAACAACCAGAGTTTAGCATACTGAGCAGCGATCTGTGGTAGATTGAATGAGAACAAACCAATTAAATCTGCAACAAATCTCACTTCATGATTGCTCTGTCTGTAAAACTGAGATACTTTACGGACCAACAGTAAAATATTCATACACCCTCAACTTGTTGTCTGTTCAAAACCCCAAATTTCAAGGTTTTTTTTTTTTGTTGGGATTTGAAGTGACCAAAACAAAGTAGTGTATATTTGTGATGTGGAAGAAAAAAAATTGTTTAAAAGTATTAAATAAATTTTACAAAATCTAAAAGTGTGCTGGGCATTTTCATGTCACCTTCCTGAGACAATAGTTTATAGAAACACCTTTCCTTGCAAGAGTATTATTTATTTCTGGGAATGTCTCTACAAGCTTTGGACATAAGGAAACTAAACTTTCTCCCCGTTCTTCTTTGCAAAACAACCTCATGGTCAGATTGATTGGTCGGACGGCATCTGTATCCCTAAACCATCAAGTCATGTCACAAATGTTACCCTTGATTTAGGTCTGGGAGTGTCTGGGAGTATGTTTAGGGTTGTTGCCTTGGTGAAAGGTCAACTTAAGCCCCAGCTTCAAGTCTTTTGCAGCTTCTGACAGGTGTTCCTCCTGGGCTGCCCTGTATTTAGCTCCATCCATCTTCCCATCAACTCTGACTTACTTCCCTGTCCCTGCTGAAGTAAAGCGTTCCCACGGCATGAGGCCGCCGCTACCGTGTTTCACCGTGCGGATAGTTTAATAACCTGCTGTGAACCCCTCCACAGCTTTCTCCCTGACCTGTCTGCTGTGCTCCTTAGTCTTCATGACGCTGTTTGATCCCCAACGTTTTCTAGCAAACCTCTGAGGCCAGAAGCAGAACAGCAATAATTAAAATCTAATCAACTTAGACTGAGATGGACTCTACTTGCTAATTAAGAGACTTCTGAAGACAGCTGGGTATTTAACAGGAGTATCTGATAATAGGCAGCTGATTACAAACACTTGCATGTTTAATTTTTCTTTCATATCCTTTTCTTAGACTTCTCAAATATGCTCCACTATGTGTTGGTCTATCATTTAAAATACATTTAGGTTTGTGATTGCATTTGTACATAATAAGTAAAGTTCACGCGGTATGAAAACATTTGCAAGACTCTATACTGGACTTTTAAAAAATAAAACTTACAACTTTTTAGGACATGTTAGCACCTTCTGACACAACATAAAACATATAAACTCTTAAGAAATCCTGGATAGTTAAGTCTTAAAGGCGCAGAACCGCCCATGTTGTTCTTGCGGCTGGTGCTTCCGGAAGCTGATGCGGTCTTTACTCACATGGACCATTTTATATCCATTGGGAGGAAATCTAAAATACTTGATCCACATAATACTTTGTGAGGACTGAAATGTGTTGCAGAACTTCTGGACGCCGACTGCGGAAGACTGTATGTTTGTCATGGAAATTCCAGGGAGGTATTCTTGTAAAGTCATTAAACCGGACCATTAAGTCTGCAAGCGTACAAATGCACATGGTGATACAATACCACAAAGGCCAGAAAACCAGAGGAAGTCTGTTAAAGCAACTGTTGGATGGATGCAAAAGGTTGAACTTTGGTGACAGGAAAGGTCACGCTGCTCTGCTCAAAGTGTGCAAATTTGGAAAACGGCAATTTATCCTTCACAGAAAAGACGTTTAGCAACGTTCGAACTTCTAAAAAGGCAACCATGCTTTTAGAAAAAGACACTAAACTCACTTTGAAGTTGAATCTGCTATTTTCTTGGCTTTTCCACCGACTCCCACACACCTGTTCATTCATGTATCTGCAGCGTCCTGAGGGCAGGCTGAGGCGTCAGATACAGTAGCAACAAGTGATGACACAACCCCCATATTTCCTCTTTCTGGCCTGAAGGATCAAACGCCAAACTCAGCAGGAGTGTTGCCTTTTTAAAAGCATTCCTATACGCCTTTAATCGAGGAAGCAAAAAAAAGGAAAAGAAATGAAAAAATTGAGCTACAACAGAGAAAAATTGTTTCATAAGTTTGATCAATACAGCGTAAAAAGGTACTTAGATTGGTCGTGTGTTGCTATCTACTCAGGAATCACAGAAAAGATCGGGAGGGGGATTTTGTGAAGCACTTTAGGTGACATTCATACTTTAATGGGGTTTATATAAATCATTTGTTGAGAAAAGCTAAATTTATTTGATTGCTAAAAGCAAACTCACAATTTGGACAATAAAGTCGAAATTCAATTTGAACATCCCAGATTTTAATCTAATTGAAACTTTGTGCTGGGAGCATTCATCCTGCAAAGCTGACAAGAATAATTGTGACTTTATTTCTCTACTCATTCAGCTATATATATATATATAAACCTAGAATGTCAGTTTAATAAAAAAAATTTGTATCATGTCTATGAATTGTGTTCATGGGTTTCTCTCTTTTTATGGCTAGAAAGTAAAACAACTGACTGAACATCCATAATTTCTGCAGAATCTCTTCTGCTCACTTAATCCTTATAGATGTTGTTTAACTTGAAAACCTTCATAGATAAAGTGTTCAAAACACTTGTGTTACCTGTTTATTGGAGAAGGGTCTGCAGAGACATACTATTGGTTAATTCAATGCAATGGGGTACCTTGTTGATGGCGTCCCGGTAGGGCCAAAATAGTTATTTTTTACTATTTTTATTTTCATTTTTACCAAAAACAGAATACTAATTAAGCACCGTTTAAGGCCTCTGGTTGCAGGTTAATTTTAGTAAAACGCTGCCTGCTGGGGGTTCTTGTTTCGCTGACTGCAAGAAATGAGAACCAGTTTCAAACTTCAGCTGCTTGTTTGCCCATTAAAACTACAACTTGGAAAGGTTCAGCCCTGGATTAGATTAGAGAATTGTTCCTTTCTTGGTCATTTCAGGCTTGCTGTCATCACTTAGAAATGTTGTACGCAGCCAAAAGGAGCCGCCAATAAGAGCATTTAAAACCGAGATGTCTCTTTAAAACCAGCTTTTTCGCTCAATTTAGCCAGTTTTACAATCCTAATTAGTTAATTGCCACTTCCAGGCTGACGCAAACTCTACAAAGAACTTTCCTGGGAGGAAAGAAGCGTAAATAAAAGGGGATTTTTCTTTTATGAGAAACCACAGGTTGTTCCAGTTTTATCTAATATAACTGTATAAAAGTTTTAAAGCCTTACAAACCTGGTAAATGTCATTGTTGTTCCTCCGAGCTGATGTAGACTTGTGCTCCACTGCCCCCTGCTGGCAGATACTCATTAGTGCACCACCAAGGGTGCAGTGACATGATAAATTCGCTAGGTGGGGCGCTTACGCAGCCTTTATGAACTAAAATAGACTTCGTTCTTGAAAAGCCTCTGAGAAACACTGCCAGAGGCAAACTTTTCTAAACCATGCTTGAATAAATGTTACAAACTCTGTAGATTCAGTAGAGAAGAGTGAAAGTGAAAGTGGAAACGTATTTTTACAGCATTTAAACACTCACTGTAGAAGAACAGGGGGAACCGAAAACAACTGTGCTTGACTCTCAGTTCTCAAAGCCAAAACACTGCACTGCAAACAACAATAAAAATATCCCCACGGTGTTATTTTAAATTAGTTATGATTCTATGCCTTACACTGAATCTAATCAAATAAAATATCCACCCATCCATCCATCCATCCATCATCTTTTGATTATCAGGTTGCTGCCCATCCCTCCCTCTCCTCAGCCACATCCTCCAGCTCATTCTGGGGGTTCCTAATACTTTCCGGGGCAAGACAGGATTTATAGTCCCTCCAGCAAGTTCTGGGTCTTCCCTGGGTCTCCTCCGGGTGGGAGGCATGCCCACAGAACAGTAGGATAGAGCAGAACAGAAAAATAGGTTTACAGGAAATTATTTTATTTTATTTAATTACTGAATTGCTCCAATGTATTCAGCTTTCACAAAGCAACAGAGCCAGAGCCTCGGACACAAGTCAGCAGACAGAATCACAGATGCTTTGCACTTGAAGTAGAAAGCAGCACAAATTTCAATCCAAGAAAGCAAATTTAGTGTTGATCATTGTCTTTGAAACTGAAACTCTTGATTTAGCTCTAAATGCACTTCATATCATCAGTGCAGTAATACTGACAAACCGTGGAAATAGGCCCATCACAGCTCGGATTCAAACAAATGCATCAAAAAGTTGCTTGCATTGCATTTTTGCATATAATCTAATGTCTGTTGGCATTATTTGCAGACAGCTGAGTGACCGCTGAGTAACTGCTTTAATGTTTCCCCATATTCCATCGCTTTTGACTGAAATCAAATTTTGATGAATCTGATGGAACGTTTGCTAACAACTCCAATGTTTTTGGGTAATTCATCATACAAAGATGAACTATCTGAGATGCTCTGCAGCACAGCAGAGCTGGAACTCCAGGTTTTACGTTCAGCTGAATCTATTTATAGCACACGCTGCACTCACACACGATTTGAATATTTTACAAGCCAGACCAACTCGCAGGAAGGCTTTGTCCTTCAGCCAAGATGCCCGCCCGAATAACAACCATCCCATCCTTCCTCCCTGAACACCTTTACCTCACAGTCTAAAGTTGACTACTTTAATACCTCACAGCAGCCATTTAGCTTCCTAAGAGGTCCTGACTGCCTCCGTGACTGCAATTAATCACAAACACTTTGTGTTGTTATGAATATTATGGCTTGAACCTTTTCTACCAGGATGCAACACTTTCCAACACAGAGAAAACCAAATTATTGTTCCGTGTGATTGAATTTGGGCTCATTTAGCATCTCCTCTACAGCATTTATGTCTTTCAATATTTTTTAATTAACATCAAAATGTTGCAAAATACCCATGGTTTGATGTTTTTAATTATTGCTTCTGATATTTCTCAACCGTGTCATGTTTCTTTTTACATGTTGTTCTGTTTCGGGTGTTGACCGTTCCATTTACTGTCAGCTAAGAAAGTATCTGGATTGATCCTGTTTAAAAAAAAAAACACCATGGATTTGATTATGACTGAAGTTTTCAATCATTTGTTGTAATGGTGCAGGTATTTGGGTTATTCATGGTGGTGCACAGATTTATGCTACCTTTCCACATTTAACAATGGACCAGGGTAATAGCACACCCATGGACAAAGGATTATAAACATATAATGTGGCATGCTAATGAAACTTTTAGCTTTTTACTCAAAACATTGCTTTGTTTTTCAAGTCTGCCACAATCCTGGCAGACTTGAAAAACAAAGCGATGTTAGCCGTATAATTCCTGTTCACATAACTATGGCAAAGCTGCACAGGGCTGACATCTACATGCTGTACCAAAGTATTTAAAGCTGCTGAGCTTTTACACACTTAACTGTGTCACAATCCCATATTTCAATGGATTTTCAAATAGGATTTTTAGTCATTTAAATTTAATTTTAATCATTTAAAAACAAAAAATCCAGAGCCACTAAGTCAGTCATTCGTAGACCTTTTCAGTTACAGGCGCGGGTTTTTTGAGGTTTGTTCCTACCGGTTCTGCACATCCAATGGCAGTCAATTTTTAGTCCAGTCTTCTTGAAAGACCTCCCAGGCTTAATAAGAGGGAATGGAGATAGTTTCTGAGCTTTTACCACATATTCTCAAATGCCTTTGGGTCTGGACTTTGAGTAGGCCATTGAGAATGTGCTTTGACTCAACCCATCCTGTTGATGTTGGCTGAATGTTTCAGGTCATTCTCCTGCTGGGAGGTGAACCTCCCTCCCAGTCCTAAGTTGTTGTTGCTTTTCTTTCTACAGGTTTTCTTCCAGATTGTCCTGCATTTAGCTCCATCCATCTTTCCATCAACTCTGACCAGCTTCACTGCCCCATTGGAGAAAAGTTTCCCCTTGGCATGATGCTGCAAACACGGTGGTTTTCAGTGGGGATGCTGTGTTCAGTGGGATGTGCTGAGCTAGTTTTCCCAACACACATGTTTTGTACGTAGGACAAAAAGGGTAAATATTATTCTTGTCCACTACATGGCTCACAGCAAACAATACTTATCGGGTTTTTTCAACACTCTTTCATAAAGGCCAGGTTTGTGTGGTGCACAGCTGGTAGTTTCTCTGTTCCCATTCTTCCACCCTAGCCGTGAATCTCTGCAGCTCCTCCAGAGTTAGCAGGGACTTCTTGGCCTGTCAGTTTAGACAGACAGCAATGTCTTGGAGGCTTTGTAGCTTGCCATACTCTTTCCATTTTCTGCTGATGGATTGAACTGTGGGCTGTGAACGTCTCCAGTTTTTTATCCCTGACATGATGGCTGCTGTGTTTTTTGGGCTTCATGATGGACAAACCTCTGAGGCCTTGACAGGAGGGATGGATTCCCACTGAGATTAAGTTATAAACTGGTGGACTTGGCAAAACGATTAGTTGTGGCTCAATTTATATGGGGTATCATCCTCCATTTAAATAGATGAGTTAATTCATTAACTCATTAATGAATTAATTTATTAATTGTTAAAAAAAAAATTGAGATACCATGGATCATTTTCCTTCTTCCTGTGAATGATGAATTATTTGGTCTTGGTCTGTCACATAAAATCCCAGAAATATCCACAGACATCTGTGAATGTAACATAAACTGTGGAAAGAGTTCAAGGAATATGAATTTGAAAGACAATTGTTTCATTACCACAATAGCCAACGCTTATAGACGGGTGCTGTCTGCACAAACAAATGAGCTATTTAAGCAAACACTGAATTTGATTTGCCTCCATTCTGAGTGAACAACATTCCTTGTTGGATCTCTTTCTTGTCAGGCTGGCTTTTTCTGAAGCTCGTCAGCACATTTTACAGCTTTCAGGTCAGGTCTTATTTCTTTGTCATTGCTCACCCCTTTTGTTTCTTATTTTATGCGTGTTTTTTGTTTTGTATTTTTCAAAGAGGTGTATCTGTTAGAGCCCCCTGCCCTGACCTTTGGGCCCAGGGTCTGTGCCCATTCAATAAATCCTTGGAAAACAAAGGTTGATAAATAAACAAAGTGCAAAAAGTCACACTGGGGACTAAAAGGGAAGAAGGTGAGCATCATCGTGGGAAAGACACACAGAGAAGAAGGGTGCTAGATTCCACACTTTGGCTGGAGCAACAGATCATACACAGAGAGAGAGAAAGAGAAACACATACAGAGGTCCAGGAGAGCAGGATCTCTCAAACTGGGGTCCAGAACTGCTGTCACTTACACATTAAAGGAGTCACCGACGACACATCAGCAAATTTGACAGCTCATTAGCTGCGGACGCTGTAAAATTTACCAAAGTGACTGAAACATGAGGTGAAACTTTAACTTTTTAATTACAGAGAGAATGCTGCTCTCCAGAGAGTGGTCGAAGGAATGAGCATCAGAAACCCACAGTGTTGAGCTTCATAACGTTCCCTTGTGTCCGTTAATGTTTCACATGATAAACTGATATATTTTTAAAATCCTATTTTTATGTTAGCCCTGATTGACCGTGTATTTTTAAAAACAAATTTCACAAGTCTGAATGACTGAGATGAACAGCCTACATGTACACGTTGAGTCCCACCGTTACTGACACCGGTGCCCTGCACATGCGCCCACCCTCTCCAGACTACTAAACAGGAAAGCTGCTATATGCAGAAACAAAAGGAAGTAAAAAAGCTGTGGGCGCCTTGAGCTTTAGTCTTATCTGTTTTTTATGGTTTTGTAGTGGTGTAATTCCTCAGCCACACCTGCTCAATCATTTACTCTAATTCAACTAAATAACTGCTACGTAGACATCAGGTAGAGTATCAGGGACACATTTCCACCAACGTAACCCGTCTATGTACGTGTAGGTAGGGTTCCTCTTTCAGTATAAATCTAAGGCTACATCCCACTAAGTGCTTTTGTGCATTGTTTGAGCAAATACTAAACTGCAATTAAGTTTGATTATTGATAGAACAGATTGGACTGGGCCTAAATATGTACCTGTCGTATTGTGTCTTGGGCTTAATTTTGAAGTCCAAATGCATGGACAGAACCTCCTACACTATGGTAACTCTTAACCCTAGAGGTCCACGGGGCTCAGTACTGAACCCTGTCTTGTGCTTGTCTTCAAGCATGATGGCAAACACATTTGTGAGTTCTGAATCATTGTTAAATATGAAGACGTCACCACCGTGATGGGTCTCACAGCCAATTACACACTGCAAAAAGGGAACTAAAAGTAAGTAAAATTTTCTTGAAATGAATGTATTTTCCCTTGATTTGAGCAAGTAAATAAGACTACTTGCCAATGGAATAAGCTTTCTGCACTTAAAATAAGAACAACTCATCTCCACAGTCTTATTTCAAGTGCAGTATATCTAATTATCTTATTTTAGGGATAAAAATAATACTCATTCCATTGGCAAATATCTGCTCAAATCAAGGAAGAATATACTAATTTCAAGAAAATCTCATTTACTTTTAGTTCCATTTTTGCAGTGCAATTAACTGAGTTTGAGAAAGTCAAGAACTGGAGCCGTCACAACAACCTTACCCCAAACCCAAGGAGCTAATGCTAGAGAGTGAAGCTTTGTAATCCTATCAAAATCATGTGATCTGATCTGAAAACACAGCTTTTACAGCTGATGATCAGTGTTTACAGATGTGTGATAGAGTCCATAATTACCTACTGTGTGGTACCCATACCCACTTCCTGCACCTGTGAGGGCAGGAAGTGGGTATGGGTACCATTACAGTACAAAGGAGTATTGGCTCACAGTTTCCCTCTCTGTTTTAAATCCCAAAGGCACACTGCATCTGACATGCTGGAATAATCGCTGGTAACCTAAACCACCCTTGGCACAGACCTTTGTCTTTTCTGCTTTCTCGCAAAAGCTCCAGAGCGGCGTTTGTACGCACAGCAAAATGGCACAAATCAGGTGTAAACCATACCCCTTTTTAATAGTAATCGATTTGATTCAGTACGGGTCAGCTGGACTCAGTTCTGCATAGGAGGTTTTCCATTACACCCTAGTAACACGGCAATATGGTAATGGTAGCCATAACAAGGCGGCACATTAGTTCAGTATCTAAGGATGGACTCGGTAGCGGCTGTGGCTGTAGTGTGCGTGTTTGTGTGTTTTATATGGTGGGTCTGATTCTCGTCTTGGAGTCGCTCTAGTTACACAATCAGTGACTCCACCCCCTAGCGAATCAGATAGGGGGTGGAGTCACTGATTAACGTGACTCCACCCCCCCATCCCCCCCGAGTGAGGCCTGGGATTATCTTGGCCTTGCGTTGCTTTTGCATACTGTCTAATAATTCCCATTCTCTCTCCTTTGTAAAGACAACCTTCAGGTCACTGTTGTTTCGGCATTAAAGAAAAGAAAAAAAGCACCTCACTGTTCCGGTCTGGATGACGTTGTCCACATAGAGGCTGAAATAGTTGGACATAAACTGAGTTATGGCATTGATGTGATCTCCATTGGGTTTAGAGAGTACAACCCAGTATGTAGCTTCAAAACATCCCCACAGAGTTTCTTCAGCGTCTTATGGCTTCTCCTCACAGTTCTTTTGGTCGCAGTTTACATCTGAACAAAGGCTTTATACACACCTCAGCGAAAGCTCAGATTATGATCTGCCTTGCTAAGAGGAGGTTGAGCAAATGAGCAGTAAGGATCCCTGCATTAAACAAATCCATAATTTTATCTTTTTAACAATGTTAACGAGAGTTGTGCTTAAAATCTACAGACATAGTGTTAATTTCACTGTGATTTGCGTCTACCGCAGAGCAACAGCTGAGTTGTTGACATCTCGCGCAGCGTCAGCACTAACAATGTAGGGGACATCCCCACGTTAGGACATGGTGCAGGCAGCATCATCCTGTGGGAATGCGTTTCTTCAGCAGGGACATTAAAGCTGGTCAGTATTAAAATAACACTCCTTAAAGGCTGTGAAAAACTGGGGCCGATGTTTACCTTCCAGCAGGACAATGACCCTAAACATAAAGCCAGAGCTTCAGTGGTTTGGACCAAGCAATATTTATGTTAGCATGGCTTAGTGAAAGTCTAGTACAATGGAGAATGCATTGCAAGACTTGAAAACTGATGTTCATAGATGCTGTGGAGCTAATTTGAGCAGAAAGATGGACAAATGTTTCAGTCTTTAGACGTGCAAAGGTGGTGTAGATATATGCACTTAAAGACGGCATAATGTCCTTCTCACTTCACAATAATGCATTACTTTGTTGTGCTTTTTTACATAAAATCAAAATAACACGCATTACAGTCTGTTTTTAAAGTGAGAAAATACGAGAAACGTCAAAGGGCTCAAATACTTATAGAAAGAAAATTAACAAAGACAATGTTGGATGGACAGAAAATAATATTTTAGTAACATCAAACCAAAAAACTGGCCCACGATGGAAGAACAACTAAAAGATTATGTATTTTCTGGCTCCTGTCACAGGTCTGTGCTGGATTTGTTTCACTGTTTCCTAAAGACATGTCTTTCAGATGCTTTTTATCAGATTGTTTTCATCACATCTTTCTAGTTTTCTCATTAATCTGAGCCCTACGCGCTGTCATGGTCTGGCACGAGAACTGAACTCCAAAAGTTCATCAGACGCCTAAAATGAACTGCTTTAAGAGATTGCATTAAAGTCTGTCTCACTGGCCCAAAGGTCTGGTGTGGTTGGAAGGCTTTGCACCTTCCTAGATTTGTGTTTTTTTTAATTCCCTACTTACTTCTCTGTGCAGAGGGAGAAGTAGGACAGTGTACTGAGCAGGCCATGTCCTAAAGCAGTGAGAACTGGATCCAGCCAGACTTCCACGAAAAACAGCCCTGAGCAGGAGGTGCTGACTGAGGGGGACGAGCTCCAGGGAGGTTAATACGATCGAACACAGGCACACAACAAGAAGATTCTCAGCCTTTCTCCTCTTAAAAACAACCCAGTCTCAGGCTTTATCTGAAAAAAAAAATCATTCTTGGACCGACGCTCTGAAACAGGAAGTTGTACTTATGTTTGGGATTGGGTTTGGGAAGAACAAAACAATCTGTACTGCTGGCTCAGCAAATATTATTATGACAGGAAGCATGTTTCTCTTTAGGGAGAAATCTTTTTTATGAGGAATACAATGCATAGAATTATTCAAAATCTAAGTTCAATATTTTAAAGTCATGATTAGATAATTAGGTGTGACTGAAAACTTTTCCGGTATTCCAAGTAACCTCTCAGTCATTGAGAAAATGTTTGAAAGACGTGTTCACAACAGCGCTAGAAAAATCAGAAATCAGATGACCTTTGTACTGAGAGCCGGCTGCCCTAATGGGACAATTGATTGTTGAGTGCCTGAGCTGACTAAAATCTGGGGAAGGATCATTAAATGTGTCGACTCGGATGACTTTGGGAACTGCGACTCAGCACAGACAAAAACCCAGACAAGTTCAGACCAGTTTAACCACAGACATATCAACAATCAAAATGAACATGGTCTTCCAACATGTGTTTAGTTATCTGGGGAAGGGAGATGCTGTTGGGCATAAGCGTGCGTATCATTTAAGTCCATTTGACCGAATGAACTCAAGTTCAAAATGAGGTAACTCAAAGCAAAACAATAGAATCAGAAAATAGGGACAACTGAAACACAAATCAGCTCAGGCTTGATTGAAATACTGCAATCTTTAAAGGGGCCTAGTCACGTTCTTTAACCACAAAAAGGAAACACATAAAAACATATATTCATCTTCAAATAAAGCAATATACGGCAAGTGTACGTCCTCATAGTGTTTATATGAACAGTGGCTGGATTTATATCCAGTCAATAATCAGAAGAAGGTGCAAAAGTAGGAAAGGTGCATCAGTTATATACAGTGTATCTTCATATATACAGTCAATCAATCAATCCACTTTATTTATATAGCACATTTAACAACAGAAAAAGTTTCCAATATATTTATATAAAATAAATATAATCTAATTAAATCCCCTCTGGTTTTAAGCCTCGTCTTAGGCACCATTAACTGAAGATGGCTCTCAGACCTCAGAGCACGTGCTGGAGAATAAATCTGGAGGAGGTCGGTGATGTATTGAGGAGCCATCCCATTCAAGGCTCCAAACACAAACAATAAAATCTTAAAATCAATTCTAAAACGAACAGGGAGCCAGTGCAAAGACGCAAGAATTGGTGTAATATGTTGATGTTTTCTGGTCCCTGTTAAAAGACGAGCCACAGCATTTTGGACTAACTGCAGACGGGAGAGAGCTCATTTGCTAACGCCTGAATAAAGTGCATTGCAGTAGTCCAGACGGCTAGAAATAAAAGAGTGTAAAACCTGCTCAAAGAGCTTGGACAACATCCTCCTCTCAGCCACTTCCTCCACAGAGTCCAGAGTGCAGCCCAGGACTGAAGTGGCCTTCCTCACCAGCTTATTCAGCCTCTTTCTGTCCCGCTCTGCGCTGCCAGGGGCCCAGCAGATGACAGCGTAGAGGAGCCTCCTCAGGCTGAGGTATATATATATATAT
Organism: Fundulus diaphanus; assembly: GCA_037039145.1. Lineage (NCBI taxonomy): Eukaryota > Metazoa > Chordata > Actinopteri > Cyprinodontiformes > Fundulidae > Fundulus > Fundulus diaphanus. The sequence goes on from CM073131.1 coordinate 21,864,498, forward strand.
ATATATATATATATATATATATATATATATATATATATATATATATATATATATATATATAGATATAGATATAGATATAGATAGATAGATATAGATATAGATATAGATATAAATATATAAGATTAGATAAAAACACTTATCTTGCATGACTTTTCCTGTAACTTCTACAGTTTAGCACCTGAGACACAAACAAAACAAACTGATGTCAAAAACTCAAAAAGAAGAAAATTCACCATTTATTTTGGGTGAATTTCAGCTTCAGACTGTATAGTGATGTGTTGACTCCTAGATGCTAACATATTCCATGAAATATACTACATTTATTGTTTATTTATTTGGGAATCTATTTTAACATTGTGCCCACAACATCAACAAAACACATCTTTGCCCCCCTTTTTAAATCACCCTTTATTCCTTATAAACAACGCGTGTTGAATCATGGCTTGGACTGCCTTGTGTTTACAGGACCACTCCTCAGCCTGAAACCAGGCTCCGCGCTGAATCCTCCTGTTTTGGTCATGATCAGTCTGTGTTTTCGAACACCCTGTCCCAGCAACCTATACCTTTCTGGAGGCTTTGTAAACACAAGGCTCACGTTACCATCTCCACTCCCATCCTCGCACACCTCCTTCTGCAACTCCTCCTCCTCCTCTTACTCTTTTATTTATTTCGCGGTGGCTTCATACATTCCCCCTTTTCTTGCTCAGGTCACAAGCTCCTTTTTTGCTTTCCAGACATTTCCCTCCCTGCGCTCCCCTTCGAACACCTCCCTCTGTCGTGCTCCCCCTGTCGACCCCATCTGTTGAGCAACCCCATCTTGGGTTTCAGTAAACAGCCTCATGGATACATCTTCATGAATATGCGTCACATTAGTCATTTCCAGGCGCTCAGTCGATCTTGGGATGACTTTCAAGGAAAATGATCATGTGGTGTCCTTCTCCACCTTGTTTTGGGTCGATCTGCGAAGGAAATGCTCCACTGATGCATAATGACTACATCATCTTTGTCCTCAAGCATAAAAGAGGGACTGAAAAAGGTTAGATCACCTTTGTTTCATGAATTTAGGCAGAGAATTGTCATGTCTGCTCAAACCTTTTATCAGTAGAAATGGTTAACATAAATGTTTTTCTCCCCACTTTTGTGTCATTTTTTTAGTTACGGCTCCATGATGGACAGGCAACGTGTGCAGGATGTATCCCTCCTCTTAACCACTGGAGACAGTTATCTGGCTGCGAAGCAACAGCTCCTCCTCCTCCCTCTGAATGTACTTTTTGTTCCAAGACAAGCTGGTTTTGACTTGTTCTCCTGGCTCATCGTCTGCTACCATCGCGCATAGCTCGGGGCCGAGCTCGTTGTCGGTTATAAAATTTCACAACACATTGTTGCTGGTTTTTTTATGAAAACGTGTCTTTTTAAGGGCTTAAAGAGACTCGTGCCAGTGGAGGGTTAGATTGGAGGGGGTTAAAAAAAAATGGCTCAACAGCAGCTGAAAATAGAGCATGTTGTCACAGGAGACAACACCTCATCCACGCACCAAACATTTTCAAAATAACCTTGGGAAATCATCCCATCCAATTAAAATGCACCACAGTAAGCAAAAGGCCCTAAAGCAGTTCATCAGCTGTAATGACAGAGACTTCCATGAAGAAATCATTTATGTTTGTTTTATTTTGCAAACGCCTAAATAGGAGACACCATAATTGTTTTTGTTCTAGTCGTAGTTTTCTTTAATGTGACTTCATGTGAGACGAATCTGAGTATGTTAAGATACGAGATAAGATAAGAAATTCCTTTATTGTCCCACAATGGGGAAATAGTTTATAGTAATGAAAGAAAATAAGATAATCTTATCTAAAGTTAGCTCTAAAGCAACAAAGGATCAGCTTTATCAGAAATACTCAAAAATAAAAGTACTAAAATACCACAGTAAATATTGCACAATTATTGATAACATGGCATAATCAGGGCAAAAAGGTGAAATATTCAAGTTAAACAGGGGAAAACAGTAAAAAAAACAACACACCAGCCTATTTACAGAATAATGAGATAATATGCAATATGTGGTTAAATATTTATAGTTGTACCGGAGCGTCTTGAATGAGCTAACGTGAGAGCAATTGAACCTTAGCATCTGAGAGACAGTGTAACTCATTCATGATCAAATCAGAACCCGTGCAACCACTAGCATGATGTAAACACTTGCTGAGTCTGTTGTGAGCAGCAGAGATTATAAAGTCTAACAGTAGCTGGGAGGAAGGACCTGCGGAAACGCTCCTAGGATGCAGCAGTCTGTCCCTGAAAGAGCTCTCCTGCTCTGCAGCAGCTCCATGCATGGGATAGGAGACATTGTCCATCAATGTTGTTATTATTCTTACAGTCCCTCTGCCTCCCACCACCTGCACTGGGTCCAGAGGGCATGCCAGGACCCAGAGCTGGCCCTCCATATGAGCTTATCTGCCTGCTTCCTCTCAGCTACAGACAGGCTTCTACTCCAACAAACCCCACCATAGAAGATGGCTGATGCCACCACAGAGTCAAAGAAGGCCGTCAGGAGCGCCCCCTGTAGTCCAAAACACCTCAGCCTCCTCAGCAGGTAGTCTGCTCTGACCCTTCCTTTAAAGAGCATCCATGTTGTGACTGGTCCAGTTTATGGTTCAGGTGAACACCCAGGTACTTATAATAGTCCACCATGGATCCTGGATCCATTGTCTATACTCTCACTCATCCTTTTGATTTATTTATCCATTTGTCCATTATGATTTATTTCTATTAATTTTAAATGACTACGGCCTACAGCTAATGTAAACCAGAATTTCAATTTCTATTACATCATACCAATAAAAATAAGGCTGTTTCAAGCAGAGCTGGTGTTTTATTGCCATGTTATGGCTGTTAAAATCATGGAGAAGACTTGATTACCGTCCAGCCGCTGACGGCCTTCATAAACAGGGTAAGCCACCAAACGTCATTACTAAAGAAGCTCACAGTTCGCTGAACGCTGCACAGAGCAAATTATTGGAAAGTTCAACGGGAAAGAAAAAGTTTGCAAAAGTAATAATAGCAAGCAAAGCTTTGAGAGGTTTGTGAAGCAAAACTCATTCAAGACACTGGAAGAGATTCACAGGGCATGAACCGTAACTGGAGTTAGTACGTTAACAGTCACCTGTCACGTTTCTGAGGGGTTTGGTCATGGTTTTCATTTGGATTCAGTATTTTAATTGTCATTTATTATGTTCAACTCGGCTTGCCATATCCTGTTGTTTATGGGGTTTTGCCAAATCAGTTTACTTCCCCATGATCCTCATGTATGCTTCCTCCCATGCCTCCTTTAGCATAGGAACCTCGCGATGTCTCTTATCGGCTGTAAGGAGCTATAAGGAATCCCACAATCCTTTGTGTGATATGATGTATAAGCACAGCCCACCTCATGGAAATTAATGAAAATGGCCGGAGAGCAAAGAGCGTGCACTTTGTATTTTCTTCTTTTTTTATATTTTTTTTGTAGTTCCAGTTATCTTTTTTTTTCTTTAGGGTTGCTGTTAGAGTTGTCGATATTTGTAGCACTAGTTTTACAAACTCTTTTTCTATTTATTTATTTATTCCAGATCTTTTTTATGCATCTTTACCAGAGGATCCAGAGGTTTGAAAAGTGCTGTGGTGGCAATAAACTATGTGAAAAACACACTGAATGGACTCTTCAAAGTCTTACTATCAATATAAACCCAACAAGTCAAAACATAGGACAAGGAAGCAAAATCTCACCCAAAATTCACTGATCGGAAAGGTTTACTGTGATCTGAAAACGGCTGGTCACGATGTCAGATTATTAAACAAGGGACATTTCCTGTTAATAGGGTGAAAATAAATTAAACATTTTAAAACCTGTATATTTAGTCGAATACATTATGACAATATCCTCTAATGCTGTCATCAATAACGCTCCCCAGACTGTATGAAAATTTCCTTAAAATACAGTATTCAGCCAAGAGTTCCCAGGTGAAATAAAAAGATATTGTTGTTTTTTTTACCCAGATATTTATCCTGGTATTTTCCAGAAATGTCTCGGTTTTAAAGGATATTCTGTAACATCTTCAAAAATAGAGTTTCATCACCGTGATCACCTACATACTGACGGGAGAACGAACGCTTATGCTCGGGGGACAGACACAGAGAAGCTTGTTGGAGGGATTAGAGCGGAGGAGCTCGGCTCGGTGCATTACTCTGATGAACTGCTTCAGCACTCACAGCCTAATAGGACCAGCATCAGAGGGATTTCTCTCCCAGGTTTTGTTTGCTATTTGACTTCTGCTTTGCTTTAACAGAATGCAGCACACATTTCTAGCTAAAAATTGCAGTCTTAGCCTTTATTTCCTCTGCTGGGAGTTGAATTTTAGACCTTTATCGAATCTGTTCATGAGGTTTTCTAATAGCTATCACCCACACTGTCCTTAAATCTTTCTAAAAAGAAAAAGCTGCTCTAAGGAATAATTTCTTTCACCCAATTCTGGAGTCTTTTGCAGATTTTTTTTCAGAATTGCGCTGTATATAACTCAATCCAGATTCTCTATCCTTGCTGAAGAAAAGCATCCCCTCAGCATCATGCTGCCATCACCCTGCTCCATGGTGCATTCAGTGTAAGTTTTCCCTTTTAAATATAGGCCTACCTACATGACAGACACTAAGTGTCATTTCTTTTACCTTTCTTTCCACTGCGGCTTTCTTCTTGCCGGGTAGATTTTTAGATTGTACGACTGATATTTTTTCCTGTCAACATATTCTACCACAGTACCCCGCCTCTCGCCCATTGACAGCTGGAGGTAGGCACCAGCACCTCTCGCGACCCCACAAGGGATAGACGTGTTAGAAAATGGATGGATGGATATTCTACCACGAGTCGTGGACAACTGCAGCTCCTCCAGAGATACCATGGGCCTCCTGGCTGCTTCTTTGCCGCCTTTTAGCTTTAGGTAGATAGTCATGTCTTGAAGTGTTGCCAATTTCTCTTTCCATTTTAAGATGATGGCTTGATTGGTGCTCGTTACGATATTAAACGCTTGGAAAATTGTTTTATAACCTGACTCAGCTTTAAACTTCTCCCCAACTTTCTCCCTGACCTGTCTGCTGTGCTCCTTGGTCTTCATGATGCTTTTTGTTCCCTAAAGTTCTCCGAGAACTTTTGTGCTGAGATTAAATGACGCACAGATTGACTCTACCTACTAATCAGGTGGTACCTAAAGGGCAACTGGATTGTCGTCAGATAAAGGACTTTCCAACAAAGTAAGAGATCAATTCAAATTGGGGATTTCTTTTAACAAAGTAAGGGTTAGTCTGCTGTAAAATGTATTTTTCTTTAACAAATGCCAAAAAATCTTTTATGAAGTTTGATGACTTGGCTTTTTGCTCTGTGTGTGTGTGTGTGTGTGTGTGTGTGTGTGTGTGTGTGTGTGTGTGTGTGTGTGTGTGTGTGTGTGTGTGTGTGTGTGTGTGTGTGTGTGTGTGTGTGTGTGTGCTCATGTCCTTGTTGGAGACGAGGGTCTCGGTGTGCTCTGCCTGCCTGGCACCACGGCCATTATCTTCATGTTTGCGTGTTATTGTTCCAGTTTTCCAGCCGCTGAGCAGCAAACAACCTGAAGGAGTGGGGTTAATCATTAACAGCCTCATATGGAGAATCGCTCTAAGAGTGTGTGCAACGTATGCTTCAGCATGTAAATTTCAGTGACGATGGTGTAAAACGTGAGACATCAGCTCTGGATGGACTTCTGCCTGTCAAATACTACTAACCTATAACAAGCTTGGATGTACTTTATCATCAGGTTTGAAAGGGGCTTTTGTTTTGCAGCAGCTGTCCTTGCCTGTGCATAAGTGCAGGTGTTGATTCTGCGTGCGTCTCCAGCACAGCGCTATGCTCTGCTATCAGGAAGGGTAAAAAAAGAGCCCAGGGTCAGCTTTACCACAGTGATAAACTCCCACGAACGGCTGACTCAGGACATGCTGCGGAAGTTCAAGAACCGCCGGCGCTCCACTCATACATCAGCAGACGGACACGCTTCTCAAATTCAAAATTAGATTAAATTCTACTGACCTAATGACAAAAACTTCCCTCTTATTTTGGATATTGGAGTGAGGTATATGGGCTCAGTAATGCTCTATGCAGACCGGACCAAAGCAAAAGGGGATCAAAGATGGTTCTTCTGGGTCATAAGTAGCATATGCTGTGCAGTGAAAACTTGAAATGATTGTCATGGCTGTTTTCCTGCGTTGATACTCTGATTTGAATTTTAATTCAGGTCTGATCCTTTTGCTGACCAACAGGAACGGATGAGAAGGAGTAATTTTGATTTCTTTAAATTGTTTCTGTCTCGTCCGAAGCATCTGTGTGCCCAGAAAGCTCATGATTATTAGAAACTGCTTGAACATCTGTTTTTGTTGATGAGAAAACGCATGAATAGGCCTATTTCATAATGAAAATCGCATACATTGCTTTTTTTTTTCAACTTGGTTTTATTTGAGTGGTGTTACTGTGTTCTGGTTATGAAGGAAAAAACACACTTCCATCATTCATTTCACAAAGATGAAGTCAAAATGGAAAAGATGTGACAATCTCTCACATTGTTGTTGAGGACATTTCATTTAAAACCTGCTTCAGTTCGTCAGGGTTTCTGGCCGTTTGTTTCGGGACAACGGGGCTAGAGTCCCAACCACTTCCCGAAGAGATGTTTTCACTTGTGAATCAACCTTTGGATTTCTCATCTTTATCGGTTTCATATTGTTGGGGAATGTCCTGAGCTCAATCTGGCACAAAAACAAATAGTTTCTCCAAGGTCGCTGCTCATATCTTTCCTTCTTGGCATTGTGCTAACACACACCTGGGTTCTCCACACTACCCAAAAAGCCAAAGCTCCTGCTTCTACACAGCTGGCCACACTTGCTGAGAACATGTTTATGTTTACATGTACCTAGCAGGCAACTGAAAGCAGCAACACTGTACTCTGATTTTCACAGTCATCTCTTTAATGTTTAACTTTGTTTTTGTCTCATAGGAGTTGAATCTTGAGTATTTTCATGCATTTAGGGTTAGATTTAAATTAGTTTCATAATCTGTGAAAAGAGCTGATTTGTATTATTCCCAGATGTGTGCAAACCCAACAGCTGGAAGAGACTATACCTTCTTCTTATTTTAATTGTATGTTCAATTCTATTAAATTTTATTCATATAGCACCAATTCATGATACATATCATCTCAAGGCACTTTCCAAAGTCAAATTCAATCAGATTATACATATTGGTCAAAATATTTCCTCTCTAAGGAAACCCAGCAGATTGCATCAAAGTCCCGACAAGCAGCATTCACTCCTGGAGAAGCGTAGAGCTACAGGGAGAGTTGTCTGCACTGTCCATGGCTTTGCAGCAATCCCTCATACTGAGCAAGCATGAAGCGACAGTGGAGAGGAAAACTCCCCATTAACGGGAAGGAAAAACCTCCGGCAGAACCAGGTTCAGTATGAACGGTCATCTGCCTCGACCGACTGGGGGTTAGAGAAGACAGAGCAGAGACACAACAAGAGAGACAAAAAAGCACAGAAGCACACATTGATGTAGGAATCCTTTCTACGTTAGATGGTAATAGCGGGTGATCTGTCTTCCTTGGATGATGCCACAGCTAGCAGAACGCCAGAACAAGTGTACCTAATGTGAAGGAAAAAAAAGAGAGAGAACAGAAAGTTAAAAGCTGAAATAACAAGAGTAATTTGTAAAGCTTTTATACCACGGTGAAATGAAAGAAGCAACACAACAATCAGAAACAATCACTCTTTTGCAGCAGTTCCATTAAAAACAATGCACAAAATTAAAAATATATTTAGTAGCAGTATATTTGCTGGGAACACATGCACCATTAACCTCCTTATTGTAGCAAACTGTCTGGTGCATATTGGCCTAATTGGATAATAGATTCCCCTAATTTACCCTTTTTATGTCTAAACACAAACTGCACTGGCCATTTCCCAAACCTATCAGCTTAGAGGGATTTTATCAGCGCCCTTTAACTTGCTCTGATTGCAGTAATATAATTAGAGGTAATCTAATGCCAACAAGTGAAAAAAAAAAAAGAAGTCAAATCAATGCTGTTTGGTCTGAAGGTGAAGAAGATGATGAAGGGTGGCTTTTGCATCAGCTGCAGCCATTACCACAATCATGAAGAGAACAATACGTGATCATGTTTGATCACAGACTTCTCAAAGTCCCACTGATTAAAAGACAACAATGAAAGGTCAAGAGGAAAACAAATTAACCTTTCTCCTTTCATATGCAGATTAAAATAGTCCGTCATGGTTAGATGGATTCTGTGTCGGTCTCAGGTGGGAGCAGCACAACTAATTCTGACAATATGGATGTTAATGCTTTTAAGGCTTTCCTGGCTATCAGAATGATAACGTCAACAACTACAACCCAATGCAAAGCAAACCTGATTATCTGATGATCTGAATCCCTTGTAGAAATTCTTTCTTCTTTGAGATCATATTGTCTAATTTATATCTGTTTTGGGGTTTCTGCTTCTCTGCTGGTCTTTCTTTCTTTCTTGGCTCCAGGTCAGTTTTGTGCCCTTATTTCACACCCACATGTTACCTCTGTCTAATTCCATTTACCTTTAAGTATCAGTTTATTTCTCCTGAAAGATTTTTATTTTGCACAGTTTTGGAGATAAATATCCACAAAAACACTCAAATCTCACCTATGATATAATTTAATTTAATTGTATTTTATCTTCTGGAGATGTTTTTCTCTGACCCTTTCTGAGTCACTTCCTGCTAGTAGACGTTGTTTATTGGAGCCACATGTTGTTATTGAGCAGATTATAAAGAATTATATGATTTTAAATCATCGCTATTAAAACAGCTACACAAAGCATGTTTTCATCTATGCCTGACCAGTATCGCTTCAGCTTATAACTGTTGTACATACTTTATCAAACCAAAATCATCATCATCATCATCCTCCTCCTCCTCCTCCTCCTCCTCCTCCTCCTCCTCCTCATCTGGCTGGTAACTTTGCAACAATGTAGATATTTACATCTCTAAATGACATTTTATTCCAAATTTGAGATATGTTTTGACGTTAATCTTTATTTGCTCTGTAGCTTAAGTTACTATTATAGTTTTTTTTTGTACAATAGTTATTATCGAGTATCTCTATTTCTACCTCAGGTCTGTGGTCATACTGTGAGAAGCACTCAGTATCGGCCCTCAAATTATCCATCATAACTAAACGCTGATGTTTCTGATGATGGCCTACTAAAAATGGCCAGTGCCAACAAAATGTCAAAAAGCTGACTCACTGAGCTGCCTCCTAGTGGCTGAGCGCATGGATGGTGAGTGAAGCAGTCGTAACTGCTTCACTGCATCAGCCCATCCAAACACGACAAGACCAAATGTTGTTTCTAGAAGTTTAAGGATAACTTCACCATTGTTGAAAAAGAGGAACAGGAAACGGCAAATCTCTCTATGACTGAAAGCATTTTGATTTTTTTTCTTCATTTGATTAGAGTGCTGAGGAACATTGTATTAGTAATCTCTGACTTTCTGTTTCCCTGCGATATAAATATGACACAACACAGAGGCCTGTTTCTTGTAGCGATTGATCTCTTGGCAATACGAGGACCCTTATTCCTCTTGTCACCACACGCTGTGAGCAGGGTGAGAAAGGAGGTAAAGAGATCTCCAAAGCTCACTGCAGGAGAACTACAGCATCTTGAGTCTCCACAACAACCATTGGACGTTATTCATAAGCCAATTCATTATTTGGGTCCTATGCCAGGAAATAAAAACACCTTTTTTTCCTATCCTATCCGTCACAAACATGAACATCAAAAGTTTCGTAAACTCCACGGGGACTTTAACTGGAACTTGTGTATTTGTCAGATGAGACTGAGACTGAGAGTTTTGGCAACAAACACTCCTGGGGGGGGGTTACTGTAAAGCAAATAAAGAATATGTGGGAAAACACCTTATGTTCACTGTAAAGTACAGCAGAGGATCAGTGATACTGTGGGCCTGTTTCTTTTCCAAAGCCTTGAGAACCTTGTCACAGCGCAGGACAACAATGAACTTAAAATACCAGGAGATATTCAATGAAAATCTAGTGGACCCTACCACTAAACCAGAAATACTTCTGTCAGGTGTGTGGTTCTGTGCAGTGGAGGTGTGGTGTTGTTCTTACCCTTTTCCAGAAGGGTGCAACAGGTGGAGCATTTAAGGCGTCTGGAGACGGATGGAAGGCGTCGGAGCATTAGTTCAACCAGAGCGGTACCTGACCAGATCCTAGCTCCAGGTCATTCCATGGTTCCTTCTTTTCCTTGACTAATTTCCCTTGTTTCTCTCTCAGGTAAGTCTTCGCTCCTTACTGGCCACTCCGAGAACTCCTCCAAGAAAGATTACTCACTCCACTAGCAGTATCGGTCCCAAGAGACTTCCTGGCACCCCAGTCAGCCGCTGCTCCTCCGACTCCGCTGGCGTCCTTGGCTTCGATCGCCATCAGACCTGTCCACCCTCCACAGTGGAAGATGGAGGGTGGACCCCCCTGGGGCTGGACGATATAGAAAAAAAACATATCGATAAAATAGAAATCATATCGATTGATATCGATAATTATCAACAAATTCAAAATATATGTTTAAGTGCAGCCCTGGACATTTTATGCTGTTGCTTAGCGACCTACACTCACTGGCCACTTTATTAGGTACCCCATGCTAGTAACGGGTTGGACCCCCTTTTGCCTCCAGAACTGCCTCAATTCTTCGTGGCATAGATTCAACAAGGTGCTGGAAGCATTCCTCAGGGAGTTTGGTCCATATTGACATGATGGCATCACACAGTTGCCGCAGATTTGTCGGCTGCACATCCATGATGCGAATCTCCCGTTCCACCACATCCCAAAGATGCTCTATTGGATTGAGATCTGGTGACTGTGGAGGCCATTTGAGTACAGCGAACTCATTGTCATGTTCAAGAAACCAGTCTGAGATGATTCCAGCTTTTTGACATGGCGCATTATCCTGCTGAAAGTAGCCATCATGGGTTGGGTGCATTGTGGTCATAAAGGGATGGACATGGTCAGTAACAATACTCAGGTAGGCTGTGGCGTTGCAACGATGCTCAATTGGTACCAAGGGGCCCAAAGAGTGCCAAGAAAATATTCCCCACACCATGACACCACCACCACCAGCCTGAACCGTTGATACAAGGCAGGATGGATCCATGCTTTCATGTTGTAGACGCCAAATTCTGACCCTACCATCCGACTGTCGCAGCAGAAATCGAGACTCATCAGACCAGGCAACGTTTTTCCAATCTTCTATTGTCCAATTTCGATGAGCTTGTGCAAATTGTAGCCTCAGTTTCCTGTTCTTAGCTGAAAGGAGTGGCACCCAATGTGGTCTTCTGCTGCTGTAGCCCATCTGCCTCAAAGTTCGACGTACTGTGCGTTCAGAGATGCTCTTCTGCCCACCTTGGTTGTAACGGGTGGTTATTTGAGTCACTGTTGCCCTTCTATCTGCTCGAACCAGTCTGGCCATTCTCCTCTGACCTCTGGCATCAACAAGGCATTTCCGCCCACAGAACTGCCGCTCACTGAGATCTGGTGACTGTGGAGGCCATTTGAGTACAGCGAACTCATTGTCATGTTCAAGAAACCAGTCTGAGATGATTCCAGCTTTATGACATGGCGCATTATCCTGCTGAAAGTAGCCATCATGGGTTGGGTACATTGTGGTCATAAAAGGATGGACATGGTCAGCAACAATACTCAGGTAGGCTGTGGCGTTGCAACGATGCTCAATTGGTACCAAGGGGCCCAAAGAGTGCCAAGAAAATATTCCCCACACCATGACACCACCACCACCAGCCTGAACCGTTGATACAAGGCAGGATGGATCCATGCTTTCATGTTGTAGACGCCAAATTCTGACCCTACCATCCGACTGTCGCAGCAGAAATCGAGACTCATCAGACCAGGCAACGTTTTTCCAATCTTCTATTGTCCAATTTCGATGAGCTTGTGCAAATTGTAGCCTCGGTTTCCTGTTGTTAGCTGAAAGGAGTGGCACCCGATGTGGTCTTCTGCTGCTGTAGCCCATCTGCCTCAAAGTTCGACGTACTGTGCGTTCAGAGATGCTCTTCTGCCCACCTTGGTTGTAACGGGTGGTTATTTGAGTCACTGTTGCCCTTCTATCAGCTCGAACCAGTCTGGCCATTCTCCTCTGACCTCTGGCATCAACAAGGCATTTCCGCCCACAGAACTGCCGCTCACTGGATGTTATTTCTTTTTCGGACCATTTTCTGTAAACCCTAGAGGTGGTTGTGCGTGAAAATCCCAGTAGATTAGCAGTTTCTGAAATACTCAGACCAGCCCTTCTGGCACCAACAATCATGCCACGTTCAAAGTCACTCAAATCCCCTTTCTTCCCCCCTGATGCTCGGTTTGACCTGCAGGAGATTCTCTTGACCATGTCTACATGCCTATAAGCACTGAGTTGCCGCCATGTGATTGGCTGCTTAGAAATTAAGTGTTAACGAGCAGTTGGACAGGTGTACCTAATAAAGTGGCCGGTGAGTGTATATTTAGATACAGAACACACAAACATTGAATTCAAACTTAACCCTTTATTCAATCAACTTTTTACCAAAACTGCAAGTTTTAAAATTGAAAAAAGAACAGATGCTCTCTGAACTCTGATGGGGACAGAGCTTGGTGACGGAACGTTCCTAGTTCTGCGTTTGTGATTGAAGGAAAAAAACAAAGGAAGGCAAACTTTATTTTATCGAGCTTTTTATTGACCATTTTTTTCTATCATCGATATACGTCTATCGATCGATCTATATTGTTATTGAATTATTATCACCCTGCCCATATGTCAGCCTCTGCTATACAATCTTGGCAACCTGCTTGTTGTCGGTGCTCACCTCTACCCTCTCACTTCCCCACAGTCCACGACCAGAGACTTCCCAGTTCCACTTCCTCATTCCCCATCTTCCCAACCTTCAATAATTCATTCACTTTATGGTGTTCTCTACGTGTTTGTTGCTTCCAGGTCAATCATGGAAAGTATAAACATGTCAACTTCATTATTTGGTCTTTATCAGAATAACGATATAATATGGTCAAATCAGCAGCTCATCAGACACAACCCATGCCCATCTCAGCCCCCAGATCCAAATCCTTTTGAAAAACTAGAGTGAGCAGAAGAGAAGAGAGGACACTGGACTCTTGAGTGTGTAGAGAGATTGTGCAAAGCAAAATGGTCAAATATCCAGTTCTCATTATGTTCCAACCAATGGTGGCTCTTGCACGAATGCACCTTTCCTGTACTCCAAAGCCCAGCCGCTCCCAACCATCTCTGAAACACTTCACAGTGAAGCCTCAAATCAGTGGAGATACCAACCTGCACCGATCTGCCCATCTCCACCCCCTTCTAATGCCGCCCTGGGCAACTGCCCTTGTTAACTATAATCAAAACCCATCTCTGGCTCCAACCTTGTCAGATATTACAGGAGAAAACTAAATGCAGTCTTGTTAATGCAAATGAATTGTCACATTGGTGTTTTTTGTTTTTATTTTTTCAAAGCAATTACTTATTTACAGAAGACCCCCCCCCCCCCCGTATAACAGTACTGCAATAGAAGATTCATGTATTTCAAGGCTTGTATGAGAATTTAGGTGCCAAAATCATTGTCTACATCTCCAAATCTATTATGTAAGCCCTGCCTTTTAATCTGTTGCATGTGTGTCAAACGCTTGATCAGAAAGTGTTTTAGTGTAAACCAGGTGGATTTAAGATTAAATCCCCAGAGATGCTTTTAGAGCAAAATGTGTTGCACAGTGATGGTGTTGGGCTGCGGTCCTTCCATTAAAAGCCTGTGTGCTGTTGGAGTGTGCTTGATGAAAAAAAAAAAAAAAAAAAAACATAAACCTCCCTGCTCTGGTACCTCTGGAGCCCAGCTGTGCTTTGATAAATTCCCGCCACTTAACAAGCATATGAGATGAAAAATAAAAAGAATTTTCAAAGACGCTCAAAAAGGGGACCCAGGACAGTGACCCACCTGTCACTGTCCTGGGTCCCCTTTTTGAGCGTTTTTTAAAAGTTGTTGGAGGCTATTGCTTGGTGTGACCAGAAGGGGAGGATTGCGCTTCCAATTCCCCTGTGTGCACAGCTCGGTCCTCCAAAACATTGATTTGCCTCTGACCTGGAATGCGGCTAGGTGGACGGTAACCTGGCCAGCCAGAATGATAATGTGTAGCACTCTGGTTCTGCACATTATGAATCTGGGACTGCTTCCATTGAATCCGTCTGGGGTAAGGAGGGACATTCAGCAATACTCTCCGAGCTGATTGGGTGAAGCAATACCTAGTGCCTGCCAACCACATGTTGGTTTTAGCCAATCACAGTATCAAATTAAAACATAACAGCAGGTGTCGTGAGAAACCACAAGAAGCTAGTCAAAGCGCTTCTTGCTGTTCTTCTATCAAAGATGAAATCATGGATTCTGACAAAAAAGACAGCTAGGTACTTCCTCCTGCACCGCCATGTTTATGTTGGTTTGGCTGTGGGCTCCTCAGCTCTTGCTTTCCTCACACAGGTATGTCGCGCCTTAAACCACAATACTGCTACGTGATTGGCCCGAACCGTTTTTGGTTCGGACACAAACGGTTGAAGGCGGAGCGGTACAAGATGGATTCTCGTGTGTTTGTGAGTTAACAAGTACCATGAGAATTCAGCTTGCAGGCAAATAAGGATGGGCCTCCATATGCTTAAAAACAACAGCGCTCCAACTGCAGGTCGCTCAAGTGTGAGCCGCCAGAATTGACAAAGACTCCTGGAGGTGTCGAATCGTTTTCAGAGCGAAAGTCCGGTTGCTTCCGATTTTAGCCTGTTTGATCTTACTGATTTCATGTTATATTGTAGTTTTCTGAAGAACCCAATTTTGGATTTTAATTAACTGTAAATGATACATATCAAAGAAAATAGAGAACTAAAATATATAATTTTGTGCTTTGAATGAATTTGTATAATAATTTAGAGTTTTACTTTCTGAAATGAATCAATTGCTTACTCTAGGGATGTATAATCGAACAAAGTATCAACCACACTGTTAAGATAAGGATGGCCCACCTAGCAATTAGTAAAGGAAAACTCATCTTCAGGTAAACTTTATCAGGAAACCCATCAAAAGTGGCTAACAGTAATTCACTTTGTGACAAAATGCGCCTTGCGTGGACAAGCGTGGATGGAGCAGACAGCCGTGCAGCAGGGAAAGTCAGCGTAAAAAAAGGGCTAAATTTAGAAGCAGTCTTTCTGCTGCCTCCTGAATAATAAGTTCAGCCCTCCCTGACAGAAGCTGAGCTGAGACATAACGCAACGGTAAGGTGGGGAGCTGTTACATAGAGAGCTCTCTTTCTCAGGAGGAGAAGGTACACTTCCAGCAGGAGCAGATCTGGTTCAACAGCTGCCGAGGGGAGGAAACTAGAATTTATAAAAAGGGAGGGGTTAGGAAAGCTGAAAGTTGGGGTGGAAAAAGAAGAACAAGCTGAAGGAGGCAGACATGGGGCGGTGCTATAATGTTTTTATATGAAGGACAGTATGGACCCAAACACGAGCTCTTCTGTCCCATCTCTGGAAGACTAAAGAAACGGGCCAGGCTGCTGCTTTGCTTTCTCCTTATGCGCAAAGAGGGGATGTGTGTGCCTGTTCTCCTCACACATGGGACGAGAACGCTGCGAGAGCTTTAGAATTTTTTGTATTGCATCTGAGAAGTGCTTTGTCGCTTTAAATCGCACAGGAAGCACTAATAAATTATAAAGCCATCGGAATATGCGCTTTTATGCCTCTCCGGTCAGTCTGCCAGTGCGTATTTACTCCAGACAGGAAAATAAAAAAATATTTCTAGGCTGTAGTTTTGTAAAGGCTTGCGGCTTATGTTCAACCTTTCTTTGATTGCTTTTTTTCTTAAATTCTGTTTTTAACCCTTAACAACCGTCCACAAAAGCTGCTGACAGCGCAAAAAAGGGCAATCCTTCCTCATCAGATAAAGCGCGGCACGTTTCAGTGACCGTTGTCCTCCACGCAGGGAGGACGTTTGCGCACAAGGCGAGACACGCGCAGGGGGGGCAGCATCAGGTGCCACGAGGAGGAAAAAACGACAAAACTTGGACAAAAAATAAATAAAAAATAATAACAAGAAGAAAAGCAACTGAATTTATCAAGGACAAGATGACGGACGGGCCAAGACAGCGGAGCAGCACGGCGGGCTCCGCCAAGGATGCGGCCGCTCAGAAGGAGTCTGGCGGAGTTGCGCTCAAGAAGGAGATCGGACTTGTGAGCGCCTGTGGGATCATAGTTGGTGAGTGACTGTTTCCCCCCAGTCTGCTTTATTCTTGCGTGTGCTTCACAATTTAAAAAAAACGAAGCTGCTGTGGACTCAGAGTAATAAAAAAAAAGCTTTTGGTCAAAGCAGGTGTCCACACCCGTCAGATTTATTTATAAGTAAAAACACAGATGACCCCCCCTGAAACCTTCCCTTTTATCACTAAAACTTTCATCATCTCCCTCTAACTTCCTCCCTCCCTCACCCACCTCTCCTGTTCACACAGGAGTTCGTAGACTCACATGACTGGCACGCTTGCAGGTCTGTGGGGGTACATACGTTTCCAGATCTATAGAGACTGAAATGTTTGGCCGTTCTTATTTGCCGACTCCATGGGTGGTGTCTGTGGACATCAGGGTTCAGGTCTTGCTACTCAACTAGATTTAGGTGCCGCTGCCACGTTTCTGCGTGGAGATGGTGTATTCAGGACGTGTAGTGCTTGTTTTCTGACATTCGTAGCATTTTGAATGTAAGCCAAAAAATTTCACTCTGGTGCCGTCTAACCAGAGCTCCTTCTACCAAATCTCCGCTGATTGAGCCACACTGCAGAGGACACTTCTTGCCGGGTTTCTTTTCTAAGCAATTCAACGCAACTTACTCCTCCAACAGATTTATAGACTTTTTCCAACTGAGCCCTAGATGCATGCAGCTCCTCCAGAGCTTGCTTGGTCCTCTTGGTTGCTTCTCTGATCAATGCACTTCTGACCCAGCCTGTCAGTTTATGTAGGTGGCCACGCCTTACAGGTTCACAGTTGTGCCCTTTACATTTTTAGACCATGAACTAAACAGTGCTCTGGGAGATTCACTCATGACCTAAATCTGATTTAAACTTCCCCACAACTTTCTCCTTGACCTGTCTGCTGTGTTCCTCGGTCTTCGTGGTGCTGCTCGTTCCCTGATGTTCTCCAACAAACATCTGAGGGATTCACAAAGCAGCCAGATTTACGCTGACATTAAATTACACGCAAACGGTCTCTTTGTAACATTTAAGCAAGACAAAATGTGAAAAAGGCAAAGTTGTTAGGAGATTTTTAAAAAAGACACTGCAGGTCAAAGAGAAGGCGCTTAAAGGCAGAGATAAGATGTTCCCTGCTGGTGCCGTCATGTTTAATAGCTTTTGAGTTGGATTAATATCAATCAATTAATTTGGGATGAGCAGGGTTAAGGTTTTAATAATACAACAGAAATCTTGCAAAGCTTGAACAGGACAAACAGGACATGAAACAACAGCAACAAGCAGCATAATGAAACAATCCAGCAAGGAACAATAAAATACCAGGAGCCTAAATACTGAAGCAGGGGAGAGGAGAATGAAATTGATTGCAGGTGAGTTAATCAGGGGATTAGGAACAGTTGTGAAAGAGACCAAACAGGAAGGCTGAGGGAAGGTGAACTAGACACAAAAAACTACAAACCAAGGGGAATAGACTAACACCGATCTAAGAGAAATAAATCCAAATTAACAAAGAACAGAAATCGTGAAAAAAATAAGAAACTAAACACAAATTAATGAACTTATATGGCAACAAAGAAATAAACTGAATTTGGTAAGACCTATTGAACACAAATAAACAAGGAAATTATCAAAACACAAACCAAAAATGGAAACCACAACACCCAAGGATCATAGTAGAGTTTAGAAAAGAAAAAACAGGTGGGCAGAGGGGGCGGAAGGCAAGGAAAGTAAAACCAAAGTTCAGGCGAGGGACCTGGAGGTTGTGAAGCACAGATCCAGAATATGAGCCCCAGGGTCCCCTGCTGGAATACCTTTTGATTGGGGAGTTGTGGAAAGAGACAAGAACACAGGCGGCGCAGGAGGCCGGGAGGCCGGCGGCGACATCGCCCCGGAGGCCGACCAGGAGGCGTGGAGAAAGCACAGGGGAGCTCTGGAGACTGGTCAACCTAACTCTGGAGAGCGACGTGCATGGTGGAGGGATTCTCAAAGAAGCTCAGAGCTTGAGGACAGGAATGTGAGACAGAGTCGAGCCCATCCAGTCCCCCTCGTTTAAGAACTCAGGATCGAGAGACATGAGGCAAGCCCACCTGAGCCCGTCTGAGATCTGAGGATCAGGAACATGAGGGAGAGGTAGAGCCACAGAAGGCTGAGGAGTAGCTCCTGGAGACATTGCAGGACTTCACAGAGAGGGTTCTACTAGCTATTGTCACAGGTGAGGCGGGAGCTGCTGTGGAAGCTGCCCTTTGCTGTAGACTACTGAGGGATGCTGGGGAAGCAGATGGTGGCCCTGGAGAGACCTGGGTGGGATGAGGAGACAGTGAGGCGCTAAAACAGGTGGTGGAGGAGATTGGAGCGGCGACTGATGTGTGAACCTATGCAGTGGAGTGTCTCCTGATTCCACCTTAGACCGTTCCTGCACTAGTTTAGTTCCCTGACAGGCTTTCTCCTGCTCCATCTCTTCCAGCAGAAGAGGAGAAGGCCGTGTTTCTAGATTATCATGTACGTTTTTCTGTGCCTTGTCCAGCTGCTGCTGGATCCACCGGTGCTCAGGACCATTGTGTGCTTGGTCCATTCTTTGGCTGGATTCTTGTCATGTTTTATAAGTTGTGAGTTGAATTGTAATGCAAACAGGACTCTGAGATATGCATGGCGTTGGTTTTAATAGTAACACATCTTGAGCAGGAGGAGCAGGACATGCAGCACAGACAAAGTGTCAACTAGGAAGGCTGAGGGAAGGGTGAAAAATGAGCACAAAGGAAGCTGAGCTAGACACAGAAACTACAAACCAAGGGGAAAACCACTGATCCAACAGAAATAAATCCAAATGCACAAAGACCAGAACAAAAGAATGAACTAAGAAACTAAACAAAGGATTGAACCAGTATGGCAACAGCTTTCCACAACAATGAACACAGAGAAATGAACAACAAGGAAACGAACAAAGCACAAAAACAACTGAAAACCAAAAGCCAAAGAGCATCGTATCAGTTCCTGGGGGTCACATTGATCTGCATTGTTTCATTTACCGTTTGGATCTCTGTTTCTCCAGGCTTATCAGAAAATACTGCAGCCAAAGTACAGTCAAACAAGTTACAAGCCCTTTCAGCACGTATTTTATACGAATATTCATTAAATAAAAACAATCTGCAGCATCCTATCTCTACTATCAGCTTCTTCATTAAACCTCAGTTTGCACAGAGTCTGTATAATGACGCAGAGAGGGTGACGGGGCGGCGCTGGGGTCAGTCAGGCTCAAACAATGCAGAGGACAAACATGTAAAGATAACTCCATCAAGCCGATCAATACTGACTCATGGGCTTAAACACATGCTGCAGGATGTCCAGACGGAGTCAGGCTGAACGTCACTGGATGGAAGGAGGTGACTCAGTCGGGTGTTTCCAAGGTAACGGGAGGAAAGAGAGAGGGGGGGACTGAAGGTGACGGCGAGAGTGCGAACAGCACAAGAATCGCTACAAGAGTAAAAGCCAAAGAGGCTGGGAAAGGATAAGAAGACATGGAAAGAACCGGTTGGAGGTTAAAATCCTGTTTTTTTTTATTAACATTTTAATTAATTAATTACCGAGTCCTTCTTTTAATTTTCACTTGACCAAACACTGACTGATTATCAAGCATAAATGCCCCACCTAACGAACGATCTTTTACTCCAAAATCTACAACAACAAAAAAATAGGTTTATCATCAGAGCCAGAAGAAAGCTTTTGTGTCTTCTTCTGATCACACTTTCCTGTGGATCATAGCAGGTGCATAAAATAGAAAGAAAAGCTTGTTTTTTTTTTCGGCTCCCCTTTTAGTGGGCTTAGTTCAGGTTCTGTGCAGTTAGCATTGACAATCCAACCACAACAATATCACAAGATCAAACTGTGTTAGGCATCCCCAGCACAATATCGATAACTGAAGGTGATCAAGCCTTTCAGGCTGTGGTCCATCCACTAATTCAATGCTTCAAAAGTCAGAATAAAGCCCACATGGAGAAAGAAATATCAGATTCATATCCAAAATAGGACCACATATAAATGTTGTCTAGTTCTGATTTATTTTTATTTTTTTTAAATCAGGTTTTAGAGAATTGTACAAAATCAGAGTTGGGTCACCTTTGGGCAAAAAGGTCAGATTTGGGACACCTTTGCTTGCAGCAAAGCAGAAAGGCCTTAGCCACAGATTGAGGTTTCTGCTATAAACCCTCCAGGTGGGTTTGGGAATGGAAATGGAGTGGTTAAAAATAGACGAGTTTGTGGAAAAGCACATGTTGATCACTGTTGAGTATAGTGGAGGATCTGTGATACTGTGGTCCTCTTTCTCTTTTAAAGGCCTCGGGAACTTCAGACCCTACTGACTCTACCCGTAAAGTAAGAATAGGTCATCTGAGTCTTTTAAAAGCCCGATCAACCAAAAACATAATATGTCCAAATCAACACAGAAATGGTTCATTGGACACAAAATTACCTTCTACATCAGTAATCAGGCTTAGAGAAAATCTGTGGGCTGAGCTGAAAAGAAAAGAAAGAATAAGGAAGCCATGACTCCAAAAAATTCAGCGATTGTGCAAAGAGGAAGATTGTGAAAATATTAGAAGAAAACATTTTTAGAAGAAGAAACATTTTTGCTTTTTTTCATGCCCCTTAAGGAATAAATTTACGAATATCATAATTTGAATTTTTCTAAATTGTCTAGTGTGAGAAAAGGCTACAGAAATAAAAGAGGAATTTCTTATGCGGCTTTTTACATATTTTTAGTACGAGTGCCAAGTAATGTGACACAAGGAGGTTATAGCTCTGAGGAATTAAAAGTATTACTACAATTCAACAGGAGATAATGATTGCATCACTTAATTTTCGCTCTCTCCATTCATCTTCTAAACATTAACGAAGAAGCTGGCAGAACTGTCCCTCCAGCTCAGAGGATTTACAGCTGTTCAGAGTCCTCAGAGTCCTCAGAGCGGTCACCTGCCTCGGTGCCAAGGCGCTCGTCCTTGACCAAGTAACTTATTCATGCTCGCACGTTGTGAGGGAGAGACGTGAGCTCATGGGATCTGGCGGATCCTGTCGCTGTGAGCGCCGCCCGCTGGGTTTCCATCACAAGGTGCCGAGTACAGAAGGACTTCAAACGCTTTTATGGTTCATTGTACATTTTTATCTAACACATAAATCCAGTAACGTGCACTGCCATGGATTACTAGTGAACTTTTGTTCTGCTGAGAGAAGGACTCCACCCTGATAATGCTCTTTTATCAGCTGCCGGGAGATCACAGCGCCTTGCTGATGTACTAGTACACCTTTGTCACATTACAACCACGAATTTCAATGCATTTTATCGGGATGGAGTGAATAATTTTAGGAAATAACATTTAAAGCTTGGCTGTATTTAGCTTCCTGAGTAGACTTTCTTCCATGGGCTCCAACCCTGTCCCCTTCATCTCTGAACACCTTGATATCCCCGTTGAAGAAAAGCATCCCACAGCATAATGCTCTCGTTAATTGTCTAATTGGTTCTCTACACTTAGCACTTTCCATGTTTGATGGTGGTCTCATCTAACCATAGCTCCATCTTTCCCTTCCATTGCTTTGCATGGCTTCTGGCAACTTCTTGTGGCTTTCTGTCAACCAAGGCTTGTTTGCATAATCTATTCTTTGTGTCTTTTAATAGCATTGGTTCTTAGTCATCATTAAAGCTTATAAATAGCCTTTTTACTGCTGCAAAGCCTCCCAAATGATCTTGGGTGTATTAATGGCATTAAACTGTTTGTTGGCTCCCTCTTGTACTCTTTTGCCACTATCGTTGGGAATTCGGTCTCATGAAATTCTCTAGTCCAATTCAAGCTCATAAGTGTGTGCAGGAGCCTGCAGACTTGGTGCTGACTCAGCTTGGTGGCTGTTTGAACACTTATTGCTGAGGAGGCAATGCAAGAATTAATCTAAGTGTGTTTTGAATGAGCTGATTAGATTTGCATAATGAGGCTCTGCACAAACGGAGCCTCTCAGTGGTTGTCGGTCGCGCTGTCGGCGGCCGAGAGCCGGCATCAGCCACACGAAACAGGAAGGCCCTGACAAAAGGCGACATTTTTGGAATCAAAATATGCATCATCATGCACGTTTTTCACTTTGATTTTTTAGCATAAAAGTTCACTTAAATTGTTCTGTATTGCTTGCAAAGCCTACAAGGACTATTAACGTCCATGCATCAGCTTTCACTTAGCCGAGATTGGGTCCAGGAGGGAACCCCAGCCACATCCTCCAGCTCATTCTGGAGGATGTGGCTGTCGAAGCGCACCCAGACCCGACGGGATATATAGTCCTGGGTCATTGGATCCACCCAATGGGACGTGTCTGGAAAACCCCTCAAGGGAGGCCACGAGGGGGCGTCCTGATCTGCTGCCCAAACCACCAGAAGCCATTGCTTCTCTGCATCGATTCCTTTCAATGCAAAGAAGCACTGGCTCTACTTTGAGCTCCCTCAGGATAACGGATCTCCTCACCATATCTCGCTGAGCACGGCCACCCTCCCTTCGTTTTGTATTCAGGATTTATCGTGATTCAATAATTACCATTTGTGTGCTTTTTTTTCTTCTTCCTATGCTTAAAAATTGGCAATAAATTACAATATTTAGTAAATCGTTTAGTAAATTTCATTGTAAAATATATGGTTTAAATGACAGGAATTTAATGCATGTCTGAGGCTGCAGGTTTCTTGCAGCCATAAAGATAAATCAAAGTTCACCAGAAGCAGATATGTGATCATCCTTTGTAAAAAAAAAAAAAAACAGTACAGTCATAAAAAAGAGGATACTAAAATGTGTGAAAATAGGTCCCGCTGATCTCTGCAAAAAAAAAAAAAGGTAAGCTGATATTTCCAAAACCAAGTAATCTGACGGCTCAGGCGTTTTGTTTTGCTAATACGCTGCTTCTTAAAAGTGACGCAGGGCCGAGGTGGAGCTCGGTCGCCGTTCAGAAACGGCCAGCTGGTTGGAAGCAGTCTGTGTTAATAGTAATAATCAAAAAAAGAGAGAAAAAAAGTCAACCTAGAGAGAAATGGGAAGAAGAACAGGAAACATGAAGATTCCCTAACAGTCAGCAGTCCAGCAGACGTCTGCGCAGAGCCGCACATAACGACGAATGCACAGCTTGCACATTTGATCACCTCTGCACGGGATCTGGCAGAATCAGACTGTTGGTCAGCCGACTCAGTAAACTTAACCAAAGTTGGACTCGCAGAAGAAGCTGATCAGAGAGGGTGGAAGCCGTAAAACTGAGGGCTGAGTCAGCACAGAGAAGCTTTTTTTTCCTTCTGTGGTGGCCATATGCTGTAGACCCCTACTGTTATAAAAATGTCAAGGTAATCGAGGGAGGGGAGGAATCTTTGTTCATTCTGCCTGTAAGTGGAGTTGATGAGTCCGACAGGTGTCCGTAAAACCGTTAGCTGGAAAGAACAGATATAAGCACATGTCAAATGTTTTAGGCTTCATGCTGGTTTAGACTGGATAAAATTGACCCTTAAACCTGACCAAAAGCAAGGCTCACCGCTGTCATTTCAAACTGGATCTTTGACCTGCTCATTTTATGTGTCCAGACGCTTTTATTTCTAAGATCTAATTTTATAGCTTTTAAAATACATCCAAATTTTAGCACTTTGTTTCACCGACACTAATTAGTCATACAGCTTACTACACTTTATGGGCAGCGCTAGGAGCGAAAGTAGACCAACAATGTGACACTATCATTCATAACTCTGACTTTTGTACTGTTGCATGCCCCTCAGCCGATCCTCCAGCTCGTCATGAGCCGAAGCCAGCGATCTTTGACTTCTTCCTGCCTTACGCAGAGCGACATCCCAGTAAATCCTGAGCCTGACTGGATCTTCCTAACCTCTTCTTGCCGTCGTTGTATCAGAGGCGGCAGCTCTTTCATGTCGGCCAATCAGCGTTCCCTCCGACTTTCCGTGAAAACGGTCTGTCGGGACATTGTTCTCCGTCCCCCCCCCTTCTGCGTCCACCTCTAATCCCTCTTTGCACTCGTTCACCCCTGCTTTCTGTCTTTCTCATATCTCTGCAAAGTCAGCACAATACAACCCTATTTCTTTTTGACACCCTCCCATCCGAGTCTGTGAGCTTGCTTTTTTCTGCTTAGTTCCCCTTTAACTGGTGTGCGCTAATGTGGCAAATAAAATGATGATCATTTGATAAATTAGGACAACATGCAAAAGGTGGTTAGAGACACAAAAATGAGTAAATAGCCCTAGTTTTAAAAAAAAAAATCTAAAAAAAGAAAACACTTGATGCAGGTAGAGACAGAAAGCCATTGGGGAAAGGAAATCTTACCTGAGATGAAACAAAAATTGAAGTAAAAAAAAAAAAGGCCTTAAAACATTTCTTTTTAGCAAAGCTTTTGGTCCCCTTTAGATGTTTTTTTTTCTCTCTTCTAAAATAGCTTTTTTAATTTTTTTATGCTTTTTTCTTCTTATACCTGTAGCACTTGGAGATCTTTTGATGGAAAGTGCAGTATAAATTAAATTTATTATTATTATTATTATTAAGTAAAAGCATCAGCAGGGCCTGATGCTTCATGATCGGCTTTAAATGGCCGGTTGTTGCATTTAATCGTACTAAATTTGGCCACAGTCTTCCTGAAAACGTCATGGCCCTGCGCGCTGATCTCGGTTGATCACAGGGGAAAAAAAACGAACAATGCAAACAGAATTAGCTGGAGCACAAGCAGAGTGAAAATGTGTTACAATATGTGAGACTTCGCCATACTGTACTTGGTGTTGTACTTGGCCTTGGTGTTGATTGATGAGGATAGAAGAACGCCCTGAAAACAGGGCTGTTTAAAATGGGGCCTAGGGGCAATTTGCAGCCCTTGGAAGGATTTTGTGATGTCTTTTTATTCGCCATGTATTTTTTGCTTTCATTTAAATTTTCTAGAAAGCTAGACTCAAAACACTGAGCCAGTTTTGTTTCTGTTTTTTTAAGAAAAAGACTTGGGCTCACCGATTAATTAAACTTGACAAGACAGAGGAAACAATGGCAAACAGAGACTGACCACATCCCAAACCTATTGATCACTATCATCAAAAAAATGTAAACCAACAAACTAAAAAAAACGTTTACAAAACCTTAGGAAGTAGTAGGCTATTATATTAATAAGGCAAACAAGTGGCACCCTTTTTATGTCTCAGATGTACAATGACATGCTGGTAGTTTTTCACACCACATAAGTGTTTTTACATTTCAAGTTTGAGCTGAGAGAAACGACTGGCTAGTTTTTTTTCTGTTAATCATGTGAAATACAGCAGGCTGTATTTCACATGATTAACAGAAAAAAAACCTTTTTATGTGCTAAACCTGCACTGAAATCGTACACCTCTCTCCACCAGGTAACATTATTGGCTCGGGTATCTTCGTCAGTCCGAAGGGAGTGCTGGAGAACGCCAGCTCCGTGGGTTTGGCCCTGATCGTCTGGATCATCACGGGCATCATCACTGCCATTGGAGCACTGTGCTATGCAGAGCTGGGTGTCACCATCCCCAAATCAGGGGGGGACTACTCCTACGTGAAGGACATATTCGGAGGACTGGCTGGGTAAGCGTGCACATTCAGACACCTGTATGTCAGGAATAATTAAATGAGCATTCAGCCACGTTTTCACGTAACGGTGGTTACGCGAAAATAGTCGGTGGGATTTCTCCTGCTTTTTAGCATCACTACAACCATAGATTGAGACGGCCGTTGATTCCTTACAGCACTGACTACTCCACAGTCACAGTCGCTCTTGTTGTTTTATTCCTATTGGTATTTTACTTGGTACACTTTAAGGCAAAATGAATCTACTAAATACATTTTGAGATGATGTCCTATAAGTCACATTTCAATTCAATTCAATTTTATTTATATAGCGCCAATTCATGAAACATGTCATCTCAAGGCACTTTCCAAAGTCAAATTCAATCAGATTAAACAGATTGGATCAGATTAAACAGATTGGTCAAAAAAGTTTCCTATAGCCACAGGGAGAGTCGTCTGCATTGTTGATGGCTTTGCAGCAATCCCTCATACTGAGCACGCATGAAGCGACAGTGGAGAGGAAAACTCCCCATTAACGGGAAGGAAAACCTCCAGCAGAACCGGGCTCAGTATGAACGGTCATCTGCCTCGACCGACTGGGGGTTACAGAAGACAGAGCAGAGACACAATAAGAGAGACAAACAAGCACAGAAGCACACATTGATCCAGTAATCTGTTCTACATTAGATGGTAACAGCGGGTGAGCTGTCCTCCCTGGATGATTTCACAGCTAACAGAACGTCAGACCAGGTGTACCTACTATGAAGAAAAAAAATGACAGAGAACAAAAGGTAAAAGATGAAATGACAACAAGGAATGCAAATTGGAGATTTTGGAGTTTGTTTACTCTACTACACGATGTAGGCCCACAATGCAATGCCAACCTGGCTAGGGAAAAGTGTTTGGCAAACTGGGGATCGTTTTTAATTGACTAAACACCTCAACGTAAAGTTGTAAGACTGCACCTGAACACCAGGGTTGGGGAAAGATGTAAAACTAAATGTGGTTACACATGGCTCAGGTGACATCCAGACAACAGCCTCTCTATGTTCATCCTGAAAGCCTGTAAAAGCTTGGGAACTGAGCAAAGTAGCAAAAACAAACAACATTATAGAACAATGTGGCTTGTGAGTGTGGATTTCACATGCCGCTCGCCTGGGACCGATCTGTAAACACAGATCGGAGCATTGTGTTTTTTTTCCAGCTTTCAAAAGGACACATACTATCAGGGAGGAATTTAACCAGACATAACAGCCACAGATTGTTTTTTGTGTCTTTGTAGAGCGACAATCAATACACATCAATGAGCATTTACGTCCAGGGACTTTGTAGCTTGCGGCTTCGGCTGCTTGGTTTGAAGTTCTTCCCTGTGCCCCTTGTTTGACACAAATAAACCACGTTCAAATGCATATTGTCTTTGTTGTGCTGCATGTGTTCATGTACAGCATGTGCGCATGCATGGAGGGCTGAATGTGTGTCTCCGTGTCCGTGTAAATGTCAATAAGTTAAAAGGCCAAAAACGTTGTTGTTGTAGCCGGGCAAAGCTGCGTTCCTAGAAGTGGACAAACGAAAGGATATTAGTTCAGGTACAAAGACCCATTGTTATTTCACGCCAGTACGGGACAGGATGAAGGAAGTTTTTTTGTAGAATTTGCTCAAGTTCGATGCAAATTAATAATAATCACACAAAATGAATCTTAAAATACCTCCCGTCTGTCCACGCGTACAGGGCCGTGCAAGAGAATTCATGTCTCTTGAACTTTTTTATGTTATTTACCTTAGAACCACAAACCTGAGTGTATTTTATTTGGGTGTCATGTGACAGACCAATGCAAAGTAGCACATAATTGTAAAGAGAACGGGAAATGAAACATGATTTTCCAAATGTTTACAAATAAAAATTAAGAAAATGTAATTACATTCTACTGGCCTTACTCTGAGACCTCTAAAAAACAATCCTCTGGATCCACTTCTTGGCAGAAATCACCTTTTTTTTTTTTTAAAGAAAATCCAAATATGGGAAATTTAATCTTAGTATAAATCCAGCTGTTCTTTGAAGGCCTCAGAGGTTTGTTGGAGAGCATCAGTGAACCAACAGCAACATGAAGACTAAGTAACACGGCAACAAGGTCACTGAGAAAGTAAAGCAGGTTTAGGTCATAAAACATTAGACAAAGCTCTAAATATTTCACTAGCATCAGCTCATTCCATAGCGTGAACATGTTAAAAGTATGGAACGACTAAACCTACCGAGCAATGGCTGTCCACCTAAACTAACAGACCAGGCAAGGAGAGCATTAATCAGAGAAGCAGCCAACAAGGTAACTCTGGAGGAGCTGCAGAGATCCACAGCTCAGGTGGAATAATCTGTTGACAGGAAAACATTTGGTTGAGCAGCTCACATATCTGACCTTTGTGGAAGAAAGGCATCGTTGAAAGGAAGTCTTGTTTGCAGTTTGTCAGAACCAAAGCAAAGGACCATGTAAACACATGAAGGAAGGGGTTCTGGTCACAGTCACACTATAATGGAGTGATTTAGATCAAGACATATTCTGTATAGCACAAATGCACACCACCCTTTTCAGATTGTTATTTGATAAACATTACCCATAACGCACCTCTCTGTGTGGCTCTCACATCAGATCTGTACAAAATAGTTTGTGAAAATGAGTGTGAGTATTCCTGCAAGCCAGTGTATATTATCTGTTTTTCAGTTTACATTTTTCCCGTTTAAGAAATATTAAGGAGAAGAATCCCAGGTTTTACCAACAATGCTTTTGCATGCGCACGATTAAAAAGAAGCTTTAAAAACAAATAAGGTGCCTCAGTTCACCAACGTCATGTTAGCGTGTGCTCAAAGACTCCCCTATAGAGCTGTCTTTGTTCGATGTAAAGTTTATTTGGTACGATGTTCAGCAGTGTCAGCAGGCCCTCTGAACTTAATCTGTTTAGTGTGAAAAAAAATGGAACATGTCTTTGAAAAGTGAAGTTATAAAAGAAGACAAAAGGCACATCAGAATAAGCAGAGCGGCTAATGTGCGTCACAGCACCCGTGTCTTTTATCTGCACTGCTCTTTAATCTACATGCATGAGAACATTCCAGGGGGCTAAAGTCCCATTAGCACAGTCAGGTGTAATGATCCCATCAGAAGATTGGAGCGGGTTTCGTGGAAGTACCGCGTTCCTGGTTTGTCCTCCTGAACTGCGATAAACCCCAGAGAGCTCCTCTGCCGTCCCTCATCCCGGCTCTGTGCATCAATCAGTCCGAGTGTCACCGTTTGTTTCCTTTGCTTTGTTCCTAGGTTCGCTTTGCTCTTATCTTAGGTGCAGGTTTTCTAGTTTGAATCAATATTCATTCCTTAACATCTGAGTCAGCTGATTTGCTGCTTTGCACAGGACTAATGAATGTCTGCCCTGGGTCGTTTGAATTTAAATGACGTTGGTTTTTTTAATCCGCTTTTGATGAGAGTATTGCATGTTATGATGATAATGACTCTTGGAAGAATGTGAAACAAAGTGAGGAGTAGCCTAAATGGCCTAAGGTAAACTCTGTTGTTGCACCAGCAGAAAAGGAAAAAAATGGGAGGAAGTCTTTGCTGACCACAATGAAGTAGGTCAAAAAACAAAAAGCTTATGGTGTTACAACATGGGATTTCCACCATTGTGTTTCTTTTCAGAGCTCTCAGATACTCATGCATTTCAATATGCTTTCATTTTGAGAAGTTTTCTATCTTTGTAATAAAACATAAAAAAATTGCCTTTACTTTTGCTGTATTAGTGATTACTGAATGATCAAGCAATACAAGTAGCACAGTCACAGTAAATTTAGTGGATTTAAGATAAAGCAAAGCATAAAACTACAACATCTAAAAAAAAAAAATGAACATCCTTGAGCTGCAGATGGCATGTGTCTTTATTACTGTGTCTCTTTGCCTTAGGTTCCTGCGGCTGTGGATCGCCGTGTTGGTCATCTATCCGACCAACCAGGCCGTGATTGCTCTGACGTTCTCCAACTACGTCCTCCAGCCTCTGTTCCCCACCTGTTTTCCACCGGAGAATGGCCTGAGGCTGCTGGCTGGTGTCTGTCTCTGTGAGTAACATGTTGTTAGATACACATAAACCCACAGCCACAGACACGCACAGGCCTCTAGTCAGTCCTTTATACAGCTCTCTGCAACATCTACAGCCACCAGGACCAGTAGCTGTTCTTTCTAAAGGGTGAAGGTGTATTGGCAGTCGCCCAGTGCGGCATCAGAAAAGGGGGTTAGTTCCATATAAAACAATAACATAACTTATCCTGGGACATCCTTGCTTCTTTTAGCTAGAATCTCCTGCCTTTAACAAGGTTGCAGGAATCCGATTTTCTCACATTAGGACTGTTCTGATGCTGTGCTTGGGGGACAACAAATTGCAAAACATGTTGTCATAATCAGGTACAATTTAAGTGTTTTCATTTTATTCCAGCCGCCGTCCATTTTATACATGCATGTTCAGGCATATTCTTCTCAGTACTTGCATATCTGTTGAACTATATGAATAATAATGAGTCAAAGCTCAAAACGCATCTATAATCTATTCTGTTGTACGCTATTGTATTAAGAGTTTATAATCTTTTCAGTCGGACGTAAGATTTACATTGGCCTCACATCCTGGAAAGCTGAGCTGAAAACAAAAAGGTGTCTGCTGAAAGTCACTGGAATAAACAAATCCGCACATTTTGGCTTTATTAAGTTCCTGCCTTCCAGCTTATTTGCTGCCTTTTATTTGTTGAGCAGTGTAGACCCTTGAGATGTTATCTAACAGAGAAGTAATTCGCAACAGTTCACAGACATGAGTCAAATACTGCAGGCAGGCTTCAGACACAGAGACAGGCAAGCATGAATGCTTCAAAGTGAGGCGACTGTGTTCATGCCACTGCATGCTTTCCAACCCTGGACCAAAACGTATTTAGTGGGATCTTTGAGCCAATTGCAGGTTGCTTTGTTCTTTTTAAATGCATTTGATCAGGATCGGATAAATCAGATAAGATCATGGTTCTTGCATGTCTCTCCAAAACATTTGCCTTGTGTAATTGAAAGAAAAACAAGAGTGAGCATAACTGGAAAAACTGGAGCTGTCATGCTCATTTTGGCACAGTTCAGAGGTCTGATGTCTCCCTTTGCTTTCAAGGTGAAGCCCTAATAATGTGGATTGCTTGTTTCCGACTTTTCCTCCTTAAAAGTTTTTACTGAGTTGCCCTGAGTGGATTAAATCTTTACTAATGAACAAAATAAACTCAGCAAACGGATTAAAATACATACTGCTTTATTGACAGTTTATAGAAAATGTTAAGTAGGTGCAGGAGCCTAATTCCTGCCTCATTCAACCTTCGGAGTTGAACACAAACATGAAGTTTAACAGAGGTGGCTCAGACGACAGACAGTTATCTCAGAGCTAGCATATAAGGTGAAGGTGAAGGAAGGGAAGGTTTAGGTTTTATATTAATGCAGATCTGCTCTTACTGAGACTGCTTTGACCTTCATGTCAGCATAAAAGTCTTTTAGAGCAAAACACAGCTACAAACAATGAGTGAAAGCCTTAAGCACACTAGGTTTTGGGGGCATATCTTTACACTGCGCTGACTGCATCCATGATACCAGGTTCTCTTTCTTCTAAAACTGTGGGTTTAAATGGTGGAAATATTACAAAATTAAACAGGACACTCACTATAAAGACATTTTCCCCACATATCTGAGCATAAATCTAGAATTTGGATTCCCTTACCACATACAGTACAGGTAGTGACATCAAAAGGCAAAGCATAAATGTTTCTATTGCAGGTCCCTTCTATGAAAAGAGATTTATTATATTATTTTAACTTTTCCTCTTTTCTTTGACCAGATAAAGCAAAATGTTTGTTGGCTCTTTTTGTCAAAGCAGTGTAGAGGATGATTTGAGTACACACAGTTGTTGTTTTTTGTTGTTTTTTTACAATGTTCCAAAAACAATGAAACAAACTCAGCCATACCTCGTTCCATAATCCTCTGCTCAATAAAATCCAGACAATGTTTTAGAAACTTTCAGCTAAATAAATACAGTTAGAATATGTCTTCAGATTGGATAATTATTTCATTAATTTGCACCACCTGATTTTAATAATGCTATTTATGGAATAAAAGTACATATTAAATCTTTGCTGTAAACTTGCTGAATGCCTGTTTGTATTTCTAATTATTGTTTTAATCAACTTATTCCCACAAAACATTAAAGATAAACAGAAACTTTAAACCACTGTTACTATTAAAGATTCAGTCAAAAGCAGTATCAAGCTGAACACACTTTATTATCGCTCACAGCCAAGCTTTGTGCTTGGCTCTTAAAAACGGGATATGAACCACTCAGGTTGAAAGGACGTCAACAGCCCAATTGCTCCAGGAGAGAACCGCCCACCTCATCATTTTTCTGCGCCGTCTGAACATTTTGTACTTTTTTGTACTCATGACACATTGACCCATATTTAGCTGACTGTCTTATCCCATTTTTGAACTCATTTTTTTTTTTTTGTCAGGTTTTATATCATATTGCCCTCAAATACCTTTAAAGCCCGATCGGTATGTCTATCTGAGACAGAACTTATTAAGCTGCTTTTAGAGGAAAATAAAAAGCGATGCATCTCTGTCTGTTCGTTGTTGTTGTTTAGAGCAAAAGTAGGTGAGAGGTTAGTGGTTCCCAGCTCACAATGAGGTCACCCGTGTTTATAAGATTCGCGAGCTGCATCAGTTTATCTCGGCCTGTTTTTGCTTTGCCTAAATTTAGCCAGTTGGAGCATTATTTATCTGTTTGCAGGCAATCTCTTGTATTATTTCTTCGAGAAAAAAAAAGTTTTTGGCCAGTTTATTATCTTATAGCAGCCGTCGTCAAACTTTTCATGACAAGAACTACCTTGTCAAACTTCCCGCTGTATTGTCAAGGCCTTTTTATCACAAAAAAGAAAAAACAGCACATTTGTCAGAATGTGTAGGTTTGTGAAGGACCCAAGTGGAAACACAATGGCAAACGCAGGACTTTTAATAACAACAAAAAGGGAGTTAGAGCGAGGATCACAGGGATAACAGGACCAGGCGGACAGGGACCAAAGGCAGAGGGACAGAACAACAGAGCATGAGGCAGACTGACAGAAGAAGCCTTAATTGAGCAAAAACAACCAGAGAGCTTATATACAGGGGATGAGTGGAGAGAGGTATAGCAAAACAGGAGGTGAGGTGAAGATGAGGGACAGCTGAGAGCAAAGAGGGGGCTGAGGGGGGGAGAGCAATGAACAGGAGCTGAACAGAGAGACACAGAAACACAGGGAAGAAATCAGACAATGTAAAATATACAATAGAACAAGAATAAACCAAGAACAAAATCACAAACAAATGAACTAAAATAGCTACAACTAGAGAATATAAACAGCAAAGAAAAACAGAGACTTAAAAGAAACCCAAAAAACTCAATCACCTAAAGATCAACATTTTGTCCATTTATAGTGCATGTCTGAATTGATAACATCCTAACTCCAAGCTGGAAAAATAAATAGGAAGGCCCTTTCGACAGGGAATGATGGGGGTTTCACCAAACCCTCATTATATAATACAGCTCCTGTGGAGGTAAAATTTAGCGACAGCTCCAGTGCTGAACAGTTCATTTGGGATTACAAGTGGTAACATAATTGGTTTAAAGCGTTCCTAGATCCAGTTTCCAGCATCGAAAGTTAGGTACGTAATATGTAAAAAAAAAAAAAAAGTTCATGTGTTGATGTCTAATCTTTCATTTTTTTATTTATTTATGAAATAAAAAGGTAAACACCACAAATCTACTTTGTTTTGCTCATTTGACAAAAGATATCAACAGAAATGTTTGTTCCAACTGGGGAACAAGTTTATACACCCTAACCCCTAAGAATTACTGTCACCATTTGGTTCACATACCTTCAGTGAGGAGCTTCTTTCAGCCCCGAGGAAGGTTAGCTTCCAGCCGTGAGGTGATTGAGGATTTTTTATTTTACATGTGCAGCATGTTTCAAGTTAAACAGCGTCTGAAAGAGATCAGGATCTGGGCTTTGACTCAGCCTTGGACTTTTCTTCTTGATTCTCAGACAGTCCTCTGTGGTCTTGCTGCTTTGTCTTCGGTCACTGATATGATGCAGAGTCCAGTTCTGCTCCAGGTTCACAGTTACCTTGGCCAAACAGCAACATGTTTCTCATTTTAACTTTAACCTACACACAGCTCCGAGAACATGGATGATTGCAACATCCGGTGTGGCAGCAACAAACCAACAGCTTTGTTTACAACTTGTGGATCAAAAGGTTTAACCTGTATTTACTTTAATCAGGCCTGCTTGAGACTGAGCAAGTTCTGCTTTACTTCCCCAATCCTAGTGTAGCCATAGGCTGATCTCAATGCTTCTAGTCACACCCCACCCCCAACCCCCGTGAACCACAGCTGTAATTCTGTTTGGAGAGGAAAATACCTAAACATTTAAATTCCCTGCAGTTCCCCCTCACCCGTCTGGAAGCGTCTCCCACCGCAGATAACAATCGCGGCCAGCGTGCACGCCACACTCCGTGCCGCCCTCTCGTTTTTGCACCCAACACGAGGGCGCGCTCGTACGAGTCCGGCTCGTGCGTGTGCGCTCATGTGCATCTGTCTTTGTTCCCTGTAGCGCCAGCTTCAGAGTTATTTAATGTGATGAACTTAATCCAGGCAGACCCTCTTATTTAATGGCACCCTGTTGGCTCGAACCCAATGGCCTGCTTAACTCAGCAGCACACAACAAATCCAGTTTAGCACTGTGTGTAGAGAAATACGGGCTGAAAGTCCGTACTAAAAACGTACCCGGTTAGGTAAAGTGTAGCCACGGAACAACTGTGGCCTTGTATGTTTTTATAAGACATAGAAAAATGTTTGCAAAGTACAGCAACAGAATCTTATGAATGACTTTAATAACAATTGCTACAAGATCGGCATCCTAAACATAATAAATGATCCATGTACAATTCCTTTTAACAAAGCTGATGCACATCTCCCCCCACATCTGTTTGGACCCCAATTAAAGATGCCTAAAATTTTGCTTTTAGGTGTCGAACACTCAGGGTGGGTCTGGACATGCAAATAATGCTCACTGTTAAGTATGATGGAGGATCTATGATGCTTTCTTGCTGGTTCCTCTTCCAAAGGCTCTGGGAACCTTGTTAGGTTGATGAGGTTGTCCGGGAACTTTAGCTCAGAGATCCATGGCTCCTGTTTCCTGGGGTGTAAACACGATGTGACACTGAAGCTCCTTCTTCTTAAGCCACTCTTCAAAATGGGAAAGACATGAGAGGATCTAATTTAAATAAGGTAGATTTACACTTCATATGTCAGGAAATGACAAGAACATGGTTACTTCCCATAGCTTGGCTACATCTAATGTTTAAGAGAATAAACTTGTATTTTTTGCAGTCAAACCTATTCTAAACCAGGCAGAGGTAGAGAATAAACATAAAACTATATATTTAGTATGCAAATTAGCTAAATTAGGTACAGCTGGGCACAACTCCAAGCGTTACTTGGCAGCAAAGAGCTTCTAATATGGGTTTTGATGCGTGTTGAATATGCATCAACAGGCATTCGTCATATGCATACGCTCCTTGGCTGTATGCTGGTTTGATGCCAATTAGTCACAATAGTCCTCAAGGGGCTAAACATCTGTTACTGTGAGAAATAAGGTACAAACAGTGTGAAGGATGGTAAAAGAGGTAAAAAAAATATTTAAATGAGACTTTTAGAGCAGCAAATGTTTCAGTGGGATTATGCAACTGTGGTAAAGTATCTGTTTTAAAGCTTTTTGCACATGTTTGCTACAGTTCCCAATAAATGTGAAGGTATTAAAATCATCTGTAGTTCTTCAGAAAACAGTTGTTGCACAACCAAGCTATAATACTTAAAATTTCATTCTAGCTTTAGTGATCATTTCCATGTTTCTGTCTCTCCGTTTAGTGCTGCTGACCTGGGTGAACTGCTCCAGCGTCAGGTGGGCCACAAGAGTGCAGGACATCTTCACCGCTGGCAAGCTGCTAGCCCTCGCCCTCATCATCATCATGGGAATCGTCCAGATCTGCAAGGGTGAGCTTACCGCTGCCGTCTGTACTCCCCAGAGACCTCAAAGCCGCAGCGTGTTTTCATGAAATAGAATCTGAAACACGGCCGCACGTGTCCGCTCTCAGTGGGGACATCCTCAGTGACTCCGGACGGTATAGACTCCACATGGATTAAACTGGGGTTGTCGAGTTGCTGAGGCCCTTTAGGTTAAAACCCATACAGCTAATGTCAGCACAAGTGTGGCTGTTTGTCCTGCAAACATGGACAAGGGCCAGTAATTCTAAGGACAGCAGGAGTAGGCCCCCGAAACAACAGAGCGAGGCACTACAGTGCCCAAAGTGTTGAAAGTCTAGGAAGAAGTCATTGGAGAAATTTGTTGGAAAATTTAAATACCTAAATGAAGGAAGGTACAGTGCCTTATAAAAGCTTTCACACCCCTTTAAGGTTCTCACAGTTTGATATGGTCAAACAAACATAATAGAGGAACTCCATGGTGCTTTTCTGGGATTTTACGTGTTTTCCTTCCAGTGAAGTAGAAGAAAATGCTAACAATCTGAAAAGCTGGGAGTGCATTTTTTACTCAAAATCAGGGGGGTTCAGCTTCAGTCCTCAAAAGCTGACATCTTACATATTTTAGACTGAATCAAATTAATGGTTCATGAGCGAAAACCTGATGATATCTTGAAGAGCTAATTCAGTCGTTTGAATAACTTTGAATTGCCTTCAAAGTTATCTATTCAGCAAATACAGTCCATTTGTGTGCAACTTGAGGTGAGGCCTTCAGTGGCTTGTAGGACATGGTCAGTGAATAGAGAATCTGTTGACGGGACGATTATCCACTTAGTCCATGGTTTGCAATTGGGCCCAACAAATATCTAGAAGAAGATGTTTTAGCTCTAGTAGTTAGGACCAGAGAATCATGAGCAAAAATGTTAGTTTCCAGATAGTAGAGGAACATTTTAAAAAGATCTGCAGCTGAAATTGCAGTAAAAAGTTGATTATATAACATATTGATTCAAACGTACATCACACTTCTATTTTTATTTGTGAAGTAAATGAAACCCATGTATTATTTTGCTTTCAATATGTTCTGCTTCGGGTACGTCTATCCCATAGAATTCGAGAAAAGTACAATTAAGTTTGTGACTTTTATCCGACGACTTACTTAATACTTTTAAAGGTACGATACGTGAGACATGGAGGCATAGATTTCACCTTAATTCAAACTAAAACATGCCCCTCAAAGGTATCAACGACCGTCTTTGTTGTCTGTTTAGACAAAAGCTTCGTGAGGAATCGTTATACACCATTATTTTTGCGCACGCACTGATCGTTTTCAGCTGGAATCCCTCACAACAAGCCTGAATAGTAATAAAAAAAACAGCTTGTTTACCCCTTCAGCGAAACAAGTCTATAAAACCAGACATAAATGATCAACCGCATACCCTACCACATGTAATTGGGGTATGTGGCATTGTAATTTAACACAGAGATGGTTGAGTTTTTTCTGAGGCTGCATATTATAAAATAAAGCATCATGAGATGAAGATTGATGAGGGGTTCCTGTCCTGCTCCACCTGTAGGAGAGTACTACTGGCTGGAGCCGGTCAATGCCTTCGAGCCCTTCCAGGACTACGACGTGGGTTTGATAGCCTTGGCATTCTTACAAGGCTCCTTTGCCTACGGAGGCTGGAACTTCCTCAACTACGTCACGGAGGAGCTGGTTGATCCCTATGTGTAAGTCGATTTTTCCTGTTTTTTACCGGTACGTTTTTTACTTCTGGAGTTCAGAAAAATGCCTTTGCTCAACTGGAAAAAGGCGGATTGAAAAGCAGCTTGTTGCTGTTTGGGTTGATTAGGGGTCACATTCCGACAAGGCTTCCCAAGTTTAAGCCTTTTCCCCTTTAGTTAAAGCTGCCTGACATTAATCCAGCCTAATTTAGCAGAAATGTGCTCCTCGCCAGTGTCCGGCCGCAGATATCGAACAATGTACTCCATCTTCGTTCCTCTTTTGTCCCGCCTTTCCTTTGACTCAGCTGTGTCTCGTGTCTCCTCCAGGAACCTTCCGCGCGCCATCTTCATCTCCATCCCCCTCGTCACCTTTGTTTATGTCTTCGCCAACATCGCCTATGTCACCGCCATGAGTCCCCAGGAGCTGCTGGCCTCCAACGCTGTCGCTGTGGTGAGTCCTGGGCCTCAGTTCAGCCTGCATCTTAGCAGCTGTTGCCCTCTAGTGATCGTCGGTGGTCACGGCACACGTCAGACTGGTTGCTGTAGCCTCAAACCTCACACGTCTGTTCCTGCTTCGCAGACGTTTGGTGAGAAGCTGCTGGGAGTCATGGCGTGGATCATGCCCATCTCTGTGGCTCTCTCGACCTTCGGAGGAGTCAACGGTTCCCTCTTCACCTCTTCACGGTCAGTGGGCCTGAA
The DNA here is from genome assembly GCA_037039145.1 of Fundulus diaphanus. Classification (NCBI taxonomy): domain Eukaryota; kingdom Metazoa; phylum Chordata; class Actinopteri; order Cyprinodontiformes; family Fundulidae; genus Fundulus; species Fundulus diaphanus. The sequence continues at coordinate 21,902,976 of CM073131.1, forward strand.
TGCAATGTTATGTGTTGGCTTCCTTGGAGGACTGCATTATCCCTCCGGGATTCACGTTGCATGATGTTCATTAAATCAAGACAGTATGGGGCAAAGGTTTTTAGTCGTACATCTTTAGGGTCATTTACTGTTACTTTTGAGGTGGTTTTAACATTTCTTCATGGTTCCTGAAGCGCATTAAAAGCTTTTCTTTCGAGTTCAGCTTCTTTTTTGCTCATTTTTGGCCCAGCGCCCGACCATTTCACTGAGCAGACATTGTACAAGACTTCATGATACGATCTAAAGAAATTCCTGTCCAGATGAGAAACACAGAAGTTATTGACATCTATCAGTCTGAGTTGCAAAGCTATTCCTAATGCGTCGAGTCTCCAGTGAACACGAGTTAGAGCCACTATCCACAAATGGAGAAAACAAGGAAAACAGTGGTGAACCTTTGAGGAGTGGCCGGCCAATCAAAATCACTGCAAGAGTGCATCAATCATTCATCAAAGAGGTTACAGGAGAACCCAGAGGAAACATCAAACATTCAAATAATTTAAAGATAGCGGCGTCACTTTATGACTTGGATGACTTGAAGTAATAGATGGGAGCACAAATCATAAGTCTCTAAAAGGAGGATTCATTTATGACCGTAAGCTCAAGCACACCTGGTTTATGATCCACACCAGCGATTCCAAAAAAAGAAGAAATAAATTAAATAAACAAAATGAATGTTTTGGAATGTCAAAGACTGGATTTAAATTAAATTTAGATTCTTTATTGCAACCTTAACCATGGCAACTTTGCTCAAAAACCTTCCAAAGTTGCAGAAGTAAAACAACTTTGTAAACAAGAGTGGCCAAAATTACGCTTTATATATAAAGGTTATATTGCCTTTATCAAGTTGACCTAAACACTTGATGGCAGCTGCTACTGCAAATGGTGGCAAAGCCAGTTTAGGGAGAGCTTACTCTTTCATACAGGGCCAGGCTGCTTTTCATGGCTTTTTTTTCCCTTTAAGAAAGCAAATTAATTTTAAAAAACATATTTTGCATTTACTGACATTATCTTTGATAATAAAATGTGTTTGATCTAAAGTAGAAAAACAAAAACAGAAGAAATCTGCAGGGGGAAAATACTTTTTCACTGCCCTTTAATACTGTAAATCAAAAATAAATATCCCCTTGAGGCTTATAGTGACTCAGGCGCCCTTATGTTACCAGTTGCTATGCAACAAAGAAAAAAAGCTGCATATCTTAGTTTTTAAAAGTGCAAAATGAATCTCAGAATCACTATGCTGATAAGCTCTGTACTTCCTGAGGCCTCTGCAGTCAGATTCTCTTTCAATGGGTGTGGATGCATCGTAGACTTCTGTCCCTCTGTGTTTTTGTGACAGGTTGTTCTTTGCTGGAGCCAGAGAGGGACACCTCCCGAGCCTTCTGGCCATGATTCACGTGAAACGCTGCACCCCCATCCCGGCTTTGGCCTTCACTGTGAGTACAGCTCTCGTCTTCTCCACTGTTCTGTCGCCACCTTTATCCTAACGCAGCCGGTCCTAAAGCCAAGTCGTCCCAAGCTGCAGACAGCCACAACCTTGTCCGTCTCTACTCTCTCAGTGCCTGTCCACTCTGCTCATGCTGTGCACCAGTGACATGTACACCCTCATCAACTACGTGGGCTTCATCAACTACCTCTTTTATGGAGTCACTGTCGCCGGGCAGATCGTCCTGCGAATCAAACAGCCCAACATTCACCGGCCAATCAAGGTGCGTTCATGTGTTTTATTGGCTTTTTTTGTTCGTTGGAAACCTAAAAAAAAAAATAATAAGAGTATCTGTCTTAGAAAAGTCTGGTAAATGTCAGAATATTTTGTTCAAGGTCCCAGAAAGATGAGAACGCAGCACAGGTCAGAAGCAAAAACAAATGTTATAAACCAAAAACCGATCGATTATAATTCAGAAAACCGTCCCTTTAGAGTGAGGAGGTGCCTGCCTTCAAAGTTCCTAGAGCCAGATTATCAGGATGGGAATCACCGTTGCCGGGCTCCTGCCTTCGCCGGCCACCCGCATAGCTCTCAATTTCAACATCCGCCCTCTGGACCAACATGGAGGCAGCTCCTCCAGGACTGAGGTGCTGGTTCTCAACCGGAAAAAAAAGGCGAACTGCTCCCTCTGGGTCAGGGGTCAGAATGTGTCTCATGCGGATAAGTCCCAGCCTCATGGTGTCTTGTTGACGAGCACTGGCAGGATGGAGCCAGAGATGGACAGACAGATGGGGGCCTCGTTTGGAGTGATGCGAGTGTTACTCTCCGGGCCATCAAGGTGAAGACAGAGCTGAGCCAAAAAGCAGAGCTCTTGATTTACCTTCAGACTCTCGCCTACAGTCAGGAGATATGGATCTAGACTGAAAAGGGAGAACCCTGAGTCCAGTTGTTGCTTGCTCCTTTGCACCAAGAGGAGTGAGCTGATGTGGTGCAGACATCTGGTCCAGATGCCTCCTGGGAGGCTCCGTTTGGAGGCTTTCTGGACGCATCCTTCTTTGTCTCACCTGAGTTATGGAACAGGACAATGATCAAAAAACAATGATTCAAAGAATTTGGAGTGGCCTAGTCAAAGTCTGGATTTTAATCCAATTTAGACGCTTCAGTGCAAACTTAAACATGACATAAATGCTCAAAAAACCCTAAAGTAGCAGGAATAAAGCACGTCTACAATGAAGAGTGGCCAGCAATATCAAAAGGCTATGTCATCAGCTGATGTGGTGTGGACATCTGATCCGGATGCCTCATGGGTGGCTATGTTTTTGAGGTTTTCCGGACACATCCCACTGTGAGGTGATACCAGGGCAGACAAGGAATTTGTCTGCCACAAAACCTCATTAGTTCTTCTTGGCATAAATTCAACAAGGTGTTGGAAACATTTCTCAGAAATGATATGGGAGGAGACCCCAGGGAAGACCCCGAATTTGGGACTATAAATCCCATCTGGCATGGAAACGCATTGGCATCTTCCAGAATGAGCTGGAGGATGTTGCTGGGGAGAGGGATGCCTTGGTTTCTCTCTCCTGGACTTGTTGCCCCCATGACTCGATCTCGATAAGCGGAAGATAATGGATGGATGTTGTTAGGATCTGAATCCTCCATTGCACCTCCTTCCAGTTCTGCTGAACTACACATCTGGTGACTGAGGACGTCATCGCAGTACAGTGAACTCATCATCTTGTTCAAGAAAGCAGCTTGAGATGATTTGCTATCAGAAGATGGGTACAATACAGCCATAAAGGGATGAATATGGTCAGCTACAATACTGAAATGATGCTAAGTTGATGCTAAGGGGCTAAAAGCGTGCCAAGCAAATATCCCCTGCAGCATTACGCGGCCACCACCGAACTGAACTGTTGATCCAAGCCAGGATGGCGTCCATGTTGTTCACATCAAATTCTCACCATCTCAATACTGTGAACTTGCTGCTCATCAGAAAACAACAGGCAAGGATTATAGGTTAGCTGCGATTGGGAGGGTATGTTTTTCTAATGCTTGAAATAAAAAATGAAATCAAGACAATAGTTTAACAACAGCGGGCTTCTACACAAACACTTTCTGTACAAAATAGCAGGAAAACCCATATGTCTGCTCAGTAGTCTTTTTGATTAAATACTGAGCATGTCTCTCTAAATTGATGTGCTTCATATCTAAAAAAAAATATAGAAAACGTTAAAAATGTCAGCATAATGATTTAAAACTTTAATGATTTTAAAAGTTAAGACCTGTATTTAACATTGTTTTACCCATTTCACTTTATTATGATACACTTAAAATAAAATGCTATTTAAGAAACTAGGAGATCACCTTTACGTCTTTCCAGTTAAATATAAACAATATAAATAATATTCAAACACATGTGTTAGATATTACTACAGTATTATGAGACTGTCTCAGTGAGTTTTAAACATATAGAAATGTTCTTCTCTTTAGATCAGCCTGATCTGGCCGGTTATTTACCTCATCTTCTGGGCCTTCCTGCTCATCTTCTCCCTGTACTCTGAGCCCGTGGTGTGTGGCATCGGACTTGCCATCATGCTCACTGGGGTCCCCGTCTATTTCCTGGGGGTCTACTGGGACAACAAACCACAGTGCTTTGATACCTTTGTTGGTAAGTGAGATTATCACAAAGAGACTCTCTGCGTGAGACTCTGCATGTTGTCAAAGAGAAGCACTAAACGGCCAAACATGAAAGCATGAATTGTTGTTGCGCTTCTCAGAAAGCAGCAGGTGCTGCCGTTGTTCTCTCTCCTGTAGCAAAACACTCACAGGCAACACGGTCCTCGCTCAGCAGTCGCTCTCAGCTGCTGTCAGCAGGAGATTTTGACTCCTCCACATCCAGAACATCATGATACTGTGTATTGTTACCCAAGGTTTAACATAGAGTGAGAATCCCTTGTTGGTTCATGGTTAGTCTTGACTGGATGTTGGGGTTTTGAGGAAGAAGGTGAGTTTTCAGATGTCTTATTTTCTTGTCGATCACGTTTTTAATTTTCCCATTCAAGGACAAACAAAGGATTATTCCATTCTGAATAAATTATTATGTCTATACATTAGATTATTATGTCTATACATAATAATTTATAATTTATTATTATGTCTACACACAAGTATAGACAGCGTGGGGATGTCCAGCTGGCGTAGTGTTCAGGAAGATGAGGGTTTCTGTTTCCCAGGGGCGAAAGTGGTTTGGTGTAAAATGTGCAAATCAACTGCAGAATAAAAGCAGAGCAAGTGAAGACGCTGACTGAGGCTAGTGAGAGAGCGTCTTTGTTCACGAAAAGTCCTAGACCAAGACAAGCTAAAAGGCCAGTCATCAAGGCAGAATCCATTACTCCACACCCAACATTAAAAGGCAGATTATAGTTTACGGGCGAACCATCCCAACGGTGGAGGCAGCATCATGCTGTGTAGGTGTTGAACTGCAGGAGGGATTGATAAACTTTACCAAATAGACGGCATCTTGAGGAAAGAGCCTTAGGTGGAAACGTTGAAGCAGCATCTCAACACATTAAACAGGAAGTTCAAGTTTGGGCAGAAATGGATCTTCCAAATGGACAATGATCCTAACATACAGCCTAATTAGTTGTAAATCACAATGTCTTGGACTAACCATCACATTAATCTCAGTCCAATTAAACAAATGGTGAAGAGCTAAAAACGTATGTGCGGGTAGTCTATAAACCTAGCTCTGTTGCACCAAATGGGAACTATTGAAAGTATACATAAAATGTTTGAATTCAATAATATTGTTTCGAGAAAGTTCTGCCAAATATTAAAGGGGACATTTCATGCTTTTCAGTTCTTCCTTTTCACGGTGAAAACATTCTGTTATGGCCTATATAAAGCGATGCTTTGGTCTGAATTCCTCATTAATTTACCCCCACATTACCCCTTTTCACCCCTGTTCAATGGACTCTAAGTACACAAGAAAATGTATAAAAGGGCTAAAAAGGGGGATTTTTGCATGATATGTCCCCTTTAAGGGAATGATTGTAACCCTCTAACTTTAAAGAAAAGCCTTTCTTCTCTCCCTCATTATTCTGCCATTTTATCGAATACAAACAATCTTGATAATCCTAACAGGCCTACAACAGGAATGTTTAGTCTGATTTAATGTCAGAAAGTAAGAAAAAAAAAGGTTACGCACCTTTTTATACAGTCTACGTCCACATCTGGCTCCAACTGCAAGAGGCAATTCTTCTCTAATGTCTTATTATAGAATTTTTCATTTTCCATCCCAACTTCTCTCAAAGTTTGAAATATGAGCTAGTTAGAAACTCAGCGTCTGTCTCCTGGGCTGACAGCCTGAGGCGCATGTCCTAGAATAAAATGTTTTCTGTTCGGTTAAGCTCTCTGTGACCAGCAGACGTTATTTTCACTGCTTGCCTCTTCATCCCCTTCTTGCTCTTCTTCTACCAGATAAAATGACGTACCTGGGCCAGAAGATGTGCGTGGTCGTTTATCCCGCCGAGTCCGGTGGCAGCAGCAGCGGAGGCGGAGAGGAGGGGGAGGAGATGAAGGAGGCGAGGTCTCCCCTGTCGAGGGAGGACGGAGACAACCACAAAGCTGAGGACTGTTGAAGCCCACATTGTTTTATTCCCAGCTAGCCCCTTCAACACAAACACATCTGCAGACAGACACGCCCATGTGGGTCTGCGCTACAAGCGCGGACGCAACACACAGTTTGTTTACTGATCAACACTTTATCTCCAAGTGTGTCTTTTTAATCAACTACAATCTGAACCAAACGTCACGCCTCAGCCGGGTCAGTCTGAGGTCCGTCAGAAGTGCAATAAAGAAAGGCTAGCACCTTCCAGGTCCTCGGCGCTCACACCAGCAGACACGTTTAACCTTTTTTTATTATTGTTTTTGTCCTTTTTTTATTTCTAGCTCCAGAGACTGATGCTGAACCGTTTCTTTCTGGTTTATCTTCTTTTGGTCACTTTTGTAAATCTAGCTTTGTGTCACATTCAGCACAACGAAGCTGCGTTCTTGATTGTCAACACGCGCAAATAAAGAATCGAATTCAGATCCTTTCATGTCGCTCCGTTTATGTTTTATTTCAAGATGACTCCATAATGCCTCATTTTTAAGTAATTGTTATTATTGCTCATAAAATTATCCTCGTCTAATCATGTTTATTATTTTCTACGATGTGAATTTAAATTTCCTTGATGCTCTGTTTCTCTAATTTCCATTTTGCTTGATTCTTTTTATTCCTCTTTACTGCAGATGTGTATTGATTGTGAAGTCGATGTGGAATGGGTTATTGCGCTGGCAAAAAGTGCACAGCTTTTATAACCTGCCTTAATCAGAATTACAGTATTGTCTGCTGTGGTGTAATTGTAGCCGTGTTTTCAAAAGATGGGGAGAGATCAGTGTGGTTTTATTTCTTTTGTCAAAACTGCAACCTAAACGTGACACTAAGCAAACGATAAAGCGTTTTAAATGATGTTTCCTGCCGGGTGAGAAAAGAAGTCGCGGCATTTTCTGCCACACTTGCCGTGCAAATCACATGCGAACATTAAAAAGTGGTTTTATAGTTTAGTTCTGTGTTGGGATCCCCCTTTTATGCTTTATTTTGATGCACAAACGAGAGCTTTACACAAAATTGTTCTTTTACAAATAACACAGTAAGCTAGAGGCCCCTTTTTTTAGTGCAATACTCTCGTATAGACGCCAGTAAAACCCCAAACATGCACCCCATGGATGAACTCTTATGGATTGTTTGGGTTTCTATTATGTTGTATTTTAAAGGAAACACACACTGCTGCACACACAGAGACTGATTACTCAGTCGTTGTGTCTCAGGGCATTCCCACACACACTGCCATGAAAGCCGAGCACGTCCGAATCTAATCCAGTTTAACTGTGCTCTTAGCCTTTGCTTTTAGAGATTTATTTTTAAAGGTTTTTAATCCTAAAAGGAGATGAAAAGTGTCAAAAAAAGACGAGAGCTGAGAAGATAGGATGAGAGGTTTGGCCAGTTCTGTATGTCATTTGGTATCGTTAAACTGTAGGGATAACAGGACGCTGTAGGTCTCTCTTTATTATATCATATGTATTTTTATTGGCCTGTGCGGTTATTGTGAATTCACAAAATATGAAGATGTCACCAACGTTTTAAAAGTTTATTATTTGGCTCCTGGTCAGTTTGGCCCTTCTCCAATTCGTACCCATATGTCATGCTCGTGTGAGTAAGCCTAGAGTGTCGCTTTATGTATTTAAATTATGGCAAAGAATTATGGAGATAAAGAGTCATAACATATTAATTATGTCCACATCTCCTGTGGTTCTGATCCAGGTTTGGCCCAAATGCCTCTTCCGAATTCACATGTCCATGTAGCAGACTACACATAGATTACATAAGATTACATTAAATCATCGGTTGTCCATGTGGGCACCAAACGTCCCCAAGAGAGGAAGTAATTGAGGCATGGCCGGTACCAAATGTCCTGTGGCAGACGGCTCCTTTGTATCCCTGAAACAGTCTGGAATGAAACGACCGAATCTTCAGAAGCAAGAAATGTGCTTTTCCGGTTTGGTGAAGAAATTTGACTCCACACATTATCGCGTGAAGCAGAAGTGAGGCTTGAAAACATTCCTATCTCAGAAGTCGAATGCTGCAACCTTGATTTGAACTTAAACCAATACGGGCTTGCTGTGCGGTGGAAGACTTACCGCCACATTACACAGCACTGTGACAACAATGTTATTGTTCTGTATATAAAGTTCTCTCACTTCTGATGCCTCGTGCCGTTTGCAGTCTCCCTGTCATGTGAGAAAATCTATCAAATATGTTTGAACTATAAATGTACACAACAGTGGCCAATGTTTGACAAGAATAAAAAGCATACACAAGTGGACCCGTGTTTTCCTTTTGTTCAATCGAGAGAGCATTCATCAAGAGAGAGGCGCCAGTCGGTTCTTTGGGACCAATTTGTTGTCTCTATATATCTCTATAAGTTTATGTTTCTTTCATTTGATATTGGAAGAAATATAAACGGAAAACCATTTTCTAACCGTTTGCCATGCAGTCAATATTTTAGAATCAGAATCAAGTTTATTGCCAAGTAAGTTTGCACTTACAAGGAATTTGACTTGGTGTTGATGATGTAGACAAAATAGATATATATACAGAATCTAGAGCTCCAACTATTTATAGTTGGAGCAGAGGTCTCCCCATACAAGAGAGCAGTTGCTGTAAAAGAGGTTTTTCTAATGTAAAACTAAGACAAGATGATGAAAATTGACTATTTAGCATCTAATACTAGATAGGAGAGTTAGCAAAAAGAGCGGCTTTAGAGTGAACTCTCAAATAAGCGTATATCCTCTGAAATGTCCACATTCCTGTTTTTAGCATGTTCCTTAACAGAGACTAAAATGCCAAAAAGGGCAAGCTGAGGAACTTTGTTGTGTGCCATCCAGCCTTTCTATTATCTGCACAAAGTCCTGCTCTCTCTGGCAACCTGAAGGAGCCCCTAACACACTTTACATTGCTAAAAGTATTGAGCCACCCTGCTAATCATTCTAGACATTTCTGCAGGAGCAGCTTGCTTTCACGAGCTCAGTAAACCTAAGCAGCTGCATCCATGCCTTACATCCCAAAGTAGCCATTAAAATCGGTGTATGGAGTGGTGTAAAGCACGCTGCCACTGGGCTCTGGAGCAGCGGAGACCTATTCTATGGGGCGATCAATCACTCCTCTCTGTCTGGCAACTGAATAGCTAGGCTAAAAGTCTAGGTTTTGTGGTTCTCACAAGAACATTACCTCACTAACTGCATTATGTCAAGTGTAAAGTTTGGTGCAGAGGGGACCTTTTCTCAGCATTGCGGCTCCCCACCGTAGTTCCAGAGAAAGGAACTGGTGACGTTTCAGCATTACCGAGTCATTTTGGATCATTTCACGCTCTAAACTTTGGAGGAACTGTTTGGGGATGATGCCTCCATGTTCCTACATGACCGTGCACCGGTGCACAAAGACCATAAAGATGCGGATGAGAGTTTGATGTGGAAGGACTTGACTGGCCTGCACAGTCCTGATCTAAACCCAAGCACAGCAAGCCAGGCCTCTTTGTCCGACATGAGTGTTTGACCTCACAGACTCACTCCTGGAAGAATTAACATTTCCCATTAACACGCCTGTAAAATCTGTCTCAGAAGAGCTATAACTGCTATACCTACAGAGTGGACCGACATCATATTAAACCCTATGGATTGAGATGTCAGTCAAGTTTATGTGTGCAAAAGCAAACTACACAGCATTATCTGGCCACAGAGTGTAACTTTGCATGAAATAGAAAACAGCTACCTTTGAAACAGCTTTTTACATGTCCATGATTCCTCTAATTTGACCTCCCTGATCCAGAAAGGGTAAATGGGAGTCATCTTCTCTCAGTAGCAGAGTCCACACCGATAAGTGTTGTTGCCCACTCTACATGTTAGTGTTTCACTTCCACATAAGGGTGAGACTCTGAACATCAGCGGTTTTCTCTGTGTACCTCTAATCTATAAGGACAGCAAACCCGAGGCCTTTCCAGAATCCATTTTATTTTATTTAATGACATTGGACGCGAGCGGGAGGTAACGTTAGTGCAGACAGCTAAAAGAAAGGTAAAAACACTGCTTTTTGTTTAATCAGAACAAGGTCGAATAATCCATGAATAATACATATTCAATCTGTGACACAGATGGAAAAAGAACCGCAGGGGTTCGTGGTAGTCTTGCTGACACTTGAACAGCATATAAATGTTCTTTACTTGCCTTTTTCTCCAACATAGGGTCTGAATTTTTGTTGAAAATTATGTCTTTGGGAGGTATTTTTGCTCTGGAACAGAACTAGACAGGACGAAGCAAACGTAAGTGTCTGAAAGTGGAAACCGCTTGCCTGGCATATTTATTAAGCACTTAAAAGAAAGAAAAAAGTTAAACCAAAAGCTTTCTATCTGTAGAATCGGGAGTTATTGTGTAGTTTAGGGTTAGTCTTGGGATTTTTAAACACCATGTGTTAGTCTGTTAACTGTTCTTCTTACACTTACATCGTTGCTTCATAAGAGCAATCTGTTGGGCTCAATCAAACCCTGTGTTACTTGGTGACAATCTAACTCTAAAAGGTAGGACGTCCCTCAAAGAGCTCCAGCATGCCTTTAAGAGCAAACATTACTTGCAGAGAGTGACAGAAAAAAACATTTAAATATCAGTGTCTTAACAGCCACTCAGCCAAGTGTTAAGCCAAAAGCTTTGGGCGTTTATTTTCTGAACACAAACGCTTTGGCAAAAACACACCAAAGGCTGTAAGGAGTTGGAGAACAAAAGCAGAAACTGATTCAACTCAGTCAATGACTCTTTGGTGCCTTCAGAGATGCCAGGTGATTGCGCAACCGCTTCAAATAACACTGTGATTTTCAAAGGCATCGTGTCAGTCTGAGCTCGTTGTTCGACGGGGCTTAAAACGTGAAGCGCAACGGGCGTCCTCCTCTCAGGGCGAGTACCAGGTGAAGAACGGAGCCGCCCTGGATCTTATAGTCGGCAGCTGTTTTCTCATCGTTCCTGAGCAAGGACAAAAAAAAAACAAAAAAAAACAGGCGAAACAGTAAGCATAGAAGAAATTAGAACTCACTGTGGCAATAAATGCAAACCATTTCAATGCAGTGTGTCCATCTTCTATCGAGGTTTAGAGCCAAGTTTGTTTAATGTATTCATTTAGTTATTTAAATGGCAAAGATGCACAAAGCACCAACATAAGTTTGTAAAATGACTCTGTCTTTAGCCCTTTTCAGGAGGAACATGCCCTAAAACTTTACTTTTAAATCCTACAAGCTGTGCTGTTTGTATCACACGCACATTAAAAGAGCTTATTTCCTCATACTTTTATTAATGCCCCAGATCTGACGGTACCAATAAGAATAATTCATGATTGCCTTTTTTTTTTTTTTTTTTTTTTTTTTTTTTTTTTACTGATAAGTCATTTTAGAAACCCAATTTTCTGACGCAGCGAGAGCCACTCTAAAACTGTAAGTTTGCTGAATGGACGTGGCTTTTTATTTGCAACACCGAAAGGGATGGTGTGAGCACTCTATTATTGTTATCTTACTCTTACTTCCCTCTAATAATTTCTTCATTTAGTCAGATTTCTGAAATTTAATAGTTAAAAAGGACAGTTGAAATGTATCCTAACCATCCATAAAAGGGTTTCTCTGCAAGAAACATGTTTTATCCCTGAATGATGGGGAAAAATGCCCTCTTCAGGGGAAGGGACGACCTAGAGCTGCACAATAGCTGGAAAACATGCCGTATGTGACAATGTTGGTGAACATTATGATGACAATCCGTCCGTCCGTCCGTCTTCTTCCGCTTATCCGGGGTCGGGTCGCGGAGGTAGCAGCTTCAGTAGGGAGGCCCAGACGTCCCTCTCCCCAGCCACTTGGGCCAGCTCCTCAGGAGGAATCCCAAGGCGTTCCCAGGCCAGCCGGGAGACATAGTCCCTCCAGCGTGTCCTGGGTCTCCCCCTGGGCCTCCTCCCGGTGGGACGTGCCCAGAACACCTCACCAGGGAGGCGTCCAGGAGGCATCCTAACCAGATGCCCGAGCCACCTCAACTGGCTCCTCTCGACGTGGAGGAGCAGCGGCTCTACTCTGAGTCCTCCCCGGATGACTGAGCTCCTCACCCTATCTCTAAGGGAGAGCCCAGACACACTACGGAGAAAACTCATTTCAGCCGCTTGTATCCGGGATCTCGTTCTTTCGGTCACGACCCAAAGCTCGTGACCATAGATGAGGGTAGGAACGTAGATCGACCGGTAAATAGAGAGCTTCGCCTTTTGGCTCAGCTCTGTCTTCACCACAACGGATCGGTACAGCGCCCGCTTCACAGCAGACGCTGCACCAATCCGCCTGTCGATCTCCCGCTCCATCTTCCCCTCATTCGTGAACAAGACCCCAAGATACTTGAACTCCTCCACTAGGGGCAGCACATCCTCCCCAACCCGGAGAAGGCACTCTACCCTTTTCCGGTTCAAGACCATGGTCTCGGATTTGGAGGCACTGATTTTCATCCCGGCCGCTTCGCACTCGGCTGCGAACCGCTCCAGTGAGAGCTGTAGATCACGCCCTGATGAAGCCAATAGGACCACGTCATCCGCGAATAGCAGAGACGCAATCCTAAGGTCACCAAAGCGGATCCCCTCAACACCTTGGCTGCGCCTAGAAATTCTGTCCATAAAAGTTATGAACAGAATCGGTGACAAAGGGCAGCCTTGGCGGAGTCCAACTCTCACGGAAACGAGTCCGACTTACTGCCGGCAATGCGGACCAGACTCTGACACCGGTCACACAGAGACCTGACAGCCCTTATTAAAGGGTCCGGTACTCCATACTCCTGGAGTACCCCCCACAGGATCCCCCGGGGGACACGGTCGAATGCCTTCTCCAGATCCACAAAGCACATGTAGACTGGTTGGGCAAACTCCCATGCCCCCTCAAGAATCCTGCTGAGGGTGTAGAGCTGGTCCAGTGTTCCACGGCCAGGACGAAAACCACACTGCTCTTCCTGAATCCGAGATTCGACTATCCGACGGACCCTCCTTTCCAGAACCCCTGAATAGATCTTACCAGGGAGGCTTAAGAGTGTGATTCCTCTGTAGTTGGAACACACCCTCCGGTCCCCCTTTTTAAATAGGGGGACCACCACCCCAGTCTGCCAATCCAGGGGAACTGCCCCCGATGTCCACGCAATGTTGCAGAGCCGCGTTAACCAACACAGCCCCACAACATCAAGAGCCTTAAGGTACTCAGGGCGAATCTCATCCACCCCTGGGGCCTTGCCACCAAGGAGCTTTTTAAAAACCTCGGCAACCTCAGCACCAGAGATGGGAGAACCCGACCCAGAGTCCTCAGGCTCTGCTTCCTCAATGGAAGACGTGTTGGTGGGATTAAGGAGGTCTTCGAAGTATTCCGCCCACTGACTCACGACGTCCCGAGTCGAGGTCAGCAGCACCCCACCCCCACTATAAACAGTGTTGGTACTGCACTGCTTCCCCCTCCTGAGACGCCGGATAGTGGACCAGAATCGCTTCGAAGCCGTACGGAAGTCTTTCTCCATGGCCTCTCTGAACTCTTCCCACGCCCGAGTTTTTGCCTCGGCGACCAGCCGAGCCGCCTGCTGCTTCGACTGCTGGTACACATCAGCTGCTTCCGGAGTCCCACAGGCCAAAAAAGACCGGTAGGACTCCTTCTTCAGCTTGACGGCTTCCCTCACCGCTGGTGTCCACCAGCGGGTTCGAGGGTTGCCGCCGCGACATGCACCGACAACCTTGCGGCCACAGCTCCGACTAGCCGCCTCAGCAATAGAGGCGTGGAACATGGTCCATTCAGACTCAATGTCCCCTGCCTCCCTCGGGACGCGTTTAAAGTTCTCCCGGAGGTGGGAGTTAAAGCTCCGCCTCACAGGGGACTCTGCCAGACGTTCCCAGCAAACCCTCACAGTGCGTTTGGGCCTGCCCGGTCGGACCGGCTTCCTCCCCCGCCATCGGAGCCAACTCACCACCAGGTAGTGGTCGTGGAGAGCTCCGCCCCTCTCTGCACCCGAGTGTCCAAGACATACGGCCGCAGATCAGATGAAACGACAACAAAGTCGATCATTGAACTGCGAGCTAGGGTGTCCTGGTGCCAAGAGCACATATGGACACCCTTATGCTTGAACATGTTGTTTGTGATGGACAATCCATGACGAGCACAGAAGTCCAACAACAAAACACCACTCGAGTTCAGATCAGGTGGGCCATTCCTCCCAACCACGCCCCTCCAGGTCCCACTGTCATTGCCCACGTGAGCGTTGAAGTCCCCCAGCAAAACGAGGGAGTCCCCAGGAGGGGCACTCTCCAGTACCCCTTCCAAGGACTCCAAAAAGGGTGGGTAATCTGAACTGCTGTTTGGCGCATAAGCGCAAACAACAGTCAGAACCCGTCCCCCCACATGCGGAGGGAGGCCACCCTCTCGTTCACCGGGGAAAACCCCAACGTGCAGGCACCGAGATGGGGGGCAACAAGTATGCCAACCCCAGCTCGGCGCCTCTCACCATGGGCAACTCCAGAGTGGAAGAATGTCCAGCCCCTCTCAAAGAGACTGGTTCCGGGGCCAGAGAGGTGCGTCGAGGTGAGTCCGACTATCTCTAGTCGGAACCTCTCAACCTCGCGCACAAGCTCAGGCTCCTTCCCCATGATGACAATATGACTTCTAATGAATAAATAAACGTGTTAATGTCTTTCTGCTTTGGGTAAATTGCAAACATAGACCTGAATATAGCCTATAAAGCTAATGGAAAAACTTTCCATTTCAGAAACATGGTTCAATTGAAAAGGTTGCATCCCGCTACACCTACTGTTTTGATAAATCTTCAAAAATATTAATGACCTCCTGAAACATCTCTCTCCCTCTAGCTGTGGCCACTACTTGTTTACCCACAATCATGCCCTTGGAGGATTGTGGGTACTGATCGTGCAACAGTTAATGACTTTTTTGCCAAATGGGCAAAAGATTGCATTTTAACATACAATAATAAATCACTAGCATTAGCTTGGCTTATTAGGCCTAAACACAGGTTGTGAGAAAAGTAACAGCAGAAGGCCATATAGTAACATTATGATTCCTACATCAGTGTAGATTCACCAGTAAACACAGCCAGAGGCCATGCCTCGTCTGTCATCATAAAAAGAAAATTAATACATTAAATAATTATCAATGCTGGTATGTATGATATGTTCAGTTGGTGTGGTGAATGTGTTGTCTCTGTGATACAGTCACATTTCTGGATTTAAGATAAACCTTGTGGTTAGTGACTGTATTACCTGGGATTCGGAAAACTATCAACTCACTAGTAACAAAAAAAAATTAAATATAAGTAAATTTGAAAATGTATGCGTTTTCAAAAAATATAATTGTTGGGAGTCATTGCCTAAAACTGCTGTTCATAAGATAGATAGATAGATAGATAGATAGATAGATAGATAGATAGATAGATAGATAGATAGATAGATAGATAGATAGATAGATCTTACATCTGTTTTCCACTGTAGATCAACCTCTGTTGTTGGGGAGGGATTCCCTCTTTCTCTTCCACTCGTTCTTTAATTCGCTCCACCTGGATTTAAATATAATGCATTCAAAAATACCCGTGTTCGAAAACGCGTTAAAAAAACGAAGTTTCTGCTCTGCTAAAGCATAAATGAGGATGTAAAACACCAATAAATACCTTATCTGTAGGCTCTATGTCAATCTCTATCTCCTTGCCAGTGAGAGTCTATGATAAAAACACATCGGAGGGTTAGTGATAAGCTGACTCGGTGAGTCCATGGTAACAATTAGCAGTCAAACTGATAATTGTTTCATGTAACTTACCTTCACTTTAATCAACATCTTTGATGAGCAACTTTTTTAAATAAATACACAGATGTAACAGTATAACAAGTGGCACGCGAACTGGAGCGACTATTTAACCTGCTGCGAGTTTAAAGAAAAATGATCTTTCAGCTTTTCTTTCGGAATAGAAAGAATAGAAAGATTTCTTTCCTGAAATCCAATGGTTGTTTCCTGTGTGTTCACTAAATCCTCCGCCGCGGCTTGTGAGAACAAGACCGTTCCGCTTAACTTGTTGCTCGTCTTCTTCGCTTCACAGTAAAAAAAAATAAAAGAAAGCATTCACTACCAGGCCTGCATTCACGCGAGCAGCACACACTTCCAGATATGATGTCCAACTACCTTTTTAAAAAATATATATATTTACGGCATCGGTGCGGCCTGACGTAAAGCGACTGTCGCGTTTGTAGTTCTTTCCGGCTCGCAGCTGTCACTACCCGATCCGTACAGGAAGCACGATCCGTACAATCAGCTCATTTGCGCGTGCGCAAACATATTAACTTCCGGTTGGCAATATTTCGTTTTTCTTACTTTTTTATTCTTTCGTATTTTTTTGAAGCGGGGGTATCTTTTAGTATATCTTTGTATTTGCGTCAATATTGCAGATTCTAAAAATGAAAAACAGAAAAACATTAAAAAAGTTAAATCGCCGTGGGTACTAATGACGAGGTCTTCTCTTGTTTTTGTACACCAGAGGGCGCTAAAATGTCAACTGATAACTTTAACGTTGTAATAAAACTATTTTATACAGATTAATTGTGTTCAAGTTAATTATACAACTTTATATATATATATATATATATATATATATATATATATATATATATATATATATATATATATATACTCCATATTGTAATGTTTTACATTACATAAAGTTGTATAATTAACGTGAACACAATTAATCTTGTATAAAATAGTTTTATTAGAACATATATATATATATATATATATATATATATATATATATATATATATATATATATATATATATATATATATATATATGTGTGTGTGTGTGTGTGTGTGTGTGTGTGTGTGTGTGTGTGTGTGTGTGTGTATATGTAAACAAAATTGATCCCATTATTAAGGAATAAAATATGTTTTTTTCTCAAATAAAGCAATAATAGAGTGCATTCAGACAATACGGATAAACGTTACGCAATAACGGACTGCTCTTAGCATGTCTGATGATGACGTCAAGCAATACAATGGATAGAATTTAAAAAGCATCCATTTCTTCCAGAAAAGTCTTCAATATTGACTTTACGATGCAGTTCAGTATTCTTTAATGATTTAAGGATATAAATAAAGGTTTTTCAGTACCATAATTACATTATTTTTTGGCGACCCGGAAGTTATTCTGTTTGCGCACGCGCAAATGAGCTGATTGTACGGATCGTGCTTCCTGTACGGATCGGGTAGTGACAGGCCCCGTTAAAAACTACAGCGCGGCTGCGCAGCCGGTGGCCGGCGCCGTAAATCCTCCCGCGCGTCCAGAGGCGAGAGGAAACGGGGCTGCGCAGTATATTTTGTAACGGCGGTACTTTTCTAAAAGTAAGTGCTTTCCTTTCCTAAATATGTCGCAGTTCTTCGTGTGATGGCCACCCCGTGCTTCTCGTAGCCGTGTTCCGTCCATTTGACGCAGATGGAGGCGTAAGGCTGAACGCCAGCGTAACCTTGAATGTTGACGAAAGGGGGGAGTGAAGGGTGGTCTGATATGTGGAAACAGTTAGCATGCTTTACATACACGTTTTCCATGAAAAACTACAAAACTCGCCCTTTGAGGAAGAAATGTGTTTACTGCCCGTCTGCTCTGTCTCCCCTTTTTATCTTTTCGGAGTTTAAAACTTATTTTCCTACTTTAAAAAATAGGTTCTGGACGACCTCATGTCTGTGTGAATATGTAGTGTCACTCTGGGAGATGGCAGACAGAAACACGCCTCCATCTTGACATCCGATCTCTGTTTTTTTCCCCCTAGACTTTCCTTCTCGGACCAACATTTTTATTTATTTTTGTATGAACATCCTGTTTCCACGATGCCTCGCATTGAGAATGACATCAAGCTGGACTTCAAGGACGTGCTCCTCCGGCCAAAACGGAGCACGCTCAAGTCCAGGAGTGAGGTGGGTCAGACTCAGTGGACAGCTGTGGGTTCCTTCCTCATACACCGCCATCTTTTCAAAGTAGTTGCACATTAAAAATAGTGCTGCATGCATTTGTCTTGTAGTTCCCCTGATATTCCTAAATAAAACCCATCAAACTTTGACAAGCTTTCCCGTCCGTGGAACATAAAAACTACCCCACAGCATGATGATGCCACCACCATGTTTTTATGATGGAGAGGGTGGATTCAGAGTGATGTGTGTTCTGTAAGCTGGACTTTCTTTTAACAGCAGCTTTCTTCTTACTGATCTCTGGAGGCCAAATTTGTGGAGTGAGCGACTAATACGTGGGCATGATGCGTGCAGAGTGACGTGCACTGTTTTTTTTTCCGCCACAGATTGAGTTTTGTCTGTACATGGTAATTACTAGTAGCCTCGTGGCGCAGACAGGACATTTATTCCTCGGCTGCATCTCTGCTCAATGCTTTCCTTTTCCAGTTAGTTTTAGGCTTAGGGTGTTCAGAGTTTGGAATATTGTTGTACATCCTAAACTTGCTTTACACTTCCCAGCAACGTTAACACAGGCCTATCTGCTGTGTGTCTTGGGCTTCATGATATGCTGGATTTATACTGTAATTAAATTACACCCATGGGGACTCTCGTTACTAAGGATGGGACTTCTGCATGCGGTTAGTTGCGCTGGATTTTTATTTGGGGGTATCAAAGGAAACTGGGTTGAATACAAACACACACCACACTTTTCTGATTTTTATTTGCAAAACATGTCAAACCATTCTTTATTTTACTTCCTCTTTAGAATTATGGACTACTTTGTCTTTGGTCTGTACTAAGGCTGGGCCTTTATCGTATCCTTATCGAGAACATTTTCTTATCATGATTAAAATATGGATTTATCTTGACAACAATAAATTCCAACTCGTGGTATCTTTAAAAAAAACTCACTATTGTCAGGGTTGTTATTGTTGCTATTTCTCCGCTGCTGGTTTATTGAGAGGATCAATGAATATCAATAAATTCACAAATATAATTAAATGCAGTTACTGTGTTCAGTCTGGTATTTAAAAAATCTAATTTCTTTATGAGTCCACATTTCAAATTCAGTTTTAATATAGGTTACATTTTTAAATGTTTTTTTAAGGACAGTATTTGTGCTTATTGGGCTATAACTGACATGTAGTCACAGCCACAAAGTTACCTGGAAAAAGACTGCAGGAAGCTGTAAACAGGCTGTTATCATCACTTCTATCGTTCCTACAACTTTACCACAATATATTGTGATATTATAATGTGAAGAAATGGGGAGAAGTTCAAGGAGGAATAAACTCTGAGTTGATATGGTGTAATTCCTGAGTGCCTCTGGTCAAAAAAAGGCCCGGCTGAGAAGTAAATATCCGCTCTGATTCTGTGTAGCGAGTGAGAGGTGATTATGTGGTTATAGGCTGGGTCAGAGTTCACATAAGCTTTTTTGATGTCTTGCGCTAAAGATGTCGGCGCCAGTCCAGTTGATCCAGAACAACCAGACCAAAACAGCTGTTTTTATTGAACCGATTATGCCGAAGTTTCACCCGAAGCTTAATTTCGTCGTTTAAAAATGGAGCATCCAGTTAAACCTATTTCTATCAATAACAAAAGACCTCTGATTGGTTGTTTTGTGCGCTCGTGTTTCAAAGATAGCTTTCTTTTTTACACACTTGTGTATTTTTCTTTCGTAGTGACAGCTAAGATCTTTATTAACTAGTGATGGGTCCGGCAACACCGATGCGTCGGCGCATGCGTCGAGCTCATAGAGCAAAACCCGTGTCGATGCGCGTGTCGACACCACTGATCTCTATTATACACTGGAGTGCTGATTTTGCCGAAAAACTGAAGTCACTGGCCACCATCTTGCTACTCCCTACTCTCACAGAATCCCATAGGATTTGGTTGCAACAACAAGCAGTTTTCTGGCTGTGTGAAAACGTTTCACAGGTAATTCTACAGTCAGTTGATGTACTAACACTATCAACTACTAGGAAATTATGTGCTGAAATATTTTACATGTTATTCATATTAAATGTGTGTATATATATATATATATATATATATATATATATATATATATATATATATATATATATATATATATACACACACACACACACACACACACACACACACACACACACACACACACACATACATATATATACATATATATATTTAAATAAATAAAATGCAAAATATTTCAGCACATGACTTTCTCAGTACTTGATAGTTTTAGAACATAAAAGTATATGGCATTTGACATTTTAAAAGTTTTAAGCCCCATCCCCCCGAACATGAGAAAATCCTCGTTATTCGATGCTTTAGCTCACATATTCCCTAGTTACTGGGGGAAAATAGGGAGTACCAATATGGCGGCTGGTGGCTTCAAAGCGAGTCGTTCTAACAGCGGGCTATTAGCACTCCAGTGTATAATATAGCTCAGTGGTCGACACGGGAAAGTCACGTGACCGATACAGGAACTGTTTCGAACTGACCGAGGCGCCAAACTGTTTCTGTTCCCTCTAAGCTGCGCGCGTGTGCATTCGCGCACAACAGCGCGCACAGCAAAGCTATGCTGCGCAGTAAATAAAATCCAAGCTGAACTGTAAACAAAATAACGGTTAATAATGGTCAATTTTTAACCATTTTGCAACTCTGGTGTATTGGTGTACCACAGTCTTGCTCTGTGAGCGAAGGTGCTGATCGGAGCGCACCACTGATGGATGGGTTGGGCAGACGCCTTTATGGTTGGGCGGGTTGGGCTGTGCGTCTTTGTTCTGAGCGTCATTTGAAAGGACATGGCAGCAAAAAATTTGTAAAAAAATGAATAAATAAAAAAGCCAGTCCACAAGCATCCTTGTTCACATTATTTATTGACTGTATCTAAAAAACAAAAACAAATATATGTTTAATTCAAATGAAAATATAAAATAATACAATGCAACATACAATGATTTAAATTGTATTGTGTATACTTGGTCATCAAATCAGCGTGAGTTAACTCTGTCAACCAGGCTGCCTGTAGGGATTTTTAAGGTCCAGCAGGTGTCAGTATTCAGTGACACAGTATCGGCACAGTATCAAGTATCAGTATTTGGCAATGTGTCGAAACGCTTCATGACGCCTCATCGACCCATCACTAATATTAACCCCTCCTTTGTCAGTGGAGTAAGGCCACTACGACACTTTCCCGTCCTGACATCTTGTCGCCTCCTCCGCTCCAGGTGGACCTCATGAGGAGCTTCAGTTTCAGGAACTCCAAGGGCAGCTATAGGGGGATTCCCATCGTCGCCGCCAACATGGACACCGTGGGCACCTTCGAGATGGCCCTGGCCCTGCACCAGGTGGATGAAAACGTTCAGCACACATAGAGATACTCGGTGTTGTTTATCGATACCATGTCAGACGGTTGGGGGAAATGTACTGAAGCAACGCAGAGATACTCGGTTTTATGATCAGTTGCTGGTAAATGATGGGACACCTCGTGAGGTCCAACGCATGTCTGCCTTAGTGATGCAGAATGTTCTCTTGTCCTTCCCTAACAGTAACAAGCCGAAATGACTGGGGCACGTGGGATTTCTGTAGAAACAGATATTTCTAAACATTGTATTTTTTTCTGTAAGATGTTGGGTGTTTCCTGATTGGCTTTCTGTTCATCTTTATCTGTATTTCAATGTATTTTTTTTTTTTACTTTATCTTGTTTAGTTCACTCTCTTCACTGCAATCCACAAACATTACTCCCTCGATGACTGGTCAGAGTTTGCTTCAAAGCACCCTGAGTGCCTGGAGGTATTCCCGATCCTCACTCAATAGCCATCCCATGTATTTCCTGATGCCTCACCTGGGACGCGCTTCCCTCTGTTTTTTCCTAGAGTGTTGCCGTCAGCACGGGGACCGGAGACGGCGACTTCGACCGGATCTCGGCCATCGTGGAGACGGTGCCGCAGCTCAAGTACATCTGTGTGGACGTGGCGAACGGCTACTCTGAGCACTTCGTTCACTTCGTCAAAGACGTCCGGCAGAAGTTTCCCACGCACACCATAATGGTCGGTGGTCGGGGCGGACGCCGTTACGCCAAAGCGCGGCGGACTCTAAAGCGGTTTGCATTTTGGAGAAAATAAGGCTGAAAGCTTTGATTTTTGTCCTCAGGCAGGAAACGTGGTAACCGGAGAGATGGTGGAGGAGCTGATTCTGGCTGGAGCTGACATCATCAAAGTGGGCATCGGACCAGGTGATCATCATCCTGATTTTTCACTGTTTCCAAGCACCCTGAGATAAGGTTTCCAGAGGGTTGCCTCTGCTTTGACATCAACATAACATCTCAGTCAAATAAAAAAAAAAAGAATAAATCCAGTTGCTGCATTTAGCAGCAGCTGGATTTATTCAGAGCTGCAGACTCTCTGTGCCTTCCTCTTCAGGCTCCGTGTGCACCACCCGTAAGAAGACCGGGGTGGGCTACCCGCAGCTCAGCGCTGTGATTGAGTGTGCAGACGCAGCCCACGGCCTGGGCGGCCACATCATATCCGTGAGTCTCCTGTAACATTTGAATTCCTCAAGACACTCAATTGACTCCATTAGTTTTCTTCTCATATTTCAGTTTTTACCTAAAAAAACGATTTTTGAAACTAGCAAAGGATCCTCTGGGATCCTTTACACTACACAGAATATTACGGTAAAAACTGATAAATTGTTTAAAATCTGGCATATCCGGGACAATCTCACCGAAAACCGATATGTCGTGATAACCTGGTTGCATAATAAACTAAACTTTTCGAGCAACCCTATTGAATCTGTTTCAGCGTTCATGCTGCTTGACGATGACGCCAACAGAGACTGAATGCTGAAACTGAGTCGAAAGATCAGCAAAGTATTAGTTTGCAGCTCTTTTTATGCCTTTTACCTGAGGCGACAGCCGAAAGACAACTTTAGCTCAGGAAAAACTGATTTGAGCAGCCTGCTGCTACAGAAACTGCAGTCTGGGTTCACAATGACAGCCACAGCATGGCAACTATCCAGGAAGTTCCCCCAGGATGTCAATTATTTGCTCACTTAAGAACCTGTAAATCCCAAATGGTCGTTAGAAACAAATTGGAGCTCAAACAGACAAAAAATACCAATATTCAGAGCTCTAAGGAACAGTTTGCTGTTGTCTAAACGTTTGCATCGTAGTTTAGATTGTCTGTTTGGATTTAAGCTAAGCGACTGGATTAGGGTGTGAACCTACAGAACCGTTCTGACTCCAGGTATGGGTGTGGTCCCAGTCAAACCGTGTTGTGGCTTAGTTTGGTATGAATTTTTTTATTTCTTTTTGTTACTGGTTGGGTAACGTTAGCTTTGAGTGCAGGAAAAACAAACAGACGGCAGAAAAAAACTCTCCAGCTTAAAGGATGGTCCAGATCTGCTCTTAAAACTCAGCTAAAGTCGTACCTGTTTGTTCCTAAAGGCCAAAAGAAATCTGGATTCTCGTCCCCATGACGAGTGTAACTATGCCTCCATGTGAGGAGCTCTCATTAGAGATGTAGAAGTGTTTCCAGTCGTCTGGTCCTGCCTTGTTTTTCTCCTGGCCTGTTCTCGTTTAGCCATGATAAAAGGAAAGCCTTGCTCACATGATGACGCGTGTTGTCGCCGTTGTGTCCCGCAGGATGGAGGATGCACCTGTCCAGGGGACGTCTCCAAGGCGTTCGGTGAGTTTCGTTGTTTTAAAATGAACGTAAAGAGTACTAACCTGGTCAGCTATGCTTATACAGCGCCGTCCTCAGATGAAAGCGCCATAAACATTCAAAGATCATATAAATACAAAAAGCTATTTAAATGGTACTCTGAAACTGAAAACAAGCATGAAAAGACATTTGAAAAGATCTCAAGGTTTGAATTGTTATGGAAGGTGTTTTTTTTTCAAGATTTTACTGTGAAGTTTTTTATGCTTTTCTATTCATTATTGCAGTTATTCCAACATGAGCTTATCCTATGAGAGACAGATAGACATACACTGACTTGATAAATTCAGTTCAGTTTAAAACGAGTCAAGACAAAGTGATTCCCACCCACTTGAGATCAGGCGTCTCACCGCCTCCTGTGGGCCTCTCCAGGCGCCGGAGCGGACTTTGTGATGCTGGGGGGGATGCTGGCGGGCCACTCCGAGAGCGGCGGGGAGATCATCGAAAAAAACGGCAAGAAGTACAAGCTGTTCTATGGGATGAGCTCCGACACGGCGATGAAGAAGCACGCTGGAGGCGTGGCCGATTACAGGTGAGAGTCTGCTCTTACATCAGGGGCTTTCTATCAGAGCATGACAGAATTATTTTTTTTTTTTACGACGAAAGGCTCGTTCTTTGTTGGTTTTGCGCCCGCAGAGCGTCAGAGGGGAAGACGGTGGAAGTTCCCTACAAGGGTCCGGTGGATGAAACGATACGAGACGTCCTGGGAGGCGTCCGCTCCACCTGCACCTACGTCGGAGCGGGCAAGCTGAAGGAGCTGAGCCGCAGGACCACTTTCATCCGAGTCACCCAGCAGCTCAACACCGTCTTTGGCAACAGCTGAACGTCCACCGCCGGCCTTTGAATCCGATTTACTGCCCGACGTCTGGATTCCGGTTTTGTGTTCATGTAGAAAGATAACCGAGCTGATAGGGAGCAGTTGTGAACTACTGGCCTTTTTATGCTCGATTTTTCTTTAGGTTGACATTTTTAGAAACATTTTCCACACGTATCTCTCTCTTTAGACTTAAAACATCCACCAGACGTGGCAGTTACCTAAAAAACCAGAGCTTATCATTCCTTGCTTTTAGTTTCTTTTATTTATGCAATCTTTGGTTTGTTCATGACCTGTAAGCCTGACACTGTTCTGTTCCCTGTGCCGAGGTTCTGCTGCCAGCCATGGTCCCCAGCGTTAAAATTTTAAAGCAAATGTCTTAAATTATTTTAAAACGATTTATATTATATTAAAATGTATTAGCAAATTAGAAAAAAATACCTATTTTAAGAAGATTTATCATTCCAGCACCCATGTTTTGCACTTTAAAATTGCTTTTTTGGATTCTTATTGTGATATTAGACCATTTATAGTATATGTAATAATTCAGTGTTGAATTAAGAGCAGAGGTACCGATCAGTACGAATATACTTCCAGTTTAGCTCCTGATTGGTCCCCCTTTTCTTTTCTTAAAGCACTTATTCCAAAATGTGTGCTTTATTATAGACTTTATGAAAAGAGTTCATTCTTAGGTATTAGCTTTGGAAGCTCTTCAACATCATCTCTGAATAATTTTCACTCAGTTCATGAAATTATTATTTCAGACTGTTCTCATCTTTTTCTCTGTTATGCACGACTGCCGTGTTTTAAATTTGTTGCCATGAGCTTGAATAAAACTGACAGGTATTTCTTTCACAGAGAGTCAATAAAACATTTGAAGTTTTAGCATTTCCCTGGCTTTATTATTTTCTAAAGCAGTTTTAGCATGAATTGTTTACCTACGTTTTTCTACCACCAGATGGAGACAAAGACTAAATGGATAGAATAAAACATTTGCAAGACAATGTTTCTACATATCTATCTATGAGTAAACGGACTACAGTTAAAAGTCTATAATAAACATTCAAGACTTTCATGAGTCCATCTGTGATTATATTTCATGATATAGTTACAACCATCAATCATAATCTATGCTCGCCGATTGGCAATGAAAGCCAGGATCCATGTGCTACAAATATTTAGCAAAGCCCACAAACTACTTCTGTGATGAACAGCTCGCTAAACTGCCCTCCACTATAGGAGCAATTTGTCCGGTTAGACTTTAAATACCTTCCACATGAGCATTGTCATTGCAGCTGGGAGGTGTTTTGGGTATTTTCCTTCCCCACAAACAAAAGGGACCGGGTCCCAGTCGTCGTGTGTTGCCTCGATCGTCAGTATTAACTTTCTCAGGTACCGTTCTGAAGAAGGAGAGCCTGGAGGCCACAAAGTCCTAAATGTATTGACTACTTTCAGGATAGAAGGACCATTTCACCCACTATAACAAAAAGAAGCCAGATCTCAACAAAAGTTGTCTTTTAAGTAAATCTTTGCTTAATCAACCCCGAGACCAAAGATGCTTTATATATGTATTTTA
The DNA here is from genome assembly GCA_037039145.1 of Fundulus diaphanus. Classification (NCBI taxonomy): domain Eukaryota; kingdom Metazoa; phylum Chordata; class Actinopteri; order Cyprinodontiformes; family Fundulidae; genus Fundulus; species Fundulus diaphanus. The sequence continues at coordinate 21,929,168 of CM073131.1, forward strand.
GTGTTGTTTCAGAAGGGCATGCTGGAGATACGCGCCAGAGCCCCAGGACTCTGCGCAGTCGCAGGTATAGATGATGGATGGATGCTGCAGAAGGAGAGTTCTCCAAATTTACACTTATGTTGTTTGGAAAATAGCTAAAATAGTGGGATCATTACTATTATGTATAATTTTTTTTATGTGACGTAAGAAAAATTCTAATACCAACATTTAAGGGCTTTTACTTAATGTTTTCTTTTCGTTCTTTCTTTAAAAGTTTCTTTTGAACTACAAAATGATGGTCAAGTTCAGGATATCGCTAATTGCTTTGTTTGATGGTGAGACAGCTCCGCGGTAACTAGGAGAACTTGGTGGCATGTGAATCCAGCAAGACAGATATAATAAGATGTGATTTGAAAGAGTTTTGAAGTTAGTTTTTTTACTCTTTTATATCAGAATAAAGTTTGAGCTTGGTTATTAATACCAATTCCATAGGTAGGATAGACACTCTGAGTCAAGTCCTCCAACTCTCTGTTTGTTTGAGCAAAGGGCCTCCAAACTTAATATAAAATACCCACATGTGTTGATTAAAAATGACACCATTTTAAACCCTTCATGAATACCACATCCCTTATCTGTCTATGCCAACTACACGATGATCCTTTGTTACAACCTGTCTCATTAATGGGTTGAATTGTTGCACAAGCTAAGGGGAGATTAGATAAAAGAAGCGAAACAAAGAGGCCAGACCATAAAATCTGCTTTAAAAAGAAAAGAACCAGAACAATGTTCACCTCACTCTTTGTGATTGATCATAACTCAAACAGACTCTATGTGTAATCATGGTTTAATAAGTCACTGCAGTAAGGCTCCTCAACAAACATTAACATGTCCTATGATCACATATGCAATATGAGTGAACATTTTCCAATTGCTCTACTTAGCTTCACTTGTTTTATTGATTTCATTTTCCATTTAAAACGTTTAAATTTTATGATAGTTGCACCTTATATGAGAGGGGCTCCTAATTGAGTTTCACTCTTTTACTGGACTGAAATCAGAAATTCAATAACTTCCAGATCATCATTTTAATATATCATGATTCTATCATATGGATTTATTCTTTCCATAATTATTTCTCCATAGTCTTGAGAAAACGCATTGAAAGAAAAATTAAACAAAAGGAAGATAATTACTTTAAACTGTTGTAATTATTTTTCTCTCTTACACATTAGTGTGATGTTTTTTGCTGTAAAATCCTTCACACTGAGTCAATGAAACATTTTTTCTCTGCCTTTATTATTTACATTATCAGTCACATTGTTGTGAAGTAAAATTGCATGCATGCATTTAACTAACACTAGATGAAGACAAAGATTAAATTGATAGAATGGGGAATAAAGTATTTGTACATAATGTGGCTGTATAAAAAAACTATCTAAAAGCACGCTAATGCTGATGCATCAGCATGATGATGAATGATTACAGATGGATGTATAAGATAAACATTCAAAGCTTTCATTAATCCACTTCTGATTATCTTTTAGAATATATTCACAGATAATTATCAGGTATGATAATTACGTTTTCACTTCCCAATTGGTATTAAAACCAAGGATGAGCAAACTGCAAACCGTTTAGCAAAGCTCACAAACAACTTCTGAAGTGAACGGGTCACTAACCATTTTTCCACAGTAGGAGCAATTTGTCTGATAAAACGGAGAAGACCTTCCACATGAGCATTTTCTTTGAGGCTGGGAGGTGTTCTGAACATTTTCCTTCCCCAGGTGAACAAAAGGCACTAGATCCCAGTTGTTGGGTGTCGTCTCAATTGTGATTATTTCTTTTCTCTGGTACTGTCCACTTCTGCTGAAGAAGGAGAGCCTGGAGGCCACAAAGTCCCAAAACACTTCCACCATTTCAGGTCGCTGGTCCTCCTCATCTCCATCCTTTTCCTCAGATGTGAGTGATGTGGAGCAAACTTTAAGTTGCTTCCCTGTTGTGGTGTCATCATCGTTATACATCCCAAAACCCGATGAATTGGAAGAAGCATAAGGCCCATCATGATACTTTGTTGTAACACAACTTAGGTGGTTATCTTCATACCTCAGACCATAGACCGGTCCACTCATTAGGTTTCCTGCAGACTGTTTGTCACACAAACCAATCATCCAATCAGCCTCATCGCTGAGACCGATCATCCATCTCCGGTAGGTGGGAACTGTCAGGGTGCTGCGGATTAGAAGAGTGGCAGAACATTGACCCAGGTGGCTGTTGTAGAAAACTGTCCTTTTGTCTTTGGACAGAGACATGCTGCAATTGGAGGTCTGGGGTTCAAAGATCAGATCTGAAGAAGCATTGAGGTCCTGGTGGCTTTCTGGATCAACCAAGGTCAACAATGATTCTAGAAAGTTGGACGCTTGGTTCACCATCTTCTCCCCGTTCTGTCTTATCTCCAGAACCAGTTTGTCCCGATGGCTGCCAGGCTCCAAGCCTTTCCTCAGATCCACGGCCTTGGCCTTCTCCACATCCTGGTTCACCTGAGAGAACATCTGCAGGAACCTGAAGGTGTCCTTCTCGTTCTGGGCTGCCTGCATGCTGCTCCTGCTGGTTCTGATGGACACCATCCGAGCAGAGACCGAACTCTGGACACTGGTCAGAGAAACGTCCCTCAGATTAGTCACGGCCTCGATGAGACGCACGCTGCAGCGGGCCAACTTCTCTCGTTCACTCTTCTCCCACTTCTCCAGACTCATGTTGTCATCCTCAGTTTTCACCTGTAAGGCCTCCTGCTCAGCTTTCAGCTTCTCCAAGAGCTCTTTGTGGGCCGTGGAGAAGGTCTTCATGTTGTGTAGGCGGTGCTGGTCCTCAATGGCGCAGGAGACGCAAACACAGGTCTTGTCATCCAGGCAGTAGTACTCCAGAAGCTTCCCGTGCTGAGGACATTTGGTGTTTCCATCTATAGCCATGGGCTCAGTCAGAGGATGGGTCTGCAGTAACACAGGTGTGGTCAGGTGGGCCTGCAGGTGCTGGACGCACATGGAGATCTCACATTTCATGCAGGTCTTCCGTGCTGCTTTCCTGTCCTCCTCTGTGCACATGTCGCACAGAATGCTGCTTGAAGCCTTCTGGACGTTGTCAGACATGTTCTCAGATGCAGGAAGTCCCGTTAAACTTGATGGGATGTTATTCAGAGTGAAATACAGCAGAAGATGCACTTCTTCTTCCTCTTGTTGACTGAAATGTCACCAGCGAGTCAATTTTCCCAAACAGGAGATATTTGTTTGTCGTTTGAAGGCTCAGATCCGACAGTGGTTAGTCTGCCACAGTAACACAGCAGCTCTAACTGTTTCACTCCCACTATGACACTGAGTGGGTGGAGACTGGCTTTTTTGTTTGCCGAGTGGTTCCCCTTTCTTTCTAGGTTTCGTTTCATAGCAAGAGTTTGTCTACAGACAGATATGTTGGAGCATCTCGCAGTGAATGAATAGGGAATGTTGTATTAAAACACAGGCTGACATAGTTAGTCCATTTTTATTTACTTCTGAAGCTTTTAGGGTATGGTGAGTGTTTTCTACACACAAATTTTAATTTCACCCAGTTACATAAAACAGCATTTAATTAACCTTCCAGAAGAGGTCGTATTTCAGACTCTTGCAAAGATATTCGTCGCCCATGAACTCATGCAAATACCTTAAAGTTAGTGCAAACATGACAAAATATTTTGTCATGTTTGCACTAACTTTAAGGTATTTAATTAGGGATATTATGTGACAGACCAACATGAAGTCACACATACTTTAATCGTGAAGCGGAAGGGAAGTGAAAGTGTGACATGTATTTGTTTTTATCCCACCTGAGAGAATATCTTGGACACACTGTATCACAGGGCACTACGCTTCATCACCAACTCATCATACTGGACTGTTACGGCTGTAAGTGTTTGCTTCCAGTGGTGCAGACTGAACTCCACACTCATGCAAATCTGGCTTTGGCAGCACGTGTCTGGGGTTGGCCAAATGGACATTGGGTTCGCCTCCAGCATGCTGGGCTCCTGATTGGAACATCTCCTGAAGCAATGGACCAATCCAGACCTTCCACCACCTTCACAAACACATTCAAGGGGGAGCCGCATTAGGAACAGTTAACAATGTTTGCTCTTCCCGTGCAGCCTGGAACTTCTTTGTGACACTAGTGGTTGGTTACCTTTTGAATATTGACTGTTTGCGAGTTAGCCAGCTGTTGATTTAGTTAAGTCCTGACTTAGATATTTTGTTTGTTGTAGGTTTTATACCTGAAGGAGTTGGGCAGAGTGCCACTCGCTGTTTGTGTTTTCCCGTTGGGTTTGTTTTGTTTAGAAACTGTTTTATTTAAATTCCGTTTGTTTGTATTAATTTGGGTAAGCAACATGTTGGATGTTGTCTCTTTTTGTTCAAAGAAACCTTATAAATAAACCTTTAATTTAATTTCCATCTGTAAGACTCTTTTATTATGTTACCCCGTCTTCCTGCCTAAAGTGGGCGTAACATAGACCCATCACTGTGAGCTGTACTCTCTGCTCTCATGGGGTCCGTTCTTCGTACGTCGCTAACTCAGTTAGCTGGATTTGATTGTTGACGATTTGGCATGATCTTGGATCGTTTGGTTCTTCGAAACTCCTCCTGGACTTGCTGTCTTAGCAACATGTGCGCAACCTTAAACCTGCTCGCGAGCAGGCTTATTTCATGTAAACAGGATTAGATCGCGGCTGTATAAATGGAGGACATAGGGAAATCTGTCCAGCCAGTGCACTTGGGCCACCTAGTGGCAGAGGACGGGACAGAATTGTGGAACACCATTTTTAATCTTTAATAAAGACGAAACAAATAATGCTTAGTTCCTGTCGTTTTATTTCAACATTTTTTTTATAAAGAAAAGCCAGCAAGTAATCTTTTGCCTGCAATAAGAGATAGTTATGTAAAGTCAGCAATACTACTGTGAAATGGTGTATTAGAACTTACTCTGAAGGTCCTTTTGAAGCAACTCGATCTCTAGTGCAATTTTTCAACTTGTGGAGTTCAATTTCTCCTCTTAATTTGTGTTTTTTTCAGGTCAAAATACTAAATTTTTTGTTGAAGATGCCGTTTATATAGGGAACGGATGGCACCCTGTGTCATTTTGTGAAAGAAAAATAAAGGGTGAAACATGCCTCATGCAACAAAAGTAAAAAGAACCTGTTTTTTTTCAGGCTTTTCCTTGGTGGCTGATATAAACAGAAAAACACATCATTTAACAGTGGCTTTTAAAAAGAGGAAAAAGTGTCTTTTTAAAATATAGTATAATATATTCTGTCTTCTGTAACCCCCAGTCGGTCGAGGCAGATGACCGTTCATACTGAGCCCGGTTCTGCCGGAGGTTTTCCTTCCCGTTAATGGGGAGTTTTTCTTCCCACTGTCGCATGCTTGCTCAGTATGAGGGATTGCTGCAAAGCCATGGACAATGCAGACGACTCTCCCTGTGGCTCTACGCTTCTCCAGGAGTGAATGCTGCTTGTCGGGACTTTGATGCAATCAACTGGTTCCCTTATATAGGAACATTTTTGACCAATCTGTATAATCTGACCCAATCTGTATAATATGATTGAACTTAACTTTGTAAAGTGCCTTGAGATGACATGTTTCATGAATTGGCGCTATATAAATAAAATTGAATTGAAAATTGAATTGAATAATTAAAGGCTACCATTTTGTAGAATATTCTTGTACTTCACTTTTTTCCCCATGTTCTAGTGGGTCCGGTGGAGGCTCTGACATAAAAGAACAAAGTAAATATGAAATTATTAAAATGCAAAAATACATACTGTAGAAAGTGATAGAAACATCTAACATGGACAGCACTTATGCGTGTAATTTGTCTGCTACTTTTTGCCAGCCCTCTCTCTTGGCTTTAGCAGACTTTGAGGTGTTCCCTGTCGTTTTAATTAATGACTCAAATTCAGCATAACCTTCCATTAAAAGCTCGTGTTCTGCTTGGGAGAAAAACTGTGGGCGTTCTTTGGCCATGCTGAACAGTCAATAGCAGCGTTGCTGATCATTGTTTCTACTATCGATACATTTCCCCTTTTAAACAAATGCATGAACGCGCAGTTGTCTCAGATAACTCAATCCAGTGATACTAATCCTAAACAGCAGGTGTGTTCGAAGAACCCAATTACCCGGATCCTGATTAGCCGGATGAAATCATCTTGGATGTCTCATTTGATCTCGGATGTTTTAAGCAACGTACGAAGAACGGACCCATGGCCTTCACTTCACCAGAGGAGACAGAAGCACAGGCTAACGTTCATTTATAAGGCCATTTTGGGCAAACTGCCCTCCTGCCACAGTCGTCTCCTGTCTGTCCTGCTGTTGTAACGAAAACTCAAAGCCGGACAGACCTGCAGGACAGAAATATGACTCCTGTGAAGAGCAGCTTTGAGGAGAAAACTGAAGCATTGGCTGGTCTGAAGGAAACTCCATCTGCAGAGGCAGCAAAGTAAAATTATGTCACCACGGATGTAGAGGAACCAAAGGAGCTTGTTAAAGCTGAAAATGGCCTTCTTTGTGCAAACAGTCCCAGCACCTGGACCAGACCGGGACCCATGCAGCGGATAGAGCAGTGCTGCGCACTCGGACCAGTTAGAAGACGCTGCATCTCTGAGCAGTGCAGCTTCCTGATGAGGCATGTTGTCAAATGGCAACACATTTTGGTGGAATTTTTTGGGGGCTGAGGACTTACTGGATGCTGGAGGAGCAATGCAAGGAGGTGCAGGCAAATATCAAGTAGAGGCAATTTAAAAACATGCTTTTTTGAATAGACCGCAGAGAGAAGCAGATGGCTCCATGGCCTGGATTATGGAGCTAGACCAGAGGGATCGTGCAAAGGGGAATCCAGAGAGCAGCTCATTCTTCTTTTAACATGCGGAAACAGTTTGATCAGATCGGTTTTACTGAAGGGTTTTGGAAAAGGCTTTTTATACATTTGTTTTTTTTCCTGTCCTTTCAAAGTTTTTCCTCTGGAGCATAATCCCCTAAATGGTGATTTGTTATTTCTGAAAATTCATAACTTAAAATAATTTGTACATCACCTTCTACACACATACATACACTTCATTAAAATAGAAATAACCTTGGTGTTTCCCAATTTCTGATATTACTGTGAATCAAAATTGTTTTTTCTGTTTTAGGTTAGTTAAGATAGCATAAATATTTAGATTTTGCGAAACGTCGACATAAGAGAGAGAGAAGTTATTTAGCGATGTTTTAAAGGGTTCGTTCTCAAATCTGTTAATTTTACATACATTTTCTTATAATTTAAATTAAATTAGAGTAATAATTTTAACTCTACCTTCACTCTACTGAAATAATCATATATGAGTTTGACCTGTTATAAATTGAAGATTTAATTGATGACTTGCATATAATTATTACAAATATAGTGTTGAGACATTTACATCAATGTTGATCATTCTTAATAATCGTTTTATTTGGTACATTTATTTTGTACTGTTTTATTCAAAGTATCACATGTATAAATACTTATTATATACAGATTATGTTTTTTTTCGGGTTTGGGTTTCCCTTCTGGCCCTCCATAAGAAACACATACACAGGAAATCAAAGAAAAAAATACGAAAAAGAACCCAAAACATGCAAGCATAATGAGGCACTTAATTTCTTCTTACCCAGCTAGACAGTGCTGCTCAAACTGTTGTCTTTGTTAGCCCTCCAAACAAAAAAACAAACAGATTGCTGTTTTTGACTTTTAGACCTAAGAGATACTGTCAAAGCAATCCTGGCACAACTCTTTATAAATGACGTAATCAGCATTCGGCCCTCAAAATGTCCTATGTCTCAAAGAGTTTTTAGAACAGGGGCCTTGATAAGTTCTTTATGTCACTGCTTAGTCACACATCTGATTGTGATAATATGATCAGATTCCCTATTGTGACGTACCTAGTAATCATAAACAAAATCTAAAAGAGACCATCCACAATCAGAAAAAAAAAGACTAAATAGCTCACTCATCAAAAATAAAAAATATATATTGCTTTTAATATTGTTACCGTTTGGTTTCTGGTTATTTTAAGGAGAAAATCTGCTTACATTAGTAATACTGTTACCCTGTTAAATGTCTAATTGTAAGAGCAAAGTCAAAAACATCTCAAAGCAACATCTTCATTTTGATTCAACAGCACCAGCCAGCTTTTAATGCCAGCTGGCTGTGTACTCGGTCCTCTGCGTCTGCCAGAGCTCAGTGCCTTCGATAATACGGCGGATCATGGATGCTGAGGTGATAAGCAGGTGCCCGGCGGCCTGAAGGAGGGTGGAGGCGACACGCAGCACTTCCCTGAAAAACAACCAACATCATCAGTCAGTCAGAGTTAGATTGTGCGCTACTATATCTCTACTATACATAGAGATTTTTACAAGCTGGATGAAGCTGTCTGTCCTTTGCAGGGATCTCGTTTCAGTATTTGTCCTAAAACCTTTAAAACAACATGGATTTTACTGTACTGATCTGTATAACCTTTTTGAAAAGGGCGACTATCAGCTAGTATTTAAAAAAGAAATTCGAACAGTTTTTCTAGGCTATCAATCACAGCCTGTTGGGATGACTGACTTGAACAAAATAGCTATTTTATGAGCTAAAATATCTAGTATCACCTACACTAAGAAAGTTTAATGTTTAATAGTTAAGCTTAAAAATGTAATTTGCCAACTAAAACATCTTGTTTGGTTTTAGAAAAATTTGCAGCAGCGGTCATACCCCTTTATACGGTCCATGAACCACTTACCTGAGGACCTTCTTGGGCCCCAGACACTGAAAGTCGGCGCTCACTGAGTACAGGCCTTGGAAGGTGGCCTTCACACTCAAGGAGCCAAACACATCCTTGGGGCTTATTTTGTAGAGGTCAAAGGTGACTCGTGCGATATCTCTGCCAGTGCGAGGCTTGTCCTGGCTTTTAAGCACAACTGAACCCTGTGGAGACAGAAAGCATGGATCAAGCCCAGAGAAGTTGCTAATGGAGGAAATATTAACGTATATATATATATATATATATATATATATATATATATATATATATATATATATATATATATATCGGGGACTCCAGAATAGCATCCAACTTACTGCCTGAGGTTTCCATGTCTGTCCAGGCTGTAGGGCCATAAGCACGGTGTTGTCAGGTAAGGTCATGAGGAACTCATCAGTTTCCACTTCAGTCCCGTCCTCTTCACAAACCAGGTACACGGATGCTGCAGAAATGGTCAGCAGCAGCGCCTGGCATACCTAACAGAAAGCATTATACTCTTACATCGAGGCCAGGTTTAGGCATCAGCACAGCTCTTCAGAGGATAAACTGCAAATACCAGCTGGATTCAGTATCATTGCTGAGGAGGTTATATTTAAACCGTCCAAAATATTTAAAAACATGAAATATAAGATTTAAAATGTTTTACAACTTGCACTCGTTACGCTCATTCATTACTTTATGTCCTTTTTCTTTAAATCTACAAGCATCCACTCAACATCCTGTGGGAAACAACTCAAAAACAATAGAACCAAACGGGAAAATAGTTTCTAACAGTGATTTATACTTCCCTTTAATTGCAGTTCTAGATGGATGGTGCTGCAAAAGCCAGTCAGTAGAAAGGACTCCAGTGTCAAAAACCAAAAGTTTTATCGTTCATCAGACAACAAAGAAACGCGTGGGTCCCCAAAACAGTTAGATTACATAAAAAAGTGCATCTATTAGCGTCTCGATGGACAAACAAATTAGATAAAGTGAAGCTATAAGAGAGATGTTTGCCTTTCACTGGTTTAAATTTGTGGACATTGTGCACAGCTGCAGTTTAAAAGCTGCACAGAAGCTGAAAGTGGTTCTGAGCTTTGAATAACTGAGTGCTCTTCAAACTCGTGACAAGACCTCCTTTGACATCAGCTGATCTCCATTTATGGTTTTGACCTTTAGAAGAATTTAATTAAAGCATCCTCGACTGAACCTACCATAAATTCATCTATTGATAAAACATGAAACAAACATCACTCCCAGAGCCTCCTCACAGCTCAGGCTGATGGTGCTGTACTAAGCATAACTGCAGCGTACATCTAATATATATGAATACAAACATGTTGTAAAAACAGAGATGCTGTCAAGAGGTGTCCTGACCATTTCACAGGATGGTATGCTGTAGTTGCAAAACATAGTTTTAAGCTGATTTAAATATTTCCATCTCTTAATTTCTCTATGATATATAGTATTATTAGTGAACTGCACTTATTCTCACCCTCTCTTTCAGCTCCAACAGGGTTCCTGCTGTGATCCCTTTCTTGGTCTCTCTTCTGTTACAGCAGACTCTGAAAGGTCGCTGAGGCGGGGACCAGACCCGCTTGGTCATAGATCTGACAATTTATCAGCAAGAAAAGCAAAAATTTAAACTTATGTACTGATATTTTGGTTTGATATATTATAAAAAGCAGACATCCTTCTCTATCACATAAAGCTTGACTCTGATCTCACAATCAATCCAACCTATATCTTAATCTTAACATTAACACCACTTTGTTACGACTTTCTGTTTTTTTCAGTTGTTGTCCAAAAAACTATAACAGATTTTCACTATTTTTTTGTCATTATGGCTTTAAACAATAAGAAACAAGCCGCCGACTTACTTTAAGAGTGAAGACGTGGTATCCATTGTCCTCACTTTCTTCCTCTCTCTTCTCCCAGCCTTTCCCCGTGCCCGTCGGGTGTTTTGGTTTGACAAAATGTCCTCGCTCCTCTGTGTGTGACCTGGGAGCTGGACTTTGCCTCAAACCTGTCGATAACGCAGAAGCAGAGCGGAAAAGGGCAAAGTTCATGCTGCCTATGACTCTATGACTGAGTCTGGCAAAAATCCCGCTGATAACCAATACTGGGGGGGGGGGAGGGGGACTAAAGCTAATCAAGGCAGACAGTTTCTGTTTAAATTAACATTTTATAAAAGGATCCCTCCGATGTGGACAAACAGACGTCTGTTCTTGGTCTGCTTTTTGACTCCTACAACTGTCGAGTGATTTGCATTCATTAACAGGTCGTGTCTCAAAGCAATCTGATGAAACCCTGCTTTTGCAACACCGTCTCCACCTGTACTCGCCGTTATCTGACAGATGATGATAATTTGACTTTGGCAAAGACCTCATCATTACAGCACACCTCAAGAGATCAACACAACATCATGCAGTCATGAGCAAAAATTGTTAGCACCCCTCTGTTAATCAAAGAAAATCCATCAGTGGTCTCTGGGATAAGATGAAACTGACAAAAGTAACAATAAATGAAAATGTACTGAAAATTAACCAATGAAAATCAGACATTGCTTTTGAAATGTGATTCTACAGAATCATTACAAAAAAATAACTAATGAAACAGGCCTGGACAAAAATGATGCCACCTGTAACTTAATATTTTGTTTGCAAGCTTTGGAGGCAATCAATGCAGTCAAACTATTTATGAGATCTCTGCACCTGCCAGCTGGTATTTAGGCCCACATCTTATGAGGAAACTGCTCCAGTTGTCTCAGGTTCGAAAGGTTGCCTTCTCCAGAAGGTTTGTTTCTGCTCCTTCAATAGATGTTCAATAAGATTTAGATCACGGCTCACAGGAAGCCACTTAAGAATAGCCGTGTAGCCGTTCTTGGGTGGTTCTAGCTGTGTGTTTTGGGTCATTATTCTGTTGGAAGACCCATGACCTGCAAATGAGACCAAGCTTTCTGATACTGGGCAGCACATTTCTCTCCAGAATATCTTGATAATCTTGCGATTTCATTGTACCCTGCACAGATCTGAGACTCCCAGGACCAGATGCTGCAAAGCAGATCCAGAACGTAACCGAGCCTCGTCCATGTTTCACAGCAGGGACAGTGTTCTTTGCTAGGTGGGCTTTACTTTTGTGTCTGTGAACATGGAGCTGATGTGCCTTGCCAAAAAAGCTCAAGTTTTGTCTTTTCTGTCCAAAGGAAATTATCAGAGAAGCTTTGTGGCTTTACAATAAGCATAGTGGCAAATTCCAGTCTTTCTTTTGTATGATCTGCTTTCAGCTGCGGTGTCATCCATGAAGTCCACTTTGGCTCAAACAGTAACAGATGGTGCGATCTGACACAGATATACCTTGACCTTGGAGGTCACCTTTAATCTATTTGGTGTTTGTTCAGGGCTCTGTGCTTACCATTGGTATGATCTCTCTTTTCAATCTGTCATAAATTTTCCTCCCGCAGCCACGTTCCAGGGAGGTTGGCTACAGTCCCGTGGACCTTAAACTTGTGAATAATTTGTGCAACTGTAGTCACAGGAACACGAAGCTGCTTGGAGAGAGAGTTTTATAGCCTTTACCTTTAACTTGCTTGTCTATGTTTTTTCTTCTAATCTCCAGAGACAATTCCCCTTTGCTTCCTGTGATCCATGTTCAGTGTGGTACACACCATGTCACCAAACAGCACAGCGACTACTGGTGATCCTTTAAATAGACTTATTGACTTTCTACAAGCTTGAAGACATCTGTAATGCCAGTAAGAGGACACAGCTCAGTTTAACATGTCCCTATGGTCAAAATCTTTTCAATGTTTTCTAGGGGCACCATCATTTTTGTCCAGGCCTGTTTCATTCTTTTATTATTTTTAAATTATTCTGTTCAACTGCAATTCAAAACCAACGTCGGATTTTCACTGGTTAATTTTCAGTATATTTTAATTTATTATTACCTTTGTCAGTTACAAGTTATTTCAGTGACCATTGTGTAATTTTCTTTAATTAACAGAGGGGTACCGACAATTTAGTTCATGACTGCACCGTGTGCACTTAAAGACAGATTTAAATTGTAACACGCGGGCTTGAGGTCCAAAAAATGGTGGTTCTGCTCGTTGCAATACTTGTTTATCAACTTGTCTTCTATGTTGTCTTTCAAAACTTAGTTATTCAGAATGATCAAAAATGTACAGTGGGAAAAAGTGAGACTGAGAAATCTTGGGTTCAACAAATTTTACTTTCACTTATGGTAGCAATTTGCATTGCTTATATAGGTTACCATGGAGACATGGTCAAATTACATTGAACATTGAATGACATTTAAATAAAAAAATCACCTAATCCCAAAACAAGAAGATGCTTATTTTGCTGCTAGTAAGATGTATCCTAAAAAAGCATTTATTCTTTTGAAGTGAGTCACATCCTTCTAGCAGATTTTGGCACAGAAGCTGACATCCCGTATGCCACAGTGAATTGCACAAATCTGCAGAAAAATTGTATAAAAGTTCAACATTATAAATACTGACGTGTTGCAAAAACCTAAATATTAATATCTATGGTACTTGTGAAATTATACCACCTGATTAAAACATCTAACAACACCAAAGTAGCAAACTGGGCAAAATAAAATTTCAGTTTAAACTCATTTTATTTATTTTATCTCTAAACACTTGTTTTTTTTTTTTTTTTTTTTTTTTTTTTGTCTAAACACATTTTATTTTTTCAAACGTTCTTTTCTCTCTCCTCAAAGAAAGGAGCCGCCTGGTGGGGAACGTCACATCCTGGAATGTATTTGAGTTGCGCTCGTTTACAAAACACTGTGTACCCACCCGAGCGGGGTTTAACGTTCTACACGCGTTTCGGACGCAGACCCAGGGAGCACCGCCCATTCGGCACATTCCATGCAATTATTCAAACCACTCCTGACAACTCGGCGAAGGCGGGAGGCAGAGAAGCGGAACTTTTAACAGAAGCTTGTTTAGTTTGGTATGTAACCGTCTAGCAACGAATAGCGCTGCGGATAATTGTACTATAGGCACTTTAAAGCGCCATATGAGGCGGTTAAAGTTATCTTAGTTGCTTGTGCAGAATTGCGCTAGCATACATTGTTAACTCTGCGTCAGTTGCCTGCAGCAACCTGAAGACTGCTAAGCTAACTTTTCTTAACGTCAGTTCAATTTATCTCAACAGATTCCGTGGAATGGCTCAAAGAAAACCAAGACACTATAGTAAGTAGAAAAGTGGACTTTTAGAGGTTTTTGTTTGTTTTTTTTTAGTTGTTGTTTTTTACCGCGGAGAGTGGTAAACACCGTTGACGTTTGTCAAAGTTAGATGTAACCTATTGGCAGTTCTCACTGTGTTAAAGTTTCTCAGTAATCATCAACACTAAGGGGTCCGTGATGCTTCCCGTGCAGAACAAATGTCCCTGTGGTGAAACATGGTGTTAGCTGCATCATGCTGTGGGGCTTCTTCAGCCGCCACAGGGGAAAAACAGCTTCAGGATCATCTTTGCTCAAAGGGGTTTTATACAAATACGTGTAAAGCTTCTAAGATTTCCGTTCGTTTAAACGTAGAAGACCATCTGTCGCTTTTTTTATCTACTTGCTAGTTTGTCTTGATCTGTCACCTAAAATTCCAGTAAAATTCATGGAAAACGTACAAAAGGAGTTGAAATTGCTCTGTACTTTGAAGGACATTATGGCTTTAAAATGGCTGTTTGTGAGCGCTGAACATTTGCTTGTGTCTGACTTTGGTTTGGTTTTTCATCACAGATGACAGCCTTCCTTTCGCTGCTCTCCAGCTCCTGGCCCCCCCTGTCCGCCTGGTGTCGGCAGCGCTCTGGAAGGTGCTGAAGCAGAGGGATGTGATGCAGTATGGGGTCGTGGAGGAGTTTGTGACGTCCGCCTGCGAGACCGTCCCTGGGCTGCTTACCTTGCGACACCAGGGCAAGCTGGCACTGGGCCTGAGAGCGCGGGTGACTGTTTACTGAACGATCGGTGCGGGGATTATACTTCCTCAGTCAAACGGCGTTTCCTAATCGCTTTTCCTTCTTTCCTTTCAGTTAATATTAGAGTTGTGTCTCAAATCTCCAGACGTCAACGTGATTGCGCCGCATCTGAAGAGGATCCGCGCCCCTTCCTCTGCCTCTGATGTGGTAAAGTGGAGCTGGAGTCCAAATTCACTCCAAAAATGTTTTCTTTGTTTGTTTTACTGATAACTTCCCAGCGATAACCTGACCAGCCACATTGTGTGGCACTCTCGATTTACGTCTACACATTAGCAATCGGGGGCTGCTCCCAGCGAATCCCTTCGGGGAAAGGAGGCGTTTAGCAGGCGCGGCACCTAGTCCCCGCCTACCAACATTTGGTTTTAGCCAATCACGGGATCAAATGAAAACGTAAGCAGTAGGGAGAAACAACAAGAAGTTTACGCTGATTGTGGCACTGGTTGTGGCACTTCTAGCTGTTCTTCTTTCAAAGAAGAAATCGTGGATTTTGGGGTGTTATAACCATGGCAAAATAAGTTTGTACAGGCATTTGTTGTGGGCATTCTTTGCACTCTTTCTGAGGCTTTTATTTTGTGGATATCGATATCGTATCCATATTGTCAATTGATTGTATTGTATCGGCCAAAATGAAGACATGTGTCGTGATATAAGTTTTGCGCATATCGTCCAGCCCTAATCACAGCTGATTGTCCCGCCTTAAACCAAAATACAGCAACGTGATTGGCCGAGCCGTGCAGGGTCAGTTCTCTAACGGCTGAAGCGGGACAAGGTGGATTCTCGTGAGTTTGCTGAACGCACAAATATCACTAGAATTCAGCTTGCATGCAAAGTTATCCCAGTGATGGATTGAAACAAAGATCATCAAAGCCTACATTTGAGTAAAATGCAGACTTTAGCAAAAGAAATCAGGCCAGGCTGCATATGGCCCCTGGGCCGCACTTCGGACACCCCTGACTTATATTTTCGTTTGACCTTTCTTGCGTTCATTGCTTTTAGATGATTTTGAAAGAAAGAAAACAATCTTAATGTCTCAGGAGGAAAAAGCTGCACATGTTAATGATAATAAGGCAGTTTTTTTAATATCTGCTTTTGTAGTGCAGGTTTTGTTTGTTTATCATTTGAGAGGTTGCTTTATCCATTTATATGTAAAAAGTGTGATTTGTGTTTGTCTTCCAGAAGAAAGACGTGAAAGTCCAGAAAACGGTGGAAAGTTTCCACACTTTTGTTCAAACGCTGCTAACAAACCCAGCAGAGAAGGAGCACTTCTTTAAAGTGGGTACCCATCCACCCCTGGCCCTCTGAGGGGAAATATCTGGGTAATCCTCGTCGCTTTTCTCTCCACAGGAACAGTTTCCCATAGATTACGGCCCCAAGTTTGACCAGGAGCTGGAGAAACTGTTGTGGGAATTTTTGATTCGACTGGACCAGTTGCTCCCGGTTCCCAACCTCGCTCAGGTAGACACACGTCCGCCCCGTGGTGTTATTGTATTTTGCTTCAGAGAGGAAGAATGACAGTGAAAATGCTGCGTTTGCAGACGGTGTCGTGGCTCAGTACCGCCCCTCCCGTCCTGGAGGAGTGTGCGCGAGCGGCCACTCAGCCACAGCTTCTCAAGATCTTACTTCAACACCAGACCTGTCTGGGTCACCTGGAGGCAGCAGGTAGGGTCATGTGCTCAACGCAGAACTATAAGGTTCGTCTTTACTGTTTCCCCCCCCATGGGGTCAGTCGTCAGTCCAGCAGAAGTCAAAGATTCAAAATGACTTAAGGGTGGTCTCCAAGTTCCTTCAAGTGACTTTAAGGCAGGGGTGTCAAACATACGGCCCGCGGGCCGGATCCGGCCCGCCGAACAATTTAGTCCGGCCCTGTGGCTAAATGCATTATCATTATAAAAAAAAAAAAAATCTTTTTTTTTTTTTTTTTTTTTTTTTTTGCCAGTGTCCTGTCTGGCAATGTGGCAATAAGATGCCACAAAGAGCTCATCAGATTTGACTTTCACAAGTGGACAAGATAAAAGGAAGAGAATGATAAAACAATTATTGAAAAAAACATGTACTTCGTTTAATTGAAAATATGCAGTTCCTATATTGTCCACGAGGGGCGCTGTGTTTTAATTAGCAGATTAAGCTTCAGGTGTGGAAAAATTCAAATCATTTCTTAATTTTTATCTGTTTGATGTATTTTGTCATGCAGTGTTTTTAAGTTCCAAAAAATGTGAATAAATGTTTTTCAACATTGTACAATCACTGTGATCAGTTCTTATGCATAATGCACAAGTAAATGTTTAACTGAGTAAAAGTATTGTTGAAATTGCACATACTTTTCTTAAAAACGCTGAGGTTATTCATAATATATTGTGTAAAAGTGAAATTAACTTAATATAAAAATCAACAAGTCCACATTTATTAGTTCTATTTAATCTTGCAATGAGTTTACTCGTGTGGCCCTCTTGAGATCAGACTGTATGCGGCCCCTAAACCAAAATGAGTTTGACACCCCTGCTTTAAGGAGACTTTAAGTTTTTCAAGTCTAATGGACGGTAATACCTCCTTCATCCACCGGCTATGAGATGGAGGTTGATGGTGTTCCTAGTTAAGGAGGGGGGGACAAGAAGAGTCTGTGTGACTTTCTCTGTTTATCTGGCTCTTGTTGAAATGCCTCCCATAATTTAAAACGAGACCCCGTGCAATGCGATTTTGGAAACGTAGGGAATCTTGACGGTCAAAGCAATATTTGTACGAACCCGAACAAGCCCTAACGAGTCCTCTAACGAGTGTTGTTTTTGTTTGCAGCGTCTCTACCCCCAAACATGGGGGACTCCATCCTGGCTTCCCTTTCTCTGCCCCCATCTGGAAAATTCCCGTCAAACCAACCAGCGGGAGCCGGTGGGTCGGCTGCCGAGCGGACAAACGGCTCAAAGCCAGCAGAGACGGCGCCGTTTATCACGCCTGTTATCGGACTCATTTCTAACGACCACGTTCCAGCCATGGTCTCTGCCAGGGAAAAGGCAGCGCACGGCGTCGACGAGTCCAAGTCCAAAGATGCAGCAGGGGACCGACAGGACCCAAGCAGGGAATTCACTCTGGTCAAACAGAGACCAGAGCCCGTCGGAGTGGACCCGGGGCAGAAACAGGTGGGGGAGGGGAGGAGTTCCTTCAATCCGAGCGGTGGAAGCAAACGCAAGCGGCCGGACGCAGCAGAAACGGACTCCGAGGAGGAAGAGATGTCTGAGGGTACACCCGGAGAAAAACGGATCACCGGGGACCAGAGGCCCGGCGAGACCGCGGAGGACGGATCAGAAACCGTAGAGAACAACGGCCGCAGCAGAGAACTCCTAAATGTTTACACGAGCAAGCCCGGCGTGGAAAAGCTACGCCTACCCGAAGACCCGGCCCTCCGCGCAGTCTTTGCCTCCTGCCTCAGCAGCGACCCCAGGGTTGTCATCCAAAAGCTGCCAGCCTGTCCTGCTAGCACCAGCTTGTCTGGAGGAGGCGGCGGGTCCTTCTGCAAGGAGCAGCAGAAGAAGACGTCCTCAGCATGGAAACCTACCAGGGGCTGTCAGACAGCTGCAAGTCCTGGCCTGGACGATAAAGAGTAAGGCTCAAGCTCAGCTGCTGATGGAGCTCCGGATCTAAACTAACTAGGTTCTGCATTCTGGCGTCTCTGTCAGGGATCCTTGTTGTTATCACTTAGCTACAAATAAATGTTTATTTTAGGGCAAGAATGTGGCCGTCACACTGAACCGGGGACGGCATAATGCTCGTTTCCAAACTTTACCCCACATCCTGTTATCTGGAGGCCGACATAAGAGGCAGAAAGAAGATGAAATGCTAAACAAGTTAAAATTATATCAACAAAGAAATAAAAAAAAAACATTTTCCATCGATTTACTGTTGAAATTGCATCTTTTATCTTTGAGCTGCAACAGAAGAGCTTTTACCATCAGATGAAAGGGTCAGTTTTACGCGTCGACGTTTTCCCCGTTATCGTAGATTTTCAGTCACGCAGGGGAATCTCTAACGGGGGGTTTCATATTCAGACAAATGTCTTTATTTTCCCCAGAAGCCTCAGCGGCGCAACGCTTCAGCTCTCGGTTTGTCCAGGCGGAGTTGTTTAGGACAGATAAGTTAAACTCCTAAACGTTCAAAATCAGCAGCAGTGGGTCAGAGCTTTACGGGATCCGGTCAGTGCGGGGCGCTGTGTAGGGGGGAGAAGTTAGGACAATTCCAAGAGAAAAGAAAGATTATATAAATGTGTGAGCTTTTGGGATGATTTGGATTTTATTTCCCCCCATGGGGCCCAGAACGTGTTGCAACACAACTGGGCCCGGTCATCGGGATTCAGAATCTCTGCTTGAAGGACACTTTGGACTCCAAACACTCGTAGAGATTCGCTGACGTTTGACATTTGAAGAGTTCTTCAAAAGAGTGTAAATTAAGATTAAATTACCCTGAAAACGAATTAAAAAGTTTTATATGCACTCATTTCTTTGAGCTCCTCTTTGGTAAATGGCTTAAAAGTAAGTTGGTTGTTCTCCATCAGCCACGTGTGCTCTGCAGTTACCGAACCTTTTGTTTGTGCTCGACAGAAACCGGCCGGTGCTGTCCGGTGGGAGCGGCTCTCCTTCCCAGCAGAGGAGTCACGCAGGTGATCTTAAAACGCTGACCGACTTGGTCAAGCGGTTAAACGACACACCCGAGCGGTGTGCGGTGAGCTGAAGCGGTCCCATGCAGCGGCGTGGAGGTTAACGTTGTGCTTTCTGTGGCTCCGTCAGGAGACGACTACGTAGCGGACTCTGAGGACGAGGCGTCCAAGAACTTCAAAGGGAGGGTATGTGTGCTCCAGACGTTTAAAAAGTAATGCAAATGTTTCTCTGCCCGGCGTTATCTGCGTTTCTGCGCAGCGTTCCCGCCGTCCTAGAGTAAAGAAGTACTCTCCAGATTTGGATAAGTAGAAGAAAAGAAAATATTAGCGTTTTCAGACTATGTTCCCTGTTGCAGTGTCTACATGAGAAATATGAGTTTCTGAAAATAATGTACTCCAGTTCGAGAGGTTTTTTCTTTTGGCTTTTGTACAAAGTGGGCCATAATATAAACTTTTTTTTTTTCTTCGTCATCCACCTTAGGACTCGTTTGTAATTGTAGACGAAGCTCTTCGTGCCTTTGAACCAGTGGTGGCCACAGTTTTACAGCTTCACTTTGGTTTTAAGTCGCTGTTCAGACAGTGTTGACTAATAAATGATTAACTTACATTCTAGTTAACATAAAGTTCTTGAAGCAGAATAATTTCTTATTTAATATTATTGTAACAGAACACCTTAGTTGCAGCCTCTTCTTTGTGCGTTTATTTCCTCTCTCAGTACAAATGTTCGATTTTGGAAGAAAGAGGTGGAAATTAAACTGTTTTGTCTTTCCAGGTTTATTGATCAATTGAAAAAATAATTGACCGAATAATCAGTAATTACAATAATCGTTAGTTGCAGGCAAAATTTTCAAAGCCTGAGAGACACCACACGTAACGATAAAAAAATTATTGATAAGACAGGTTTGCTCGTACAGGGCGTGGCGTCCGGTCAGACAGCGAGCAAACGGATTTCACTCGGGGGTCATTCAGGTGTCTGGTGGGAAATCTGGAGAAACCCCTCAAGATTAAACATGAGCAGACTAGATCACTCCTAACACACGGCAGGAATATCTGTAAAGAGCAAGCCCGATAGTCGGGTAAAAATGGGGCTAATTATTCTGCCCTGTGAGCCAGGCTTCAGCAGCAGCAGTCACACCTGTGCTGTTTTCTGCTTACCTTTCTCCTTGTTTTGATTCACTCAAAAACAGAGACGTTATATATTAGATTTATTTCACATTTCTATTGAATCTAGATGTTAAAATGTGTTGTTGGTTTTTTTTGTTGCCTTTGCTGACGTTGGAGCCAGTAGTCGGCGCCACGCTCCGTCACCAGCGAGTTCAAACGCGTATTTCAAACGCTGAAGCAAGTTGTTACAAATCAAACCGTTTCATCTCCCCCAGCTGTTCATGAAGCGATACTACAAGACCAAACACGGCACATACGTCCCCACCCTGAGGGAGTTCTGGAAACCCAGGGTGACCCGACGAGACCTGCACTCCGCTGCCAGGAAACGCAGGTGACGAAAGGGGCTGGGAAACCTTACACGAAGCGCGGAGTGCCACTTTCTTTTTGTTTTCATCCTAATGCACAGAAAATTTAACAGCTGCTTTGAAATGCAGTTGAATTTTAAGGAGGCATCATGGGAAACCCAACACAACAGTAGCCCTGTAGCTCTTTATGGCTTGTGTGCGTTTTATTTTTATTCATGTGTATGTTCACTTTTGATTATCCCTCATTAAAATGTTAGCGCTTGAAGGCAATTAGAACCCTAACTATGAAATATTGTCGACTAATAAAGAGTTTTGATTGGAATAAAAATGTTTTTCTTTTTATTTCTTATTCCTCCATGTTACATGTCATTAGTATGCAAAACATAATAAAAAAATTATTGGAAGCATGGCTTCCACCAGTCCAGGAGATGGCGTTCGACTTCAGCCTTCTGTGCTTAGAGTATGTTACGTTTTTACATGAGTTTCAGACCTTTCACAGCCTTATTTGTAACCTAGAAACTGAAAAAATATTTGAAATCTTCAATATCTTGATTTGAATGATCAGAAAAAAACCTCATCCAGATTAGCTTTGCTCTCGATCATGTCTGCCGACGATTTAGTGGGAAGATCAAAGTGCAACATAAAGCTCTGCTGCTGCCAACCGAGGGCTCAGAGTCGGCAGCCCATTCCTCCCGTTACTGTGATGGTCTCTCCTGTAATGTAGGAGGCGTCGTCGGAGCACAGGAAGGCGATCGTCCCTCCAATCTCTTCAGGTTCTCCGATTCTGAAGCCGCAGATGAATAAAGAGTGACACGTTAAACGCGTTCAGCGGCTTCAGCGGAAAGAGTTTGAACTGAGCGTCACCTTTTAATGCTGAGCTGCTTTTTGAACTCCTCCACGACGTCTTCGTTTTGCCACAACTGGAACAACAAAACCACGCGGTAATCAAGAACCCGACAGGTCTGAACACCCAAAGCGCGTGTGTGTGTGTGTGTGTGTGTTTGCGTCCTCACCGCAGAGCTAAAGCGTGTCTTGATGATCCCAGGGGCCACGCAGTTCACCCTTATGTTACTCTGAGCCAGCTCGGGAGCCAGCGCCTTGGTCAGACCCAGCAGGGCAGTCTTACTCACGCTGTAGGGGCCCAGGGCCTGCAGAGACACGGAGCGGCTCACATCTCCAGTAATGATGCGTGAAAAGCATTTTTTTTAATTGCAAAAACTAAATTTCACAATGAAAAAAACAAAAAACAAACAAGCTTTAATCTGAGTAGATTAGTTAAACGGGGAGAAGATCACACATGACCAGAAAGCAACACCTCCTGGCAGCTCTTAATTTCTATAAAACAACCTGACTGAAGTAAATAAAGAACTTTTAACTTGCAATCCGTGACTTCCTGTTTTGCCCGCGGTATAAATGGGGGGTTTCCACTGACGTCACTGGCCAACTTCCGGTCCGCCATATTGGGTGGTACACTTCCTTATCTCTAGTTGTCCTACACGTATTTTCGTATCGAGAATGGATAAGTACGCCAGCACGCTAGAGCGACCAGATAAGGACGTCTATCTGAGGAAATGTTCCGTGATCGACCATATGGACCCCTATGCCCTCCACGGTGCCTTGTTTAGCCGTAATCCTGATGATTGGCCAAATGTAGAGCACGGCGACATCGTGCATTACCTGGTGTTCAGTGAAAACCCTCTGCACACTCTCGAGGAAATGAGAGCTTACAAGGGTCTAGAGGCTCACAACCAGTTCACATCTGGTTGGGTACGAGATGTCGAAGTTATGTACATCAAGGAAATCGCCATCATACGTGGACGGGTGAGTTTTAATAAGATGGTAAAAATGTAAACAATCAGACGCAAATGCGACGAAAATGCGTCGCATGCTTCTGCGGTGGCTGACGGCCGGCGGTGCGCGAAGGCGCTTGGCTGCAGGGCCGATCGACGCCGCTGGCGGCTTTAATTATTTAAGCAGAACAATGACCAGTGCAAAATTAAGTTGTATTTACCGTATTTACGCCGGCAAAAGCCTACCGGCATAACCCGGAAGTAGCGCGGACGTCACTTTCCATATCGGACGTGTTCGGCTACCTTGTTTGTGGTGTGAGCGCCTATACTTCAGAACAGTTCTGAAGCTACAAGTCCTTGGAGTTTACGAATGGATGGGTTCAGGAGCTGCAGATCATAAAGCCAGCAAACAGTGGGAACACAGCAACTCGTACAAAGGTAAGCTGTGCTCAGACGGGCTCTGGCACATGCTAACCGTTAGTGCTAACAACCACTCACGCATGCAATGTACTTTTAACTAACTGCTATGTGTTTCAAAGGTTTAGAACACACTCTCATTGACATCGGGATACTGTGGAAAGTTATGTTAGGTCGTCTTACAGCCGCGATCCAAGCGAGCCGACGACTCTTTGTTATCTATAACAGTTGTTCTCCGTGGTTGCGCCTCCAGGCAGGAAAGCGGTGGAAAATTAACCCGTTTCTATGTTTTTCCCATGGCGATCATGTGTTACGCTGTTACAGCCCACAATACAGCAACGGTTTACATGTTTTACATACTTAACAGTTAATTACCTGTGACAAAGTGAGCACCGCAGACTCTGGCGTATTCCATCTTAACACCGTCCAAATCGGACCTGGATATCCGTGTCAGCCATAGGTGACGGCGTTGTTCAGAGAGCTGTTTTGTTTTTTCACACTGATTCACTATTACGGCTGGTAGGCGAAAGAAAGAGCGTTGATCTCCACCTCCACGGGCCGTGCTACCAACCATTAAACACGTTTTCACCATTGTTCACTTCCAATACTGCCTAAGGCGTAATACAATGCGGGTCAACGGTGCGAAACGACTGCCACCCAATATGGCGGACGCGCAGAGTAGTCACGTGAGCGTGACGTCAGCTGAAAACCCCCTATTGCACGACACAGATGCCCCGTTTTATCAAAGCCACTGTTCAAAATGGAGAAGACGAGACAACGTGGAACCAAGTTGCTTCGTGTCACCACACAGGGAGTAGGATGGTGAGGGAGCTAAATAAACCCTCTAAAGCGCACCGTTAAGGGGTTGCCTCAACTGTCACGTCTCATCTACTTGCTAATCCAGTTGTTTGGGAGACCTGAGAGGAGAAAAGCCATTTCTTTTCCTCCATCACAATGTGGATTTAGTTAAACTCTTCCGCGACTTGAACTGGGCGTGCGTGCTTTGCTCAAATGAGCCTTAAGCCTGAGCTTTTTCACAAACACCTGGAAGGGTTGGACCGTTTCTCTTCTGAAAGCTGCAGGAACCTGGTTCCAGCGTCCGGCACAAGGAGCTCCAATTTCTGGGAGGTTCTGAGTAAATGTCATTGGGTGTTCTGCAGGATAATCTGAAATATGGCCCGATCCACACAGCAGTGGTTACCCAGACACAGAAACAACCTTCTTTCATGGACAGCCGAGTCCCCAGATATCAGCTCTACACACAATCTGGGATTAGAGGACGAGTCCAGACCACATGTGAAGATCCAGGACTTTATCTAGAGAGTAGCCTCTAGTGTGCCATCGGTGATTTAAAATTTGGCCGAGATTATTTATGTTATGGTTGTGCATTTCTAAATGTTTCAGAGCTGCAGTCATTCATTAGTACTTTAAAACCGTTTCTACATCAGGGTGCCCAACAAACGCAGAGGACACCGCTTCACAGGTATCGAGTGAAGTTCTAGGAAACACGGTAACTTTAATCAACAAATCCTCAAAACCTAACAGGATCCGGTTTGTATGTTTAACGCCGATATTTCCGATCATGCATCGTCCCCTGACCTGCATCGGTTGGTACGCAGCCACAGAAGACACGAATATTATGTTTCCTCCTCTGAAAGAGAAATTCAGACGCATCAGACCCATCGCAGACACACTTTTCCTGGAGCCTTTTCTCCACAAATGCACCAGCCATCACTCACCCTCTCTTCTCCATATGAGGCACCACCAGCTTAGTCAGCAGGAAGGCCGATTTTACATTTACTGACAGAATCTGAAAAGAAACAAAAATCACACCATGATTCTTTTTTCAAAAATGTGAGAAACAGAAGTTTAGTATTCGCTTGTTTTGAAATTTGTGCACATTGTGTAGCAAAAGCACCTATGACCCTTGATCTTTTTGACTTTTTGTCACATAACACAAGGCTTTCTGGGTTTTATGTTGAAGACATAGCGGGGAAAAGAAGGAAAATTATACATGGTTGGCAAGCTTTTTACACAGATCTGAAAGGAGTGGCGTGCATTTATAATCACCCCTCTTTACTTTGACTTCACCTCTAAAATAAATCCCACCCAAACGATTGCTTTCTGACGTCACCTAATTAGTAAGAGTCCGCCTGTGCTTAATTTAAACTCAGTATAAATGCAGCTGTTCTGTGAAGGCCTCAGCGGTTGATTAGAGTACAAACAGCATCAAGAACGTGAAGGAACACAGCCGACAGGTCAGGGAGGAAGTGATGGAGAGGTTTACAGGAGGATGGAGATGTGGCCTCACGCCTAAACCAACAGGCTGGACAAGCAGAGCGTTAAAGAAGAAACCGTAGTGCCGACGGTGACTCTGGAGGAGCTCAGGTGGGAAAAGCAGCATCGTACTTTACTTCAGCAGGAAAAGAAAAGCTAGACAGAGTTGCAGGAAAGATGGATGGAGTAAAATACAGAAGATAAACGAATGAAACCCGTTAGAGGCTGCAAAAGCCGAGGCTCACGTCCCAGCAGGACAGCAATCCGACACATACAGACGGAGCTAACACGGAGTGGTTCAGACCAAAGGACATTCATGTGTTAGAGTGGCCCAGTCAAAGTCCAGACAGCTGTTCAGAGGTGCTCTCCATCCAGCCCAAATGAATTGGAGCCACAAGTCTCAGCTGTGACGGCGGCAGACGTGGAGTCCGCGAGGTACAGACTCTGGGTTGCTACTTACAAATGCACGCCACACTTTTCAGATTTTCGTTCGTAAAGCAGTTTAAAACCAGGCAGCGTTTACCTTCCACTTCACCACTATGCCCTGCTTGCTGTTGGTTTATCCTTCACGTGAACTCCCAACCAACTCTAGTTACAACGGGATCAAATGTGAAAAACCTCCAGCGGCAGGAATGTCTTTGCAAGGCGCCCCTAATACCTTGTCCCACACGTCCTCGGTGGAGTCCATGATGTTTCCAAAGAAAGGGTTGACCGCTGCGTTGGACACCAGGATGTCAATGCCCCCGCACTGATCCACAGTCTAGACGAAACGGAGTAGCATACACAGCAACGGGGTACAGGTTGACAAATGATATTGCAACGCTTTTTAAAAATCAAGGAGATTCCAGTAAACCCCGGTGCAAAACGGAGCCTTAATAAGCCTAAATGCAGATCAGCACGAGCTTGGTGACCGACTAAAATCTCATTTTAAAGGGATTAGATAGTTGTTACTTGCAGATACACAGCCCAACAGCACAGGACGGAGGACAGGAAGGTGAAACGGGTGTTGAAAATGGGAGCTAACTTGAACAAATGAGTGTACCATATGTAAATCACTGCTAAAGACATGGTTTCCACACGTCACGGAGGAGTCAGGTACTCTCCAAGTGAAGCACAAATGCGTGCCTGTGGTTATCCAAGATCTACCTGAAAATGTAAGTCTGCTGTGGAAAAGTTTATGAGCTGCTGAGAGTGAGACTGAACTATTTAGGGAGATTATTTGGTCTTTTATTGCTCCCAGGAATAATAAGTGCCTTAAATATGAAGTGACGTGAACTTGGAAAGCTGGAAAACCACACGAAACATCACGACACATCGGTGCAAATCATCTGAATGTCTTCAGACAAAGAAAATGTGCATCCAACCCCCTCTCCCATCAGACTGAATGAGGCCCC
Source organism: Fundulus diaphanus (assembly GCA_037039145.1). NCBI lineage: Eukaryota > Metazoa > Chordata > Actinopteri > Cyprinodontiformes > Fundulidae > Fundulus > Fundulus diaphanus. The sequence goes on from CM073131.1 coordinate 21,955,945, forward strand.
TTGGAACGCCTTCGCCAAAGCTGTCCACATTGGGCTGCGAGAGGAAGAAGCTCAGCTGCAGCTGTGTAAGGAGGAATGGGCTTCTAATCCCCCCTGAGCAGAACTTTCTACAGGTCTGATCCGCAGCCACAGGAAATGTCTGAGGTTTGCTCGGGGGGGAAGAAAAAAAGGCTCTTGCAAATATTAACCAAGAGTTCAGTCACATTTTCCATTGACTGGGTAAAAGTTATGGGGACAACAGAAGATTGTTTAACATTATCGGGACAGTTGTTGCAGAAGGGCTGCACCTTTCCTCCGGTTTTACTGACCAGCACCACTGAAGACACTAGAACTCACCAGCTGAACCAGCTTCTCTCTGTCCTCCCCTTTGCCGACATTACATGTGGTTCCAGTTACTCGGATGCTCTGGCTCTGCAGCAAAGCCACAGCCTTGTCCACGTTGGCCTGCCGCCGGCTGCTCACGACCACATGGGCCCCTCTCCTTCCCAGAGCCTGAGCCGCCGCCAGGCCGATTCTGGGGAAAAGGGATGAGAGGGCCAGCACCAATAACAGAGGCTTATCACGAACGGACAGCGGCTCGCGAAACTTTCCGTTCCGACTTTGCCTCACCCCGACCACAAACTTCGATGTGCTTCAACGGGGTTTGATGTGACAGAACAACAAAAAGCAGAACACGATTGAGAAGTGGCTGGAAAGTAAAATGGAATATCTATACAGTGAGCATTTGTATTCAGCTATTGCCTTGAAAGTCAGCTTAGTAAGGTCCAACTATGTGTCATTTAATCTCTGCACCTCGTCCTAAAAACCCCACTTCCCACAGGGAAGCATGGTGGTGACAGCATCATGCAGTGGGGGTCTTGTTCTTCAGCAGGGAGGGGGCTGCAGTAACTTCGGTTTAGACGCTCGGTAGGGCTGGACGATAATTCAACAATATATATCGATCGACAGACGTATATCGATGATAGAAAAAAAGGCTCAATAAAAAGTTCAATAGAGTAACAGTTTTCCTTCCTTTTGCATTCAAGCCCATCGTGTAGGTTAATATTACAGTCATTATATCCTCCCAACCAATCACAACGCAGACCCAGGAACTGAGCTCCGCCCCCTTCAAAGAGTTCAGAGAGCACGCGTTATTTTTTTATTTTTCAAAAGCTGCCAGTTTTGGTAAAAAGTTGATTGAATAAAGGTTTGAGTTTGAATTCAGTGTTCTTTATCTAAAAATAAGTCACTAAGCAACAGCATAAAATGGACAGGCCTACACCTAAAATATATCATTTGAATTTGTTGATAATTATCGATATCAATCAATATGATTTCTATTTTATCGATATGCTTTTTTAGGTGGATTCTGCAAAATAACTTAGACAAACTTAAAATAATTTTAAATATACACTTTTTTCCATGACATAGGACCTGGTTGCAAATAATTATGTTTTGATGTGATTTTCTTAAAGAAGCAATAATGGGCTAGGGATGGAAAGAATGAATAAATAAACCAATATTATATATTTCAAGCCCCAACTAAAAGTAAGGGAATTTAAGACCTTTTTAAACGTCTAAACTTGAGATGATCAAATGGATTGGTTTTTAACACTTATCAAAGCACAATTTGCACACTAGACTTATACCCACATCACAGTCCAGACCAAAATGTGGCAAAGCTTGAAAGTTGCCATTATTGAGGCTCTCCATCCAATCTGACTGAGTTTTGAGGTATTTTGCAAAGAGGAATGGGTCAAAGCTTTGGTCTCTATATGTTCTAAACATCGGGAAGACACATCCCCAAAACACTTTCGGCTTACAAAGTATTTATTATTTTCCTTCCACTCTACAACTATGCACTGCTTTGTGTCGGCCTGTCACAAAAAAAAAAATCCCAATAAAACACAATGTAGATTTTTGTTGTAATGTAATGTAACATGTCAAAAAGTCCAATGGGGGATAAAAAACTTTTGCAAGACACTGGAAGTTCAGAGGTGTCATTTGAAACTTAATCCTTGATACAGTTATTTGAAAAACACAGAGAACCTGAGGCACTTCATGTTTTTTTGTTGTTTATGTTTTGGAAAACCAACTTTGTCAGAGCAGCAGACCGCAGTCACGTCCCCCCAGTCTCTGTCAAAGCTGAGCCAGAGCTCCACTAGCAGCTCGGTGATTCTCACCCATCCGTGGAGGCTGTAACGACAGCTACTTTCCCATCCAGACTGCTCTGGGACATGCTTCTCTGGACAGAAACAGGGCTGGACCGCAGGAACCTGGATAAACCCCGAAACATCACCTGTGAACAGAGCAGCGCGGTTACTTCACGCACACACTGGTTAACTGGGGCAGAGGTCAGGGACTCTGACAGGACTTGTTGTTAGACGGCATTCAGGATCATAAAAGGTCGATGGCAAACAAAACCAATTTCACATTACTTAAGACTCAAAGCGTAAGGACTCATCAATGGATCAGAAGTGATTGTAGTGGAATATTTGATGTATGTCCAACGATAAATTTGCAGCCAGTGCAGGAAATAAGTCTGATATCCAAATGCCACAAAGAGAGGATCGTCTCACCATGCAAGACGTGCAAACTTTAACCAACGAAGTCGCAACGGTGGATTTTTATGATAAAATGCAAAACTCGGCTACAACTCCGGTGATAGGACCTTTGACTCTTGCTACATGTTCAATCTTCCGGATAGACGCATCGATTTCAAAATAAAAGCCGCAAAAGCGTTTTCCTTTTTGCAACGGTAAACTTGGTGTTTTTACAGCAGTAATTTCAATAGATAGAATAACTTAGGTGTTCGTGTTATCGCTTATTAGTAACGTTACTTAATTGTCAGTAATTTCTTTTTTACGTTTTGGAAACTCAATTCTCTTGATATCGGTCGAAATCGACGCCCCTGAACGCACCTTCAAAACAGCAGCCAATCACAGAAGAGGTACGGTTAAAACCACGGAGAGGTGCCAGATTTCACAACGAGCTGATAAGGCTAAGTAATAGTTGCCCAAAGTATGTGTCGCTTTAAGATCAGCGCAGCCTGCCTGCGCAAATTCTCGGGTCATCAACAGCAAACAAAATCTGAGGCAATCGGACTTTCGCTCAGTTCTTTCTGAGAACGTTTCGACACCCCATTCAGGAGTCTTTGGCTGAGAGACATGTCTGCGTAACAAGAAATTATTTTGGCTTCATTGCCCAGTAAAAACGAGTGCGTGAGCGCGTCCGCCATTGTATGAGTGGCACGAATTATTTGACAAATCTACTATTAGCTGCGGTTTTTCGAATAACAAAGGCACTAACATTTGCTATAAACTACTTTGCATTTCTAGTTTTTATGCACAAAATTCTGTAACCATTTTAATACCTATAATAGTGGACACTGAAATAGTTATTGCACAATATCTGCAAATACATACTTAAAATTCACTTAAATGTACTTTAATTCACTTCTAAATATATACCAAATCACCCAGTAAAATATAATTTGGGGTTTGCAATGTTTTTGGCCCAAAATGCAACACAGTGCAACTTTTAGCCACAGGGGGCACTAGACCTCTAACTTCTAGGTTTTGCTCCCATGAAGGGCACTGGCCACACTGCACTGTAGCAAATGAAACCGTCTCCCTCTGTGTTTTGCAATCTGATAGAAGACCAGGTTAAGCACATTTCTGAGAAAGGCAGCCCACAAGGATCGATTCACGCCTAGTACTGCACAGTACGCACACTGTTTGTTTACATTTCAATTGTTTACTTTCTGCACTGCTGCACTTTATACTGTAATTTACAAGCTGTATGCAACGAAATTTCGTTCTGTATGCACTCTGTACATACAAAATGACAAATAAAGATGTCTAAGTCTACTGTATTGACCTGAAAAATCGTTTAATATATTTAAAATTAAGCTAATACTTGGGTCAAAACGTACACAGCGCTGTTTAAGGCCTTGGCGTTTCTGATGAAGCTTTAGAACTAACTTTAGATTACCTGTAGATTAGCTTGTTTTTTTCCCTTACCATTAATTGTGTGTAACTCTATGTCTTTGCTACTGTCACACCTGAATTTCCCCATTGTGGGCATAAAAGAATTTCTTATCTTTAAGGTATGGATGTTGTTAAGATGGGGTTTTACCGGCTTGCTGTTACATGTCTATTACAAACCCATCTTTCCCAGTTCCGGATTTGGCTATAAGAGGGGAAGCATTGATCAGAGGTAGAACGGTTTAAATACATATTTAATTCATAGAAATTAAATATGGAGACAGAGTACATACCAATTACAAGATGTTGTTCTCACCGCGGTGGATAAGTCTGTCTGTCTGTCTGAAGTAGGTTTTTCCAAGACAATCCTTTTATCAACTTTAAAACTCCTCCTGCATGACTCAGGGGAAGGATGACTGACCCCCTCTCCTTCTGACCACCCCCCTCGGGGGCAATAAAACGGCCTGTTATTCTGCCTAGCAACAGAGAAAAGGCCCCAAGCCTGATAGAGCCCGTCCTGTGATTGTCCCATCGAGCTGTTTAATCTGAGAACTGAGATATTTTCCTCAACAATTCCCTCTGTTTTAATCCTACAGATTAAACCAATAACTAGGTAAAACTAAGTCCATGTTTTGAAACCTTTAAACAAAGTGTAAATAGTAAGATGTAATATTGTAACCCACTGTCCCCTCTGTTGGCGACTTATGAAATCAAATGAAGTTTAAATGTTCCCCTTAAATGTAAAATAACCCAAGTATAAGCTAAAAAGCTACTAAACCTATCCGAATCTCGAACCTACTAGAATTAAGAAAAGTAAGCACCTTTATCCGAGAGGTGCAAGGCTAAGATAAATGTGCAACTACCAGAAACTATTATATGATCTAAATATGACTTTAAGAGTCCTAACCTAGATTAACAAAATGTCTTCTTAGAAATAAAGATAACCCATGAAAGCACTACACTCAGATCAAACCACAGAATAAAAAACAGATTTTCATGCAATGCAAAACCAAGATTCTAACGATACTAATATTGAACACCTTATGAATATGGAACTTATAAGACATATGCAGTGGTTACAAAACTCTCATTTTCTTTTTTTTTTTCTTTTTTACACAATGCATTCTATTGTTGTCATGATGTCTTGCATCTCGGAGATGTCTTCTTCTCGCCTTTAAAGAAGATGGTGTAAAGAGTCAGTGTTCCAACCGCGGTCTCCACAGAACTGTATGTTAATCTTTATTAAAAATAAAAAAACGAAAACAAAATAAAATTCCAGCTGCCCCTCCGTGGGTGGCTATCGGCGCCTCGAGCTGCCCCGTTGCCGGATGGCACGGGTGGGTGGCAGTTGAAAACCCTTCCAGTCAGCCAGTCTGACCCGAAAGCTGGTCCGGTGTTGTTCCCCTTGGATCCTCTATGTGGCTGGTCCACATGACTCTGGAATCAGATGGGCCCCTGACCTCTGGCCCACCACATCTGCTTGTCGATAACCTTAGCGTGCACTCCGTCGAAGTCGGGGGTTGGTGTACTCCCTTCACATTACTGGACTCTCCTAAGTTTACATCTCCAATACAACCTGAAACTTACGACAATCGTTTAAATATCAAATGTTGTGTGCTACCTGTAATTCCGGAGGTTGACTTCGGTCCCGAAAAGCTCCTTTCAGTCATATGGAATCATATCCTGTAATGAAATTAACTGAACACTCCCACAAGAAACACACTTCACATCTTCCATTGTTCCATCTCCATCCTATTTTAGAAATGTAATAGTTAATGAGACATTTTATCGCAATTTCACTTTCCCCGTCCTTACGCTGTCCTGTAAGAAAATGCAACGACCACACAAATACGTTAATCTCTGGTGAAGATTCCCCTGTCTGTAAAATCAAAAATTAGTTAATGCAGTTGTGAAATCAAAGTATAGTAACAAGACGCATGTGGGGCCCATTCACCTAACTCGTCTCGTTTCACCCTTGTTGAGGATTTGGCACTAAGAGAAGAGGCAGTGAATTCAGAGGCAAAAACAACAGTTAAATATATATTTATTACAACTTGGAATTCCAAAGTGGGAGGCACAACCTTTATCACAGCATCGGATACCTTAAGTTCTCTGCCTGTGTCTGAAGCCTGTCTCAACACATACACGTTGTTCCCCCCTTTTTAAGACAGACAGTCCAAGCGGGGCTGGACCTACATGAGACATTCAGTCTGCTGAGAACATCTGTTTCCTAACCTTTAACCGTTAAATGTATTCTATTGTTCCTAGCTCGGTTCCTGGTGTTAACTGGAACAATGTAAAACCTTGTGACATGCACTTATCTGCTCACAAGATATGTCATATTATCCTGACACATGCCCACTGAAGTGTGAAACCAACCTTTGTTCTACATACATCCTCATCTGTTTAGGTCACTGGGTTAAAGTTAACCTCTATATTACTTTAAGCTACACTATTATATATAAGTGATTATATTTCCATAACACTGTTATCCTGTAAGAATGTCAGAATGTTCTCTGAATTAAAGATTAAAGATTACCATTCACCACACCTCACTTCTGTACCATTTCCTCCATACTCAGATGTGTATGCTGCGAAAAAGTTCCTATTTTTAATATGAGAAGAAAAGCAAACCCTCATTTTAGTTCACCTATAGTTTTATCCAGTTGTTACAAATCCTGATCCAGTTTACTGCAACAGATATACGTGGCTTTGAATCCTTAACAAACCTACCTGACACACCAATGGTTTTAAAGTAAACTAAATATGCATTAAATTACCCTCTGTTTATCTCTGTTTTATCCAGTTTTTTGTAGTTTATGTAGTTTTTCTGTTTAATTTAACATTCACTTTTTTGGCCTGCTTAAACTGTTTAAGCCTTTTTCCAAGAACCCCCTCATATAATCTATCTATAACAGATACGTGGTGTCTGACACTCCGCTCATTAAATCTAATTTATAGTTCTGTTTTGGGAGTCACTTAACAAACATTCCAGAGAGCCATGGGTAAGGTCTTTTGTGGGGGGTTTCTCTTTGTTTAAACAACCGTTATCTGATTTACAACGCAGTTACATACCTCCGTGGGGTCCTGCACAAGAATCCTTCCTCCGAATTACTTGTGCCAAGGGTTGATATAAAGTTTAAGATCTGAATAGCTTTACAATATAGTGTTATCATATAAATGTTTATGTCATATCCCTCTGCTTGGAACAAAATTAATTTTGTTACAAAACATTAACAAAGAATAGTATTAGTCATCACAGGGAATCAATTAACTGCAAATAATTATCTGAACTGAAGTATGAAAAACACTGCCCTATATCCTGGATTCAGATCAAAACTTAATGCAATTTCATAATCCCACAGACCTACAAGAAGTCCTCCAAAAAGATCAGTGTACCCATTGAAATAATGATTATTCTAATGTGCTCACAGCAAGTTGATGGTATGAAAATGCTGACTGTTCCAAGGTACTTACATACTGATAAAATATTGGGTTTTACCTGAATAAAACACCTGGTAACGGCAAAGTCTGGTGAAAATCTGATAAGTTTTAGCATGCAACAGTTATATTGTACAATAGAAAAATCTCAATACTTGAGAGCTATTTAAGAAATAACCTAACAGATCCGTTTAACCCATGTTGTTTAGAAACAGAATGTCCCAAGCAGGACACATCTGTGCTTACCGAGAGGCCCATGTAATAAACCTGTCCCCTCAGGACGTCGCAACCCCCCTTGTGGAAATTTATGACATGCAGTTGTTATCTAGAACTCACAGAAACCTAAGTAGAAGTGGAGCACGCGAAAGTATTCCCGTCCCTGTGGATTGTCTGCCCATAGAAGATATGGTAAAACACACCTGCTGCTATTTAATTATGAGCAATATGGTCCTGGACATAATAGAATTAAAACTCATGTTTAAAAGGAACATATCAGTTATATAGTAAAAAATTTAAGAGACAGTAGTATATTTTTCAAAACCGCAAACCTGTACTGCTGGTATCTGCCCAAATGGCTGCCTTAAGAAGTTATTACCTGCACCAATCCATTTACCTGGAAGCTCAAGAGTTGGAGACACAGAAAAAATATTATAAATCACATTCCATTAAATTTGGTCAAAAGAATATTGGTAGAAATAGAAGTCTGAATTACCTTAACAAAAAGTCTGTTATCAGTCTGTGGTCCTTGAGATGGACTGGACTGACATGTACAGCAGATCAGGCAGAAAAGAGATTGGAGTTTAGACTTCGCACTCACAGCTTCCAAGTGTGGAACTCCACATTTCGTCCCCCACGTGTTGCAGTGATTCGCTGTCGATGCACCTCAGTGACAAAGTTCTGGTCCACGACTCAGAAACTGGATGAGACATTCAACTCCAGTGTATGCAGACAGTCATTTTTCTTTGACAGCTTAGGATCTGTGCGGTACATAGGCGTTGGCCATCGTTCCAGGGTGAGGAAACATTGTTCTTGGGAGCGTTATCCCCTAGATGGAGCACTGACCTTCTTGAAGGTGAGGTGGTATTGGGACTTCTTGCCAGGAATTAGTGATGTGAAACAGTCCCTGGTCCAGTGTCCAGCGTAAGCAACTGTCCCAGATGTGATGGGTGCCCCACGACACACATATCGGCTGTAAATGCTCAGTTTCATTCTTCCAACCCCAAATCGGCACCGATCTGCGTCACATGTCAGACGTGTCCATACTCCAGAACGAACAGACCTGTAACAAAATTAAGATAGAAAAAGAAAAACAGGGGGGAGGAAGCTCCCCCACCTTAAATTAAAATAGAGACAGTTCTCGATGGAATCAGCTGCTTACTCTCACTCCTTCCTATATTGTTTTCCAATAACTGTAATTTTACCAACTTTTAGCAATTAACAAACTCAAACATTGTGTATCACCCTTCCTTTAAGTCACAGGCAAACGGTGTATCAAATATTGTCTCAGCGAGCATATCAAGATTTAAAATCATCAGCTGAGATATTGAAGAGGGCACGTTTTTTTTTAAACACTATTACTCTAAATAATTCCCCTAAATTGGACTGATTTATTTAGGATCCACACCTGTGTGTTTGATCCATCCTACTGATTTTTTCAGAAGATATCGAGAGTCCCAGTCAAACTCAGGAACCTTCTGCTAAAGTGTATAAAGAAAATGCTGTGTAACTCCATCTATCAAGGAAAAAATATAAAAAACACCAAAGGTACATTTTAAAACAGCTCTAAAATCAGTTATGCGCCTGTGTTTAGTAAATTGTTAAGTCAAATACTGCCGGCCACAAACAATCACCAGCAACTGATGTTGAAAAGTTCATTCACCAGAATTTGCACATTACCAAATGAACAAAGAAAAAGATTCCTCGGGCTCTAAATTACTGTGTAACAAGGGCATCTGCATTTTGTGGGACCATGAAAATGTGATTACATATAATGAATAATTTGGGGACCGTCCTGTGATGATCCCGTAATATTTTCTATTTCTACTAGGTGTTGGCGCTCTGCAATATCAATATCTATAATAAAACAATGCAAACCAATAACATTAGTCATAAATTCCTCAATTGTAGCTGCTTCATTTGAGGATAACTTCAAAACTGACTCATGACTAAATACAGTGTTAACAAAATCGATCAAATCAACCGCAATATCAGTTTGCACACACTATTAAGGTACAGTTTAACCTTAACTTCTAACTCTGTGTAGTTCTGCTTACTTGTGTTTTTCCCAGGCCTGCAAATGAGCAAAAGTTTATAGGGTGGCTATTTCCTGCTCCCTATTAATCAGCTAGATTTAAGTCTGATGAATTATATTTATTTATTTATCTATTATAACTAGGGCTATCAAACAATGAAAACCATTTAATCACTATTTAATCGCAAATTATATTTCATGTCTGAAAGTATATATATTCATTAGGCATTTTAAAACGCTATTTTGCAATAGATAATGCTAGTTAAAATTACACTCTAACAGAAGGCATTTTCCCTTTTATGTGTTTTCCCAATTTATAATGCCTCAAACAGATGTTCAATGTCCTGCCAAATTTTTTAACAACTTTTCCAAACTTCTAACCACTTTCTAACTTTTAGGCTACAGTTCAAAATAAAAAGTTTTCTCCAAAACTCACCAAACTGCAGGCCGTGGTCTCTCTCCAATGCAACTCACCCAATCAGCTTGCAGCCAATACCTCAAACGTTTTACTGCATTGAAATTCTCCTGCACTTCAACAAACATTATTAATGCATCGACCTTTTTTCTAATGATTTCCAAATTCCCCTTAGTTTTTTCACCCATATTTTTACTTATCACTTTTACTTAACAAAATTAAACTGCGCCCCAGTCACCGCTCTTATCTGTAGGCCCACGCACGCAGAGAAATTCACACCCTCATGAAGACACACACACACACACACACACCCCCACTCTCCGCTGAGTTGCAGGGTACGACCAATCTCTCCTTCTCTCAAAACCATGGATCCCATATTACCGAGACATTCAAAACATCAGACAAGACATAACAAACATAACATTTAAGACAGACAGCCTTGCGCGCGCAGAGGGTCTTCTCCTTTTAATACCCTTCCACTCGACGAAACGTTTCCTTATGTTAAAATCTCCTCGTCTAATCGTCGTGTTCACGAAAAACCCCGTTTTTCGAAAACTAGAAAACAAACTTCTATTTGTTTCCCTGGGATCCCTTTTTTTTAATCTCTTATCTTCCATAACAGCTCACTCTTAAGGTCTTGCTGCTCTTAGCCTCAACTTAAAGATGTTACGTATCTCGGCCGTCCTATTGCTGTGCTGCATTAGGGTGTCCCCTTCCCCAAAGAAAGCACTCCATCTTAGTCCTAAATTCACCAGACTCGTCAGTCATGGTGCGGAGGTGACCAAATCTCGGGACTCTTTTTATTCTTTGTATTTTATCTTTTTTATTTGATTTTAAATAAGTTTTTTTGCAATCTCAACATTTAAGTTTCTCAATTGTTATTCTTTAAGTTTCTTGGCTGTTATTTCTATTTTCCTTCCCATACAGCCTCACCATCTAAGATTACTTGCCATTTAATTTTCTATCTAATTTTACGTTTTTCTGACGCAAACAAACACATAAATCCCATTCAATCATTTCTCGGTTTCAACATAAATTCCATTCAAACCTAGTTGTACTGTTCAACCTCTGATAGTTTGAGAATTGAGTCTCTTAAACCACAGCACCACTTAATTTAGCCTACACATCATTTTGCCAATGGAGAAAAATCTCCTTACATTTTTTCGGTCGACCGGTGATGCTGCAGAATTAGTCCTCTTTTCGTGTCCAATTTTCAAACAGACCCTCACTCACAGCCAAAATCCGAGGGGTTTCGGCACCATGTTAAGATGGGGTTTTACCGGCTTGCTGTTACATGTCTATTACAAACCCATCTTTCCCAGTTCCGGATTTGGCTATAAGAGGGGAAGCATTGATCAGAGGTAGAACGGTTTAAATACATATTTAATTCATAGAAATTAAATATGGAGACAGAGTACATACCAATTACAAGATGTTGTTCTCACCGCGGTGGATAAGTCTGTCTGTCTGTCTGAAGTAGGTTTTTCCAAGACAATCCTTTTATCAACTTTAAAACTCCTCCTGCATGACTCAGGGGAAGGATGACTGACCCCCTCTCCTTCTGACCACCCCCCTCGGGGGCAATAAAACGGCCTGTTATTCTGCCTAGCAACAGAGAAAAGGCCCCAAGCCTGATAGAGCCCGTCCTGTGATTGTCCCATCGAGCTGTTTAATCTGAGAACTGAGATATTTTCCTCAACAATGTGAAACCCTTTAAAACATTAGGTTTCAGTTTAAACAATGTATTATTATTATTATAATGCAAATGAAGAATGAGAAGACCCAGCATATTAGGACAAAGGGATGATAATGAACTAATGTCTAACCATGAAGTTGTGATGTGAGCCCCTGATTGTGTCGTTTTCCTGGGCTGTAAGTACTTTATCTGTCTGTTTTGTGCATGCCCATCACTGTGGTTTGGCTCATCCACAAACGAGGACAGGTTCAAACTCCCATGAACAATTAGGTCTGCTGAGGGGATCATCAGGGTTCACCTTATTCCTTCCATCCAGGTCCTGTACAGGTCTGAGGTCAGAAGAAGAGCAGGGAAGATATCTGCAGACTCCACACATTCTGGGCACAAACTGTTTAGACTTTTACATTCAGGTTGGTGCTGCAGAGTATTCTTTACAAAAAAAAAAAAAAAAAATTGTTGATTGTTTTGAAACATGCCTTCCTCGTTTGTAAAAAGGTAAATATACACATATGCATAATATACATAAAAAGCATTAATTTTTTTATATATAACCCTTTAAATCTCTTCATAGAGAGCAAAGCAGAACTGAAATGAAATTCCTTGTTTGTGTGCACAAATTTTGCAAATAAAGCTGATTCTGACTGTTTAGTATCTGAGCACTGTTGACGATATGATTCGATTAAACCTAATAATTTGCTAAATGTCAGACTTGAAACCAGGAAAAGATCTGCACACCCTGTACCTGGATAAATGAGAATGACAATGTCGGGGAAACGTTTATTTATTTCAACTATTTAAATCACGAGAAGTTGTTCACATTTAGAGTCATTACATCAAGGGCCATAAGTCGAGCGTTAATTTCTGTCAGCTTTGATAATTATGGATTAATTATGAATAAAAACCCAAGATGGAGTTGGTCAGAAAATGAACTTTTACCTAAGTCCAATACAGAAATGGATTCAGGATCAGTTCGTATATTCTGTTTAACCGAGGTGAAATGCTTCTGACATGTCTAACAGTGGTTTGACTCAAGGAGAAATGAGTTGCAGACCACATGCTGTCCTATGCGTGGGCTCTTAAAGCACCGATTCCAGCTGCACTGATTTCCACTCATTTTTGATTGACCTCTTTTGGATCTGCCCTTCTTCTGACCCTAGACCTGTGTAAGTCCTGGATGGAGGGAAGGTCATCCTTGATGAGCCTTTATGCAGACCTGAAGGTTTGACACACATTGTGTTGTGCAAATAAATCTGTAAACGAGTTTCATCTTTTTGGCCTGAATAACAGAAACAATTAACCCGCATTCAATGGAAATCAAATTCATTAAGTCACAGTTGCGCCTGTAACTTGACCAAAAACAACCGAAAAACGCCTCTCTCAATATGGCGGCGGCGTTGCCCTCCGACTCTGAACCGACGCGCATGCGTCGTCAACGCGCTTACGTCTGGGATCGAACCCCAATGACCAAAGATTTTCACGCCTGGAAAAAGAAGGATTCCTCACGTATCCCCGCTCAAAGCTGCACGCTGATGGGAAGGCAGAAGCAAGGTATTCATTTATTAATTATTCTTAGCTTGTTCTGAATCGACAGCGTTGCGCTGGCGCTGATTTAGATGGGTAACAGCTGGGATTTGGTGCTTTTGCCCCGGGACTATTGTTTTGAATTGAGCGTTAGCAGCGAGAGGAGGCGGTGTGGTTCTACCCAGCGGCAGTGAGAGTGAATCCAGGCGGTGCGTGTTGAAAACCAGGCCTCGCTGCTGTCCTCCCAGCCCAGGATCACATGTGGTAGCATTCATTTTTTATGTCACACACCTCAGCCATCTACGTGGTAGCAATCAGCGCCTAAACGCGGTCTAGCAGAGCCGCGTTGACGTGACGCCGTCCTTCGCGGCGCGTCTCCGTACGTCCGTGGCGATGCGTGATTTGGTATCAGGCGGCGGAACCGGTTCGGTGGTTGTATCTCGTCAAAGCGTGACCAGCCTTCCCGCATGGGTTGCAGGATCCGCATGAAGCCGCCCCGCACCGCTCAGATGAGTCCCGTCCAGAGCCAGCTGTGCCCCGGCGCCCAGCCGACACCACCGAGGGAAGTCCCGGCAGGTCTGGTCTGATCGGATCGGATCGGCTCTGCGTGGATCCGAAGAGTTGCAGTTTACCAGAGATCTGGCCGATGAGCTTGGAGCCATGTCTGTCTCAGTAAGTAGTTTACACTTCTCCCCTCCCTGTGCATTCATTATAGGAACACGCTAACCTCACCGCGGTGGACAGAGATTTAAACATGATGCACACTTTATTTTATTTTTTTGCTTTTGTATATTTTCAGTACGGTATGTTGTATGAGGATCCTCACAGCCTCCATTACTGTTTTGGGAGGGGGGGCGGCTCCCACATGGCTGGTTGGAGCCTCTCAGTCCCTGAGGGGGGTTTGGTTTGGTTTAGAAAATGAAAGGGGGTCTGACTCTCTGGCTTTGGGTTGGCAATTAAACCCTAAACAGCAAGGGACAGATGTGCCTCTCATCCCCTCCCCCTTTCCTCTCATCTTGCTCATTACCATTAAGCTCCCGTGTCCATTTGATCATTGATCCACCTCCGACTGCTTCCCCTTCTCCTCTTTTGGCCATCATTACCGGCCCAGCTGGGGATTTTCAGATTTGGCTTTTCTCTCTCTCCCTCTCTCTGATTTATTTTCCTCCTGCTGACCGATTCTGTTCTGATCTCCTGAGCTCCTCACCATCCAGTGTCATACGCTCTCCACTGGACCGCTCTAAACTATAAACATGATCTTTCTGACTTGCAGGCCCATGTTGTCACTGTGACTCTGGGTCAGCGCCCCACTTTGCCTCTCCATACGTCCATGTGTTGCCTTCAATAGAAGCCCTTTGTACCCATGATCTTCACCATGGGTTTTAATTTTGATTAAAAAGCACCAAAAATGACTCGTCTGTGGTTGCTATTTAGTGTTTTTAAAGCTGTGACCAGTCCAATTTCTATTAAAAAAACTATAAACCTTTATCACTAATGTAAAACTCAAACTAAATTATTTGCATTACCGGTTAGTTGGGTTTACGGCGCTAACTGAAGGTGTTTTTTCTGCGTACCCACGCTGAGATTTCCCAGGACAGCCACCATGTGCTCGTCTAACCTGTTTACTACAGGTTCAGGTTGACAACTGGCTGAAAGAAAACGGCACGACTTTGGAGTAATATTTTCAGACTTTTTGCAGTCCGACAAATCTGGTCCTGGGCCGATTCCTTCCTTCAATCTGACCGAATGTCCCAAAGACAGATGTAGATTGTCATGCCCAGGAAAGTTTGGGAGGACATGTGGAGACTTTAGAAGTAAGACACGGAGAGTCAGCAGAATGACCCTCTGGGGCATTAGCCGACCGGACTGGTCGGGTATCTCTGGGGGTCAGCGGGGCTGAAAGGGCGTACAATTACAGTCACCAGCCAGTTTCTACGTCCATCTCTTACTCTGATGAAGCATCACACAAATGGGAGACTTGTGTGTTTGAATACAATAGTCAGAGGGTTTTATCGTATACTTTATTTCCCCAATCAAGTCAAAAATATATTTGGGTCATGAGTCACATAACAGCGTTTATTAACAGTGGAAGGTATGAAACAAGCAAAAATAAGAAATGGACATAAACAGCCTCTCGGTGTATTCGTTTGTGAGACAAAGAGCTCTGACTGTGGGCTGTGGGTGAAGGTTTCTCTTGCACATTGTTTGAATTAGTGAACTGGAACGTGCTAAAGGTTTCCGCTGTCTCGCCTCCTCTTCTCCAGACGGTTTTGGCGAAGGCCCTGTACGACAACACAGCAGAGAGCCCAGAGGAGCTGGCTTTCCGGAAGGGCGACATCCTGATGGTCCTGGAGCAGAAGCAGGCCGACGGGCCGGGCTGGTGGCGCTGCTCCCTGCACGGCAAACAGGGCATCGCTCCCTCCAACCGCCTCAAGATTTTGCCGACCGCCCCGCCGCCGGGCTCTGACCCGGCTCCCGGGTCCAAGGAGGAGTCCGTGTACCTGTCCCCCGGCCCTCCTTCGGCTGTCGGTGGCGCGGGCGATGCAGACGGGGTCTACCTGTCCCCGCCTGCCACGGGCGGGGGCGCCGCCACTCGGACCGGAGAGCTACGGAGGGTGGAGGCCGGCCGCCCGCGCTCACACTCCAGTTCCGGCACTCGACCCAGACCGGACTGGGATATTGGGGTGGAAGGACGACCGCGATCCCCGTCTTTAAGGGGGCGGGGCTCGGAAATGTCTGGAACTTTTTACCAGAAGCCGCGAAGCGCCATGCCCTCTGCTGCTCTGCACGCCAGGCAGCCTGACGCTCTCATGGCTTCGGAGTCGGTTTACCTTTCCCCCAGCGGAGCGCCAAGGGCTGCTGATGAACCGGAAGATGCTACCTACCTTATTCCAAGGGAAAAACCAACCCTGGGGACTTCAGACGACTGCTACCTGGTGCCCAGGGGGACGCCGCTTGCAAGTGACGATGTTTATCAGTCCCCAACGGGTGGTGGCGTGAACAGTGGGACACCTCAGCCCAAAGCAATCCAGGACACACCCGGAGTGTACCAAACCCCCACCCCCGTCGGATCGAGCCCACAGCGGCCACCGGCCACAGTTCTGGCCCACCAGCACCCCTCTCCGCTGACCCCCACCCAAGCGTCTCCCCGACCCTTGCTCAAGGGCGTTCCTCCAAGCCCTACTGCTGCTAGGGGCAAACCTGGCACCGCTGGTCACCGGGGGTCCCCATTGTTAGTCAGAGCAGGACAGCCTAGGGCCCCAGGGTCTCCAAACTTCGCCCGCAAACCCCCTCCGCCAGCACCCCCCGTGAGAGGGGTCACCAAGAAAGAGGCACAGCCGACGGCGCTTTCGCCGGCCGCCTCTGTCCCCAAGCCGCCTGCAGGCCGGCAGCCACCGGAGGACAGGCAGACCAGAACGGCCCAGGGTAACGGAGAAAAGACGAGCAGCGTCCCGGACAGGAGCAGCAGTGTGCAGAACAAAGCCGGAGAAAAGCAGGATTACTCGAACGCCGCAGCGGACCAGGTATGGGGGCGGGTTTCCAGCTCCCCGTGGAGCTCTTTCTAAGCTTTCAGGCCTCACAGCCGTTGTTCTTCAGACGCTATGAGCTCCTGCAGATGTTGACTCCATGTTGTCCTCTGCTGCCATGTCAGGTGTACGACACGCTCCCCAGTGGCAGGTGGCAGCAGCCCGTCCAGGCCACTCGCACAGAGGACGCCGATGGCATCTATGACACCCCTCGCAGCGTCCAATCACAAGCTGACTCTGAGACGGAGGTAAAGCAAGCGTTTGATTTCTAGCATGGATCTGTGTGTCTTAAAAGATGGGAAATAATACTGTGTTTTGAAAGAGTCAGAAAAGGCGATAAAGTCCTTTTTTTTTTTACATCCCATTTTCTGTTCTTACCCTGAATTCTATATGTTGAGTGGGCTCATGGCCCTTAAAGGTAAAGACCGGGATTTTCTGAGGCTGTATGGAGCAGAGAGTACTGTGACTCTGCCCCTCCTCCACCTGTTGCTGCACATTCCCTGTGCTTACCAGTTAGACAAGCATGGCTGGTTGGTAATACTTCCTGTCATGAAAAGCATAAATTGTTACGGTGGGAGAACTAAAGGAGCATTACTCTTGAGGTGCCTTCTATTTGGCATATGAGCGACTAGATTATGATTAAGAAAGAATAAGAAAAGATCTTTATTTGTCAGTATTTGACCCGCTGATCTGTAGAAAAATTAGTCTGATGCCGACCTGGTGCTTCACGTCAACTAATATTTCATGTTGTTCCCAGATCCACACTTCGACTTCTGGGTCAAAAGTCTTTTTGAAAAAAAAAAGTCACATTTTCAGATGTATCTGGTCTAGTTCGTCGTGCAAAACATTGTTGGCCTCTCTTTGTTGGGTCTCTTATGTTGATTCTCAGTCATCCAGGTCATGATCAATCCACAAAAAGGGTTAAAGGATAAAACAGCTGGACTTCTGTTCTGAAGCTGAAGACGTTTCGCTTCCCATCCAGGAAGCTTCCTCAGTTCAAAATGAGTTCCACGCTTTATAGACCTGCTGGCGAGGCCTCGTTCGAGCTTAGATTCACATGGGGGGGGGTGAAGGAAGCCATTTACGTAAAGCGAGAAAAAAACAACCTTAAACAGAGGAGGAGGGCTCAGGTTCCAACAGAGCGATAGGTTTGATTCCTGCCAAGTTTCACCCCAATAGGGGGTTTTCAGTGACGTCACTAGCCAGCTTCCGGTCCGCCATCTTGGGTGGCATATTATCATTTCATATCGGGATAAGTACGCCAGCACGCTAGAGCGACCAGATAAGGACGTATATCTGAGGAAATGTTCCGTGATCGACCATATGGACCCCTATGCCCTCCACGGTGCCTTGTTTAGCAGTAATCCAGATGATTGGCCAAATGTAGAGCACGGCGACATAGTGCATTACCTGGTGTTCAGTGAAAACTTTAGGTTACTTTCGTAACCCCGGTTCTCTGAGTAGCATGAGTGAGTGTCTCACATTGGGAACGCCTTCAGCGTGACCTCATCAGAAGCTCCTTTTACATTACGCCAGCCAGGATTGGCTGGAAAATAAGCCTGTCAGTGTCAGAGAGGGTAGAGTCCCTCCCCCCCTATATAAGGGGCTGACACTGCACTGACAGTTATTCAAAAACAATCACCTCTTCCTCGCAACGTTAGAGCAAGGAGGGTGGTTTGGTGAGACACTCACTCATGCTACTCAGAGAACCGGGGTTACGAAAGTAACCTAAAGTTCTCTTTCATAGCATTCGTTTCGTGTCTCACATTGGGAACGAAAAATATTCTAACTCCCGTATTGCTCAGCAGATCCCACACTACGTGCCTGCTGTCTCCATCATAGCTTTTTTTTTTTTTTTTTTTTTTTTTTTACTTAGTGCTTGTTGTCACACTTAGAACTGAATGAGCCAGTGATGGAGCTGTGACATCAAGTTTGTAAAACCGAGTAAACGTGTGAGATGATGCCCAGCTTGCTGCAGCACAAATCTCCTGCAGGGGTACTCCTTTGAGTAGAGCCCATGAAGAGCTTAAACCCCTAGTAGAGTGGGCACGCAGGCCCTCTGGAGGCTGATGTCCTTTTGAGCTATATGCCAAAGAAATTGCATCAGTTATCCAATGCGCAAGCCGCTGTTTTGAAACAGCCTTTCCATAATGATTTTTAGCCCAGGAGACAAACAGCTGGTCACTTTTCCTGACCTGATTTGTTCTCTTCAGATAAATCTGTAAAGCTCGCACAGGACAGAGACTGTGTAGCCTCTCTTGTTCCTGTGATGAAAAAGGTGGAGGATGAAAAGCCATCAACTCAATGGGAGAGTATGACCCCAACACTTTAGGCTCAAAAGCTGGGTTGGGAAGTAAAACTACTTTGGTCCCGTTCGGAGAGAATTTCATGCAAGATGGATGCACTGATAAAGCGTGAATTTCACCCACGCGCTTTGCAGACACCAGTGCCATTAGAAGTGCTGTTTTTAGAGCTACTATCTTTAGTTCCACCTGATCCATTGGTTCAAAGGGTGTGGTTGTGAGAGCATCCAACACCAGGGGTAGATCCCACGATGGAGCGATGGGTCTGGAAACAGGGAGCTTTCTGCGAGCTCCCCGCATGAAGCGGCAGACCAAGGGGTGTTGGCCGACAGTTCTCCCCTCAAAGCCAACGTGGCAGGCTGAAATTGCTGCTAGATAGACCTTAATAGTGGAAAATGCTTTTCCTTTATCAATCAGGTTCTGTAGGAAGGTTAGAATCACAGCCACGGAACACTGAAAAGGTATTTCTTGTGTTTCCGAGCACCATTTTTCAAAAACCAACCATTTGTACCCGTACAGAGAGCGTGTTGCAGGAGCTCTAGCATCCTGTATCGTTTCGATAATATTTTGTGGGAGCCCTACGGACTGTAGGTTAAACCACTCACGGGCCAAGCCCATAGAGCCAGTCTTTCTGGGTGGGGGTGAAAAATCTGTCCCCGTGCCTGAGACAGCAGATCCCTGCGTGCAGGGAGCGGCCATGGCTCCTGCCAGAGGAGCTGTGTTATCTCTGCTAACCAATGTTTCGCTGGCCAATTGGGTGCAATGAGGATCATTGTCAGACCTTCTGCTCGTACCCTGGCTAGTGTAGGTGAGATGAGAGCTATTGGGGGAAACGCATACAGCAGAGTGCGAGGCCAGGGGTGGGCTAGTGCATCTACCCCCAGAGGTGGGTTCCGATCGTGCAGGGAGAAGAACATGGGACACTGATTGTTCTCTCGAGAAGCAAAAAGGTCCACGGATGGCTGGCCGAACCTCTGCCAAACCATCCTCGCCACCTCTGGGTGGAGCTTCCACTCTGCATATGTGGGATTCCCCCTGGAGAGAAGATCTGCGCCGCAGTTCAACACTCCCGGGACATGAGTGGCCCTCAGAGACAGAAAATGTCTGCTGCTCCAAATGATTAGTTTGTGAGCCAGCGTGTGGAGCCTCAGTGATCTTAGCCCCCCCTGCCTGTTGATATAAGCCACCACTGTTGTGTTGTCTGATCTGATCAGCACATGGTGAGCTCTCAGAATGGGAAGAAAATGTTTTAATGCTAGGTGAACAGCCATGAGCTCCATGTAATTTATGTGCTCGGACTGCATCTTTGGACCCCAGGTTCCATTCACCATTTGCCGTTCGCATATACCTCCCCAGCCTGACAAGGAGGCATCTGTTGTGACAACTTTTCTGTTCTGCACAACTCCCATTGGGACCCCCTGAGTCAGTGCATCTCTGTTCCGCCATGGGCGCAGCGCTGCTGTGCAGGCTGCAGTAACTCTCAGCCTGCGCTGAGGAGTATGTGGCTTTAACCCCTGGGAGGCTACCCATCGCTGGATTCCTCTCATGTGGAGACGTCCCAGAGGGATTACCACTAATGCTGCGGCCATCAGTCCCAACAGTCTTCTGCAGAGTCTGAATGATACCAGGTTTCCTCTTTGAAACATGGACAAACAGTTGATCATTGCTTTCACTCTGTCCTCCGTTAGGCTTACTCTGGCATGGATTGAGTTCAGAGAGAGACCTATGAAGGATGTTCTCTGAGAGGGCAGCAGAGAACTCTTTTCCGGGTTTATTTTGAAACCCAGATCCATCAAGTGCTGTTTTATCACAGCTGTGTGTTGTGTGGCTTCCTGGTGGGACGACGAGGCAATCAGCCAGTCGTCTATGTAAGTTGCCACACGTATTCCCTGCCTCCTGAGCGGACCCACCGCTGCCTCTGTGCACTTCACAAACACCCTCGGGCTCAGAGAGAGTCCGAAAGGGAGGACAAGGTATTCGTAAGAATTCCCTTGAAAAGCAAATCTGAGGTATTTTCTGTGTGGAGGGTAAATGGGGATGTGAAAATAAGCATCCTTGAGGTCGATAGATGTAAACCAATCGCCTGGACGCAGGAAGCGCAGCAGAGAAGCATGTGTCAGCATCTTGAATTTGTATCTTCTCAGATGCTTGTTCAACGCTCTGAGGTCTAAAATTGCACGCATTCCTCGGCCGCCTTTCTTCGGCACGAGGAAATAACGTGAATAAAAACCTTCGCTGCTGTGTTCTGGTTGAACCAGCCGTATCGCTCTCTTTTCCAATAACGAGGAAATCTCGTCCTGCAGGAACCGAGCGGCTTGTCCCTCTGCCCGTGACTGAATTATTCCTCTGAACCCTGGGGGAACTGCAGTGAATTGCAGTCTGTATCCCCTCCTGAGAGTTCTTAACACCCACTCTGAATTTGTGCATTTCGCCCAACGGTGGATTTTCACTGTCAGCTGGCTGACTGGCCAGTCTGATAGCGAGCCGAGAGCGCCCTCTTTGGGTGTAGGGTCGTAAACAACCCCGTACTGCACTGCGCATGCGCGAGGCGTCTGGTGCGCCGTAGGGCTGTTCACGTTGGGGATGCGTCTCACTTCCTCCGAAAAGGAAGGGACCAGATCCCCAAGTGAAATTTTGTGTTTGTTTTTCAACATTTTTGACTGCGCCCTTGGTTCTAGACCTGGATGCGCCAGTCTGCAAGCATTTATTTCTTCGGAACATGAAGATGTGCTTGTGACACATAATTGGGGTTCGCTCTGGATACCCCTGCCCTGAACAGAGTCTTTGGACTTCTTGGCGTGATGAGCGGGATGGAACGTCCCCTCGGCCATACGCTGTGTCAAGCTGAACTCTTTGAACAGGCTCAGGAACGGAGCCACGGAGGAGAGCGATCCCTGCTCGCTCTTTCCATCCAAGGCAGGTGTTAGGCCGGTCGCTTCCTCCTCCTCACCACCGTGGTGGAGGTGGGGGGTGGTTGGTCTGTGCGAGGACCTTCAGGCTTTTTCTGCCAGTGAGCCTTGGGGGCAGGCGTCTTCTGCGCGCCTTGCGGAGCTCCATGAGCCTTTGGGAGCTTTGGGATCCTGAAAGCAGGAGGAAAGCGGGCTGCTGCCTGGGCAAAGGTCTGGCGCTGGGGGGCCGGGGCCGCAGTCCCAGTGGCAAACGTGCGTCTGGGAAGGCACAGCTTTAGGGCTTCGTCGTCCCTTTTCTTCTCCTCCCACCTCTTTTGCATCGAGGTTACCGCCTCTCCGAACAACCCTTGGGGTGATATGGGTGTGTCCAGGAGGTCCTCCTTCTCCTTAGTCGCCAGAGTTGTGAGGTTCAGCCACCTGGCTCTCTCCTGCAGAACCATGAGTCCCATGGATCTGCCCATCGCCTGGATCGCTACCTTATGAAGCTGCAGGCAGTGATCGGTTATGACGCACACCTCCTCCCAAAGCGCAGCGTCTGGAGCGGCGGTCATTTGCTCTTCCAACTCTGCTTGATAGGCCATCAGCAGAGACGACGCATTCAGAGCGCGGACTGAGAGCGCGGCTGCCCTGTAGGACTTATCAGTCAGGCTCGACTGAAAGCGGTCCGCTCTTGACGGAAGGGCGGGGCCTCCGGCTGACATGGAGGTCTTCGGGTGCAGGTGCGTGGCGACGGCCGGTTCGACGGGTGGTATTTGGCGGAGGCCGCTATTTTCCATCCCGTCGCAATCCAGGACCGAACTGCCGGCCACTGGGTGCTTCTCCTTAAATGGCTTGCTGCGCCAGGAGACGGCCAATTCTTCCAGGAGCTCCGGGAAAATCGGTAGGAGCTGTCTGGATGTTTTGCGGGTCTTCGGCAGCCTTTTCCCGTCGAAACGGGAGCGGGGAGCTTCAGATTGGACCTCTGGCCACTGGATTTCAAGCTTTGCAGCGGCGCGTTTGCACACGTCGTGCAAGTCAAAATCCAGCTCCGATGAGGACCCGTCATGACCAGGTTGGCCAGAGCCCACGGGAGCGGGTTTTGCAACCCGCACCGAGGGCGCGGGAGATGGGTCATAGTCCTCATCGTTGTCCGAGAAGGGCAGCTCTGACTCCCAGTCAGAGAGCTCCTCGTCCCCTTCAGGCAGCAAGCCGAGCTGGCTTGAAGTGAGACCGAGCTCGGGCATTCCCTGTGGAAGTGGGTCCACGGCATCGAGGATTTCTCCCCAGCTTGGTCCGGCTTCTGGATCGGTGGAAAGAGGACCAGCCTGGTCGGCTGGTTCTTGAGCGGATGCTGTAGAAGCCATCACCGGGTCGTTAGCGGACATCGTCGATTGACGAGCCAAGCGGCGACGGAGAACCTTCAGGGAGAACCGGCTACAGTGCGAGCACTCCTCCGTGGACTCGAGGGCTGCCTGGGTGTGTTTCAGACCCAGACATACCACACATGAAAGGTGGGTATCCCAGCTCGAAATTTTATTGCCACACGGGCAAGTCCGTCCCTTTGGGCTCACCTCCGCTTTCGCAGGGGATTTAACGGTCTCCATTATTTCAGGGAGATTCGTTGTAAGGCTACACAAAAATTAGCTTTTGACAGCTAGGCTAGCCAGGCGTGACTAGGATGGGGACAGCGTTTCGGCCACCCGGGGTGTAGCTCGAGAGTATTGCTACTCTGAACCGATCAACGTACAACCGTGAGGCGGTAGTTGACTTTGAGTATTGCTACTCGCGTAATGGTATTTCTACCAGGATAGCTTCACCGTGATACCGAACCCAACTCAGAGCAAAGCGCCCAGCGATCGAGCTTGCGCGTGGATCTACGGACAGTTAAGCTAGGCTCCAAGAAAAGGCGGGACAGTATCAGAGAGAGAGCTAATCAGGAACTTCTGCTCGTTGCGAGAAGAGGTTTTTGAATAACTGTCAGTGCAGTGTCAGCCCCTTATATAGGGGGGGAGGGACTCTACCCTCTCTGACACTGACAGGCTTATTTTCCAGCCAATCCTGGCTGGCGTAATGTAAAAGGAGCTTCTGATGAGGTCACGCTGAAGGCGTTCCCAATGTGAGACACGAAACGAATGCTATGAAAGAGAACCCCCTGCACACTCTTGAGGAAATGAGAGCTTACAAGGGTCTAGAGGCTCACAACCAGTTCACATCTGGTTGGGTACGAGATGTCGAAGTTATGTACATCAAGGAAATCGCCATCATACGTGGACGGGTGAGTTTTAATAAGATGGTAAAAACGTAAACAATCCGACGCAAATGCGTCGCATGCTTCTGCGGTGGCTGGCGGCCGGCGGTGCGCGAAGGCGCTTGGCTGCAGGGCCGATCGACGCCGCTGGCGGCTTTAATTATTTAATCAGAACAATGACCAGTGCAAAATTAAGTTGTATTTACCGTATTTACGCCGGCAAAAGCCTACCGGCGTAACCCGGAAGTAGCGCGGACGTCACTTTGCATATCTGACGTCTTCGGCTACCTTGTTTGTGGTGTGAGCGCCTATACTTCAGAACAGTTCTGAAGCTACAAGTCCTTGGAGTCTCATGTGCAGTTTACGAATGGATGGGTTCAGGAGCTGCAGATCATAAAGCCAGCAAACAGTGGGAACACAGTAACTTGTTCAAAGGTAAGCTGCGCTCAGACGGGCTCTGGCACATGCTAACTGTTAGTGCTAACAACCACTCACGCATGCAATGTACTTTTAACTAGCTGCTATGTGTTTCAAACGTTTAGAACACACTCTCATTGATATCGGGATACTGTGGAAAGTTATGTTCGGTCGTCTTACAGCCGCGATCCAAGCGAGCCGACGACTCTTTGTTATCTCTAACAGTTGTTCTCCGTGGTTGCGCCTCCAGGCAGGAAAGCGGTGGAAAATTAACCCGTTTCTATGTTTTTCCCATGCCGATCATGTGTTGCGCTGTTACAGCCCACAATACAGCAACGGTTTACCATGGTTGAAATCAAGTTAAGGTGAAATTAATCAAATTAAAACACAGCTGAGAGGGAGTACAGTACGCGGTAGTCATAGGCAGTAGTCTGAGTAGCAGCGGCGGAGGCAGTCAACATGGCGGCCACGGAAAGTAATACGTCATGACGCCCAAGCCCTATTATTAATATATTCTTACATGTTTTAAATGCTTAACAGTTATTACCTGTGACAAAGTGAGCACCGCAGACTCTGGCATATTCCAGCTTAACACCGTCCAAATCGGACCTGGATATCCGTGTCAGCCATAGGTGACGGCGTTGTTCAGAGAGCTGTTTTGTTTTTTCACACTGATTCACGTTTACGGCTGGTAGGCGATAGAGCGTTGATCTCCACCTCCACGGGCCGTGCTACCAACCATTAAACACGTTTTCCCCATTGTTCACTTCCAATACTGCCTAAGGCGTCATACAATGCAGGGTCAACGGTGCGAAACGACTGACACCCAATATGGCGGACGCGCTGAGTAGTCACGTGAGCGTGACGTCACCTGAAAACCCCCTAATAGGGGGTGGTCACTCAAATGTGACCACAACATTCCTCCTGTGAACCAGGCTAACCATGAGCCTGACGACTCTCCATTATTGGGGCGATCAGTTCCACGTGAATCTACCTGCAAATCCCAGCTCTACGAGGCCTCGCCTGCAGGTCTATAAAGCGTGGAACTCCACACTACTCCAGACATTTTGATCTGAGGAAGCTTCCTGGATGGGAGGCGAAACGTCTTGAGCTCCAGAACAGAAGTCCAGCTGTTTTACTTTGGGTTGGGTTTCTTACTGCAGAAAACGCTCTGCCCATCTACTTTAATTTAGAACGATGACTACCCTAGAGGCCTGCAAAGGTTTGGTGAAGGGACTGCTCTTTGATCCGTCGCGCTTTTAAGTGGTCACACACACACACACACACACAGGGTTTCCACACAGCGTCCTTCTGATAGTTTGCGTCATTCATGGCAGCGATTAGTTGAGAAATTTCCGGAAGCGGTGACACAGCTCTGGTATTCATGTCTATACAAGCGCAGCAGGTCGTGAAGGCAAGAGATGACTATCGAATACCCGGCTCCACTATTTCTTTCCCACATTCCACCATTGGTCTGTCTCCCTGCCCCCCCCCCCCCCCCCCCCCTTCTCCAAGGCGGGGCCACACCTGTCTCTGTCTGCTGGGGAGAGCCTGTCTATCCGGTCCAAATGCTGTTACTATTTTCTCCCCGTCACGCCCATGTGTGAGGGCTAAGCCATGGGTGTCCCACCCGCAGCACTACCACCACCCCGACCGCAGCGGCCTCCCCCTGTAATCTTAGCCTAGAATGTGAGCCAGCTGTTGGGCTGGTTCCCCTTTGTCCTGCTCCTTCTGGTCCCAAATGTAGATCAGACACAGTTTCATCATTATTATTGAGTGTAAACAAACCCAAAAAAAAGGCGATCAATACCTAAATGGGCCAGTAAGTCGCGTTTAAAGGTCACCAGGCTGACGCTGGTGGTTTAAAAAGTGCAGCATTTTACTAATGGGTCACCTTTTTAAATATTTTGTTGGGAGGGAAATGTAAAAAAAGCCCCAAACACAAGAATAATTTGGTTAAGATAATACTTTGTTGAAGCAGCTTTTGATTTCATTTAAGCATTCAAAGCTCACACCTGCCATCAGGTTTAGTTTTTCTGATTTAAGTCCTGCAGTCCTTTGGTCAAAACCAGTAGTTTGCAGACGTGTTGCGTGAGATTAAAGCAGCTCATTGTGCAGAGGTGTCTGCAGACACAAGATTTAAAAACCCACTCTCTTCCCCTGGAAGCTGCTCTTTAGCCAGGAGCGCTGTGAAGTTTTGGTGAGTAATGCTGTTGGTCCGTACTTGACAGCAGTCTCCTCTGTTGGCCAAATGTCTGAGCTAAGGGTGAGAATGAAAGACGACAGCCCCTTTCTTCCAAAGGCTACGTCCAAGCCTTGGTCAAACCTTCCAAAACCACACAGCTAATCACCACCAGAACGGCGTCGGCAGAAGATTAGAGTCCTGAAAGGGCGGGGCAAGAGTCCAGATCTGCATGTGACAGAAAACCAGAGGAGTCGGGACACTTGTGGGCGAGAGAGTTGGGGAATGAGGATGTGGTAAATAAAGCGAGGATGTAGCCTGCTGAGAGGCTCCTACCAAAGGAAACCAAATGTTCAAACCTGAATCAGGAGGTGCAAGTTCTCAGTTATCCGGGTCATCGCAACAGCTCAAGTCCTCGCCACCAGAATTGACAAAGACTCCTGGATAGGTATCAAAGTTTTCAGAAAGAACTGAACGAGAGTCCCGTTTCCTCCGATCAATGATTGTTTTATTTGTATTTCCCCATATTTCTGAGCAATATGTCAAATTTGGCATAACCAAGTGTATATGATATGCAAACCTTTCACATAATTAAGTCTTTTATTTTAAACAATATTCCAGTAGTTTTTGCAATTTTATTTCTAATATATTCAATATGATGCTTCCAACTAAGTTTGTTGTCTAGAATAATCCCTAAAAATTTCAACTATTTATCTGTAACTTTACATTTTTGTAAACCCGATTACAAGGAAAATAACATTTAATGATAACTTATTATATATATTTTTTTAACTCAGCTAGCTCTTTTTCTACTATTTGTATTAGTTTGTCCACATTTTTTCCAGGAAAAAAAAGTTTGTATCATCAGCAAACATTATAAATTTCAAAATTCTGGATACTGCAAAAATATAATGTAATAAATAATTTTGGTCCCAGGACTGCGCCTTGAGGAAGACCACATATCACAGTTTCAGTTTGTGACTGCATTGGTAATTTGTACACATTTTAACCCATTACTCAAGTTACTCTAACCACTGATGTGTAACCCCCTGTAGGCCATATTGTCCACATTTCCCCAGTAGTTGCTCATTTTACACATTTATTCCCTCCCTAACACATTTCTTTGGCTGTTGTTGTTGGATAGAAGTCCTTTAAATGCCTATTGTTGGGATATTCACAGACGGCTCTATCACTGTGGAACCGTGTGGAGGTCAAAGGCAAATATAGCTTGTGAAAATGTTTTTTTTTTTTTTCTCTACTTGTAGGTCTACGACGTCCCTTCAATCATTCTGAACAAACCCCCGTCACCCATCAAGCCCGAGGAAGACGAGGACGATGTCTACAGCGTCCCCACGCTCCCAGGCGTTCCTCTGGGCCCCGCCGAGTCCACCTACAGCCTCCTGGCCGACGACGCCGCCCTCGTCGGACAGGTCGCTTTTGTCCCGGGGTCTGAAACGCGAGCCGGCGGCGGAGATCAGAAACGAGACTCCTCCGAGCCTGACGGCGGCATCTACGACATGCCTACCCTGACCATCGAAGTCCTCCCCCGTTCGTCGTCCTCGTCGTCGTCCTCCGCCTCCACTCGCCGGCACTCCGTGTCCAGTAACGGCTCCGGCGACGTTCAGTGGAAAGCCTCGCTGTCCAGCGCCGTGCACTCGCTGCTGAGCACGGCCTCCTCGCTGTCGTCGCGGGACCTGGCCACCTCTCTGGCTGAGATCCTGTCGTCCTGGAAAGCCAGCCACACAGGCGACCCCCCGCCGCCCCTCCAGCAAGCCTGGGCCCGGCTCTCAGACCTGCTCCCGGCGTTGGCCGCCGTCGGGAACGCTCCCCCTTCCGACGGGCTCTTATCGCTGGTCCAGCGCTCCCTGGAAGAGTGCGCCCTCCTCTTGCAGGCTCAGGGGCGACCTCGCCTGTCATCCCAGGAGTCTCTCTCTCGCAGGCCTTTGCCCGCGCTCCCGGTGCCTGATGGGAAGTCGTGCGGCGGCGGAATGGGTTCCCGTAAGGGCAGCTGGATCCAGGAGCGGCCCCTGCCCCCGACCCCCCAGCCCGTGTTTTCTCTGCCTCCAGCTCCGGGCGGTATAACCCTGACAATGGGCCCCGTTAACGGAGAGGATGACCCCAGCAACGAGTACGCAGGGATAGGCTTGACCCCGGTCCCGGCGCCAGTACCCACAGGAGACAGCGTTGGATACGTCAAGCTGCAGGTCAGTCTGCCGGTAGCCGGTAACCGCGAGTGTAAACGTGTCCATGTGCGCCCCTGACTGTTCTCTGTTCGCCACGTTAGGGGAAACCAGACCTTCCTCCCGGCGTTCTCACTGAGAACGGACAGACTTTCTCTGGAGAGCCAAGGGTGAGTGAGTCCCTCAGTCGTTCCCCGCCGCGCACAGTCACGGGGAAAGTGAAGGTTTCTATAGGCTCACATGGTTTATCACACAATGAAAGACATCCTCTGCTCTTTACTGGGTTAGAACAATTATTTAAATCCACTCTCGTGATTCTACCCGATCATCTTTAATTAAACAGAGATAAAACTGTGTGGGGAAAAAGGAAACCGCATGAAACAAATACCTGCACCTCACTCTTCAGGCCCCTCCACGTCATATTAATCAGGCCCATGTCTGGACTCTGACTCCTTAGAACGGTTGGATTATTTTCTGCCGTAGCTTGGGATCAATGTTCTGTTCCATGATCCGTTCTGGCCAAACTTTTGCTGAACAGCTTGTTTCACATATAGAGAGGAGATCATGGGCGACTCGATGACAGCCAGGTGCTCAGACCCTGTGGCTGCAAAAGCAGCTCAAATCGTAGCCCCTCTGCCACCGTGCTCCTCAGTCTGGAGGAAACGCTTGAGTTGATGAGCTTTGTTTGGCTTTCATGTCCTGAGTCCAGACCTCTCGGCTTTGGTCCAGGTCCTTCTTCCAGAAGTGTTGCTGATCTTTCTCCTATGAAGCCTCCTCAACGACCCGTACACCTTCAGCTGTTTTCTGGACTTTAACATTTAACATGCTAACTTTGGCCCGTGGATTCACAGGTGGAGCTCTTGTGTTTTTTCCAATTTCTCTGAGCAAAGTCTGATCTTGGGGTAAAATTTCTGAGATGTTCAATCCTGGGAAGATTGGCAGCTGTCTGGAGTGTTTCCCCACTTGAGAAAACCGTTTCTCGCCGTCGATTACTGGACTTTAAATGCTACAACTCTTCCCGGGTTGATGGGAGGCGACAGGTGCCTCGGTAACGCCACCTTGACGCATACACGACCGGCAGCGCCTGGCTGCTACACTCTCCGTCTAAACTCTGCAGATGCAGCTCTGGTGTACTTTCTTTTCCACTCATGGCCTTTGTAGTCTGACTTCATTTCTCATTTCAGTAATGAAAGTGGTGGATCTGGTGTGTTTTCTTTACAGTTGAAGGTAGATTTTATTCCAGGGAAAACCTGAAAGACATGCCCCGATATGTGAAACTCTCAAAATCCGAGCGGGCTTTCTTTCTTTGTTTTTTTTTTCCCATGACTGTGCCGTGGGTCCTGTTGTGTCACCCTGCCGTCAGAGAGGATTTGTGTTGCACTGCAGCACAAACAGCAGCTCCGCTCGGATAAGTCACTTATTCACTGCGAGCTGACAGCGCGCTCTGTTTACCAGTAATCACTGTGACTCATTAATCCAGCGGGCCGGAGCCGTTTGCTTCTCAGCGCACCGCGCAGAGCCAAAATATTTACCCCCACGTTACGTTTCTTCGCATCGGCTCCTGCAGCCCCGTTGATTGCTGTTTTTAAGAAGAAGGGCGCATATAAATTAGAAGCACGTCACTAGTTTTCCTGAGCGTCCGACGTCAGGCTCTGAGCTCTTGTTGTGTTGCACCGAGCTGAAGTCGCGTCCTCTGTGCAGCGGTCTGCATTTTTTCTTCCCCCCCTGCTCCTCGCAGGGTTCCCTCGTCATCGCGACTCGAGACGAAAAACAAGAGTTCGCTTGTGAGTCGCAACAATCTGGCCTCACATGGGAAGGACGCCGCCGGACAATAAGTGACAGAAAGCACGGTCGTTCCCTCTGCAGCGTCTCTTGTTTTGATGTACTGCGCGGGGTTGTGTGTTTCACTCCGACTTCTCAGACAGTGAAGTTACAGCTGCGCTTCTCTCTTAGGGTTATTTAGAGGAGCTTATTAGCACATGGCGGCCATGCCATGTGCTTTTTCCACACTTTGAGGCAGTCCCCTGTGAATATGCATGCCTTTGCATAATTGTAGGCATTGTGCTATAATTCCAAAAGAAATTGACATAATTGGGACAGTGCCATATAGCCTTGCTTAGACATGAATAATTTACCAGGCTGATCCTACAGTTGGATGTTTTTGTCCCTCCTGCTCCATTTTTGTTTGTGTGCAGAGAAGAAGGCCGATGTGGTTGCTTTTGAAATAGTATTTCTTAGATAACAAAATAGCCAAATAGATAAAAAGATTGCTCACGTTTACAAGAATATATTTTGGAGACCAGAGGCCTATTTCACAAAAGCCGAATTTGTAAATCCAGGATAAGTGTTAAAGCCAGGCTTGAGATAGCCTGATCAGTACTTCTCGGTTTTATCCGTTTCACCAAACTCAATCCAGGGTCAGGAAACGCGACCATGTCAAGCCAGGTGTAAGTAATCCAGCTAAATGCGCCTCCCCGGCTGTCTACAAAAGACCACGATGTCTTCAAACCAAAGGAGCAACATCATTTGATGGAGCCTTATGAGGAACCGAAGCCCATCATACTCAAGAAAGGAAACACTGTTGCTATTATAAAGGAAAACACATTTGTTTGGAGCTACTTATAATGCAGAAAAAAATGTTAAAGCTATATAGCCACGTTTATATGCTTAAAAGAGACAAAAACCATTTGATCATGATAAAATTAATAAATCAAAATTAAATAATGCCGGACTGGGCCTGACCCTCTGCAATGCCTCGCAGTAAAGCGGCAGCTCAGTGTGATCGAAGACCATCGATCTACAACAACTTTAAGAGCCTCGTACCAGAACATTTACTCAGGCAACTCTGAGCCTCGCTAGGTTTAGCGTCCGCTTCAGTGAACACCAACGTTCATACTGATTTCCCAGCAACATTCCTGTCTTTTCCCTCTTGGAATCATATATTTTTTTTGCGTTTTTATTTTCACTGGATCTTGGACCTTTATGCATTGTTTCGCTCGGAGATGCTAATAGCCGTTAGCCGCTTCCTTGTTTCAGGCGCAGTAACATACTTCCATTGTTGTTATAAATAAACACTTCCTACTGAACACTCAATAAATAAACAATAATACATAAACAGTGACATATTTCCATTGTTATTATAAATAAACACGAAAGGCTTTATTTACTAACAAGTTGAGCAAAAACAGAGCGTAAAATGGCAAAATAATAATTAATCCTCCAGCAGGACCTGATAATCTTGCATGAAAACTTTGTATGCAACCAGAGTGAGCTACTGACTTGTAAACTTAAAAAATCAAATAATGTGGCTATGCACCTTTAAGCCATTTCCTCTGATCCATCCAATTCTGACTCTAGAGGGCGCCGTTTCGCTGACCCATAACTCCTGAAGAAGTAGTAGCAGACAGCCTTTGCCAAACAATGTTCACCTCCCATCAGATTTTAATAGTGCCGTTAATAATTAATACAAACATTGTTTGCGTTTAAAACACTAAGCATAGACTCTAAAGCAGATTGAAAAAAGTAGATGTAGGATATCTGATTGCAGTGAAATGACCTATTCATGATAAAAATATATAACATACCACAATATTCTGATCCTTATGGTTTGTGTCGGGGTTTTTTTTCGCCCTTTGGGGCTGGGAGATCGCCTATTTCGAGCACTTGAGGGGAAACATGTTTTTACTGGAGGAGTCAGCAAAGCAACGCCCCCTAGAGTCGCAGAATTTCGTGGAAGATGGTGTAACACCTGATTTTAATGAAAACACATTTGCTTCTTCATCAGCCATTCTCATTCCTTCAACACATGCGATAGTCCATTAAAGGTCTTTCTGTCAAACTCAGAACAACAGCAGTCTTTAAAACACAATTGAACAGTAGTAATCCCTACATGGATAATAAGCTTAATAAAAGTCTAGGCTACTATAATTTTAAAATAATTATAGTAGTTTACTGAATATCAATGTGTATCAGTGGTATTTTAATGCAGGCTGAAAGCCACAAATAAGGAAACGGTGTGACCACTGACTGAACAGATAAGGCACCAGGATTAACTAAACCTGGTCTGGAGCAGGCTAGCTGCACAGAATAAATCTGCATGGTAACTTATGTGTTACTGCTTTTGTGAAAGTCCAGGCTTAATTCAGATAGGATATCAGGAAAATCCCGGCTCAATCCTCTATCTTGCTTTTGTGAAACAGGCCTCAGGAGCAAGAACACAAGGATAATCTGGCATATCAAGCCTTTCTGTGGCTCATTCAGGATTTTATTTTGGGTTGTTTGCATTTCTTCCAGGGCATTTGCCCCAAATTATGTGTTCCAACTATTTATTGATGCCTGTCGTGTCTTGCAAAACATCGTCATCCTGTTACATTCTGCACATTTTGCCAAGTTCAGACTATAACTATGATTTTATGTAATAGAACAACAAAAGGTATTGCATAAGTGTCAAGGGGAAGGAATCTAGCACCAGGCTTTTTAGCATTTTTCCAAGTTAAAATCTGAAAAGTGTGGCATGCATTTGTGTTCGGCAGTGCCATTTAATGTAATCTAAAAACTGTAATTTTCGCCTTTACCTAATAAAATAGCTGACGTTTTTTTTTTTTTTTGCCTCTCAAGTCCCACCACAAATTCTCAGTTATGGACTCAATAAAACTCAAAAATGTTTTGATCAGATTCATTTTTCTAAAGATCTGTCTGTGTGTTTTGGGCTGTTTAATGGTGGGGAGGGTGATGTGCAGTGTGAGCTTTTTTGCTGCACATACCGTTTAATATGTTGGCCAAAATGAGCACCTACTCCTACGTGTTTGCTGGGTTCCCTCATGCTCCCCTTGCCTAGATGGACGCCCATGTCCTATAGGTTAGCAGCTGCTCCATCTTCTCTCCATGTTCAGGTGATGGATTGAATAGAGCTGTGTGAGACGTTCAAAGCTCGAGGTGTGGTTTTAAAACCTAATGCTGCTTTGAACTTTAGCACCACTTTCTCCCGGAGCTGTCTGCTGCGTTTTTGGGTCTTGGTGATGCTGGACTCTGTTTAGTAATCACGTGACTTCTGAGGGTAATTGGTTGCACTGGATTTTATTTAGGGGGTGTTAGAGTAAAAGGGGGGTGAACACAAATGTGCACCACCAACAACTTTTTAAGACTATTTGGAAATGAATTAGTAAACCATCTATCATTTTCCTCCTAATTCATAAATGTATGAAAAGAAGCCTAATAAAATACAATGGCGTTTGCAGTTTTAATGTGAAAAGTGTCGAGGGGTATAAATAATCTTCCGAGGCATAATGAGTTAAACTCTTCTCCTTTATATCTCAGATTACAATCCCTTTCTGTCGTTTCCCCCCTACAGCTGACTCCATCTCCCCCGCTGCCGGTCACCCTCTCCCTGGAGGACTCGGAGCTGCTTTCCTTCTACTCCTCTCAGAGCCTCGCCCACCTCTCCTGCCTCGCGGACGCCATCGACGTGCTCTACAGCAGCGTGCATGGGAACCAGCCGCCTCGCATCTTCGTCGCCAGAGGGAAGAGTCTCATCGTGACCGCGCACAAGCTGGTGTTCATCGGGGACACCCTGTCCCGCCTCCTGACCTCCGCCGACCTGCGAGCCAAGGTGGGCACCAAGCTGCTGGCTTCTCTCTTAATAGTCCCGTGTTAAACATGCAAAATTTGATCATAGCCGTGTCTTAGGCTACGCTCACACTGCAGCCAAATGAGACGGTTGTTTTTGCCCATATGTGACCCATTTTCTTACCCGTCCAAAAAAAAATCCGATTTGTGCTACTTGCATTGTGCTATTTTTTTTTTCTTCTTACCTTTCTTCGTCTTGTTATGATATATTTGTAATATTGTTGGCTCCCATTACTCACCAACTTCATAATACCAGAGAGGCTGGTAAACACTGTTTGAAGTTTTCCTCTATTTGAACAAAGCTTTATTGAGCATGTTTAGCACCGATTAAATCCGTTATCATTTATTTAGACAGCACGCTAGTTTCAGCGCCTCCGGGTCGCTTCGGGGTCGTGAACTGTTCAGACGGAAGTCTGACGGAGGTCGCGTTTAGCTAGCTTGAACGGGAAAAAAAAAAAGGCATTTCAGCAACAAATCAGAAACGAGCATCAAGACGTGCGGTGTGAACCGTGACCATCTAATCCTCCCTCGTTTCAGATCACCACTTCCGGGGGGAGACTCTGCCAGTCGTTGAAGGCTGTTGTCGTGGCAACGAAGGGCGCTGCACAAAACTACCCGTCAGGATCCGCCACCCAGGAGATGTTGGACCGCGTCAACGAGCTCTCCCATCAAGCCGCTGGTTTCTCCACTCTGCTGCAGCGTCTGGCTCAAATATCTTCTTGATGTTTCAAACCACTTGCGTAGAAACTATATAAACACTACACCTATATTTTGCCTTATTTGTCTTCACACTATTATATTTCCTTACCTTTTGTCTGTGAGGGAAGCCATACCCTGCACCATGTGTTTTTACCACATTGCAGCTGTTACTCAGCTGGGGTTTTTGTTGCATTTGGTTCTTTCTACAGAGTGTGTGTTTTTCTTATTTTTTATTTTTCTTTGGTCTCTGTGACGTTTTTGCTTTGATGGCGGACGGTCTTGTTATTTTAAGTGTTAACTTATTGAATACTGAAAACCCTCTGAGGTCGGAGCAGTCCGTGTGGACCTGTTATTTTGGGAGCTTTGCTTTAATATGCTTGCCATATTTCCTTTTCTTCGCACATGATGGCTGTTTTTCTTCCTTCCTGTATTTATTTAGCAAGCCCCCGTTCCAAAAATAGTCCAAAAAGAAGGCCTTCTGTTCCTGTTCTGGCCTTCCTTTTGTACAATGATACCCCATAAGCCTTTTTTCATTACCCTGAAAGCATGTTGACTTTTGTATTTCAAAGCGTGCGCTAAAGGAAAGTTCACCTAGTCCGCGTCTTGATCTGTGGAGTACTGGGTCCATTTCCATCAGAGGGCAAAGTCTACGCTGTTACTCACAATTCCCACGTTTACGTAAAGCGTCACTCAGCCCATTCTTCGGTTTACCGTTATGCAGGTTAATATAGTGTTTAAGGACTCGGCATGTGTCAAAGAATGACTAATGATGGTTTGGTGAGAAATTACCTAATCCTGTTCTTTCCCACAGTCGGATAGAAACCTCGCTAAGGACAAGAAACCTGTTGACTGAGTTCACCTGTCGTGACACGTCTTGTTTGGATGTGCATCTTTGCTTTGTCTTTAATCTTCATTTCCCCCAAGATACCTACCAATGAGCCGTACTTATGCCTACTTTAGTAGATAAAAGAAAAAAGGCTGAGACCTATGCATGGGCGGTATAATTTCTCTCTTTGGGGTGTCAGTTTTACACCAAAACCCAGACTTTTTGAAATGGCCAATGTGACCATGTTGAAGTTCACTAGGTTGACATGGCTGCAATATTAATTACACTACATCATCCGACTAAGAAAAAACAGGCATGTTTTTGAAGTTTCTGGATGACACCTGGTCATCATGAGTAACATGTTGGCGCTATGGGACAACTCAAAACATGTCCAGTTTGAGCAACATATTACAATCAAATCAGCACAAAAGGGCTTAAAGTTGGGATATGGTTTTTGATTAAAGGTTATCTTTCATCTGGTCGTTCATACGACTTAATACCGGACTCCTTTTCGTGGATTTCGAAAGATTTTCCTTTAAGGGCTGTGATAACATTGTCTTGTTCACCCGCGCCACCTTGTGGTATCTTGAAGTATTGCATAAAAGCTACCTTGCCTCCCCAGTTTTATTTATGAGTAATTTGATCGATAGTTAACCATATTGTTCACATTTGTTGCTCTGTACTGTCCTGTGTATGACTTTAATTCTCCTCATATATATATATATATATATATATATATATATATATATATATATATATATATATATATATATATATAAAATCAATCTCATTTGGGAGACTTGAGCGGTGGATTCCAATGTTACAATGTCCGTTTCTTATCCAATGTTTTGCATAATACACAGGTATGTGATTTTCTGTCGTACGGCTTATTTCATTGTTAAGAAGCCGTCTTACTTTGAACACTACATTTGATGTACGTCTTTTGTGTTTCTGTTCAGAAATAGAGTTTTGCAAGAAACGTCTTTTGTGATCTGAAATGTTCTTATTGAAATGTGTGTTATTCATTCAAATTCTTTTAAGGCTGTTGTTCGTGGGTTATTACCGTAAAGCAGTATAAAACCACGTTTTTCTGAATAAACCTTGCTAAATGCCGGCGGCTCGGGACGGCTAAAGCCCGTCAACTGTACCGTTGTGCGTTCCGGACAAGCCGAACGTCTCCGGAAACTGCCGAGGCGTGACGCCGAGCAGCAGCCGTGGCGACGTTCGTCGGAGTTCAGAAGAGCGGAGGGAGCAAAATGGCGGACGAAGATATTACGCTTGATGGAAAACCTCTACAGTCGCTCCGAGTTGCGGATTTGAAAGCTGCCCTGGAGCAAAGGAACCTACCGAAGAGCGGGCAGAAAAACACCCTCTTAAAGCGACTTAAAGGGGTAAGTTTTCGCCCGGGGTTTTGGTGTCTATGTCGAGTCCGGCTAAGTTCGGTAAGAAGGCGAGCGACGGCATCGGGGAAGGGGGGTGGAGGGGGGATCAGCGTTGGAGGCCGTAACAGTGAGTGTAGAAGCGGGAATGCATAAATGCTCCACGCACACGGTGTTGCACGTAAACAACAGTGCGCTGTAACGGCTCCAACTGACAGGCCAACTGAAGCAGCCACCGACTGGACGTGGTGACAGTTCGGCGGGCACCGTGTTGCACACTGTTCAAGCGTGCACCTGTCAAGTCGAGGCCTAAGCGGAGAGTAGCCAACAGCCGCACAGAGTGTACAGTACATGACAGTCCCCCGTCCGCGCGCGCTGCACGTCCGTGTGTATGTGGGGGTTAGGGGGGGGCGCGCGCGCGCGCGTTGCGATGTAAACATATTTACAAGCGCCACCAACTACCGAGGCACGCGCTCTTTCTATCCAGGAATGCTTCCCAAATATGTCGAGAAGACGTTGTTGAACTGGACTTTTAGCCAATTAGCGGCCGGAGACGTAGTTTGCGTAAACACGGAGGATTAAGTTCTCCCGGTCCAATCTGCTGACGGATGCTTCTGATCCTTATCAAACAGGAGCCGTGATGCATGCGCTCTGTTATTACTTTAAAAAAAAAAGAAA
Source organism: Fundulus diaphanus (assembly GCA_037039145.1). Taxonomy (NCBI): domain Eukaryota; kingdom Metazoa; phylum Chordata; class Actinopteri; order Cyprinodontiformes; family Fundulidae; genus Fundulus; species Fundulus diaphanus. The sequence goes on from CM073131.1 coordinate 21,994,186, forward strand.
AGGGGAAAAAAAAAGTTTTGTCAAAGTTTGTTTTTATTTACAAAAGCAGCTGTCGAGCTATATGTTCCATTGATGGATGCATGTAATCCTATTCAGTACCCAGCTGACACAATATCTGTAAGTCTTTTTGATGTTTAATGAAAACGATCTAAAAAAGACAGTTAAGACAATAACTTTTACAGCATGGAGATGCATATTTACACGCTGAAGCAGATCCTTTCTAAAAACAAATAGCTAAACACCATTATTAAAAGTACATATTTAAATAAACCTTAGGGACTAAGAATTAAGGCGTGGTGGCAGATGGTGAATATTGAACAGATAATTTGACTTGAATTAAGAACTGGACAAAGTAACTCTCCCTTTTCCCCCTATTGAAAGAAATATGCAGCTCTGTGTGGAAAGAAAGTAGAATTTAAATAACATGGATAAGACCTTCAATAGTCTGTACTTTCCCATAGTGCACAGGGAGCTGGAGCTCAAGTCCATCGGTGATCTGCAAAGAGGCACAGATTTACATTTTTAGAATAATAAAAGTCCCTAATTTAGAATAAAATGCCCAGGATGCAAAAATATTGATTATTACTATAAATGATTATAGTAATAATTATATATATATATTATTACTATAATCATTTATAGTTCATATATATATATCCTGTAAATATATATATATATATTTTTTTTTTTTTTTTTTTGTCCAGAACCCTGTGGGTCTTTTACTGAGTGTGTGTGAAACAAGCAGTCTATACACACTCAGTCTTCCTACAGAAAGCTTGTCTACAGGTGTGAGACTATTCACATATATTCTTTTTGCCAGGATAGACTGGCTTTAACTCAATAAATACATAATTGATGAATGGTGATACAGAGGAAAGATCTATATTTAACAAAGGCTGATTGCATGTACGAGCAAGACATTGTACAGCGAAATGACTTTCAAAGTTTGATTATTTGGTGTTTTAAAGTGTTTGATACCGGCAGCTGCTGATTTATCCACAGCCGTGGACACAACTGTGGTGAACGCTGCTCTCTCGGTGTGAATATTGTGCGATGATGGATCCAGATCAATTCCTTTCCCCGCCAGTTCGTTCCCCCACGTCGTACTTGTGTGTTCCCGTGTCGGTCTCTCCTGTTCATATTTTGTAGCCGCGTAATCACACCGGTGTGTATTATCGACTGTTTTTGTGTAATTTACAGTGCACCATGTAGAAGGGTTGGTATATTGCACCACAAAGTATATTATATCACATTTTTATCGGCCTTTGTTGCTACCGTATGGGTTGACTGCTTAATTTAAACCCCCTGGTTGATTCTGCAGAAAACAGCAGTAAACTTTGAGCAGGCGTACCACAAATATTGATTTATTGTTTTAATTGCAATTCTGTGAAACCTTTATGTAAGACGAGTAGCTTATGTAAAGCTGTCATTGTATAAAAATTAATGCAGTTGAAAACCCTTTCACATTTTTAAACATCGCTCACTGATACATTTCTTGATTTACAAACGTTCCTCTTTCCTTATTTACATTTTTACAGGGTTCCTGTTCTTAAACAGTTTAGACTTATTTCACATTAGGCCCTACAGGAAGCTAGTCACTTACAATGACTTCACACATTTCCTAGCCAGCAGGACACTCCGGTTGCAAACAAAGGTTTTCCATTTAAATTGTCGTCCCTTGTTGGCTTATTGTGTTTTCTTTCTGTCTTTTACGCTTTGCTTTTGCTCTATTTGTTCGTAAACGAAGCACTTTTGTGTATATTTACCATAACAAGACCATGTGACCGGAGGTACAATATTGTAAACAAGGAGAAGCAATGGGAGTCGAGCGAGTCAGCAACGCCCAGCGGAGGAGCCAAAGGAAAGAGGGAAAGTGTGATGGTGCCGGTCTTGGACCACGGCGAGTTGTCTACTGCAGCAGCCGCGTCAATCGTCGCCGCCTTGTTTTCTGATAGTTCAGCGGTCGGCAAATGGAGCACAGCGGTGCAAAGTTCTTTTCAGGCTCCACGAAGGACCAAGTAAACACTAGGGACGGCGAGATGAAGCCTCCAGAGGCACCGAGGCTTTCCATCCAGTTGCTCTTGTTTCTAAGATCAGGATGATGGTTAAATTCGCTCTGCTGCGCCATCAAGTGGACCATAAATGCACAGCAGGCAGTGTGATGATTATTTGACACGAATTAGGTGTGAGGCGCTTTAAACTGAATATATGAACGCCGTGTGTGATGCCCAGGAAGGTCTGGCTATTAACTTTGTATGATTTTAATCTGTCTCATGATGCAATAGCCCTTGGAAGGGAAAGTGGAAACAAGGGTTGAGGCTTGTGATGTAACTTGTACTGTAACTGTACTTATAACGATGACCTTTATTTAACCAGGTAAAGCCTCATCCAGTTAAAGAAATCGCTATTCCAAGCTAAAACCAAGGAAACTGTAAGTCTAAGTGGGGATCTGAACCCATGACTCAGCAGTTAAAGCGCCGAAGCTTAACCACTAAACCACCAGAAAACATTCAGTCATACCAGGCGCAGCTGGTTGATAAAATATCTTTTAACAGTGCACAGATGGACTCAGTGAGCCAGAAGAGCAACAGCAAGTTGACATGAGTTGGGTTAAACGTTTTTCTGTCTGTTACACAACTCTCCCCTTTCTTGCTCATTTCAAAGCTAAAAACGACATTTAGATATTAGAGGGCCACCGATCCGATACCCAGATCGAATATGGGATGAATGATGCCGATCCAGTCACTTCTTTTTTAATTAATGTCATACACAGCGATAGTTACAGCATTCTAGTCACTTTAAGTCTATGTTTGCAGAGTGCGCACAGCAGCTAGCGATGAGCAAACACAGAGCAACATGGAGCAAGCGCCGGACCGAGCCAACTCTGCTATTTGGAAACATTTCAGACTTGATGCGCCAACAAGTCCGACTGCAACACGCAATATATGCGACGTGAAAATTGTGAGGCGTGGTGATAAAGTTGCTAAATTCAACACCACAGACTTTAAATACACGTCTCCAAAAGCACCATGCTAAAGAGCACACTGTTTATGTCAAGACCGATGCCTTCACTCACACGGTTCATTTAACGGTAGCATCGGATCGGAGCATCTCTGTTAAACATATTTAATTGATCCCAAGACAACGGGATGTGACGGGGGAATCAGCAGCACTTAGCTTCGCAGAAAACCTGAAGCATCAGCTCACTGGAAACATCACTAGTAAACACTATCAGTATATTGTTTTCTTTGAAGACATCCATTTTCTAACACATCTGTCCCTTGTGGGGTCACGAGGGGTGTTGGTGCCCATCTCCAGCTGTCAATGGGCGAGAGGCGGGGTACACCCTGGACAGGTCACCAGTCTAGTGCAGGGCAACACAGAGACAAACAGGACAAACAACCATTCTCACACACACTCACACCTAAGGAGCATAGAGAGGCCAATTAACCTAACAGTCATGTTTTTGGACTGTGGGAGGAAGCCGGAGTACCCAGAGAGAACCCACGCATGCACAGGGAGAACATGCAACCTCCATGTAGAAAGAGCCCAGACTGGGATTCTAAGGCAACAGCGCTACCCACTGCGCCACTGTGCAGTCCTATTTGAAGACAAATCTGTTTATTTTTTTTTTGGTTTTTTATATAGTCAAAGCACGTGACTAAGCCCCTTTAAAGTCTTAAAGGAGAAGTCCGGTCAAAATCAGAATTCAAACTGCTGAAAGTACTTTAAATATAAAACTACTACATACTGTGCAAAAAATTATAAGTTTTTTTAATTAATAATAATTCTCATTTAATCATGTTTATGTGGAGGAATCCATCTTGGTCAAGAATAGTACTGTCACCTCCCATTTTTTGACGTCACTCGGCGAACCCGCTGTTGAGCAAGTTTCAACGCTCTGTCTGTCACGGCGCACTATTTTCCAAGATCAAACTCAGTCGGGTCCTACAGTATATATCTATACACGCGTGTGTGTGTGTGTGTGTGTGTGCGCGCGCGCACACACACACACACACACACAGCGGAGGAGAGATCGCTGAAGTGACTTAAGTTAGCTGATTATTATAGTATAAGTATTAAAATATAAGAGCATTCCAGCACATGCTGGGCTGAGCACGGCTTTGCACCGGCGCTGCAGCTGAGCGCGCGCACACACACACACACACACACACACACACACACACACACACACACACACACACACACACACACACACACACACAGCGGAGGAGAGATCGCTGAAGTGACTGTGTTGAAATAAGCAATGTTTTTTCCTCTTTTACCAGTTGTGTTGGAACATCCGATGGCCATGCACGTGGGCATTGTTGCTTCAGCAATAGCTCTTGGGAATGTCAGCGGTGAAGTCCTCTGGAAATCCGAAATAATTATTGATGATCGCAGCTGTGTAGAACGGCTCCTATTGACTTTGCATGGAAAGCGGAGAGAAATACTGTCGCCGCTTCCGCTCTTCCACGTCGCAGGATGTGATGTCAAACGCCCCTTACTGCCCATATTTGGGCAGTCATGTCAGCCCCCATACACAGTGATTCAGACGACAATTTATGTTTTTATTTTCTTATTGATTAAAGATAAGTTCATTAAATAACCACAAATGTATTAGTTTTAGTTATAGCTAATGATACCCTGATTTTTCCTTGTTGACCGGACTTCCCCTTTAAATACGTCCAGATTTCCACACTAGGGCTTGCATTTCATGCAGTTACACTTCACATTTTTTATTAATTAATTTACAACTTTTTCCATCAATCTGTCTTTTTCTTTTTTACAATTTTGCTAAAACTGCTTTAATTGTATGTTTAGGCAGTTCCAACCAAAGCTTTCTTGTTCTGTTATTTGCTAGGAGCTCATAGGAAAGTCTAGGTGGGTCTGTTTTTTAAAACTGGAAATCAAATGAATAAAAAATAAATCAACTTTTATTGACAGGTATATATAACTTCTCCAATTCTTTTACATCTCATATTTTAATAATAGACCTAAATTCAACTTACTTAAACTTGAAGAATCCCTCAGCAGCGTGCACTTTGTAAGGGTTAGATGGAATACGCGAATTACTGAACGTAACAATATGTCTCCATTGGTCTAAATATTTAGAATTGTGCACGTCCGAGCCTTACTATACAGTAACACCATTAAACAAACAAATATTGTTTGCGCTGAAAACACCTGTAAACTGTCAAAGTACTGTATGGTAGGTTAGAATGGACACTCAGAGGAGGGCTGAGTCTGTGTTGTTAAAGACGAGCTTTGTTGGGTTTTGCATACATTCAAAACGTCTTTTTCTGCTGCTAGGTAGTCTTTAGGTAAAGTTACGCTCCATTATACCTACAAGTCCCCTACTTGCTTTAAATGCTGTATAATCAAGGGAATGCAGGGTCTTGATTCATTTGCCGTTTTAAATATCTTTACTGCTTTACCCCCTGTAGGCGCTGATGCTGGAAAACCTCCAGAGGTCATCGTCCTCCCACAGTGGGCTGCAGCCCAACTCCCAGGTGGGCCATTCTTTTTAATCTGGGTCAGTGTGGCAACATTTCCTGTCATTCAAAACTCTCTCTTTGCGTTGGTCCGGTTTTTAGATCGGTGAGGAGATGTGCCAGAACAGTTTCATTAAACAGTACCTGGCCCAGCAGCAAGAGCTCCTACGTCAGAGACTGGCGAGAGAGGCCCAGCAGGGAGATGAGGCTGACGGTACGACTCTTGAGTAGACGCCCAAGACAGCTCAACGGGCAACGTCACTGTAACGCCTAACTTGTGTCCTTGTGTGACAGAAAGCCCAACTGGACCAGAGGAGGACGAAGAGCAGTCTGAAGACAATGACAGCCCTCCCTTCGTCAGTAAGGTCAGTAACCTGAATAAAGAAATGAAAATGAATAAATCTCATTTAACTTGAATTAGGCTGCGAAGGATACGCTTGTGGTGCTTCACAAAAGAATAAACAGCCACGCTTAATCAATTACAATATTATTGAAAAGTTAATTTATATCAGAAATACTGTGTGAAACACATTATATAGATTAATTACACAAAGACTGATGTTTTCAAGCCTTTATGATGATTTTCCAATTACAGCTAATGAAAACACGATGTTTAAGATTATTACTTTACAACAGACCAATAAAAAACACTTTTATTACAAAAATTTAGGCTTAAAAGAAAGTTTGAGACCCGCTTAAAGTTGGTCATTTTTAAAATGGTGCGTTCAATCTGACAAATGAGCCCAGGAAGCTTGGTGCCAAACTTTCTCTGGACCTGAGAGGCTCCTCACACATTAGGCACGGGTCAGAAAAAGGCTTAGCTTAGGTGCTGCTGGTCTTGTTCTACACGGCTATCTTTCAGTCTGTCCCGTGTTCGTCCATCACTGTGTGGTTTGGCTCATCCACAAAACAGGAGCGGTCCAAACTGCAACCACTAGGTCTGCATAGAGGATCATCATCCAGGACCCGTACTGGTCAAGGGTCAGAAGAAGGCCTGCTAAGATCTCTGCAGACTCGCACGTCCAGGATACAAACTGTTACCATCAGGTCGGCGCTACAGAGTGTGTTTATTTAATCAGCCATAGACCGGGTGTTCCTCCTGGCTGTCAACCTGATGAACACTCAACAGTCAGAGTCCACAGATCAGTATGTTTGCACCAGTCTAACTATGTCTTCCTCTTTTGTAAAAACAAAAAATATTTTTATTTCCCTTTTTATTTATTCATGCTTATTGAGAGCAAAGTCGAACTGAAGTCAAATGGCTTGTTTTTGTGCACAAACCTGCCGATTTAAAGCTGATTCTGAGCCCCGTTGGAACGCATGCTCTCATTTATTTATGATTATTTATTTATTTCCCTTGGAAATTTCACATTTTGTCAAGAAATAAAAACTAACTTCTATTTATCTTTTTGGAAATTTACATGATAGACCAACACACAGTAGTGCATAACTCTGAGGTGGAAATAAATAGATACATGGATTGCAATATTTAGTTTTTTTTACAACTCTTTTTTTTTTTTTTTTTTTTTTTACAATTTTGGAACATTAACAGGAATACTGCAACTTTTTTTTACAAAGAAAAATGTCATTCATTGGCATTTATCCCCCTTTACTCTGACACCGCTGGATGGATGTCGATCAATTTGACAACCTGTATGTAATCTAATCTCAGAATAAATCCAGCTGTTCTGTGAAGGCTTCGGGGGTTTGTTAGAGAACATTAAGGACAGGCAGACACATGAAGACCAGGAACGCAGCAGATGGATCAGGGGGAACGTTTAAAGCCGGGTTGGGTTGTTAACAGTATCTCCACCTTTGAGCATTTCACAGAGCTCTGATCAGTCCACCATCTTAAAGTGAAAAGAGTATGGCACAAATCAAACACACCAAGTGATTGTTTAGCTGATCTGACAGGCCAGGCAGAGAAAGCCACAGTTTAGGTGGAAGAATCTGTTGACAGGACATCTATGAAAAGGAAACCATTCATGGCTCGAGCGTACCTGAACACACCCTTCCCATGGCGAAACGTGCTTCCGGCAGCATCAGGCTGGCCGAGCGCTTTTCTTCAGCAGGCTCAGGGTTGACAGGAAGATAAATGGAGCTAAATGCAAGAAAAACCCCTGTTAGAAGCTACAAATGACCTGAGACTAGGGTAGAGGTTCATCTTCCAGCAGGACAACAACAACAACCCTCATCCTCAAGGCCCCCTGTGCGTGAAGCGTATTCATGGGTTAGAACGGTCCAGTCAAAGCCCAGGCCTAAATCCAAATAACCTGTGGCCGGACTTGGAGCATTTCTGTTTGCAGAGGCTCTTCGGAAACATTTCAGCGTGTAGATGTGCAGTTGATAGGCAAACCCCAAGAGACTAGCAGCTGAAGCTGCAGTAAAAGGTGGCGCCATGGAGTATGCAGATAGTCATTATACAAAAATGTTCTGCTGGTTAAAACCTTCAAACATGTAAATATTTATCTTCTTTGTCCAAAAGAAAAAAGGGCCCCGGACCCAGCCCTCAGGTCCCGATGTTGGAGGAGAAAACTCTGGGATCGGTCATGGACCTGCTGCTGCGTCCCGCCACAGAGAGTCCAGTGAAGCTCCCAGAGCCAGGATGCAGCGGGCCCCCTTTCAGCAAGGACACAGGGAGCCCCCAGCCTCCTCCCCTCCCCGAGCTGTTGCCTCCTTCTCAGTGCGTGTCCAGGGACAGCCGGACAGCCATGGGTATCCGGCCCCTTTGCCCCCGGGCCAGGAGAAGGAGGCAGCTACGGTGAGCGTCCCCAGAGCAGCTCATCCTGGGCTCAATCTCAGCCGATCCGCCCGGAGTTCAGCCGAAAACCACGTAAAGGACGACAGCGACGAAGACGACGACAGCGATGATAGCGACGATGATGAGGACTGGGGACCCGGTCCTGGGGGCGCGCGGAGGAGAAAGGCAACGGTTCCCTCAAAGCAGCAGGTGGCTCCCAGCGTGTCATCAGCTGCCGCAAGATCCAAACGCAAGCTTCAGCCTCCTCAGCACATCCCGCCTCCTCAGGTACACGACACTCCCATGCAGCTGCGTCACCCCACTCCTCCTCCCTCTCCGCCCCCTAACCTGTTCCCCCTACCCGACACTCCGAAGCAAAGCCCCCCAGACGATCAGGAAAGGGAGGCTGCCCGTGACGCAGGGATGGCGTCTTTCCCGCCTCCCACCATGCAGAGGCAAGACTCTGACTCCAGCTCTGGCTCTAGCAGCCCCGAACCTCCTGTGAAGCGCAGGTCTGGCCCCCTTTCACTGCTCATGCACAAGATGGAGTCAGAGGAGGCAACCTCATCTCCCGGATTCTCCGGAGAAACGGCACACTCGACTGCGACGTGTTCCAGTGAATCTCCTCTTCAGCCATCCGAAACAAAGTTGCAACAGGAGGTCAGAGAGAGCGAAGAAGAGCGGCCGCTGAAGGAGGAGAAGGTGAGGGGACAGCAGCAGAAGCCGGAGAGAGAGAGTATCAAAAGCCAGGAGCAAGAAAGGGAGAAGAGCCGCTTGGAGGAAGAGAGGGAACAGCAAAGAAAACGGCTGGAAGAGGGGAGGAAGCAGCGGCAGAAGGAGGAACAGGAAAAGGAGAAAAGACGGCAGGAAGAGGAAAAAGAGAAGAAACGCAAAGAGGAGGAGAGGAGAATAGTGCAGCAGCGGCTAAGAGAGGAAGAAGAAAAGAAACGAGAAACGGCCAAGAACAACCAGAGAGCTGCAGCCGGAGGAAAAGATTCTGGTTCCTCCTCAGATTCTGACTCCAAATCAGAGTCCTCCTCCTCCCGCTCATCATCGTCCTCCTCCTCCCCTGCCAGGGAAACACTTCAGCCTGCCAGTCAGCTGAAGGTTGGTGCTTAATTGGCTGTGGGTGTTTGTCAGTCTCACAAAACGAGCAGGTACAGAACAATCTATCGAAGGCTTTGATTCCAACACCGAGGGTCACAACGCTTCAAATATTAACCACTAAAAGGTTTTACTCTGTAGTAGCCTATTAGAAATGCATTTAATGAGAAAAACCCTTTACTTATTTACTTCTGTTAAATCTGTCCCTGTATGTATGATGTAGAAAAGGAGAAGATGCTCACTTGGTTACATTTGCAGTCCTTGGCTGATCCTACATCTTAACCTGGGTGGAAACACCAGATGTTGTACATTTTTTTGTCTCTAAAACTATAAGCGATGCCAAATGGGCTAAATCTTTGTGACGTGGAGCCCTGATAATAACTATCAAGAAACAAGTAGTTGGAAGTCCGCTTTGCAGCAGCCACAGCCTATTGTGAACACTGCTGGCAGGTTATGCCACAGGTGGCACTGATGTTAGTGTAGAAAAGCCTCCGATCAGATACTATCGTTATCAAAATCTTCAAAGGAACTCCTAAAGATCAGCGTAGTCTCCAGCGTTGCTTTCTAACAAACGTCTCTCAAGGCTACAAGGTTGAAGGTTGTTTAGCCTTAGGTGTTGCAGAGGTTTGGGTTTTATTGACTTTCTTTGAGTCCTTAAAATAAACCCAACATTAATGGCTTATTCTTTGACAAGAACATTGTTTTTGTTTGCCTTTCATTTGTCTTCCTTTCATTCATCTCACAGAAGGCAGACCAACGACAAGAGGCAGAGGCTCATGAAAAGACTAAGTTCAGTAACGACTCGGAGAATCCTAACCTTTCTAAAAGGTAAGTGGTCATTTTTAAATAGCAGATAAAGATTGTCCAAAACTAAAGATGTCCATATTCAGTTAACAGATTCATTTTAAACCAATCTTTAAAGAGTAACGTGATCATTTTCATGTGAAGAGTTTAAGAATTTGTATGCGACACAAGCAAGTTGGAGAACCAGCGGACAACACAGGGTGAATGATAGTTCAGAGGGAAACATGGCGTCTTTAATGGGGTTTTTATGGACCGATCCAAAGTAAGTTGGATTTAATAAGCTGCACCAGTAGTTTGCACCATGTTTTTTTCTACATTAGTACTTTATTGTTTATTGTGCTATTACATATGATGTAATGCAGGATTTTGTAGAAGATATTGCTGTAATATTCAGTAACAAGAGTGTTTTGTTTGATTTAGTGCATTTGAGGTGTAGGTCCAGACTCTGTAGGTATTCCTCTTAGTGGAGGTATAGTTCTCTAAAGCGAGCTTTGAAATAGTTATAGTAGAATAGAATAGAAATATCTTTTACTATTCCAAGGTTGGGGAACTCAGGTATACTAGGAGCAAAGTGAAAGGCCAATGAAAGCTTGCAGATACACACAAGGATAAAAAGTATTAAAACAAAAAGATAAGAACAAGATAATGTACAGTATGTGCATTTTTACGACAAAAAAAATTACTGTACACTTAAGAATAGCATGCTCAAATTTAAAGAAACTGAGTGGGTGTTTAAAAAAATACAAAACGTGTATGCATATTTATGCATAGAAAACAAGAGACTGTACTATAACAGCAGGGATGTATACACTACCAGTGCCTCAGTGTCGGTTTGTGTGTCCTCGCACACGATGGATGGCCAGTGATGTGGTCCAGTGTCCTCTGGGACGTCTTCCACTAGTCCCTGACAAGTCTCCGCTGGATGGTATTAAAAGGACTGGAGAAACCCAAGAACACGATCCCCACGGTGCTTCCAGGCCTCTCCATGTGGGTCAGAGCCTGGTGCAGGAGGTAGATGCAGGCATTATCCACCCGACTCCCGGCTGCTAGGCCAACTGCAGTGGATCCAACAAGGACATCTCAAGGCAGCGAAGATGGTTGAGGACCAACCTCTCAAAGGTCTTCATCGGGTTTGAGGTCAGGGCTACTGGCCTGTAGCTGTTGAGGTCCTTCAGATGTTTGGCCTTTGGTGCTGGTACCACACAGGAGACCTCGGTGTGTGAACTGTGGCACTTTTTTCAGCTTCAGGCTCACATTGAGGATGTAAGGGCGTACACTGTACGAGTTTTTGCAATTTTCGGCCGAATCTTCAGTCGTGCGAGCATTTTTTGAATCGGGCCGAATTTCAGCTTGATCGTAGAGGGGGGGGGGGGAGGGGGGACTGGCTTCTCACGACTACCTCCCGATCAGGAATCGGACGGTCGGTGAAAATCAAACATGTTTGAAATTCAGTCGGCCGTCGTGATGTTTTCGTGAGCGCATCCTGCTGTTCAAGCAGAGCTACGAGGGGGCGCCCTCCCCTCCTCTCCGTCCCTGCCAGGGGAGGGAGGGGAGCGGGCGCCCCCGAAGCGACCTCCGACCGGCCCGGGACCCGCGGGACCCGGACGTCGGCTCGCGCGGGGGGGGGGGGGGTTGGGAAAGTGCGAGCGTTCCGGTCTGCGCGACGCGCTGGCCATCTGTTTCCGTACGCCTCCGCTCGCGGTCTGCCGTGCCGCGCGGCCGGCGTCTCGTCTTTCTCCCTCGGCGCGGTGCGGCGGTCGAAGCCCTGGCCGTCCTCAGTGCGCCGGGTGTACCCAACTCTCCCCCCTCGTCCGGAGGGGGCACGACGTACGGTGTGAGCACTCCGGTCGCGTCCGAGCGTCGCGCCGCACAGATCGTGAGCGGTGAACTTTTAAACCCCGCGGTTCCGTCGCATAGTTTGAGATGTATATAAGTACCACGACTGAAAAACTTGTACAGTGTATGCCCGGCTTAAGGAGCATGGAGATGGACCTGCAGCCTTTCGCACCTTGATCCTCACCTGGAGTGCTGGAAGGGACAGGGCGGTGGTGGGGGAGGGGCGCTGTGGATGGAGTCCCTTGAAGCAGAGGGGCCGGGTGATGGCTGAGAAGAGTGAAGTTCTGGGAAGGAGAACAGCCAGCTGATGAAGATGAGGTGGGCTCCAGCAGGGGAGACGGGGCTGGGGATGGGAGTGTCTGATGGAACCTGCTGAAGAGCTGGTTCAAATCATTCACCCACCCTAAATCACCTACAGCCGGGGAGTTTGGTTTGTGATATGAAATGGTTTTCAGGCTCTTCCAAACCCCGCTCACGTTGTTCTGTGCCAGCATGTCCTCCATCTTCCTGTGTAAATCTTTTTTTTTATCTGTGATCTTTCTTCTCCTCGAGGAGAGCCATTATTTCACGGTTGATGTGGGGCCTTCAGGAGGGGCACAGTGTTGTCCACCTAGAGGTTAATGTATGTGTCTTCTCCATGAGGAGCACAGAGCTGGAACAGTCCTTCAGTCCCTCTCTTTACTGTGCGTCTGACAGTGGGTTTGTACACAGGCTGGAGATGAACCAGGTTGTGATCTGAGCCCCCCAGAGGACGGAGCGAAGACGACCTGTGTGCCTCCTTTGTGTTGGCTTACAGATAGTCCAGCATTTTATTGTTTGTTCTGCAGCAGGTGGCACACTGAGTGAAGCTGGGGAGTGTTGAGGACAGCAAGAGTTGATTAAAAACCCTGGAGATTAAAAAAAAAAGGGCCTGGAGATGTTGTTTGGAGTCTGCTGGTAACAGTATGGAGGACATTGCAGGCTGCTGCAGAGTTTGTAGAGTGGGGTGCGTACGCCTTTATCATGATAACGTGTGTAAACTGAGGCGGTAGATAGTATGACTTCATGCTAACATCTAGCTGTTCAATATCCTTACTGAAGCCTGTCCCTGATAGTTAAATCCACAGTTACACCATCTATCGTTCACAAACACAACCAGAACACCTCGTCTCTTCTCACCGCTCCCCGTGGTTCTGTTAGAACAGAATAAATGAAAACTGTCCATGTTTTACTGTGTGTCCAGAGTTAGCACGGTTAGCCACGTCAGGATAATGCGGTACCGCGCGCGAGCTATTTTTAGAAACACAACGTCACGATGACGTCACATCACGTGGTACGCAGTAGGGCAAACTCCCAAACGCGCCGCTGTTTTGCTGTGGAAGAGACGTGCGTTAGCCTAGGTTTTACTCGGTAAACGACTGCTTTTTCCAACATCTAAGACCATGGTTTATAAACAATGTTGCTATGGGACGTGCAACAGCGACTCGAGGTACGCTGATCGGCCGCATATGAAGGATGTTTTCTTCATTAATTTCCCGAAACTCAAGAGTGCCAAGGAGAAGTGTGTGCGTTGGGTACACTTGTGCGGGCGGCCTACACAATATTTCAACCCGGAAAAAGTTACCAAATTCACTTACATATGTAGCAAGCATTTTGTTGGTGGAAAGGGTGATGATAGCATATAGGCTAGCATGTTAGCAGGCGCTAACATGGTACCCTGCTACCTGGGATAGCTTACTCAAAAACAAACGCCCTGAATCTCTTAAGCGAAAGATTCTGAGATGTGAACAATCGTTTTGTAGCTACCTATTGGCAAGATATACAGATTCCTGGACGTTGATTGCAAACAAACAAAAAAGGCCGACGTGAACGGAGCACGGAGGAAATCATAACAAAGGCATGAACGCCGAGCAGGGAAAAAAACAAAGCTTACCGTTGAATCAACTCGGCCCGTCTTCCGGTTTTTTTGAGCCCTCGACACTCAAGCTCCCGTTTCAGCTGAAGGTTGGTGTGCTCTTCCACAGTGCGACCAGTAAACCGTGCGCCTGGGACATCGTCTTGGGTAAGTTTAATGGCTGCAAAGTCGGTCATATCGCTGGTTCTGTTGCGCTTGTAATGGCTGGTTTGTATGTGCGTTCTACGACTGTTTGCCCTACCGGTGCGGCAAAAGGGGCGTTACTCTTAAGGCCGTGACGTCACGTGCGCGGTACCGCATTAAGCTGCTCTGCCTATACTGCCCCTGAACAGTGTTCTGGTTTTCCACAATAATGAATTATCGGTCGGAGACACGGCACCGTGTTCGTGATTTCTTTGCCTATAATGACACGATTAAACCTGGAATGTGCCAGATTTTCACTCAAGTATTGCACTAAGATCCCAGGAGCAGTTGCTTGCTGTAAGTGGTTCATTAACAAGCCGGTGCCCCTGTGATTTAGTAGGAAGTAGACATTAATTAGACAGACTAAACAAAGTCTTAATGAATGCTATTAATTATGGGGAACTGTTTGAATCAAGGTTTACAAATGAAGCAATCACTTGATTTTTAAAGACAGTTCTGAACTTCAAGTCTTTCTGGTGATTTTTTTTTATACCCGTTTCTTTTAAAACTGCTTGTTTGATATGCCTATATTTAAAATATAATATTATAAAAACAAACAGATCTTTAAGACATTTACTTAAAGATTACAATAAAGCCTGGTTCTGTAGTTTGAAACATTTAACAACCAAATGGGGGGTTTAAAACGTGGGAGTGTGTAATTTAAACCAGCAAAGGTTGAGCTGGTAGGGCAGCTGAAATCAGTGATAAAAATATATTTAAAGACTTATTTGTCAAAGGTGTGGGGAAGTCTCTACATAAATGAAACAAATGGTGTTCTTATGATCTAACAATTTGACCAAGACCGAAGAAAATTAAATCAGGATTTAAGATTTTTATATAGGTAAAGCCAAAATACTTAATATCCCTGGCTGATTTAGGTTGGCCAGCAGGTTTTTATTGACCTGAAGTCATATTAACATTTTGGAGATGCCCAGTCTGAGTAGAGACTTGACTCTGATAGAGAATGCGTGGAGGGAGCCAGAGAGGGCACAGATGGACTGAGTGAGCCAGAGCTCGTCATTAAATATAAATGGTCAAAATACCAGTGAAAGCATGCAAAGGCTGCTCAGCAGTTCTAGGAGTTGGATTGCTGCAAATGGCAGAAATCATCTTCAGTTTGACATATTTATTAGAATTTAACTATAAAAACTGAGTCCCTTCACAATGATTAATTTATTTAGAAAGACTGCTTAGGAAAACTGTTTACAGTGTCCTTTTTAAAAGTGAAGAAAGGACGTAATGGATGCAGAGAAAGATGGGAATGTTTTAAGTCACATTCAAACACATTTATCCGGAAAAACACGCCTTGGCAGGTAACTGGTGCCAAATGTGTTGTTTTAATACTTAATTATATAAAAATGACTGCTTTATTCTAAAGACGATAGTATTTTTGACTAAAGACGTGCGCCACGTTAAAGGGTCGCGCCGAGCTTTTATTTTGGAAATCCCGGGGCGGAAGCCGGCCCCGCGATCTCCCAGGCTCCGTCGTCCTAGCCAACATGGCCATCGTGCATGCACCGCATCCCTGATCCCGACGCAGCGCTCGGCTTGTGGGACCCAGGAACGGCCGCGGCAGGTTTTGCGTTGACTTCAGGCCCCATCGGAGCCAGGCAGCCCGTCGGCCCGCAGCGTCGAGTCCGCCCCGCGAGTCTCTCTTTGCGGCCGCTCATAATGCTGTCCGAAGGCAACAAGAACGGGTAAGAGGGAGCCGAAAGGCCACGGCAGGCTCCGGCTCGCTGCCTGTACTTTTCCGTCGATGGCGTGGGAATGGAAAGGGATCGGAGGGTTTTCAGGCCGCTTTTTCTCCGGTCGCATGTCGCTGATTAGCCGGCAGCTAATGCCTGGCTATGGAATATCACGCTATGCATTCACGTCGGCCTGGTTAGCGTGTTGCATGTTCGCCCATGTGAGGAAGACCGGGGTGGGGGCGTCGGTGAAAGCCTTTTGTTGGCTGGAGGGGGTTGGGGGGGGGGTCTCCTTTTCTTCTCATCAGTGCCTAAATTAGCTGTTCATGGAAGGAAGCGAAGGAATACCCAGTGGCCTGAGACATCATGTGAGGAGGAGGGAAAAACACATTGATTTCTCTTCCTTGTCTGTTTGTAGTCTCCACAAAGACATCCGTGGTTCTTCACGGCCGTAATGTTCTTGCACTTAGACCTTTAACCAGTCGGGTGTTCATTTTTGGAGTTTGTGCGGCTGCAGCTGGTGAGGATCCTCTGGTCGTCAGGGGAGATAATTAAAGCAGACATCTGCTGGCTGTACAGTGGTCCCTATGCTGCCACACAGTTCTCCATCTGGCACCAGCAGTCATGATCTTCTCCTGTGGGAGGTGGCGCTTTTTGTTTCACCTCCTCTTAATGGCTGATAAATGTGTTGGGCCGTATTATTAGTAGTATCGGTGTTAGATCTGAGGAATCTGGCCAAGCTGCTGTAAGCGGCAGCTTGTTTTTTCTTTAATAGTTTGAACAAGGACGTTTCAAGGCACGTTTTACAGCTTATGAAACTGCTCTTCGGCTGACAGTCGGACTTCGTTGTGCTTCCTCATTCCTGCCTCATCAGATGAATAGAAACCCATTTCAAAAGGGGGAGCGAGGGAATTGATTCTTCACCTCTTTGTGGAGACCTTCATTCACGAAGGCAGCTGAAGCGGTCCACACGCTCTCACCCCGTGTGCGGCGGGTTTACCCTCCTGACCGTAAAGGGTTGAATCTTCAGTTACAGCCGCGCAGGTGTGCCTCTGGTCCACGCTTGGAGGATTCGACATCCAATCCCGAGGAAAACGGGGAAAAATTGTGTGGCGTGTCCCTGAAAGTAAAAAAGAAAAAGGGGTTGTTCTTTTGCTGAAACCAAACCTGTGACTAATCTGGTAGTGGAGGTTGAACAGGCTCTGCTGGAGCCTATTACTACACTTCAGGCCCTCCTCTGAAAGACACTTTGAAACGTTGCCAGCAGGCATCTTGCACATTATGTTCAATGCAATGACTGCAATGGTTGACTGGCAGAGCATGTTATGGGAGACTTAAGTCGGCATTTTATGGCTTATTTCCAGTCTGGGATTGTTGCAAAGCTGTGACCTGCTGATTTTAATCAAATTTTGTGATCATACTTTAAGCGCTATGCTCTAAAAATATGTAAGAACCTTTTAACCTTTCTTGCAGCGAGACGGAGGCAACGTCTCAACGTGTGAGGGAGCTGTTGTTGTGTAACGGGGTTGTACTAAAAGAACACAAACTTAATTTGACATTTTAATCAGTTTTAAGCGTGTTATTAGCTGTTGGCTGTTAGTTAGCCTTAGTAGCTGTAAAGTGAGGTGTTTTTGGTCTAATCTCAGAGAATCTAGATCCGTTCTTTCACTCTGAGATTTCCACAAAGCTGCAGTTTAGTCCAGGATGGGGGCTGATGGCTAAACAGCAGGAAAGCCACACCAGTTGCTCCGTTTTCTCCTATCAGCTGGTGGCTTGTAGCCTGAGCCAACCGATGGCATGTTGTAGTAAACACGCTTCTTCTACAGAGCTTTGATATCTTGTTCTCCTCCTGGTTTTATTTTCTAAACGCTCCCCCTGATGTTGACAACAGCCAACTTGGGCGTGCTCCCATGGCGCAGGGGTAATGAGCACGACCCGTGTACGGAGCCCCCAGTCTTCGACGTGGCTGGCCCGAGTTCGGTCCCGGCATGTCTCCCTCTCTCAAACCCCCTTTCCTGTCAGCCTACTTTGTACAAATGAGCCACTAGTGCTACAAAAAACCCAGAAAAACGATATTAAAAAAAAGGCAAAGAGCCGACTTTGAGCTCAGTAACAGCATCCGCACTGAAGAGTGTTGTCAGCACAGCGTGGTGGTGTTCGTGAGGCTTGATTCACACCGAGTCTCCAGCCAGGCTGCGATCAGTCGGGGACAATTCAGCAGATTTCTCTGTACTTCCGGCTTTAAAGGAGGCGCATCATTGACTTTGTTCTTTTTAGATCCACGGCAGAAAGCTCAGGATCAAAAGCACCGGATTAGACGTTATTTGTCAAAAGGGAAACCTGTTTCAAGCTTTAAAGTCTCTCATTGACAGTGTGCTTCTTTCAGATCAAAGGTCACATTATGTTCCCATTGTAGCAACAAAAAGTATAACTAGGCTGTCGCTCCAGCTCAGTAAATATCTTGTTATTCCATCACAAGAGTTTCTTTTCTTTCTGTTGTAGCGACTAAGCAGTGCTTAGTTTAGGTTATAGAAGCACCTTTAGATTTTGTAAATACCATTGGCACATTGGCATTACTGTGTTTATGTGTTTCGCATAATTTATAGACGGAACAATGAGAGGAGGAACATTTCACTGAGTTAAAGACTAATTCTTTTGCGTATTTATTACATTTCAGAAAGACTTTCCGTTGTGTTTCCTGTTTCCGTTATTTTTAAGCCGTGACTTCCAGCTCCAGGAGCCTTCAGGGAGCAGAGATAAGACCCGGGGTGCTGGGGGGGCGACTCTCCCCCCTACAGGGGGCTGGTTCCGTCCTCCTGTCAAAACCACGAAGGCAAAAGCTTCTGACGATGCTGCCAGAGGTGGGACGAGAGTTGGCTAAAAATAAAACGTTGCTTAGGTCGTTTTTCTTTTTTTTTTTACTCGTGTCGTTTTAATTCTAGCTGCCACAAAAACGATTAAAACGCAGCATTAGAAGAGCAGGACTGTGTGGGGTCTGCCAGCGCGGTGACCCCCGGGTGGCTCAGGTAGAGACCACCCACAGACGAGTCTACGTCTAGAGGTATGAGTCGGTGACCCTGGGTGTCGGCTAGCTGGTGAGGTATTTATAGCAGCAGTGACCCAGATCACCAGCCTCCAGCACCCTTCCTGTTTCTCCTCCGTCTTGACCCACTCGTTCCGTGTCCTGCTGCACCAACCCTCATACGGCTCATTGTAAGGCGGAGGGGAAAAGTCAAGCTGGACACCTTTTTGTTTGGATTTGTTTATTTGCTTAAAATAAGGGATCCGATTGGTCATTCTGTAAATGTTAACCCGCAGGCTTATGCTTTACAGTAAATAGTAGCTGAGATGGGGGGTATGCAGAGAACTGGTTTTTGTGTTTTCTGATTATTTGACGTGTAGTCTGGAGAAGCCAGCGACCGTTTTCTCATTGTTATAAACAGATCATTTAGTTGACTCTACAAAAAGACGACTGGTCAATCCAGCGGTCATTGGCCGAGAGGCGGGGTACACCTGGACAGGTCGTCCGTCCGTCACAGCGCCAACAAGCATAGCTAAGGGCAATTTGCACCTCGTTGCCGTGAGGGCCGCTAGCTTGCGGCAACGTAAGAGTTTCAGTGGGATTGTGGCGGTAACCGGTTCGTTTTCCTCCAGGGAGGTCTCCGAGCCCAGCACAGCCGCTGTCACAGAAGTGGAGGCAGACTCCGAGAGCCCCATGGCCCAGCAGCCGGCGTCCGGGGCCGAGCCAGAGAGCAGCGAGAGCCGCATGGAGGAGGTAAGGTCACTGGGAGGGGACGGGTGTTTGGCTCTTGGCTCTGCGTCCCACTAACCTGCATCCTCGCTCGTGTGAAAGCATGTTTCATTAGCAGCGCTCGGGGAGGGTCACTCAAAACCAGCTTAGCCCCGTTTGGCCTGCACAAGTCATTTTGCCGCCTTTTTCTTCCTACCTTTGATGTCCTTCAATTAGAACGTACTGGCACCATTTTAAACCCAAAATCCTAACAAAGAATGGAGTGGGTTCTGTAGGTGATTGATGCTGCAGCGGGGGCTGGGCTGGTCTTGGGTCTTGGAGTTATTGGAGTTTAACTCATTCCTTCCGCCTGCTATTAATGTGACTTAAACTTCACAGCAAGCTCGTTCATGTGGATGGTCTCACTCACGTCTGTTGTCTGTCTGCACCGTGGGGCGGTAGGCGGGACGCCGAGTCCGAGCGGAGAGATGCTGGTCATGTTTTAGGTCAGGACTGTATCGCTCTCCTACTCTCCTGTGAGTTAAAGGAGAGCGAGAGCATTTGATTTAAAAGCTCTCACCCTGCCAGGTAGGGACTATTACCCATCGATCACGTTCAGCAGGGCTGCGGCTTTTCACTGCAGCAGCCTCCTCTGGACTCCCTGCTGCCAGCCGTATCTTTAGTTTCTCTCCGCGGCTCCAGACGTGGCTTTTCAGGGAGTTTTGCTCCGCAGAGCCGATGCCTCATCCGGAATCCTGGTTACCTGACCGCCTTCGCTAAAACAAGACTGCGTCAGGCATCACAGGAGGCGGCCCGCACTGCTGTCATGGCAACTTGGTGACAGCAGCTGAAGTGAATGGCGACGATAAAAGGATCGCAGGGGTAGTGAGAGATGGCTTCTTGTGAGGTTAAGGGATGCACCGATCGATCAGGCCGATATCAGAGTGGGTCGATTTGATCTCGGTCGGCTCTGATTTGTAGCCAGCAGCTCAAATGCAGATTTTTTTTAATGAAAAACGTCAAAACTGAATGCTCCCATCGTTTTAGGCCTCCACCACAGTATGTGCTGTGATTGCTTATGAGGGCGGTGAAATTCAGTTAATGTTAGAGACATAGACTTAATATAATATAAAAACTGCGTAGTTTTCCATTTTATTCAACGCTGCTGCCTTTTTAAAACGACCTGTGGCACTTTTGTTTTCTTCCTATAAAAAGATGGAAAATGGCAGGTCAGACGCCAAAGAAACATCTGGATCGTTGCTTCGCTAGTTTTCATTGATTTCCACTCGTTTCGCTCAGTGTAGCTGGATCCAATTTGTTTATCTGAGCGCTGTAACGTGTGCATGTCAGACTTAACTCCGTTCTTATCCTACTCTAATCGGGACACGTTGCAGATGATCTGCGTCTTTGTTAGAATGTGCAGAAACCAGTCGGCCCTCGCTGAAATCCACCTGGGGCTTAAGTTTTACGGCCGGGTCAGGTCTGAGGGTTTAGTCCTCGCTGGTGGCTCGCTGTGACGAGGCGCCACGCCGCGGCGGCGTTCAGTGTGTGGCTTGTATTGGCTCCACCTGTGGTGGTCCTGACAGCCCTCTGGGCCTGCATGCAGGGTGGACGTTAACAGGGCGCGCTGGTTGAGATGCATGATGGGAGCTTGCTTCTGTTGTCTCTCTCATACAGTTGTCACTTTGTTTGCATTCCCACTCTTCTCCTCTCTTACTTTCATTCCTTCCTGCTGCTCTCTCTTCTCTCTGTCCATTATTTGCCTCTGTGTCCCATTATGATCTCTCTCTCTCTCTCTCTCTCACTATATATTGATGGTGTGATTGCTGTTTTAAAACCCCATTGATTGCTTTGTTATGAAGGTGCCCATGCCTCTTCCATTGCCCCTATTGGTACCTGCTGAGTACTACTACTACCACCACCACCACCAACACCACCTCCTCCACTCCTCCTCCTCCTTCTACAACTCCCGTGGTGCTATGCCAAAGTGCGCCGACGGTAGCCGAGTTAGGCCCAGAGTCTGCGAGCCCGCGGCGCCGACTTAAACCCGAGCGTGGCCCTTCACGGACGAGCTGAGCTCACGCCAGAGCTCCGCTGAGCAGTAGCAGCCGCCGCCGTGGTAACTGCAGCAGCTCGCAGTTGTCATGGTAACCTGGCCGCCGGGGCCGAGCTGAACAAAACCGGACCGTGCTGCACCGCGCGGGCTCCAAGCCTCGCTCCTCCTGTCCACCATCTTGAGGAGAAGGCCAGACCCGAGGCGGCGTCCTCAGGCAGAGGGGGGGAAACCCTGGGCTCCGGCTTGGATTTGAACTCTGCTCATAATCCCACAATGCCCTCTGGTTGTGCGGTGGATCATTGACTTTGGACTGAGAATCGATGCGGGAGCTGCTGCAATTATCAGGATTACTTCTGGCTGGAAACTTCAAACGGCCTCAGAGAGAAGAGAAAAAATACTTCCAGTCTCAAAGTATTGGACTTTTTTTTTCTTTGGTTTGTTTTTAATGGACTCATTTCTGACCCGGGTCTGTTTCTGTGGACCTCTCAGTGGTGTTAAAGTAAGCCTGGACACGTCATTTCAGCAGAAACTGTTGCCCAGCTTTGACCGCAGGTGAAAAGGTGTCAAAGCTGCTGTGGAAAAGACTTTTGGACCCGCCAGAGAACCCCATCGTCCACAGTCTGCCTGCAGAACAGACTGAGCCCAGTAAGCTGCGCCTCTTCCACCCGGAGCCACAGCAAAGGTAAACCTGAACAAATGCCCACATGGAGTGTGGCATACGCCGCCTCTGATCGCTCCTGGCAGGCTCTGCTGCTCCTTCACGCCCATCTACTGGTAGCAGTCCAGAGGCGACCAGTACCAACACCACCACAAGCCTTTGTTGTTTTACTGCTGGCCTGGATTGTTGTTTTTAAGGACTGTTCTGTCGCCTGTAAGAGACTGAAAGACTGTTGGCAAAGAAAATGTAAACGCTCGAGCCGCTGACGGATCCGGAAACGAGCGAAAACACCTGGAATGACTCGGAGAGCAGATCAGAACCTCGCCGACTTGCTGCTGCTTCATCTCAAAGCTGTTTTGGGACAATTCTGAGGAAGTCTGGCACCTTTTTTTCCCCTCTCCTTCCCCATCACACCTCAGAGACACTGACTCCACCCCCCCGCCTCCATCAGCGCGGGGTTCCTAAAAGACTGGGACGAGACTGTGTGAGCAGCAGAAAGTCGACCCTGTTCACGTCCGGTCCAGTGATCGGTTCCTGCCTGCTGGTTAATCTGCACACTGAAACCGGGCCCTGCACTCACTGCTCTGCCTGCTCTGATTGGATCCTTGTTTCCTAGACACAGGGCACGCTGTCGTGCGGTTGGGCCATAGTCAAGCCAGTAAGGAATCAGGTCTTAAATGGTACCAGGAAATGACTCGTCAGTATTCCTCTATTTAAAATGTCTACACTTTTTAAAAGGATTTAACAGAAAATGATCTATTCACTTCCCTCTTGATTTTAATCTTTTAAAAACATGTAGAGATCTGGGTTTTTTTATAATATAGTTCAGTTTTTAAGCTGTTAATTTAGGCTTTCAGATATTTGAACACACTTAGCTGTGAAGCTAGATCGGTGCTGGATTAAGTTTTTAAGAGGGGATTTTACCTGCATTATTAATATTCATGATAAAAGATGTTAAGACTCGGTTCTCCACCTCTGTTCAGCACGTATCTGGTTCTACGCTCGGTTAACGGCACCAGCGCCGTTTTACCCTCTCTGATTAAAAACAGAATTATGGCATCTTTTACTGCGTTTCTTGTCAAATCCAAAGATATGAGCACATTTTATTACGTTTGGCTCTCTGTTTAATGCCCATTTGTGTCGTGTTATTGTTCTTAGTACCAGTCTTAGTAAAGGTAGAGCTGCTGATCATAGGTGGACGACTGTGGTCAGCCAAAGCCCCCAACCCTTAAAGTGGCTCAGTTTTAAGTCTGCAGGTCTAAGTTACTCTAACACGCCTTTCCCCCCCCCGCCCCCCTCTTCCACTTTTCCTCTTCACCTCCTCTGTGTTGTTACCCGTTTGGCTCTGGACTCTGGGTTCTCACCTTGCCCCACACCCCTGGGGTTTCTGTATGTTCTTTCTGTCTCCCTGTCTTTCCAGAGCACCACTCCCAAGGCTTTTGCTGCTCGCAAGATATCCCTGTCCAGTAAGTACTGACTTTACTTTTTTCTCATCCCCCGGAGCACCGATAACAGAGCGGCAGCGTTTTTATTCAGCTCCCTGACGCTGCCGCTGGCCGCATTTGATGAAGTTCTTATGTATTGGAGAACAGTGGTTTTGTTAAATGTAACATTTTGCTCATGCGGAAACTTTTAAATCTAGTCGAACAGAATCGAGTTAAATAAGGTGGCCCTGAAAAGCTGCAGGACCGGAGGAGAGATCTGCCTTCATCAGGAGCTGGAGGCGGGCTCATCGGGAACAGCAGCCAATTAAAACCTGATAGTTTTGCTTTTAAGCTGTCAAAATACACCCAGAACCCCTGAAATGTTTTACCAGCCTTCCTGTTTCAATTAACGTTTGATGAGCCGTATTCAAAACGGGTGATTTTCATAGAACAGATTTCACAGTGAAGGCGAGCAGAGCTCCGTCTCCCTTTGGTTGGTTTGCCAAACTTAACACAGCTTGATGGACCTAAATCTGTAAACTCCGGCATGCAGATATTATCTTTACACGTTGAGCCACTCGGCTCTAACCTACGGGTCATTCGCTCATTACAAGACACTCAAAGCTGCACAGAACAGAAACCTCCAGTCAGAAAGGCCCAATTTATTTCTTCTAGAGATGAAAACATCTGTGTGGAAAAGGCTTAAATGGGATTGAAAGCAGCAGACAGAAACCGGCCAATGTTCAAAGAAGAGGCTCATAGCAGCCGTTGTTGTTACAGCAAGGGGTGCTGTTGCTCTGCATCAAACATTTTAGCACAGCCGTTCTTTGGAGTAAAACAGGATATGGTAAGTGGTCTATGAGTTCAGCCTTACTTTAAATTTAACTGTAAACACCATAAAACAGTTGAACACGGCAGCTGATTGCTTTCTGAACCAGAACCGTCGGCTTTACAGCATTAGAAGGTAATTATAGGCACGTCTGTTTTTAATGCGTCCAACGGAGCCAGATCAATGAGGGGGAAATAAAATGTGGTCGGCGTGCGTCTGCTCTGTCTTCAGATAAATATCTTCTTTCCTCTCGCCGCCTCTGGTTTACAGGATGCATTATCTATGGCGCAAAGCGTTTTAGGAGGTTAGCGCTCTGAGCTGCTCTGGTCTGACCGCTGAGGCAGGGGGACGGGCATTTATGAGTTGTACCGACACGGGGTCTGAAAGGAGCCTGGTGGGGTTCTTCTCTGGGTTAATCAGCGCCGCCATGAACAGATGGGTAATATTAGTCGCCGTCACACAGGTCGGCGTGTGAAGGAGCTGAAAAATTAGGGCTGGACAAAACGTTAAATAGGAGAGCCGCTTTCTTTCCTTTTGCATTCCAGCATATGATGTAGGTTAAGACCACAGTCACTACAGCCTCACAACCAATCAGAAACGCAGAGCCAGGAACGCTCCATCGCTAAGCTCCGCCTCCTTCAGGTTCTTTTTCTTTTTAAAACCTGCGGTTTTGGTAAAGGGTTGAGTTTGAATTCACAGGTCCTTTACCTAAAAACAGGACATTAAGCAACAGCATACAATGGCCAGGGCTGCACTTCTAAATACATCTGTAGAGATTCTTTTGATAATTATCGATCAGTATTTCTATTTGATCGTTTAGCTTTTTTTCTATATCGTCCAGCCCTATCAAAAGTACAGTCATGTTAAGTATCTGGTGTTTTACCATCTTTAATAGATCTTGAAACATGAACTATTCTAACAATCAGACCACTAGCGTATACAAAGTGGCGTCATCAGGTTTATTACAACACAACCCAGACCTTAGGCGTGGGATACTTTCCATTCGTGTGGCGTTCAGGTGCTCACCGTTCCTCTACAACTCATCCATTCTTGTGCCTTGGTGTCCGTATCTGAAGAACTTTGCTCCTTAAACATGTTAGCACAGCACTACAACTTTTAATTACTTGGTGTGAAGTTAACGAAATACCTTAAACGTCTTTATTCAAACTCGTCATTCACAAGCTGCTGCCGATCTGGCCCCGACTGTTTGGGTCAAATAAATCCTCCTTTAGGTGGCAGGCTTGCAGTGACTCGTCTGCTCGTTTCTGCTCCCCGTGGAGTGAGCCACCGGCGTTTCACGACGGTAAAGTGTTGTTGGTTTGTTTTCAACAACACCCACAGGCAGCAAGGCATCTCCAGCCAGCACAGACGGAGGAGCGGGAGAGTCCGAAGCAGGAGGCGCAGCAGGGAGGAAGAGGCGATGGGGCTCCAGCACCGCAGTCACCGTTAAGAAGCCGTCGATCAGCATCACCACGGACTCCCTGAAGGTACGGACGCCTCGCAGCAGAGCGGGACGTGGTCTGAAACGCGGGGGGAAACCGCAGCTAGTGGGTGTTTCTCAGGCTGTAAAGTAGACGTTTCTGTGGAAGGAGATGATTTTACTGGCTGTAAATGAAACCAGAATCTCTTTCTATAAGCTTCTAGGTCGATTATCTTTCCTTATTTTAGTCACTTGTTAGATCGTAAAAACAATTTTGAATCGTTTGGTGTGAGAAAAGTGTTAAAGCAAACAAATGTGGCTTAAATATCAAACTTGTCTTGCAATGTCTCTGGCCTTCTCCCTTCCATCCTCTCCCTCCTTCAGTCTTTGATTCCCGACATCAAGGTGAACCAGGAGGCGGTGGTGGACCTTCATCCCGAGGAGCTGCAGATGTCCGGAGACGAGGAGAACTCCGACACCGGCCGGAGCGACCCAGACAAAGGCCTCAAGATCCGGCGCACCGTCACGCAGGTCGGGCCGGTGCCCGTTTTTATTTCCCCGCGTGGTTTCTTAGGGTCTCTGAGGTAAATGGGCTGGATACCTTCTTCTCTTGCATCTCAGGTTGTTCCCAGTGAAAACCAGGAGAACGGGCAAACGAATGTCGAGGAAGACGCGGAGAAAAGCGAGGGCGAAAAACAGGACAAGCCTACTAGAGAGAGAAAGAGGAGCAGCGTCTCCGAGGAGGCGCCCGAAACGCAGATATCAGTCAGCCTGGATGGAGAGGCCAAGAAAGGTAAAGTACCCGAGCAGGAAGCCTTACCAACATTTTTCTTCTTCTCCTTGTAAACCACCAAACCTTTTAGCACCGCAGAGTTTTTAAACTCATTTGATTTAAAATGTACGTTTTTTTTTCCCCCGTTCAGTTTAGTTTTTTGCACAAAGTGTCGCGGAGCGCTCATAATCCATAAACTACTTTCTTTGTGTCAGCAACAATACGGTTCTTTCAGATTAAAACACTTTTTATGTCTGGCGAGAATGTGCAGCTTTGAGTCTTTAGCAGCGATAATTGATGCTCAAACCCAGGTAGAAACAATTACTCCAGTGCTTTGGCTTCTGCTGTTACCTAAGCTGTACAGCCATTAAATGTCTTTTCCCATTTTCTTTTACATGGTGACTTTGTTTTGGGATCGCTAACATCAGCTAAATGCAAACTAATGTTCCCAGCTCTGGAGAATGGGAGGTAATGCAACATGCCTAAATTCTTCCCTTTGATTTATGGCCTTCAAATAGCATTTCTAATTAGTCATTAGTTCAAAGTTGGCTGAAATGTGCCGGGTAACGCGTTAAAAGAAGCCCTGCAGCTAACTTTTCTGGCCACAGCGTTCCCACACAGTCTGGAAGAGGATGAAGGTGGTGTCCACATCTGCATAAATGAATCTGCCACCGATTCGTGGTGCACATTTATTTTTCTCAAAACGGTTTGAAAACATCTGGGATTGTGAGTGTAGAAAAGTCTGACATTCTCCCACAAAGAAAAAGCCAGAATGTGGGTCTTCCTCAGCAGCCCTGGAACGTCCTCGCTGTTAAACCCCAGAGAGAAGCGCCAGCGCCCGGTTTCATCGGACGCAACAAAACGCTGACGCGTTAAATTTCCCTTGTGAGGAGATGACCTGCTTAGCTTAAAGTCAGTCCAGTTTTTCAGTGAATTCAGGGAACTTCAATCCCCCCCGGTTGACGGTTTGACTCCTGTCTGTCCTACAGTGACTCCCAGCGACAGTCTGGTGCGACGCTCCATCAGTCAGCAGAAGTCCGGCGTTTCCGTCACCATCGACGACCCCGTTCGCACCACCAGGCAGCCATCTCCACCTCGAGGAAAGGTTTCCAACATCATCCATGTGATAAACCTGGTGAGTCGACATAAAGCACAGCAAATTCTCAAGAGGTTACAGAAAAATGTAGTCGCCCCCCCCACATGTAAATTTGTTCAGCTTGAACGGGAGAGAAAAAAGCAGCACATTTTTCAGTAATGAGGCGTATAAAGCTGATGCCAGTGGTAACCGCGTCTTCTCTAGACCCATAATTACCGGCAGGAACAATTACCCAGGTGTTTGAGCTGCAGTCAGGTGTAATCTCAGGTGGAGCGCCGCAGCGAATGACTAACCAGACGGTGACAAGATGAGACATTACACCTTTAGTCACGACATTTTTCTGCCCTGTGTCATAGAGGCAGGGTAGAAGGCCGTCCATTAGGCTGGCTAACATCAGAGCACTTAATGAGCTTTACAGCTGGTCTTTATCATTTACCCCCAAGATGGCACTGCAGCCTGATGGAGGAATGGGAGGTATAGGAAATAGCTTGTTTTTTTAGTTCTAAACACTACTGGTGGCATGAATAGATGGAGAGTCTTTATCCAGATTAAAGACGATATGCTGCGGAGATCTAAACATCTATAGATTTCAGCTTGTAGGGTTTGATTTAATAGTTTCTGCCTTTCAAAAGACTGTAAAATCTAATGCCACCAAATGAAGCATCTACAGTAGATTGTATTTGATGCAAACTGTTATCTTCTTCTTAGACTCCATAAAGTATTTTTTCCAAACCCGCTGTAGTGAAGCTTTGCTAGGAATGCCCTCCTCAGCTTCACCCGGTGTCCTCTGCTACGCCAGCGACCCGCTCCGCCGGCGTCCTTCTGAACAAAGTGATGCTTTATGGGGGGGTCGGGGTCCGTCAGGCGCCGGCGGCTTTGAACTCTGCGTCCCCTGCGGGCTTCGGCTTCTTTGCTAGTTCAGCCGCTCATAACGTTCTGGCGCTGTGCGGTCTCGTCAGCAGCGATTGCTGAGGATCCAGACCTCTTGCCGGTCGGCGTCCGACCATGACCTCCTGTAGGTGGGTGTGTTTACGCCTGCCAGCGGCTGCAGAGGGGATTTCCTCATCGCTGGAAGGGCGTCGCCACCAACTTCACCCTGACAACTTGTAGCTCCCCTCATGCTGACGCTGGACCACTTGATGCCGTTACTGATTCTAGTCCTGGCTGTAATGCTGTCAGCAGCCCCTGCCTTAGAGTTTTATGGTTTACATTTGCATGGCAGGCTGGATAAAAGTTATTTAACCAGCTGTTATCCGATCTCCACCATTTTCTCCCCTTTTTGCTGCTACCGGCTCATTAGAAACACCCCTCTACTTTCTGCTGATGTTTCACACAACAGTGTCTGATTCTGATGCTTTCTTTTGTCGTCGCAGGTCCGACCCTTCACTCTGCTCCAGCTCAAGGAGCTGCTGAACAGAACCGGCAGCGTGGTGGAGGAGGGCTTCTGGATCGACAAGATCAAGTCTCACTGCTACGTCACAGTGAGTAGAAGCCGTCAGCGCCAAGGATCAAACTGCTCGGCCCAAAACAGACGGCTCCTTCTGTTCTCGAGTCGTAATCATTTCATCGTGGTTTTTATCAGTTGCAGTCAAAACGGTAACACACCTTGGCCTGTTGAGCTAGCAGAGAGGTCTGGATGCTTGCTGTCGTAAAAAGCTTCAGCGTGTCTCTTTTCTAGGGCTGGGCGGCGTGGCTTAAAAATAAAATCTCCCTTTTTGTCTTACCGAATCCCATTAATCGATGTTTTCTTCCTGCTTTTTGCTTCGCAAAAATAAATTAAAGAAATGAAACAAGCATTTCATCTGGGAGTTGACCTGAATTCAAAGTGCAACTAAATCCAAGCTGTAAAACAAGATGGCGGCCCTGCCGTTGTAAACAATGAGAATAAAACTAAATGTTTTCTGCTGGTGGTTTTACACGATGAGCTAAGAACAGACTTAACGTCACTTGTGTAACTTTAACGAACTTTAAAAAAGTAAATTAAAGTCTCATTATGGTAAACAAAGTTTCCGCTTAACAATATTTTGACAATGTTTTCCTAAACATATATTCAGCATTGCAGCTGTTCTATCGGTAAAATAAAATCCTGATTTTCCAGAAATTCAGTCTTAAAAAGCTGTAAATTTGATTTAATGGATTTATTGCCCAGGCCTGCTCTTTTCTTCGTTTTGTTTTAAAGGAAAATGGCCTTTTAATTTTTATTACCATATAGGTGTGGGGTGATTCTCAATGTATGAGAACTTTGAGGAAGAAAAGCACAAAATAAAACTAAATGCATATTTTGACCTTAAGGCTTTAATTCAGCCCAGAGGGACGACAATTATTCCTACTGGGGCCAAAGAGTGGAACATCTGGAGAACGTCACCTGTGACATTTAGTTTCTTATTTAGAATGACCAGGCTGGTTAAATACCTGCCAGATTTAATAATAGTTACAGAGGGCTGAGGTGGGCGTGGCAGGAGATGACCGTAGACCGCTCCAGTTCCTGCTGGCTCCGTTCTGATCTGGTTCTGTGAAAGTAAAGCTTTGTCCTGTCCCTGCAGTACGCCACAACAGAGGAGGCGGTCGCCACCAGGACGGCGCTTCATGGAGTCAAATGGCCTCCCAGCAACCCCAAGGTGCTCGGCGTAGACTTCTGCCAGCAGGACGAGGTACAGAAGGCCGCGTGCCGTGCATTCACAAGAGGAAATGGCCTCCTTGTCTCTCTGGCCTAAATGTCTTCTTTGACATCGTGTTCTTATTTCGTTTAATATCCTCAAAAACTTTCTTTTACAGCTGGACTATCACAAAGGCATCCGGAAGCCAGAGAAGGAGCCGGAGCAGGCTGCTCCGGCGGCTCCTCCTCTGCCCCGCCTGCCCCCTCTGATGCCTGTGAGAGACCGGGACAAAGAGCAGGAGCAGCGGGAGCGGGAGCGAGACAGGGGGGTGCGGGACCTGTGGGCCGAGCGGCAGAGGGAGATGGAGCGGCGAGAACGGGCCCGGGGCGAGCGGGAATGGGACCGGGACAAGGTCCGGGAGTTCGCCAGACCCGGAGAGGAGGGACGGCGATCTCGGTCCAGAGAGAGGGAGAGGAGGAGGAGGGAGAGAGCCAAGAGTAAGGAGAAGAAGACTGATAAGAAGGGTAAGGCTGAGCTACCCAGCAGACGTTGAGCCTGTGTCATGGCGACGGACGCGGCTGTAAAGGGTCGCCTCTGTTCTCTCTGCTGCCACCATGAGACGCGTCTGTTTTCTCCCCGACAGAGAAAGGAGATGAACCTCCTGCTAAACTGCTGGATGACCTGTTCCTCAAGACCAAAGCAGCCCCCTGCATCTACTGGCTCCCCCTCACCGAGGAGCAGGTCAGGCACACACCTCCTCCCACACGCTCACTGTCTCCTTTCGCTGTACGCTTGACCCACTGAAACTGTGTACGTTTAGGCCAACCAGCGGCTCTTGGACACGGTGGAGCGGCAGAAGGAGCGCGAGCGAAGGCGCAAGGAGCAGGAGGAGGAGGAGGAAAAGAAGCGTGACGAGGAGAAGAAGGAGAGGCTGAAGGTCAGGGAGAAGGACGGCGGCAGCGCCGCCGCAGCGAGCGCCGCAGCGTCCGGCAGGGGAGCCGACGCCGACAGGGAGCGGGACCGCGGCCGAGACAGAGAGGCCAACAAGAGGAGGGACAGCAGCCACCGGTCCAGGCGACCCTCGCTAGTGTCGGGCGGCGGCCGGCGCTCCCGTAGCCGCAGCAACCCCCGGGACAGGCGCCGCTGAGCCGCCCGGAGCCGCGGGGAGGCAGAGGATGCAGCAGACAGGAAGTCATGAGAGGCTCCTCCCCATCTGCCCCGCCGGGCTTTAAAGGCTTCACCATGACGCCACTTTTGTCTTCCACACGCTTCTGTCCCAGCCCTCCTTTTTATTGTTCACGATGTGTGTTATAGGAACGTGTCCGTTCGTCTTCATCCTTCAGAAGCTCCTTTCTTTTCCTTCTCCCGGTCGCGACCAGTCCTCTTTGTCTCGTTCTGTCAGTTCTTCGTGGAGGAGAAACAGCGGAGGGCGGCCGCTTTCCTGCCTCTTCATTCTGTCCCGCTGAGGTTTCGGGGACCGCCTGACTTATTTTAGTTTTGTGGCTGCACAGTTTCCTTCCTCCTCAGAGCCCTGTAATAAACATAGATCCCCGACCGTGTACCGACATTTTCTAGAAGCCATTTTACTGTTCAGCACCAAGGAGGCAAATCTATCGATGTACATACAGTTAGAAATAACCCTTAGTTAAAGTGAAAGCTATTTTATTTTTGAGATTAATTTTTCTCAGCCATAGACGGTTGTGGTGTTGAAGCAGACGAGGAGCGTTGGGCTCGTCTCAGCGCTGTAACCCGCGGGAGAGGAGCGGCGCTACGCCCAGCTTCCTCCATCAGGCTCACGTTTAGGAAGCTTAAATGCAAAGGTTCAGCTTCTGATAGAGGAACAGTTGCATTTTTAATATTTTTCATTTTCTTTTCAGTTCCAGTTTGCTTTTTTGAGTTGTTTTTGTTTTCTCTCCATCCAAGTGCTGAATGTACCAAGAATTTAAGAAATCAATAAACTGGTTTACCACACCATCTCCTCTAATGTTCTCGTTTACTCGCCGTACCACAAACATGGCAGCTGCTTGGCCCTCGTCTGTCACACCTCAACTTGTTTCAAACTTTTTAATCAGTTCTCCTGCTATAGATATGGAGACTATGAGCTCAGTAGCTTTTTTTATGTGGCATTTCCTGAATACTGCCTTATCTTTTATGGCATGGTCTCTTATCTTTCCCATAGTGAAGAGCTGCTAAAGAGTAGGCCTATGTCACATGTTTATTCCCCAGGGAAACTGGAAGCTATGCATCAGAGTTCCTAGACGAGCTTCATGGCTTTTTAGAGCGCAGACCCACAGCATCACTGATCCTCTACGCTCAGTGGACTTCAGGTGCTTTTTGCCTTATTTTTATCCAGCTTGGGTTTCAGAAAACTGAATCTCTCTCATCTGACCAAAGCACAGCTTATTAAACTCCACATATTTGTTTGTTGTGAAAAAGGGTTTTTTTTCTCCTGGAAAGCCTCCAAGGCAACTTTTAATAGTTATGGAAACTTGGGGACCCCTCCCCTCCCCCTTCTGGCAAGATAAATGTGTCCTCAAAGTTATAGTTATAGTTCAGGGGATGTTGGTCATGGAGTAACAGGTTCATAGAAACTGGTCTTAATATATAACCAAAATCTACATTTATAGGACTTTGGGGGCTTGATAAGTGGTAATCAGTATTTTAAGAACTTTAAAGTTTATTTTTCAGTGAGTTTATGCAGCTGCAATGGAGTGTGTTTGTGTTTTCAAGGTTTTTGGACAACAGGGGTGCCAATACTTGTGGAGAGCCAGAGACCAACGAGGGATATTTCTGTTAATGTTCACTTTTTATTGAAATTGTGACCGATATCTGGAAGTACACAATGAAAAATACTTTAACACACGAAGTTCCGTCGTTTCTCTTCAGCTTGCACAGATCCGCGTAACAACTTACAGTAAAGTCAAATTTAAGTGCAAAAGTTTGCTAGTCATAAGGTATATACAACAACATAATTCAGCAAAATCCCTTTTGTTCTTCTACAGCAAAACAGTAGCAACACTGGGGGTTAAAAAGCAGTAGTTCCCTTTTTTCTTTTTTTAAACTATAGTACAGTAATGGTCCGAGAAGTACAGCAGGGCGGCCCGTGTGACGAGCCAATCGGACGACGTGAAATGTGACGAATGAAATGCCTCGACGTCAGCGGTTTCAGTTCAGAGGGATGCACGAGAGACGCTGAGGATCGATGGCTTTCTTTAAAAGACAAACGAGAGAGCTGCACGGCGTCTGATCAGTGCGTGTCGTGCGGGGGAGCGCTGTGTGTGCCGCACACCCGGCTCATGTGACAGGAGTGGCAGAGGAGATGAGAGTCCAGAGGGAAGCACTGCGAGCCGGGCTTATCGGAGAGCTGCTTGCCACACTCCTGGGAGACGGGAAGAGAGAAATGCTCGGATAAGGACAGGAATGCGGACGGGAAGCTGGCTCCTTTTAGCCATTTCAGAACGTTCCTGGAGCGGAGGAGAACTCACCTCGCAGTGGTAGCACTCAAAGTGGTAGTCCTTGTTCATAGACACAACCCTGAGGATCTCCTCGCTGCCCTGGGGAACAAAACGCAAAAGGTCACGGCCTGCGGCCTCAATCTATTCGGAGCGCCTTCACTCCCTCCAGGGAAATCCTTCATGCGTTTCATGTAGCCTGAACATGAATAACCTGCAGAAACTTGGTCAAATTTAGTTTTCCAGCGTCCGTCGACTTTGTTCTGTTGTCCACCAGAGCAGGAAACTGGCCTCGGCTCAGCAACGAGAGAGGCAAATGAAAACGTAAAAAGACTCAACTCAAGGAAAGCAAAAGCACATAAAGGGGCAAATATATTTCCAGGGTCAGGAAAGAAATCAGAGGAAAAGTCATTTTTGGTGTTGGAATACAAAGAAAGCCTGTTCAACGAGCCTCTCACACAGAAAATCACTACAATATATGGATGGTGACATGTCCAGACAAACAGAGCACAGTCGCCTATTGTTGTACACCGATGGATTGTTTTTACACAACCCCTCTCCGGCGGGAACAGGAGCAGAACGTTTCTAAGAACAGATGTCTGCTGTCAGTAAAACCCACTTGTGTCATCCACTAATCTTTTTATTTCACAATTTAATGGCTGCTCTCTGCAAACGTCCAGCAGTGCGTTCATCCACCGTAATCAGCAGCTGCAGCTGTTCATTTCCCTTCAGTGTCCACACCAGCGTAGATGACAGATCAGCAGTTTCACGCTGCTTTGAGACAACTGCCTGAGACACCATTAAGACAAGAGTCTGCAGAGCGGTTCAGCCCTCACAGGTGACGCAAAGACCGACCATGTGGAGGAGAACTGGGACTTTCAGCCGCTTCCCTTCACTACTGCAGCCGCCTCTCTAACAAAGTCTCCTTGTGCACGTGACCAGCAGAAATGACATCCACCAGAATGTTTTTTTTTTTTTATTATTAAAACCACAGTTGTAACCTACAGGTGGACAGAGAGCGTCACAAGTCGTGTTTACTTCAAAACATTTTTAAACGCACCAGAAGGGGTTGATGGAAACGGCAAAATTCAAATTAACTCACTAAATTTTGCAAAAAAAAGTTTTTACGATGTGGTTTTGCGCTAAAGAGGAGATGGAGACATTTGTCGAATCAGTTCTGATGTAGTGAACGTCTACCTCACATGACTGATCAGCTGTCTCTGCTACCGACGTCTTCTCAGATATTCCCATAACGCTCAAACAGGTCTGGAAGCAACAACAGCTGCGTGTGGACTGACGAAGAGAAGACATTTCTATGTCTCCAACAGTAAAAAAATAATAATAAAGAAACTCAGCACATTAAAGTCTCACTCCATTACTGATCTGTGGTCTGTGCTAGTTAGCAACATCTACGTCCTGTTTACTACAGACGACGTGACGCTGTGCCTCTCCTGGTTAATTCGCCACAAACCCGTAAACGGAAACGCGTCTGATTCGCATTTTCTTTTTTTGCGATATTTCAAAAGTTCTCTCAAAACTTGCATGAGAACTGGATGGAAACAACGCTACTGAGAGCGTTTGTTGGGCTAGATTCTGTCCACTTCTGTGAACAAATCAGAAACATTCACCTGGTGAACTCCTGTTCCACCTGGATAGTTTGCCATCACTACTTTGTTACGCACCAATACCAGAGCTCAGCGTTTCAAATGTAACGCCGTCAATCTTCAACAACTTTCGGCCGCCATGAGCTCTGGTTTATTCTTTCATGCCCTTTTTCCTTTTTTCCATGTGAGAAAACGACGACGACTAGCGTGAGCTACAACACTGAACCCAGCTGAAAAGGGAAATCTGCAGAAATGATAACAAATACCCTTTAAAAGGGCATACAGGTTCAGACATAACGGATTACTCATTAAAA
Source organism: Fundulus diaphanus (assembly GCA_037039145.1). Classification (NCBI taxonomy): domain Eukaryota; kingdom Metazoa; phylum Chordata; class Actinopteri; order Cyprinodontiformes; family Fundulidae; genus Fundulus; species Fundulus diaphanus. The sequence goes on from CM073131.1 coordinate 22,029,879, forward strand.
CAGATAAGAGGCTACTCACTTCAGTCGGTAGGATGGGTTGCAGACAGGCAGCGCACTTTGGAGCAAAAGTCCTGCGAACGCAAACGAGGACGTTTATTAGCTGTGGAAACATCTGCGACGGTGAGAAGACGCTTCACAGCATCTCTGGTATGTGACGCCTTCCACAAAACACATAAAGACTGGAAGTCCAAGAAGCTCTGCTGTGTTTATGACGACATCTTTAGCTTGAAAAATCCGCCGACGTGCTGCTACATGCAAGCATGACGCAAAGGCCAACAGCGCAGTTAAATGGCGGATACGGTGGAACCGATTTAATTTCTCCCGACTAAAAGAAAAGAAAACAGAAGACCAATAAACGGTAAGCCTCACTTGTTGTAGTCTGCGACGCAGTAGATGTTGCTGTGCTGGTCCACGGTGAAAGGAACCCCGTCCAGAGCCTTGGAGCACACCACGCATCGGAAACAGCCGGGGTGGTAGGAGTTCCCCACAGCCTGCAGGATCTGAGCACGAACAGGAGAGCCGCCATCATCCTCCAGCTAGGGCTGCAGAGGGGATTTCTCCCGTCTGACCGCTTAACGTTGTGTTTAGATACTCATAGGCACAGCAATCCATTTCTCTGATCTGACCAAGGCTTCCCGCTCCCTTAAGCGGCCGTTATTAGAGCCTGAACACAGACTAAATGCACAAGAGGCCGTGGAGAACTGCGCGTTGGGTTTAATGAGCCGGAGCCCCGGCAAAGGTCACGTACGACCGATAAATACGCAGAGGCTCCGCTTCAAACACACACCGCTACGCTTAGGAGTCAGCCTGCCTCAACACTTTCCAGGTTTAAAGCAGAAACGTCTCAAAGCTCAAATTTCCACAGATCTTATTGCTTTAGGGTTGGATTTTAAATCTTAGATGCAAAGACGGACTGTGACTGTATGGTAGACATTTCTACAGGGGCTTTACATATAGAACCTGGATGGATGGATGGATGGATGGATGGATGGATGGAGAGAAGACTTAAAGAGGAAAAGGCACCATGTCATAAAGGTAGGATGGTTAGAGGGAAAGGCATAAGAGAGGGAGGGAAGGAAGGATGAACAGCAGGACGTATACAAGGAACTAAGGAAGGGCAAAAAGAGGAGGAAAAAAAAGGAAGGAAAGAAGGACATAGCACCAGGAGGAAGTATACATAAAAGGTCATAAGGGACTATGAAAGTAAGGTAAGGAAGGGAGGGAGGACAGAGTAGGAGGACACTGGGGCGGGGAAATAAAGCCTGGAAATAATTATCCTTTTTTCCCAGACCGAGTAGAAAGCTGAAAACCCAGGACTGAGGGAACTTGTTGCCTTAATTGCAGCGACTTCTGGAGAGATAAACACGTCTAGGTCTCCGGCTCCTTGTCTCTGTGCTCCTGCAGCCCGCCGTGTGAAGCCCACTTCCCCGTGGCTCACAGGCAGCCTCCCATTTAGATGCATTTCTAAGCACGGCGCGGTTCACGTAGGGCCAAGCGTCGGCCCAATCTCTGCACACAGCCTTACTTCTTTATTTACCAAAAAGCCAAGGCAAACATTCCAGGGAAAATCTTATCGTGGGAAGCCAGAGAAGTGCCAACGGAAAGACGTCAGCGCATTTCTGCGTCCCCTCAGGAGAGCTCTTCAAAGGAATTATGGGAAATGTGTGCATTCATCAAAAAAAGAAAACAACAACACACCATTACCCCAGACTAGATCGGTGGGGCTTGGGTGGGATTTTCTTTAAATCTAACATAATTGAGCGTGGATGTTGGTGGGGGGGGGGGGGGGGGGGGGGACTCACCTGCTCCAGAATGAGGTGACCACACACGCTACACTTCTCAGCAGCCGCCTGGAATCCCGAAAACTGTAATTAAGAGAAGAGCAGAGCTGATCGGCGGCTCAAACGACGACCCCCGGCGGCGGGGGGTGGCAGGACCCTGACCTCTGACCCTCACCATGTAATCCTCCTTACAGTACACGGAGCCGCTGACGTTGTAGAAGTCCTTGTTCCTCAGGGTTCGCCCTGCAGAGGGGTCACAGGTTTGATTTAAAACGGGGGGGGGGGGGGGGGCATTAGGGAGGAAGGGTGCGGCGGCGGCGATCCTGCAGGAAACTCACCGCAAGACACGCAGGTGAAGCAGCGAGTGTGATAGAGGTGATCCAGGGCCTGGCAGGCGTTGTCCGCCCCGTACACGCCTTTCCCACACTTCACACAGGAACCTGGTGGGTATGAGAAACAGAGCGATTAGACACACACACACACACACACACACACAGAGCGCTCCTGTTTACGGCAGCATTCCAGGAGGATGTGTCCTGAAATCCACCTCCACACAGAGTGTCAACACGCGTAAATCCTGGGCTTCGCACCACCCGGGGGATTTTCAGGCAGCGCGGCCCCGGCTCCCCGTGCCAGGCTGTTTGCTCATCCACCCGTGGGTCTGTTATTAGAGGGGAACTCCACCGGATCCGGCTCTGCGGGCTCAGAGAAGAGCGCTCTTTCTTCGGGAGTAGGGAGCTTAGACGCGCCTTTGAATTTCAGTCGACCCCCCTCCCCTGCATTTACAGCAATTTGGGATTTTTTTATAATGACAGGGCGTCTTTATTCACTCCAGGAGCCAGAAAGCGACTAAACTAGTTAATTTTCAACGATCTAGACAATGTCCCCCCCCCCCAACCAGCAAATCTTGACTTTAATCTCCAATTAAACCTGTAATTGTGACTGAAGAGCTTTACAGATGAACAGAAACCCAAGAACCTCCTGCGCCGGGGGGGGGGGGGGGAAATCCAGCATCACTGTCCACGATGAAGCCCGTTACACGTCCATAAGGGCCGAGAGGGTGCTGAGCAAGAAATCCCCCTCCTCCCCCCTTAAAATCAACACCTAACTAAACTGAAACTTCAACACAAAGCCAAATAACATCAGAAGAAAAAGGACGTGGGACGGCGGGAGGACGCTGGAGCACGGCGGTGGCAGCATCATGCTGAGGGGCCTGCTGCACTGCACAAATGACGAAGATGAATGGAAACCGCCTTCGAATCCTTGAACCTAGACCCTCGAATCCACAGCTAAGAGAGTTGAAAGACGGACAAACCCGGAGCTTCTCAACCAAACACATTGAAACTGTCTTTTTTAACGACTGAAGCCTTCAGCAATGAGCCGCATAACAATCATCAACATGGCCGGGTCAGAGTGACCGAAAAAACAAACCTAAAGGTGCGCTTCCTGCACCTTTAGGCGGCGTATTAAATGTGAGGCAGAGGCCCCGGTGGTCTGACAGTCACCCTCTCCCTGGGACCTATTTAAGGCTGGTACTGAGCTCCTTTCTTCCCTCCTGCTTCTCATGTGGTTGAGGGAGTGCCACACAAATCAGCAATTCCTCCTCCCTGCTGCTTCGGGCTTTAGACGACCTCTTTGATGTCTAAAGGCAAAAACACAAGTCTGTGCCAAAGCCAAGGAATGAAAGAAAGAGAAAAAAAAGGGGGGGGGGAGGCTGAAACTTTAAAAACGCTACGTCCCAAACAGCTGCAGTGAGCTGGACGGAAAACAACCGCCTCAGGACGCGACCGTCGAGGTCTCCTCCGTCTGGTCACTTTACACGGCGTGCTTCCATGTGTGGCGCTGGGATGTCACGCTTTACCCCAGCAGGGGGCTGAAGGGTGAAGCTGAACACCTGGAAGAAAACCAGCTAGAGGCGGGGAAAGGCTAGAGAGCGGAGGCGCAGGTTCTCCGTCCAGCAGCATCAACCACCACCACCCGGAACATACAACCAGAGCTGTAAACGGGTTGGTGTAAAGCAAAGCCACGTGGTAGAATGGCCTAGTCAAAGTCTAAAGAAGAACAGATTCACAAAGCAGCCATATCTGAAGAGGCCTGCAGATGTGACCAAAACGAAAGTCGCTTCCCCCCCTCCATCTACCCAGGGAGGCGGAATGCAAATGCACGCCGCACTTTTCAGATTTTCGTTTACAAAGCGTCCCTCTCCGCCTTTTCCACTTGACTCAGCTTTGTGTTGGCATGAACATTTTGGCACGGAGCTGTAGTTAAGAAAGGAGCTGATCGGGTCTGACTTTCTGTTTCTACTTTCTTTTTCTCTTTAATGGAAAAGAAAGAAGGGAGGGGGGGGGTTCCCCCCCTGCAGGTGTGCGTGAGGCGCTCACAAACTGCGTCTTTTACTGGCTGAGAGGAGTACAGTGTTGTGTGTCCCCTCCGGGCACGCATACCTGAGCAGACAAACAGGCTGCAGCACCCCGCCCCTGCACACGCCACGGCTGCGTTAAGCACACACAGATGAACCGGGCCTGCCTTACTGTGGCCTAAAGTCACTGGAGGTGGGAGAAACACGCCCTGCCGCAGAAAGCACGCAGCAGGGCCGTGACTCAGCGGTGACGGGCTGTTTTTATATGGAAGCAGGTCATTTTGGGTCCTGCTATGAAGGCTCGGTGCCAAAGAAACGCGGAGGCACATCTGCAACACCTGCCTGGTCTTTAGCTCACACATATAACATTACACCCCCCTCCTCCTCCTCCTTTTTTCAGGTCTGCAGCCAAACTCCTCTCCTTTCCTCTCTTGCGCTTGGTGCGCTGTGACCCTGCGTGTCTCTGCAGGTCCCCGTGGCACCATCCGTCTAACCAGTGCGCTCCTGCAGCTATTAATCTGCCCATCTCGCAACGCAACCCCCTCATTTGGAGGCAGGAGCTGTGATCCGACACCAGACAGCGGTAATGACACGGCGGAGGCAGACGCTGGGTGACCCGGCTCTGCGCTCTGGGCGCAGCGGCCAGCATCATCGGGGCTGTGGTTGGACGGCAGACGCGCCAATCAGAATCCTGCTGGCGAGACGCGCACTTCCAGTTTGCGCTCTGAGGTCTATGATCCCGTTTTTAGTTTTAGTTTATTTAGGGAATATGATACATATGAGATGTAGTTTTGGGTCCATCAGAATGGAGGTTACCAGAATAAAGACGCTGGAGTTTATGAAAGCTTTTAAAGTCCATCAGAGGCTCTGCTGATGGTTTACAGACTGGTAACAGTCGGTAACTCTTGGTTCTGCTGCGTTAAGGCAGCAGGAATAATGTTTGACGTCCTGCTGACCACAGATCGGGGCCGACAGAGACTCTGTGTGCGTCTCTGGCTCTGACCGTGCGCAGCTTTAGCAGAAAGAAGAACAGAAACCATCTCACCGAAGAACTCCTGCCGGGTGTCCAGGCTCTCTCTCCCGGCGGCACCTCCCGAGTCCTCCTGAGGTCTGGCCGGTCCGGCCGAGGAGGGCCCCGGCGGCGCTGCGCCTGCCTTGGAGAGCGAGGCCGGTGCCAGATGCTGGTCCTTCAGCCTCAGGCCCTCCAGCAGACCCCCGCCGTCCCGGGCGGCGTCTCTCAGCAGCAGCCGGGTCAGCTCCTCCTGGTACCGGGTGCCGGGCAGGTCCGAGTAGCGGGCCCTCTCGCCCATCGCGCCCACCTCCTTCCCCCTGGCCCCCGCCTGCTGATCCTCCCACCACTCGGGGCCTCCCTGGTAGCACGCCGCCGCGGGACTCCCCACGGCGGGCGGGTACGAGTGGCGGCTGTCGTACGGCCCCGGGCGGCCCCCTTCCTCCAGGTAGTGAGTCCAGGCCTCCGCGGTGGCCCCCGCGGCTCTGCCCGGGGCCCCGTAGCCCACCGAGGAGCCCGCGGTCTGCGCGGGCTGCTGCTGCACGGGGAGGCCCCCGGAGGCGGAGTAGCGGGAGTCGTAGCCCAGGCTGATGCCGCTGGTCCGGTTGCTGCTGCAGCGGCTCCCCATGGGGCTCCCCCCGCCTCCGCCGCTGGCCGTGCTGGAGGCGAAGCTGGACCGGGGGCTCACCAGCACCGACTCCTGGAGGCTGAACGACGAGCAGGGGCTCAGCGTGGGACCGGGCGGGTAGAAGAGCCCCACGCAGCCGGCCGGCATGTCGGAGGGCCGGTGCGGCGGGTGAGAGAGGGAGGCGGGCCGCGGGTTGTCCCACAGGTCGCTGCCCGTGCTCAGCCGCTTGTAGAGCAGAGCCTCCTGGAGGGAGAAGCGCTTGTGTCTCTCGGGCTCGGGGCCGTAGCCCTGCTCCGCCATCCCTCCTCCTCCTCCTCCTCCTGATGCTCCTCCGGGTCTGGATCCGTACCCCGTGGCAGCGGCGTACGGCGGCGGCACCGAGTGCGGGGGAGGCTGGGAGAGGAGCTGCTGCCGCCGGACCAGCTGCTGGAGCTCCAGGGAGTATCGCCGCTGGTTGAGGGCGGCCTTGGAGCCCAACGCCTCGGGAGGCGGGCCGAGGTGGGGGTCCGCTCCGTCGGTCAGGTAGCAGGAGGCCCGCTGCTGGGGGGAGGGTCGCCTCAGCTGGGCCAGGGTGGAGGGGTGGAGCGGCTGCTCGCCATCTGGAGGCGCGGAGGAGGGCGCCGCCGCCGGTGCGTGGAGGGGAGCCATCCCCATCCCTCCTCCTGAGCCTCTTTCCGACGCGCACGCGTCGCCCGGGGTCGGGGGACCAAGCGAGAAGCGGGCCGGGGCGGATGGCGGCCCGGAGGAGGCGCCGGCGTTGGCGTTGCTGTTGTTGGCGTTGCTGGCGGAGTCGTGTTTCTTCTTGGAGCTGAACTTCACGCTGCCCGCGTCGGTGAGCTTCAGCTTGCCCAGCAGCTTGCTGATCGGCCGGTCCATGGTGGGGGGGGGGGGGGGGGGGGGGGCAGCGACGCCCCGCCGGGTGCGAGATTAACCAGGAGAAAACCAAATACACGAGGAAATGTTCCCGAACTTAAACAAACAAACAAAAAAACAACAACTTCTGTACACGCAATAAATACAACGGCGGATAAATTAGAAACTGTCTTAAGACATCTCAAGACTTTAAGGCGATTCAAGTCCACGTGTGACTAACCCACAGACACGGGTGGGCCGTGGAGGGGGAGACTCCATGGAAATAAAGGACAATAAACCGAAGGCAGTCCGGCCAGGGAGCAGGAGGAACATGGACCCTCGCTGGAGTGACCTATGGAGGCAGAGGGCTTCCTTTGTGGACCCTGCGCATCTGTGTGCGCTCCTTCCGCTCCGACTCCCCGAAATAAACAAACGCCTTTGCTAAAAAATATATATATATATATATATATATATATATATATATATATGTTCATATAAATAAAGAAAAAGTCTTCCCGGGGTCCGGCTCCTCTGATAGCACAAAGCGGGGAGGTTCAGCAGGAGGCAGACCGTCGCTCCTTCATGTGGCTCCGGCGCAGACGCCTAGATCAGCCCCTCGGTGCTCCGATGCTCGCCTCGGCCGACGTCCGCCGCTCATCTCCTGCGCTCACAGCCACATCCTCCTCATCGCGCTGCTCCGGCGGCACGGCGAGCGGGAGGCGCCGACCCACCGTCCGCTCGGCTCCGACTCGGCTGCGTCTATCATTCCCGAATGAAAGGGGAGAAGAATCCGGTTCGGTGTTAGCAGCAGCAGCAGCAGCAGGAGATAAAAGTTTGGACACGAGTTACACCGGCGCCCCGTTACTCCGGGCGACCCAGCAGTCCGGTGCCGAGCGCAAACGAGTCGGTCCAGATAAACAGAATCCCTCCCCCGGTCCGCACCGCAGAGTCCACCAACTTTGTCTCTTTCTTTCCCCTCAAATAATAACTTACTTACCTCCCCCTCTTTTTTCTCTCATTAAGTTTGCTGCTAGCGACGCAGAGAGACGTTTCCGGTTAGCCTTTTTCAAAATAAACGCCCCATAGACAACGTTTAGCTCGAGACACTCGAGAGCGCGGGACATTCTTTGTAGTTTTTGCTTTTGAAGCAATGAGTATTTGTTTTAAGAGACAAAAGAGGAGAGCTAATGTCTCACCTGTGTGTGTTTTGAACCCACTCGGCGTGCCTCTGCTTTTATTTTGAAGGAGCCACCGGAAGAGGCCGTTAGGTCGCGTGGCTGTTTCGTTCAAAGTGAAGCGCATTGTTCTTTCATCAGCGGCGGCGTGTCTCCCTTCCCCAGCAGGCCGGGACACCTTTTTAAGGAGCCCAAGTGACGAAAAGAAAACAGAGCGACCAGAAAATGTGTGAATTCAGTTCAGACTGTAAACAGGAAGTTACGGCTAGGGGTTTATTTTAAATTATAATGCGGGGCTGACTTTGACAGACATTTGTAGTCTCTAGTATAGGAGGACTGTTTGAAAACAGAAAAAAAAGAAACATTCTTGTCCAAATTAGTGGGTAAATCTCGTTTATGCATTTCATCTTTGCTCAACAGTTGAAATCCCCAAGCTTAAATTTGGAGAAAATTGGTCCGAATTCAAAAAGTTTCTCATGAGCCTGACATCTAAATCCAACATGGCTGCTTGCTTAAAAGCTTGTGATGGTGGAATGTAACAAATCAAAGGTTATAGCTACAATTCTTTCATCAAAACGATTTTTTTTTTAAATAACATCCACTGAATGTCTGGACTGGTGCAGAATAAAAGTATCAATTTTACAAAAAAAAATATATAAAGTATGAATAATTGTTTAATAAATTTGTAATGGGTGCTGCATCGAGAAGAAAAAGGTCCAAACACTGAGAACAATTTCTGTTACCCTCACCCACCCCACTGAACTTTTAGTGTTTCTTGAAGGGTATAATGGTTCATTTGGGGAAGTTGTAAAGATTGCTCAGCCTTAACCCTGGAGGAATATTTAAGGAAAGTTCTTGAGACCTCATTAAAAAAGTTGTGTGTGACCTTCAGAAAACAATCATTGGCCGTTCCGTTTACTGAGATTGTACTGACTAAATCCAAAAGAACCACTAGGAAATGTTCCCCTAAAGGTTTTTCTAATGTTCCTGTATTGTCTGTATTTCCTGAGAAGTTATTTACATGTCACACAATTTCCTCTAGTTACTGTATAAACATGTTGTACTGTCATTTTTCACTAAACTATTGACAATGGTTCTAATTCTTCGTGGTTTTAATCACATAAGTAGAGTGCCAATTTATTCTAACTTATCCACCAATTGTTTGTTATACAACACAGGTAATGAGAGAAAAACAAAATTCAGCTTTAAACTCGTTTTAACTATAAGTTCAAAGGTGAACTTTTTCCTGTTTCCTTTATTAACCAAAAAGCAACCAGGTTGTAAGGTAATTGCCCAGGCATGCGTCGTTCAGGCAACGGGACTACTTTCTAAGACCAGGCTTTGGAATGCGCGCATGGACACGGCGGGGCGTGCTGGGGCTGCTGAATTTTTGCGGCGTTTCTGAGTTCTCCAAGGACGATTCAGAGTAAACATCCCGCCAGTGTGTGAGTGCCGCCCGGCATTAGTCAGGCCTGATTCCGGCCTTTTGGTGGCAGTTAGCGGACACGCCGTAACTCAACAAGTGCTGATAAAGTGCAACTGTGTCCGGCCTGGCGTGCTTGAATGGGCTTGTGTTGGCTCTTCGTGCCCCCCCCCCCCCCTCCTCCCCTCCAGAACGGGTCCGCGGTTCACCGAAGACGCGGCGGCAGCCTCTGCTCTGCCCGGGCTCAAGCGTTCCTCCCCGGCCAGCAAGTGGGGACTTGTCTGAAAAGCTAACAGAGAAATTCTTCAGGGCTTATTCCCGGAGCTGCTCATTCAAAAACAGCACTTTGAAGCGCTTCGAGAGCGGCAGGCCTCTGTCACTCATTGTTCCAACACAATTCACCCAGGAACATAATATTTGCGGATGAAGTGCAGCTTCTTCCACCTGCCTCCGTTCTTGCCTGCAGTTGTCCAATTATCTTCAAAGGACAGTTATGCACGCACAATTTAACCGCACAGCCTTTAGTAATTAAACCTATGAGGAATGTTGGGTGTTTTGAACTTAGGCATTCATATTCCAGTTTGTCATTCAATACAAAAACTTTATTGCAGCTGTTTTATATACACTTAAGCTTCCACACATACTCTAAACACATCAAAAGAAGCCCAAACCAACCCTCACCCCCCCTCCCACTGATATATCAGACAGAACGTTTACTGTCTCAGGTCAGTCAGTAAATAATTTCCATTCATAACCCATTTGTCCAAACATCAGCTATAGTTCAGGGTTTTCTGATGGCCGCTCCAAAGCGCTGACTCTACCGTCTACTTTGGAACTAATTTAGCAGAGTGATTAGGCTCATTGTCCATTTGGAGATATCTCTTTGTGCTCCAGCTTCAACGTCCTCGCTGAGGTCTGCTTCGATGCTCTTTCCTCATGACGTCGTCCGTTTCGTGAGGCGCACCAGTCCCTCCTGCAGCAAAACACCCCCACAACATGATGCTGTCGCCTCTGTACCTTACAGCTGGAAAGCTGTTCTCAGGTTTGCAAGCTTCACTCCTTTTTATTTATTTATATAAAAAAAGTAACAACGGTTTTAATTGCATTGCATTACATTGAAATGACTGTTGTCATTTCAGCTTTTAACTTTTGGTTCTCTCTCTTTTTTCTTCATAGTAGGTACACCTGGTCTGACGTTCTGTTGACTGTGAAATCATCCAGGGAGGACAGATCACCGACTATTACCATCTAATGTAGAACAGATTACTAGATCAATGTGTGCTTCTGTGCTTTTTGTCTGTCTTGTTGTGTCTCTGCTCTGTCTTCTGTAACCCCCAGTCGGTCGAGGCAGATGACCGTTCATACTGAGCCCGGTTCTGCCGGAGGTTTTTTTTTCCCGTTAATGGGTGGTTTTTCTTCCCACTGTCGCTTCATGCTTGCTCAGTATGAGGGATTGCTGCAAAGCCATGGACAATGCAGACGTCTCTCCCTGTAGCTCTACGGTTCCCCAGGAGTGAATGCTGCTTGTCGGGACTTTGATGCAATCAACTGGTTTCCTTATATAGGACATTTTGACCAATCTGTATAATCTGACCCAATCTGTATAATATGATTGAACTTGATTTTGTAAAGTGCCTTGAGATGACATGTTTCATGATTTGGCGCTATATAAATAAAATTGAATTGAATTGAATTGAATTGGCCAAATGCTTTAATTTTAGTTTTATCAGACCACAGCGCATGTCTCAAAAAATCACCTTTTGTCCCTGAGTGTATTTAGAAACCTGTAATTTGGCTAATCATTTTCTGAGTGGCCTAAAACCCCAGGTTGGTACAGGACTGGATCCACTGTAGTTAACGGACGTCCCTTACATTCTCCAACCAGCATCATGCCAATCTTGATGCTTTTGCTTTTATTCTGGGGTTGATGCGCACACTTTGCCCTTAAATCTTTAGGATATTTGATGCTGGAGCTCCCCATGGTGTTTAAACACTGAACTAAGATGAGCCAGCCCCCCCCCCCCCCCCCCACAAGTTAAAAGGTAATATATCTCCAAGCAAAAGTGACACATTCTCTAAATAAACATGCAATTCTGTGTGCAAATGTTCAATGAGCAAGTGCCACGCGATTTATTTTGGAAGATTTACACAGATGTGGAAGAAGGCACATCTGTAAAAGGCTTGAAAAGGGGTGAAATATCTAATCTGCAGTAGCTACTGCATTTCTGATTCTTCTAAGTGAAGCAATTGCTTGTCAGACGGATTTAATAGACACGAGCTCGTCGCAGAATATATTTAGGAAAGATGTAAAAAGTAAGCGCAACAAAATGATCCAAAACAAAGCTATCAATCCCTCCTGCAACCTTGCTCCGCGACTAAAGGGCCTCGAAGGCCATCCCAACTTATCGTTTTGTGAGGCCTTGACATTCAGATTATATTGCAATGAAATTTAAGCGCCAACTGTCATCAATTATTAAGCAAGTCAGAATTTCTTTAAAGTTTATTCAGAGAAAATGCATCGTGTGAGCGCAATGTTAACTGATGTAGCAGAATGGGTGGATTTGCATGCTAAGCGCAGCCACACTCTGAGCTGTTAAGGAAATGACCCCAGATGTGGCACACACCGTGGTTAGAGTTTATGGATGATACGACATTAGCCTAATGAGGCAGCCAGCATGCTTGAGTGTGGGGCAGGTGTCAGACCCGGCTCGCATCATTTTCCTGTGCTTTCTTACGGGGGTTCTTCTGTGGGGAACATCAGAATTTGCTGAATCGTATGTAGATCTACAGAAATGCGAGAAAGCAAAATGGTGTTTACTTTGTTTTCTGTTCTGAGGAGAAAAAAAAACACGTCGGGCTCAGAATGACTGCTGTGGTCCTGGCTTTAGCTCTTTGATCTCTGTCCAGCTCAGCCAAAGGAGTGTGTTTAATATTAGTTGTTCTCATATGAATACTTAACCTTCTAGCATATCTGAAAAAAAGGATAAAGTAGCCTACGTCTAAGGCTCTGGAGCAGGGACGTGCAGGGGGGGGGGGGGGGGTGGCGGAGGGTGCTTGAGCACCTGCCCCTTTGCCCTTTGATGCCCAAAGTGCCCTTTTGTCAGTGTTTTTTTTTTTTTTTTTTTTTTTTTTTTTTTATGTGTGCGTGTTTGTGTGTGTGTGTATGTGTGTGTGTGCATGTCCAAAAGTAATAATAATTTAGATCTACCGTGCCACGGTAACCGTGGCCGGTTACATGATCCACATAATGTGCCCTCACTCTGCCCTTCTTTTCCTCTTGCAGCTGGCAGCTCCGCTGCCTCTCTGCTACTACCGCTCTGCCCGGTCTGTCCTGCCCCTTTAAATCTGCAGCACACGTGACTGTGCTCTGTGCCGGTTAACTCCATAGTCATTGGTTATACTGCTTTAAATTCCGCCTTCCCTCTTTCTGATTGGCTGTTTTCTAGTGTGTGCGTGCTTGCTTGGAGCGCGAGATGTTTTGATTCATACTGGGATACTGCGGTTACCACAATTAATACTAGGGTACGAAACTAGTCCCAGTTAAGAAACTAAATATTATCTGCACTAAAATAGTTCTGTAAAGAAGCAGGAGAGACTGTGTATATTTGTGGAACTTAAGAAATGTAAGTAACCGACGTTAGCATCTCAAAATAGCATCTAATTCTGAAGTATAATGCATTTATCAACAAAAACCTAATCTCTTTTATAAAACTAAATATTCTGTGCCAGGCAGCTGCTGGAAAGATGGAAAAGCAAAGACTGTAGACTATTAAAAATTCTGATTCTTAGCCACAGCTGCCTGAAAAAAGAAAAGGTGAGGGTTTCCCTTTTACCAATATTTCGTTGCTATTATTGCTTAATTTTTTGTTGACCCTTTGATGCAGTTCAGGTATAAATAGCAGGTGATATTTCTTTTACATGATATACAGCACAACAACACTAGATGCTGCCTAAACTACTGCTATATTTTGTTTAGAATTTTGCTTATTTATAATAGCGTAATTAGGATTCCACAAAATTATAGTGCTATTTATTTCACTATTTCTACTTCTAGAATTATAATTACGACAAATACAACCGAGGAACACCATTTACACTGTTTTTTGTTGTACAAAGGTTTCCACACTGTCCATTAGTAAATTAGTGCAAACCAGGGGTGGAGTTAGACATTCTCATCATCAGGGGCTCAGCCCCTGAAGTAAAATATTACATCATTACATGCAGACAGAGTATCTTAGATTAAAAAAATAAGGGTGGGGTTTATCTCTGCACATTTCTATATCTTCAAAAGAAAATACAGGATATATCAAGACAACAGACATATTTTTAATATATTTGGTTTAATTGGCAAGTTTTTACCATCTGTCTCTGTTGCTGGTAAGTTCAAATGCAAACTTTTTCAAAGTGGGAAAAAAGTCCCAATTCAACATTCATCAGATCCGGAGCTGCTTTATAATTTATAATAATAATTTAACTTTATTGATCTCACAATGGAGAAATTCACTTCTGCATTTTAACCCATCCCCTCGGGGAGCAGTGGGCTGCCACTGTGCGGCGCCTGGGGAGCAATCGGGGGTTAAGGGTCTTGCTCAGGGACCCAGAGTGCAGGCAGTGGGAGTTGAACTCCAAACCTCTGGGACTCAAGCTCAATGCTCTAACCACTAGGCCACCAGATTAACAAAAATCACCTAGTGTGTGTCGTGCTTATAAAATTTGTATAAATGTAGCAAGAAATACTGCTTTTCTCTTTAGACAGAAGAAACGCGTCCTGGCGCTCAAGTCAAGCATAAAGAAATAGGAGCATGCATATTGCGTAGGACCAATGAAGCTTTGGGCTAATAGTGTCCCTAGGGTTAAAGTTCAAATCAAACCTATGCCCTTGATTCCATGTTACATTCTTTATAGTATGGGTTGGTACATTTCAACCGGTTGTATAGCAAGGTATGTTTCTGTATCGTGTTTTAAATCCGTGCCTCATGTGCCCTCTTTTAACTTTGACCACCTGCCCCTCCAACGGTCTCTGCACGTCCCTGCTCTGGAGGGAAGTTTAAATGCACCCTTCATCAGCATGAGCATCATATTGAGTCTGGGCTTTTGACAACGCGCTTGGATCGTGCAGGTGATCTTCCACCCAATTCATCCACGCTCTGCATGTATACGGCAGGGAAACAGCTTCTCAGCATGACGCTTCCAGCACCGTGCTTAGGAGTTGGTTCAGTGTTTGTAGGTTTGAAAGCTTCACCTCCACTCCTCCACTTGTCACTGAGGCCAAACAAATCAGTTTTTGTCTCCTCTGACCATAAAATGTTTCCTCCAGAACGTCTTGTATATGTCCGCAGCTGCAAATTTCCATCGCCCTTAGAGGTGTCAGTTTTAGAGGGGGGGACTACTAGATGATAATGTATAGCTTGTTCTATTGTGGTATTCCAGTCCAGTTTGGGCATTAGTGGTTCCTGAATTGTTGCTGAACATTGTAACCATTTTCCTTTCATCTGAGGGGGACAAGTTGAGTCAATTGGTTGAAACTTGGAGAGAGTGGAGCATCAGCAGATCCCGAACGCACATAAAATTTGGTTTTGGAGCAAATGAAACAGACTTGAATTGGTCTTCTGTAATAGTCTCTGCTCAACTCCACCAAAAAAAATCTTAGCAGTATGATTTAAAGCCACGTCCGTATACTATTTTGACTCTTGTAGATGAGAGAACCCCCCCCCCCCCCCCCCCCAAAAAAAAAATCTAATTTGTATCGCCAATTCTAATTTTAAAAAAACCACTGACATTGTTTGTTGTAATCACTTCAGCCTGGACAAAGAATGAGTCAAATGGCGTATCACTGGCTCAAAATTAAATAAGACATTCGTTTTCAGTTTAAGTGCATGTAAGCCTCCGTGTCTAGACATTGAGCTAAAGCTGTGTGAAAGATGTAATTATGTTTAAAGAGTATAAATAAAAGTCATTTCCCCGCAGAGCAATTCCTTAAACCCATCTAAAACCATCTAAGACAAACTTTCGAAGATTTTTCTTCTTTCAACTGTGTGCATAGCCTGAGGGACAACCGATTTGTGTCACTTTCATTATTCATTCATTTTCAGTGTTTGTGTTTATTTTGGAGATTGTTCTGTTCTATCATAACGTTGTTTGTTTCATTAACAATGAGGTGAAAGAGGAGAGGACAAATTATGACTTACATATAATATACATTTGTACAATAAATCTTTATTTATTTATTCCTCATTCCCATTTAGATTTTGTTAAACGGACAACTAGAACCCCAGTGAGTCTATAGCACCCCCTGGTGGTCAGTACTGAGCTGTACAGAGAACATGGCGGCGCCCATCCGGACTTTGTGCTGCTCAGGTGAGACAGAGGTTAACTTTAAACGTTATGTCTGTGTTGTCAGCTTAATTTTGAAAGAAGAGTTTTGTAACCGACATCAGTTTTATTTTATTGGTCGTTGCTTTTTATGTTTTTTTTATTTGCGAACAATGGATGCTAATTGACAATGCTAACGCCGATGCTAACTGTTTGGCAGCAGGTTCTGACTGATATGTGCCAAAAAAGCAGCTTTTAGAGGGTTTCAGAGCGGTGATCTGGGTTCTGGTTGTTCTCTTTGAAGCCCTCAGACTTTCCAGCAGACACTTCAGCTCCACACGTGGATTACAAGCCGGGCAGAAATGGAGGACGGAGTAAGTTGTCCAGCCCCTGTCAAACTTCATTGAAATTTCGCTCATTTTTAAAGATAAGCGGTTCGCGTTTACAACAGCATAAACAAGTTCTGGTTTTAACCAGTTATCTTCCTTCTTCAACAAGTTTAACAAGTTTCGGCTCGGTGTTTGTTTTGTCATTTCTCTTTTAAACACTGAAATGCGTCTGGAAACACAATTGAGTAAATGACATTTTAGTTGAAGGGGTGTGCATAAGGCTGACATTAGGCTGTCATGAACATGAAGTAGTCTTTATGAAGGTTTATGACTGTTGTCATTAAGTGTCATCCAGTAAATTATTTTAATGCTTTTAATGCAAAGTTGACATATTGTAATACTAAAATATTCAGATTAGAAAGATACGTTTTTTTCTGTGCAGCCTTTTTGTCAGCAGCACAGAAAAAACCCCAATGTTGTTGCACTGTTTACGCAAAATCATCACCAGTTCTGTTTCTGTGCAGTAATTTTAGAGATGCTTCCTATAAACATGAGACCATATTGAAAACCACGTGGCCGTGTTGCTGTTAAGTTATTTTTGTGCGTGTGTTTGCAGACATGGACTGTCCAGAAGCGGCACAGAATATGGACCACTGACAGATCTGCCTGATTGGTCTTTTGAAGGTACTGTATAGTAATCCTTTAGTAGATCTAAATGGGGGGGTTTCAGTAAGTGGTGACGCGGAGGCTCACTGTGGTCAAATGGGAGCTGGTTACTTGCTTCTGTTGCCATTGTGCACATCTGCGACTCTTGTCTCTTGCCTCTGGACTTTTTTGGGGTCTAAAAATAACTGCGACAGATCTCTTTGTCAAACCCCGGTCCTTGAGGGCCGGTGTCCTGCAACTTTTAGACGTCTCCCTGGTCCAACACACCTGAATCAAATGGCTGAATTAGCTCCTCGGTCTGCAGTCAATGGCTGCTTCCAAAATGTCTAATAGCTCCTAGCTCCTCTTCCTAGTGCTGGTAAGGGACCTCGCAAGGTTCCTATGCTTAAGGGACTATGATAGGAAGCATTCAGGCTCCTTTTCCTGCCTCCTTCCTTTCTGACTGACTGCACTATTCGGACAGCACTTATCACGGCAAACCCTGGTGTACTTCCGCTTTGGCTGAAGAGTCCTTACCCATCAGACCTTTTCAGATGCAACCAAGGTCTCCAGAGTCCTGCTCTGAGTTAAACATATACTAACATTTCAAGTAACAGCTGACTAGACTTTCCTCCTCAGCTATGTAATTGAAGGGAGTTGTCGGATGTTGAATGAAAGCGTTACACGATACATTTTCAGATTTTACCACGTTACAACCACAAACTTCAATTTACCTTATTGGAATTTTACTCTGCAAATCAAGACAAGTTATTGCTGATTTCAGTTTTTTTTCAGATGCAATGTGTGACGTGCACCTTGTAGAACCACATTTTGCTGCAGTTAGAACGGCGGGTCTTGTTGGGGATATTTCTCTACCCCCAAAAATGTCCAGATTTGCACATCTATATGCAAAGCGATAAAAGTGGTCTGAATACTAATCCACCCCAGATTCGTTCCTTGTCATGATGATTTTACGGTTTGGAAGTTTTTTGAGGGGAAAGAAGTAGGACTCATATTTTTTTTTCTATCATCCCGATTATCGTTGACCTCTGTTTGTGATCAGCTTTATCGTTTTTCTGACAGATGGCCGTCCTGCTCCTCCTCTGAAAGGCCAGCTGAGAAGAAGACAAGAGAAAGAAGCTTTGGCCGTAAGCACCGCTGTTAAATGTTCTCTTCTTTGCTTCACTGTCACTTAATTGTCCTTCCCCCTCATCGGTTCTCTGCTGCCTTCCCTCAGAGGCGTATTGTGATGCTGAACTCAGAAGTGGACCGAGGAATTGAAGTCTGGGAGGAGAAGCAGCAGGAGGCCAAACGACTGGAGGAGCACAAAAAGTCTCTTTTACTCAAGCCCAAAGGAAAGCTGTTAATAAAGAAATCTAAGAGTTAGGAACTGATTATTCAATATTCTTTTAATAAATGCTGTTTCTGTTTTGTCACAAATGGCCATGTACTACTGTTTTTTTTTTATTGCTGACGATGAGGAAAAGATGGTGTGCACTGTTATGTCTGAATTACTCCCTACTTCCACTAGATGGCAGCGTTCCTCCTCCCTAAACCTGCTCATAAACAGCATTTAGCTCAGGAGGAGGTTTGTTATGCTGGGAAAGGACTGGCGAACATAAAGCATCACTAATTCAGGTCCTTTACAGCTCGGTATATTATATCCTCAGGACAGGATTGTGATGCATGAAATGATTTATTTATGTGTCAGTTTATTTTTCCTTCAAGCATTCTGCTAAAAAAAAATGGTAAAGCAGCAGAGAGGAGAACTTCCTCTGCCTGATACCTGCAAAGACATTTAACTGCGGCTGGCAGGAAGCTCAACCCCACGTTTTCTAGTTTTCAACTAGACTGTTTCTGTGGATAAAATTTTATAACTATAAAATGTTTAGTTATTTCTGGACAACACTAAAGATCTGCTTTTCAAAGACGTTCTGAGAGAAGAAGACGGCAAAGTCACATGAAAGGATGGTTGCTTTCAAACCCACAAAGCTCAGTCATTTTGTTTAAGCTAAAGAGAGGCTGATCTTTGCAGCACATGTTTTTGTCATGCCTTGAGCAAAAGTGATCTCTAAGAACCTCAACTTAGCCAGAAGAGCGCGGTTGGAGGCTACCGATTCAGCTTTAAATGTTCAAAGTTTGTCTTCCACTAATGCACAGTCAGACATAATGAAGGGTGGGACTTAAGACCCACCCTCAAGACCTACTTGATATTTTCCAGCACAAAAAAGTCTGACATGGTACATATACAGGCATCTTTTTTTGATCAAGTCAACGGATCTTTTTAGAATAAGGACTTCAGTTGCAGCTTTAAATTTAATGGGATGGAAATGCTTCGAGTGGTCCCTGTTTTTTAATAACTAAAGTTGTGGTTCCTAAACCTTTTTATCGTTACCAAAACAATGGAGGAAGGCTACACAACTGGTACCACTGTTGCCATGCAGCAAAAAGGTCCTGGGTTCAAATCCTGGCCTGGGGTCTTTGGGCGAGGAGTTTGCATGTTCTCCCTGTACATGTGTGGGTTCTCTCAGGGTACTCCGGCTTCCTCTCACAGTCCAAAAACATGACTGTCAGGTTAACTGCTCCCTAAATTGCTCTTAGGTGTGAGTGTGCATGAATGGTTGCTCGGTTCTCTGTCTGCGTTGCCCTGTGATGGACTGGCGACCTGTCCGGTGTCGCCCCGCCTCTCGCCCGTTGACCGCTGGAGGTAGGAGCCAACAAATGTGGGCTTAATGAAGAAATGTCTTACCTGCTCAAAGGTTATTTACAAAAAAGTACTTTTAATCTGACAAACAAGCCTCATCAGAATGCACATAATGATTGATTGAGTGTAAACAGACTAGTGTGACAGCACAGGTTTTTGTTTAATCTATTTCTAAATACAGTTTATGTCCTGTTCAGTAGCAGATATGTAAGGAGGTCACACCACACGCTGCACTATACCTGTGCAACTTGCCATATTAGATAATGCCCTGAATAAATTAATGACAAAGTAGAATATTTGAATTGAGCTTTTTCAGAGTTTCTTTTAATCTTTATTTAGTGTTTCTGTAAAAATCAGTTGCGGTCTTTTTTGGGTGATATTTGCCTCTGAAGAGGTAAGCTGAGCAGTAAAGTTTGTGGGAATGTTACTCAGCTGCGTTTTTGTGTAGTCAACATTAAATTGGTGTGACTTCAACTCATAAAGTCACTGTTTACAATCCAAACCCACCCTATCCACCCCCAGACTCTGCTCACCCTGACTCTCTCTCTCTCTGCCCTGACTTTTTGTTGCAGACTTCAGCAAAGCCTCACTGTAATTAGGGCCACTGCAGCTGCTGAGTTGCAGATTCTTTCCTGTGGATATGGGAGTGTTCTTCCCACCTCCCCTACCCCTTATTTCCCTTTTTTTCTCCTTTTTTTTTTGCTCACACAGCTGACCTAAGAGAGCTGAGGTTTGTGCTGGAAAAATAAAGACAATGATCAGAGACAACTAGAAAGACAAAGGGGAGAAGATGTTGCCAGAGTGATCACACCTGCACCTTCAAAGTGAGAAATGCAGCTCCCCCGGTCTTCCCCCCTCCCCGGTCCACCAACTCCTCACACGTTGCTTTTCTGTCAAGGAAGGTCCTGATTCTCAGCAATACCCCCCCCCCCCTCCCCTTTTTTCCTTTCCTCCTCGTGTTGTTTTGGTTTTGGGGAAATGAGAAGCAGATGTTGCCTATTGTGCAGAAGTCAGCGCTGAAGTGAGGTACAAGGGCAGGGGGAGTTTAGGTGAGGCTGTTCTTTTCTAGGATGAAGGGTAAAAGAGAGGAGGGGGGGGGGGGCGACAAAAATGTGGTTGCACATGAGTACTGGCCCACAGATCCAGACGCAGGGTGGCGTTCCTGGAAGATCTGAGGCTGTTGTGCCGGCGGTGCAGGGGTGGTGGTGGTAGGGGGGGGTTCTGATTCAGCAGCTTGGTCACAAAGGCCTCCTCCTGACCTCGGTGTTCCTAGAATAAGCGCGGGGTATAGCCTCTGTATGTCTGAAGAACTGCAGATTCAGGACACTTTGAACTCTACTTGACTTATGGGAGCTGGCTCTGCAGCCTGTAATTATCACCGTTTGTTGCTTTTAATACAGAGAACTGCCTCATGATCCCTATTTTGAGACAGTTTTCAGTGACAAAGGCCAGGATTTCTTCATCGTTTTCTAACATTTTATAAACCGTCACGGTTTCCAGTCTGTCGCTGATCATTACCTCATGGACTGCTGTGGCTCCGATGCGAAGTGTTAAAACGAGACTAAATGTGCCAGTGAAGTAACAGTAGAAAGCATGCAGCGCCATAATGACCAGAGTCCCATGTTGAATTGCAAGCAGCCATCCTGGCCACTTCCTGCCTGGCATGGGGAAGGAGCGCTGAGCCTGATGGTGGTTCCTGCACCGCCCAGCCACGCCGTGCCGGCTCAGAAGCAAAATGGCTGACAGAGACAGAGAAGAGGAGGATGCAGAGCAGAAAAATGGATGGCGAGTTTGCTGCCAAATGTCACATAGGGGGAGACAAAAAGCAGAGCAGGTCTTTTCAGGAGGATGAATATCATTCCAGATGAAAACAGACAGAGGAAAGAGAAATTGTGATGCTGGGCAGAGTTTTTATGTAGGCCGTCTGTCATTGCTGCAATATAATGAAACATGTCCACCCTGTATTTAACTGCTACTCTTAAGCTCCAAAGGCAAGAAATACAGCACATTGCAAAAGTATTCACCACCTTGGGTTTTCACTTATTTTGATACATTCAAACCAATAATTTAAATAGCCGAAGTTTTTGAAGTGAAATGAGAAAAAAGAATATAATAAGAAGTTTTAAATTGACAAATGAATATGCATCCACCCCCTTTGCTATGAAGTTCCTGGAAATTTATAGTGTGACTAGTTACCTTCAAAAGCATCATAATTAGTGAAATTAGATCCGCCTGTGTCGAATCTAAGTGTCACGTGACCTGTCAGTATAAACACGCCTTTCCTGAAAGACCCCAGAAGCTGCAGTGCTACTAAGCAGGAGGCATCACACCATGAAGACCGAGGAGCTCTCCAAACAAGTCAGGGACAAAGTGGTTGAGAAGTACAAGTCAGGGCGAGGTTATAAAAAATATCCACGTTTTTGATGTTTCCCCAGAGCACCATCAGATCCATCATCTTCAAATGGAAAACACCTGGTACCACAACAAACCCGCCAAGACAGAGCCGCCTACTTAAGATAACAGACGGCATTAATCAGACAGGCACAGAGAACAGCGGTAACTCTGGAGGAGCTGCAGAGCTCCACAGCACAGACTGGAGGATCTGTCCATTGGACAACAATAAGATGCACGCTCCATGGAGCTCTGCTTTATGAAAGAGTGGCCAGAAAAAAAAACATTACTTTGTGTTAGTAATAAGAAGGCAGGTTATGAGTTAACAGTTATGCACCCTAAAGTCTTCTGTTAAGTTGTTGTATTTGTAAAATGATGTGAAATAATACATCTTCAAAGTTGCACCCTGCCTCTCACCCAGGCAATCACTCCTTACATTTTATACTTCTACTTGTCCTTTTGTGAAGGGATTAAGCTGCTCTACTCGTGATGCCTAGACTACCCCCCCCCCCCCCCCACCCACCCACTCCGGTGTCTATTCTTGATTTGCAAGCTCCTCATAATTTGATCAACTACAAACCACCCATCACAGGCCTGCCCGTGGACCATAGCCAAGCAGAACCATTTCTTCTTGACCAGTCTAACCCTGTCATTGAGTGTACAAACTTATTCCAATTAACTGTTTCACAGAATCCATTTTCACACAAAGTGTAAATATTTGGATGAACCTCTTGCTCTAAAACGTGCAGCGGCTGTAAGAAACTGCAGGCCTGGTTTGCAATCTGTTGGATTTTAGATAACGTCAGTGTGTTCAATTAAAGGCCTGACATGTGACTTTAACAAACCACCAGGTGTCACACTGCAGCAGGAGACTCCAAAACAAACAGAGACTATTCAGACTTCAATGGTATCTCCTCCCAGATATGGTCCGCAACTCCATCCACCGGATGTTATAGGTGGTGAGCTCCTCCTGTACCCTGAGCGGGTACAAAAAGCCTCAAACTATAATGTTTCCACCCCTGAGTTTAATTGTGGGGGTTGTTTTTGTTGGGTTAATCTCAGAATTTTTGAGAAGGATCCAAACAACTTCTGATCCACTTCATGAGAAAGGACTCCAATTATCTAAGGTCAGCGAATAGAAATACTAATAAGCTAATTAAATACAAGCATAATGAACACTGCACTAAACCTCACATTTTAGATCTAATTAATATTTATGTTCCTACTATTCATTCTACAACCTGCATTTGTATAAGGACAATTCATTGATCTTAACGCTTGCATTTTCCATATATTTAACAACTAAAAATCTTTTATCAGCGTCATTACTGTTTGAGTCCTCACATTTCAGTGCTTTGTTGTTAAACCACACATGACACATGAACGAATAAGCAACACTGACTGATCCAGCTAATGTCACATCCTCTTGACCCATATACTGTATATCGGGCTGTTTGGAGCTTTAAAAAATGTCCCAATCAGTGGGTTAGGAGCTGGATCATAATGCAGACAGGAACACAGGAACACAGGAAAAACATTATCAATTAAAGAATTTAGTTCTATCAAAGGAAAACGTATAGTACATGGAACACAAGGAGAACAGGAAATAAAGCGCGGGCAGAAAAACAGGGAGACATCTAATGGGAAGATCTAGCGAGGAACAATGGCCAACAGTGAACTTATATACTGAGGGAAGTGAGGAGAATGACATTGGAAGCTGGTGTGATGAGGTTTTTAATGAGGAGCAGATGAGGCTGAAGGTGAGCAGGGAGGCTGAGGGAAGAAGAGTAACACAAATAGAGCTGAGCTGAAAGATAAACCAAAGGGAAAAGATAACTAGAGAGCTACAAGAGAACTAAAATCCAAATGAACAAAGAACAAAACACAAACATAAACCTGAACCACTTAAACACAACTTGAATGAGTCAAAACAGAACCACTGTTTTAATTCAATTAGATTTTTTTAATAGAATGACCTAAACATAATAAAAATACTAACTAGATGAATGGCTGTTTTTTAAATGACCAATTTCAAACATGCTCTTACGTTATCTGACAGTATTTTTGCATCTCTGAAAGGTTTTGCGTATAAAGACAGTATTACTGGGAAATTTCCCATGAGGGACATTCACTGAAAGAAATGGAAACACCAGGTGACAGACGTAGGGAAAGAGGGGAGGAAAAACATAAACCAGATGTTGAGAGAAAAAAGGGAAATGTACTATAAATGGTAGAAAGTATGAGCCTCCATAGACATTGGGGGAAAATCAGCTTTTCATTTCGATGAGTTGCACCAACCAAGCCCAGATATACTCAGATCCAAGTCAGTTTGAGTTTGTTCAATATGGGATGTGAAACAAACTCTTATATTGGAGCTGGTTTCATGATTAAACAAAATATGATAAAATGGCATTTACTGAATATTAATTCTTTCTGTTAGAAGTTGCTACATCCATATATGAACAATATGCTGCACATCTGCTGACGTCAGTGTCATCAATGATTTCACACATTACCTTGTAGATTTTTCTCATGACAGATTTAACATCAGTTTCAGAACGGACGCCACCAAACCCATTGCTTTTTTTTATTAGGCTGACCCGCTGTTTCCTTTTGAGGAAGTGATAAAAACAGTGAGAATGTCGTAATGGTTTCATGTGATGGCGGTTTGTCTGTCCACAGGAATCTGTCCTTATTTGTGTCATCTGCATCAACAAATGAAGGAAGTTGAGTCAACCTGTGCTCAACCCAGGGCCGATTCTAGGATCTGACCTTTAGGGTGCTCAGCCCCCAGTGTTGACTGTGATTCCTGGCATGAACAACAGGCTTTCCATTTTTAGTCCAGATGTAAGATTCTTAGAGTTGACACATTTCTGAGCTAAATCTCGTCAAACAAGCTACAATATAGGCCCATCCAAAAGCAGTGACAAACAGATTGAAAGGTTTTCACGCGATAAAACTTTGTGCATTTGTAAAACCTGCATGATGGCAATAGTTAAACTAGCTATATTGATAAAAGTGAGGAATCATTTCCCTAAAAACAAAAAACTAACTTAGCTTTCTTGAAATGTAATTTTCTCTGGCTTAACAGAGCAAAACGTGGTAGCCCACAAAAACCTTTTGCTGCACAGTGTGTGTATATATATATATATATATATATATATATATATATATATATATATATATATATATATATATATATATCCATTAGATATGCAGTCTCATATAACACATAAACCTGCCATATATTATGGCGGTCTCATGACCAGTCCATGTCTTCTGTCAAGCAAGTTGCTAATAAGGTAATAAATCCCTACACATTTCCTTTATGAATTTGCATACTGAACTTTGTCTTTTTTCAAACTCAGATTAAGAGAAATAGTTTCCTTATTAGGAAAAAAAAACATGCAGTTCAGATTTAACTATTCAGACAGGCATTCTGTCATTAGAACAGGTGAAGCGCTTCGGACACAGATGCCACATGTGCAGAAAAGAATATAGCTGCATATATGTTCGAATAGAAATAGATCCAAATAGCGAGAATAGCTGCGCTCTGCTTTTTTTTAGCAACTAAAAATATCTGTGGTCCCATCATGGTCTGATTGTGAAACAAAGATGCAAGGGCGTAGGTTTAATTTGAACTTTGGTAGGGACACCTACAAACAAACCTTCCCTTGTCTGACGTCATTGGTCCTACGCAATATGCATGCTCCTATTTTTTGATGCTTGACTTGAGCGTCAGGGCGCGTTTCGTCTGTCTAAAGAGAAAAGCAGTATTTCTTGCTGCATTTATACAAATTTTATAACCACGACACACACTAGATGCTGTTTGTTAATGTTTAAAGCATCACAGGATCTGATGACTGTCAAATTGGAACTTTTTTCCATTTGAACTAACAGCAACAGAGACAAACGGTAAATATGTGCCTATTAAACCAAATATAGTCACAATATGTCTGTTGTCTATCCTGTTTTCTCTTTTGAAGATATAGAAATGCGCAGAGATAAACCCCACCCTTATTTATTTTATCTAAGATACTCTGCATCATAAAACACAGCAAAAGTATACATTCAAGGGACTTGAATGTATACTGTGAATATACAAATGCAAATAAATTTCATGTATTTACTCTGCACTGGAAGTAGCATTTCAAATATTAAATTCAAACAACAAATGTACAACTGGGCTGTAGTTACTCTCTTTAGCCCATTTTATGTAATTTATCTTAATATTCCAAACACATTTCTTACATCATATATCTAAAGTGTAGATAACAGCTTCTCCTTACCTACATCCTCTCAGAGAATGAATTATTTCCCTAACAATAGTGAGTTGTCAATCTTTAAATGTGCAGTAAACCTTTATACATAAGGAGCATGGAGGACCTAATACTGTACTTTGAGTAAGATTGATGACACCGAAACTGAATTGTTACATGAGTGGTTTTCCATTTCATCATTCAAATGAGAACAAATTAATATACTATTGGTATATACTAGTACGACTATTAAAGAACAGCAGATAAAACTTTAAGATATGTAAAGGCATATATGAAATTAGTTTTGTGACCACATCAACAGATAAAATAATTTCTTACTTTTTGGTGCACCAAATTACCCTCGTAACGATGAAATATTTTATGGGCTAAGCCGCTGGTGATGAGAATGCCTCGCTCCGTCCCTGGTTTATACTCATTTACTAATGGACAGTGTGGAAATCTATGTACAATAAAACCAATGTAAATAGTGTTCCTCTGTTTTATTTGTCTTTATCCTAATTCTAGAAGTAGAAATAGTCAAAAAAATAGCACTATTATTTTGTGGAATCCTAATCATGCTATTATAACTAAGCAAAAGTCTAAACAAAAAATAGCAACTGTTTAGGCGGCATCTAGTGTTCTTATACTGTATATTATGTAAAAGAAATTACACCTGCTATTTATGCCTAAACTGCCTCGAAGGGTCGACAAAAAATCAAAGCAACAATAGCAACGAAATATTGGTAAAAGGGAAACCCTCACCTTTTTCTTTTTCAGACGGCTGTGGCTAAGAATCTGGAATGCTTTTCCATTTTTCCAGCAGTCTTCAGAACTCCTGCCTGGCACAGAATATTTAGTTTTATAAAACAGATTAGGTTTTTGTTGATAAAATGTATTATACTTCAGAATTAAATGCTATTTTGAGATGCTAACGTTGGTTACTTACATTTCTCCAGTTCAACAAATCAAAACTCTCTCCTGCTTCTTGACAGAACTGCACTCAGCAGCTTTCACCTATTTTAGTGCAGATAATATTTAGTTTCTTAACTGGGACCAGTTTCATAGCCTAGTATTAATTGTGGTAACGGCAGTATCCCAGTATGAATCGAAACTTAAATCTCGCGCTCCAAGCACGCACAAACATGCACACACACACACGCAATAGAAAACAGCCAATCAGGAAGAGGGAAGGCGGAATTTAAGGCAGCACAACCAATCAGCTAAAAATATCCCTGTGTAAAAAAAAATGTAATAAAAATGACAGACTATTAAAATACTCTACCAGCATTTTTTATGTAATTTTCACAATTTTTAGAGGACGCAGTCAGTCATGAAGCATAGCTGTGTTTTTAGGAGCAGTGGTTCTTGCATTGACTTCATCTTTGGAGAGCCGTTCTGAGAAAAAAAACAGAAATGGGTTCTTTGAAAACACCAAGATGCCAAATTTAACTTCATTCTTTGAAAAAAGACTCAGATCCCTTGCATCTTTTCTCACTTTGTCGCGTCATAACCACAAACCTCGATGAACTACTGTGGGAATTTAATGTGACAGACTTGTGCGTAGCTGTTAAGTGAACGCAAAATAACATCCATCCATTTTCTGACCCACTTAATCCCTCATGGGGTCACTGGTGCCTATCTCCAGCATTCACTGGGTGAGAGGCAGGATACACCCTGGACAGGTTGCCAGTCTGTCACAGGGCAACACATAGACAGACAGGACAAACAACCATTCACACCTAAGGACAATTTAGAGAAGCCAATTAACCTAACATTCATGTTTTTGGACTGTGGGAAGAAGCCAAAGTACCCAGAGAGAACCCAAGCATGCACAGGGAGAACATGCAAACTCCATGCAGAAAGGCCCAGGGTTGGATTTGAACCCAGAGCCTTCTTGCTGCAAGGCAACAGTGCTACCCACTGCGCCGCTATGTTCATATTGTGCAGCGGCCATGAAAAATCCCCTATGTAATAAACAGCGTTCCAGTTAACAGTCGGAGGAGTTGGGATAAAAAAGAAATAGTCAGAAGTGTAATATGGCGGTGGTCAGGAAAGCTGTTGTTTTGTTCTAGTACACCTTATGAGCTGTACTTTCCACATGCAAACACCACTTCTGATTTGTTTGGTTCAGAGTTGCAGCCTCCACATGTAACATTATTTTTAGATGCACTTTTACAACTGCTGTCTTGTAAAATAAACATGTTTTCATCACAGCTTGCTTGTTAATGCGAGGAGCTGTCACGTTGGATCCGACGATCCGCCTTAAAGAGTTTCTCCGGCTTTCCAAGGGGAAAGGTCGACTTTAGCGACCTTTCTCGTTGATTGTTTCAATCGGAAACCAGAATTCATAGATTCCGACTGCAACTGGACCACAGCAGTAGCATTAGTAGGGTCCATCTTCTAAACTTAGTTCAAGCTGAATAAACTGTTTTCTGTAGCATATTAGAAACATGTCATCTCACGAGACACAATCAATATTGCTTTGATAAACCTCTAATTAGAAACTATTGTAGCTCCAAGTGTGGATTTAGGACAACAATCAGAGCAAGACACACCCAAGCATTATTTATGGATGCACGACATGTATCCAATAATACACCGCTGCTATTAAACTCATTTGAAGCCAAACCACAGCCTCATACTTTCCTCTTGTGTTTGTGACTCCTTGCTTTGAATTTGTGGTTGTTTACTGCCTTTGCTGAGAGCACACCAAGAGTTAAAACAGAAAGGAATGAGGGGAAGGACGAGGCAAAGACACAGAGAGCAAAAACAGACAAGACATAGTTGCGGATGGAAGGAGTGGTTTGAGGCCCGAGCTCATAAAGGGAATCATTTTGCAGAGTGTGAGGAAATAATGGAGGGAGGGAGATAGGGGGGAATATCCACATAAACGTTAACTTCTGCCATCCGTCATGTGATTCTGCAGTTTCTGTTCGCAGCTTGTTTCGCTTCGTGTTTTTCAACCATACATTTCGGTCACACATACTGTCTGCAGAGACACCGGCTGCAGCGGGCCCGGCTGAGAGGCAAAGATGTTTCTAAAATACCAGATGCTTGGCCGGGGCACTTTTTTCTTTTTCTTTCTGCAGCGTTCCATCACTTTTTCCAGCTCGGTTGTCCAACACATGACTGCTGGCTCAGAGTGCAGAGCAGCCCGCAGTGTAAACTGTGTCCAGACTGCTCCTCTGTGGGCCACCGTCATCCGAGCGCCGCAGCAAACCAACACCTGGAGACAACCTGCTGGGAACTCACACGTGAAGCCTGGACATTATTTTTTTTTGCATTTAAACACTGAAAGGTTTGCAGAAAGATCCCAAGAAGTCCAAATTATGACAAACAGGAAAGCTGGATATGTTTTGCCAACCTTAATATTGAAATCCAACATGGCTGCCTTGGATAATCATAGTTCCTCTAAAAATGCTGACGATTTTTATCTCATTAATATCTCACAAACGGTACAATATATATATGTTGTTACGGTGTGCTGTTTGAAAGTGCAAAATCCTGACAAATACATTATCAGCTCATCTTGCAAATTACCAATAATATATGAACAATGTTTCTTTGCAGTATCATTAAAGGCAGCCCAGGTACCAGGTCAGGGTGACCTGGTCCACTTTAGCGGCTGTCAAGCATGGCGGTGGTAGCATCATGCTGCCATTGACTGTCATGATGAGTATGGAAACGTTTGATGTGTGCTCTATGTTTTTGCTTTAACAGGTCAGATGTTATGTGACTCTACTGGCAGCCCAAACTTTTCACCATCATAATTTTCCACCAATTGATCGCTGCCTGAAGATTATAAACACTGGTGATACGCCAGTTAAACAGCTTCCCAGTTAGAGAAAAAGCCCACGCCACAGACTGCTACCTTTTCCTCTATTCATTTCATGATTGCTGATTCTATTCCCTGTAACTATTATAATAGAAATGTACTGCCAGCAGTCAGACTCCTGATCCAGAGTCACTCTCAAAGGATCCTCAGCTATTTTCACAGTAATCATGTAGATGTTTTTGTTAAGTTTTAGCACTACAGACCTGTCTCTCAGTGAGAATCATCTTTCCTCAGATTGTTTTCTAAGCAAATGTGGCATTTTTTCAGCAATAAATGTGTGTGTATGCTATTAAAAAAGGTTTAAAGAATGACCTATTATGTGGGTTTATCCTTTTACTTTGGTTTGTATCTATCTGGGGCTACATTAAACATTTTGATCAGATTTTTAGGCCATGTGGACGTTCATCTTTAGGGATTCACACGATGTTAATTTTTACAATAAATATGAGCTGCATGATTGCATCCTTGTAACAACGTTGAATGTTGACTGACTTGTTAGTGGTTGCTTTAGAGTGAAGACGAATTATCGGCCTGTGCTCTTTTTTTCTTTCTCGAACTGATATTGCAGTTAATGCAATATTGTGTTTGCAGTGAAGTTCAAGTGTGCAAGCAGCGACCTTGGATCTTAATCTGGTTACATCTGGTTAAATAAATCAGTGCAACCATGTGGAAAAACCAAGAAGACGATCTGAGTTATTGGACCTAAACTCTCTCTTTTCCTTCTTCTTTGGACATTTTTCAGTTTTAGTCAAGTAAACATTTTGCCATGGTTGTTCTTCAAACCACAGGAGGGAACGCAAAAAAAAAGAAAAAGGTCTGGAAATGTTTGTACGGCCATTTCTACGGAAGCGGAGCCATTCACATTTAAAGTGAAATCTGTTGGTCATCTGGAAAAGTACTTCTCAGAATCCTTTTATAGGCCTCCTTCCTCAGCAGACATGTTTTGTTTTTAAATAAAAAAAAAGGAAGCTGAATAAAAAAAATCCCATTTCCATTGTTTACCCTTTTTTTTGGCCGTTCATTATTTCTCTATCTGCTGCTGCGAGGGAGCAATTATGTGATCTGTTTGCAGCGTGAAACCACCAGCTGGGAATGTATAATGGAAAAGCAGCAGATGTTGATCTCACGTTGAGGGGCGAGGGGAACCGAAACGATGCCGAAGTTCAGTAAAAACTTCATTGACAAAATAGTGAGGAAAAACAGAAAAGTGGTTAATAACCTGTTTAGTTCATTTTTGTTAAATCTAATAATAATGAAAAAAGAACAGACAAGTGAAAAATCTCATTCCATTTTATTTATACGATCATCACTATAAATATCATTACCATTATCATTGTCATTGTTCACTTTCAGTTCTGGTGTAAAAAATAAAATAAAAAATAAAGATTGCTGAGCACCGTCTGAGTTGTGGTTCATAAACAGATTGTTTGATAATCTGCGCCAACATCTGAGTGAGCTTCAGGTGTTTTGCTGTTACAGAAAACTCACATTTCTCTGATGGCTTCATGTCAACATTGTCATGGCATTGCCTCTGTCCAGCAGGACTCCTAATGACAACACGTTAAAGCCAAAAAAAATTTGAAAAGTGACTCCAACTTTTCCAACACAACAATAATAATAATCATACTTATAATAACAATTTAAAAAGAAAATAAAAATTGCACCGTATTGTGGGAACCGTTACTAGCTCTGCTCGTATTTAACAATAAAGCGCTGGAATTTCAAGTTAAAGCATCACATTTAAAAATCTATTTTCCATCTGACTGCTTGCACTGAATCTTTTTTTGTGTGTGTGTGTGCAAATTTGAATGCCTGAAGTGTGGAAAAACATTTTACAATTTACAGACATAAGGAAGGATTACTGAACCAGTATAAGCATGTTTTTATTCTTTGGTTGTTGTTTTAAGGAATTCTGTCTTTTGGATTCATTCTTGGCTTTTATCATCTGAAAGAAAACAAACAAAAAAAAACATTTTTCTAATTAAAAAGTTCAAGTCTGCATAAGTTATTAATAACAATGTCCATAAGTGTAAGCCGTTATACACAACTCCATCAAATCCACGTATCTTTTACAAATGATAATTATTATTACAATGATAATAAAAAATGAGCATTTTAATCAGAAAACAGAGAACAGAGTAATAAAAAAAACACATCAGTACCAATACAAAAACAATTTTAGTACCCTCTTTTGACAGATGTTTTTTTTTTTTTTTTTTACAAAGTGAAACATAAAACTAACTTCTAAAACATTATTTGTTGGGAAACGTAGCCTGGAGCAAATACAGTTGAAACCTGATATTTGCCTACAGTGTATGAAAACTGTTTGTTTTATTTCTCACTGCCCTTAAATCAGACCATCGTTTTCCTGTTTTACATCAAGTTAGGATCACTGAAATAATTTCTATTTGCTAAATGATAGAATGATGACAAGAGAGATCTTGGCCTGTACCAGAATGGGCTTGAAAGGTCACTCAGTGATCAAATGTAAGTATTTAGGCATTTTTCATGGCATAAAGAGGAAGGACTATGTGGAAATAATGAAGCAACATCTCAAGATATCAGCCAGAAAATTAAAGCTGGGGCAATGGACCAAATTACTGTTAATTAATAAAGTTGAAGTCCATTAAGCTGCCTGGACACATTCATTTATAATGCTATTAGGAGGAATGGGCCAAACTTCCAACAAACTATTGTCTAAGTCTTACATTTTAAAAGGCATTTCTACCGAACATTAAGGACATGTATGCCATTTTTTGACATTGAACAAAACTTTCTAAAAAGCAAAAATCTTGAAATGAGTTTATTTGCCCTCGATTTGAGCAGGCAAGTTTAAATGATTTGCCAAAGGAATAAAATGTATGCACTTAAAATAGGAACAATTCATCTCCCATCTTATTTCAACTACAGTATATCTAATTATCTTATAGTACTCATTCCATTGGCAGATAATCTTATTTACCAGCTCAAATCAAGGATAAATACGCTCAGTTCAGGAGAAATTTACTTACTTTTAGTTCCCTTTTTGCAGTGCAGAATTACATCTGATAATGCAAAGAGACCTACAGCAGAAAATGCTCATTCTGACTAAATATCAGACAGTGAGAGGAAGAAAGGTTTTGCCTTTTTATATAGTGATACATATCTGGTTTCAGCTGTATTTCTGCATCTGATTGGATGGAAATGACTAATTAGTCGTTTTTGTGCTGAGTTTCTATTAGGGGTCTCATTTTAAGCCTTTTAAAGCAACAGCATCAAGGTAAAAAGTTTCCTTTGCAAAACCTAGGAAAGAAAAACCAATGCTAAGATGCTTGATCTCTGGGCAAGGATGAGCATAAACAAGTCCTTTGGTCGCGAGATGAATCAGGCAGCAGGTCAGCTGGAGTCGTCGAGATAAAAATGAAGGGTGGGGGGTTTGTGGGAAATTGTTGATGAGGAACGGCTCTTTGATCAGTTCCCCTCTTAATGTAAGTCTGAATTTCTCAACACAAACAGAACATGTAAATAGTTAAAAATACACATATACTTTTTTCCTGATTTCAGTTTCGTGGGCTTTTTTTTTTGTGGCACTTACAAACCTCCCAACATGATGCCCCCCTTTAATCCCCCAGTCAGTCGTTCTTCCCCACAGTTGCGTCGCTCTTCTCTACCACCCCGTCGAGTTTCAGTCTTCGCCGCGCTCTCGCTCCTTTCAGGCCCCTCCCCTCTTCCGCTCTGTCCCTCTTTGTGCAGTCTGCCTGTCAGTCCCCCGCCGGCCCGTCTACACCTTGTCCAGCAGCGATCTCTGACAGTAGAGGAGGCGTCGGGGCGTGCCGTACTTCCTGAAGAACAAAAGCGCTCCCAGCGTGAGCAGAATCAGCACCAGGAGGAAGAGGGGGATCACCACGCCCGCCACCCAGGAGCCTCTCTCCGTTTCCTCGATGATGATCACCGTCCGGCCCTTCTTGGGCTCCTCGCTGTCGCAGCCCATCCAGTCGCGCAGCACTGACTTGGGGTAGCCGGACTCCACCTTCATGTGCTGGTTGTTGAACTTCCAGTACTTGTTGGCCTTGTAGAAGTACGTGTAAGCTGAAGGAACACAGACAACGAAGAGGACAGATGTTAATTTCCACAGGTTGACCAGTTCTGAAAAGCAGAAAACGAGTTAAAGGAGCGGCGTCCTAAACTGAGGAACGTTCTGCTCGTTCGCGGACAGTGAAATGCCCTCGAACAGATGGTCGCAAACGCTTACATTCATCTTCACTCATGAACACAGCTTTAATATTATCTGGGGCTCCACTCCACTTGCTGATGGGCTTTGGGTAGTCGCTGTGCACTCTGCGGGTCAGCTCGTTGAAACGGTAGTATCTGGATGGAACGGAAACAACATCTCATTAATACAAACCCAAAAAGAAACAAGCATGGTGTAAACAAAATAATATCTAAGAAAACAAGTTTTTTGAGATTAAATGAGATACAAAGGTCTTATTTAGAGAGCAAAGGGACATGTGGATATAACGTGTGTCTGGACCCACTACAACCCATTTTCAGGGAGAGCCCATCCGATTTTTACCTAAAATTCCCTGGTGTTTCCAAGAGTTCACGATGATGTGTTTCCCAGGGTCTTTGGGAGAGAAACAGCCCCACAGCATTATGGATCC
Source organism: Fundulus diaphanus (assembly GCA_037039145.1). NCBI lineage: Eukaryota > Metazoa > Chordata > Actinopteri > Cyprinodontiformes > Fundulidae > Fundulus > Fundulus diaphanus. The sequence goes on from CM073131.1 coordinate 22,064,221, forward strand.
ACCACCATACTCCACAGAGGGCACCGATTCATCCTTTGTTTCACTCCAAACCAACCTGACGGGTTTGTTGCTAAGAAGCTCAAAACGCCCAGCTTCACTTGCGTTAGCATTTAGCAAACTCTACTCATTCACGTTTGTGACGGCAGAAAGGAAAGTTACATTCACTGGCATCACTCCCAAACAACATGTTGATCGGGTCGGCTGGTTAACACGAAGACTTGCTAACTCCAGGACGCCTCTCCTCGCTGCGGCTTTCTAACAGTAAACGATTGATTTTCTTCATCCTTCCTTGCCATCCTGCTCTCTGTGAGGGGTGACAGGATAAACACCTCAGTGCCAAATGATATTTATACTTCAGGGAAACCGGGAGTCATGGATTACTACTGAAATGTTCCTACCAGGGGGGCCGCCAGGATTTTTAGGCCCCATGACAAAACGATCCAAATCATCCCAAAAGCTAATATATATTAAATATATAATAAATAGTAAATATTTAAGGTTTTCTTTATGGGGCCTCTGTCAGTCAGGGGCCCTTGGAAGATTGACCAGTCCTCACATTTCTATATATGGTGTTCCTGCGCAATGAAAGGTATAAATGAATCAAAAGCTTTAGCTACAGTCATTTTAAAGGGATTGTTAGGAATGTGAATACTGGGTGGGGGATTTTTGTTAAGTTCAATTTCAGAATGTTTCACTTTTGTGATCAAAATAAAGCTTGAACTTTTCAACATTTTTCACGGAGAGGGGCACTAAAATATAAATTTCTCCACATCGTTACCGGGGAGGGCAGTACAAGTGGCCGATGTACACAGACATTTGACCAATGTCAACATCTACTTTTAGGGTACTTGGAATAAGAGCTTCAACTTAGAATAGTTCGCTGGATGAAATCAGGACCAAAACTCACTGAGTTCCTTTGAAGAAGTACGTCTGTCCTGTAGGTGTGTAAAGGAGAGCGGCATCAATCTTGTCTTTGGGTAGACCAGTGCCCAGGTCTGTCAGGCTCTTTGGGTAACCTTTGTCCAAGGTGGCCTCGCTGTAAACCCAGTATTTGTCACCTAGACACATTAAGATAACACGATAAAAAAGAGATCAGAGGTAAACCTGTCCTCTGTTCTTTATCCTGATGTTATGAGGAACCTACCTTTAAAGAAGACAAACTTCCCATCCTTCCTCTCGTAGGCTGCGTTGATGTTTGAAGGAAGGCCTTTCCAGAACTGAGCAATGGGCCTGGGGTAGCCGGCCAACACCTTGTCGTTACGCAGACGCCAAAACCACTTGTCCTGCAAACGCACACAGACAGGTTCATTTCCATCCTTTTTTTAACCGTCAAATATGACATTTATGTTTTTTAAGTGATGATTAAAGTCTCAAAAGAACCAGAATACGCGAGAGTTGATGCAACTTGAGGTTGCAAGGCATTGCTACTTATGGAGAACGAGAACTAAAGACCTGATGTACCTTAAATACAAACTTTTCTCCTCTGAGGATAGCAATGGTGTCAAAGTGTCCCTCGCATATGTCGGGGCCTTCATCGGGCTTGTCAGGCTTGGACGGCCTCGTGGGACGAGGGGGAGGAGGGGGAACTCCAGATTTGGAACCTGTGAGGAGGTTTTTTGAGAAAGGGATGAGAGATGGTTAATTTGATCGACTCCCTGTTGACGTATGGAGGAGAAGCATGCACTAAGCTGGTTCCACATAAACCTTGACAGGCAGGAAGGACGCAAGGAAGGAAGGAAGGAAGGAAGGAAGGAAGGAAAGACAGGAAAGGAAGAGCAGAAATAACGAGCAAAAAGAAATGAGGAAGTAAGGACACAAGGAAGATAGCAAGGGAAGGAGGAGAGACACGTTGAGACAATAGGATAGAGAATGGAGTGTGAAGAGTGAAGTGCAAATATTTTCCATGCTCTTATTTCCTTTTTCTAAACTTATCCAGATCAGGAAAATACTGAAATCAAACTACCGGTACACACTTTTCCAGAACAGTTTCATATTTTAACACTTAATTTTAATACTGTCCATATTAACTCATAAGTACATCATTCTGGGAGAAAACCACCAACCATAGATAGCCTGGATGCCTCTGCGGTCATCGTCCGGCAGCTGGAAGTTTTCTGTTTCGAACCACTGATAGAAGGGGGCCATGATGGCCGACGGGTCGTCTGAGTGCTCCAGACCCAGAGCATGACCGAGCTCATGGACCGCCACCAGAAACACATCGTTTCCTGTAGAGAGAGCGTTAAGATGGGAGAAATGAATGGATGGATTTGGTTCTTACTGCAGAAGCAGACTGTTACTGCTCTTACCTCCCACATCCACGGTCCCGGTGGTCCACGGCTCGTCGAGGTCAAAGTGCGTGTCTCCTCCAATGCCGTTGCCGGGGAAGTAAGCATGTGCCAGAAAGCCGCCCTCTCCGTCGAACGGCGTGCTGTCTCCGTGATAGCCTTGGGCGAAGGACAGCATGATGTCTGCATACTTGTCGACTTTGCCGCTGATCTGGCTGAAGGGGATCTCTCTGAAGGTGAGCGGGATGGCGCTCTCCCAAACTCTGAAGGCCTTGCGGATGGCCTCATACGTGGCTCTCTCGCCCACTTTGGGGGTGTAGTTCTCTATGCTGTGTGGGAGAACGGAGGAGGGATGGTGTGAGATGCAAAGCAGACACAAATATTGGACCAAAGACCTGAAAGTGTTTAATTTGGTATTCTGCTAGGGGGAAAGTTGCATTTGGCTCCACTGTTAAGGCATCTTCACTTGACCAGAAACTTCAGATAATAAAAACATCAAATAAGAAGATAATCAGCGGCAGTTCTGACCTGAAGGTGACCTCAGACTTGTCCCACTTCAGACCTTGCCTCGCATATCTCTTCCTTCTCAGGTTGGTTTTCAGCTCTGGACCAAACTTGTCTGGGACGCCACACCGTGGCCGACTCATTGCTCTGAAAATATCATCAATATTGTTATACCCGAAATATTCAGACTAATACATATATTTGAATTCATACATGAATTTAAAAGAACTTCAACATTTATTTTGGCTTTACTTTCCAAGTTCCTTGTGCAAGCCTTAATCTGTCATTTATTTATCTTTTTCATATATATATATATATATATATATATATATATATATATATATATATATATATATATATATATATATATATATATATATATATATATATATATGAAGTCCTCCAGGTCCTGATCAATCCAAAAAAAGGTTAAAAAACAAAACAACTGGACATTTTGAATTAAGAAAGCTTCCTGGATGGGAAGCAAATCATCTTCTGCTTCAGAATACAAGTCCAGTTCTTTTTGTTTTTTAGCAAGTTTTGTTTTTGGATTATAAGTACAGTACATCTATATAGGAGTAAGAACAGGAGTGTGACCTTCTGTGGAGGAGAAAATCCTTTTACAGGTATATATCTTGCTATTTCAAATGCAACAAATAACTAATATTTTGAAAGAAAAGTAAAACACCCTAAAACATTTATATGAATGATAAAAAATATCAAAATTTCTGAATGATGAAATGATCAAAATCAGTGAGCACTCACTCTAACGTGTTTTCATCTATGGATCCAGTGACAGTCAGTCCGTAAAACCTCTGCATGGCCGAGATCGCTGTTTCAATAGACTGGGTGGAGCGCATGGCCTGGGCTCTGACATCACCTGGAGGCAGGTAGCCATACTGCTGCAACCACGCCTAAAAAGGTGAGGCATCAACAGCACAGCAAAGACAAGAAAAAGACTGATAAGACAGAAATCCTTTGCACTTCTTTACATTATAATTATTAAACTTGTTTTACAGGCAGAAAATAATAATTTGCCTTTACTGTCGGCGTTAGCTGACGTAAACGTCTACAGATAAAGTTTATATGTTTGAACCCCTTGTTAACTTTGACCAACCACATTTTTGTTCAATTTCACAAGCTACACCTAGGTCTGATTCCTGCCTGACTTTAAGAATCAAGAGACCATCCACCCAGCCATGGTCTATACCTGCTTATACCTGCTGGCGTCTATCTCCAGCTGTCAATGGGCGAGATGCTGGGTACACCCTGGACAGGTCGCCAGTCCCACAGGACAAATAACCATACATGCACACACACTTAACCAAATACCCAACACTCAACACAGACTGTGGAAGGAAGCTGGAGTACCCGGAGAGAACCCACACACACACGAGGAGAACATGCAAACCCCATGCAGAAAGAGCCTAGACTGGGATTCTAACCCAGGACCTTTTTCCTGCAAGGCAGCAGTGCTACCGACTGCGCTAAAATCTGTCTGACAACATAAAGCAGGCCAAAAGACGACAAAAAGCAACAGATCATACCCTGATCTAAAGTGTTGGAAGAATAGATCAGACACCCAATCGTTGGTATCTATCCATCTGGAAAGGGTTACAGAGTCATCTCTAAGGCGTTGGGACTCCAGGGAATCACAGTCACAGCCAGTTTATGCAAATGGCGAAAACATGGTACCGTGCAGAACCTTCCCATGGCCGGTCCCCATTTTGGTGCCGTTCCAAGCCTACCAAAATTTCTCCAAGAGCATCCAGAAGGTTGCCAGAGTACCAAGATCAACATCTAGTGTTCATGATTCATGATTCATTCATTCATTCATGGCACCATGAGAAGGCTCTGAGGGCAGAACCCTAACTGACCTACACAACACAAAGGGCTGTCTCCAGTTTACAAAACAGCTGAATGATCTGAAGCCTTTTGTGGACAGAACACAAATGAGCAATTATTTGAAAGAAGGACATCATTTAATCTGCTAATTGTTTCTTTCAAACTGCTACGACAAAACTTACATTGGCATGTGTGTCACCCTAAAGTACATGATGTTCACATAAATCAACACAGTATAACATTTAGAAACTGTCTAGTTGATTCAGGAAGTGCTTCCAAATAAGTCGATCACATGGATTCAAACACAGCACTAAACTATAATGTATCTGTCATGCTTTCATTTTAAATTTGTTGTCAGATTTCTTCTTTTGTTCATCAATCATCTCTTAAGAAAGGAGAAACGCCTCCTGAAATGGGACAATTCTGTTATTTTTCTGGATATAGAAAGGTTTGGCCTCAGAAGTGAAAGGCGTGGGCGTTAGTGTGACCTCCCTCGGGTCTCAGAGTTTGTCTGGACCTGCTTCTCTGAGCTCAGACAAACATCATGGAGATGCAGGGAAACAAAGTGTTTGTGTCGAAATAACTTGTTAACCAACACCAGCATGCAAACCGAGAACGCTAAATTTATAATCTTATTCCTTTCTTGTGATTCAGCCATTACCCGCTTTACAAACCCTTTAAAGCGACACCAGCTCCTAAAAGGCTCCTGGGATGGGTATTGAACTCGTTGAGGGAAACTTTATTGTGGGTTAGAATGAGACAGAGGAACTAAAGCCAGATTAAACACGCGCTCTGCAAACACTGATGTCATTTTAGTCACGATGACCCAGAAATCTGTCTAGACAACCGTTGCCAAAGACAACTGGCCGGTCTGATGGTGGAAAACGTAACATTTCAGCAACATTTGAGTTCTTCAAAGCTCAACCTTAAGTTCTACCAACGGCCGTCTGCTGTCTTGTGTTGACGTGTCCGCAAAAACCACAACTATTTTGTTTAGCACGTACAATGGTTAGCCTTTTCTTTCCATCGTTTAGTGCTGGTGGTCTACCGACACACTGCCAAAGCAGAAGAGCAGCTTAGATTCAAAGAAATGCACAATTATAAAACTCTGGGATCATTTAGGACACAGTTAGCTTAGCATGAAGGCAGATCATGCAGCTAGGCTAGTTTACTCTTTTGTTTTATCAAATGTTAAAGTCTCTCAGAGTGATGTGTTGTATCTAATTTTGTTCACTCTGCAGGTCTCAAAAGTACAAGAGGGATTCACGGGGGTTTGACGTGGGCAATCGTTATGCTACACATATTTAGCTAGCTTAAAAATACTAACAAAGAAACGCTAGCTTCTTCCACATCCACAATCTATGCAGTGCCTTAGATTTTTCTGCAGTTTGTAATATTACAACTACGAACCAAAACAAAATAGCCTAAAGCATATTTGGGAAGTGGGAGGAATGTTATACACGTTTTCACCTTTTTTTAAATTAAAATTGTGGTGTGCATTTGTATTTAACATGTCTTTTGTTCCCGTTGCAGCAGCATGTCTTTTGGGGTATCTCTATCAGTTTTGCACATCCAGAGACAGAAAGGTCTACCCACTCTTCTTTGAAGAATAGCGAGCAAGCTCAGTCAGATTGGAGGGAGAATGTCTGTGAATATTAATTTTAAAGTCTTGCCACAGATTCTCAATAAGCCTCAGGTCTGAACTTTGACTGCATGATTCTAATAGATGAACGTGCTTTGATATAAACCCTTCCATGGTATCTCTTGCTTTTTGTTGTAGGGTCGTCGTGGCACTGAAAGGTGAATCTGGGGTTCTGTCTTCTGCAGTATCTGACAGGTTTTCTTCTTGGATTTCCCTAGATTTACTCCACCCATCTTCCCATTATATCTAACCTGCAGCATGATGCTGCCACTGCACATCTCAGAGCACTTTCTTCCACATGTTAGCTGTGGTCCCAACATGACTTGTGGGAAACTGCACACAGGACGTCTTGTGGCTTTCAGTGGCAATCTTGTCACTCCTCCATCAAGGCCAGATTTGTGGAGTGTTTCCACTGAGTTAACACATATTTGCATCTCTACCACAAATTAACTGGTGGGATTCCGATGAATTCCTTCTTTAGCATCAGCTAAACCTCAGCTGTCTCCCTTTTCCACCCTATGTGCTGCTTTTCTCTTCAGGCCTATCTCTAAAAACAAGAAAGGCGAAGCAGTAGGGGAAGGGATGGAAATGTAAAAACTGACGGCCTACCGGGCCAAAGAGTACACAACCTGTGCACACACAGCCACTGTTCGTCATGTGGTGGGAAGCTAGGCCAGAGAATAAGGTTCATTTATGACAGGCTGCAGAGGGGCACCTAATCCCCCTTCTCTCCATCTCTGCTCATTCCGTCTAACAAGTTCTCCGGGATTTCTGAGGATTATTTAAGCACCTAGTAAATTTATTTCATCCACTGACTCTCACAAGTTTACTTTCTCTGTCTCCGAGCTGACTGCACCTAGTGTGTCCTGTGGCTCCAGCCTGATGACGTGTCCGCTTCTATAAAAACAGCCTTCCCACAAACCATCAAGACCTCCACTTCTCTCCACTGCTCCCAAACTACTCTGCCCACCGCCGCTACCTCCGGTTGGCCTTCCAGGTATCCCAGCATGCCCCCCCCCTCTCACTGCTCTGGAACTCCCAGCAGCCTCCATCAAAGCTCCTATTTATTCAAACTCCTACATGGCTGCCATTGTTGGCCAGTTAGCCTACAACACAGCCATGTGTGGTCAAAGGGCTGGCTGCTAGTTTGGTAAACACGACGCTGGGTCTTATGGTCTACATACATTTATATATATATATTGCACCAGCAGGAAAGAGGACCAATCAGATGTCACTCAGCTGTCTGAGGTATAGATTCTGTAACCCTGCAATAACCTTATTCTTATTTTTGTCACTCAGCAGAAAAATCTAAATCTGAATGACTGCCCATGCAGTCCAGAAAAATGAAAAAGCCAGCGACAAAAACAAAACTGCATAAAATATACAAAAGAAAAACAATAAAAACACTCAGAATTACTGCAAAGGTACTGAATATTGTTTGAATATAAAAAGTTTAGAAATACATGGATCTTTTCGTGTGAGACTACACAAAACAAACTGCACACTGAAAGCTGAAAGAAAGCAAAAGCTGTCATCCTTTAAAGGTTTTTCTCAATAAAAACTGAACGTCTGATTTTTTTCTGACCCCATGATATAGCATATGCTACCGCTGATTTTAATGTGTGGGAATGGTCTGATTTGCCCCTCTTGCCACCCCTCCCCAGCTGTCGATGCACACTGCCCTTCAGCTGGATGAATGACGGATACGACACTTTTTCCTCCATTTGCAAGACAGGCAAATTTGGCTTTTTGAAAATAATTCCAGTCACAAATATTATGATTAGCAAATGTTTGGAAACTAAGGGAGTGACACCCATCACTCTAATTAAGTTAACATAGTTTTTAAACTGCGGTTGCAAACCTAAGAGAGCCTGTTCAGCAGCAAAATGCAGGCTGGTTACCAGACTAATTGTCATAGTCCCAGTATTATATATTATATTATTATATAAAGAGCACAACATAAAAAGTAAAATATTCCATGCAATGCCCATTTAAATACTAATTTAGCAGGTGTTTGGTATGAGAGATTGTTGCAAAGGAATAACAAGCCAAACTTAACTGCATTGTTTTATAACTTGGGTCGAATTGTAATGTATTTATTTGACTTTATATCGGTCTCTATGATTTATTTCAATGGAATACATTATTCTGCATATGAATTAGATTTTTTGTAAAGTACCTTCAGACAACATTTGTTGTGACTAGGCACTCTAAAAATAAAACAAATTTAACTGAAATTTATTCTGTATTTTGGGTTTAGGCTATATGTCTAAAGCAAAGTTACAATGCATATCATGGCAATATCATAATGACATTGTTCTAGACTTTCATTTACATTTTTTTTTACTTTATATCATTATACTGTAAATCCACCATTCTTTTACTCAAATGCACATCACTGTGGAAATCTCCTACTAGCTAGTCTCCTCGTTATTTTGGTTTTGATGCTACTTTAGACACTCTAATGGGCAAGTTTCCACTGGAGCAAAGGGGAAAAAGTCACAATTTATTCAGTCTGTTTGGCCATCCACTTTCAAACTTCCTTTTTTACCTTTAATTTAATTCACTTTTAATTGTTCAAGTTCATTTTTGCATTAATGAAGGTTTTCTAGAATTTTCCGAAGTCTTTTTCACGGGTCTGACGTTACCGACTCTCTGAGTAAATGTTTAGGGATTTAATTTGCCTTTTGGGGCCTCAAATTAGTTTGTTTTTTTCCTTTGACTTTATTTCAACTGAACGTGATAGTTTGTTAGTTTAATTTATTTAGAGTCCATTTTAAATTGAGTTTGCAAAATCGAGGCAGTAAAGTTTTGTGGTCCACAAACAATATAAATAAATAATGAACATTTGGTTGCATTTACAAAAATCAGCTCGTGTGCATTCTCTGTACCACCAGCAGCATCAAACCAACATTGCTTCATTACAATAACATCTTTCTCATAAACAAGCTGCAACACGTCTACAGATGAATGATAAGTGAAAAACCAGGGACCTTCTTCAGGAACCGGCATTTAATCCGTCTGCCCAGCAACCCTGGTGAAATAAGTCAAAGCCACAAAAATGGCATCGTGACCATGATGCCGTGCATGAAAAATGTAATTTCCCTATCGACCATCACACATCACAGGACATGTAGGCGGATGCCATTCATTCTTGCGAGAATGGTTTGTTTTCCAGATTCAAAATAAAGCCAACCACAAGTTCCTGCAAGCTTTATAGACATGTTCTGAGCACGTTTATAGTCATTGTGGAACTGAAAACGAATCAGGAAAAAAAGGAGACGCGTGGGAGGTCCTTATTTGTGCAACATTAACCATAAGAGTATGATTAGAGATGAGATAGAGATTAGCTAAACAATTTTGTTTCCCCTAAATCTCGCTGCATCTTCTTGCACAGACAGGAGGATCTAAAAAACAGGGTAACATTGGAAAGAAACAGAGGTAAAAGTGTTTTAAGGGAGAGTGGACAGAGACAGAGGGGTTGGGATTAGGGCTGTGTTAAAATTTGAGGGCCTGAGTCAGTTGTTCCTCTCCCTGCGTGCCAATGGAAAAAAAGCCCACAATTCAGCTCATGAGTGGCTGACTTTTATATTACCCTCATTTCTTGGCATCGTTCAGCTAGTTAGCACTCACATCAACACCATCCAACATGGTTTCCAGGTTAAAAAAAAAAAAAAATATCCTGGTCAAATACTACGGTCCCCTTGATGATTCGTTCCGCATAATGTGAAACTGCAAATATTAATGCCGCAAAAAGACACTTTTATAAGTTGCCTTTAGAAAACGGTTTCTGACCTTTTCACTCTAATGCTGCATTTAAACATAACTTGAAGGAATTTTACATGAGAAATAGTTCATTTATCTTTACCCACAGTTGTAGGTATAATTAGGAGATTTTGTTTTCCAACTCAAAATCTTTGAATATTCCATCTAACAAAAGCCTTCAGAGTTTGGCAACTGAGTTTTAACAAGAAAAGCAAACTTTTTGCACTTGTTTCTATCAAATTAAGTCTTGCTTTTCTTTTTAGGCAAAGAAAAGACGTTCTTCTGCAGCTAATACGTCTATCCTCGGTTATGAAGATGTAGCTTTCATGAATACCTTCACCATAATGCCTAAATGCTCAATGGTGCAGTCTGTCATGTAGCACTGGGACTAATCACAAACCATAAAAGTGGGTTTGTTCAATTCAGTTCAGTTTATTTATATAGAACCAATTCACAACACGTCATCACAAGGCACTTTACAAAGTCGATTCTATTAAATCACCCAGGCAGATTGGTTAAAGCGTTTTCTGTCAAAGGAAACCCAGCAGGTAGCATCAAGTCACTGACATGCAGCATTCACTCCTCCTGGAGGAGCGCCTAGTGTCACTGGACAGTTGCTTGCATTGTGTCGTTTCCCTAATAACAAGCATGCATGTAGCAACAGTGGGGAGGAAAACTCCCCTTTAACAAGAAGAAACCTCCAGCAGAACAAGGCTCAGTGTGAACGGCCATCTGCCATGACTGACGGGGGCAGGCACACACAAAAAGAGCACGAAAGCACTGATCCAGGTGTACTTTCTACCCGTCACAAATTATGAGGACGGCTGTTATGAGGGCCTTGGTCCCTCATAATATCCATCATTCTTCATCTTCACCATATTCCCTCACCAAAACCGTTCCCACTGATGGGGACAATTATTCTCCTCATGGCAAGAACTGGGTCCAAGATCAGCTCCATTTGAAGCAGATTGTTACACTGATTCAGTGTAAACAAATATGAAACAGCTGAAGTAGTCCAACATCTAAATGCAGCTGTTTTGATTGATGGTTTATACTGTTGAACGTGTCATGGTATATATTTTTTTTTTAGTTTTGCCTACAGTTCAGTGGACCTTTCATAATGTGTAAAATTATTCAATTGTGTGTTTAGTGTTTCAATGCTATTTTGAGCTGCTCTAGTTTTGGTCTTAAGTTTGTTTGGGTCTTTCCAGGCTAAATAAAGTAGAAAAATAGAAAAATAAAAACATCGTAGGGGGATTAAAATAAGACACTGTTAACAGAGTTCAACCTCAGAACGCTTCAGTGTTAAGACACTTTAAAAAAAAATGTATATTACTAATTTAAATTACTTATATTTAGTATCACTGATACTTACAGCTAAAATGTTGCATATGTCTGATAAGCTTTTTGCTGCTAAAGTGATGTCAGTAAGTATTTGAATACATGGAGATGAGTATTTACAGTACACATTGGTACAGCTTTATAAACCTCATTTGAAACTATGCTTTATTTTAGGCATGATACTGAAAATAGCCCTTTATATGGTAAATTTGTGCTTTATTTGGTATTTAAAATCCTAATAAAGAAACGGAAAGAGATAGTGACACAAATGTGCTGAAATATCTTGATACTTATTTAGCAAAGCAAACGTTTCCAAAAAAAGAAACAAAAAAAAAACATTTTAAAGTTGTTTTCTAACATCTCATCATAGTCTAGTTTAAGGAAATGTGGTAATATCACTTCCATAGCTAAAATCTCCCACCAGGAAGTAGCTCAGAGTTGTTTTAGTTTGTTCAGGGGTCATAATATTATGTTAGAAAAGGTAACTGTCTCAAATGGGGTCAGAAGCACAATCAATGGAAAGAGGATATCAAGTCTTCAAACATTAATAGAGAGCTCCTTAAATTATGCACAAGATTAATACATTTCTATGGTTATTTATATTCAAAGTCCATACAAGTGCTCATGTACAAAGAGGAAAAAAACCTCACATGATTAAGTACATGGGTTTAAATTAGTTTGTTGACTTTATCAGCAGCTAATTTATGTTTCCATCATGGAAACAAAAGCTGTTTTCATGCAGTTTTCTGCACAGCTGGTAGGCAATGTGGCAAAATGACCAAATCACCTTCTTTCTTTTAACAGTAAAATCACAAAGAAAAGACAAAAAACACACCAGTGGATTTTCGCCAGTGAAATATTCCTGAACCTCTTGTTTACCAATTTGTGGAACTTTGCATCTGGAACATTGGAGATTTCACTAAACACACTGATTTTTTTTTCAGACTCGAAGTGCAATCAGTCTCAGACTATTTTGCCTGATTCAGGTTTTGTTTTTAAATCTAAAAGGTAAACACCATCAATAACATCCAGATAAAGTTAACTGTTGCTGATCGAGGAGGGAAATAAGATAAAGATCAACAGACCATGACAGTTTCATAACTTCTCGTAATCTTGAGAAGTTCAAAAACAACAAAAACAACACTTTACACCACAACACTTTCCTTGTTAACAGACCCTTAAAGTTAAACCAGTAAACTCACTTAATTTAGCTGTATAAGATGTTTTTGAATATGTTCTCCATCTAGTTTTCCCTGTCAACCAGTGTTTTTCCATGCTTGTGTCATTCTAGAAGCTGAAGCAACTAATGGAACGTGTCATCACACAGGAACGTCGCTTTTTTTTAATCAGGACTTTTGGTTTTGGGTAATTAACTTTTTTTTTCTGTTAAGCTACTTTGAACGTAAAGTACAGACCTGTAAAGTTTTTGTGGGTGACATTTTTTATTTTCCTGCTTTTAAGTCAGGCGTTCGGTCCCCACATCTGGACAATTGATGCAAATCTAACCAGTTGAGAACTTGAAACCAAAAACCCCCTCAATGAAGTTTTTGATCAAAGTCGTGCAAAAAAAAAAAAAGAAGAAGAAAAAAAGAAAGAGGCCCTCTACATTATTAGAGTCACGACAGAAACTATTTCTCTTTCATGTCCTCTGTTAGCCCAAACTGGACTATTTTCCTGAAGAGGTCTATCTTTTCCAAAGACAGACCTCTCTTGAAGTGCATCGGTTTCCAATTAAGCCGGCTCCCGATGATTATTTTCACAAAGTGACAGCAGCTGCCTGTCAAATCAGCAGGAAACAGTTCCTGAGCAAAGCTTTCTTCCTTTCATGCTACATCACCAGCTGCTCCAGTTGTGATCAATTTAATGCGCTCCAGATGTGGCTTGAACAAATCTCTGATCCACAGCTGGGATCATAACCCATGTGTCTCCAAATGCTAATAGGAAATCTCAAAATGTCTACGTGTGGTTTTTTTTTGCCAGAAAAGTCAAGTTCCTGCTATAGGACGTGTTGTTTTCACGGCTGACCACTTCCTTTGCACAAAGTCTCCAACTAAGCATTTTATTTAAGTCAATAAAGCTTACACAAGGCAGAACGGTGAATGAAAACAGATGCTGGAGGAGCCATTTTATTTCTGAGAATCTCGGAGGCCTAATTTCTCTCTTGGTGGGGCTCCTCCTTTCACTCAACACGGATTAAGCGTGTTTACTAGTCACGATGAAGTCAGAGAGGGAACGTCTGATGTTGAGAAACGCTGACGAGCCACAAGACGTCTCTGCCCCTTGACTTTAAAAAAAAAGAAAGATTTTAGTTCTTTCAAACAGCCAAAAGGAGTGTCACCTCCTTCAGATGAACCTTTATTCTCCTGAATTTCTATCCTGTCGTTGTGTCTCCTGTCGCTGCAGCCCAAACAGATGCATCAAACTTTTGATTACAGGTTTAACAGAGTGATGTCATCCTAAAGCCATAATTAAAGCTTTTCTTCTTCCTACATCAACAGAGCGCAGCATCTGCAGACAACAAACTCCGTCTTCATCTGATACGTGCTTGAAAACCTGCATCTAGCCCTATCATCCAGCCGGGGAGATGTGTTGCTGCAGGGACGGTCTCAGGCGCTGTCCTGCAGTAACACAACCAAGCTGTTTTTTTCCTCACTCTGTTTACAGACATCCATCAGCGTGTTCTCCTCAGGCCTCTTGTAAACCGGCTGACTTATCCACCTCGTCTGGCTTGACTCACACGCCAGCCGCTTGCGGTCAGTGACTAAGGTCTCCTGTGGCCCTTTCATGCACCCTGTGTCCAGCCAGAACTGCAGGACGTCCTCTCGTAAATGTGTCCACTAATGCTTTTTTTTTTTTTTTTAAGTTGCAGCAACTTACCACGTTTGTCCTGTGAGTCAAATTGTTGTAACTTTGGGGTTTTTCTTTTGTGCTGAATGCTGCATTTCTCAGAAACAGCTCCCATCTAACCCTCCATGGTCTCACATCACACCATGACTGTGACCCAGTTTCATGGTTTCCATCCATCCTTCATCCATCCATCCTTCATCCATCCATCCATCCATCCTTCATCCGTCCATCCATCCATCCTTCATCCATCCATCCATCATCCATCCATCCTTCATCCTTCCATCCATCCATTCAATTCATTCATCCATCCATCCATCCAATCCATACATCCATCCTTCATCCATCCATCCATCCATCCATTCAATTCATTCATCCATCCATCCATCCATTCAATCAATCCATCCATCCATCCATTCAATCAATCCATCCATCCATCCATCATCCGTCCACCATCCATCCATCCATCCATCCATCCTTCATCCTTCCATCCATCCATTCAATTCATTCATCCATCCATCCATCCAATCCATACATCCATCCTTCATCCATCCATCCATCCATTCAATTCATTCATCCATCCATTCATCCATCATCCATCCATCCATCCATTCAATCCATCCATCCATCCATCCATCCATTCAATTCATTCATCCATCCATCCATCCATCCATCCATTCAATTCATTCATCCATCCATGCATCCATCATCCATCCATCCATCCATCCATCCATCATCCGTCCATCCGTCCATCCATCCATCCATCCATCCATCCATCCATCCATCCATCCATCATCCGTCCATCCATCCATCCATCCATCCATCCATCCATCCATCCATCCATCCATCCATCCATCATCCGTCCATCCATCCATCCATCCATCCATCCATCCATCCATCCATCCATCCATCCATCCATCCATCCATCCATCCACCGTCACATTAATATAATCTGTTGTATAATCCTACCTGTTGATGCTATGAATTTACACAGGTGACAACATTTTTCAAAACAGACCTGATCGGAGCGCCTATGACCAGTCATTGGCAACACAACACAACACAAGGCTTGATTGCAGAATTATGCTTAAGGGGAAACTAAACTAGAACGTCTTAAAGAGGACAACTAAAGTGCAGCTTGGTGCCTCCGTGCTGACTCCTCCATATATTTTGACAGTATCATGTTCCCTTTGTACGTGAAGGCAGCGTCCTGCCCTCCAGTTTATACTGTAAAAAGACAGATGATACCTATTACCCCCCCCCCTTTTTTTCTTCTTTCTCTCTCAGAACAAAGCAGCTCAGCGGACACTTCCGACTTATAAAAGCTACAAAGCTACAAGATCCGAAAGTAAAACTCCTGTATATATAATAATACGTTCATTACATTATTTCGCGTCTCTTACCTCGGCTTTTAGTACATTTGCGTTCACAGAGTGGAAGCAGAAGAGGCAGCAGGCCAGGCTGAGCAGCTGCGGCAGCATTCTGGAGACTGCAAACTAACTCCCAGAAATAAAAACTTAAAAAAAAAAGTTCAGTAAAGTAACTCTCTGCACCAAACTTTCCCCAAAATACGACGAGGAAAGTTGAAAAAACAGGAGGAGGCGAGGAAAAGTGGACCGACGCTGCTTCAAAACGTGGCAGGAAACTTTTGTCGTCAGACCGCGCAAGTTTTCCCCTGCGCAAAAGCGGCTCCACTGGAGTCCAAAAAAAACTGGAAAACAACTCAGGAAAGCGCTAAAAGCATAAGGTAACAGCTGGAACTGCTGTGTAAACTGTAGCTTCACAGTTTGGCCCCCGCTCCCTTCACCAAGGCTGCCAGCAGCTTGTGTGGACGTCGTCCACGGACAGAGGGGCACCACTGAGATGGATTTTCCCTGAAGGTCCTCCTCCAGATGTGCGCGCGTCGATTGCGCATATGACATGTTTACGGCATGTCTCTGTTTTACTTCACAACGTCCCGCAGCAATAAAATAATGAATAAAACATGCATTTTCTATATGCGAGCACATTCTGTTGAAAAAAAATGTTAATCATTTAAACACCCCGACGGGACTGTTTTCATTATTGTGTATTTCAGTGGCGCAAAACAAGGGCCCAGGGAACAGCTGTGTATCTAGGTCAGTTGGACTGACCTATATAAGGACCGACTCAGAGTCCATCTTCCCATCCACTCTGGCCAGTTCCCTGTTCTTGCTAAGTCAAACCCCCCCCCCCCCCCCCCCCCATGTTCTCCCTGTGCATGTGGGTTCTCTCCAGGTACTCCAGCTTCCTCCTACAGTCCAAAAACATGACTGTTAGGTTAATTGGCATCTCTAAATTGTCCTTAGGTGTGAGTGTGTGCGTGAATGGTTGTCCTGTAGGTCTCTGTGTTGCCCTGCGACAGACTGGCGACAAGTCCAGGGTGTACCCCGCCTCTCGCCCACTGAACGCTGGAGATAGGCACCAGCACCCCCCGTGACCCCATGAGGGATTAAGCGGGTCAGAAGATGGATGGATAGTTTTGAAAGGCACCAAATGTCACAAAGCACAAAAACTTCAAGGATTCGGTTTCATTATTTTTGAATTAGAAATTACTGAAAGAGATTTTAAAGCATTTTTTTTAAAAAGTTTTATAGTACTGAAAGGCAGAACATTCCTTAAGTGTGTGTAATTTCTGAGGTAAAAAAATCCTAAATGCATTTCGGATTGTAGTGTCATGATGTCATACGGGCTGTAAAGGTTGTATTCAATAATGCAAAGTAAGAAAATTGAACTTGAAACTGCAATGCACATTTGCTATTGACAATTTGGTGGAAATTTCTAACTGCTTTGAGGAAGCAGTGCAGGAAACAATGTGACGGATGAAGAAACATCTACTGGTAAGCTTCAGATTTTTGTTTTTCTACTTCGTTTACTGCCACACTTTTTAGTATTTATTGGACATTTGTTACGTGTAAGACTGTAAGACTAGGCCGATTCCAGTCTTCCTAACTGTAAAATAACAATAATCACAGATCAATCATAATTTAAGATGGAAGAACCTAGTTTGAGAAGTTGCTTCAACTTTTCCACATGATGTTCTTTCCTCGTGATGTCATCTATTTTGTAAAGTGAGGAAGCCCTAGCTGCTGTTTTCAGCTTTGCAAGCTTCTCCCTTTTCTCTCTAAATGTCAGTCTTTGTGGCCAAACATTTCAATTTCATAGTTTCATGAGGCCACAGGACACCTCCTCAAAGATTGAGATCTATTTCTTTGAGTGCATTTTTGCAAACTGTAATCTGGCTTTTGTGTTACTTTTATAGGAATGGCTTCTTCCTCCCTGAGTGTTGTTTCATTCAGCTTGTTTACGTACAGGACTTGCTCCACTGTGGATCAGGACTCATGGGCACATTTTGCACCTAAACATATTCATCCATCTTACTGGGAGTCTAAACCAATCTTGTTTCCTAAACAAGGGTCGCCTTCCCTTGAATCAGTTCAACTTGGATATTCTTATGGATCAGAAGCCTACACAACAAAACATCATCATCTGAGCTTTGAAAATGTATTTAATCTTAGTGCGTCTTTATGAAGGTAATTTTGAATCAAAACTATTTGTGCTTCGGAAGTGTGAATTTTAAGTTGCAGAGACAGTTACATTATAAGTTTTGTAATTGTAGAATTTTACAAAAAATTCACAAGTACAATTTGTTTTTAAACCTGTTAAAATTTGAAGTAGAAGTACCCAAACTGTGTTCCACAAGTTGCACATCAAAAACCTCTTACGTTCTCAGTTTTGCTCTAAATGGTCCAGAACTTATGTTGCAAAACTATTTGCGCTTTGGAGCTTTGGAATTATAGAGTTTTTCTATCTTTCACAATTACAAAAAAAGTTACACCTCTTCAAATTCTACAGTACAAGTACACAAATTGTGTTCTGTAAGTTGCACATCAAAAATCTCTTACATTCTCAGTTTTGTTCCAAATGGTCCAGAACTATTGTTGCAAAACTATTGGTGTATTGCAACTTTGGTATTTTGTAACTGTAGATTTTTTTTAGATGTCACAATTACAAAAAAAAGTTACACCTCTTCAAATTCTTTAGTACAAGTACAGAAATTGTGTTCTGCGAGTTGCACATCAAAAATGTCTTCCATTCAGTTTTGCTCCAGTTGATCTAAAACTATGAAGGTAAATTTTCAAAAATTGCCAGCCACATTCTCTGTACTTATTCTTGGATTTAACAAATCCAAAATAATTTTAAGCCTGAACTATAACAGGAACATTTTAGTCTGATTTAAGATCAGACAGAGAGAAAACAATGTATGTCTTCAGTATACCCATCTTTCATTGTATCTAAGACTTTCATTAGTTTTGTCCTAGGAAGGTGTTTAAATTTGTTTGATCACATTTTTGATGACGTCGTGAGACGGATATTTGTCAGTAACCCCCCCCCCCCCCCCCCACACACACACACACACACACACACACACTACCACAACTTGACATGCTGAGGGTATAAAAATATAAGAAAACTGGCCAAGATTTAGTTTTTCTTGGGGTTATATTATTGTTAGTTTAAATATGAAAAATAAATGAAAATAACTTTTGCTAATCTGTTTTTGACCACAGAAAACAGCATGTATTTCAACGTAATATTCTGCATTTAAAAACCCAAAACAAATATCTCTTGTTTTCTTTTTGTTTGCCTTTTTTGTCTCTAATGAGAGAGCCCAAGTACCAAAACACGCATTAACCTTATTCACATACACCATGGACAGGTCACCAGTCCATCACAGGGAGATACACAGGACACACAACCATGCATGCAGGCACTGGGAGAACATGCAAACGCCATGTAGAAAGACCCCACGTTGGGATTTGAACCCGGGAACGTCTTTCTACTAACTGCACCACCTAAAATAAGTTATATTGTTACTTTTAAGTAGTAGTTACATGAGCAAAAATAACGATTTCACAACAAAAAGTTTTTAGTAAAAGCTCTTTAGTAAACATTAAAAAAACATGCTACTTTTAGCAATCAAAAAAACTAATAAGTACATTGAAAACCATATGAATTAATTCCTAACGAATACTAATTTAATTATTTTTTATTGTATTTTGTCGTTCTTAAATCCCCATTATTTCTATGAATGAAAACCTACAGGACTTGTCCCAGCTGACACTGACCCCTGGTGTTAAAAACGCAGCATTTCACCCTT
This sequence comes from Fundulus diaphanus, assembly GCA_037039145.1. Lineage (NCBI taxonomy): Eukaryota > Metazoa > Chordata > Actinopteri > Cyprinodontiformes > Fundulidae > Fundulus > Fundulus diaphanus. The sequence goes on from CM073131.1 coordinate 22,083,626, forward strand.
TTTTAATCACTCGGCAGCATCCTGTCATGTAAATAGATGAACGACCAAGCTTTGCGAATAGTTAAATCAACGATTAACGTTTGATTTTACTAAAAAATAGCCTTATGTTTATTATTTTTTTTCTTATGAATGAAAACAGGCCGCGTGCGTCACAAGCCCCGCCCATCCCGTCACGTGCCGCGTCACGCACGCGGAAGTAGCTGGTCCGAACTTGACAACAAGAGAGGCCGACAGCTCGGTAACGTACTCGTTCCTCGTCGCTTTTTTGACGATTTAACATAGTCTCCGCCGCTTTTAACCGACACGCTAGGATTCCTGTGGGTACTAAAATTATTATTGTCGTGTTAGAAACACCTGTCTTGGCGTTTTGCGCTTTATTAGTGCGGCTAAACGAGCTGTTAAAAAAAACAGGATGTGAGCAGCTAAGCTAGCTTGTTGTTAATCCATCAAACCGAAACTGTTTCGCTTCTCGGGACAGAGTTTTATCAAGTAACAAATAAATGTCGGTGAGAATTTACCCTGACTAGACGGAAATTAGTTATACCGTATAAATAAATGTAGAGGCTGTTTGTTATGAGCCTTCTTTTAACCGACGTTGTTGAGAAGATTAAAGGATGGGAGTCGCTGTTTGTCTGTCGGCGCTAACGCGACAAAAATAGCCCGGTAACGATTATCTTTATATTATTATTTAAATCATTGATCATTTTTCACTGATTAGATTTTTTATGTCTGTCGTTCATGACATTGGTCTTAAACCAAGAACAATTTTATGATGAGTAGGCTAATAATGAGCATATTGAATCTATTAAAAATGGGATGTTGCTAAGTAGGAAAAACTGTTTACAAAAAAATGCACTTCTAAAAAAAAGAAAAAACTAAATAAAGTATTACCATAACTACATCTATGTACTTCTATGCAGTAAAGGCCTTGTACAGGTCACTTCCACTGTTCATCGTTGTGTTTGAAAGATTGGTTTATTGTCAAAGCTGTAAGTCAGAGGACTTCACAATTAAAAGTCGCGATGAAGGAGGACAAAACAAACAAATCAAAGTCAAAAGATCGACCTCTTCCTGTTTAACAGCAATCCGGCCCCTCCTTCATTGGTCCACCTGTAATGATATCAGAGCTGTGCCGCATATCCAGTCACTGTGGCTGCAACAGAAACATGGTGATCACCAAGGAGCGGTAGGATACAGTATTTATTTAGTCAAACTGTAACAGTGCTGGGTAATAAAAAGACATATTGAGGAGCCAAAGGTGATGATAACGATATAAAGCTAGGCTCTGACATTCAGTAGGACAGACAAGCCTTCCAGGCAGCGCGTGGTGCCATGACTATTTTTACAAGATGGCAAACAGTGGTGTAAATTTGGTTTAGGTTATTTAATACTTGTACTGAAGCACATTTGCACTGTTCATTAGTGTTGCAAATGGGCTTTGTACATTAGTGTAATGCTGGTTGTGAATTAGTAATTTTATTACTGCATTTTTTTCGGACTATAAAATGCACCGTATTATAAGACGCATCATACATTTTTGAGATAATTTAAGGATTTTAAGTGCGCCTTATAGTCTGAAAAATACAGTACTTGTGATCCGTAATTTCCCACATTGCTGAAAGAAATGGTTTTTGTTCGTGGCAACCTTTAGAAATGTTTATTTTTTACGTTTCTTCTTTCAGCTTGCAGTGAACAAAATACTGCCTTTTAAACTGTAGTATTAATTTGACTCTATATGATGATAATTGACAAAATCGCTCACAACAAAAAGAAATATTGTGATATTTTTTCTTCTACAATCTTAATATGTCATTAATAAAAACTCGGCTTTTCAGAAAAAGTTCAGGGATGATGAAAATGTTTCTTATTGTTGAGGGAATGGCGGGTCAGCCGCAGTTGATATCCTCTGTGTAACATCCAACCATAATATTGCAATTATCAGGCTTCTCTGCACTGTCAGGTTAGCTCAAACTCCCTAAATAATCATCGCTACAGCTTTTATTAATCTGCATCAGAAATAAACAAAACACACTTGTTTTTTCCTCCCAGTTACGCACTGGGAGATGCCTGCATTATTACTTTAACAACCCTGCCATGTTTGTCTGATATAGCATAACCTGTTTGATTATTTTAATCCACTTTACCTCTGGATGATCAGTGCCCATGTTAAAGCTTAAAACCCAGCAATTGCCTTTGTCGTTCCTGTAGTGGGTACATTGCTTTAGCTTATTCTTAATGTACAAACGATATAATGTTACAAGTGGATGATCAGTTGCTGAGTTAAATATGTCTTTTTTTATTAAGGGTTTTACCCGGAAGAATCTGCATATTTCTGACATGTCGTCCACTCCTATTTGGAAAACTCCTGTTTTCAAGTGTGGAAATCACTAGTAGTTAAATATGTTGCTTGTCATTCATCGGCACAAGCAAGCCTCTCATGTTCGTTCTCCGTCTCTTTTCACTTTGCAGGTGAAGTCTTCCTGAACCTACCCCCCCTTAAAATGGCACTTTTCTGACAGCTTTTACGTTTTTTTTTTCTTTTAACCCTTCCAAGTCTTCTCAGTTTTAACTCGTTTTAAAGTTTTTCAAAGAGCAGACGTGCAGCTATGACGCTCAGTCACACTTTAGGCGCGCTCCTGGTTTTCTCCATAACAGGTGAGTGAAACATTACAGAAGTTGTTTTGTGATTATTTTAAGTTTCCTGACTTCAGCTCGTCAGCCAGAGCTTCTGTGTTATCTGCGGCCCGCTCCGTCTGACTGGTTCTGTTTTTGCTTTTATCAGCATGCAGCTGTTTTGAGCCTGCTGACTGCTTTGGTAAGCACACACGCCAGCTACAGGAAAATCCTTGTCCAGCCAGGGTTTGTTAAATATGTTTAGTGCTTTGTTCTGGTTGAATTATACGTTTTGAACATATAAACAAAAAGTCTTTTTAATGATTGAATGAGTGTGATAAGAAAGCCATGTTTGTAAAACTGCATAAATGAGATAATATGATTAAAAAAACAAGAAAAGCAAATACATTTCAACCATTTTCTGTTTGATAAGGAGCAGAAGGTGGGAAATTCTCATTAAGTTCCACCGCTATTTTACAATTGGGCAATATGTAAGATTTATAAAATATTGAGTTTTTAAAAAAGGGACATAAGATGAGACTATATCGTTTATATTGAGATGGTCATTGTTGCGTTAGAATTATACTTTTATGTGTTTCAGTAGGTTATTTTTTAGCTGTTTCTCATATTTATCTATAGTTGTTTGTTAAAAAAAATGTACCTGTGAGAGATTTGGGATAAATCTTTGATTCAGAGAGGCCGTTTGATTCAGAGATAAATATCGTATATCGGCATTCAGCCTAAAAGTATTGAGATATCATTTTTGGTCCATTTGTCTCCCAGCCCACTGTGGGCATGCACCTCAGGTCATGGAGAGTAAAGTGGGAGAGATCAGGAGTTCTGCTTACCACAGCTGGTCCTACCGCTTCGGCTACATCTATGACTGCTGGGTCATCAAGGGTTCGGAGGACGAACCCATTGTTCTCAGGTACCGATGCACAGAAGATGTATTACAGCGCCCTTCATTTTATTTACCTGATGTTGTTATAGGGCTGCTTTATTATGGGGCATCTTTTAGTTTATACATGACTAAATATTTAATAGGATTATATAGTATACCTTTTATATGTAATCAATATAGAAATGTGATTAAACTCCACAGCCCTGGTTTATTTTTGGTAGAAGTGAGGCCAGTGTGAATATCTAAGCTGACTTGAGAGATAAATAAATAAATTAAAGGTGCATAGTGACGTTGAAGAAAGAGAGAGAAGACACATGAGAGGCTTGCTTGTGCTGATGACAGAAATGTAAAAAACAGGTTTTCTTCAAAAGGAAACACAGTTTTGACCATTTTGTGGAGCTGGCAGATCATGGGGACGATCTGTTTGTTTTTTACTTGTTCTCCTTCAACACATTTCCACAGCTTCGCTCAGTTCTCTGTGCGCTGCGAAAAGGAATCGCTTTCTATTAAATCGTCGGCCGGGGGAGAGCCGCTTGTCCTCTGTGGCACCAAGCTGCCGCAGCCGTTGGAGTTTCCGGGGGGAAATATTACCCTGGTGCACCACTTCTCTCCGCACGTGTTCCCCGTATCGTCATTTATGCTGAACTACGCCAGAGGTAAGGCGCTGGAGCGCGCCGTCTTTCGCTGCTTAAGGTTTCTGTTTCTCTTTAAAATCTTTGCTGTGTTTGTCCAGATTCAGGGGAGTGCCCAGAGACGTCGTTCCGATGTCCCCGGGGCCGGTGCCTGCCCCCCTCCTGGCGCTGCAACGGGCAGGTGGAGTGTCTTGGTGACGGCCTCCACAACGGCTTGGACGAGGTGGGCTGCGACGATTACGTCGACTACGCAGAGGCTAAACCTGTGACCTACACAGACAGGAACGCCGAGCTGGACGCCGACAAAAGCAGGACCATCGACAAGAGCTGGCTCAGATCAACAGAGCGGTACAACGTCCCCGACTCCTGGTCGCCGGAGAGGGAGTGGCAGCAGCCCGTTCGAGGGCAGCCCACTCAGAAGGAGCTCGTCGTCACGCCCACTCCCATTGAGTGGCCCTGCGGGGGCCTTCTCCGCACCTTTTACGGGACCTTCTCTTCTCCGTCGTCCGCCAGCGGCATGATGTCTTGTCTCTGGACTCTGGACCCCCAGGACTCCAGGCCGCTGAGACTGGACCTGCAGCAGATCTCGCTGGGGCCCTGGGACAGGCTCACCGTCTACAACCGAGAGGAGGGCAAAGGAGACATCATCAAAAACGTGAGCTGGAAAACATGGCCGAGCATTTCTAATAACTCTGTATGTCGTCTTGATGCGCTGACGTCTTTCTGCTTTTCGCCAGATCACCTACATGTTTAACTACAAATCTGTCAAAGTGGAGTCCCACACCGGGCTCATGTCGCTGGCTTTCGAGAGAGCTGCCGACTCGATGGGGAACGGTTTCAAGGCCACGTTCCACGTGGGCAGCTACTGCCCTCCGTGGGAGGCTCGGTGCGGGGGGCCGGCCGGAGGCTGCTACACCAGGGAGCAGCGCTGCGATGGGAAATGGGACTGTCCCGAGACCGGCAAGGACGAGCAGGGCTGCCGGGGCTGCGGCGAGAACCAGTTTGCGTGCGGGTTGGGCGGGCTAAGACCGCCGCCGGCCAGCGGCTATCTAGGCATGGCGGTGTGTTACCCGGCAACGGAGAGGTGCAACTACCAGCTGTACTGTACTGACGGCAGCGACGAGAAGGACTGCAGCGTCTGTCAGCCTGGGACCTTTCATTGTGACAGCAACAGGTCAGAGAACGCTTTAAAAAAGAATAAAAGCTACGTGTTAAGACAGATTTCCTCAGTTTGAACTTCTACTAGTGGAAGCTGTTAGTTTCTTTAGGCTTTGCCTTGTTGTCCGTTTTAGTAATCCCTCAAAGATTTGGTGGCCATTTTCTAAAAAAACAATTCAGTTACAAATATTTGCCAGTTTAGCTTTCTCTTTCAGAGCTATAAATGACAAAATGAATGTTTCTAAATGTTTATGATTAGTTCATTATCATAAACATTTATGATAAGATAAAAACACGTAATGGCGCCACGCGAGGCTGTATCGACCTGTTTTTGGTCTTGTCTGAAAAAAGATTTAATATAAATAAAAAGAAGGTTCTGCCTAAAACAAGCAAATCTTGTTTCTAGCTGTCAGGGCTTGTAGAGCCCAGGAATGAGGAGGAATGTTCTCCGCGAGGCGGCTGCTGCTGCTGCTGCTGCTGCTGCTGCGTGCTTTGATGACACCCGGCACTTTCTTCCTCCCCCAGGTGTGTTTTTGAGAGCTGGCGCTGCGACGGCCAGGTGGACTGCAAGGACGGCACAGACGAGCTCAACTGCACCGTCACGCTGCCCCGCAAGGTCATCACCGCCGCCACGGTGGGCAGCCTGATCTGTGGCCTGCTGCTGGTCATCGCCATGGGCTGCACGTGTAAACTGTACTCGCTCAGGACCAGGGAGTACAGGTAACGTCTGGCCTGTGACCCGCTTCCTTCTGGGCTCGGCCGAGCACGGCTTTCTGTTTCCCCCGGCCTGGCCGAGTCGGCGCTCCTACGCAGTCTGGAAAAGTAGGGAGTCAGGGTTCAGGGTTTTCCAGGTCAGGATAAGTGGGGGGGGGGAGGAAGTATTTATTCTATAAATGTTTTGTCCATCCTTCTGTCCTTTTAGTTTTAGTGTTCTTCCTACCTTCCTTTTTTCCTTCCTTATGTCCTCTCTTGCTTCCTGCTGTCTTTACTTCCTGTTTTCTTGTGTCCTACCTTCCTTCCTTTTGTGGTATTCTTCTTTCTTTTCCCCTCCCTTCTCTCCTCACTTCCTCCCAGTGTTTGTTTCCCCTGCCAAAAGCATAGATTTTACTTTATTAACATGTGAAGGAACCTTGTGTGCTTAGTTTAAGTTGAAACAGCATCTCCTGTGCTTCGTGTTTGGGTTGGTCGGTTAAAGCAGCAGATCTAATTTCAGTCTCCCAGTAGAACCACCAGATGAATCCTCACTCTGCAGTCAATCACCGGAGGGAAAACTAGAGACGTTTGTCACGTTCTGGCTTGTCTCAGACCCATGAATCAGGCTGAGTGTGCTTATAAGAGTGGACAACATTTCTTACTAAGTCCTTAGGGCTCGTAAAACCCTCCGAACACAGGATGAGCTGCTCAAACCAGTAATCTGACTGCAGAGGGTTACAAAACAGCTAGACATGAGGATTTAGCGGTTTCTGAGTTTCATTTGCTGTAAAAAGGATGAAATAAATGCGTGTGCTGTGAACCAACACTGCTCCCATTTCCTGACATTGTATGAAGGTTTCTAAAAATATCTTTTTTGTTTTTTTGTAGCAGCATGTTTGCCCCAATAAACCGCCTGGAAGCAGAGATGATCCAGCAGCAGGCTCCCCCGTCCTACGGCCAGCTGATCGCCCAGGGCATCATCCCCCCGGTGGAGGACTTCCCCACAGAGAGCGCCAATGAGGTCAGAGAACCGGACGCCGCACTTTGTCTTACAGCGCCATCAGTTCAGGACCTGATAAAAACATCTCCAGTCGTTTTTTACGCGGTGCTGAAATGAAGTTGTGAGATGATTTGAAAGGGCTTATTTCTCCTGGAGCGCAGCTGCTTAGAGGGGATTAAAGCCGTGATATTTCCATTAGTTTGTGAAACGTCCTCATCGGTGCTCGTTGAATGGGGAGAATGCAGTTTTCAGCCGCTCTGCTAATCTGCTTTTCCTCCTTTTCCCAGACCTCGTCTCTTTCTTTGAGGGGAATCCTCCAGCTGCTCCGCCAGGACGCCAGCAGCTCGCCGCACCGCCGGCGCCGGCCACGCTTCGTCCGCCGCGTAGTCCGCCGCATGAGGAGGTGGGGCCTCATCCCCAGAACGTCCAGCAGACAGAATCAGACCTCCGGCTCCGGCCAGCAGGAGGCGGACTCTGCTCCCTCCAGCCAGGAAGCAACCCAGTCCTCCCCCGCCAGATCCTCGTCGGCCGCGGAGGCCGGCAGCCAGCCGGTGCCTCAGAAACTCGGCCTGCTGGCCCTGGCGGAGCAGCAGCTGCCGCCGCCGGAGGAAGCGGCGGCTTCTCTTCTGCCGCCGCCGCCCGTCTTCTCCGCGCCCCCCCCTCCGTACGCTCCCCCAGCTCCCCCGCTGACCACTCCTCCTGTCGCCGTCCCTCCAAGCAGCCCCTCCCTGGCCTCCATCTTCCAAACACTGGGCCTGAGTATTTCCCTCTTCAGAGCCTCGCCCTCCACCAGCCAGAGGGCTCTTTCTGCCTCCCCTTCCTTCTCCTCTTCCTCCTCCGCCTCTTCAGACGACGAAGTGTTACTCATCCCGCTGTCCGAGGACACCGCCTCCGAGGACGACGTTCCCATGCTCACCTGAACGGCTTCCTCCTACCTCCCCTCTCCCTCCCCGTCTCACTCTTAACAGTTCAAACCGAGTCTTTCCACTTCTGTCTGACTTTGAGCACAGGAGCGTCTCCGAGCGAGACTCGTCCTCCCTGTGCACGTCTGGTGCCTTTTTAAATCCTTTGACACTTTAAATCATTTATTGGACTGTTTTTGAGGACACCCCTAAAAAACAACAACAACCTAGACGACGGCCCCAGCTGCCAAATTACGGATTAGTTTTAGACGCGCTCTCCATTAAATAATGCTTGGCTGCACAGATGTGGGAGACTTTTGCACAGAAGGGTTTCTCCCCGTCCAGCTACTGTCCGACTGAATTATCTGAGTTCTTAGAACGGAAATGATTGCGTCTGTGTGAACGAGATTTAGCCGGGCAAAACGCGGCGGAGTGGCTGCACACGCTTGAGCCGCTCGCCTCCAGTGTGGCGTTGGCAGAAAAGGGTCGTTTCTTCCTTCCTCCTCTCTGTTTAAGTGCCTTTTTAAGGAGTTTCCTGTAGACAGTTTAAGTAAATCGAGACATCCCACCGCACACAGAAACACCCACCGGCCTCGTTATTTGTTTCACGTGGATGCACGTATCAGCACTGTAGTGGCTTTATTATAACCTAGGAAAAAAAAAACTGCATGTGTGTTCTGCAAGCTGGCAATAACTTTTCAAATGTTGTTTTAGTGCAAACTCGTCGAAGTAGACCCTTCCCAAGTGGATGAATGTAACCAACAAAAAGTAAATGTTTCAACGACAATCTCTTCGGTGCCTGATTTAGTGACGTGTGTGTGTGTGTGTGTGTGTGTGTGTGTGTGTGTGTGGGGGGGGTGCGAGGCGCTCCGCTGACGACGAGGGGCCCAAATTCTCTAAGTAACCTCAAAATGAATAGATTGCTTTCTGCACAGGAGACTTGTGACGTGCCATTCGTGATCTTATTGGACGTTTTAAGGTGTTTTAATTTCAGCAAGCTACAGATCTTTGTTTTGTTTTGTTTCTCTCCCTCCCTTGTGTTTTAATTTTTGCTTTGTTGAATGTATTAGGGTCGACGTGGCGCGTAGCCAGAGATTTAAATATGTTCATTGTATTTAGGTAAATAAAAGAAAGAAGTGGTTTTTATGATTTAATAAGGTCAACTTCACTGTATATAAGTAAAAATGTGGCTGAGATTAAAGGATTTGCACTTTTCTGTGTTGTGTTGTTTGTTTATTGGGGGGTGGGCGTAGGGGAGGTGTTCACCTGAAAGTCGGTGCATTGTGCTTTGTATTCAGGAGTCCTGTGGCAATAAACACAACTCTAGAGGTTTAGAAGTGGAGATTGAAGCTTCGCAGGATAGACGGAGTCGGAGAAGAGACTGCGTGCTTCACGGCTGAGCAATGAGACCATCTGCAGCGCAGGATGCTGCAGTCCAAACCCAGGCAAGTTATCTTTGTTATCTTTGTCCTCTTCTAACGCGCGCATCGCTGCCTTCATCAGAGTCAGCATGGCTCCAAAATCAGCCGATCGTTCCTGAAGCTAAAGGCAGAGCCGCCTTCGTTTGACTGCTAAAGCCGTGAGTCCAGCCTGGTTGGCAACCTGAAGGAAGACATTTCAGCTTTCAAAGTCAGACCTATTTTAATTCCAGCATTCTTACAAAGCTAGCCTTTTACAACTATGCTAATATAAGTGTCAGGAAAATAGGAGGTAAAGACAGGTTAAAAATAGGAAATTCATCAAAACAAGATGACCACAAAACGTTACAGGTTAACAACACAAAAAGGAAATGTCAGATGCAAACTTTAGAAAAAGCTGAACCAGACATGAAATGAAAAAGCAATTTTTGAAAAACTGAATAAGACATTTTATACATACTAAAATGGCCACTCCCAATTTTCCAGATGACTAATCTATAGGAAAAGACTCTTAGTCTCAAAAATGTCATTTTATATATATGTTTTATGCAAAGTCGTAACAGTTGAATACAGACAGTACCACTCCTAAGGAAATCACGGGAGGCTGAACTGGAGACAATAGACACTGAAATACGAGAGGAAATTTTACTTTTGCCTTTGAAAAATATCAGTATGTAACAGATTCAGAGAAACGGCATATAATATCTTTTAAAATGTCCTTGTATCTCTGTATATGTGTAGCAAACACCCAGCAGAAGCATCTCCAGACTCCAGGATGATGATTGGGATAAGAAGTCAGCCTCTGGGAATGTGAATAGGTTCAAACGTTTAGGCAAACTGTGTGCTGAGGTCCGTGTGATAATCAAACATCAATTACAGCCTGATCCAGTATTAAGTCTACTTGGACCTATCGCAGATTCACCAACACCAAATAAGGATACTGAACATTTTTTTCTCATGGTAGGCTGGAAGGCTATTATGACCAACTGGGTGGGAGATGAGCCTCCTTCAGTACATATGTGGAAATCCTTGGTGGCAGATTATGTCTCTGGAAGATTTAACAATAACCATAAACGGGACCTTTTTTAGACTTAGACTTAGACTTTCTTTATTGTCATTTTGTATACACAGAGTCCACACAGAACGAAATTTCGTTTTTCACACAGCTCAGAAAGATTGCAGTAACTCTACAGGATACCTTGCAGTGACTTACAGCACAGGATAAAAAGTGCAGTGATAAATCGCAGTCACTTACAAGATAAGTTTCAATAGATTTCCGGATAAAGTGCAGCAGTGAACAGTAGGCAGTTGAAATATAACCAATGTAAAACAAATATAAACAATATGCAGTAAGGTGCATCAGTGATTTACCAGTAGACAGTTGTGCAGCGAAGTGCAGCAGTGATTTAAAAGTAGTCAGTTGCATTGTAAACAGTTTTGCAGTACGTTTCCGGGTAAGGTGCAGCATCGATTTTTGCAGGATACGATACAAATGTGCAAATCAGCTAGTCGAGTGTGGTACACAGTCCGTTTTTATACTTCAGCAGTTCAGCAGTTCAACAGTCTGATGGCAGCAGGGAAAAAGCTTTTGCAGAACCTAGTGGACCTGCAGCGGATGCTGCGAAACCTCTTTCCAGAGGGCAGCAGGGAGAATAGTCTGTGGTGGGGGTGTGAGGGGTCCCTGATGATGTTACGGGCTCGAGACACACAGCGCTGCGATGAAATGTCTTTTATGGAGGGAAGAGGAGCCCCGATGATCCCTTCTGCTGTCCTCACCACTCTCCTCACGTTCTTCCAGTCGGAGGCACTGCAGCCTCCACACCACACAGAGAGACAGCTGGTCAGAATACTCTCTATGGTGCTTCTATAGAAGGTCGTGAGGATGGGCGGGGGCAGGTGGGCTCTCCTCATCCTCCGCAGAAAGTACAGTCGCTTTTGTGCCCTCTTCACCAGTGACGTGGTGTTCACAGTCCAGGTGAGGTTGTCCGTGATGTGCACCCCCAGGAACTTGGTGCTGCTGACCACCTCCACCGCTGAGCTGTTGATGAGCAGTGGAGCGTGGTGAGGCCGGTTTTTCCTGAAGTCGACGATGATCTCCTTCGTCTTCTCCACGTTCAGGATCAGGCTGTTGTCTCTGCACCAGCCCACCAGCTGCTCCACCTCCTCTCTGTAGTCCTGGTCGTTGTCGTCTCTGATCAGGCCCACCACCGTTGTGTCGTCTGCAAACTTCACGATGTGATTGGTGGTGAACCTGGGGACGCAGTCGTGTGTCATCAGGGTGAACAGCAGGGGGCTTAGGACGCAGCCCTGAGGGGAGTCTGTGCTGAGGGTGATGACATCAGAGGTGTTCTGTCCAACCCGGACTGACTGAGGTCTGTTGGTGAGGAAGTCTAGCAGCCAGTTTCGTAGGGGTGTGTTGAAGCCCAGATGCTACAGTTTTCCCACCAGATGTTGTGGGATGATGGTGTTGAACGCTGAACTGAAGTCCAGGAACAGCATCCGCACGTGCGTGTTCTTCTCCTCCAGGTGTGCCAGGCTGAGGTGAAGAGCAGAGGAGATGGCGTCCTCAGTGGAGCGGTTCCGTCGGTAGGCAAACTGGAACGGGTCAAGTGTTGATGGGAGACTGGAGACGATGTGTTCCTTTACCAGCCTTTCAAAGCACTTCATCACGATTGGAGTCAGTGCAACAGGCTGGTAGTCGTTGAAACAGGTGACTTGAGGTTTCTTTGGCACCGGAATGATGGAGGCAGACTTGAAGCATGCTGGCACTGTGGCTTGGTCCAGCGAGGTGTTAAAAATGTCTGTGAGGACACCAGCCAGCTGACCTGCACACTCCTTGAGAACCCGCCCAGGTATGTTGTCGGGACCTGGGGCCTTCCGCGGGTTGACTCTCCTCAGAGTCAACCCGCGTGAGTTTATAGTGAAACTTGGCAGTGCTGGAGTACCTGGGAGCCCAAAGGGCAACAACTTGGAATATTACATCTCATAAGGACATGGATGTATTTTGGACCAACTATGCACCTTAAATATCTTGTATCTGTACAGTACTGAACTGTCTAATATTGAAAATGTTCAATAAGTAGAAAATTCAACAAAACAAACAGGAAACTCATCAAAAACAAGATCTCACAAAATATCATAAAAAAGGAGCCGTCAAATGCAAATTAACTAAAAAGCTGAATCAGAAATTAAACGATGAAGCAGTCTTTGACGAAAATGTAAAACTGACTCAGGAAACAAGTAGAAAGGAAATGAGAAGGTTGATATTTTGGCAAATCTAGCTATGATGTAACCCACATTCAGTCTGTAGCGACCTGTCATTTGTCTATTTTATTTAGACATCTTTATTAAAAAAGCTGCTGGACGTTTAATTAATTACTGTTTTTAACGTACGCAGCCGCATCTCAATCAGTCTTAAAAATCAAAGTCAGCCTAATGTGTGATGCCGTCTTTTGCTCCACCCCAGAGGACTGGGGTACGGCTGCTTCTGCTGCTGCTGGTAACGGTGCTGGCGGCTGGGCTGCCCTCAGTCCAGCACCGGTGTGTCTTTGACGAGGTTCAGGCTCAGGTCAGAGTGGTGAGAGCGCCACCCACACAGCCCAGAGTCAGAGCCCTGACCGGGCACAGGCACCAGCTCAGCCCTGGCCATCGGACCAGACATGAAGTCAAAAGGAGGAGCCCTCTGGAGAACGTAGGCCAACCTCCCTCCAGCCTTTTGCAGCCCATCAGGATAAAAACCTGGACTGCAAGAGAAAGTTACAACCTGCCCGAAGCTGAGAGCGAGAGGCTGGAGAAAGCTGTGGATGAGGCTGTGAGGCTGGTGTCTTCTTTGCTCTCAGGTAAAAAGCAGACGGCACAGTTCGACGCGTCCTGGTGTCTGAAGGGAACTGACCTGATCCGTGTTTTAGTGAACAGAGCCGGAGGGACGTTGCTGCTGAGCAGAGACGTCAACAAATACTGCAAGTCTGTCTGGAGGAACTCAAGCTCGCTGAACTACAACAGGTTGGCTCATCCAGTGAGCCGGTGTGCTGATCACACTCAGCTTTCAGTCACTTTCTCTTATGCAAAATCACCCGTATTTTTTCATTTTTGGACATTTTCATAAATGCTCCAAAGATAAATTATACTGCCACGGCAGTCCAAGCTCTGACTCCACCAGGTGCAAAGTTGGTGTTGGATGCAGTTAAGGCAGCGGAGACATGATGAACCGTTCCTCTAGCTGCCAGAAGAGCAACTCCTGCCAGACGGCGTTGTGTCAAGTTTAAAGTTAGCTGCAGAGGAGAATAAGATTTTTGCACTTAAAATAGGAACAACTCAACTCTAGCATCTTATTTCAAGTGCAGTACATCTAATTATCTTATTTTAGGGGTCATACTCATTCTATTGACAGATAATCTTATTTACCAGCTCAAATCAAGGACGAACGCACTAATTTCAAGAAATTTGTACTTATTTTTAGTCCTGTTTTTGCAGTGCGGGCCTGTTTTCATTTGTAACAGAGCCCAGAAGGAATTGTTTTCAGGAGTTGGACTGAGCCCCTTAGTCCTGGTAAAGGAAGTCTAAATCCTGCAGAATCCTAAGACATTTTGGACAATTTCATGCTGCCAAATGTGAGGGAGTAGTTTGGGGACGACCCCCTTCTGTTCCAGCTAAAATTAGTCTGGCTTCACAACAGCCCTTCAGGAAGAACCGTCAGAAACACTCCTAAACCCAGGAAGAGCAAACTGATGTTGTCCAGCTGTTGTCCAGCTCCTCTCTCCAAGAGTCCTGCAGGTTTTAGATGCATCGCTGCTCCAACCTCAGCCTGTCATCAGGTTCTGCAGGAGGCTGCAGCTGGACCATTTATTTCATTCAGGTACGTTGATCCATCTGAGCATCTAAAGCATGCAGGAGCCCAGAGCCCCTGAGGATTGATTTTGGACGTCACTGCTGCAAAGGACGGGTCGGCGCCATATTAATCCCTGTGGATTAAGAGTTGGATTTAATTTAAATTTGTGTGTTTGACTGGCGATAAGTGAATACTAATCCCTTATAGTGTGTTTTTTTGCTTCAAGTCTATTATTACTCTATCCTTTCTTTTTAAATTGAGTTCACTAACAACAGTTTTCTGATCCCAGATGTGGAAGAGCCAACAAAAACTACAGAGCTGAAACTTGTCTTGATGTCACAGTAAGCAGAGATGTGTTTTTTTTTTAAGATCAGTCCAATAACTACTGCTTCTCTCCAGATGTTATCAGACCAACCGAGTGTTTTTTTTAACCTTTCCTCTGCATGAACAGATCCCAGATGACCACCTGTCTGGATGTTACATTTACCCAGCGGCCGATTCTCCTCACAGGACCGTCGTCAGACCGGAAGGAGCCGGACTTCCCGACACCGACTTCCTGGTTTACGTCCACGTAGAAGCCACAGACAAATGCAGGGCGGAGGTGAAGATCCATCAGGCTACATCTGATCAAAGTTCGAGCTCAGAAACATTTAACGTTTTGTAGTTTCATTCAGCGTACATTTCCTTCTTTTGTTCGGTTCCATCTTTAAAAGAAGCGGGCGTCACTTTAAATCACTCCAATTCATTTTGCCTAAAGCTGCAGAATATATTGAATCATAATTGGTCATCGTAAAATCAGTGGGCGCAACATCCCAACTGCAAAGGATGCACCGTTTGGCAGGATAATATGTTATTAAGCAGCTTTTATTCACACACTCCATACCAATAATATATTTGGCCAGTTAAATGGACCCTCAACGCCCTCATCTGATATATTTATAGTGTTTAAGGCTCAGAAACGGAAGGTCTTTAGTTAAACTCACCGTTTTTTACTCATTGGTTCCTGTTCACTCAGTCCAACACCCTAGCTTACGCCGCCCACTGCCAGACCGACAGCCAGGGACGACCCGTGGCTGGGGTGGTGGTCCTCTGCAGGGACAGGCTGGCTGGAGCTGCATACAGCCACCAGACTACAGTGCAGGTTGAAGCTAAATTGTGTTTGATTGCCCTTCTGATCGCATAAAGCAAGCTGCCTGAAATTAGCTGAATTTGATCATCTGCTCTCCAGACTGTGGTCCACGAGATGCTCCATGCGCTCGGCTTCTCTAAAGATCTCTTCAGCTCCTGGCGGGAATGCTCATCTTCTAATCAAGGTTTTTAGAGACCGTCTGATTGCCTCGCATCCTTGCATCTTTTGATTTCTGGGAGGCTAGACAAGAATGATTTCACACCAGAGTGAAAAAAAATATGATTTATGTTGATTCTGATCTCCATTTTCTTTCATTTGATGTAGGCGCTTCGTGTTCTCGCAGAAATAAAGCGTTGCACTCCGACGGGTCAGGTCAGATGAGGATTCACACTCCGGCCATCATCTCGGCCCTGCAGAGACACTTGGTGTCCACTGATCCGGAGCTGGGAGGGCCGCTGGAGAACCTGGTACTGAGATTAGGCCCAACGTTGACTAACACGGCCCTGTGCCCGACTTTAACCTCCATTCTTCAGGGTTTACCTGCAGGCAAGGTCTCCTCTCACTGGGAGTCCCGGGTGCTGCAGGGGTCCATCATGGCGGCGGCGCTGGGGGACCCGACCACAGTCCGGATCGACCCGGTCACTTTAGCAGCGTTCCAGGACACAGGATGGTACTCTGTGGAGCTGAGCCGGGCTCAGAGTCTGGTCTGGGGAGCCGGTAAGAGCCAGTGCCGGTACCCAGCATGAACACACGACTCTGCAGGTGGACCCGAGTTAAAATGAGCTCGTTTTATTAGGGGAAGGAGCCACATTTGGCTCTGTGTCGACCTGCAAAGACGACTCCTCGTCCTTTTTCTGCACTGGAAGGTAGAGCTCTAAGCTTGAGTCTGGTTGAAGCAGGAACACGGTTCAGCCGCTCTTTTCAAGCTCGTTTTTCTGATTCGCTCTTAGAGGAGTTGGATGTCACTTTCTTCACCTGCACAAGGGGGAGTGTCAGACTGATCAGTACCTGGAAGGGTGTCGGGTCTACAAACCCCTGGAGAATGGAGTAAGTTGTCGCCTTTAACAGTAAGGAAGTCATTGGCTTATCTTCCTCTTGCTTACTTTCATTAGCTTTAAACATTCCCTTTGTAAATGCGCTAAATATGTGTGAACTTTCTGATCTCTCAAGTTTTTTTTCCCTTTCAACCCTTAAAGCTTTTTTGTTTTGTACCATTTTCCTCCTCATCAGAGTGAATGTTGGAAGGAAGAAAACATAAAATGGTGCCCTGCAGAGAACTGGAGCGGAGAGGTTTTTGGCCCTGACAGCCGCTGTTTCTTCTCTAGCCTGGTCAGACAGGTGTGTGAGTGTTTTCTGACACTGTGAAATATTAAAACCTCACAGGACGGCAGTGATAAAGGGAGGACAAAGCCGGTTCCCACAAGTGCTAGTGATTTTTTAAGGTTAAAACTTGGTTTTAGGTTTAAATGTTTGTATTACATGTTCTGTGGGATCTTTATCTTCTAGATCAGGGGTGTCCAAACTTTTCATCATGTGGGCTAACACAAGTCAAAAGTACTTGTGTGCCAATTTTTTTTTATATAAAAAAACAGAACAAAAATAAACTTGATCAAAAATTATATTTGTTTTTTTTACCTCCACAAAATATGAGCATGTGATTTTACTTAAACAAATTTGTCGGTTTTTCTGTAGGACAGGGTGCGTAAATCGTTGATCCAAAACTGAAAAAAGGATTTTGCACATTTGCTTTATTTAAAGATGATCATCCAGTTTGCTAATTCTTTTGGGTTTGATTGAAAATAGGAAAAAAGTTGTTTGTTTTCTCAGGAATAAGAACAGGATTTGGGTCAGTCTTTATTGAAAGTGCTTGCTGTATTTGGCCAGTTTTATTTAATGACTAAAAAGCAGATTTTGATGCCCCAAAGTCTGCATTAGAGTTAAAGTCGTTGTGGTCCTGTTTACTATAAAATTAAAGAGAATGTAATAAGGGTGGTTCTTCAGACACAAATGCTTTGTGTTGTTTCTAACATTTTCAATTGTAAGAGTTGAACTTGTCTGTAAAAATTCTGTCCTAATTAAAAACAGAAAGTCTCTGCCTGCATCAGGTGCCGGTGGCCCAAATCCTTCTCGACTTGCAGCACAGAATCAGTCCAGTGGCTGCAAATGACCCCCGGGCCGCAGTTTGGGCACCTCTGTTCTAGATGGTAGAGATATGGGCTACATTAGAAAAACAGGAAATACATTAAAACCGTATAAAAATGGACAGACGATTATACAACAACAATAAATTCAAGAATTTTCCATGAATTTAAAATGGAAAAAAACAAACAAACATGGCTCATCTTCAGTTTGATCCCTTCATGTGTGTAAAAGGATGGAGCTGAGAGTATTTTAAAGATGTTACTGTTTGACAGCATGTTGTCTTCCTGCCTTTCATCCGTACCAGGGAAGTGTTGCTCAGAGCCGCAGCTCTGCTGAGGGTCGCTGCTACAGGCACAGATGTTCTGGACTGAACCGGTACCAGGTCCAGCTCTCTGGCTCTCAGTGGGTGGACTGTCCAGCAGGGGGCGCCGTTCAGGTAACATGACAACCAAAACGGCTTATGACGGTTTTGTTTTTAATAATTATTTTGTAAGCTAAATTTATTTTAAAATGAAGTAAACAAAACCAACACAAATATGATGGTTGCAAAAATTTCACATTTCAAATTCCACATTCTTGAACAATTTAAAACATTTCTTTAAAGGCAGCTCTTCCCATGTGTCTACAGCGGTAAATTAAAAATACTTAAATAAAAATAAATAGATCAAAGAAAATTTTAGTTGGTTTTAGTATTTTTTTAAATGTTATCTGTAAAATGAAAACAGCGCTAACACTGGGTAGGTTTGACCAAACGTTTCGGCTGTGGCACAAACAGGTTTCACAAACGTGTCTGCATCCATTTTTCCTCTTTTTTTGTTTTAAATATCCCATTTAGCAATGATTCTGATCACTGGACATAGTGATCAGATCTAATTTAAGAGCTTCAATAGCTATCCATACATTAAGCAGACTGCTACAAAAGATAGGCGTGTTGCTTTGCCTCAAATAACAGCTTTGTCAATAATCAAACCAGAAGGAAAGAGTTTTGGCTGCAGTATAAAAAAAACTTTAGGACAGGCACAAAAGTGTCACCACTGCAGATCTTGCTCTGTATCGACAGAGTTAGTGGTTCTACACCCAGTAACGTGAAAACAGGAGTCACCAGACTTAAGTAACCAATAAGACAGGAAGTGCTCACCATCAGAAGAATTTGACCCAAAGACTTTTAGGTAAAACTGTACATTGAGGAGGTGTAGGTTTAAAAATATGATATAATGTACACAAGATTCCCAACATTGTTCATAAGTACAGTTTTAGCATAACATCAGGCTCTCATCTGAATTTCTGTATCCATACACAGCCTTTTTATGAGTTTTTTCTTATATTTTCAGATTGAAGGATACTGGGGGGAGGTGTTTTGCCCAGACAGACGGTTGTGTCTGTACCCTGATGTTGCTCCTCCTCCAGGAGACAGAACCCCATCCTCTGGTCGCAGCACATGGCAAGTATGACTCTAAACAGAGAACTGCTCTACAGTAAGATGCTCCCTGTAATAAAGGAAGGTTTCTGCTCTTTGTTCAACAGCGACCCTGATGGGACAATCATTTCAGCCCACAGTGTCCCCTGGTCTCTCGGATCAGCTACACAGGCCGTATCACTCTGCTTCAGTGCTGCTGTGTGCTGCTGCTTGGTCGCTCTGCTGGTTTCGTACTGGAAGTGTCGGACCTGTGTGGTCAGGAGCAACACCGTGGCCCCAGAGGATCATGGTCATCTGTAGAAAACCTGTCTGAAAAAAGCTAAAGATGTAGATATTTTAAAACATGAATGAACGATTGTAATAGTTTGTCTATTTCCCGCCTCCCAGCCGGTGACTGAAAGGGGAAAACCATGTCTACCTGATCTAATTAATGTTCCTCAGATACAAACATTTTTCATGGTTTGTAACTTCAATCATTTGCATCTTTGTTTTAAATTTGGAACATTTTCTAACTGCTCTAAAATCAAATTATCTGCTTTTTCTCATTAATATTTGCACCTTTGTTGTTAATCATAACTGAGTTGAACGGTTGCTGGAAGGAAGCGAATATAAAGTAAAAAAGGGAACTTTTACAACTTCACACTGAGAGGTTTGTCGCCTCTGACTATTTTAGTTCAGCTGGAACTCATTGTTGTTGAAGGTGATGTTAGAAGGACATGATGAACAAAAGGCATGATAAGCAAACATTTAAAAAGGATGAGGTTGGAAGGGGTACAGCGGCCGAATTTTGGACCACTTTCCCACTTAGCCATTCCACAGATGTTGTTTATGTCCTTTCACGTGACACTAAAGACACGTGTCAGCTCTGAGAGCCCCACAATGCCCCTCTGGCTCCTCTGAAGGAGGACATGGTGACCGGACCCAGGATGCCCTCATAGTGCTCCTTTAGACACTGGACCACATCGTCAGTCTGGGGCCGCAGATCCCCGCCCAAACCAGTCACACCCTGGCCTGAGCTCTGCTTTCCTTCCAGAGTCGTTGAACAGATTTCCAGAACTTCCTTAAGGCAAACGGGATGTCGTTCTACTCCTGGGTTTGGGCCTCCACAACGACAGAGGCCGCAGTCAGTCTGGCCACTGGCTGCATACCCGTCACAAACCAGCTGAAATAAATATTCATTTGGATGGCGCACAAAAACTTCAAAGCAAACTTCAAGCAAATACGTCTTATTTATTTACTATAACTATCTAGCAAGGGCTCACATTTAGAGATGGATTAAATTCACTGTTAACATCAGGCTGTTTTTGGTTGCTCCTTTACAAAATCCTATATGCAAAATGTTACAACAGAATTAACAGAGAATAAATTGCCTTTAAGCATTAGAAATGTTTATTTCCATTTGTTAAACAAGCTTTGGAAAATGAGGAGGAGAAATGTCCCTTTAAAGGTCAAGAGTTTTTCAACAATTCCTTCTTATGAAAACGTTAAAGTTATTCAATCTGGTGTGATTTACATAGATTAGAAGGCTAAAATATCCATAACAGACAAAAACATTTACATTTCAGCGTACAGAATGGGAAATAATTTTTCCAGTGTTCTCCAAGTTCTATCTAGCTTTCGTTAAACTCTCCACCAGACAGACGGGCGTTTTTTTTTCAGCCATTACTTCTTCCGCACAGGGATGCAGGTCTGTCTCGGAGCCACGCCGCTGGGGCAGACTTTGTACGGGGAGCTGGTCTTACAGCACTCACTCTTTAGTTTCAGGCACACGAAGCAGAAGGTTGTGCGGCAGCGAGGACACGTTACGTTTTTACAGTACATTTGGTTGTGCTCCACCTTCATGCCGCACACGGGACAGGCTCGTACCGACGGGCAGCTGGTGACGCCCTCCACCTCTGGCAGGCTGATGTTTTTACAGGTGTGCAGGAGCTGCAGGTCCCTGTTGATGCAGCCGTCGTTGTCGCAGCGGTCGGACCGAGGGCCCGGGCCCTTCCACGCCCGGTGGCATTGCCAGCAGAACATGTAGGTCTTCTTCTGGTCCGCTGTGCAAATGACGCACTTGACGCACAGGTTGGACAGGTCCTTCCTCTCCACCATGGTTTTACACTCTGGACACTGGTGAGGACAGTAGAAAGGTCCAATGGCTAAGTTTCAGTGTGTTATTTAGTTTAAAAAGGAAAGTTGAGCTGCAGATCTTTTGACAACTCACCGACTGGACCTCGCAGTACTTTGAAACAGACAGGTTGGCCATCGCCTGCTCAAAATACTCCATTTCATCAACGCTGAGGTCTGCCAGTCTGCGGACCTCCCGGTACGACCACACTTTATTGCACTGTTTGGTGCCCTCCAACACAGCAGGACATCTGAACACATAGTCCCCCTTAAAAAGTAAAACATTGCCGATTTGGAGAAAGAGAACAAAACTTTACTAAAGACCAGAGGCGGACTTAGTGGTCAACAGTCATGTTGACTTTTCTTCATCGGTGCTGATCAATCCCGATTTATCGGTATGACGGATTGCGACAAAGTCAACGACACAAAGCAGATGTCACTGCCTCGATGCAACCTGCTGAGTTTCCTTAGATAGAAACGTTTCAATCAGCCTGTCTGCATAACTCGACTGAATTTTACTTTTTAAACTACCTTGAGACGACCTGTTGTGAATTGGCACTATATAAATATACTGATTTGATTTAACTGAACTCTAATTGTAGCTGATTCATTTACAATGTATTTCTAGCCATTAAAAAAAAGAATGCTGATTCCTTTGCTCTTTAGCTATGGGTGTAAGTAAAAACAATTAATTAAAATGCTGCCAATTTATAGATATCTCGGAGAAAGTTTCTCTTTTTAAAACATATATTGCAAGATTTCCAGCCCTAAGAGTGCTCGGGACAACTATGTTTGATATATGTAACATCTTGGAAGTTTGTGTAGCTGCTTGTATGTGTTACAGATTTCTGTCCGTTTTCTCAACATCCAGGAACATTTCTGATTTTTCGACCTAGAATAACCGACATCCCTTTCCACATTTATGTGAGCTGGGCTTTCAGCTTCAGATGTTTGTGAATTAATGCCTCTGTCTGAAATGGGTTTTCAGCAAAACCAAATAATATTTGTGATGCCTATTATTGTTTATAGAACAATATAATATTACTTTTACCCTTTAACTTCTTTTCACCTTATATTTTGGGGGGAAAAAATTCTCCTTTTGCAGAAACTTGTACATTGTTACATGTCACTACTCCAGCTTTCATCATTTGAGAACTGAACATCCCTGATTTCTGTTTTACCCATAATTTTCATAACGCTTTTCAGGATATTCAGAATTACATGAAAGATTGATGAGATATGAATTGGTTTCAGATTTCAAATATGCAACTCACAACTGGGTGGATTTAAGATGTTTTTCAATGTTTCTCTTGAAAATTTTTTTTCCAGGCTTTGAGTTTATTTGACCTTTGAAGCGGCGCCTGTTATGTTGAGGCTAGTGGTTAAATCCATCTCTGGTCAAAGAGTCAAGATTTTCTTTTGAGTATGCATGAAGTGTGAGACGCATACCTGGTCCAGGAGGCTGCGACACCACTGTGTCAGGGAGTCAGGAGTGACAGCGTGGCCGCAGGACATTTCGGCTCTGAGAGAGCTAAAATCAGAGGCTGAGGAGGTGAAAGAATCTGGCATTAGAGATGCAGTGATGGCTGTCAATTCGTCCAAACAAGATAAGAGGCTAAATGGGGCCATTTAACGACCATCAATGACCACAGCTCAGCTAATACCCCCTTTATATCATTAATGTTCAAACATTTCTGCATTTATACACCTCGTATAACCTAATTGTCCTTACATCTTTAGTTTAGATGACAGTACTCTGTGGAAAGATTGAGCATAAAATCAGCTCCAGTAATATTAACATTTAACTCTATAAATCTGTAGTCTCTCTGAACTCTCTATGACACCAAAATATGGTCCTGTATTTTATTTGCTCTATGCATTACTGCCATGGAGCCTAGGGGTCTCATGGAAACTAAATCTTCATTGTAATAGCTCACTTTGTAACTGGATGAATACTGGATATATAAAACACTGGTAACTAATAATGATTTAATAATCCAGCATTTTCTGTTGCATGTCTGTTTCTGTTGTATTACATTTAGCATTTTCATGGCTTGTGCGGTGATTCTAGTGCTGCTGGGGGTTTTGGGGCCCTAAGCAGTAGCCTAGTTTGCTTGTACCTTGGGCCAGCTTTGCATGTCCTTATTGTCCTTATTGCTGAGTCACAGAGAAAGGAAAAAAAAAAACAAATGAATAAAATCTTACACACTGGATCCAAGTCATCTCCCCTGTCTACAAACTTTAGAGTTTTGTCGCGTGGGTCGAATTTCTTCTCCAGCGAGTCCTGTCGCCGAACGCTCATGACGATTCTGTGGAAAAATCTGTGGAAACCAAAAAGAAAACAATGCACATCATTCATTCTGTTACACATCTGACACTCTGGACAAAAACAGGCAGAAAAACAGACATTTTCCACCAAATAGACGTTCGTTTTTCCACTTGATTTGGGTTGATATAATCATACTAGTTGTCTGCCAGTAGCTGTAATGCTGTGACTGATTTGGTGTGGACAAGCCATCTTAGCAGCTCTCCCCATATTAAAAATGCATTTTATTAGTAGTTTCGTGTCAGGACATGTTTTAAAATGACACGTGTTTCTCACATGCAGGTAGAAACAAAGGTAAGCAGTACCTGTGTGTAACATCCACAAGACTTTATGAGTTTAAAACGTTCTGCAACCATCCCTACATTGAGCCAAGGACTTTCCAGGTCTACGAGTTATCACACGCAAAACGGACGTGATTTCTATGCTGCTGAAAATAAAGGCTTACAGAGTTGTGAGTCACAAAGTGAGCATTTATCTACTGATTCATTCATTAGCAAATGAAACTACAGTGGTGGGTATTCCTTTAAAACCTGACTATATTCTTACGGGGACGGTTTTAATCAAATGAACCGTACAACATGCAAAAAAATGATTTAATTGCTGGTGTTTATAGATCTGAGTCAATCACTAAACATCGTTTGAAAGCCTCTGACCTGACTGGCTGTAAACAGACAAATAAACACATTACCAGAAACAATAAAACTGGATCAGTCAGGGAAATCCCTCCCACCCCCCCCCCCTCCTCACCCTGACCCTGAATTAAAGGAACACTTTCCTAAATGGATAAATGATTTGGATTACCGTAATCTGGTAAAATAAATAAATAAAAAATAAAAAAAAGAGGGAGAGAGAGAAAAAATTGGTTGTAAGTGAGCTGATGAAAGATTTGAGGAACATGAGAAGAAAACCCTTAAGAAGGCTAAAATCAGGTTGTCTGTTGTTGCGCCTAAAATGAGACAACATGCTTTAGTTCAGTCCTGGGCCTGCCATGATTTAGCTTTAGAAGAGTTTATATAATTATTAACGCATGTTAATAAGTAGAAAGGTATGTTTTCCTACCTTTTGTTCTGCACTTCTGACAACTTCCCCTTTAAGTCTCCGTTAGAACCCGGAAGTAGAACAGCGACGCTGCCGAACTTAGTTCAGGAGAGGAAATATTATTATTTAACCCTGATTTAAAGGTTTCCAGCGACGTGTCTGTGTGACAGCAGACGGTTCTGTTTGTGTCAGCCTGGCTCACCTCATCCTTCCGGGTTCAGACTGGCACCGAAAGCGAAAGTCAGCAGCGTTATAATCCTGAGAGAAGCAGTCCGCTCGGTGAGTATCCTCGCGTTTCCAACACCTCCCATCGCTTCTCGCTTAAAGTTACCGCGGCTGTAGTAGGGAGCGGTCGGGACTTCAATCATTTGTCGGCGCTTTGATTTGGTGCATGGAGTCACCCTGCTGGAGGAGGAATGGAGGAGAAGCGTTTCCATAACAGCCCAAACAAACAGGACCGCTCCGTTCACCTCCAATCTGTGCTGGTTTACCCTGGAAATGCCCCAAACATTTCACCTTAGTCGTACTATGAAGGTTTGTGTCCTGTTTTATGGCGCTGTTCTCATGTGTAAATGTGACGCATGGTACCTTTTTAGGCGGGATAATCGTTACTGGTCGACTGATCAGAAAGTTTCAGAGGCCGAGGCCGATTTTTTTTTATTTATTTATTGAAAATCAAGGCTTGGGTGGGAAGCTGAATTACTTCCTTTCTTTTATTTTTCTCTGTGGGACTTTTGTGATTCAGTCAATTCTAACATTATGAGTTATTGCCTTATAGTTAAAGAAAATGCGTCTTTTGCACATGCCTGTTTTTCACCATCGTCCATATTTATCATTTATCCCATCCCTCGGGCAGCATTGGGCGGCCACTGTGCGAGGCCCGGGGAAGATTCTGGGGCTGAGGGTCTGTTTGTATTTGAACCGGGGAACTTGCAGCCATTACAGGATACCTTCTAGCCACTAGGTCACCACCAGAGACTTTCTATGTCATAGTTTCTAAATGTTGCCCTGTAGTGATTCCAAATGTTTCCCAAACAAAACATGGTTCAATATTTTGTAAAGGTTAATTTTACAAATAGTTATTTTTGGGATGAATAAAAAAATCATGTAAAAAAAAAAGCACGTTGCTGCACATTAGGCAGAAGCAACTTATTGTAAGGGATTTCTTAAAACTTTTTTGGATATAGTACAAGTTCAATGCCATTGGTTTCTATTGGATGGATCCAACTAAGCCAGTAACCTTCATATAAAAAACAGGCTACCCCACCCCCCTTCTCAAATTTATTAAACTTTCCTGTTTTAGATCACTTGGGATCGCCAAATTTTCAGTTTGCTGAAAGCCAGAATAGTTAGCAATTTAAAAAAAAAAAAAAATCTTTAAATTCAGAAGATTTCATGCTGTACAAACTTTGTCTTTCACATGGAAATGCCTAGCTGATTAATTCGCAAGATCCACAACCTTTGAGTTAAATGCAGGCAAATCTGTAGATGTTTTTTGGACACACCTCAATCCCAATACTTACTTCTGTTATGCCACAGAAAAATAAAAATCAGCCAATTTAGCTCTTGTTCCTCCTTGGGTACATCCTCCAAAGGCCACAGTTAAGGGCAGCCATCATACTGTTTAGGGATGAGATGGGCTCTGTACTGCAGAGATCAGTGGTGCTGAGGTGTGAAATGCGCTAAACAACCACATAACAAGAGCAATTACCTAGTGAAGATGGTGGCCAAAGCTGGTAAGACAGCACAGTGTCGTTGTCCACAGAATAACAAGTCCTGTGCCGACCTGGACTGAAAGACCACTCGGTGAAGCTGACATTACTCCAATTGTGACCTAAAATGCCAGCTTACAGTTACAAATGCAGTCGGGGACAAAGACCTTAAACCTTGCAGACATATTTTGTACTCTTATTAAACTTAATTTGAAACATTTGGCCATAATGATTGTTACATATGGAGGAAAAAGGGGAACGCTTGGGAGAAACCATCCCAACGGTGAAGTAAAGGAGTGGCAGCATCATGCTGTGGCATTTATTTTCCTGCAGGGGGCGCTGGTGCACCTCAGAATAGATGAAATCATAAGGACTAGAACATTATGTGGAAATATGGAAACAAAAATCTTAAGACGTCAGCCTGGACGTTAGAGCCTGGGCACAAATAGATCTTCCTATCAGGGACGGACCCCAAGCACAACACTAGATCATTTCCAAAGTGGTTTTAAGAAAACAAAGTAAATTTTTTTGGAGCAAAACTGTGAATTCAGACCCATTGGACATTTGCAACACATATTTCGAAATAAGCTTTATCTTGATCCTGTCCTGCTTGTTTGTTGTCATCATGAAACATTTTAATCGGTTCTCTGGAGGATTTTTCTTGACACGTGAAATTGTTTTATATTAAAATCCATTTTGCTTTTTTTTTTTTTGTCCCCTCTTAATAGGATGAACCTACACACGTCCGAGAAACATTCAAATGCAAAGATGTCAAAACCTCGATTTGAAGTCCAGAAATATGAATCGCGTCACTCTAAAGAGATTCACACAGAAACTGGAGAACTTGGCTGTCTCAGGTAGGTGAGGTGCAGCACATCAGATCCTCGTAGAGGGATTCAGCTGGCGGCAAAAACAGCCTGAGCGTCGTTATATTTCTGCCGTGTTTTATAGATTACCAGGGGCTGCGCAGTCCTGGTCTGACCTGCTATCTGAACAGCGTCCTGCAGGTGCTTTTCATGACTGAAGAGTTTCGGGAAGCCGTGACAAGGTTTGGAAGCCCAGCTTTGTGCTTTTGGAGAAAACCAACGTTGATTATGTTTTTTTTTTTTTTTTTTTTTTTTAAGTCAGTGTTTATAGTGCGCCATGAAACGTGCTATTCAGATCCAGGGTCTCTTTTAACCAGAGAGGATTAATGATGTTGCTGTGATAATCAGAAACAATTCTGAACGTATTTAGTTAAATGCGGTGAGATAAATAAGCTCTCGAAGCGCTAACTTCAAGTGCTAATTTCCTGTCTTTGCTTCTCTCCTAACTGCGGTGCAGAAACTACTGTGAGAACCCGACGACCATTGATCCCCACCTGGGCGAGCTGTTCTCTGGTCTAGAAGTAGAAATGGCCAAAACACACAACATCGCAAAAAGACTGGGGATCAGAGACGGTAAGGTGGGATTCAGCTGTGGTCACGTAGGCTACGTTCACGCTGCGGGTCTTCATGCTCAATTCCAATCTTTTACCGAAATCTGATTTTTAAATTTTTTTATTTTTTTTCTTGAGGTGGCCGTTCACGCTGCCATTAAATGCAACCGTCATCACACTTCTGTCTGAATGGTTTAAGACCGCAGATAACAGAAGGAGACGTCACACAGCGGCGCAATGTTTACAGAAGTATTGGTGAATTAAATTGTTTCTAGAAGTGTTTTGTTAAAGGTATACTATGCAACTGGGATTGATTTTCCAGCGAGGCGCCCCCCAGAGGGCGAAAGTAAAAGTGCACTGTCGTAAATATGCTCAGCTGTTCTACTGGTTTCTCTGTCAAGCCAGGCGCGGTTGTTTTGAGCTTAGCAGACAGGCGAACGCAACGAATACAAAAGTCGAAAAAACGGCAGTACAAACAATGACTAACACAGTGAAAGTATGAACATGCACACAGAGAGAGAGAAACCATTCCAATGCAGTGTTTCCCCTAGGAATTTGCTTACCGGACGACCGGCGGAGCGGGGGGGGGAAGAGACAAGCTTTGCGCGACCGGCAGAGCGACCGGCGGAGCGGGGGAAAGAGACAAGCTTTGCGCGCATATCGAGTTAGTTTTTTTTTTTTTTTTTTTTTTTGGAATGTTGGGAGGCGGTAGCGTGAGGGAAACCCTACAATGTTACTTACAATCGCATCAGCAGAAACGCGAGGTCCGCGTCAGCCTTGCAGCCTTCTTTTTCTTTTAGCTCTCGCCATTCGGAAAAAGCTTGCCCGATGTTCACCCGTGTACGACTCCTCTTTCTGTCCAGAGCCCTTTTCCTCTTTCTTGCCTGCTCCGACATGGGCTTTCGCTGTTTTATCGCTGGTTCCGCCATGATAACTGCACAGATATCGCCACTGCGCTAGCAACAAACATGTTCTCGCCGTAAAGCAAGACCGACTCTCGCGATCTTGCACGAGATTCTGAGCCTGTGGGTGTGGGCCGAGGGCTCCTGCAGTTGCAAGTGCGGTATTTCCCCCACAGACCACCAGGGCGGCCAAGAAAACCTTTGTTCAACCTGAAATGACTCATTTAATCATCCAAAACGGTATGGAACACATTAATTAACTGAAAAATGTTGCATAGTGTGCCTTTAAGATAAAAAATAAAAAACGCGGATACCAACCGGCATCTCTCCTTGTTATTATTAGAAAGCTGTTGAGCAATGCAAGCCGGCAATATTAAGAACACATCGTAGTAAGACTAAATAAGGTAAGAAGAAAGTAGCGCGGCTATTAATGGTCTTCTATGAAGCGCTGACTGCTACTACCATGTGTGGATGTGTAGTGAGAGACAGGAGAGTGACGTGAAAGACGGATAAAATGCGACATGACCGTTCAGACTGAGGACGCTTTGAAAAAATATCCGCTATGTATCCAAATTAGTACCACACATGGAAGTGGCACAAATCTGATTTTTTTCGGGGGTGAAAAGATCGGAATTGTGCCGTTCACCCTGCTATAAAAAAGACATATAGGTCACATATTTGCAAAAAGATCGGATGTGGTCAGATTTCCCTGCAGTGTGAACGTAGCCTAAGAGACGCAGTGATCCTGAGTAACGATTAATCTCTCTGTTTATCTCCCCCGCACACTCCTGCTTTTAGTTTACGAGCAACGTGACGCTGCTGAGTACTTTGAGAAGATCCTCTGTCAGACCAGTCCAGAGGCGTCTAAGGTAGAAACACGTTTCTGTTTATTAGCATAAATGGACCGAGTAGCTCTGCTGGCGTTTGGCTCAGAGGTGATCGGGGTTTTTACAAATAAAGGTTCACACTAAACTAAAGAAACTAGATCAATTTGTCACAAATGCATTACTGATGTATTCTGATCATCATGTGTAGGTGCAATAAAATAAAACAATTCTGTGAAATGTTAAAGTTTTTTAAATCTCATTTATAGGGTTGGGTGAAGTGGCGGATAAATAAATGAATTAATTTTATTTGACCAAATCCAATCAATCGTTTCTTTCCCGCCTCCCTTTCATTTCATTAAAATAAACACCAGAAATGATTTCTAAAAAAAACTGCTTCTATTTCATTCATCTCGTCCCAGAGTTGACCTGAACTGAAAGTGCAACTAAATGCAAGCTGTGAACCATGCTTATTAAACAAGTTGTGGACAAGGAAAATATAACAAAATGTTTCGCTGCTAGCGGTTTCACACAGTGAGCTAATTTTCAGTATACATCTAAGAACAAGCTTCACTTCAAATTGAAACTAACCTAAAAAAACAACTAAATGAATAATTAAAGTGCCTCATCTTAGGGTAAAAAAAAGTTTCCTCTGTAGAGTATTTTGACAATATATTGTTTATTAAATGGATGTATAACATTTAATGCTATAACAAGACAATTTGTCCTTTCAGGACTGATATTGTGCAAAGTTTCATGCTGCTGCTTCAGCATTTTTTTTGCCTGACGAGTTGCACTGGCAAAAAAATAAATAAATCCAGATATTTCCAAATATTTTTTCTCTCCATAAATTGCAAGTTCAAATGAATCGATGAAGTGGATTTATCATCCCAGCCCTACTTTAATAGAAGATGTATCTGCCTAGAAGATGTATGTGAAGTAGAAACCAATAACTATTGTCTTTTTTTTAATCCTTGAAGTGTCACAGGAGCAACAGTAACTTCCCTCTTCTCTCTAGATCTTCAGAGGCGAGCTGAATCATAAAACCACGTGCCTCAAGTGCTACCAGACAAGCCATTCAAGCAACTTCTTCTGGGTCCTACCGCTGTCCATGGGAGATCCAAAGTCTAGAACCTTCTGTGTGGTACTACATTTCCTTTAACCAGAATAAGACTTCCAGCTGGTGTTTTACTCAAAAGAGAAATAATCTGCAGGGTTAACCGGTCTCCTCTGTTCGCAGCTGCAAGGATTGAACAATTTCTTCAAGGCTCAGAGAGTCAGCGAGGACAACCAGATCTTCTGCAGCCATTGCAACAAAAAGCAGGACGCTGACACTGTGAGCCAGGTTTCCTTTTGTCCATGATCCGTTTCTCAAACGGTAGCCGTCTCCTCTACATGCAGCTGTTTTGGTCGCCCGACGCAGGAATATGAGATGACGCACCGTCCAGATGTTCTGACGCTGCTGCTGAAGAGGTTCTCCTTTGATTATCGGCGGAGCCGCTACGTCAAGCTGCACTGCAAAGCTGATGTGGCCCAGGCGTTGGAAGTCCAGGTATGTCCCAGCATCCGCACACGCAAAGCGCTTTCAGCTTCTGTTTTAAGTCGTTCCCTTCCAACCCGTCAGAGCCGCAGGTACGACCTCTACGCGGTGGTTCACCACTACGGCGATCTGATGGGAGGACATTACATCGCAGAGATCAAATCTTTTGAAACTGGAGGCTGGTACCGCTTCGATGACAACACTGTCAAATGTGTAAGGCCAGCGTTTTTTCTTTGTTCATGGTTCATAGAGTTTTAAACACTCCTGAACACAACTTCTTCTTTTCACTCTTCCAGGTCAACAAACATCCTGAAGATACAACTCAGGACTCAAGGTAACTAGACCCCATGGTGGATATTATCTGAAGCTGTCGGCTGATATTTTCAATGAAAACCTGCCCTGCTCCTGATTTTTAACCATGTTGCTGTTCTCACACCCCATTAACAGCTCAGAGACAGCGTATCTCCTCATGTACAAAATGGGTAAGTTTGCAAATATTTCAAACCATTTGGGGCTAAACTTGTTCATTTCAGCACACGTTAGAATTTGAAGTCAGTGCTCTGCAAAGGTCATGAATGGCTATTTTTCGGACTATAAGGCGCACCATACATTTTTGAGAAAATGTAAGGATTTTAAGTTTGCCTTGTAGTCTGAAAATTCAGTATCTGAACATAAAACAACCGGAAATAAAAAAATCAATACCACTGTATCATTAGTGCTATGGCTCTGGTCTGAAATGGATGATAGCTGGTTTGTAATTTTTCCTAAAGGTTGTAGGGAAGCACCTGCTATGAGGGAACCTTTATGAATGTTGTTATAAATAACAAACCAAACCATTGGCCAACCAGCTTAAGAAACTGTCATCCATCATGGACAGTCGAACCGCTCCCTCCTCGCCACGCTGGACAGACAGCGCTACATCTTCTCCAGCAGACTCCGTTGTCAAACAGAGGAAATCTGTCCTGCCACAGGCCATCACCCTGTACAATAACTCTAATTATTGCTGCCGCTGCTCTGAATCATACTGCCGACTTTCACTTCTACATTGCAATATTTGCACAGTCCTTTTCATTTCTGCTGCATGATTACCACTAATATATGTAGCTATAGAATTAAATACGTACAGATAATACATTCCAGCCTTACATTTGTAGACGTAGACACACTTTATTGACATTCAGCTGCACATTCACAATGTACGTTTGAGCAAAGCTTTGGTATGTGGCGGCAAACCAAAAATAAGAAGACATTTTATATGTACAGAAAAGTTATGTGGAAGACGCTATGAATAGTGCAAGTATATGTAACAGCAGGATGTACTGCAACAATAAACGGACCATATGATGATGCAGCTATTACATAAAAGAAGCAGAAACTAAGAAAAATGTAACATTTGACAGGAATGTGGCAGCAACAAAAAAATAAATTTTATATGTAGGCCTACAGAAAAGTTGTTTAATACTATTTACAATATGTCAGACACTTTTTAGGATTTATGTTGTACCAGTCACCTGGCATAACCTGTTTATACCAGAATATGCCCATTATTGGGGATCTTTTAGACCAAATAGGAATGATATTTATGAAATGAACGACCTGCACAGATCAAGTGAGAGGAGGCCCCCTACTGGCCAATCTAAAGAATGCTCCTCTGTTGCTGAAGTGGTTTGTAGGAGAAAAACTGGGCTGCATGTATTTGGGTGGACATTTTTTCACACAGAAACAAACAAGTAACCATAATATTATCCAACGGAGCAGTTTAAGATGCGCCCCTTTGGTTTGTTTGTGTTGTATAGATTGTTGCCACATTATGAGCCCTTCTGCAGAACCTACAGCAGATGATTGGACTCTGTTACCTAAAACAATTTTTAATTATTTTTAAAGTGGTAAACAAAAAGATCTGCACTTCTTATCAAGTGCTGTATGAATTTCTATTGTAATTCTGCCAACGAGCTTTTTTTTTTGTTGTAATAAGAGGTCCTCTGCTGTTTGTTAAAACTCTGCCTGTTTCTGTTCAAAGCGAGTGGACGGGCCAAGAAGACTGATGGAAGTGCTCCTTCGAATGAAGCGGGAGACGGATGCAATGAGGCAGAACCGAGAGAAGGTCTAGTTTCCGAACATCTCCTGAAAACCGAAAGCCAAAGAGGAGCAAGCGGTCGGCAGTTAACCAGCGAGCTGACGGGAGAGGATACGTTCAAGAAGAAACGCTCAGGCTCTATCAGAAGAGGGAGCGGACAATCGAACCAAATCCCAGCGCAGGTGATGCTACAGGGAGGCCCGTGGCTTCCAGCAGACACTGATTCTATGCAGCAAATGAGCTTCAGCAACAGAGACACATCCTCAGATGAGACGTTTCATCAAAGACCTGTCTCTCCTACTAACGGTATAGGAGCGAATGCATCCAGGGGAAGAACAAGCAAGAATGCTACAAAGACCGGAACAAACAACCATATTTATAATCGCAGTCCTTTAAGAGGAAGAAAAGAGTCTGCAGAGGCTCCAGCTGTGGCAGCAATACAAAGAAACGGCCCGACCAATGCTAAAACCTGGGGTGTGGACAACTATAATGCAAAGTCAACGCCTCTTTACTATTCAGCCTCATCCCTGACAAGATCCTCACCGTCCTTCAGAACAGGAGCTGGACCCAGTGGCCCAAATCATAAGGCAGCAGCAGAGCGAGGATCTCTGAAAGGAAAAACACAGCGAGTCTAGGCAAGGAGACTGTCAAACAGTCCAAACCCAAAATAAACAAAACCTGTTTAAATATGGAGGATCTTTTGAGTATTTTTGCAGCAGCGAGGAGCATGACGGCACGTCATGAGAGCTGAATAGATGAGCATGTCTGAGCATGTATGATATTTTCAGTGCCAATAATTCTCCAGATGCTTCAACTTATCACTGTGGGGTGAAGTTGTGAAGCTGATTCAGTATTTAATTGAGGTTGGCTCGATAACACCGCTCTGATGCACGTTTAACTGAAGCTGTACGTTGGTGTACTTTAATACGGAAAAATAGTGATTGATTTTACAAACCCTATATATAAAAAAACAAACAAACTCTGAGGCCCTCCCAGAACAGCAGGAATCGAACTTTAAGAGATTAAACGACACACGGATGGAGTCCATTTCCAGGAAAAAAAAAATGCAACATGGATACGTTACAGCTGCAAAGCAGAATTTCAAATTATTAATCAAAGTTCAGAAATGTCAAACGTAGATAAGATTTTTCCAACAAAATGAGAATGTATAATAGAACCACAACAATAAGAAGCTTGTTGATAAAGCCAGCCAGGCTTCCAGTGAACTAGGCAGGCGCCCTGGAACGATGTAAATATGGCAGGTCCCACGCAGCGATTTACTAGCAAACATACCGAGATGTGCTAATAAAACACATAAACCTGAGCAGGGAGGACTAGGAAATCCTGGGTTCAGAGAGACTTTAACCAGACGAAGCATGTTTCATGTTCAGATAGTAAATCAGTTTAGGTGAAACCCTCGTCTGACAGCTGGAAGGACCTCTAGAGCCTCAGACCTAAAATCCATGGATGTGGTAACGTTCTTGCTATAAATTGAGAATGTTAGATAACAGTATGATGTATTTTCTTCGTATTTCAGTGACAAACCTGGTGAACTGCAGGGTTATTGTCAGTCTGTACTAAATGGCTCCTATCCTTGTTTTTCTGATAACAGAATGTATCAAAAATCCTTTTGGTAGGTTAAACCTGCCAACTTATCATCCATCCATCCAACCATCCATCCATCCATCCATTTTCTAACACGTCTATCACTATTTGGGTCGTGAGAGGTGCTGGTGTCTATCTCCAGCTGTCAATGGGCGAGGGGCGGGGTACACCCTGGACAGATCGTCAGTCTATCGCAGCCAACTAATCATTATATGGCTTATAAAGGAACTTTTAAACATTGTTCACGTTAAAGTGAAAGGGCTTTTTGCTGTTGAGGTGAAGGATTTGGAAAGTTGCCTAAAATCAAAAGTAGATGTTTTATTCCCGTCTGCGTGGCAAATTAAACGGGACATTTCCCAGTCATTCAGGTTAGCTATAGTTAAATCTCTCCATCCGACTCTGAAGATGATTCAGCTTTTATCCGAACCAGGACCTCGCATCAAGATGGTAATTGTCTGTTCTAAGCCCGGTGAGGTTCTCTTTGTGTGTCTCAGACTTCATTAACGTTTTCATTGCAACGTCAGCGTCCCTTTGAATCAGGGCCTTGATTTTCAGGTTTGTTCCCTTTTTCCCCTTTTGTGTCTTATGCCCAACATTTATGTTCCTCATGTAACTTTTATATATTTGGCTTAGAAATGCTATTTATCTGTTGATACTCTTTGACTTAAGCTGGCAATAAATATTCACTTTAAAATCAAATGCAGTGTCTCTGATTTTCTGTGTTTGATAACTGAGCAGTAACTCGTGTTAAATAAGTTAAATTAGACCTAAGCGTGATCAGAGGTGATCAGAGCCCCTGCAGAACCGTTGGGTTGACTGTAGGATCTCACGCCTTAATAACCCTTACCTGCTACAGCTTGCATAAAGAATTTGAATTAACGTATACGTCCTGAACAATGACAGGAGACAAGTTCAGACACACCTACACAGGTTTCACTATACACTAAAACGCCGAAAGGAGAAACCTAAGTCACATCTCAGATTTCTGCAGAAACGACTTCATGAGCGTCAGGACAGGTTCTCAGGTAAAAACGCTACGGGTCATTTACATGCCGTGCCGAAAGCAACGGCACCATTTTAAATTCATTCCTGTAGTACAAGGATTAGTGAAGAGAGCTAAAAGTATGTAAATAAATAAGAGTTTTTCTGTCTTCTGTTAAATCATATCTTTTCTAACAAAGAAATATATTTTTTATTAAATTGCTAATTGAAACCTTGATGAAACTAAAAATGTATTCAGGCTGCTTCTTTTTGGTCAAAGGACAACAAAATAAACTCTCAAATAAACTGGAGTTTGTGACGGCAAGACCGCCTCCTACAGAACTATAGCATTTTTTTTAAAGGTTATGCTTTGGAGTGATTTAAAAACAAGAAAGCCTCCTCAGAGGAGAAGAAAAGGAATGTCAAACAGCATAACCTAAAATAATACCATGGATATCTCCCATAAACTTTGTTTTTGAGAAATTTCAATATAAGACCACATCCAGCTACTAATCTGGATTTTTTTATTTATTGATCGCTTTAAGAATGTCTGCAATTGTTTTTGATTAAGAAGAAATAGACAAATCTCTCAAACTTTCTGAACCAGTTAAGTATCTCGACAGCATATAATCCTTCCAGTAAAATAATATTCATTTGCATAACTTTAAAGTAGGACTAATTCAAATAGTCTCAAGGATGTGAAAAGTGCATTTTTACATCTACCTATAGTTCAATGTCTGCTTGATGTGTCCCTCAGGAATACTGATGGTAGCTGCAGAGGGTTGGGGTAACATGAAGCTTCACAGTTTGTGTGTTTCAGTCTAAAAACTACGATGATACTATCTCGCAAATGGTATGAATCTTATTAAGTAGAACCACATAGATCAGCCTTGACTTTGTTATTTTTAGTGATTTCTACCTGGCGTCATTCTTGACATCTGTATTTTCTGCCTCTCACCTCTGACATGGCTACAGT
Organism: Fundulus diaphanus; assembly: GCA_037039145.1. NCBI lineage: Eukaryota > Metazoa > Chordata > Actinopteri > Cyprinodontiformes > Fundulidae > Fundulus > Fundulus diaphanus. Next base: position 22,119,969 of record CM073131.1, read on the forward strand.
AAGCTCATCTGCCTCCATCCCACTCTATTTCCCTATTTGTAAAGCAACCTTTTTTTAGAAGGCTACGCCTTAAAAAATGTTGCATAACATTGTCAGTAACTCATGGGTACCAAAACGAAAAATACCTGTAAATAAATCCTTAAAAGAAAACAGACTGATAGAAAACCAATGGTGTTCTAGGTTTTACATTCGGAATATTTTATTATGAATATACACAAAACTTGTCAGATAAATTGGATGAAACAACCCAGCAAACAGGCATGATCTTTGTTGGACTTCGATTGCACTTGTCTTCGAACATTAACAATCATATACTGACCACAATTTTTTAGGGTTCACAAAAGCAGATTTACAAACGCTCAAAGTAAACAGAATAATGATCAGTGCTCAGATCTATTAGAACAACTATGATGTAACTACATTATTTGGTTTCAGATGCACACATTTCTTCTTTTTTTTTAATGTTGTGGCACACACAAACACCCCTAAGGGGCTCATCCCTAATGCAACTTCCTGCCACCTGCATTTGGCATGCCACTCGTCTATAAAGCTTTGAAGGCCTCTTGCCCTGGTTTGGCATCCTGCCTTTGACAGACACCTAAAGTTAATATAAAAACAAGCAACACACATTGGCTGTCCTTCATATTGAGACCAAGCAAATAACAAGCAGCCAGAATCATTGCCTGCGCTGCAGAGTACAACAACAAACTAAGCAATACAATTGTGTAAAGCAGCCAGATGCACCAACATAAAAGGAGTGGGATCATTGGTTGTTACTCGGCTCTAGATCTGAAGGCAGGGCTTACCCCATGATCGACCATTCAAGTCCAGATCAGACCCCGCCCATCCCCTCATTCCTTCAGGCAGGAGATGTGCCCTACCAAGGCGTTAAACTAACAGACTGACAAACTCTTTTATCCATATGGTCATTGGCTTTTCAAACTGTGGATGTAAAGTTCCTGATTTAAAGTTGCTTTCAAACTGCTGGGTTTTAACTTCAGCTGTCATTTATTCATTCATTTAGATCTTTAGACTGATCTCTCCTTAACTTTGTGAAGTTGCTTCTTATCTTCCTATCAATTGTCTGTGAAGTTGTTTGTAGTCTTCCTGCCGACAACAATGATCCAGGATTGCTGCAAAGGAATTAGCAACTCACAGGTTTGGTTTCTGAGTTCTTTTCCAGCTGCGTGGTTCATTTAGACCATAGAGAATGGGGCGTGTTGATGGAATAGATAAGCAGGCAGAAGAAAAGGCTAAATGATAAATGTACCTCCCCTTCTGAATTTGCACCCATTCACTCCCACGGAGGAGGAACACTCGGGGAATAAAACCTGAGGAACCACACCTTTTACAACTACTGCTCAAGTTCATTAAACTGCAGACAAGCAAAGGAAAAATGGCTGTTGGGGTTGTTGTTATAAAGGATGGAAAGGAGCTGTTTGTCGGCTTGTGCGACACTGAGGAGCAGATGAGGAGCATCACTCTGAAGGAGCTCAACGAGAAGATTCTGGACAAGCTTAAACTTCAATACCCTGGTAAAGTAATTAACCCACTGCAGTGTTTTTTTCTGATGAGCAGAGGTAGATCAAGGTCGAGCTAGGGCTGCTTGGGTTGCTAAAGAGAACTGAAGATGTTGACTTTATTGATTTTTGTCTAATTTAATGATAGTACATATTTTGTCTGGGTGCTGCGTCAATCTTCATGTTCGGTTTGGGTCAAATCTGTCTGTTTGCTTCAGAGCAGCTAAACATAGTCATGGACTTCCAGTTACCAATTTTATTTCTTGATGCAATTTTGTAGTTAGAGCTCAAAGATGCAGAAGCTGGAGGTGGATAAGTGAAAATGTTCGGTTGTATCAAGCCACACAGTTCATTACACCGTCCCCCAGCCTACTACAAAAATGGCCGAATGGGGTAGAGTAGAGCGCTCTGCGACCTGGAGGGTGGCGGGGTGTGAAGTGCGTCCTTCAGATTTAAAGAGACAGCACCAAAACGAGTTTCTCTAAAACCCGCCTCAGAAGAAGGGGTAAAAGAGGAGCTGTGGGGCAACAACAACAGGGAATTCAGACCTAAGCATCGCAGTTCCACTTTATATAGACCACAACTAAATGATTTAGATATGATAGAAAGCATTAAAAAGTATGATATGACCACCTTACAAATGAAAAAACAACAACCTGGAAATTGTTATAGTTAAACGTCCCAAAAAAAAAACACCTCCTAGACCTCTTTTTAGGGAAGATAATGTACAAACTGACAAAACATGTCTATTTTACGTCTTTGACTGAGAAAAAAAAACTTCAATTCAGTTAAGATCAGATCATCATGTGACATTAAAAATCAAAGTCTGAACCAGCAGAACTAACGCTCTGCTGTCATGAAACAAAGACAGAGAACCCAGTATTCAAACCAGACAGCAGGATGAGTGATTAAGACGGTTCAATATAGTAATATCTTTGTCATTGAAACATACATTACAGCAAAATTTGTTCTCTGCTTTTAACCCATCACCCTTGGGGAGCAGTTGGCTGCCATGTGCGGCGCCCGGGGAGCAATCTGGGGTTAAAGGTCTTGCTCAGGGGCCCAGAATGCAGGCGCTGGGGATCGAACCGGGTACTTGCAACCTTCTCAGAGTGCAAGCACGCTGCTCTAACCCCTAGGCCACCACTCCCCTAAAAATCACTGTTTCTTTTGCGTGTTAGGCAAAAGCGATGACCACTACACTACAGAAACTTTAGTCAGAATAACAGTCCAAAGTCAAAAACCTGGTAATCAAAAAAGAGCAGGATAATCCAGAACAGAATCTGAGTGCAGAGTCGGGATACAGATCCAAGTTTGGTACACAAGCAGGCAAGGTAAGACAGACAGGGATCAGGTAAGCTCAGAAAATCCAAAAACAGAACCAGGTCAGGCAAAACAGACAGGCAGTCAGATCGGGCAGGAAAAACAAATGCAAGGCAAACAGATTGAGTGGTGAAGTGAGCTGGCAGATTACTGGGAGGGAGGAGACAGAACTGAACTGGTAACACAGATGTGAACTGATCAAAATAAAGCAAAGAATTCAATTCAATCCAATTTTATTTATATAGTGCCAATTCATGAAACATGTCATCTCGAGGCACTTTACAAAGTCAAATTCAATCATATTATACAAGAACAAACAAACTAAAACCAAAACAAAACCCAAATTGTGACAAAAGCTTTCAGAAAAAAAAGTTTCCTAATGATTCTGTCCCTGCTGTACAGTGTTTCTTACCGAAAACAAATCTGGGAAAAGTTTGCACATTTGCTTGAGTAAAATTATTTAGTGTACTAGAGACAATTATAAGAGAAAAAAAGTATAGTTGATTGTTTAAGCTAGGATGTGTTCTGACCTGTTTTACTGCTCGTATGACATTTTATTCTTTGTTCTTCTTTGTAGATTGGAGGGTACGCGTAGAGGAAATACTCTTTAAAGGAAAACCGCTGGAAGGAGACGGTACTCTGCTGTCTGACCATGGAATACAGCACATGTCTTCCGTTAATGTTAAGGCAATCATTTTCCGCTCTAAAGCTTTTATTGTCAGGCGCCCTTTCTGTCCTATCCGTTTATTTGAGGAAAAACCTGATGATCAAAAGCGCAAAAGTTTGGAATATGCAGCTGATTTTGAGCACCAGTTTGAGCTTCCAGACCAACATTCAGGCAACTAAGGAAGCGTCCTCCAACTCCTCAGCATCAACCATCAACCCATCTGAATCTCATGGATATTGATATCAATATGCTCCAAACCGAACAGCAGAAAATCATTTTGTTTTATTCCTACATTGTAAAAGAACTTCAGAACACACAGAGATGGTCCGTTATATTTTCCATGTTTATTCTTTCAATAAATGTTATTCCAGACAAAATCTCTTCTTCTGTTTTAAGTGCAATTGGGAACTTAATGGAAAGGTAAACAAACTGATGTTACAGATAAAATTCATTTCAATGGTTACATAAATATCAATGTTAAAAGAGCATTGGAAGCGGTGCAAATTGTTTTTCTTGCTTTCAGTCCTTAATACCTGTTATCTTGTGTAGCAGATAGAGATGTAAGGAGGATTTATGATAGCGGGCAGGAAAAGTGAAAGCCAAACTGTTAAAAAGCTCTTCTGGCTGTAAATATTTTTCACAACTATATGAAGTTGAAAGCAGATTTTAAGAAGAAACATCCAACATCATCCTGGTTAAGATCTCACAAATTGAAAACTTTGAAAACTATGAAGAATATAAACCTATATAACCCAGACCCCAACCCTGGATGCTCTGCTGGGCAGCCACTTCACCAGATCTGTTCTCAGCTCAGTTCTAGCTGAAGTCAGGTCTGTAGGCTTCGCGCTTTACTGACACCTTCCAGTTGAGAAGATGAAATGTCAATGATTCCTTGTGATATTTGCCTTCCTATGTAATCTACCTGTGGCTGACAATACTGTAGTTTCTGTTTAGAGACCTTATGTCCCCCCACTTCTACTCTTTGTAGAACTTTGATTTAATCTTGATGACAGTCATCTAGCATAGCTGCACAGATTAACAGATCGTCCACATATTGTAGCAGAGTGCCATTTAAATTGAGTCCTTCCAGATCATGTCTTAGCATTTGATTAAATGTGTGTGGACTGTGTTTCAACCCTTGAGGCAGCCGAGTATAGTTGAGCTTTTTACCTGTGTATGTAAATTAATGTTGTGATTGTCCTGCCAGGGGAACGCTGAAAAATGCAGAACAGAGATCGATCACTGTGAAAAACCGTGCTTCTGCTGGAATCGCGTTTAAAAGAGTGTTTGAGTTTGGCCCCTCTGATTCAGTGTCTGTTATTATTTTGTTAATTTTGCATAAATCATGAACTAGGCGGTATTTTGATTTATCTGCTCTCAGAATGGGAAAACCTGGAGTGTTGCATTAACTTCTTCTTTGTAACATACGCCTGCTTGCATCAAGTCGATAGTTTTCTGAATGCCTTGTTCTGCTTTTGCTTTTAATCGATATTGTGGGCGAAACGGAAAGCTAGCATTTGGTTTTTATCTTAAATTTGACTGGTTCTGCAGATTTTACTTATCGCACATCTGTGTCATGTTTTGACCATAATTGCTCTGGGACGTTTTAACATATCCTGCAACAGTGGTTGTTCATTTGAAGAACTATCCTCCTTATTCTGATCTTTTAGATCATCTGGCACTGTTTAACCTGTGGTTTTGCTTTCATTGATGCTTCACATAAAATCTTAATCACTGTTCCATAACATGATGGAAAAATTGTTGGGTCATCAGTCTCTTCCCATTTTGTTTCAGTTGCAAATTTCGTGCTTGGTCCCAGTTATTTTGCATAAAAATCTTTATTTACAAACAACTTTATGTGTGGTTCTGATTCTGGAACATAGTACCACTCAGAAATGAAATCAATTTGTTCCACGTTCATTGCTGCCCCCTGGTGTCCAACAACGATGTAACGTGTTTCAAGGTTGACAGTTCTGCCTTTTGTACAGTAGAACTCTCCCATTTTTCTTCATACTCGATGCTTTTTGAGATGTCATAGAAAACATGGTGCAATGATAATCTAGAAAAGGTTTTCTACCTTCTGGAATTTGGTGTGTGTTTACACGGGAGGGGTGGAGCAGAAAATGTGTGTGCCTTTCGTTTTACAAGCTGTGTGTGTGTGTGTGTGTGTGTGTGTGTGTGTGTGTGTGTGTGTGTGTGTGTTCACTTCTTTTTTTTTGTGGTCACTCCTACTTACAGGCAGTTCTGGTGCTCTCAATGGGATGAAACTTATGTGTGTGTGTATGAGTTCACTCTCTCACTGACAGGCAAACTAGCAGACAGCCTAACATCCTAACTGGCAAAAGTTTTAACAGCAGGCACAAATTCACTGCAGTACCTCTCCAACACTCAATAACACTAATAAGGACCGCACGCAGGCTCTCAATTTAGCCGAGCAGCTTTCTGTAAATGTGTGTGCCTCAGTCCAGCAAGAATTTAGCTCAAAATACAAGTTTTCATCAACGTTAAATTCAGGAGATTAGATATTCATTGATAGATTAGATACGCAAATTTCTAATAGTGAAAACCAGAATTTCAGACCCAGCTCCAGTTCATCCAAAACGTCTTTGACGAGGATCAGGTCAGTGAAGTTTCTCCACACCAAATTGTATAGACCTGCAGCGGCGGAAGTGACTGGAACAACTGAATCCATTGATTTGGTGGTTTGCCCTAATACCTTTGGCAATACAGTGTTTGTTGTTAAGTCCTTCCATTTACAATATCAACTGTTCACTGTATGTTCACTTAACGCCCAAATGGCTCAAAGATCTCAGCTGATTGAAAATGGCATTAAAGCAACAAAGCTTGTGTACAAACAAGAAGTCTCACTTTAACATAAACTGTAGGTGTGTCTCTCTGGTGCAATTTTTGGGTTAAAACAAGTCTTCTTTATTTAATGAAGTCACTCACGATGGGTAGAATAGCCAGACATTTTATTCAGTAAGAGTTGCGATACTTTACAATAAAATCCTTCAATTAAGAGTAAAAAAAAATACTGCGCAGTAAAACTACTCCTAAAAATAGATTTTGTTGAAAATGTCACTAAAGTAAATGTAAACGAGTGAATGTAACACACACACACACACACACACAACTGTCAAACTTCTTATCTGACAAATAAATACTGACAAGGTTATTATAGTGGGTGATTTTAACATCCATGTTGACACAGAATGTGATAACCTTAGTGTAGCCTTTAAAACTATCCTAGATTCAATTGGTTTTGCTCAAAATGTGCATAAGCCAACGCACTCTCGGCTCCATACTTTGGACCTAGTGCTGACATATGGCATTGATTGTGAAGAATTAACAGTATTCTCTCACAACCCTGTCCTATCTGATCATTTTTTAATAACATTTGAGTTTAATCTAACCGATTTCTCCACCCCCAAAAGAGGGTTCCATTATAGTAGATCTTTATCGGATAATGCTGTATCAAAACTTAAAGAGTCTGTCCCTCTTTTAATATCCTCAGTATTGCAGAAATGCCCTGTAGATGGCAGCAATGCTGTTTCTTCCCATTCACAAATAGATACATTTGCTAACAATGTGACTTCCTCATTGTGTTCTGCATTAGATAATGTAGCTCCCTTGAAAAAGAAGGTGATAATTCACAGGAAGCTGGCTCCCTGGTTTAATTCAGAGCTGCGTTCCTTGAAGCACAATGTTAGGAAATTGGAGAGAGAATGGCGCTCTACACACCAAGAGGAATCCTACTTAATCTGGAGGGACAGTCTATTGTTGTATAACAAGACCCTTCGCAGAGTTAGAGCAGCATATTTTTCATCATTAATTGAAGAGAATAAAAATAATCCTAGATTTCTCTTTAGTACAGTTACTCAGAGCTGCAGCTCTGTTGATCCATCCATTCCCTTAGCTCTTAGTAGTAATGATTTTATGGGATTCTTAATAAATAAAATTGATGCCATTAAAAATTAAATAATTGGCATCCTCCCAAACATGATTACCTCGTCCTCAGTAAGTGAGGCGGCGTTGGAGGAATCTTTAGAACCTGCACAGTGTTTGAACTGTTTAGAAGCAGTAGAGCTTTCTGAGCTATCTAAAATCTTAGCTTCATCTAAACCTTCTACCTGTATGTTGGACCCATCCCAACCAAGTTGTTTAAGGAGGTATTCCCTTTGATCAGTGGCCCTATTTTGGACATGATTAATCTATCCTTAGTAAATGGATATGTACCACAGGCTTTTAAAGTAACTGTTATTAAACCTTTACTTAAGAAACCTTCTCTTGATCAAGATGAGCTAGTAAACTACAGACCTATATCTAATCTTCTTTTCTTATCTAAAATTCTTGAGAAAGTAGTTGCTAATCAACTTTGTGAACATTTACAAAGCAATGACCTACTTGAGGAGTTTCAGTCAGGCTTCAGAGCTCATCATAGCACTGAAACGGCTCTGGTGAAGGTCACTAATGATATTCTCATGGCCTCAGATAATGGACTTGTGTCTATACTTGTCCTGCTAGATCTCAGTGCTGCATTTGACACAGTTGATCACAATATTCTCCTACAAAGACTTGAACATACAGTAGGGATTAAGGGGAAAGCATTAGGCTTGTTTAAATCTTATCTGTCGGGCAGATTCCAGTTTGTTCATGTTAATAATAAATCTTCCTCAAACTCTAGGGTCACCTGTGGAGTACCACAGGGTTCAGTCCTTGGACCAATTCTCTTTACTATATATATGCTTCCGATCGGCAAAATTATCAGACAGCATGGGATTAATTTCCACTGTTATGCTGATGACACTCAGCTATATTTATCCATAAATCCTGATGAATCCAATCAATTACTTCGACTGCAGTCATGTCTTGATGACATCAAAAGCTGGATGACTTTAAATTTCCTGCATCTAAATTCTGACAAGACCGAAGTTGTAATCTTTGGGCCAGAGTCCTCAAAAAATAAACTTCTTAACCAATCACTTAATCTGGATGACATTAACTTGGCCTCTGGTAATAAAGTAAAAAACCTTGGTGTTATTTTTGACAAAGACATGTCATTTAAATCCCAAATTAAACAGGTTTCCAGAGTTTCCTTTTTTCACCTCCGGAATATCGCCAAAATTAGAAACATTCTGTCCAGGAGTGATGCTGAAAAAGTAGTCCATGCATTTGTTACTTCAAGGCTGGACTATTGTAATTCTTTACTATCAGGAAGTCCACAAATTGCAGTTCAAAGCCTTCAGCTGATCCAAAATGCTGCAGCAAGAGTTCTGATGAAAATCAACAAACGGGATCATATTTCTCCAATTTTAGCTTCCCTTCATTGGCTTCCTGTTAAATCAAGAATAGAATTTAAAATTCTTCTTCTAACGTATAAAGCCCTTAATAATCAAGCTCCATCATATATCAGAGCTCTGATTACCCCGTATGTTCCTAACAGAGCACTTCGCTCTCAGACTGCAGGTCTGCTGGTGGTTCCTAGAGTCTCTAAAAGTAGAATGGGAGGCAGATCCTTTAGCTATCAGGCTCCTCTCCTGTGGAACCAACTCCCAGTTTTGGTCCGTGAAGCAGACACCCTGTCTACTTTTAAGACTAATCTTAAAACCTTCCTTTTTGACAAAGCTTATAACTAGAGTGGCTCATGTTACTCTGAGCTACCTTTATAGTTTTGCTGCTATAGGCTTAGGCTACTGGAGGACATCAGGGCCTATTTTTCTCACTCTACTGATTTCTACTGTTCTCCAGATTTGCATTGCATTACATTGAAATGACTGTTGTCATTTCAGCTTTTAACTTTTTGTTCTCTCTCTTTTTTCTTCATAGTAGGTACACCTGGTCTGACGTTCTGTTGACTGTGAAATCATCCAGGGAGGACAGATCACCGACTATTACCATCTAATGTAGAACAGATTACTAGATCAATGTGTGCTTCTGTGCTTTTTGTCTGTCTTGTTGTGTCTCTGCTCTGTCTTCTGTAACCCCCAGTCGGTCGAGGCAGATGACTGTTCATACTGAGCCCGGTTCTGCTAGAGGTTTTTCCTTCCCGCTAACGGGTGTTTTTTCTTTCCACTGTCGCTTCATGCTTGCTCAGTATGAGGGATTGCAGCAAAGCCATGTACAATGCAGACGACTCTCCCTGTGGCTCTACGGTCCCCCAGGAGTGAATGCTGCTTGTCGGGACTTTGATGCAATGAACTGGTTTTCTTATATAGGAACATTTTTGACCAATCTGTATAACCTGACCCAATCTGTATAATATGATTGAACTTAACTTTGTAAAGTGCCTTGAGATGACATGTTTCATGAATTGGCGCTATATAAATAAAATTGAAAATTGAATTGACATACACCATGGATATCATAATTGTTCTATTGCTATTGTGCAATTTTCTTTTAAATGTTTAAAAACTTTCAAATGTTTTAAATTGGTGAAATAAAACTATTTCAAATAGGAAATCATTCTTGTGTGGACACAATTAGAATAACAAACATATTTAAAATGATTAACCTTAACCAAAATGACGGCACTTGCACAAAATACAGCTCATTTTAGACCCACTGTAGGGTCTTGTCTCTTCTGCATCTAAGGGCAACGAAGAAGTTTCTCAAGAGCCACTGGTTCAGTCTGCTCTGAGTTTTCTGGGTGGTAGCTTCCAGATTTAAGGATGTTCTTTGTTGATTATTTCTCCTGTGTCTCGTAGAATTCTTAACATTTGCATAATGAAGAGAAGTACTGGAGCATTGCTTAATAGCCATGAACCTCACACTGATTAATATTGAGACCTAAACTTATCATTTTCTATCAGGAATGCACACAAAGCAGTAGTTTTTGGTTTTCATCATTTAAAACAAGAGTGGTACCATCAGCCAGGTGGTGGATGATAGCACTACTGTCCATCAGAGAGATACCTGGAATTTCACTGGATCTAATTTGGTCTACTAATAAATGAGCGACTTGTAGGAAGAGGTGTGGAGAGGCAGTGAATCCTTGTCTGACACCTCTTGAATTATCTAAAAAAAAAACATAGATTTATTCCCCACCCCCCAATAGCTCATTAAAGGAAGCTACATTTTTAAACGATGTAAATCAGGGATGCTGAGGTGGTGCACAGCGTGAAGGGGAAGGCAAAAAGTCAGATGCAGCAGCCAAAAACACTGTCACTGAACCTTTTGTTTCATTGAAGAAATGTGCCCTAAATGAATTTAATTTAATTGTATTCTTTCTCATTCAATTTTTCAATACAGAAAAAAAAGGAAGTTGGAAAAAATATTTGAGAAATACTGTATCTCATCCATTTTAGTGAGCAAAGAAGCTTTCCTTCACTCAATTACAGCAAAGAAACACTAGAGGGCGCGCCATACCAACCACTGTTGCATCTCTACCATAATGTATTAACGGAACATGTAACAATTCACTAATCAGGATGTGCATGTCAGAAGTATTTCAGATAAAGGCCTTATCACCTTTAAATTTCTAATTGTGTTGCATATTGATGTTATCATTTGGCCTCAATTCAGAACAATGTCGGGGTGAAATGAAAATAAAAAAGCAGGATAAAGACACATGTTTTTTGCAGCATTAGACAATGCAGCAAAGGCACTCTGGTTATTCACAGAAGAACATTTACTAATACAACTCATTAGCAAATGTTGTCATCAAATTAGTCATCATTAAGAAATAGCTCTGGCTACATGGGGAGTCCTGTTAAAAAAGGAAACCAAAGTAAACATGCTGCTTGACAAACAAGCCAACAGACCCCGGAAGCCTTAGCTGTGATGAGGAGTAATGTAAAGTTTCACTCTTTAGTCACATGATGTCTTGTAAATGCTCCATAGATAAAAGGGAACAAACAAAACTGACTATTTTGCATCATGACCAATGAAACAGTTTCACTTTGTAGCACAAGCGCTCAAAAAAGTGAACCATGGCTGTTGTTTACTGTGTGTCAACATTTAATTTCTAGTTCACACGTAAAATAGTGTTTATTGGGTTAAATAGATTTTTTTCTAGTATAACATTACATATCTGTTTGTTTCCAACCCAACAAACACCTTTTTTATGTGTTAACTGGAAATGAGATGTTAACTTAAAGTGGACAACGGAGCTGGTTCACTTTTTTGAGTGTGAAACAAACCGAGGAACTTAACAAACAAAGCACTAAACTCAGCTGCAAATGACCGTGAACCTAACACGATGAGTGGAAGTCAATGAAACGAAACAGAGCAAGAGAAACTCTATGTTTTCAGTGAAATGATTTCTGCTGAATAGAAACCAAAACCAACAAGTGAAATTTACTTTGTTTCACAGTATTAAGGGTGAATCAGCGAAACTTACTTCAACGGTTCATTTAATGAGCTGTTGTCAACATTGGTGCAAAGATTTAGATGTACAATCAAACACAGCCATCCCTCTGAGCTTTGACCTGAGACCAATATTTATCTCCACCTCAGATGTAGTAAAAGTGGGCTGAGAGTTAAATTTCATTTTTATGCACTGCAAAAACAAAACGGGGTCTGTACTTTACAATTTCAGCATTACGCTCATTTTCCATTAAAATAGAAATTACCATATAAAGCTGAGTTTCTAACGACCTATACAGATTTTCATTACGTTTTCATTATTGTGGAATAGTAACAAACACAATGAAAATTTCACTTTAGCGTTGACAGCTTCCTAGGTGTGACCTTATATGCTGTGTCCTCATTTAATCTGATTCTTTGTTCCAGGTCAGCCCTGAATAGATCAACCTTTATGTAGCCAAAAGGTGAGGTGAGGTTTCTCATTAACATTTTTATTATTTTGTTACCAATAGGTTCGGCTTATGCTGGCAACTATAACAACCAGTTCTAATTTGACATGAGTTAAATTCAAGACCATCTACACAGACATCCACAACTCACCCACCAGACGTCATGTGGATGCTTTCTCTGTCATGTTACTCCAGTCATGTTAAAGCATTTGAGCTCAGGCTTTATAAATCTACATTTTTATGACTAAGTCAAGGAGACTGAAAATGAAGTTCTTCTTTTAGTGCAGTTTCATTTTGTTTCTTTGCAACCTGAAGCCGATTAGGGGTGACCCAATCTATTGTCGTCTTTGATCTACTAGTTAGTTGAAGGTAAAGGCAGAGTTTTAGAAACTTTGTGGCTCAGAGTGTAAATAAAACCAAGCCATTGTACTCAGTGTAACAAATGAAACTTCTCTTTCTATAATATGCTGATGGTTTAATGTCCGGATTACAAGCAGGGCTAGTGTAAAGTAAATGGTTAAAAAAGTTATTTGTTTCATTTGTTGTACTTTTTAAAAACATATAATTCTTATGAGAAAAATGAAGGGAATGAAAGTGACATTTAAATTTAGCTGATATTTTGCAGTCTTCAACAGCTTGTCCTCATTTGTTGTATCTTCTTGGAGTTGGGAGAAATGATCTAATCCTCACCTTCCCTTGGTTAATTCCTTACAGGCAGATCAAAGGCCAGAGGTGGAAAATCTGTTGAGAAGTCTTCGCTCATTATCATTGAATCTTGCTGCGAACCAGCAACAAAAAACACCAAAACTACTGAGGCAACGTGTGAGCACTTTATTTTGAGAGCATGAATTAACCATGAATACATCAAGATCAAAGTGGCTCTGTTAATGTTTGCTGGGTATGAAGTGAATTTTTGTGGAAATATTCATTTGTGCAAGCGCATCAATTTATTCAGGGTTTGTTACAATTTGCACAGAGTATTTCCTAACATGAGGTGTGCCTCTCTGGCAGAGAAGGATGTTTGTGGTTTAATGGAAAGAGAAGTTCGCTGGCAATCGGACGGTTGCGAGTCTGAATCTAGTTTCTAAAGGGGCACTTAACCAAAAGCTGCCCTGTGATCTGTGCTTTGGTGTATCAATATGGGAGGATTTAACAATGATTGTGACTCTAGTGCAGAGTGGTCTGTACAACTAGAAAAGAGCTGTTTAAGAGTGCAGTTGATTTGATCATTGATCATGCTATAGTTAGTTAAGCAGAGCTCGGTATGATGCCAATAGGTTGTGTAAATGTTTCTGTGTGATGAACTCAGAGAATTCAGAGGCCCATCCCAGACATTTCTGTTCAAGCTGTTAAACAGATAAGAGGTTAAATTTACCACAAAGCAAAAGATGACCGCGCCTCAGCGAGCACAAGCCTTGAATTTGTATGAGTCAAAATGACTCAAACATAAAATCTAAACGGAGTTCACTTTCAATTTGACTCTGTATTGGACAATAGAGTGGAAGGGGTTTCATATTGAGATCAAATCTTAGGGGACGTTTGAGGTCAAGGCAGGAAAGTGACATTTCTGGGTGCTTTCCAGGTGGAGACACTCTTGCTGTGTACAGTGTATACAGAACCAATGTGTGCTACAGAGCAAGAAAAATAGTCCGGGGAAAACCTGATCTGATCAGATCACTTTGTGCTGGAAAGCTTTCACTTCTGCAAAAACGAAACCTAACATTGCAGTCATTTGAAAGATGACATCTGGTGTTTGGATGAGAGGATAAAGTGAAAACCTTAAATGCTTCATTAGTGCTGCCTTTATATAAAAGTCTCATTTAGCCAAGACTAAAAAACTAATTAAAAAAATACATCAGGGAGTTACAAAAAAAAGACATTTTTGCACAGTGGTCCATCAGAATCAACTTCATTTACCAATTTTGTGGGTAAAAACAAGGAATTTGCCTTTTGATTCCAACAGTTGCATTGTGTAAAAAAACAGGCAGACAAGTAATAGCAAACAGAACAGCAAACTACAATCTATAACAGAGAAAACATTATTCAGGGAAAGAAGGTAAGAACAGGGACCATATGTGTAAGAGAGTGTTTTTTTCTTCTCCCCAGCAGACTAGCTGGCTACCCTGGCTGTAAGGTGTTCAGTCACCGCCTGGGGATAGAAACTGGCTCTTTGTCAGCTTGTTTTAGCCACCAGTGCTCTGTAGCGCCAACCTGAAGGTAGAGGTCTGAACAACCTGCGACCAGGATGTGTTGGGTCAACAGTAGGGCTGCACAATTAATCGCATTTGCAATATAATCACAATTTAAAAAAACGCAATTTCCAAATCGCAGAGGTCTGCAATTTTTGGCTATGTAACAATTAGTGAATCAGACGCGTCCTTTAGGTGTCGGTAACATGTTTAAAGTGGGTTTGCCTCCAGAACAGTTTCAGTAGTGAGATAATCTAATTTTATTACTTGTTTTAGAGTTTATATAATCATACTGTTTTACCAGAAACTTTCAGGAATCTCACCATAGCATTAAGTTCTGCTCAATCAGTTTAATACATAGACATGCTTGTTGGTTGCACTTTATGTTCAACGAGGATTGATGTCCAAATCAATTAAAAGCTGTTCTCTTGAATAATATTCTAATTAATAAAAACATTAAAAGTTCTTGTTTTAAATAGTCATTGTTTACAAACATCTTTATCTAGAGGCCATTTTTGTTGCTTGTAGTTAATGCAGAGAAAAGTCTAAATCAAATCGCAATTTTGGTTGAAATATATCGTAGGCAGAGCACAATCATTTCTGCTCTGAGTTGAGACACAGTGGCTCTTTTAGCACCTAATCTGCACAGCAATGACACAGATTGATTTGTTCAAGTTGTACAAGTATATGTTTAAAAAGACATGATAAATTAAAATGAAAAAAAATAATTGCATTAAATCGCAATATTGAGATAAAAAATCACAATTAGATTATTTTTCAAAATCGTTCAGCCCTAGTCAACAGCCATGTTAGCTGCCCTTTTTGAATGGAGGATAAGCCCTGAGAATCCTCTCTGCAGCTCTAATGGTTCATTAGAGTTTGGACCTGTTTGGTTTTGTGGATGAGCTGAACCAGACAGAGATGGATGAGCACAAGCCAGACTGAATGATGGCAGTGGAGAAGATGATCAGTCGCTCCTGAGAAATGTTGTACACAGGAAGCCCAGACCCTGCTGGGCCCTCGTACGGATGGTGTCGATTGGTGGAAACCATCTCAGGTCCCAAGAAAGTGTGTTTCCTAGGAACTGGAAGTGGTTCGCAGTAGACAGTGTTGTCTACTGTCTACTGTTGTTCTCCTGAAGTCCACTGTCATCTCCACTGTCTTTAGCGGGCTTAACTTCAGGTGGTTCTGACCGCACGGTTGGACCAGCCGATCCACCTCCTGTCTATGCAGATTCATCATCGGCCTGGATCAGACCGATGATAATGGTGTCATCTGCAAACTTCAGGAGTTTCTCAGATGAGCAGTCATTAGTGTACAGAGAGAAGAAGAGAGGGGAGAGAACACACCCCTGTGGAGCACCAGTGTTGATAGTTCTTGGGGGGGAGAAGATGCTCCCCAGCCTCAGCTCCTGCTGGCGGTCGGTCAGGAAGCTGGTGATCCACTGACAGGTGGGGGGGAGGCACTGAGCCGGGTGAGCTTCTGGTGAAGGAGTCAGGGTTGATGGTGTTAAAAGCTGAGCTTTATGAGCTGAGCTCATAAAGATGTTCCTATTAAATCATGTATTTTTAAGAGGACCATCTTTATTCTATCTAAGCAGATGAAATGACAAACTCTTCATATAAGTGATTTAAACAAATCTGTGCTTTGTTTTTTATGATTACATCAGGGTGGTCCGAGAAAAGAACAGAAGAGCTGCTGCTTTTTTGCTCACTTTTACTTCATCTCCTGCCCATAAACTATGGCATCAGTTTAGGCCTGTCAGTTTTAATGGTTAGTGCATGAGCCTACAGTTATTATCCTTCCATACAAAGCAAAGCTGAAGGGAGGATAGTCTGATTTAAAGTAAGTGGAGATGCAAAAGCCTACAACATCAATATGGGTCCTCACAATTGCAGCAAAAAACAGCCCCTAGTTGTACCAATAGCTGAACTGCATCCCTGCTGCCTGCCTGCACACAAAGTACTGACCTCTGTCACTGGTGGGTGTCACTGGGGAGGTGGCACTTTGAGAGCACCAAGTTCCTCTAAATGTGAAGAAAGTGCTGGTTTGGGGGGGCTTCACTCAGGTACCGCAAGATTCCCATATTTAACCTTTTCACAATATTTAATTTTTTTGAGAAAAGGAATCTTCATCATCTGTGAGGCATGAATCTGATCGTAAAAATGATAAATAAATCAGGGATTTAAACGTTTATTTTTCTCTGTGTGTAATGAATCTATACAATATTTGAGTTTCAATTAATGAAATTCCTCATGATATTCTATTTTTTGGTTACACCTGTATATGGCTTCATTGATTCAAGTAATATACGAAGGAGCTTTACCGTGCAGCTACAGGTAACCAGTATTACGAGTTTAAAATGGGACTGAGGAGAGATTTTCTACTGAAAATTATTGATTTGTTTAGTTTTAGATGAGATTTGATTAATTTAGAACTTCAACTTTCTTCAACAATTTCCATTTTCTTTTGAACACTGGCTATTGATGGTCTCTTCCTGCTATTATGTCAATCACATAATCAAGAACGTAACAAATTTCTTTTGTAAAATTGATTCTTTCTGCTTTGATTTTATATCAGCTTTGACAATACTGTATTCATCCTAAATCCAACATATACTTCCACTAAGCGCAACGTCTTGTCAATTGGGTGATAATCACATAGTCTTGCAGGGGGGATTTTGTGAAATCTGCACAAAGTAGTGCATAAATGTGCAGCTGAAGGAAAGTGATGCACAGATTTCAGTTTTTTTATACAAATAAAATAAAATATATGATGTGTAAGTACATAAAGCTTCTTTTACTCTGCAAAGGAAATCCAGTTTAACTAATGGCCTTCATGAATAACCTACTTAATTTAATCCCACTTTACAGCCAGGGTAGCCAGTGTAATTTAATCCCAGAACAACCGTCCCTGCTCTGTGGAGGCCTTTAGAAGATCAGCTAAATAATTTCATGCACAGCAGTGACACAAGATAAAACTATTCAAAGGTCAACAAGAACAATATGAGACAGAGTAACACTTTTAACACATTTATTCAGGATGTAGGATACAAATGTCTGTTTGTTTGGTCGGTGTTGAATTTAATCTGCTGCGCAGAGCAGAGAAATTAAAAAAAAAGCACAACATAATGCAACTAAAGTCAAATAAGAATCCAAATACTAACACTTCCAGTAATTTATGTTTAAACACTTTAACTTTTCGAAAGTCAACATTTTTACAATATGCAGAAAGTAGATAAGACAGACACAAATTTATAATATTTATTTGGGTTTAACATAAAGCCTGTGTTTGTTTGTTTAAAGACGTGACAAAAACCCAAAATGACAAATAGAAATGATATGATACAAACCAATAAACAGAAATCTTTTGCAATGGTCATTTTTTTTCAAGGCATAAACTGCGACCAAAAAGTAAAAGTAAAACCAGATAGACACCAAAAAAAAGCCACAATACCAAGTCAATTTAGTTTTTAAGAACCCTGAAGTGTATTATGTTATCAATATTTTATCTTTACTCATAACATCACTTTAAACTGTCTTCTTAGAGTCTATACCTACAGTTTAAAAACGTTGAATCTGATGATTTCATCAAAATTGAAAGAGACACCAATCTCATAAAATAAAACTGTTATTCCTGTTTCCCTCATTCTGACTCATAAATCTTCAGTTATTTGAGGCTTAGTTGTAAAATGTTCTAAAAAAAACACCAGAACACACAGCGCTGCTATTACCTTCCTCTGGTTCCTTAGTTTCTACTTGTATTCGTGTGTCACATTGGTCGTTTGCTTTTTTTTTTCCGTCATCAGGCTCAGGGAAAGGTGGGCTCCCATGACAAGTTTCTGCAGAAACTGTTTGGCCACCAGCTTTGTTCGGGTCTGAGGAATCATTCAGTTTCAAACTTCGCAAACTAGACGCCAATGTATCAATGGAGCCTTGGCCCTCTGTGCCCAATGACTGCTGGAGAGCAGCACCAGAACCACCAGAACCTTGTAAGGATGAACAGGTTCTAGTTTGAGATGTATGACTAGATAAATGACTATATTGTCCATCAGCCTCTCCTTTCTCTAAGGCTCTATTTGTAGTACTGCGGGTCACTGGATTTTGATTGGCAGCACGCAGAGGAGCAGTAAGACCTCGTTCAGGTTGATTTAATGGCCTAGTTTCCTGACTCTCTTCTCTATCATATCTGTAAATTTCTGATGTTCCTCCTGTTTGCATTTTTGCAGCCTTTATTTTCCTCTCACCTTCCTTTCTGTTCGGGTCCTCAGAAGAACATGTATGCACATGAAGAAGTAGTTGGTTTATTTTGCACTGTGGATCAGAACATTTACTCAATTTGCTAAAATCTTCTTCACTTGCCGAACATATTTCTTTCAGCACTAAGTATTTTTCATTTTTATCAACTGCTATTTCTTCACAGAAATCATAAAATTTCCCATTAATCTCAGCATAATTAGTTGACAGCCTAATTCCTCTTTTTTGTGAATCCTTGTTGGCTTCTGGTGGTTTATTTAAAGAAATTGTCATCACTGTTCTATGTTGCCCACGTTCTGCTTTTGCATTGTGACATGTTGGATGTTCACCCTTATTCTCCTTTCTGTTGGTCTGAGTTGGGTCATCACTCCTGTTCCTTTGTGTTCTGGTGCTAATATCGGTACTGTTTGGATCCGTCATTTTCAATTGTTCAGTTTCTGGACGCACCTTTGAGGTATTGTTTTCAAAGCCAACAGGTTTTTCCACTAGATCGTATCGAGTAAGAAGTTGGGCATTATTTCTGAAATCAGGTTTAATCTTCTCTTGATTCGCTTCTTGTTTGTCCATTTTATTGTTTCCCGTTTGGTTCTCTCTAATATTGAACAACTCTTTCTCTTTGCCAACCCTGCCCTCAGTCCTAGCTGCATCTTTTTCATGTTCCTGTATTTTGGGGTGTTTGTATTTCTCTCTGGTTTCTGGCTTGGAAACTCCAACATCTTCATCACTTAAATGTGTTGCATGATTTTCACTTAGCTTGCCGCTGACATCTTGTTTCCTGTCTATATCCTGATGCTGCTTGTTGTGTAGATCATCAAAACTTTGTGTGCTTTCTCTGCTGTCCCTGACTTCCTGTTTGTTCCCCTGTTTCATACTGTTGCCATCATTATTTTTTTCCAATGATTTTCTAAGTTCAGAAGGCTGGTCAGTCGGGGACAGGAAGCTGTCATGGGTTCCAGCTATCATGCTATGGTCCATTTCTCCTTTATTTTGATGGGTTTTCTCTCTGGCCCCACTGCACTCAGGCCTAGCTGTGGCCTCTTTGCTCTCCTCTCCTTCTCTGGGCTCCTCACCGTTTCTGCTGGACTGATCTGACTTGGAACTTCCAGCTGTAGAAGCCCGAGCATCGTCTGCGTTACAGGGCTCTGTAGCAGAAACTGCAATTAAAAAAAGCATAGAAAGGTGACGTCAGACAACATCATAGTCTTTCTGAAGCTAAACAGTAAGGGTAGAGGTTTTGTGATCTTACCTTTCCTGTAGAACAACAGGTAGGCTCTTGAGCTTCTATGGTGAGTGATGTAGAAATAGGGTTAAATTACTGCTTGAAAATATACAGAACACCAGAATGATAGATATACACTTACGTTTCATCTTTGTTCCTTTTAAATGGCTGCTGATATCCCTGTAACTGAAAATCATAGAAATGCTGAATACTTTTTCCCGTGCTTAAGTATTGATGTTTCATTAACAATAACATAAAGACGTACCAAAGACACTCTGTGGTCATTGAAGCAATACCATGTGTCGTCATCCTGAGCTCTTATTGTAACAACGTAATGTCCACTTCTCAGCTCACCAGAATGCTCCACATATGCATAGAGCTGATAAATCGGACTCTGAAAACAAGGAATACATGTACTAAGAATATGGCAGAACATGAATAACACATATTTTAATAAAATGATGTGTACCTTACCGTATCTCCATAAGGTGGTATCTCTAAGATCTCTGGGATCTTCACATAGCGTATGACTTTCACATGTTTCATGAAGACATAGTCAAACTTGAATCTCTTCAACAGTAGAGTTAAAACTTCAGGATGATGCTTGATTTCTACTTTCTAATTGAGACACAAAGCATCAAAATGAGAATTATAAATATGAAAAGACTATATGTTTTTCTAGCAATTCAGAAGTGTAATACAATATTTGACAACTGTGCAACTGGCTGAAAATACTGAGTTTAGCTCAGCAAACTAACTCTTGTGAAGTGAAAATGAAGGTCTTATTCAGTATTAACTGTAAAAGTCCAACACTTGTTTACACATTTTTAACCAGCTGACTAAACAGGCCACCCCTGTGCACCAGACACACACACACACACACACACACACACACATGAAATTAACTAGCTTTTCCTTTGAGAGACATGCTAATCAGATGTGTAGATATATGACCAGAAGGGGATAACCTGGTCCCATCTCCACATATGATAATAAAAGAATAGTGAAAAATAAACTGTGTAACATGTGAGAAATTAGGTTTGACATGTGGGAAATATATTCCAAGCAAAACACTTGGAAAATATTTCACATGTGAAAGGTTTCCCACAGTTATGATACATTTTCCACATGTACTATGCTACATACAGTACATCATTTTCTATGCACTTCACGTGTTACAACAGAAAACTGCATCATCAGCTCCAGGCTTTTTCTTGTCCAATTGTAAAAACAGCTGAGTTTAAGCTGGAATGAGTTCAATGGAATAAAATAAAGCAGCAGAAAAAAACTATTTACAGCAAAGCAATCACTAAGTGAACTTACGATAGTGGTATCAGATTTGTTGGAACAATGTTCACAGTACAACTGGTTCAATCCACTGAGATGAGACTCCTTGAAGTAGTTGTCAATACCGTCTGTCTGAAAGAAAGCATTTCAGAGATTTGTTTCTGATTTTTGCTGAGAAAAAATACAGTTATTTTTTTCATCCAACATAATATCTGTTAAATATTTACAAGAAGCCATTCTGTTGTGTGAGGAAATCAAAAACATTTTATGTAAATGGCACATTGTCAATTATTTCTAAATGTCTGAATTTTACTTTGCTTTGTTTTTCTTTTTCTCCAATGCAGTTTCAGAGCTGATTGAGAAAATTTGGTTTTTCAGTCCCTGCATGCTCAGGGAGAACATGACCCTGAAATGCTGAGCTCAAAGAAGTTGTTGGAAAGCCTGTGAAGTTTTGTCGAAGTATTTGTTATATGAAATATTCAATGTTGCAGATGATAAAATTAAAATGTTTTTTTAAATAACATCTAATTACTTAACATTACCCAGTGATTAATGTGTTAAACTCTGAAATGTAACCCAAGTTTTTATTTCTTAGACAGACTACATTATGGAAACCTTGAAAGTACTCCAGCCAGAAGATGTTTGTTTATCTACAATGTTTTTTTTTTTTGCATATTTCATTTTCAGGTCTGTCACTAATTTAAACAATGTAGCACAAAAAAATAAGAGATTCACATTATCTTAGTATCCCTGTAATGTGCAAGATTTAGGCTCCAATATATGCAGTTGTATAATTATTGTGTGAAGTTCATGCTGTTTTATATCACTATACCCCTCTGACATGTCCAGCATCACTCAGCGACATTCTGTACGAGGCTTTTCCCCTCTGTACTCAATGCTGTTTTGAAATGATCCAAAGTCGCAAACCAAACAAACATATAATGACCTGGGCCAGCCAACGAAATTGTAAAAGCTGCATGCGCGGAAGTCTAATTCTGTTCTGCGGGGAATTATATTCATGTATTAATATTTATACAATTTAAGGAAGCATAAATGCTGATACGGTTTTGAATCCCATGTTAAAACCAAAATACTCTGTAATTTAGGACAAAAATAAAGAGTTCAATCATTGATAAAAAAAAGAAGTGTGATTGACAGGGAAATAATACTAACTTGTTTCTCATCTTTCTGCCTTTAGTTCAATATTGGTCTAGTGAGCATGGACTAATTCCTTGCATAGAGCGGAGCTGACAAAGGCTATTTTCAGTTGGATTAATAATTGTTTCGTACAAACTGGTTTAGAAATAAGCAGCTGGTATGTTTTAATCCTATTTTAGGATGTATTTAACTCTAGTTTGCAGGACTATACATGAATGTACTCAATGATCCACAAATGCTGACCACAGCATTTATAACAGACCAGCATCAGTCCTAATTTAGCCCTAGGATAGCTTTGGTGAAGATGGACTGGTAGCCTGTCTAGGGTGTTGCCTAGATTTCCCCTCTCTGGCATTTAGGGTTTACTATAGCACACCAGTACAGCTGAACATAATGAGGGAAATAAAACAAACGTGTAAAGATGAGTCAGACGGGAGGAAAGAAGACAGAACCTCTCCCAGGAAAAGACTCACTAACAAAATGTATATGCAAATTAGTGTAATGTACTTAAGTTATCAATTTTTACCACAAGATAGTCTTGATAACAATCCTCCATTTCAAGAGGTAAACTCCAAAATGGATTTTCAGCACTGGTCTCCTTGTTACATGTGGAGCATCTGTTTTTGGTTGTCAGCATTCCCTGGAAAAGCTAAAAACAAAACAGACTGTTAGCTTTATATTTTTATTTACAAGAGCTTGGTACCGTTTATGACGACATGATATACCTGTGATGCCGCAGGATTGGTCACTCTGCTCAGAATGTTTTCAAAGCACTCCGCAGCATCACTCTGGACAAAATCTTTTGGGTGTATAAAAGGAGAGGATAAAATGTTGAAGTTGTTTTCCATAACTTTTGCTTTGAAAGAATTTAAAACGTTTCACAAAAAATGGTGCATTTTAGGAAATATCAAATTCTTTTGGATGCTTTACAAAAAACAAAAACTTTGTTTTATAGTTTTTTCTATCAGAAGATGGGGGGAAAAACATTTTGCATGCCTTCAATAGTAAATCTGTAGCTCTGAGGTAAAATTGTGTTCATGTTGCAGGCATAGATACAAAGGATTAAAAACAATTCCTTCTGTCAAAGAGACAATAATATATTGTTTTACTCCTTAGAAATACAAAGGCAATATCAGCATTTCAGGACTCAGAGAAAACTGGACACTGGTATCAGCCAGAAAAAAAGCTGATCAGTGTTTCTAGCTTCTCTTTGATTTACTTGTATAGATTTGTAAATTATACATTAAAAAACATGTGCACAACCTGCCCGTTGCCCCCATTGTTACTTAATGTACGTATCTTCATAAATTGGCTCTCATTGTTATGTTCTTTGGGTTCTGAAGAGACCCGGCAACAGCAACTTTTACAGTACACTTCAGATGATTTACTTTGTCCTTTTATTTAAGCTTTTGCCGTTACTGTTCCTGCTCTTTCACCAAACACCACCTCTTAAGTTTTGCACACAACTAAACTTAGTGATTGGCCTACAAAGCAGCACAGCTGCATTAACAAACACTGAAACGCAAATGTTAATCTGTGATGGCTTGGCCACTGTTTGTCTCGACTCTTAGAAGCAGATACAGACAATAGATGGACAGGTGCACATAGTTGCCTGCAGGAAACCCTTTAACAGTAAAAAATTATGACCTTCTAAATCTGGGTCTAAAAGAACCGATTAATCATAGTTTGTTTAATATCTCCATAAAATGTAACATAATTAAATATGGTTTTGATCTCTCACATAATTTAAAGGTATACTATGCAACCGGGATTGATTTTCCAGCGAGGCTCCCCCCAGAGGGCGAAAGTAAAAGTGCACTGTCGTAAATATGCTCAGCTGTTCTCCTGGTTTCTCCGTCAAGCCAGGCGCGGTTGTTTTGAGCTTAGCAGACAGGCGAACGCAAGGAATACAAAAGTCGAAAAAACGGCAGTACAAACAATGACTAACAGTGAAAGTATGAACATGCACAGAGAGAGAGAGAGAAACCATTCCAATGCAGTGTTTCCCCTAGGAGTTTGCTTACCGGACGACCGGCGGAGCGGGGGGGAGAGACAAGCTTTGCGCCGATGTCCGGTGGAGCGGAGCGGAGCGGGGGGAGACAAGCTTTGCGCGCATATCGAGTTAGTTTTTTTTTTTTGGAATGTTGGGAGGCGGTAGCGTGAGGGAAACCCTACAATGTTACATACAATCGCATCAGCAGAAACGCGAGGTCCGCGTCAGCCTTGCAGCCTTCTTTTTCTTTTAGCTCTCGCCATTCGGAAAAAGCTTGCCCGATGTTCACCCGTGTACGACTCCTCTTTCTGTCCACAGCCCTTTTCCTCTTTCTTGCCTGCTCCGACATGGGCTTTCGCTGTTTTATCGTTGGTTCCGCCATGATAACTGCACAGATATCACCACTGCGCTAGCAACAAACATGCCTTTCACTGCGGGCGTGTAGCAGTTCTCGCCGTAAAGCAAGACCGACTCTTGCGATCTCGCACGAGATTCTGAGCCTGTGGGCGCGGGCCGAGGGCTCCTGCAGTTGCAAGTGCGGTATTTCCCCCACAGACCACCAGGGCGGCCGAGAAAACCTTTGTTCAACCTGAAATGACTCATTTAATCATCCAAAACGGTATGGAACACATTAATTAACTGAAAAATGTTGCATAGTATGCCTTTAAAGTCCATGATTTTAAAATGGGCTGCACAGTGAGACAGTGGGTAGCGCTGTTGCCATGCAGCAACAAAGTCCTGGGTTCGAGTCCTGTCCTGGCTCTTTCTGCATGGAGTTTGCATGTTCTCCCTGTGCATGCGTGGGTTCTCTCCGAGAACTCCGGCTTCCTCCCACAGTCCAAAAACATGACTGTTAGGTTAATTGGCCTCTCTAAATAGGGGGTTTTCACTGACGTCACTGGCCAACTTCCGGTCCGCCATATTGGGTGGTACACTTCCTTATCTCTAGTTGTCCTACACGTATTTTCGTATCGAGAATGGATAAGTACGCCAGCACGCTAGAGCGACCAGATAAGGACGTCTATCTGAGGAAATCTTCCGTGATCGACCATATGGACCCCTATGCCTTCCACGGTGCCTTGTTTAGCCGTAATCCTGATGATTGGCCAAATGTAGAGCACGGCGACATCGTGCATTACCTGGTGTTCAGTGAAAACCCTCTGCACACTCTCGAGGAAATGAGAGCTTACAAGGGTCTAGAGGCTCACAACCAGTTCACATCTGGTTGGGTACGAGATGTCGAAGTTATGTACATCAAGGAAATCGCCATCATACGTGGACGGGTGAGTTTTAATAAGATGGTAAAAATGTAAACAATCCGACGCAAATGCGGCGCATGCTTCTGCGGTGGCTGACTGCCGGCGGTGCGCGAAGGCGCTTGGCTGCTGGGCCGCTCGACGCCGCTTGCGGCTTTAATTATTTAAGCAAAACAATGACCAGTGCAAAATTAAGTTGTATTTACCGTATTTACGCCGGCAAAAGCCTACCGACGTAACCCGGAAGTAGCGCGGACGTCACTTTGCATATCTGACGTCTTCGGCTACCTTGTTTGTGGTGTGAGCGCCTATACTTCAGAACAGTTCTGAAGCTACAAGTCCTTGGAGCCTCATGTGCAGTTTACGAATGGATGGGTTCAGGAGCGGCAGATCATAAAGCCAGCAAACAGTGGGAACACAGTAACTCGTTCAAAGGTAAGCTGCGCTCAGACGGGCTCTGGCACATGCTAACTGTTAGTAGCTGCTAACCGTTAGTGCTAACAACTACTCACGCATGCAATGTACTTTTAACTAGCTGCTATGTGTTTCAAACGTTTAGAACACACTCTCATTGACATCGGGATACTGTCGAAAGTTATGTTCGGTCGTCTTACAGCCGCGATCCAAGCGAGCCGACGACTCTTTGTTATCTCTGACACTTGTTCTCCGTGGTTGCGCCTCCAGGCAGGAAAGCGGTGGAAAATTAACCCGTTTCTATGTTTTTCCCATGGCGATCATGTGTTGCGCTGTTACAGCCCACAATACAGCAACGGTTTACATGTTTTACATACTTAACAGTTAATTACCTGTGACAAAGTGAGCACCGCAGACTCTGGCGCATTCCAGCTTAACACCGTCTAAATCGGACCTGGATATCCGTGTCAGCCATAGGTGACGGCGTTGTTCAGAGAGCTGTTTTGTTTTTTCACACTGATTCACTATCACGGCTGGTAGGCGAAAGAAAGAGCGTTGATCTCCACCTCCACGGGCCGTGCAACCAACCATTAAACACGTTTTCACCATTGTTCACTTCCAATACTGCCTAAGGCGTAATACAATGCGGGTCAACGGTGCGAAACAACTACCACCCAATATGGCGGACGCGCAGAGTAGTCACGTGAGCGTGACGTCAGCTGAAAACCCCGTAGGTGTGAGTGTGTGCGTGAATGGCTGTTTGTCCTGTCAGGGGCGGATTTACCATTAGGCAAAACTAGGCAGTTGCCTAGGGCCCCCTAAAACTCCTTTTACATGTATGGTTACTACAGCTATTACTTATTTGCGCACATTAATTATGTTTTTGATTAAAATGCTTTCACTAAAATTCCATCAGAATGCTTATAATATTAAGTGTCTCCCCCACCTACAGTCTCCACTACATTGGATCAATCCATTTGCTGCGCATGTGCAGAAAGGTCTAGGCAGACGGCAGCAAACCATTTGTAAACAAGCGGCGCGAGGAGACGAGACGAGGAGAGGGGAGAGAAGAGAAAATAAAATAAATTAAAAGGAAAGAAGCTACCCCAGCGGTACTGAGAAAGAAGGAGGAAAGTAGAAAGCTGCTCTCAAAGTTACCAAAAGTTTCTGCCTTCGGCTTCTTCACTGCAGCAGAAAGCGGTAACGTTGGAGCCTGTTGGTGAGCGTCCATCATGAGAAGATGAACGGTGAGTATTAAACCGTCAAAGAGACATTCCGCATTATTTATTTACCTTATTGAAGATGGCTAATTTTAAAGTAAGTTTTGATTTTCGTTTGTATTTGCTACAAACTATGAGAAATCAATTTTTTAGTTTTTTTTTTCATGTTGAATTTCAGGAAAACTTCAGGCTTTTGGGGTTCTTTCTATAATCACGCTTAGGTTTTACAGGTAGTTTTGGCAGGTGTTTTAGTCCTTAATAATTTAAGTTAAACATTCAAAAAACATAAGGAAGTTATTACGAACTTCTCACTCTGCATTACAGCTTTGTATTAACATTGCTTTAATGTGTTATTGTGTACAGCTGTGAATGTTAAGGGTCGAGTTAATTATAAACAAATTAATTTACTGTTAGGTAGTTTAAGAAATTGTCATGTTTGTAGCATCACTAATCTTTCCTGTGACATGCATCTTATTTTTGTTTTGTCATAATTCATCTTCCAGCTGAAGATGATTTTTTTAAAAGAGTTCTGGTTTAAGAAGTCTTCCCTCAAAATAAAGACTTGTTCAGTTTATCACTAATGTTAACATTATATTGTCATTTTGGGGATACAAGGTTTCCACTGAGCGTGAAGGTTTTGAAATATGAAACCAGCATATAAATAGGTGTAATAGTAGAGTAGAAATTGCAGTATGTTCCTCTGAGTTAGTGACGTAGACAAAATTGAAGTAGCATGAAATCCTCAAATTTCTACTTTAGCAATTGAGTAAATATACATTTAACCACTGGGTAAAAGCCTCATCCTGTGTTTTCTGTGTTTGTTTTCAGAATGAGACAGGGATGGGCGGTGACAGAGAGAGTTCCAAAATTATCCAGCCAGGCTTTGATAATGATGTTGTTACACCAGACTGTGAGAGTCCAGCATCATCCACTCTGCTGGTAAGCAGTCAGCACAGTGGACTTCCTGAAGATAACCTAGCTCTGACCAATCAGCTGTTTGATCATCCACGCTTCTCTATAGAACTGAGAGGACCGCTCCAGGTGAAGAATATGATCTTTCCAAGAAATGGAGACGGACGCAGATTTTCTTCCAGCTATTATTTCATTCAAATGAAAAATGGAGAACAGATAAGCAGATCATGGCTTGTCTACTAGAAAAAGGGACAAAAGAAAACACAGAGAGGAAAACAACAAGAATAGAGGGACAAAAGGTAGAAAAAATAATGTATGTCTATTCTAATAAAATTTCTGTATCTGTATAATGGGTCTGTTTTATGTGTTGTCTTCACAATTCAGAGGGCCCCATGCCTTTCTTTGCCTAGGGCCCCAAATTTCCTAAATCCGCCCCTGTGTCCTGTTTGTCTCTGTGTTGCCCTGCCATGGACTGGTGATCTGTCCAGGGTGTACCCCGCCTCTCGCCCATTGATAGCTGGAGATAGGCACCAGCAACCCTCACGAACCCAACAGGGATAGACGTGTTAGAAAATGGATGGATGGGTTTTAAGATGTATAAACCTTGTTAAACCGAGAGATCTGATCTCAGTGTTTTTCTAAGGTCTAGTTGACTCATTTAAATGTTTTCCACTTTACCTCGACTAATCCCCAACGCATCGGTGAGTTTGTATGGGGTGACCATAGAGCACTTCAACGCATCAAACAGCTCCTTAAGATGGAAATCCAGACACTTGGCGTCGCAGTCGTACCTGAAAAGTTAACACACTTTACCATTATATGGGGCTCATTAATAGCTGGACATTATCTCTTACACGGAAATGAACAACTGACCTCTCCACAGCATCTCTGAAGTCTTTGGTCATAAACAGCACCTGCAGCACACTGTTCAGGTAACATGTTGATCCTTGATTGTACAAACCGTGGTATGGCTGCTGCATAAAAGCCGAGTGAGAACGATCTTAATGGAGACAAAAGTTAAAACGAGTCAATAAAGGTCTCTGCGCTATTCATGTAACAAACAACTGAGTGAAAAAATGGATATTAATCTTACCCTTATGGCTGTAGTCATATTGACTCATCGTGATTCCGCCTTAATGGATCGAGAAGGCTGTTTTGCTGCCGCGCAGAGAGAAAAAGGCGCAGTCCTGCTCGCGTTTTTCTGCTTAACTGAGAGGTGCGGGTTAGGATGAGCTGTAGGTGGCTGGAAGCTCAGCAGAGTGAAGTCCGTGAAAGCAACGCGTCTGGATGAGCCGCTTTCTCTTTCATTTTCGCCGCCGCTGCAACGCACCTTCTTGGTAACAGGATACTGATGGGTCCCACCTTTGACTGCGCATCAGTCTTTAAGAACGCCTTCAGCAATAAAGCATTCACCACGGTGTTTTTTTGTGTTTGCTTTTTATAAGATGCATTGTTTTGTCTACTATTGAAATAAACACCACAGCTGCACACCCAGCAACATCTGATTAGATGTTATATCTTTGAACGTCTCTACTGTTTTAGAAATGACATTGCGATCATCTTTATCGTCATGGACACTCAAGCACAAATCGCCCCGGAGTCCTTGTGGATTACCATGAATGTGTGTGAATAATTGAAAGTGAAACTAGTGGACCCACAGCCTGTGTATTATACACTGAGTTTTACTTTGAATTCAACAGAGCCTGAGCTTCTTCATTTAAGCCTCTAAAGCGAACTCTATGATACATTCAGCCAGGATGCTCACAGTGTTTTTACTCCAGCTTCTGAAACACAGGCTCATAGTAGCATACATCAATCAGGCATAGCATTATGACCAGTGTCCGGTGAAGCACAATGATACGGATCATCTGTCCAGCACGGCACCAAGACTGTGAGCACACATCATGTCCAGAAGGGTACAGAAAACCCACAGGACAGTTTTCATTAAGCAAGCATGAAATGAGATGTTGGATGATAAAATTAGGTATTTTATTAACGTTATCCTGATGAAAAGCTGGATGTTCTAGAGCAGGGGTGTCAATACCCAGCCCTGGAGAGCTGGTGTCCTGTAACGTTTAGATATGTTCTTTTGTTACAACACCCAGTGGCTGAATTACCTCCCCAGCATGGGGTGCTACAGAGTCCAACAATGACCTCCTTGTTGGATTCAGGTGTCTTGAAGCAGAGTCACAGTTGAGGGACACCGTCCCTCGAGGATTAGAGTTTGATATCCTTGTCTGACAGGTGTTCAACCAGTATTCTGCATTTCAATCTAAGTCTAAATCATATTTAGACTTAGATCTTCTGATATCGTAGTCGTATTTAAAAAAAAAAATCTTTTTGTAAAATGTCAACACCCAAAGCCATTAAGCTATCAGTACTATAAAATAATGACAGCAACAAAAAGCTTTCTGAAGGTCAACAGTGAGAAATTAACATTTATTTCTTGAAAACATTTACAAAACACTTGTTGAATGGGGCACACATCTATTTAAAAGCCTCATATTATTCATAGCAGTTACATAGAAGCACACATTAGCTGATGTTCAAAGTAATGTTTTTATTTTTTACCAACATGTTTCTTCTGACTGAAAGTAATATATAAACAGTGATAATCAAAAATTCCAAGACGAATGGACAGAACAATCTCTCCTCCCTCCAAGCAGCAAAAGACCAGTGTGGTTAGTTTGCCAGGAAACCACTGCTATGATAAAGGTTTCCAATTTGAAGCAGCATTATGAGGGCAAGAGTGGAGATTTTAGAGAGGTTTCAACAACAAAAATCATCTCTTAAGATCGTCTCTTCAAGCTGTAAGCTGGATTCTTGTTTCATCTATGACAAAGTAACAAAAAGCAAAAAAAAAAGTGTCTGACACAATGTAAAAATAGTTTTTCTATCCACTTTGATTCCTGAGATCTTGATATTGTCTGGATAACAGTCGCATGGAGGAGTTGATTCAGTCATGTTTTTAATCACAGCATCCCACCGATAATCTTTGTCTTAGATTCATTGCAGGGGTCTGGTTATATTATATTGAATTTCAAGTTTTTCTTTTAATTTGCTCATTATATTGTATTTCTGTTGTTTTGAAAGGAGGATTGCCTTTGTGACCCTTCAGGATTTGTATTTCTGCCTCTAAGACATGTAAGACCCCTAGAAAACACCATATTCCCTTTTTTGTTATGTCCCTTTTTGCTTTTTTTAGTTTTCCCAGATCCATTCCCACCTTCACGTTGCATTTCAGCATCAGGGGAGAAGTCCATGGTTTTCACTAGATTTGATTCACTCAAACTTTTATTTTCATTAACATGTTCAATGTTTTCCCTCCCTGTTGGCACGTTTCCATCGCTGTGTCTCTGTTGCTCTGACAAAGTCTCCCCACCAGTGGCTTTTGGACCATTTTGGGTGTAGGGATCCATATTTAATGGCATTTCCTGTGTCACTGGGTCGATGTTCTGCTGTGTGTCACTCTGAAGATTGTTCTGACCATCTTCATCTTGAACAGTTTTTTGATTCCCTTCTCTCTCACCAACCAGACCTTCTGAATTTTCTCTTATTTGGCAAAATGTATCCTTTTTGGGATTCACCCCTTTGCCCTCATATGATGATAAAGAACTATTTTGTCCTAATCTGTCACTGCTCTCTACTTTGTTTTCTTCTTCGTTTGTTTTGCTCTGTTGTTGCTTATTGTGACTTCTCTCAGCTAATTCTTTAACTACCGCCTCATCTCCACATCTCTCCACACAATGATCCAAACTGACATGTTTTGACTCATGTTGCTTGAGTTTGGGATCATCTTCTCCTGTAGAATCCTGAACTTCAGAATTTTTATTACAACCACGATGCTCAGGTCTTTCTTCCTGCAACTCATCTCTATTTAGTCCACTTTTATTAACATCTTCAATGTTTTCCCTCCCTGTTGACACGTTTTCATCGCTGTGTCTCTGTTGCTCTGACAAAGTCTCCCCACCAGTGGCTTTTGGACCATTCTGGGTGTTGGGATCCATATTTAATGGAATTTCCTGTGTCACTGGGTTGATGTTCTGCTGTGTGTCACTCTTTAGATTGTTTGGACCATCTTCATCTTGAACAGTTTTTTGATTCCCTTCTCTCTCACCAACCAGACCTTCTGAATGATCCAAACTTTCATGTTTTGACTCATGTTGATTGAGTTTGGGATCATCTTCTCTTGCAGAATCCTGAACTTCAGAATATTTATTACAACCACGATGCTCATGTTGTTCTTCCTGCAACTCATCTCTATTTAGTCCATTTTTATTAACAGTATCTAAAGGCAAACTTTTATTTTTCCCTCCAGTTTTACTACAGCGACCTTCTAGATTTCTTATTCCCTGTGTCTGTTCATGCCCTCTTTGATCCTTCCTCTCCGTTTCCTTCGGATCGTCACATAAAGCACCTGGACAGTTTTCACTGACATCTTGTTTGCTGTCTAAACCATGACATTTTGTGCTTTGTTTCCCTTTTCTTTTCTTACTCTGAGCAGGATTAAGGTCCCGACTGAGATCATTCCCTGAACCATCCTGTTCCGTATCTCTGCTCTGTCCATCAAACCTTTTACTGTTGTTACATTTTATTTTGTTATCAATATTTCTTCCTGATGGTTTTCTAACTTCCAGACTCTCGCTGCTCGTTGACTTCAAACTGTCACCATCAGCAGTGATTTTGCTCGGATCGTCTCTAGCAACCACCTCCGTCTTCATTTCTCCTTCAGTATGACTTTCCTCTCTGACCCCAAAGGAATCAGTCGCTGGCCTTTCACCTTCCCGTCTCCCTCTCGACTTGGCGTCTTTTCTGTGTGGCTCATTTGTCTTGGTGCATCCAGATGTAGATGCTCCACTGCTGTCTGGATTCAAAGGACCGGTAGCTGTTCCAAGAGGCAGAAAAACTTAGACGTTAGAAAAGTGTCCTACGGTCTGTCAGAAAACTAATCAGTGAGGACATGAGAGATGTCTGGATTCTTACTCTTCCTGTAGAACAGCAGATAAGCACCTTGGCTTCTAGTGAGAGGGATTTGAATAAAATCTGAATTATTAAATGCATCTTAAACATCTTGAGCCACAAAAAGAGAAAAGAGAGAAACTTACGTTTCCCCCTCATCCAGTTGGTACAGCTGGTAGTCACCCTGTATCAGCAGAATAAAAGTAATGAGTCAGGAATACTGTGTATAAATACTTTTTGTGAGCTGATGTGTTGGTATTTGTTAAACAAGAATACCAAAGACGCACCGATGTGACCGTGCTGTCATTGAAGGTATACCATGTGTCATCATCCTGAGGTCTAATCCTAGCGGTGTAGTGCCCACTTCTCAGCTCGCCAGAATGCTCAACAAATGCATACAGCCGATAAGTTTGACTCTGATGAGAGGAACGGTTCAATGACTGAAATCAGTGGTGAAAAATGACTGGATTTTAAGTAAAATATGCCACAAAATGTACCTCATCTTCCACAGCTGGTATCTTCAGGTTCTCTGGAATCTTCACGTGGCATTTGATCTTCACGTAATCCATGGCTTGGTAGTCAAACTTAAATCTCTTCAGCAGCAGAGTCAGAACATCTGGATGATGATGCATGTCCAATTTCTAATGGAAACACATGAACAAAAGTAAAAAACAAAAAGCAAAACTATACCCATAGAGGAAATCAATGTTAACATTTTATTGTAAGAATATCAAGAGCTCAGTATGAAACAAAATCCAACGTCAATAGTGCCCAATAGCTAAAAAACGTGTCTCTGCAATTAGTCGACCTAACGCTGCTTCAGGGGTCTGAAGTGACATATGATTTGTCACCCCTCTTCCTGTTAAAACATCGACACAACTTCCAGCGTTTCAGTACAGATTTGGGGGAACCAGACGGAAGGTGCCAAGTTTGATTGGCAGACCTTCAAATGCTGAAAGGTATTTGGGAGCAAATGCAGCTCAAACACAAAGTGGCATCAGCTTTATTTATGAAACCATTATTCAATTACATTTTACTGGAATTTTATGTGAAAGATCAAGAGAAAGTGGTATATAATTGTGAAGCAGCAAGAAAATGGTACATGATTTCTTTTTCTCTTTTTTTTAACAAACAAAACTGAAAAGGGGATTGTGCAAACATATTCATATGGCTAATTACTCCAGTTGTTTGATGCCACAGCTTTCAAATCAACTGTTGAGGACCCATGAGCTGGCTTGTTCAGTAAAATACACCTAATAGCTGCTTTGGGGCTGGCAAATCCATTCTCAAATAATATATAAAAAAACTAAAGTGTAGTGTAATGTTGACTTGAGTGGAATTCCCTGAGCTTCTGTTATTGCTGTCGTTGTAAAGTGAATACTATAACATGTAGATTCTTAGGTTTAAGAGCGCTCACGACCCTTTGAAGTAAATAATGTCAATGGATCTAAAAAAGAGAGCGTTCATAGGTACTCACAATGGAGGAATCAGTTTTGCCATGGCACTGGCAGCAGTATAACTGGTTCTCTCCGCAGATTTTAGATTCCTGGAAATATTTTTGGATCCCATCGCTCTGAAACATACAATATAATTGTTTCAAGAGAGGCCCTGCTATTAAAATAATAAAATTAAAATTAAAGGAAGTAGTTATAAACTTACCACACAATAGTATTTTTTGTCACTGAGGGTTAGCGGTAAACTCCAAAATGGTGAAATCGTCTTTGTTTCTCTTTCACATTGGGAGCATTTGTTCTTGTGAGTCAGTTCTCCTTTAAATATCTAAAGGTAAAGACAAAAATATATAATGTAGCTATATTAATAATAATAATAACATCAGCAATGGAAATAACAATGAACCAGACTTTTAAAACGCTATACTTTGTTTTACAATTATTCACACCCTTACCCCTGATGCTTTGGAGCTGCAGCAACTCAGGATCTTGTCAAAGCACTCTGCAGCATCTTGCTGTTCGTTCACTGGGACGTCATCAGAAACACATTTTAGGGTTGCATTCTTTACTTTTACCGCTTTCTTAATTTAGTTAATTTAGGGACCTCATATGTAATGTTGACATGTTGCTACCAACCTTTTGAACTTTAAAACCAAAAACATGTCCTAATAACTAAACGCTACTTAACCAGGGGATTTTAAGATGAAGAGCTATGAGAGCTGCTGTCCTGTTTTACCTTTCTTGATGCCCAGGTGGTTTGTGATCTCCTGAGTGGTTGCTGTTTTATTTGTTAAGGCATTAAAGATGGAGTGGAGACGAAGATCAATAAATCCAGGCTCGAGTTTTGGAGAATGTGACCTAATTAAGCACATGTCCCACAGGACGGGACATTGAAAGAAATTAGCTTCACTGAATGTGTGGAAATACTTATAGCATGACTGAATGTTGTATTCAAACCCTTACACCGCTTCTCTGAAGTCTTTGGTCATGTACAGCACCTGCAGCACACTGTTTAAGTAGCAGGTTGCTCCCTGGTTCTTCAGGCCATGGTACCGTTTTCCTGCTGGATGATCATGGTTGGCTTTGCCTAATGAAAGATCAACAACAGGCATAATTGGACACAAACCGCTTTAAGCACAAAGTTGCCTTAAAGGCAACTGTTTCCTTACCTTGTTTTCGTTTTCGTGCCATTGGATCTGACGAGTAATTCCCCAGCTTTGCGGTGTAACGCTGCAGAAATGTGCGGGAATTGTCAATTCTTTTTAATAATACCAAGATAACATAATTGGTATAAATGTATCCTTAATTTGCAATTTATCGATGCCCGACTCTTGTTCACGCACACATCAATGTGCCCCGACAGCAGAGAGAAGAGAATAAAGTCTGAATTGTTTCTGTTTCACATACGTCACTGTGTTGCGTTCAAGACATTTGGAAAATTAGATTCTACGGTTTCATCAGGCGTTAGTTTCGATAAACAGAAAGAGCTTTTATTTTCCTACAGTTGGAAAATTGACCACCAGTACCAGTAGCAAATAGCTAATTTAAAACATAAAATAAAAAACAAACAAAAAAACCTACTAGCAGTACATTTGATTGAAAACATCATAGATTAAAAAAGGGTGCAATTGAGTGGGGTCATTTTAAGAAATGGGCAAAACGAGCGCGTGTTTGCATGAAAAGCACCTTTGCAGACTATTTACAGGAATAAAAAAGACATATATAACTCGTTTCACTTTGGTGGGAGAGGTCCTGGATGCAAAGTCTAACAACCGCTGGGAGGAAAGATTTGCGCAATAACGAGACTTTTTTTTGTCGGGTTAAAAGTATATTTTGGAGAACAAAATCTAACACAGCCTACTTTTCATTGAGCCCCGATTTCTGAAAAATGTAGCTTTTTTGTTGCATGACATGTTTTATTGGTTGGAGGTGGGGGAAAAAATCATAATTAACAGAAATAAACGCTTTAAAACATCACCAGCCTGTGTTAATCTATATAATGTCTTTCCTTTAGTGAATTGAGTTGCTGAAATGAATCAACAATTGAATAATATTATAAGTTATTAAGTATGACTATATGCCTACACTGCCGCACAAACAACCCCTTTTGTGACGTGTGCTCCCGCTCGCAGACAAAAGCGACATCAGCTGCTGCTTTCATTTCACACCCACACTTGAGTCCAGGAGGAGCGCATCTATCGTCTGCGACAGGAGGCAGCAGTCATGATATACCAGGTGGTTGTCACCGGCCTGGACGGCCAGAAGATAACCATCGACCTGTGCGACAACGAGAAAGACATGCAGCGAATAACCGTGCAGGACCTGAAGACGAAAATCGCAGGGAAACTTCCAGGCAACCCAGGTAAAAGAAAGGCGCAGCATCTCTTTGCCTTGATGGTTGTTCTTCCTTAAAATCTATTGAGTCTCCTTTGTTACACCCGATTAATAATATTAATAAAAGAGTTGAACCTGAAAACCAAAATGCCTAACGGAACGCGTTTAGTTTCCCGGAATTAATTGGGATGTTTTGAGGTTTCAGTTTTGCATAAATTGGTGTGAAACGCCAATCTGATCCGGTAGGGGTAGCTGGTAAGTTTCACTTGCCTCCGATGCCAGCAGCTCCGCTCACCTGTTGCGCTTCATAGGGATTTCTCTCCCCCTGTAACCACTGTTGACGTGTTTAACACCTCTTTTGTTATTTGGGATAAAGTTCCTTACTGAATACATTTTTTCCCCTAATATGTGTCCACACTTCTGTGCAGGGCGGATGATGAGCGACATGAAGCTGATCTTCGGAAATAAAAGGCTGGAGGCCGATGGCAAACGCCTGTTTGAATACGGAATCATGCACAAGTCCTGCATCCACATGGTGATCTCTCTCGATGGAGGACTGTCTCTCACACCACAGAGCCACCTCGACCTTTCCTGAATCTTCTGCTTCCAGCTACCGAGTTTGTTTGGATGTTGAATAACCAATTACTTGTAAATAATAATAAAGATCCTCTCATAAACCAAGCTGTTTTATTTGTTGTTTCATTTTGTTAATAACCAATAATAATAATAATAATAATAGTACAATCACTAAATATTTATGGCACTAATTTCAATTCTGCAAACAAATCACAAGTTCCTTTAATAGTAGGCTAGTGAGTCTGCATTTATGGGTGGTAAATGGTAAATAATGGTAAAAGGCTTGTACTTGTATAGCGCTTTAACTAGTCCGATAACTCCATTCACCCATTCACGCCCACATTCACCCTGATGGTATGAATGTAAAGAGGCGAGGCTGTCATACATCGGAGCCACCGGGCCCTCTGACCACCGCCAGCAGGTAATTTGGGTGAAGTGTGTTGCCCAAGGACACAACGACCAGAGCAGCAACCCGACAGTTGTGGGACAAACTCCCTAACTCCTGCGCCACTGTCGTCCTTATGACAATAATACAAAAAGCAGATTATTGCAATGCATCAGGATAAAAGACAGTAATGTGAAAGCAACAAGAATAAAAGCCTGATGCGTTTTGCAGGGTCCTGAGTTTATGTCTCGTGCACAGTTTCACATAATCAGTAACTCAGGGTAGTGGGGGAGGTGTGTGTGTATGTGTGTGTGTGTGTGTGTGTGTGTGTGTGTGGGGGGGGGGGGGGTTCTGGGGCAAGAGGCAGGGTACACCCAGGGCAACACTCACACCTAAGGGTAATTTGAGGAACCATGAACCTTTAGGACCAAGGGAGGAAGCTGGAGAACCCCACACACATCGAAATTAATTATTCTTTAATAGCTTCCACGTCACGTTACCTATTGACTCCAAATCAATGTTGAATTGTGCTCCCCCCTCCCCCCATCTTAAATTAATATTCTTTATGGAAAATTGGGGAATTTTCAATAATAACTTGCAGGTGATGACTCAAAGTCAGCCTCAGAAATGAAAATGAACCGTAACGTTTCTGCGCTGACTCGTCCCTGTGGCAGCAGCAGACCATATTAACATCCGTGTCTGCTAAATATCCATAGTACCGCGGCGCCAAGGCGCACTTTTCCTCCATCAGGCGCTCCGCGGCTCTCATTGGCTCCTGTTGGTTTCGGTTAGCAATAAACCAGTGACTCCGCGTAGCAACCAGACGGAAGGGAAATCGAAACAGTTTTTCAGACGCACTCGGAGCAGTGGTTCTGACGCGCTTCGTGAAGTAAAGCTAGAAAAGCCTAAAACATGAGCTCAAAACCCGAGAAGTGTTACAATCCCCGCGACCCAACAATTACCTGCGTGGACGACGAGGATGAGTTCGACTGTAAGTACTTTTTTCAGCCGCTAATTGGACTCTAGCCGAGTCCTACCGGTTTCATCTGTATTCTGCGGGGTTTAGGAGATCTGAAGCTGTTGTCTGCTTGTTATAGTTGAGTGTGAAGGCTACACGTCTCCAAGAGCGCGGATGTCCTGCGGTCATGTTGTGACGCCAACTTCTCTCACCAAATACTGCGAGTACTTGTTGGAAAAGGTGGGTAATTATTAATTATTGTTCCGCATAAATGTTTACAAGACGACAGGACGAGGTTGCAGCCCGGTGTGCAGATTATTATTTTACTCCTAAACAGAGCAGAGGCCCCACTATACCTCTATATGCCAGTTTCTACGCTGCCCAGATCTATATTGTTTAGTATTTAATTAAGACTATCCATCATTTTGCAAGACGTTGCACTATTTATTTATTTGTTTATTTATTGTCCTACATAATGTGTCACTTCCTCCTCCACATCACTCCCTCTTGGATCTTCTCCTGCGCTCATATGACGAAAACTTCCCAAAGTTCCTGGAACACGGAGGGCCGAAACCGACACAAATAAAAATAAGAGCAAAGAATGTAAATGGCCTAATAAGTGAACCAATACACTTAAAATGTAGCCTACTGAGTCGTTTTAAAAATGAGGACTACTTAATATTTATACTGCATAGAAGACAAAGTCTGACTTATATGTTGTTGTACCGCTAAGGAGAAATGTTTATTATATAAAAAAAATATTTAAAAGAACATGAGCTCCACATGGCTGCAAATTTGATCACCTGAAAAAAGAATGCCAAAGGATGTTGGGTGCTCAGGTCACCCCCCATAAAGTCCATTTTCTAATGGTCTGGTCTGAGACATTCCCATCAGTGGCCCGCTTGAGGACACTTTGTAGGGCTGAAGCAGTACGAGGCCGAGCTGTGAGACACACAGCAAACCTTTTGCTATTGATGTGCCATCATGGTGGAGTTGGACTGCCTATGCAACCTCTGTATGGTCCACGTATTGCCTAAGGGTACCGGTAGGGACACTGACCCCGGTCAGACTGCTGAATGGCAGTCAGAACAAAATGAGGAGGGAAAAATGTCTGTCATGTCCACCTGCAAAACCCTTTTTTTCCAGGTGGTCTCATTGTTACCCCTCTAGTGCCCCTGCTGTTCATTTCATTAGAACCAAAACAGCCGACACTGATTAACACCCCCCTTTACTGCTGAACTGCCCGCATCAATATCAAGACTAACGATCTGGATATTATACTCTGATTAAAAAGTACTCCTTTAATTTTTTTCTAGCAGTGTATTTCAAAACACAACAGGCAAATTTCAGCCAGAGGGATCTTGATGAATTATTCAGCTCTATAAAACAATCTTTTTTTCACTTTTCAGAGCTTGTTTCAAGAGAAATTGTTTCCAGATAATATGGTGAACATGATACCAGTTCCCTCATTCTTCTTTGTTTACACAGTAGTTTACCTGCAAATTAGTTTTCCAATCTCTGCACATGTATATCCAGGACTATTTGGTCCAGATCTTAACGTGGACCTTGTTAGTAAATATTTTTAATAAGGTTATTTTGATTTTACTGTTATCTTCTGTATATTAACTCTGATCTTTTTTTTTTATTTGCCACTGTTTTAATAAAGGGAGAAAGCACTTTTGTGTGCGGCCAGTTTGGCTGTAACGTCGAGTGGCCCTATGAGGAAGTCCGTAAAATGGCTCTCCTGACCGCCGAAGAAAAGGAACGCTTTGAGAAAAGCATGGCTGTCAATGCCTTCAAGTCATACTTTGACTCCAAAATAGTAAGAAGCACATTACTGCCCAACATGCTTGAAAATGTTAATTCCTTAAAATTTTTTTTTGCATGCATTAAAAAATAGTTATGACTAACTTTGTCCTTCATTGTCCAAATAGTGTCCTGGATGCAAATACTCTGTGACAAGGAAAGTCGAGTCCAACCTGAGCGTCCGATGCCAGATATGTACAGCTGCCAAAGGACGCACCTATGAATTCTGCTGGCAGTGTTTGAGGGAATGGAAAGGTCCACAGCCACGGATGGATCGCTGCGATAACGATGGCTGCTGTAACGATGCCCTGAAAACCCTGAGCAACTGTCCATATGCTAACTTTGAGAACGTTAAAAACGTCACTAAGTGTCCCTCCATCAGAGCCTGT
Organism: Fundulus diaphanus; assembly: GCA_037039145.1. NCBI lineage: Eukaryota > Metazoa > Chordata > Actinopteri > Cyprinodontiformes > Fundulidae > Fundulus > Fundulus diaphanus. The sequence goes on from CM073131.1 coordinate 22,160,994, forward strand.
CCCACCTGTGGTCTACTGGTGGAGCACACAGGGAAACAATGCAAAAACATCACATGTCGCCAGTGTAAGGTGGAGTTCTGTTTTGTGTGCCTAAGGATCACAACTGAATGCAGAAAACTACCGAACCATGATTACTACGGACCGTGCTTTAGTGGTATTGCACCCAGACAGACCTCCATTCCTGTATGGCAGCGGAACAAATAAGGTTAAAGCAAGGCAAATCTCTTCTCTTTTTTTGCCTTTGCATACATTTAGTTCCCTTTTTAATTATTGTGAATTTTGTTTCACGTGGAATTTCTACAAAAAAACATGACTCTAAGTCTTTTTGGAAGTAGCTCAAAAACCAATCTTTGCAGTTGCCGATAACATGCGTAGTATGGTTTAAATGTAAAGAGTAAAGTGGAGCTTATATCCCTTTCTTAGAACTATATTAATTGCTATTCTGTGTCATCTTGTCCTCCTTTTACATGTTTTAGTTAATTGCAACTTGTAAGTAAAAAAAAAATTAGATGTAACCACGTGGTCATGTTGTTCCTAATGGGTGAGATAGTTCAGCCTGTTCAAATGTCATTTTCATCAAATAAGGTTTTGCTGGTCTGTTTGGAAACAATATAATCAATAAAACTTTTTTTTCCCCCCAAAAATATGTTTGGTGTTCGCTTGTGTCCCCCCCCCCCAAAAAATAAAAATAAAATAAAAATATAGAAACATGTTTGAATCACTTTTTAAAATTCTTAAACTTTATGAATATTATCGCTTTAGCTGTCATACGTTTAGGCATAATGTTGTTTTTCGTTAGTTTTGTTTAACTTAGTGAACTATGAGTACAATATAAAAAATACTAAAATAAAAATAAATTAAGGAATTGAGAAAATGTGAATGTGTTGTATGGATGTGTGAAGAAGGTGAAAGCGAGTGTTATAATGAAAAGAACAGTGAGCTGTTAGACTGAAGATCTAACCCTAATATACTTCAGCCAACAGCAAATTAATAATGAGGTAAATGCCCAGTGACAAGAGGGCCAGCATGGGGTCGTACCATAAATGATCTCTCCGCATATTTTCACTGGCAATATACAAGCTGGTTAAAACTAAATCAAAACATGCATGTTTAAAGAATTATGAACAGAATCCAAATTTAAGATTCAGAAGAATATAGGATGATATAGACATTTACACTTTTAAACTTTGTTCTCTGGGGTATTTACAAGAACTCATGCAAATCATAGTGTGTTTCTCTGTAAGCCTACACCCTATTCTTTTGTTTATTGTGTTCAGCCTATATCTGATCATCTTTACTTGTAGCCTGTTAAAGTGTTTTTTTATTTCAGCTGTGACCATTAGAACAATTGTCTGAAAATATTAAATTTGATCTGCATAACACGCTAAAGAAAGATTTATAGCTGCTGCGAGTGTGTGCTTTAAGCATTTTGGGAGCATTTGCTCTTTTTTATTTTGTAAAGCGTTTATTGGCGTGCTTTTGTAGTTTCGTTTTATTACGTTTCGTTGTGTCGTTAAACTGTTTCGTTGGAAGTCCACAGTCTAAGCCAGATATTCAATTTTTCCGACGGACCGTGAACGCAACACATTTGCCACCGTAATTGAAAGAGAAAGCATATACCGCTAGCTGAGCCTCTCTGGAGGCAGGTACCTGTTTCTGGGTGACTGAGAACCGAGCTTGCTGCTCTTTTGCCGGTACCGTTCAGCGGGGAAAAAGTTTATAGAGGAGAACTGGATCAAAGGATGCACCATGAGTGGGCATTTTGACAACTTGAACATGTTTGGGAGCAACAAGAACACCCAAGGTAGGTTTTATGGAGAAAAAAGCTTGATTTTTTTAAATTATTATTACTATTATTATTATTTAGAGTTTGGTAATTAGCTGCTCTAACAACTGGTAAAAAAAAACAAATAAACAAATAGCCGATTGATGTTTGTTTAGAGATAATACTGAATTAAGCATGCATGCACCGTTTTTGGCATTTTAAGGCCAAAATGGGATAGAACAAATTTAAACGTAATTTACATTCAGCATAAACTTGTTTTATAAATGTACAGCACAATATCAACCATCGAGTAGAGAAGACCGAAATTAGTCCTGTTTTTAATAATTTCTGCACAGTCACCTCATCCTTAGTGACGATGGGAGGCGCTGTTTCTTCCGTAGACTTCAGAGGTTGTGTGTGCTAGTATTTATTCCCCAGAATAAAATATATTTATTAACAATGACATCTAAATTAAACACATCTAAAATTTTAATAACATAATTATAAAATTATGTTGAGTCTTTCAGAAATGAATGAATCATATAATTGACGGGTTTGACTTGACAGGGTTGAAGCATGGTAGCTGTCACAAGAGGGGCTGTTTATCAGTTTCTCTTTGCAAGTGTTTTTATGTTTTGTCTTTTTTGGTCACCTTCCTATTTGACAAAAATCTCATGTTTATTGCTTCAAGCCCTTATTTCTAAGAGATCGTACCCTGGTGATGTAATCCAGGTGTAAAGTCATATATGAAGCTGAAGTTTCTATATTCAGGTGTTTTTAATGTCAAATGCAGTATTTCTATAATTGATAACACAGGTTAATGACAAGCTTTCCTTTCATGTTGTACAGGATTACATGACTAGTGCTCGCTGGAATCTCTCCGGCTTTAGGTGCTGCTTTTGTATATCAGTGACATTTTCCTATAACTTGATGGAGTGACTCAACTCTTACTGCTGAACCTGTATTACAACAATTATTGTCATTATTATTATCCATTCATCCATCATCTGTACTTGCTTATCTGTGCAAGGTTACTTGGGGGTTGGTGCTTATCTAACCGCTCACTTTTGTTTTTAATTACTGGTTTCTAACAATAAAATGCATTCATCAAATCATTCACAGACTGTATTTACCACGTTTTTGCTCATAACATCCACCGCTGAACCATGTCTTGCAGCCAGAGAGTACCATGGCTTGAGGAATCAGGGGTCAACGTGCTACCTGAACAGTGTCCTGCAGGTGCTGTTCATGACTGAAGACTTCAGAGAGGCGGTGGGCAGGTCTGAGAAAACGCCCGTCGTCAGAGCTTCCTTCCTGAGAAACAAAGCTTACAATAATTTGTATTGGCTTTATGATGTCTAACAGCCTTTCTTTGAACAGGTGTCCTACCGGCTGTGACGACCGGATCGATCGTCAACTTGATAACTTGTTTGAAACCTTAAAGGAAAGAACAGGAGAAACCAACAGAGTCACTCGGAAGCTGGGAATTGCTAAAGGTACAGTGATAAAAATGGGTATAAATAAAAATGTCACCTTTGAGACCCCTCTGTTGAGTTGTTCAAGCTTTTTAAGCTATACTGAGATAATTCAGACTGAGACAAAGTTTCCTCAGCAGTATTCAGTCACGATAAAAAGAGAGCACACCCCACTTCAAACTAGGAGGAGTTATGTTTTTTGGACCTTAGTTTTTTCATGTGAGATCACCCTAGAAGTAAAAGAGGCTGTACTATAAGGTGTAAATGTTGAAATGAGTGTTGATCAGTCAGAAAAGAATACCAGCGATGGTATGTCCTGTCATCGTTTTAGCCATAAACAGCATAACACTGTATGAGCTATTTAATAAAATTATAAATGGGCTATTCTCCTTTATCGTGTGCAACAAGTGAATGAACAGCGAGATGCAGCCGAGTACTTGGAGAAGATTTTAACTCTGACCAGTGATGAGGCATCAATGGTAAAATACTCATGATATTCACCTTGTAATCACTGTGGCGACATAAACAGAAAATGCAGCTGAAATGACCGTAGTGGGATTTTTCTTTTCCTTATTAAATTGGATTTGCAGATATTCGAGGGGCTTCTGGTAAACAGGACCGTTTGTATGGGCTGTGGCGATGAAAGTGATGAAGAAAAGTCATTCTGGAATCTTCCTCTTCCTCTGAGGTCTTCCTCTGTGGAAAACTACAGTGTGGTGAGCATGAAATAGTGTGGGAACATCATTCCCGTTCAACGCGTCTACTGGAAGTGTAAACCGATAACATTAATGGAAGCTGGAAGAGGCTTTTTGATTGAGCGCGGTGCTGAGCAGAAACAAGTGACTCCACACCTTTTTCAGGTGGAAGCCATTCAGGAGTTTTTCAAAGACTCACATTGCACCGAAGACAACCAGCTGTACTGTGAAACGTGTCAAGGCAAACAGGACGCTACTATTGTGAGTTAAACCAAACCGCTGTCTGTGCTTGAGTGAACAAACCTCAGTCACTGTCCAGTTTTTGAAAAATACCAAAAAAAAAACCCAAAAGATACAACAGGACCTCTGCTTTTCTTCTAGAAATGTGTCATCAACCATCACCCAGAGGTGTTGATGTTGCTGCTGAAGAGGTTTGAGTTCAACTACTATCAAATGTCTTACGTGAAAAACGCCCGTGTGGTGGATGTTCCCCGCACCGTCCAGATACCCAAGGTAGATTTTAGGATACATTTACATTTTTTAACTGCAAAAACCGCATCTTTTCCATTCTTAACTTGTAATGTGTACAAATATGTCTGGGTGTGTTTTGTCGATCAGAATCAGACGTATGAACTCTACGCATTTGTTGAACATTTTGGCACTCTGAACAGCGGACATTACACAGCAACAATCAAGTCCCAGGACGAAGACAGGTGGTATAACTTCAATGACTCCAGTGTCAGCGAGGTAAATATTTGCTTCTTTTTCTGTGCCGTTAAGGACAGATTTCTGTTTCTTAAACAGTCAGCTCTTCTTTGTGTAAACAAATAAAAACAGGCATATCCCCAGTAAAATGTGACACTTACTTTAAATTAACCTATTAAATACCTTCTTTTGCAGCTAAATTGCCATCCATTTCAGGGAAAGATGATTAAAAGGTAGGCTGTGGTCTTGTTCGTTCTTTTGCGTTATTTTTTCTACCGACTTTGCGTGACTTTGCTTACACTATTTTTAATTCTTCTCGCTAGATCCCAGAGCGCCTATCTTCTGTTTTACAGAAAGAAAGGTAAGACCCCAAACAACCTCTTGCTTCCTACTGACGTGCAGCGGGAACAACTGCATAGGCTTTACGGAGACCTTTTTACAATCGCTGTTTGACTGATTGCAGGGACTAAGGAACCAGACAACAGGAAGGTGTCCGGCAAAGGAGGTCTCCTGCCAAACAGCAATGAAAACAAAGTCTGTTCTCCAAATGCCTACGAAAGCGATGAAGATGCTCTAGAAAAGAATAAAATGACAGGAATAAACATGCCCAATGCCTTTCTTACAGAGGGATCATCTGACTTATGGAATAAAAGGCCTAATAATGGAGCTGATGCTAACGAACGACAACCAAACCGTGGCCTCCCCTGTAACCAGGACGATGGCGAGATCCGAAAGCAAACTAAAAATGCGTCCAAAAAGCCTTTGGATGATGAAAACAGAGTGGGAAGCCAAGGCGAGCCTGATGTTCAGGGTTATACTCGAAAAGATGAAGACAATCTTCCTAAACGAAGAAAAACGTGTGAGAATGCTGACAAGAGTGGTCAGGCAGGAGTTAGCGGTAGGAAATCCGATGAAATGGTTGAAGGAAACAGGGAGAAGACTGTACAAGAAGCTGAGACGTCAGGCAGTGATAAACCTGAGCAGGAAGAGCAGGAACAAAGACAGAGTTATGCTAAACAGGCCAAATACCAGACGAATAGTCAGGCGGAAAGTGGCGCTGCAAAACAAATTAATCCTAAGCTGAAGGGACACGTGAACGCAGATGTTCACGGAGAGAGAAACAAACAGGTGAATAAGCGCCCAGGGATGGAAGGAAGAGGCGATGTTAAACCCAAGCAGCAAGAGGTGGTAGCCATGCAGGACCCGAAAAGTTCAAGTGATGATCCGCAAGAAAAGAAGCGAGGTAAAAAACAAGAGCATGACAGCGTGAAGAAACCAGATGGTAAGGCAGGGGAAAGTGGTAAAATTACGAGGGCAACATCTTCGTTGCCAGGGCAATCAGACCTATTAGACAAGAAAAACGTTGTTCAGAGTATTAAAGAAAAACCCAAAGGGCAGGGATTTTTTAAGCTCTTTCGTTTTAAAAAGGATAAATCAAAGAAGAGGCAACCCAATGTAGTCAGTCCAAGTGGAGAAGCAGAGAACATTGAGCCGAACGGTGATTCAAGTCCCAAAAAGGAGACTGATGCAACCATCCATGATTTTCACAACAAAAAGGGTAAAGATGGGAAAAAAGGAAGTCGACATGAGGAAAATACCCCCAAAAAAGGAAAAAAGAAATCCTCTCTCAACTGTTTTAGGTAAATGAAGGAAAAAGTAAAGCATTCCAGCCAAACAAAGAATACAGCTAAATACTTGAAAGACTGTGATTGTGATGAACTGCAAGATAGTTTTCTATTAATGGTTAGAGATGATAAAACATGATCACCAAAGACTGAAGTGATTATAATCTGCTTCCCACTGTGTTTCCGCCTGCATTTAGAAAACTGAACATCTACATTTTGCCTGGAACTGTGAATCACTTTCCATTTTAACACATTTAGTTGCTTCATTGTGAACGTTGTTAATCATTTTTGTTCAGCTGGGATCAGGCTGTTTAAGGAAAAACAGTTTTTTAATTTAATAAATTGATTCCAGTTTTTTGGATCTGGGTGTGAGTGTTTAAATCTTGCTTCAGTTTTCGCATGTTTCAAACTTTACTGTCCAGATAATCACATCATTGTCATACATTTTGTGTTTAGCACATTTTCTCCCTTTGTCGCGTTTGCAATTTTTTTTTTTATTTTGTTGTAAAAAAGGCACCAAAATTAGGTTAGAAAAAAAATGCTCTGTGCTGCTGAGCCCTATTTTGTGGAGAACGATTGTTTTGCTTGACATGTGAAACACAGAAAGCATACAGAACTATATAATATAGTTATATAGTTTTTTTTTAAAAGAGATAAAAGATAAAATTCCTTATTGTCATTATACATGTGAAACAAACATTGTTAGCAACCACTGCACACAAAATAAAGGGAATAATTACAAACCAACTTCTAAAGGATGTTTTTTCTGTTATAAATATAAAGTTATAAATCTGTTTAATTTACAAGCTACACTCTGTGGCTCTTAATATCTAATGTTTTGACCAATGGAATGAATGATAATAATAATAATAATAACAATAATAACAAGAACAATAATAATAATAATAATAATAATAATAATAATAACCTTTTAAAGATCCCTTCATGATTTGAAGGACTATTTTTCATATGTTTTACCTTCTAGGCTAAAGTGCTACTGAGAGCATAAGCACTCTTAAATGTAACCATAGACTACAGTTAAATAGTTAAACGACACACAGTTAAAGTTTTTATTTTTATTCTTTACATATTTTATGTTAACTGTAGCATGCCAAACTGAAATGTGTGTTTCTCGTTTAAATTCGGTCTAAGTGTTACAGAAACAGAGGTAAATGTAAAAATCCTGGCTGTAACCGGGTCAAATGAAATATTAATTTATCTTCAAATATCTGACATATATTGACATAAATGCATATTTGACCATATAAATTTTATTTTTATTTTATCATCAGCTTGAAAGTACCTTTTGAAAATAACCTTCAAGCAGGTATTAAACAATGTTTTCATTGAGACACATTTTTGTATTAAAAATGTTTTTTTGTATTGGTTTGATTTAATATTTATTTTTAAATATCTTGCTTTCTGTGGCTGTAAATAGAACAATAATTATTAACAGAAATAAAAGCTTGAAAACATCAGACTGTGTAATTAATCTATATGATGTGTTTTTTGTTGTGAGTTGAGTTATTAAAATAAATTAGCTTTTCAATAATAATCTTACAGTTTTAGAGGTTTGTTGCTTGTTGCCCAAGATGGAAACTTTTAATCGTTGCATTTTTTTTAAAACTAGTAATTAGGGGCCCAAGGTTAAAGTTTAAAGTTATTGCTATTGATCAAATTAACCATTTACGGTCAAATCTAAACATACTCCCCACTAATATTTGGTGAAACGTCCATTGCACTAGACCCACACATACTTTTTGGAGACATAATCAAACCTTTGGGATTATTCTGAGAGATTTTCTGACCACTCTGCTAATCCTAAATGTTATAAGGCATTTAAATGTGTTGGGTTGTGGTTTAATACAGTGGACTCAGCTTTTAAGACAAGTCCACAGATGTTAAATAACCTTGAGCACAGGGTGTTGGAAAGCCCATTTCAAAAGCCCAATGCTGGCCTTCGTGTGTGGATCATAACCAGTCTTGATGGTTAGTTACTTAAGGATGTTGTCATGTTGGAACTGCCTATTTTAAACATCTAACCCAAACTGCCTGGATGCCAGCTTGATCTAGGCCAGGGGTTCCCAAACTTTTAGCCTACAACACATAACAGTGACCAGACACTGCTGACCCCCTTTGGGTAGGCATATTTTTTTGTCTTTTTTAAATATGAGAATAAAGCCAAAAGAGTAGTATTTTCTGAAGAACGCTTACAAGAAGGGCAGCTTTCCTCCTGCGTTAAAAGGAGAAATATTGAGCAAATCAATCAATCAATCAATCAATCAATCAATCAATCAATCAATCAATCAATCAATCAATCAATCAATCAATCAATCTTTATTGTCAACTACAATTTGCATTGTAATCAAAATTACAGTTCCAGTACAACTGTCCATCACATACATCACATACATTTGGGGGGAACGGTCAACTGAGGCCTTGCGTTGCTAAAGATCGCAGCCGTTAGGCGCATTCTTACTAACTGCCATGGACCCCCGCCTAACGCGGTTTCCATAGGGCGCTGCCTTTTAACTCTGTGGAAAGATGGGAGCCACATTTGGGGAGAGAGAGGGAAAAAAAAAGGCATATTTCACACTTCATCCTTAAAGGGTGCAGTTCAGGGCCCTCCCGCCATAACATCCAGGGGAGTTTTTTGATAACTAGGGAATCTTGCAAAGTTTTACTTTTGTATTGGTTTGACAATTAAGGAAAACTAAATATTTTTAGCACACCAACAACTAAAAATCTCATGACTCGCTAGAGGTTTCTTGTGACCCGCTGGGGGGTCCTGACCCCCTACTTTGGAAACTCCTGATCTAGGGGACGACCTGGTGTCACCCGCTATGTCCTTGCGTTTATGTTTATTCATTTTGCAGACGCTTTTATGTAAAGCAACTTACAAAGCAGAATATACCAATGCAGTTTATATCAAAGTTGACACTAAGCCATGTAGAAGGAAGACCACTTGTCGGGTTATTTCAGACTGGGGAGAAACAGGGAGACGTGCAGATAGAGTACAGGAAGTACAGGGTACGTCCTACGGTGGAAGATGCTTTCTATAGAGCTGGGCTTTCAAGAGAATCTCCTCTGTTAAGCTTGCTAGGTCCACCATGACTATGGAGGTTAGAACCTGATTGATGAATCTTAGGCGGCTGGATTTTTATAGATGAAGTCCAAACCTCAAACAGTCCAGGCTCTCGAACTGCTCAAGCCTGTAAATGTGCAATAAAAGACAAGATACCTGAAATTATTTATTTTGGTTTATTTTTTTGGTCTTTGTATGATTTAAGAATTTCTTTCTATACTCAACTGTTGTGGGATTCTGGAACAAAATTAAATGTGCATGCAGATTCATTAAAAAACGTGTGAAGAAAGGAAGTCCCCAGGCTTATTGTCTGACATACTGTGTGTCTGAGAGCTGTTGCACAGACCAGGAACCCGACGACTTTCAGACACCTAAGGAATCAGAAGTTTTCCTGCAGTTTGAGAACTCCTTGTTTAGGGTAGGATGGTGTTTAGCCAATATTCAGAGCTTTGTGTGTGGGAAGAATAACATTTATTCTGGATTAAACAATGAGCCAACAGAGAAAAGGTAAAACAGAAGAAATAGGATGAAATTGTTATTCTCATCAGGACTCTTGTTGCATCATTTTGGATGAGTTGAAGGTTATTTGCAGATTTTTGGACTTTCTCATAATGAAATAGTCTAATAGACTCCACCTTGATTTTTTTACTCATCTCTTACTAAATTTGACCAAACTACTCAAGAGAAAGCAAGCATTCTTTAAAAAGTATTTTGAAATCTGGGATTATCTGGGATGCCCCTAGTGGAGGAGTTCAAGTATCTTGGGGTCTTGTTCACGAATGAGGGGAAGATGGAGCGGGAGATCGACAGGCGGATTGGTGCAGCGTCTGCTGTGAAGCGGGCGCTGTACCGATCCGTTGTGGTGAAGAGAGAGCTGAGCCAAAAGGCGAAGCTCTCGATTTACCGGTCGATCTACGTTCCTACGCTCATCTATGGTCACGAGCTTTGGGTCGTGACCGAAAGAACGAGATCCCGGATACAAGCGGCTGAAATGAGTTTTCTCCGTAGTGTGTCTGGGCTCTCCCTTAGAGATAGGGTGAGGAGCTCAGTCATCCGGGGAGGACTCAGAGTAGAGCCGCTGCTCCTCCACGTCGAGAGGAGCCAGTTGAGGTGGCTCGGGCATCTGGTCAGGATGCCTCCTGGACGCCTCCCTGGAGAGGTGTTCCAGGCACGTCCCACCGGGAGGAGGCCCAGGGGAAGACCCAGGACACGCTGGAGGGACTATGTCTCTCTGCTGGCCTGGGAACGCCTTGGGATTCCCCTGGAGGAGCTGGCCCAAGTGGCTGGGGAGAGGGACGTCTGGGCCTCCCTACTGAAGCTGCTACCCCCGCGACCCGACCCCGGATAAGCGGAAGACAACGGACGGACGGACGGACGGACGGGATTACCCATATTTATGGAAACCTAATGCTGAGTTTCTCTATAACAGTGAAGATTTATCCAGTTTTCTGAAATAAATCCTGCAGGTCACTGAGAAGAAAGTGACACATTGAAGGGCCACTTGTTAGGCAATGGTGCCATCTACTGGCTACCGTAAGGTATTCTTGCTGTTATTTTCAGGTACACAATTTCAGCAGTTGGAGTAGTACAGATCTGTGTATTTATTGTCAATATATTTAAGTCATGACCAAGAGACAAGATATATATCATTAAATGTTTCGCTTGATCTTGCCTGTTTCTTACCTGTATAAAGGTCACATTTAGTAACAGTATATGTCACCGTTCATCCCTGCACTTCTCTTTAGAAGCCACTAAAGTCTGTAACCCCAGTCGGTCGAGGCAGATGACCGTTCATACTGAGCCCGGTTCTGCCGGAGGTTTTTTTTCCCCGTTAATGGGTGGTTTTTCTTCCCACTGTCGCTTCATGCTTGCTCAGTATGAGGGATTGCAGCAAAGCCATGTACAATGCAGACGACTCTCCCTGTGGCTCTACGGTTCCCCAGGAGTGAATGCTGCTTGTCAAGACTTTGATGCAATCAACTGGTTTCCTTATATAGGACATTTTGACCAATCTGTATAATCTGACCCAATCTGTATAATATGATTGAACTTGATTTTGTAAAGTGCCTTGAGATGACATGTTTCATGATTTGGCGCTATATAAATAAAATTGAATTGAATAAAGTAGATACTTTTCAGACACTGTACCTCTCTCTGGGATGCCAGTTACCATCATGGCTCAAAAGATTTCTATTTTGACCTCACTCAGAAAGTCATCTTCTTCCATCTATCCTTCAAGACCCTTTAACCACAAATTCATGTGAGTTTAACCCTTCTTAATTGTCGTCCATGGGTACAATCAGGTTGACATGGATTTTTCTCTTCCCCTAACTCTTCTTATGCTAAACTGTAGTATTTCATTATAACAGTACTTCTGTTCTGTCTCTCTTCGAGGACAGTCGTGTTTTTCTTCTCTCCAGCTTTCACCCCCCCTCCCCCTCTCCTGCTTCTGCTGCTATGTCTTGTCTTTCTGAGCACTTTCTTCATATCACCCGAACTCTGAAAAACCATGGATCTGGTAAGCTGGTCTCTCAATGCTATTGATCAAATTTTTTCGACTGGTAGGCAGCATAAAGCGGACCCGTCATGTGTCCCGATTTGACTCATTTTGTGGGATACACCCTATATTCCTGGATGGAAAACGGTGTGTCTTTCGACTTTGTCATTCCTGGACGTGGAAACGTTTAAATGTTTGGATTCAGGATACTTGGATTTCTACTTATTGGATTTGGTGGATTTTTTATGTATCAGCAAATACAGCGGATGTCGGTAGCCATTTGGCCTTGATCAGTCTACTGGCTGCATATGACGCACTTACTAAGGCGGTGAACGGACAGACCTGGAAGGTGGAGGAGCAGAGCCGAAAAGCTGGCTGCGCTGGAACGCAGACTGGCTTCGGTGGTTGAACTCAAGGGGAGATGGGATAAAATCTGGAAGTGAAACTCAGAAAAGCCCAACTAATTTGGAATATTGGATTCGCCATTTGGAGCCAGCAAAGACTTAAAGCTGACGGGAAAGCCAGAGAAGCTTGTCTCATAACAAATAAAGTATTTGGATTATGCCCTCCCTATCTTGTCACTCCTGGATTGTTATGGCGGAGAGTGCTCAGAACTCTCCCCGGCCCCCTCCTCCCCCGCTGACATCTGCGGATGCTTTCTGAACTGTTGGCTGGCTGATAACATCAAGGACAATGGCCTCTGGAGAGTGTTCATGGAAATATAAACACTTCACCCAAACAGACACACATAACTGATGCTCATAAAAACAGATGAACTTACACGCGACTAGTTTCCAATGTTTACCTTTCTGCTTATATGTGTCTCGTCTTATTTGTGCTTCTCGTGCCAGAGGTTTTTTTTTGTCAGATATCTCACACTGTACCATGAGAGGATAGGGTGTGTTTTGTCTTTTTTTTCCTCTTCTCCCCTATTGTGGCATCTATCTTTCCACAGATTCAAGGGCAGCGCCCTGTGGGCACCGTATATGCAGTGTCCGTGGCAGCATGGCCTCAGTAAATCGTCCCCCCCGAAAAGTTTCTGATGGCGATTGTACTGAAACAGCAATTTCCCTCTGGGATTATTAAAGTATTTCTGTTTCTGATTCTGATTCTGAAATAAACTTGGTGCCCCCCAGACCAGCAGAGAACCCCAAGGATCACCTCCTGCTCATAGATCTCACAACTTTTGGACTTGTAATTATATTAATCAAGAGTCAGCCTACTTTTAAAACTGCACCAAAGGTTTCTGCTATATCTTTAGATATAGATATATGTATATCCATCCATCCATCCATCTATCTAAACAGAAACCTGACATTTTTATTTGGATGCTTGTACGCGCACAGTGAAATGGAAAAGAAAAACATGGAACATATAAGTAATATAAAAAGCCAGTCAATTTATTTACTACTATTTACTTCACAATTAATATAAAGAACAAATTTTAGGACTTGGCGTTCTGGTATTCTGGGATATGACCATTTGCTGTAATTTTTGCCTTACTAGTGAACCGTACATCTAGGCACACAAGGCACATGTATTGGTATAGCACATTCAGAACAAGGACAACTCAAAGTGCTTTACATGATTAAACATAAGAAAATAAAAACAGAATGAAAGTAAGTTGTAATAAAATGTAAACAAAATAGAACATGGTAAAATGGAAACTAAAAGCAAATATTAAAAACAGTTTGACTACAAAGTTGAACTGATGTTTCAGTAAAACAGTTTAACTTAAACAGTCGAAGGCAATTCTAAACAAATGTGTTTTTATTGTTGATTTAAAAGAACTCAGGCTTTGAGCACTTTTACAGTTTTCTGGAAGTTTATTCAAGATAAGTGGAGCATAGGAACTAAATGCTGCTTCTCCGTGTTTTTTTTTTTTTGGTATTCTTTTTGATCCACTGTATATATGAAGATTCATTGTATATAACTGAATGCACCTCCCCTACTCTGCACCTTCTTGTATGAGCCGATGTGACGAGTGAATTTCTCCATTGTGAGATCAATAAAGACTATCTTATCTTATCTTTAGTTCGTCTTCTAGGTATGCAGAGTAGGCTGGAGCCAGAAGACCTGAGTGGTCTGGAGGGTTGATACACTGACAAATCTGTGATGTATTTAGGTGCAAAGCCATTCAGGGATTTATAGACTAACAGAAGTATTTTAAAGTCTATTCTCTGAGATACAGGGAGCCAGTTTAAGGACTTTAGAACTGGAGTGATGTGCTCTACTTTCTTAGTCTTAGTGAGGACGCGGGCAGTAGCGTTCTGGATCAGCTGCAGCTGTCTGATCCACTTTTTAGGCAGACCTGTGAAAACACCGTTGCAGTGATCAATTTGACTAAAAATTAATGCATGGATTAGTTTTTCCAGATCCTGCTGAGACATTAGTCCTTTAATCCTGGACATGCTCTTCAGGTGATAGAAGTCTGACCTTGTAATTGTCTTTAGATGCTGTTACGCCCCCAAGGTCTAGAGGTTTAGGGGCGGCAACATAAAAATGTGACCAGAGAAATGAGTGAAATGAAAAGGTGATTTATTACAAAAAGATGGTTTTACAAACACAAAATGTAACCCAATTTAAAATAAAAGAAATGTCTGACAATTTTAAGAATGCTAAGTGTAAATTAAGTTACTAAATGTTCAAACAGGTCAGTTTAAAGTAACTCAACCCAAAGGAGAAAAGAAACACACACACACACACACACACACACACACACACAAAGGGAACACCAAGTTTTCCAAACAAGATTCTAGCTTGTACAAAGTCAATCTAAACATGGTTTCAAAGTATTTAACCAAACTAGCAAGCACAACTAATTTGAATGGCCCAAAACACTAGAAACCACCGACCGTGTGGGACCAGCTCAACAAAAGCCACTTCCTACTAGCTATCCCCCACTGAAGGAATGAGTTCTGGAGTCTTTTATAGTGGTGCATGGGTCTCATCAGTGGTCTGATTGGCGTGGCAGTCCTCTGCTGGTCCAATGAGGTCGCAGCTCCTCTGCAGCCTCCCGGCAGCCAATAAGGAAGGTGTTCTGTCACGGCTGAATCTGCATAATAAACAAGCCTGCACAGCCTCCAGAGGCCAGGGGCCGTAACAGATGCTTTTGGAGGTTCAGGTCTGACTCCATCACTACACTCAGATTTCAGGCCTGATCGGTGGTTACTAGCCAAAACAGCGGAAGCTGTGTGCTTACTCTTGATGGCTTCTCTATTGATACAAAATGTATTACTTTAGTTTTGTTTTTTATTTAATTGAAGAAAATTTTGGCACATCCATGCATTGATTTCTTCTAAGCATTTACTCAGCACTTGGATGGGTTTATAGTCAACTGGTGACATGGTGATGTAGAGCTGTATGTCGTCTGCATAGTTATGGTAGCTGATGTTGTTTTTTATGATCTGAGCTAGAGGGAGCATGTTGATATTGAAGAGGAGGGGACCCAGGATGGACCCTTGGGGAACCCCACATGTAATTTTTGTCATCTCTGATGTAAAGTTACCCACTGACACAAAAAAGTCCCTGTCCTTTAAGTACGATTTAAACCAATTCAATTCAATTCAATTTTATTTATATAGCGCCAATTCATGAAACATGTCATCTCGAGGCACTTTACAAAGTCAAATTCAATCATATTATACAGATTGGTCAAAAATGTCCTATATAAGGGAACCAGTTGATTGCTTCAAAGTCCCGACAAGCAGCATTCACTCCTGGAGAAGCTACAGGGAGAGTCGCCTGCATTGTCCATGGCTTTGCAGCAATCCCTCATACTGAGCAAGCATGGAACGACAGCGGAAAGAAAAACTCCCCATTAACAGGAAGGAAAACCTCCAGCAGAACCGGGCTCAGTGTGAACGGTCATCTGCCTCGACCGACTGGGGGTTACAGAAGACAGAGCAGAGACACAACAAGAGAGACAAAAAAGCACAGAAGCACACATTGATCCAGTAATCTGTTCTACATTAGATGGTAATAGTCGGTGATCTGTCCTCCCTGGATGATGTCACAGTTAACAGAACGTCAGACCAGGTGTACCTACTATGAAGAAAAAAGAGAGAGAGCAAAACGTTAAAAGCTGAAATGACAACAGTCATTTCAATGCAATGCAATGCAAAACTGGAGAACAGTAGAAATCAGTAGAGTGAGAGAAATAGGCCCTGATGTCCTCCAGTAGCCTAAGCCTATAGCAGCAAAACTATAGAGGTAGCTCAGGGTAACATGAGCCACTCTAGTTATAAGCTTTGTCAAAAAGGAAGGTTTTAAGATTAGTCTTAAAAGTAGACGAGGTGTTTGCCTCACGGACCAAAACTGGGAGTTGGTTCCACAGGAGAGGAGCCTGATAGCTAAAGGATCTGCCTCCCATTCTACTTTTAGAGACTCTAGGAACCACCAGCAGACCTGCAGTCTGAGAGCGAAGTGCTCTGTTAGGAACATACGGGGTAATCAGAGCTCTGATATATGATGGAGCTTGATTATTAAGGGCTTTATACGTTAGAAGAAGAATTTTAAATTCTATTCTTGATTTAACAGGAAGCCAATGAAGGGAAGCTAAAATTGGAGAAATATGATCCCTCTTGTTTATTTTCATCAGAACTCTTGCTGCAGCATTTTGGATCAGCTGAAGACTTTGAACTGCATTTTGTGGACTTCCTGATAGTAAAGAATTACAATAGTCCAGCCTTGAAGTAACAAATGCATGGACTAGTTTTTCAGTATCACCCCTGGACAGAATGTTTCTAACTTTGGCGATATTCCGGGGGTGAAAAAAGGAAACTCTGGAAACCTGTTTAATATGGGATTTAAATGACATGTCTTGGTCAAAAATAACACCAAGATTTTTTACTTTATTACCAGAGGCCAAGTTAATTCCATCCAGATTAAGTGATTGATTAAGAAGTTTATTTTTTGGGGACTCTGGTCCAAAGATTACAACTTCGGTCTTGTCAGAATTTAAGTGCAGGAAATTTAAAGTCATCCAGCTTTTGATGTCATCAAGACATGACTGCAGTCGAAGTAATTGATTGGATTCATCAGGATTTATGGATACATATAGCTGAGTGTCATCAGCATAACCAGTGGAGAGCTGTACCAGAAAGGCCGACCCAGTTCTCCAGGCGTTCTAACAGAATGGAGTGATCGACAGTATCAAATGCTGCACTGAGGTCCAATAACACCAGTACTGTGGTTCTGATTGTTGAAACACAGCATTTTCAATAATCTTACTGATAAAAGGGAGGTTTGAGATGGGCCTGTAGTTCTGCAGTAGTAATTTGTCTAAATTGTTCTTTTTCAACAGTGGTTTGATAATTACTGTTTGTAGGGACTGGGGAAATATACCTGACAGAAAGGACGTGTTCATTATCTGAGTCAAATCAGACATTATGACAGAAAAAAGTTTCTTAAAGTAAACTGTGGGTAGAACATCAAGGCAGCAAGGAGGAGGAACTTAGCTGCTGAACGATCTGCTCTAAGCTTTTGTAGTTTATTTGGCTGAATTGGGACTTTTTATCAAGATCAGTTCAAGTTGGATACAGCTTTGGTTCTGGAGTTGAAATGGATGTACAAACTGATCCTCTAATCTTTAGGATTTTCTCAGTAAAGAAGATAGCAAGTTCATTGCAGGCCCTGGTGGAGTGGGGTTCAAAAGCCACGGACACAGGAGAATTTGTTAACCTGTTGACCATGCCAAATAAGACGCGAGTATTATTAATGTTTTTGGTAATGATCTCAGAGATGAAAGATTCCCTTGTATTTTTCAGTTGTAAGTTATATCTGTAAAGTCTGTCTTTATAGATGTCATAGTGAACCTGCAGTCTGTTCTTTCTCCACCTGCGTTCAGCTTTTCGACACTCCTTTTTTTAACTTCTAACTACTGGAGCATTTCTCCAAGGAGATTTTTTCTTCCCAGAAACAACCTTCACTTTAACTGGAGCAATGCAATCAATGATGTCTGAGACTTTAGACTGAAAGTTATCACTAGCTCATCTACTGAGTTGCAACATAAGGTTGAAGTAGCAGAGTAAGCTTGGATAAAAGTTTCAGTGGCATTGTCCTTAAAGGTGCATTTTCTTATGACGTCCCTTTGTCTGACTGATTGGTGTTGAAATAACAGAAAAATGATCAGATAGGGCAACATCAGTTACATTGACCTTAGAAATCTTTAGACCTTTAGTGATGATCAAGTCTAAAATATGTCCCTGTTTGTGTGTTGGCTGTTTAACATGCTGAGTTAAACCAAAGTTTCTAAGTGTGTCACACAGTTCTTTTGCACTTCTGTCTCTAGGGTTGTCAACGTGAAAGTTGAAGTCTCCTACAATTATTAAACAGTTGTGATCAACACATATCACGGATAGGAGGTTATTAAATTAATTTATGAAGTTTGATTTGGACTTAGGTGACCTGTAAACATGCAAGAACATAGTTCGTACTGGTCTTTTTACCTTGAGAGCATAAAAGAGTCAGATTTTCACAGGAACACCTTTTTACACTTTAGTGAATCATTAAACAATGTTGCCACTCCTCCACCTTTCCTTTGCTGTCTTATCAGTAATGAAGTCGTTGATTAGAAATTATTTTCCTGACAGCGCTCTAATGTTTAATAAAGCCAGTTTATATGGTTGATATTGTCTCTGTGGCAGGTTGCATCTGACAGTTTATAACTTTTAAGTATGATAGTTTATCACTGTGTTGTGATATTACCGCCAGGATCATCAAAATAATTGATCTCGGATTGGATTCTGAACAGTGGAAGAGGGTCACAAAGGAATTCCACTCTGCCCGTAATAGGAGACCCCCATGTTTGGACGGCCCTTTTTCCCAGCAGGAGGTCAGCTGTGACCAGTCCTGCTGAGATAAAACCTTTCTCCCACAGACAAAGACTCTCTCTTCTCTTCATCTCTTCTCCTGACTCCAAGCTGCTGAGCCACTTCTCCACACGCTCCTCAAGAGATGACCAGCTCCCAAGGAGGGGGGGGGGGCTCCTTTCTTCGCAGCCATGTGACGGAAGGCCCTGTAGGAGCCATACACAGGCCTGAAAGAAGGCCTGGACCATGAGGCCTGGTCAGGCCTCACCGACACACCAGCCAGCAGCTGAGGGAGATTCCCGGAGCAGCCACGCTTGGTCCAGGGTCTGCTAGACCCGGCTGCCTGCTTCAGCAGAGGACCTGACTGAATCCGGACGAACATGTCCGGGCAAATACAGAGCTAAGTTGCTGTCTTAACCCACAATCAGATGCAGGAGCAAAGATCCCTGCATGCGAAACAGCTCTGTGTATTTTTCCTCAGCCTGTACAGGGAAGTGAACACCCATGGAGCTGAAGGCTGGATGCTGAGGAAAACCCCTGCTCATCGGACTGCATCCCGGTCAAAGAACGTGGCCTCAGAGCTATCCAGACCACGCCGTTAGCCACATGCTGCTGCAAGGCTAACGCTAGCCTGCCAAGAAGAAACCAACAACTTCCTCCTTTAACACCCCTTTCGTGAATGGCCAAACTGAGCAGAACTGAAAAGGACAGGTTTGGGCAGCGGTCTGAGGGTGAAGAAAAAGGTTTATTGGGAAATGTTTGTAAACCATGGTGTTTAGAACAAAGGGCTAACTGGTAGGTCGCGCTAGCCAAACATGCTATTAGCCTTGCTAACATCCGGTTTCGGACATGTGAAAAGGGAGTTCGTTTTAAAGCATAAAGCGTAACTGTTCTGCTCTGCCATCCTTCGATGGTATTATCTGCCTTATTCCCGCATCAATATGGTATATTAATGCCGTTTTCCAAGGCAATTTTGGTAACTTTATGTTGTAACCTCTTAGCCACCGAGTTGCCACAGCGACCCCAGACGCCCGGAGGGAGAATCGCTTTAACAAACTCGGTCGTAAGGGTTTAAATGATTTTACAGGACAAACAGTCCTCAGAATATTATTTCAACAAATAATATTTTGTTTAACTTGGGCTTTGCATTGTGAATGGATTGAAATACATGGCAGATGTTTTAACTCCACTCCATGCTTTTGAAATCAGATCTGTAGTGAACAGGGATTCACTGAATTAATCTGATTATGATCAACCACTTTTGTTTGTCTTTTGTTTGTTTTTGCATGCAAATAGTTCCTTAGCTTAGCTTCTTTTTATCTTCATTTTGCTTAATAGTTTGGTTAAGTTTCACTAGCCTAGTAGAGAGGATTTATTAATTGAAATATTGTGTTAATTCAGGTAAACAGCATTACATAGTGATGTTCTCTGGATGTTAATTTTATTTCTGTTATTAAATTCTTGAACTTGAAAAGAAGTTGTCACTCTTTATTCTATGTGTGTGCAGGTTTTGCTGTTAAAAGATCGCTAGTGCTCGAATCCATCCCTTTCAACCGTTGTCTTGATATCAGCTTAAGAGCTGATCATCACCAGACAATACTTAACAGACAGAGAGTTGTTTATGAAACATTAAATAACTTTAAACAGTGTGTAATTGCACAACAACTGTTTGTTATCCTTTTAGCTTTCTTATTTCTGCCACGTATCATCACAGATATATCACAACTATGTCCAACGAAAGACCCAAGCTGATGCTGGAAACTATCATGCTGCTAGGGCCAGGTGTGTATCACAGAGAGGTCATCTGGAGGTAGGGGAAGGAAAACCCATATCTATGGGTATGTAAAGCTCAGTAATGATGAGAGACGGTAGTGGTACTGAGGTGGCTGGTGTGTGATGGGCTTGACAAGACGTGAGTTCCCACATCAGATCCTATTTATAGCACTTCGGGCAGTTCTGATTATTTCATAAGGAGAACACAACACACACCCAGCTCTGCGTGCTAAAACCTGAAGTCATGTTCTCCTAAGATCAGCTTATAAAACTGCCAGTTCATCTCCAAAGGACCCACAAGTGAACCAAATACCTTCATCCTATCAGAACGACACCAACACGAATCCTTTCACCTAGCTATACATTATTACATCCAGACTAAAGTTAAGCTATTGGAGACATATTGGAGACAGATGTCAAGTACTTTTAGGTAAAATAATTGTATTATTTAAACTGAGACAAAAGAAGAATTTGTGGTAGAGGCAAAATTACTTGAGAATAAAAGTCTTGCAGATATAAGTTCGATGCTAATGAAGGACTTTTCCTTTTAATGAACATGAACAAAAGGAACTGTAACAATTTTGATTTCTGAGAATATCTCAATCAAATTGGAGCAGGAATAGATCAGCAGGGAGCGCTTGATTCTGCAGTTTTACTTCCTGTGCCACACAGGTATGGATGTCTGTCTGGGAGCCACGCCATCACTGCAGGGGATGAAGTAGGAACTGGTCTTCAGACACTCAGGAGTGAGTTTCAGACACACAAAGCAGAACTCCACCTGGCAGCGGGGACAGATGATGTTCTTGCAGCCCGTCTTGTCGTGCTCCACCTTATTTCCACAGGTGGGACAGGCCCGGATGGAGGGACAGGCATCGACCCCCTGCACCTCAGGGAAGGAGGTGGTCTTGCAGGTCCTGAGGAGTTTCAGGTCCTGGTTGATGCAGCCGTCGTTGCTGCAGCGATCAGAGCGTGGAGCTGGACCTTTCCAAGGCTTCAAGCACTGCCAGCAGAACTGGATCTCTTTCTTTTGATCTGCTTTGCACACTAGGCACTTTACACAGAGGTTAGTCAGGTCCTCTCTCTCAATGAAGGTCTTACACCCAGGACACTGTGAAAAACAGATGGATGGATAATGGATGTTGTAGAACAGTTACTGTCAAAGTCAAGACTGATCAAGACTGATCTGAAGACTGATCTGAAGTCACCCTTACTGCTTTACATTCCTGGTACTCTGCAGCAGCCAGAAGAGCAATGTTCTCTTCAAAGTATTGCATTTCTTCAACGCTCAGGTCTGCCAGGCGGCGCACCTCACGATAAGACCACAGAGCACCACATGTCTCCAGGGTCTCTTCATTTATAGCAGGACACCTGAACTTGTACTGGCCCTAAGAGGTCAAGAAATACACATTTAACTAAACATGCAGCAGAACTGGTGTGGGGTTTGAACATCTGGGTTAAAATTTGGCAGAGAAGGGATATTTTGTGACTTCATTTTAAACACAAGTCACAAGAATTACAAGGGAGGAAGGGAGGGAAACTGGTGAGTGAGGGAATTGGTGATAAGAATATTGTAATAGGAACAGAGACTGCTTACTGATGACTAAGAATCAGAATCAGAAATACTTTAATAATCCCACAGGGAAATTACAGTTCCAGTACAACCATCCATCACATAAATCACAAACATTTTGGGGGAACGATTGACTGTGGCCTTGCTGCCGAGGACCCCGCCTTACGCGGGTTCCATATGGCGCTGCCTTTGACTTCGTGGAAAGATAGAAGCCACATTTAGGGAGGGAGAGGGAAAAAAAGACATATTTCACACTTCATCCTATTCCAGGATACAGTTTGAGATATCACAAAAAAAACCTTGCACGAGAAAAGCACATATGACGAGACAACATTTATGCAGGAGGTTAACCTTGGAGACTGTGGATGGAATTCTAAACTGAATTTCCATCGTTTCTGAATAAGGAGACGGCGATGATGAAGTTCCAGCACTTTTATTGAGAAACAGAGCAGAGATTACATAGATGGAAAGTAATTGCACCCCACGGTCCCACTGCAGTCTGCATCTGCCCTGTCTCGCTTTCGGCTCCCCCTAATACTGCACAGTGGCCTTGGCATGAGACAAAACAAAGACAGTCTATCCTAGACATCCCCCACAGTATCTACACAGCATTTGGCCTTGCAATCAGCAGGCCCATGCTCACATGTCCGAGTGGCGTGAGGCCAAAGTGACTTCAGAATAATTCTCCATACACAGAGACTAGTTGTTCGTATGTTGTTGTGGGCATCAGTTATGTGTGTGTGTTTTGGTGAAAGTTGTTGTATTTCCATGCACACTCTCCAAAGGGCCATTTGTCCTTGATAAGATGGGAAAATAATCAACCAGCACCACAGTTCAGGACACCATTCAGAGATGTCAGCGGGGGAGGAGGGAGCGGGGGAGCAGCTCTGAGCTCTCTCGCCATAATATCCAGGGAGTTTTATTGATAGGGGAGGCATAATCCAATTACTCTATTTGTTATGAGAACAAGCTGCACCAACTTTTCCATCAGCTTTAAGTCCATCTGTCGCTGGCTCCACGTGGTGAATCCAATATTCCAAATTAGTTGGGCTTTTCCGCGTTTCACATCCAGATTTTATCCCATCTCCCCTTTGAGTTCAACCACCGACGCCAGTCTATGTTCCAGCGCATCTAGCTTTCGGCTCTGCTCCTCCAACTTCCAGGTCTACTCGTTCACCGCCTTAGTAATCGCGTCATATGCGGCTGGTAGCCTGATCAAGGCCATAATTGCTACAGACAGCCTCTGAATTTGTCGATACATCAAAAATCCACCGAATCCAATTAGCAGAAATCCAAGTATCATGAATCCAAACATGTATACGTCTTCCGCGTCCTCGACTGACAGAATCGACCATTTTCCACCTATTCCAAGAATCTAGAGTGTATCCCACGAAATGAGTCGGGATCACGACGGGTCCCCTCTTGCTTGCCTACCCGTCAATTTTTTTTAATCAATAGCATTGAGAGACCAGCTGACGAGATCCATAGTTTTCAGACTCCGGTTGATATGAAGAAAGTGCTCAGAAAAGACAAGACACAGCAGCGGGGGGGGGGGGGGGGGGGGGGCAGTGCCTGAGCAGAGAGATAAAGCGACCGTCTCCGGAGAGAGAGTGAAGAGAAGATGACGATTTAGACAGGGAGGATTTAGCTGGGGCTAACCACCCAGCTTACTGGGTACTGTGATGTTTTAATCAACCTTTAAACATGTTTGCCACCATTGATAGCTTGCGACTTTTTCAGAAGAAAAAGGGAATAGAAAATAAATTTAAGGATGTATAAAATGAAAACCAAAACTTGACAACTTCAAGAACTGCTGACAGGTCTCTCTGGCTTTAAACGCCCTAAAATGTAAACATAACTGTCAGTGCTAAAAGTGACATGAACAACACTGATTATCTGTCATCATGGTGCCAGTTAAGGGCTCAGATATATCAAGTAAGAAGTGAACATTTTTCCTCTGTGTTTATGTGTTAGAAATGTGAAATCTGGCCAAGGATAAGAGTTTGAGCAATTTTGACAAGAGCCAGATCTCTTAACTTACTTCACTGTATTTAAAGCTACAGTTGGTAATCCTGTTTAGAAACACTTTTTGGTACACTGGGTTTCATGGTCCTTCCATCCTAAAAGTAGTCAATAGTGTTTGGCTATCAGAGCCATGATGAGAAAAATAAAATCAGATTGGAAGCAAAAGAAGTTTGGGACTTTTACAGGCATCAAGCATCTGCCCCCTCAGCAGGGTTGTAATCAGTGCTATAAAGCCTGCTATAGAGCCAGACCTCTCTCAGTCTCTTCACGCTTCTTCCTGGGACTCTCAAGGAGAGAGAGTCCGCCCTGGACCAGCCAGTCATGCATAGGGGCCTCATGGGACTCAGAGACCCACAAGCTGAGTAAATGTGATTTCTGTGAAACTCATCTCCCCTCGCTTCAATGGACGCTGCTGAAATAACTAACGTTCCCTTGGAGTACTGCTCTCCCTTGGATGGCCAAAGTGAACCAAACTCACACGAGGCACCGACAGGTTTGGCAGAGAAACAAACAGGGAAAGTTAAATGGTTGTTTGGAAGGTTTGTGTGATGCGGTTACATTGTGTTTTTAAACACATGGGGCTAACTGACGTAGCTCCCGCGAGCATTCTTCGAGCCATGTCATTTCTGATTTAATTCGAGTATGTTTTTATGGTTATAACAAACGTTAACTCCACAAGGGTTTTATACACTGATATTGATGTTTACGTTATCCGGTCCAATCATTAAGACTAAAATAAAGCCGAAGCTTTTTAAAGTTGGCGCCGAATGTCCGCCAGCCTAAATGCTATTGGCTTCCGGTAACATTCTCTCTTCTCGAATATGCACGACTACGGCTTGTTTCGAGTTTTAGGTTTGTTCGTTTCGCTCCGCCATCATTCGATAGCGTTATGAGAGTTATTACTGCATCAATATGTAATATTAATATCAATTTAAAGACGTTTTTTTGTATGACTTTAGAAGTAACTGATTTTAGCGACCGATCGCTACAGCGACCCCTAGCCTTCTGGAGGTATAATCGCATTAGTAAAATCAAGCGTTCCTAAAGTTTACAGATTCTTACTGAGAAAATCATTCTTTAAAATGTTATTTTAAGAAATAATGTTTTGTTTGGCTTGGGATTTGCATTGTGAATGGGTTGAAACACATACCAAATGTTGTTCTGAATTAGTTAAGCTAATTTACCTCCATTCCATGTTCTTTAAGTTGAACTTTGGTTCTTTAACTGAGATCTGCAATGAACCAGGATTCACTGAATTGTTCTGAATTATTCTGATGATGATGATCAACCACTTAAGGGATTGTCAGAGGATTGGTTCTGCTCTCAACCCCCTTTGTCCTACAAGTTATGGGGATATCGCCTTATCTATTGGTTGTCCTACATGCCAACCATTCTGACGCACTCACGCAACGCCAATGCCTGTGGTTGTTCCTTCATAGTTTTCGCTTGCTGGCTGCGCATGCGGACTTCTAGTATTTATGTATCCAGTCAGCTTAGCGATTAGCTTCGTTGTTAGCCGTTCATTGTGGCTCTGCTGATCTCTGCTGGTCTTTTTAGTGCGCAGTTATTCAAAAAAGGTCTTGGGGGAACATCTAGAAAAATCACTGACTCTAATGCAGGGGAATCCAAAGTGTGTCCTGGCAGCCAAAAGTGGCCCCTAGCTCCAGTTCAAGAATTATATAAATCTTACCTGCTAGAAAATTGCTCTGATGCGGAGCGACAGTTTTTAAAATTTAATCAGACCTGGTTAACACATTTATGGAATGCTGTTGTTGTTGATGATGAAAATACATTTCAAAACATTTTCAACAAACCTTGCCTGCAAGCTGAATTCTCACGATATTTACGCGTTCACAAACTCACGAGCATCCTTCTTGTCCCGCTCCTACCTCAACCATTCAAGACTGATCCAAAATGGTTTTGGCCAATCCCGTTGCAGTATTATCGTTTAAGGCAGGACATACTGCTGTGACAAAAGCAACAGCGGCAGAGCCCACAGCCAAACCAATACAAACATACTAGCACAGGAGGATGCATGTGTAGCTGCTGATATCACATCTTTTGTCAGAATCCACTATATCTAAGTGTCACTATCCAAATAAGTGTGCCTTGACCAGTGTAGCTTGTTGTGGTTTCTTATGCCGGCTGCTACTCACAGCATGTTGATTTGATACCGTGATTGGCTAAAACCAACCTTTGGTAGACGGGCACTAGGTGTCATTTCGCCCGATCAGCTTGGAAAGTTTTGCTGAATGTCCCTACTTTCCCAGAAGGGATTTGATGGAAGCAGTGCCAGATTCAGAATGCAGAGTGCTTTCTTATATAGGAACATTTTTGACCAATCTGTATAATCTGACCCAATCTGTATAATATGATTGAACTTAACTTTGTAAAGTGCCTTGAGATGACATGTTTCATGAATTGGCGCTATATAAATAAAATTGAATTGAATTGAATTGAATTGAATTAAACATTATCAATTTGACTGGCCAGGTAAATTTTAAACACATTTTGTAAAGATCTGACCCAGAATTTTAGGAAACTGTACTACAAGATTCCTCTATTAAGGAAAACCCCTAAGGAGATCCCTTTTCTGATATTTTGTTCTCTTCTACTTTGCTTCCTTAAAAATGCATGTTTAATGTATTGCTGAGCATGTAAAAATGAAATGAGTCCACAATAAGATATATTTTTTTTTAAATTGGAAAATTAACAAGCCAACAACTTGGCAATGTTGGCTTGCGTAGCAGAAAGTTTGAAGAATTTTCTGAACCTGTAGGTCTGAGAATAATAATGCCTTGGTGTGGTTAGCGATACTGAACCAAACAAATCAGGTCCATTACATTTAATTCAAGACTTAGCAAGAACAAGGTGGATGATTAAACTTTCCCCTACGGTGAGACACAAAAGTGTGAGAAAAAACATAAAAAATATGTGAGAAGGCGAAATTCTTTTCAGCAGATCTGTAATATAATAACAAGCTTTTCTAAAATATAGTGTCAGGGTTGTGAGGCTTTGGTCTGTCTCCACTACATTTTCCTCCACCAGAGGTCGCCGGTATCCATTCCTGGAGAGGCTGATTCCTCAGCTCATGGTTCACAAGCTTGTTTCCTTCAAACCTGAGACTGATCTTCATCAGTAGGGATCTTAAGGAGCTTTCGGCCAGTCTATCGTTGCTGAGTTATTGTGCTGCAGTGGCAAAGACTCCAGCCATCTGAGTTCTTTGGGCTAGTACTTTCAATGTTTTTCCTTGTGCAACTTCATACTTCTCCTCCGTTGCTCTGTGAAGGTCCTCAAGCGCTTCCTAGTGCCAATCCTTGTGTGATCCTGGCTTCATCATCATTTACTCTCAAACTATCTAAGGTTTTGGATAATCCTTCCTCAGCTGGTAGCTTCCTGGACTCCCCCCTCCCCATTCATCTTTGTGCAACCTGTCCATTCCCCAATTTATCTCCATCACAAGTCCTTTGGATCCTTTGACCAAATTTAGCCCCAGCTAAATCCTCCCTGCCTGAATCATCCTGGTCATCAGTAAGCGGTCTCTGTTCCTATTACAATATTCTCATCATCTATTCCCTCGCTCATCAGTTTCCCTCCCTTCCAATCTCCTGAGCTGTAATCCTTAACCTGGTCACTAATAATCACTCAAAATTGTCAATCAGTCTTTTGTACTTCCTCCCAGTCTCCCGACAGTATTGTGCATGTGGGTCAGACAACTGGTTCTTTGACGTGCAATGCAATGTTTGACCGTTTATGGTTGCAATGACATCAGGTCTTAAAGGAAATTTTAGGCTGTAACATTTGAGTTTAAAATTCCCTTATATGTATAAGGTGACAAGGTAGAGGAAAAGCATGAAATGAAAAAAAAGGGGAGGGGGGGCTTCAAATGACACCTGTATGAAATGTAACCATAGATTTAATTGGACTTGGGCAGGTTCAGTTACTAGCCTTGGGAAAGACTATGGACATGGAGTGTCCAAACTATGGCTTGCGCACAAGTGACTGAAAATGCGTAGATTTATTACATACAACTTTAATGCAGGTGGTAAAATAAATACATTGATTGATTTAAATTTCCCAGTTTGGATTGAGGCGGAGATGAATACTGCAAAAGAAACCTTTTCTCCTTTTTAATGTAATGTGTCTTTTAAGAATCGGAGGTAGTTAAATTTAAAAATAAAAGCACATTAAAAGGTATAAATATAGGAAGATACAAATAAAATAATTAAATGTTGAGTAGAAAAAGTGAGGGATGTCAAAAGGTACCTGATCCAGCAGGCTGCGACACCACCCAGTCAGAGATTGTGGAGTGACAGCATGACCGCAGGACATCTCAGCTCGGAGACACTGATCTTCATTGTCATCAGAGCCTAAGGAGCAGACAGACAGTAAACTGGACACTCTTACAAATGGTAAGAGTGTTTTAACATTATAGTTAAAACAGTTTTTAAAAAATTATTTAAGGAAAGATTCAAAAGCAAATGTAATATAATTATATTTGCAAATGTACAAAGTGACATCTGATAACGTGAAAAGTGATTCTTTCAAAAATCCAAACCAATCAAAATACAATCACGTTCAATAAATAGAATCTAACTGAAAAGTTCATTCTCACCAAGTGAGACATATTATATAGATTAATTACACTCAAATTGATGTTTCAAGCTTTCAATTCTGTTAATTATGATGATTT
Source organism: Fundulus diaphanus (assembly GCA_037039145.1). NCBI lineage: Eukaryota > Metazoa > Chordata > Actinopteri > Cyprinodontiformes > Fundulidae > Fundulus > Fundulus diaphanus. The sequence goes on from CM073131.1 coordinate 22,189,714, forward strand.
TATGCTTACGGCTGATGAAATCACAATATTACAACCGACCAATAAAAAAACAAATTTCATACACAAATGTAGGCTTCATGAAAAGTATGTTTAATAAGGTCATGAAAAAATTATTTGACCACTTGCTTTTTTCAAGTTCTTGTCAACTTTTATGCCCAGTGTAACTAAAGGTACATTTGTTTGGAAAAATATAATAATAACCAAAACAATTCAAAATCAATTAAGATCTTACATCATTAGCTATGGCATTTTACTGCCCAAAACTGCACTATTAGGCTTCCCATGTTTTCTTTTCTGTCTGTTTTAGTCACATCAAACATACAGGAGTTAGCACTTGATTGCATAATCATTGTTTTTGATGACTGCATGTGGTCTGGTCATTTTTTTCATGACTGTATCTGCTTGAAGCTTATTTTCAAAAGAAAAATGAGCCTCATCAGATCCCATGTTACAATTTACTGGATGTGACTGTGCAGAGACGTAAATATGGTGTGTAAGCTAAAGCAAACGCATGCTGGTATAGTAACAGAAGCAAAGATTTTAGTCCTTACACAGAGGGTCCAGATCATCGGGTCTGTCGACAAAACTCAACGTTGCATCTCGGGGGTCATAACCTTTCTCGTCCTGACCTTCGTTGCTCATTTCAGCTCTACTCGGTTCTCCTGCTTCGTTGCCTGTAAAACAAGGATCTGCCTGCTACCAGGAAATGATCTCTGAGGTTGCAGGCTGCTGCGTCACTCATAAAGCAAATGGTTTGTTTTTACTTTCAGTTTCGTCTGATTGTTCTGTCTCTCTTCGAGGCTGGTCGCGTTCTTCTCCTCCTCTCCAGCTCCTTGTTTCACCCGCCCTCCCCCTCTCCTGCTTCTGCTTCGTTTTTGTCTTTTTGTGCCCTTTCTTCATAGCAACCGAAGCTCAGGAAATTATGGAGATAAAAAATTGTGTATTTTTAATTAGGCTCTCCCACTATCTAAAAACTCCCCTGGATGCTATGATGTTATGGCCCAGAACTATTCCCCCCGCTCCCTCCTCCCCCTCAGACATCTGTGGATGCATTAAGCTGGGGCGTGAGTGATAAAGACTTTCCAACATATCAAGGACACTTGCCTGCTGGACGGCGTTAATGGAATACAAAATTCCACACAAAGACAAACTCTGCTGACTCACATTTATCTCATGAACTTACACGCGACTAGTCTCCAATGTTAACCTTCTGCTTAAATGTGTCTCGTTATATTTGTGCTTCTTGTGCTGAGGTTTTTGATATCTCAAACTGTATCCTAGTAAGAGGATAGGGTGTGATATATGTGTTTTTTTCCCTCTCCCTTCCTATCGTGGCTACTATCTTTCCACAGAGTCAAGGGTAGCGCCCTGTGGACACCGTGTTAGGCGGGGTCCTGGGCAGGTTGGAGGAATGCGCCTAACGGCTGCGCCGAATGGCTGTGTTCTTTGGCAACGCAAGGCCTCAGTCGATCGTTCCCCCAAAATGTTTGTGATGTATGTGATGAACGGTTGCACTGGAACTGTAATTTCAAATTGTAGTTGACAATAAACATTGATTGATTGATTGATTTGTGGTGAATTCACCATAGTGAGAACACACACGCACGCACACACACACACACACACACACACACACACACACACACACACACACACACACACACACACACACACAAGTCATATGATCACTGCCAGAAAATACAAAGAATTCCTGCAGTTCCCATTGACCACATTCAGTCATACAGATAAGTTTCCACAACTGTCAGTACAATAAAAGAAAAACTAAGCGTACCCTTGCTGCTTCCATTGGATTTAATGGAAAAGTAGATGCCAGGTACAGATAATGACATCACTTATTGGTCATAAATAAATGAGACAACTTCTGTGAAAGCAGTCAGTTGGTTGGTCTTGGGCATAAAGCTTCGTGTTGACCAAAAAGCCTATTGCCAAGGAGAAAAGGGGTAAAGATTTACCCTCTCCAATTCTGATCAAGTACCCATAAAATAACTAAACGTACAAGGTAGCAGGAGGTATGAGTATTTATAGGTAGTGGACATCAGATGTTTTCTGATCTCTACTGGCCTAGTCAGTTCAATCTCACTAGTTATGAAAAATCAGATCAGAATTTGCAGTCATAAGGAAAAGGAGATTTCTTGTATTCATTGAAGGGACCCTTCATTGTGTAATTATCTGTTTATTAAACCTCGGAAAAGACAAAATTATCTCTAATATTTATCGAATAATGTCTTCCCACTAAAACAGTATGAATATTAGGATTCGCACCCTGGTGTTTTCATGCAGTGCCAAGATAGAAAGAGATCAGCAATTGTCACTGCCCATCAATCTGGAAGGGTTAAAAGGTGATTATCAAAATAATTGACATACATAATTCTAAATGGAAAAAGGTTATTTGCAAATTGTGAATGGAAACATTACAGCTTGGGTTCTAAGGTCACCTCTGACCTAACCCCTCTTCCCCATTTGAGCAGCTACAGCTGAGTGCGAGACGTGCTTTTGCTACCTCTCACGCTCTTCCCTGGTCTGTTGAGATCAATGCTATCTTATTTTCTGTGTGGCATTGTAAATTTTTGAATTATGAGTTGTTTTTGGCATGTCTTATGTAGCCTGGTATAACAATGTGTGTGAGGCGGCTGCCTCAGATTCAGAGGAGACCAGGGCTGGGAGCAAAAAGGGAAGGCTTGTCAAGGGTGCGATTACTTTATCTCTGCTGTGGTTCTCAATAAAATGCTGGAATTTGATGGAATCACTATGTCGTTTTATTTCTAAAAGTAACAGGGATCAGCCATCATTATTTCCCACAACATAAATCTAAAGCACTTAGACTTTGGCCGATCTTTGTAGGAGTGGATAAATCAGCACACACACG